>CM061554.1:120510932-122910932 GCA_030864225.1 Capsicum baccatum var. pendulum
AGCACAAATGCGTCAGTACATTTGAATGTACCGGTATGCATGTGAGTTAGTATGAATGCAAAAGGGTTCTCATGCATGAACTATACAAACTAACTATATAACATGAACGTGAGAATACATGCATGAATACATAGTAATTATAACTAAGTTCGTGATAATATGATTTCTAAGTCTGAGTACTCATAACATGAGATACAACTATATCTGATTGTCTAGGTTCTGATGGAAGTAGCTGAGTTCTGTACTATTCTGAGTTTACTATATCTGATAGTCTTGAAATATAAAGAACTATCTGAGTTCTTTTATAGAGATTGAATGATTATATCTGATAGTCTTGATCTGTAACTGAAACTACGGAAAGTAGTCATCTAACCAACCTACCACAAATAAAGAAATATAGCTGAATTAGGGTCCAATCTGTAACCCCAATTAGAAGGTTGTCTATACCGTGCTAATGGTAAGGACAAGCAGTGGGTGACCCTTCTCTTATAGTATCCCTAAGAGAGAATAGTGGGACTCTCATCTGACAGTATTTATCTACCTTATCAACCCTCATCTGAAAGTATTAATATCTCAATCTATGCTGGCTACATAGTTATGGAATGGCAGAATGACTGCTAAGAATCACACCCTCATCTAATAGTGTCTATTCCCATCCTTGGGTTTACTCGATGATAATTCCTACTCCCATCAGAATAGACACTAAACATGGATTACTGAATGATAGTCTTGATCTATAACTGAAACTACAAAAAGTAGTCATCTAACCGACCTACCACAAATAAAGAAATATAGCTGAATTGGGGTCCAATCTGTAACCCCAATTAGAAGGCTGTCTATACCGTGCTAATGGTAAGGACAAGTAGTGGGTGACCCTTCTCTTATAGTATCCCTAAGAGAGAATAGTGGGACTCTAATCTGATAGTGTTTATCTACCTTATAAACCCTCATCTGAAAGTATTAATATCTCAATCTATGCTGGCTACATAGTTATGGAATGGCAGAATGACTGCTAAGAATCACACCCTCATCTAACAGTGTCTGTTCCCATCCTTGGGTTTACTCGATGCTAATTCCTACTCCCATCAGAATAGACACTGAACATGGATTACTGAACTGAATTGGACTAAATTAACTGAGTTTTGTTGACTGATGGAATACTACTAAGATTACTAAATTTCTGAGATTTCTATGATTGCTGAGTTTTCCTGAGTTACATGACTGACTGAATTTCTATGAACATGGCTCGACTGAGAGTATCTTGAAACATTACACTAGTTCTAGGCACACAGCTAATTGTCGGGTACAAGTACCCTAGGACTCGATAGCATGAAACTGACTAAGCATGACTTTCTTGAATATATGACCAACATCAAAATCCATAATACAATAAGTTAGAGATTTTAATTAGTAAAAGTTCTAAAGAACCACAAAGGTTACACATATATCCATAATTCATTGACTAAGGCATTTCATCAAACACTTGACATGTATGAACTTGTACATGAATGGGGATTTCATATTATTATACTAGTATGGCACTTTTCCTTCACATGGGCATTTAATCAAACACATGGGGAGCATGCTTTGGTTATACAATCATCAACACATCTGATAATCATGGATACATCAATCAACGTGTAAATTTAAGTGTTTATCATGATTATTATACAAATCACCACATCCTAGGGTCAATCATTGGAATATGTAATTTAAAACATGAATCAAAACCCCACAACATCATGAACATAAATTTCATTTCATTTAAATCATTAACATTCAAAAATACACAAATCTTGGATTTTGAAAAGAGATTCTTGAGCTTCATGGGTGAAAGGGACCCATGAAACAACACATGACATACCTGGGTTTTGAGTTTCTTGAAGTTCTTGGACTTGAAGAACTTGAATCTCTTAGTTTCTTGAAGAAGATTTGGATCTAGTTCTTGGGGATTATCTTTGAGAGAAAACTCTAATTTGATGTTATAGATGGATAATGAACTTATGAGCCTTGATCTGATATTATTAGGGGTTAAAACGGTTGGAAAAGACCCAAATACCATATTAAAATTGAATTTAAAATACTGAATGAACTATGGGACGGTTGGTGTGACAGTCCATTGCTGGGTTGACGGTCCGTCGGTCTTGACCATCGTACCTGGGCAGAATAGGGGTTCACTGCCTCTGTAACGATGGTTTGGGCAATGGTCCATCGCTAGCTCGATGGTCCGTTGGTCAGATCCATTACACTTTAGGCAGAAGGTGGTCTCACTACCTCTACTATGACGGTTTGGGCGACGGTCCATCTTTAGCTCAAAGGTCCGCCGGTCCTCATCGTCGCACCTGGATAGTTTTGACTGGTGTCTGTAAAATGGCCATAAATTTCTACCCTGATACCAGATTTAAAAATCTTAAAAATTTCACGTATATAAAAGTGGATTCATCTTTCAAAGTATGTTTCTAAAATACTTGGGATTATTTCAAGCTAGGTAGAAGTACGAAGAATTACAATGAATTCCTGAAAGATGTCTAAATTGAGGTTATACATGACAAATTTGAATTTTGTTGATCACTAAGAGTGTAGCATGAGTAATGGGTACTGATCATACTGTAAAACATGAGTTCAAGATTCATAAGATGAATGACCTGAGTTTGGAGTTTCTAAATGCATGTAACATGGTTCTTACTATTGAGAAGACTAGAACCCCTTATACTAGGGAGTAGAAGCATACATTATTCTTTATGATATGCACGAACATGAACTATGATAATGGAACTGACATGTAAGGCATGAGTAAATATCTTAATGACTCAGAAACCTTGCTCTGAGAGAAGAACGGGTTAGAAAACATCCTCTCCTACTAATTTTCTATACATACTAACATTACTACTAGGAACTGAGAGCCTAACTTGGTTACTTGTTGTATTATCTCCCCCTTATCTTAAAGCCATTATTCTAGCTCTGGGAACAACTTAATAAACATCTCAAAACTGAACTGCCACCACTTTACTTTAGAATTCGGGATATAATAATATGCATAAATAATAAGATCACCCTGAAAGACTACACCTGATAATGTATAACCCACTACTAGTACTTCCTTCTATGATACAACTCTTGGCTTTCTATAGCCCCCAACGATCATCATAGAACAACTTAACCAGTTACTAACGTAGAATTCTTAACTTTATCTTCTATTATCTCGATCCCCAAAGATTCAAACTTAGATTCTTACACTTAACATAGATATCCCCAAACCTTCAATAAACCATACTACTTGTATCATAGCCTATAATTATCACTTCTCTAAACTTAAATTTTCCCCACACCATGAGAATTACCACTACACCAACATCAACAACATATAAATTCAAATCACCAAACTTAAATTCTTGCATATACTTTCAATCATATTGATTTACCTTTTATACAACTAGCCCAATGAAATATATGATCTGCTAAAATTTAGATAACACTATCCTAACTTTACTACTACTACTAAACCCATGGTATTATGCTTCTAATTCTAAATAACATTCCATCATAGGATTTTAAGGAGGAATTTAAAAACACATATGACTCCTAAGCACTAGGGTACTACCCCTTTATTCACTGATTGGTTAATCGAGAAACTAAAACTAAATGACGATGTTTCTAAAATCAACTGAAGTGATTTGATGGGATACAGTAATCGGGCAATTTTTGTATACCCATTTGGCAATGATAAATTTACACATTAAGGTAGACATTAAGAAGGGCTCTGTCACTAAAATTAACACACATATATATATACTAGGATATAAAAGAATAAAATGCTCCAAGGTCTAATCAAGCACAAAAATAGAAATTAAAGACTTGTAACATACCCGTATCCCAATAGAAGGACTTTTCTAATCATGACGTGAATGGAGTGCATAAAGTTTTTTCTGGCATTGAACACTGAGGGCACTGGAAGTGGCACCCTATAGAGTTAGGCGACCGGATGAATTAGAAGATGGTTAGACTGACCCTATTAGCTTAAATCCTTTCTGCTCTGAGCCATTACTTGACACTCACGTATCCTATGGCCAGGATTACCACATCCAAAACATACATCACTGCCAGATCTACATATACCTAGGTGATTTCTATCATATTATCTGCAATGTGGATGGTGTGACCACTGCTCACACTACTCTAGGTTTTGGAGCCTGGCTCCCCATCTCGACTTTCACTCCTGAACTTTTGTACTGAGACTCTAACCATAGAAAGAACTGGGGATGAACACTTCTAACTAAACAAAGAATGGTTACCATCCTCTAACTTTGGCTTAAAACTACTTGTTCTATCCCCTTTATTCTTTCTCTCTTTCTTTCTATGCTCCCCCCTTCACTCTGTTGAGTATGATCCATAAGCCTAGATAGCAAAATAGCCTACTTATTGTTCTAAGTAATTACTAAATAAGATAAGGTAGTAGAGGAAGCTCTAAATTTGGCATGAGACATATGCTCATTCAATGGATCTTCTTGAATAGGCGGGGGTGCGGGTTGATTCCAGTTTCTCCTTCTGTTGTTTCTTCTAGGAGGCAAGGTTTGTAACAAAATAAATGATGGATTAAAAGAGAGTTTTAATTGAGTTCATACTCATTTGCACAACAAGAACACTAAAAAAAAGGTAAACTTTTCCTATAATGTTTTGTAGCCTTTGGTCCAAAAGTGTTGCGTGCTTCATACCCATGCACAAGACTCCACTCGACGCGGCATTCTGACTTCCTAGAACATTTTAAAACCTTAGGCACTAATAAAAAGTTTTTAATGCCCCAAGAGTATACCTTAGGAGCCACATGGTGCTTACAGCCTTGAAGAACCACAAGCTAACCCATGAATTGGTACCTTCTGTGATCATTAAATAAAACAACTAATAACATATGAGAAATATAACTTGAAATGCCATAAGGTTTGCACAATTGAAATCATTACTATATGATGGTGTTAAATGTTAAGAAACATACTGGCAATACTAATAAAATGACTAATAATAAGAACTAAAAATTCACTAACTTTCTTTACTAGTCTGAAAGCCTCTAACCTGTTTGACTATAGAGTAGATTGGACAAAACCCTAACAAACTCCGACTGATTCAATAACTGAACTACTGACATAATGAAATATAAGATAACTCATCCTAGAAGAATGATGACTCACTACAGCTGTTGCTGCTGATGCGCTAGAATGTCTAAGTGCGATCGGGAACTTGAGAGTCTAAACCTATGATATGATGCATCATAGCACAAAAAATGAGCATGCAGTCTATACTTTGAATGTATTGGTATGCTAGATGAGGTTAGGCTGATATTCAAGGGCTAATGTGTACAAATAAAAACTTACTGAATGAATAGCGTGAGATAACTGGATATGCATGCGTAAATGCTGTAAAATCTGAGAATGCATGAGCAAGCATATAACATGATTCTGAAATAGTCTATAAATAGAAATACTAAAATTTGATAACTGCAGAGCTGACAACTATACGATATGGTCAGTTTAAACCTGAACTGAATTATACTGAAAAATGAATTGAGACTGTGGGAGGTATCATCTAACTAGCATGCCTTGCTCTGAACTAATTAGTGTTCAACCGGTAACCCCATTTGAAAGGGTATTAGTATTGTTCCATGAGTACTAACAATGGCTATACGGATCCACTAAGCTAATGAACAACTAGGCTATCAAGCCTAAATTGATGGGTGATCCCTTGGGGGAATCAAGCCTAATCTAACGTGTGACCCCTAGGAGGAAGTCAAGACTAAACTGATAGGTGACCCCTTATACTATGCTGGCTATATAGTTATGGTATATAGGGACTACTACTAATGAATCTACCTAACTAATGGGGAAGCCTCCATCCCTGCACTCACTTGTTGCTAAATCCTACTTCCAATTAAAAGACACTGAATACTGGACTGAACTAGGTTTAACTTTTAGGTTAACTGAATGAACTAATAACGCTTATAACTATTCTAAAACCATTATGTAGATACTAAAAAACTAAGTAAGCAGCTAAATTTAAGGTATTCAAACACCCAGCACTTGAAAGTAATAATAGCAAGATCATACTAAATCTTTGAGGACATGATATGTAAGACTTTATTCAAAACTCATTCTTATAGGCATTTCATCAAATACTTGCAATGCATGGTTTAAGATAAGAATGGTATTAGTTTTAAAACTTGTAGTAATACCATGATTTGAATACTTAAATCACAAATTAATGTTTAAATCAGCGAACAACACTATTCAAATATGTGGGGTTTAATAACCATAATAATTATGTGTAAACATCGTATAGAATCAAAATATATTGGAGTTCATCATTAAAACTCATAATAACATGTAAAAATCATAACTTTGAATTTGAAATTGTGTTTTTGTACTCTATGGTTTAAAGGGAACATGGATGAACATTTAACATACCTTAATGAAGGGGAGAAATTAAGGAAATATTAAACCTTTGAGCTTAATTGTGCAAACCCTAGTTGTTTTTCTCCTCTTATATTTTAGATGATAAACTGACGGTGTTATTAGGGTTAAAAAGTGTTTACGATCTACAAATATCATGTAGTTATGTTTAGGGATATTTAAGTGGTGTCAAATGACTTTGTTTCCCTCGTAATAACTCAAAAACAAAATCTATAGGTCGTTTTTCCATGGGGTTTACGTCGCACAAGATATGGAAAACATTAAGGTTTGCGTTGCACACCCAATGGAAAACTATAAGGTTTGGATCTTACACTCTATGGAAAACCCTTTCCAATGAATGTTTACAATTGTTAGACAATGTACACCCCTTTGAAAAGATATAACTTTTCATTCAGGTGTTAGATTAAGGCAAAATTGGTATCATTGGAAAGATAATTCAATTATCTATAATTTGGGGTGTTTTAATCTATGAAATTCCATATATACATAAAGTTATACTTTTTCAAAGATGACCCTTGTGAAATCGAACACCAAAAATTGGTCGAATCAACGGCTCTTAGCTCTCTTTGATATAAGTAAAACTTTTTAATATAGTTCCCACCTCTTAATATTTGTTAACACTAGGTTAATGATCATGAAAAATGGATTCAGGTATGAATCACGGGACTAGATTTTACACTCATAGGAATGAAGGTCTGATTTCTAGCTTAGAAACATATGGGGTATTACATCATGGTTGCCTCACTGAATTTTAAAATAGGATAAAAGTGTCCCTTGTGCAAAGAAATGAGAACAATCCTGGGAGTTATTCCAAAGTCCTAGAAAAGTAAACTAAAGGCTTTAGAGTCTGAATCAGGTGATGAAGACACTGACGTTGCACTTATTGCAATAAAGACTTTTAGAAAAATAAAAAAGGTGGTCGGGTTTGAAAAAGAAATGGTAAAATTGAAGTATGTAACAAATATGGTAGATCTAAAGAATTCTTGTTGATCTACCAAATGCAAACGAAGGACCAAAATCTTGAGATATCAAAAAGGAAGGATGCAGCTAGTTATGTAGTTATAAAGGTATTGTCTTCATGGGAAGACTTATAAAATAAATATGATAAAGAAAAAGAGTATAACGATGGTTTAGTATTTAGAAAGAATGATAAGAAAGTAACATCAGATTTCTAGTAATATCTAATGTGAACTACTAAAGATAAAGAAGAAAATTGGGTAGAAGCGGGGGATTTCTCCCATAACTGGTTTATGGATAGTGGATACTCAAGACACATGACTTGAAGGGCTCATTGATTTCACACCCACAAGACACTTCAAGAGGGATGTGTGTCTTTTGGAAATGGTAAAAAGGGATACATCCAAGGTGTTGGAAGGATTGGAAAATAACCTCACCATGCAATACAAGAGGTGTATTATGTGAATGGTCTTAAGTACAGTTTTCTCAGTGTATCACAAATCTATGAAAAAAGAAATAAAGTAAAAATTTTATCTGATGGATGTACTATATCAAGCATGAAATCTTGAAGAATTATTCTCAAAGTGAAGATGCTAATTTATGCCACAGAAGACTGGGACATATAAGTTCCTCTTTGTTTAACAAGATAATTTCAAGGGACTTGGTCCGTGGCTTGCCAAAACTAAAATTAAAGATAATAATGTTTGAGATGCTAGTGTTAAAGGTAAGCAGACCAGATGCTCATATAAATTAAAGAAGCAAGTAAGTAACTCAAATCCTTGTCATATACTACACATGAATTTATGTGGACCTATTAAAGTCTAATGATACATATGGGGTTCTAGTGGCTTTTTCCATGAAATCCCAAGTGAAGCTAAATTTCAAAATAGTTGAATTCAGATCTGATCATTGAACTGAATTTGAAAATTCTAAAGCTGATGAATTCTATGCTGAGCATGGATTAATTCACAAGTTTCCTACTCCTAGAACTCCATGAGAAAATGGAGTTTTTAAAAGAAAACAAAGAATATTTATAGTGATTGCAAGCATTATGCTTATTGATAATGGCCTTTGATACACCCAAATTACACCTCTCTTACATGAGAGTAAGTGGTCGTTGTCAAATATATAACCCAAGTAGGTTGGGGTCGAATCCCACAGGGAATATAGTGCAAATTAAGTTGTATAAAGATTAGTTGACTTTTAATCGTTTGGTTCCGTAAAATAAATAGGGGGGATTTGATTCAGTTCACAAATTAATGGTTTCAGTTTAAGAAGATCAAATACGTGTAGTAGCATTCAAATTCAGAGAAATAGCAAGCTAGGGTTATGTCCACCTTGTAGTTATCAATACTTTCTAACTATGGGTTTTATGAATTCATACATGCATCGTGCTTACATAGAAATGTATTTTATTTAATAACATAATCCTAGTGTTTGTCAACCATCAAGGACTAATTCACTTTAGTTCTCTCGACTCAAAAGCGTTTACCAAAAACAATATGAAATCTCCAAGTAGTTAATCCTATTAAGGCATTAACATATGAAATAGGGGTTGGAAATCCTATTTTCTTATCACTACTCTCTTTTCCAAACATCATTCTTTCTTTCGAACAAGTTGTGTTTTAAGGCATATCCTCTATGTTTGCAACCATGAGAATTCAAGATAAGCAAAGAGAGTATGATGTAAACAAATTAATGCATAATGAATTCAAAACCCAAAGTGATAGATTGTATACTACAAGTCTTCCATAACCCTAACTAATAAACTTAGCTAATCATGGGTAAAACGGAAATCACAATAGAAACATTCATCATATCAAAAACTAGAACGATCTTGGTGGAGAAGATGAATAGCATTTTTCCCTTGGTGTAAGCCGGCTCTCTGGAATCCCAAATATTACAAAATAACTCAATAATGAATAAAAATTCAGAATTAAGCCTTTTAATAATCTTTTCTCTTAATTGTCTTCTAAGTCCCTGAACTAATTCTAAATGACAAACTAGTCTTGGACATAGGTTCTTGGCACCGCATTTGGTCCAGACTGCTACTCTCACTCTCTCTTGTGTCATATGCCATCCATATTCCATAGTCCCATTATGTCTTCATCTACTTCATTAATACCTGAAATCATGGTAATCACATCGGTTAGCTCAATTACATAGAAGTAGAGTAAAAACATAAGAAACTAGGAACTTTGTTCTCCAAACATAGCTAAAATATGGATAAGTTATAGTGCTTAGGCATATAAATACACCAAAGATCACCACCCCACACTTAAATCTTTGTTCATCCTCGAACAACATAACATATCTATTTACGCATACTACATAAGACTTAGCACCCACAAAGGAAGGCAAGATGCTCAAATAGGCTCACAGAACAATTATGAACAAGAAGTAGATTCATGAATCATTATTAGAAACAACCTACCCTCAAGAATAGTCTCATTAAGTTGGCGATTTCATGCGTACCATTTAAGCAAAGAAATCATATAAATTACCCAATCTTCATCAACCATGTTCCCTCACCACAAGAAAGTTACCCATAATCACTCACAATCATGCAATTTCTAACAAAATGGGTACAAGAATCAAGTTGCACTAACTCTCACAAAGAATTCTCAAATTCCAACTGATGGCCATATGCCTTCCCTTAGTTTAATACTTCACTAATATTAGAATGCTAATATTAGAATCAAATAGGTCTTTTACGTGTTGTAATGCAGGCTAGAGGATGGGTAGGAACTATTTTGGCTAGAAATAGTGACTATCTTCCCTAAGTGCTTTAATTCACTACATTATGCAATTAAAACCAATATCTAGCAACTAATTTCCAGTTCTTCTATCTTAACCTTTTTTTTTACCCCAAATCGTTAAGCTCAATTAATAACACTATGGTGGGAGTATGCAACCTCTTTCAATTTTTTTTATTTTTTTTGCAGTCTTTTCATACTACGCACCCCTATAATAGCCACCCTCAACTTAAGAGATGTTCCTTTGTTGAGGTGCACAATATCCAAGAAGGACCAGGGCCAAAATAGGTTCATTGTAACATGTCCGGGATAAAATTTAGAACTTTTTCAAAAAAATTTCCTACTCCCAGCCACATCAATTTCACACTTCAATAACTAGACTTTGGGGCATCAATTTCACCTTTTTTATCTAATTGTTAAAGTCCTAACTCAAATTGATTTTACATTAAAGCGCTTAGGAGGTTTTGGATCAAATTACGGTCTATTAAAGAACGGAATAGGCTACATATGAGGATAATAAAAGAACATGCTAAAGGCTCAACGGGGATACCTAAAATAATGTACAAACGTAGGTCAAAAGAAGGTATGAACAATGGCTATCAAAGAAATGCCTAAATCATCTCCTAAACTCACAATATTTATTTCGCTTTGCACAGACACCAGGCATGTTCTAGCATCAGTTGCAATAAGGAATATACAATAGTCTTACACACTCATGGCACATGGTCAACTCAATTTGGAGTATTATAGATTCTTGATCCAATAATTACATGAATTCAAATAAAACCAACAATCACAATAAGAGTCACAACTAGAGCCTAGGTGTTTCAAACGTAATGATCCATCACATAGTTATGTTATAATGTCAAGTGATCCACACGAACAGTTACATGAAATTAAATGACTAATTTTCTCTTAAGAAGGTCATCATCCATCCATCCATCATCGAGAAAAGCGCCCAATTATGATTTAATAGAATAAACATCTAACAAGAAACAAAATAAACAAAATAACTAATCCTATCACAGAAGAATGCTAAGGAGAAGGTACTATTTTCTTACAAAACAAGTACCTAAGTAACCAGACACCCCACACTTAGGCTAAGCATTGTCCCTATTGTAAATAACAAGATAAAAAAACCTGGATAGTAGTAATCCTTATCCATATTAGGAGTCATGTCACCTGCATTGAGATTATTATCAGAGCCATTTTTCCTGTGTTTATCATATTGTCCACGTCAGCCACACATAATGAAACTAACTATAATTAAGATGAGGGTGGTAAAGTCACCACCCCATAATTTATTAGTATCAACCAATTAAGTGTTGTTGTTGGGAAATCACACTTCGCCGACATACACTTTGACATGGTGCATCAATATTAGTCATAATATAATTAACTCACTTCAATTCTCCCAATTTTATTTCAATGAAGTACGTTTTGAACAGAATCATGCTCTACACTTTCAATCATATAAAAATATACAAAACACCATCACTTTACCAACTTTTCCATGGCAAGAATTTAATTCATAATCCTTAAGAAATCAATTAGCTATAACATAGAGTCACAATAACTAAGGATTAAGAAAGTAAAACTTACCTTGAAGATGGAAGATTAGTGAAGGACAAAGAGAATAGTGGGAGATCACTATTGTACGGATTAAGGGTGAAATAAAGATGAATTTGGGTATTTAGGGTGTGGATTCTATTAAAGGGTGATATCTGGATCAGATTGACCCAATTAGAAGTTGGATACTAAGCTAAATTGGGAAGGGTATCCAACGCACAATGGAAGGCAAATGTTTAAGTGTGCGCAGCACAAGGTATCACACACATTAAGGTGTGAGGCATATTGGGCATTGCACAGGTGAGGCAATGGGCATGTGCGTTTAAGTGTTTATCGCACATGTTATTGCACAAGGGTAAGTGTGTGTCGCACGAGGTATCGCACAGATTAGGTTGTGTACCGCATTGGTTATCGAACAAGTGAAATAATGAGGGTGTTTGATTAGGTGTGCGATGCACAAGCCAAAGCCAAAGTTAAGGTGTGCGACGCATAGGCTATAGCATACATAAGGGTGATCTTAGGCTATGTCTTAGGCGATGCCTTTTCCCTGACCTATGTAATTTTGGGCACCACACACCCTGTAGTACACTTAAACTTGGACGCCATGCACCCCATTCTTCATATAAAGCATTGAGAATGGTCCGATCCCTATGCTACCACCACAGACCTCATTGAAAGTCACAAAATAGAGCTGCACCGCAAAACTTTTTGGGTCGGATTAACATAAATCAGGGCACGACTCTAACACGAATTGTACTTAAGCCTTACATATTTGACCACTCTAACTTACCTGCAATGTTCCCATCACTCCTAAATTTACCACCGTTGACATGAATCAATTCCAAATCAAAGTTTGTACTTATATCCTTCTTATTACATCATGCATTTACACTTAATCCAAAACAATAAATTGATTAAAAGAATGGATTGCCTTTCAACAAGCACTATAGTTTCGGTCGTGGCTTGACTCTTATTTTTGCATTTTTGTTTAAAACGATAAAATGAACATAAAATCATTAGTTGCCTCTCATACAGTGTCTGATTTAACGTTGCGGCATGACTCAATTATTTGGACTACTCAGACTTCATCAAGATACATCGATGATACCATTGGTACCTTATTTGCTAGATCAAGAAAATGTTTCATTCCTAGTCTAACCACTTTGAAGTCACTCACATTCTTACTTGTAAGTTCAACAAAACTAGATATGGTCTCTACAACATACCTATCATTAACTGGTACATCTCGCTCATCTTCATAGAATACATCAACAATCGAGAAGACACTCATCTCTTTTTATTGTTTCATAGACCAACATACTACAAAACTAACTTCTTTCTCCTTGTGCCTAAATCTTAGCTCATTTAGCTCCATGTCAACTAACACTCTCCTAGTTACTAAGAACGGCCTACCCAAAATTATGGGTACTTCAAATTCTACTTCACAATCAAGATTTACAAAGTCGACAGGAAATATAAAATCTGCAACTTTTACAAGTACATCATGTAGAATCCCAATCAGCCTTTTTACTGATCTATCCGCTATTAGAAGCTACATATTGGTGGGCGTAGGATCTCTCAAACCTAGTTTCTTGAAAACCATCAATGTCATAATATTTATACTTGCCCCAAGATCACAAAGGGCATTTTCAAACTTTGGCAAATCAATCGTGCATGGAATAGTAAATGCACTCGGATCAACTTTCTTCTGGACAATAGATCTTTTAGTAATAGCACTAAAATGATAAAGATTGTCTACCGTTTCATAGATCACAGTCCTTTTCTTCATCAACCAGTCTTTCATAAACTTAGCATATCTAGGCATCTGTTCCAGTGCTTCAACTAAGGGCACATTCACTGTCAACTGCTTCAACATAGCCATGTATTTTCTAAACTTTCCATCATCTTTTTTCTTATTTAATCATTATAGAAATAGGGATAGTGGCCTTGGGATTTCATTTGGAGCAACTTTTACCTTCTTTCTTATGCCTTGCTCCACATCACTAACATGCTTCAGCTTAGGTGGTTATTCCACTTCCGCACTCTTCTTTTTCAAACTTCCCAACTCCATAGCCCCCTTGAAGATTCATCAACCATCTCCTAATCCATTTTAACTGCATCAGGATGAGAGGATGCTCCCAATGTTGGACTACACAATATCTTACCGCTCCTAGTGGTAATGGCCATACACGATCCATCATTTCTCAGATTTTTAACTGTATCACTTGGTAGAGTCCCATTCTATCTTTGGTTGAATGCTGCAAATAATGGCTCATCTATTGCTCCAGTTGTTTAATAACAATTGAGTACAAATTTAATAGTTAACTCATGAAAGATATGTCACTCTTCATAGTAGTCACCACAGAATTGGTCGCCTTAACTCTCTTTAATAGTTCTCCATCATGTACTCCTTGGAAATTTTTCCTGAACTTGTGGCAGTATTATCACGGCTTCCAGGAGGTACATATAGTCCACTCCTATAACATTTATTCTTCCAATCTCCTTGATGGTTCCAACCTTAGTTTCCTTGACCACCGATCCGGAAACCCCCTGGTTATGCAAATAATTAGTCTCTTCCTCAGTGTTTCATTCAACTTTCTTACCATAGGACCCCACAAATTTTACCTTTACTACATTTCCTGACAGAAAATATTTTGTGAGCAGATCCATCTGGCTTTTCATGTGAGCCATATCCTGATTACACTCTTTTTTTCTCCTATGCTGCTCTGCTGATATTACACTAGACCCAGTATTACTTGCTAGAACAGAATCTTTGGTATGCCAAGATCTACTTGTCTTAGTCATCTTTTTTAACATGTCCGTAGCCTTAGTAAAGGTAAGCTCTATAAAATCTCCTCTCGCAGCATTATCCACTATTGGCTTTGTAAGTGAGTTCAAAGCTCTGTAGAATATCTCCATCAAGTGTTCATCATTTATCTTATGGTTTGGGCATTGAGTAAACTTCTTTTTAAACCTCACCCAAGTCTCATGAAAAACTTTACTATCCAATTTCCCAAAGTTGCTGATCTCATCGCTCAACTGTAACATTCTAGAGGGTAGAAAGAACCTTTCTAGGAAAGCTCCTTTCAATTGCCTCCAGTTTGTTATAGAATTAGGAGTCATCTCATTCAACCACATAGATGCCTCTCCAGACAGAGACAGTGGAAACAATCTTAAATGAATAGTATTTTGTCCCACTCTAGGATTATCAAATGACTTATAAATACTGATAAAATTCACCAAATGTAGATTTGGATCATCACCAGGTAATTCACCAAAGAGTCCTTTCAGATTCAGTAGCTGGATCATAGTACTGGTGATGTTGAATTTCATCCCATGATCTATTGGTGGTAGAATAATTACCCTTGTAGATCTAGTTCCATCTAAATCATCCTCATCATTCTCAACATCAAACTGTGCATCTTGGCAGTCTAGTCTTCCTCTGAATAGACGATTTTGTTTTACAGGTGCAACTACCCCTGCTACACACCTGCTATTAGCCGAGTAAATTAAATCATCATCTCCCAGGTCCTCTTCATATAGATTAGGTACTCGACCTAGATTATCTATATTTTGTTTATTTAATTGAGCATTAGCCTAAGACGCTAATCTTTCAGCTTCCTATTGGTTAGCCATTTTTTCAATGAGATGAGTTTTAGGATTGAAGGGTAATAATGGTTCTCCTGAACTTTTGGTTCATGACATAAACAACAATGAGCCTGTAATGAACAAAAACAACAAATAAATGTAAAATAAGGAAACTTGACTAACAGTCAATTAACACATATAAACTCAATCGACAACCGTATTCCCCGGCAACGACGCAAAAATTTAATACGCCCAAATTATACCTCTCTTACGAGAGAGTAAGAGGTCATTGTCAAAAATATAACCCAACTATATTGGGGTCGAATCCCACACGAAATATGATTCTAATTAAGTTGTATGTAAATTAGTTGACTTTTAATTGTTCGTATCTGTAAAATAAATAGGGGGATTAAATTCAGTTCATAAATTAATAGTTTCAGTTTAACAAGATGAAATACCTGTAGTCGTATTCAAATTCAGAGAAATAGCAAGCTAGGGTTATGTCCACCTTGTAGTTTTCAGTTCTTTCTAACTATGGGATTTATGAATTAATACATACATCATGCTTACACAAAAACATATTGTATTTAATAACATAATCCTAGTGTTTGTCAACCATCAAGGACTAATTCACTTTAGTTCTCTCGAATCAAAAGCGTTTACCAAAAACAATATGAAATCTCCAAGTAATTAATCCTGTTAAGGCATTAATATATGAAATAGGGGTTGTAAATCCTATTTTCTTGTCACTACTCTCTTTTTCGAACATCAAACTTTCATTTGAGCAAGTTGTGTTTTAGGGCATATCCTCTATGCTTGCAACCATGAGAATTTAAGATAAGCGAAGAGAGTATGATGTAAACAAATTAATGCATAATGAATTCAAAATCCAAACTGATACATTGTATGCTACAAGGCTTCCATAACCCTAACTAATAAACTTAGCTACTCATGGGTACAACGGAAATCATAATAGAAATATTTATCATATAAAAAACTAGAACGAACTTGGTGGAGAAGAAGAATAGCATTTTTCCCTTGGTGTAAGCCGCCTCTCTCCAATCCCAAATAATACAGAATAATTCAATAATAAATAAAAATTCAGCATTAAACCTTTAAGTAATTCCTTCTCTCATAATTGCCTTCTAAGTCCGTAAACTAATTATAAATGACAAACTAGTCTTGGACATAGTTTTTAGGTGCCACATTTGGTCCAAACTGCTACTCTTTCTTGTGTCATATGCCATCCACATTTCATAGTCCCATTATGTCTTCATCTACTTTATTAATACGTGAAATAATGCTAATCACATCGGTTAGCTCAATTACATAGAAGTAGAGTAAAAACATAAGAAACTAGGCACTTTGTTCTCTATCTTAGCTAAAATATGGATAAGTTATGGTGCTTAGGCGTATAAATACACCCAATATCAGTCTTCAAAATAGTTTCTGGGCTAAAGTAGTAAATATTGCTTGTTTTGTTACTAAAAGGTGTTTGATCAGATCACATTTGAATCAGACTCCATATGAGCTGGTATTCAATAGAACACCTAAGTTATAATATTTCAGAACATTTGGAAGTGAATGCTTTCTGCTAAACAATAGGAAGAGATAATTTGTAAAATTATAAAAATTATATTCAAAGAATGATGAAGTAGTGTTTGTCGGCTACACCTCACAAAGAAAGTATTATAGAGTTTTCAATAAAATAACTCTGTGTTAAAGACAATGTTCATGTGATATTTAATATGTTAGGTAATTAACTTAATTCAGTACATGGTCAAGATTAAGAAATTGAAGAACTCATTATTGTTCAAATGGATGATAATACTGAAGATGATGATCATCGGATAAATGTTGTATATCAGAGTGATGACAATAATGATGATCTAGGATCTTAGTCACAAAGACAAGCTCCTACAGATGAACAACCAGAGGAAACTAGTCAGTATTCGCAGGACTTGGTCTCAATGGTATCAATCTTAGAAGACAAAACTAGAGGCATAAATCCTCTCATTCCCTAGAGAACCTGACTACACCTTTGAAAATAAGAGTCCAAAGTATATCTTAAACAAAAAAACATTACGAAATTTAAATCCAATTTGCCACAAATTGAATCCAAAATTATGAAAGAATATCTAAAAGATGCTGACAGGATCAATGCTATAGAGGAAGAACTCCAGCGATTTGAAAGAAGCAAAGTCTTACATCCAGTCCCTAGACCTACTGACAGAACAATTATTGGGATCAAATGGCTATACATAAATAAGCAAGATAAGAATGTAACTACCAATAGAAATAAGTGAAGGAATGTTGTTTAAGGTTATAACAAGGAATAAGGAATTGAGTATGATGATACCTTCTCCGTTGTAGCAAGAATAAATGCAAACAGAATTCTTGGTGCATTTGCTACATACATGGGATTCAAATTGTTTCAAATTAATGACAAAAGTGCATTCCTGAATGGATACCTGAAGGAAGAATTCTATATCAAACAAACTTTGGGTTTTTAAGATACAAATTTTCCTCATTATGTACTTAAATTGGATAAAGATCTTCATTGTTTTAAGCAAGCACCTATGGCCTAGTATGAGAGACTCTCAAAGTTTCTCCCAAAAAAGGCTTCAAAAGAGGGAAAATAGATAATACTCTATTCTTAAAGAACAAAGGTAGCATCCTATTGGTTTTTCAGATAAATGTTGATGATATAATATTTGGAGCAACTTCTAAATCCCTATGGTAAAAATTTGCTAAGCTAATGCGGAGTGTATTTTAAATGAGTATAATGGGTGATTTGAACTTCATCCTAGGCCTTTAGATTAAGAAAATTTCTCAAGGTACAATGATTTATAAATACAAGTACATAAAAAAGCTACTGAAGAATTATAACACAGGAGATGCCAAGCCAATTGACTCGCCAATTGGAACCAGCTCAAAAATGGATAATGATGATTTAGGTCCTTCAGTGAATGAAATAATATATAGAGGGATTATTTGATCCTTGATATATCTCACTAAAAGTAGGTTTTAATTTTTATTTTGTTTAGAAATGTGTGCAAAATTTAAAGCATTCCAAAAGTAGTCCCATTTGAAAGCTGCAGAAAGAATTCTTATGTATCTATAGGGGATTGGGGACCTGGTCCTGCACTATACATTAGGAGATAGTTTTGACTTGATGGGGTATGTTGATGCTGACTATGTTGGATATTTGGTAGATAGAAAAAACACTTTAGGAATGGCACATTTTCTTGGCTCATCCTTAATCTCATAGGGTTCTAAGAAGGAAACCTCAGTTGTTCTATCTATAACTGAGACTGAATATGTTGTTGTTATTGTTGTGAACAACTTTTATAGAACAAGACAAATTTAAAGATTTGGTACTATCTCACACACTATCCCACTAATGTATGACAACAAAAGTGCTCTAAACATGGCAAAGATAACACTACAACACAGGAGGACTAAACACGTTTATGTTAGGCGTCACTTTGTAAGAGAAAATGTTGAGAAATGGTCAATCTTCATAAAATTCTACATGACTGAGGATCATATAGAAGATATCATTACTGCACCTCACAAAGAACAATTTGTGAACAATAGGTTGAAGTTAGGACTGATCAAAATAACCTAACCTACCTTGTGAATCAATAGTTCTCCACAAAATTTAATATGATCATGAGATAGGTATCGTTGGTAAATTATGTATTTGTTAGTGTAAATAAGTGTCATACCTCTGTATTTATACATCCATGGGAACATCTTTGGAATAAAATAGATGAAGTAGGCACAAATTTGAGAAATCACTTAAAGAAATAGAGGGACCTAGTCATATCTCTCTGGTTAGTATCATGAATATGAATACTTTTTTTATGATAGAAAAGTTCACATCCTCTCTCTCTCTATGTCAAAAAACTTGTCCTATATAAAATTAAAATCAAATTCATTATTGAATAACTCAATAGACCCTATACAACTAAACGAACTTAACTATGTGAATCCTAACCCTTTCTTCACTTACCTTGCTAATTAAAATCTATGCCTAGAAAAACATTAATTCTCAAACATTATGGAGACTTGTCATCCTTGGATTACTTGCAAACTAAAAGTAGGTTTGGATAGTCCTAAAAACCAAGATGATAACCTAAAAACAAAAGTCTCAAAAGTGAAATCTGGAAATCTTTCTGAAAAACACCAGACTTTAAAGGGACCTGGTCCTAAGAAGAAGAGAATTACTAATAATAAATCTAGTAGGTTTTCTAAAGAAGAAATCAAAAGACAAATCTAAGATATACATAAATCAGGTTATTGCTTGTGCAAAGTCAGAAATATTTTAAAAAAGTGTCCATGGGTCTTTGGAACACATAGGGGTGAGAAATGATGAACTCAAAAACAAGGTTACAACTCTATCTAATAAGGTTTGAGTTTGAATACAACAACAAACCTTCTTAAAAAATCTTTCACCTTTTTAACTCCTCCAACTTCTCTAGCCTTTTTTATGGAATATGAAATATAATTCTTGCACTATAGTGATGCGTAATCTATTGACTATGAATGAGTTCTTGCTTTTATTTTATTTATCTATTTCTACCTGAAAATGTTCTTCATGTTAGTATTTCCTTAGTGGTCATGAGTTAACTAACTTGTACTTATATTTATTCTTGGTTTACTATTATTCCTTTTCAATGATGCAAAAAGAGGGAATACTGACTTTATTTATAATGATCAGATGTGTTTATGTTGTGTACTCATGTGGTTCTGATATAGGAAGGTATGGTAAGGCACAGTGACAAGGGGAAGCAAATGTGATGCTGATAGTAGAAAGTATGGTAAGGCATAGTGATAGGGGGAATAAAGTATGATCATATGTATAAAAGTTTTTACTGTAAAATGAGAATATACGCAGTGATGGGGGAAGAAAATATACTCCTGTGATATCAGATTTTTTGTTGTAAATGACAACAAGGAACAAGGTCCATGTGTTGCATAATGGTGTAAGCATGATTATAGGGCGAACATTAATATTCCGAGTTGTAATCACACTGATTAAATGCAATGAATGTACATTGATTCTCAAAGCATTGTGGTTGGTTGATTTGTCATCATAAAAAGGGGGAAAATTGCTATATATAGTTTTGATGATGAGTAGATGACTACAAAGGACCAACTCCCTGGATTTTCATGGCTACAGTACAGCTGGAACGCGTGACTACACAATTTTGTTCTCTTATGCAATAATTTTGCAGGTGCTGCTCCTAATAATTAACACACTCAGTCCAATGACATTTCAACCCTAATCATCACTCATCCATTAAAGTAAAAAAATGATTCTTCATCAAATGGTTTTTTGCAAATTCAAAGAGTGAATAGAGGAAAAGGGCAAAAAAAAAGTTTAGCTCAAGTTCTTATTTTTATGTGCTAAAATAGAGAGCGTCTTGAGTTAGTTATTATTTGTAAATAAAATACTCAGTTTATAAGAGTAATGAACTCTTCTTATTATTGGAGATTTGTTTTGTAGAGTTGCTTAAGTCCAAAACTTATTAAAGTTATCCAATGGTGAGAGTGTCATGGTAGATTTGCTAGGGATAAGTTGTAGTCGAGTTACTAAAAGCAGGAGGTGCCTAGAGTTTGGCTGAATATAATGGATTTTTAAGGTGCTTGTGAGGACAAGCTATAATTTTTCCTTCCATGAGAAAGGGGTTTAAATGTTAAAATCGTGTGTTTTTACTCTTTCTACACCTCCTTTTATCCCTTGTTGTTTTACTATGTTTTTTTCTGTATTTGACTTTGAGGGAACTGGTCCCTCATTATGTGATGCAAACCCCACAGGTCGCTATATTTTGGCCTATGGTTTTGAGTGCTAGTTAGTTTTGTAAATAACATGGCATGATGATATTAGATTGAAAGTGAGCATGGTATGATGATACAAATGGGATGTCTTTGTGTGTAATTGGCATAATGAAAATGGAAATATGTGTTAATTATTTTATTTGGGCTTGCAAAGATGGTTGTATAGATGAGTCATGAAAGTTGATATTTTATCACACTTTAGCACTTTTTTTTCATCAGTATTACAGCTTTGAACCTTTTGGCATTTCATCCTATTATTTTGTATTTTACAGTGTTATTAGTCAGTTATTGCAGCAGGTACCAGTCATGGGTTAGCTTGTGTTCCTTAGGTATTATGAGCATCGTATAGCTTCTGGGGTACCAAACTCAGGGCGTTACAAACTTGGTATCAGAGGTTAAGGTTCAACAGTGTCCTAGGAAGTCTGAAAGTCGGATCTAGTAGTGTCATGGGCATGAGTGTGTAGAGTGACACACTTATGGAAAGGAGGGTACAAGATGTTTTTTGAACCGTTTCTCTTTTTTAGTATTCATGTCATACGAGTGAGCATGTGCTCTAGATAAACTCTCTTTTTAATACAAGTTTCTCTTCTATCTATAGAAAATGCTTCCAAAGATAACTAAAAGGTAGAGTAATAAGAAATCAGTTAGCCCATCAGCTCGTTCAGCCAAATCCTTTAGGTCAACATGTCTCCCATGCTGAGTTTAGAGAAAATTTCACCACCCTAGCTCATTCAGTTGCAGCTCAGAATAAACGTCCAGCTGTCATTCCATCCAACCCAGTGGCCAATACTAAAGCAGCTAGGATTCAGGACTTCACCTAAATGAACCCTCCATTTTTCATAGGGTCTAATTCAGCTGAGGACCCTTTGGAATTCCTTAATCAGGTGTAGAAGATTGTAGATATTATGGGGGTCAAAACTAGCGAGAGTGATGAGATAGCTTCATATCAGTTGCAAGATGTGGCTCATACTTGGTTTAAACAGTGAAAGCAGAGAGGGCCCTAGATGTAGGGCCCTTTGATTGGGAGGAGTTTGCCACTACTTTTATAGATAGATTCTTTCCCCTAGATCTAAGATAAGATAAAGTGTTATGTTTTATTAATCTGAAGTAGGGAAATATGACAGTGAAAGAGTATTCTCTTAAGTTTACTCAAATAGATAGTACGCTCCTCATGTGGTGGCAGATAGAAGATCCTGAATGAGTAAGTTTGTGTCAAGGGTGAACGATAGTGCAGTCAAAGAGTGTAGGACCGCAATGTTGATAAGTGAGATGGACTTGGCTAGGATGATGATCCATTCTCAGAAAATGAAGGAGTAGAAGAATAAGGAGAGAGAGAAGTAAAATAAGAGAGCTAGAACAGGTAGTTTAAACTTTTCTCAGCCTAAGATAGAAGGTGGGAATCGTTCTTAGTTTTGCCTGAAATCTTCAGTTCCAAATCTATCCTAATTTAGTGCTCCAGTGCCAAAATTCAGACACGGTAATAGAGATAGGACGCCAGTCTCTAAGTCTCAGAGTAGTGTCAAAATTGCCCGAACCAATTCTCTTTATCAAACTTGTGGCAAAAACTATCAGGGTATTTCTAGAGCTGGCAGTGATGTTTGTTTTAAATGTGGCAAGCCAGGCCATAGATTCATAAATTGTTCCCTGTTAGGTTCTCAGGGTCAGTGAAACCGTCCTCCAGCTCAATTCGGTTGCCAAAATCAGCAGGAGGCCTCATCCAGTGCCACCAGTGGGCAACGTCCAAATAGACTCTATTTTTAGTCCCAATAGTATTAGGAAAGTTCTGACATGGTCACTGGTACGTTACAATTTTATCACTTATATGTTTATGCTTTACTAGATCTACGAGTTTTCTTGTCTTTTGTTTCTCCTTATATTGCAGTTTATTACAAAGTCAATCCTGAAATTCTAGTAGAGCCTTTCTTAGTCTCTACCCCAGTGGGTAAATCCATCATAGCCTGATAGGTATACAGGAACTATCCAGTTATGGTATCTCAGAAAATAATTTCAACAAACATAGTCAAATTAAAGATGAATGATTTTGATGCCATTCCCGGCATGGATTGGCTTCATTCCTACTATTCCTCAGTCGACTATAGAAGTAAAATTTTCCAATTCCAGTTCCCAAATGAACCCTTCCTAGAGTGGAGGGGTAGTACTTAAGCGTTTAGGGGTCAGTTTGTTTCTTACTTTTGGGCGAGAAAAATGATATCTAAGGGATGTATCTATCAACTTGTACGAGTTAAGGACTCTAGTTCAAAAACCCCTACTATTGAAACAGTGTCAGTAGCATGTGAATTCCCAGATATATTTCCCAAAGATCATCCCGGAATTCCCCCGAAAGGGAAATTGATTGTGGAAATAATTTTCTCCTAGATACTCAGCCCATATCTGTTACGCCATACAGAATGACACCTACAAAACCTAGAGAATTAAAAGAATAGTTGAAGGATTTCCTATATAGGGGATTCATCTGACCTAGTATGTCCCCGTGGGGTCCACCAGTTTTATTCATGCGTAAGAAAAATGGTTGTCTCACAATGTGCATAGACTACCGTCAGATCAATAAGGTTACAATCAAGAACAAGTATCCCCTTCCTAGAATTGATGACTTATTTGACCAACTTTAGGGAGCCAGTTACTTCTCTAAGATAGACCTTAGATCAGGCTATAATCATCCCAAAGTTAGAGAATGTGATATCTCAAAAATAGCTTTCTGAACTTGGTATGGTCACTTTGAATTCTTAGTCGTTTCCTTTGTTCTTACCCATACCCTAACATATTTCATGGACTTGACAAACTGTGTGTTCAAGCAGTACTTGGACATGTTCATCATAATTTTCATAGATAACATCCTGGTTTACTTCTGTAGAGAACATGATAATGCAGACCATCTAAGAATAGTATTTTAGGCTCATAGAAATCATCAGTTATTCTTCAAATTCAGTAAGTGAAAATTTTGGCCAAGATCAGTACCATTCCTTGGCCATATCATTTTCGGTGATGGAATTAGAGTTCATCTTGAAAAGACTTAGGCAATGAAAAATTGGCCCAGACCTATTTCTCCATCAAATATTAGGAGTTTCTTAGGTTTGGATGGTTATTAAAATAGGTTTGTTGAGGGATTTTCATCTATTGCAGCCCCTATGGCCTGATTAACTCAGAAGAAAGTCAAATTTTAGTGGTCAGATTTATGCGAGAAGAGTTTTCAGGAGTTAAAGACTAGACTCATCTCAGCTTAAGTTCTAACTCTTCTAGATGGTTCAGATGGGTTTGTGGTATATTATGATTCATCTAGAGTAGGTTTGGGTTCAGTCCTCATACAGCATAGTAAGGTCATAGCGTACGCCTCCAGACAACTTAAACCCCATGAGAAGAATTATCCAACTTATGATCTCGAGTTAGCAGAAGTATTGTTTTCCTTAATATTTGGAGGAACTACTTGTATGGGGTGCATGTAGATATGTTCACAGATCACAAAGGCCTTCAGTATGTGTTTTCTCTGAAAGACTTAAACCTCCGTCAGTGAAGGTGGTTGGAGTTGTTAAAAGACTATGATATGAGTATTCTGTATCACCCGGGTAAGGCTAATATAGTGGCTAATGCTCTCAGTAGACTTTCTATAGGTATTTTCGCTCATGTTAAGGACAGCCAGAAGAAGTTAGTTTGGGAATTTCATTAGCTTTCCTGACTAGGTGTCTGATTAGTCAATTCAGTGGAAGGTAGTTTGTGGGTTCAGAATAGTTCAGAATCATCTCTAGTTTCTGAAGCAAATAAAAAACAAGATAGAGATCCCAGTTAGGTCAAGTTAAAAGAGTTAGTCAGAGATCATAAGGTGGAGGTTTTCTCCCAAGGGGGAGATGGTGTGTTTCGTTGTCAGGGTCGTCTATGTAGGCTAGGTATGGATGACTTGAGGTAGGGAATTCTTGCATAGGTGCATAGTACACATTACTCTATTCATCACGGGGCCACTAAGATGTACCACAATTTGTAAAACATCTATTGGTGGAGTGGAATGAAGAGAGACATTAAATAATTCGTGACTAAGTGCTCAACATATCAACAGGTTAAAATTAAGCATTAAAAGACAAGTGGGTCCATACAGGAGTTTAGTATCCCTACTTAGAAGTGAAAAGAAGTACATATAGACTTTGCGATGGGTTTGACTCGTACTCGTCATCTGCACGATGCAGTTTGTGTCATCATAGATAGGGTGACCAAATCATCTCACTTTCTTTTAGTCAATACCTTGTATTCAGTTGAGAATTATGCCAAAATCTATATTAGAGAGTTGGTTAGATTACGTGGTGTTCCATTGTCCATTGTCTCTGATAGAGGTACCCAGTTCAACTATCATTTTTGGAAGGCATTCCATAAGGGTCTTGGTACCCGAATTCATCTCAGTACAACCTTTCATCCCCAGACAAATGGTCAAGTAGAAATGACTATTTAGACTATGGAAGATATGTTATGAGAGTGTACAGTATATTTTAAAGGTAGTTGGGATGGCCACTTGCCTTTGATTGAGTTTGCATGGAACAACAGCTATCATTCCAGCATTTAGATGGCTCCGTTTGAAGCTCTCTATGTTAGGAGATGCAGATCTTCAATCGCTTGGTTTGAGGTGGGTAAGGTTGCATTTGTAGGGGCCGATCTAGTATTCGATACCTTAGAAAAAGTTCACTTGATTAGAGAAAGGCTTAAGATAGCTTAGAGCTGACAGAAATAGTACACAAATATGCGCAGAAAGGATATCGAATTTGAGATTGGCGATTATGTGTATTTGAAAATCTCTCCCATAATTTGAGTGATGATATTCAGCAAGAAAGGAAAGCTCAATCCCTGATATGTCGGTCTTTTAAAAGTTCTTAGTCATTTTGACAAGGTAGCTTGTAAGCTCGAATTGTCTTCAGATCTAGGTTCAGTCCATCTAGTGTTCCATGTCTCCTTTCTTACGAAGTGCACAGGTGACCCAGCAGTTGTATTCCCTATAGAGAGAATAGATATTCAGAACAACCTCTCTTTCGAAGAGATTCCAGTTGAAACCCTTGACTATCAGACTCGCAGATTGAGGAACAAAGAAGTCCCTCTAGTCAAAGTTCTTTGGCGGAATTAGTCCATTGAGGGAGCTACTTGGGAAGAAGAGGAAGACATGTGGACCAAGTATCCTCACCTCTTCTCCACAAACTCAGACTCAACCCAAGGTAATAGTTTTCCTTAAGCTTATTTCGTTTTATGTTCTGATTTCAGTTACAAACTTGGTAACAAATAACTTTGTATGTTCAGTAATATGCTTATGAGTCAGTCCAGTCATGAGTCCATGCATCAGATATGCATGTTTAGTATGAGAAACTCAGCTTATCAGAAATCCCAGTTATGTACTCATGAATCAGCTCAGTTATAAACTCATGCATCAGATATGTATGTTCAGTGTGGTAATTCAGTAAATCAGTAATATAAGTCCTATAGTCATATCCCAAATGTTCATTTCCAGTAAGTAGATTCAGCCTACTAGTACTCTTAGTTCGGTCAATCTCATTCGAGGATGAATGTTCCCAAAGGGGAGAAATTGTAAGACCCCGCAAAATTCCTAGCTTAATTAATTCCTTTAGGCTTGTTAAGGGGTCCCAGACATAAGAAATTCTAGCTAAGTATTAAGACTAATTTTATTTTTAAGCCTTTGAAAGTTGGCAATCTTATTTGCAACCTTAAAGTCCGTTAAATGTCTATATTTTAGTTAATTCATGATCAGGAAGGTCAATAGGTGTTCCCGGATAAGTTTTGGATTTTTCGGACTTTATTTGAATCTCCTTTGAAATCCCAAAATAGTGTACCAATGCGATCTTGGTGTGCCGCATGGCCAATCATGTTGGTTAATATTTTCCCCAGCTACCAACGTTAAATTCCAATGAGTCAGCGTGATCTTAGCGCGGTACATTGGATATCGTATCAGTGCCAACAACGCACCACGTCGACCTACGCATCGGCAATCTTGTTTTCACTTATTAAAAGACCATGTTCTTGGGGTATTTAGGTCTTTTCCCCTGACTCTCATCCCCCAAAACACAAAATTTAATACCCTAGAAAGAAAATAGACACGTTCTTTCTCAATATCTCTCAAGAACAATTCTTAGGGTTTTTAAATTTCAAATTAAGAACTTAAGATTTCCACTATTAATTTCCAGAAATTATTCAACAAGGTATGTAAAGTGTTCATCCAAGGGTTCCTTTCACCCTTGGAGTTCAAGAAACTTCTTTTAAAAACATGAATTATGATTTTCATGTTGTGGGTTTGAATGTAATCATGTTGATGTTCTGGAATGTGTTTCAAGTTGAAATCTTTATGTGTTTCTTGATATTATTATAACATGTAAGTTGAATTTTGATTCTCTTATATTGAAACCCTTGAATTATAAAATCATGATGTATTAGCATTGTGGATCATACCCAAATACAAAGCTAAGCCTACCATATGCTTTATAAAATGCTAAATTGAGACTATGGTGCTTTTGTGATCCTTTGGTGGTCTAAATGATGAACTTATGCTATACCCATATGTTCACAATGTCTTTCATATAAAACCTATACGTTGTAAGTGTTTGATGGAATGCTCATGAGATTGGTTTAATGAAACTATGATGTATTAGTATGCATTCCTATTCATGTGCAAGTTCATGACTTTCAAGTGATTAATGAAATGCCTTACAGATCATATTATGAGTTGTTGACTATTGTCAAGTATTCAAGAATTGTCATGTCTTATTTTTTAATACTATTGAGTCTTGGGGGTATTTAATACCCGATAATTTAACTATGTACCTAGAGCCAGTGTCAGTTACAGAACAATCCCAATCACGTCACAATTAGTAGTTCTCTAGTTCAGTTACAGAACTCAGGAAAACTCAGTAAACTCAGTTCATTTAAGTTAATCAGTACAATCAGTAACAGATCTGTCCAGCCTAGAATAAACTAGGAAACCAGTTCAATTTCTATTCAGTAGAGTGTAGGATTCAACACCGAGTGAACCCAAGGATGGGGACTCACCTGCCCGCAGAGGGTGTAATCCTTAAAAGCAGTCCTTACATTCTAGAACTACGAAGACAGCGTAGGTTGAGATATAAAAATATTCTAGTTAAGGGTTGATGAAGTGGCTTAACCTGACAGTTGAGGGTCCTACCATTCTCATTTGAGAACCTGCCAGATGAGGGTATCTCTTCAGTGTCTTTACTCGTGGCACGGTACTGACACCCTTCTAACAGGGTTTACAGGTTGTACCCCAAATCTATTCAGACAAGGGGCATGTTGGTTAGATGATTACCTCCCACAGTTTCAGTCTTAGTCTTTAGTAAAGAACTCACATAATTCTATATATTTCAGGACTTTTAGATACAGTCACTCAACTAAGTGCGGAACTCAACTATTTCCTTCAGAAATAGGACTGTCAGATACAGTCACTCAGTAAATAGTATATCAATTATCAGTTATATATGTTATCAGTAATCTGTGTTATCAGTAAACTCAGTAATCAGAATCCTTATGACATCAGTTACAGTTATGTATTCATGTATGTATTCTCATGTAGTCATGTTCATGTTACGTAGTTAGTTATAGTTCATGCATGTGAACCCTTGCATTCAGCCTACCACACTTTACATACCAGTACATTCACACGTACTGATGCATGCTTTTCTCTTGCGCTATGGTGTTTTATAACATTGGTTCAGATGCTCAGATTCTCGATAACGCGTAGATAGATTCAGATTCAGCCAGTAACAATAGACTAGCAGTGAGTCCTCATCATTCGAGGATATTTTTTTATTTTATTATCTCACTACATTTGGTATTTCAGTAGATAGAGTTAGTTGGGGGATTGTCCCATCAACTCCACAATTCAGACCGTTAAGTTAGAGGATTTCCAGACTAGATGTTCAGACATTATATAGTATTTCAGATTCTGATGTTTTATCAGACTTTATGATTTTCTTTTCATCAGTATTACAGTTTTGAACCTTATGGCATTTCAGCCTATTATTCCGTATTTTGCAGTGTTATTACTTAGTTATTGCAGCAGATACCAGTCATGGGTTAACTTGTGGTTCTTCGGGATTATGAGCATCGTGTAGCGTCCGGGGTACCAAACTCAAGGCGTTACAAAAATTCTCTTTCTTACCTTGAAAAAATTGGAAGGGAAAAGTACAAGTTTCATAGTTAATGATAATTGGAATACTAACATCTTACAGCATTGTAGGTTTTGTGAAAATATAGAAGTTGCTTCAATTGAGAATTATTTTTTGAAGGGAATATTGCTCAATCGGTCCTGCAGTATTTTTCAGGGGCAGGAATATTCAACCCACTAGTGAGCATAAAGAAGAGAGTTGGGAAATAACAGACCATTGATGATAATAGTAGATTAAAAAGGGTATTTCAAGTGGTACCAATTGTATATTATGGTTCCTTTGGAATAGAAGAAATACAGTACTACATGGTGGGAGATACTCTAAAATCAAAATTATCTATGAAGCAGCTAATATTGTGAAGAAGTTCTTAAGGAGTAGATTTAAAATTAAGTGTTGCAACTAAAACTAGCCCCAAATTATTGATATATATATTAGAGATATAGGCTAACATATACCTTCAAAATAGTTAGATGGACACCACTCCTATGAATTGGTTTAAGTGCAATACAGATGGGGCATCAAAGGGCAATCTTGGCCCTAGCTGTACTGCCTTTTGTATTAGATATTCATAGGGGAGCTTTCTTGTTGGTAAAGGTGAAAGTATTTAAGATAATACCAGCCTAGTTGATGGGAAAGGGGTATAATAGAAGGGTTAGTATGCTGCGGAAAAAATTCTATAAGTAATATGATATTAGAGTCAGACTAACTAACCCTAGTTTATATTCTTAACGGGGAATGAATGATCTTTGGAGTGTTATAATTGAAGTGAATTTCCTAAGGGACATAGTAGCTACAATATCAGTGAGAGTACAACATTCCCTACGGGAGGGAAATACCCTTGATTATTTTTTGATATCCTTGTGTTTTCTTTTATAGTTGATTATTATATACAATAATTTCATGACATTTCTAGGAATAGAAAGAATATTATGATACTACATAAGGAATAATATACAGGTGATTTGGCAAACGGCAACCATCGTAGACATTAACAACATTTAAATTGAATGCAGATAATTCTAATAGAGAAGGAAACAATCAGTAATCATTTAAGATTAAATAAGCTACGGGTGTACACTTAAGATCCTAGAACTAAAGGTAAAGTAATATGTCCTTAATTGCTACACAAATTGAAGAAATTTAAACAAATTGGGCGATCTGCACATATGTGATTTTTGGCTTTATCTCCAAAAACAAATAAAGTCTAAGTAGCTAGGTTTACGTATTAATGTAACCAAATGTATAGAACATTTTGTACAACTGCAATAAGATAATGATAAGTTAGCCCCTTCTGATGTATTAATCCCCATTTAATTCTATATTAGATGGTGTTATTAACCATATGTGTGTTTAAATCCATGGGTTTACAGGTAAAGCAGGCTTATAAATATAACAAAGGAAAACAAGAACTAAAGGGACATAATTGTGTTTCAGCCGCATTGAGTCTAAACTCTTGCTAATCGAGATTGTATTGGGAGCTGAAATAAGAGAAGAATATAGTAGACAGAGTAACAATATAAGGAATCGATGCTTGGGATGAAGTGAACCAACAAAAGGCAACTTGGATTGGGCACAACTATGGAAGTGGCAGAGTGACATTTTGGTTAACCAAAGATCTATCTAGAGACATTGATGTCTCATTACTTTCCCTTTTCAATTTTTTGATTATTATTTCCTTTTATGGTTTTGTTATTATTTCAGTTAGTCTAGGTCACTTTTGGCCCTAGACTTGTGAAGTCATTTCTTTATTCTTTTGTATATCAGACACCGTGCATTGTTTGGGTTCAAGAAAATAATAACAAAATTCTTAAAGTCTCATTGAAATGATTTCATAATTTAATTTAATCATGTTTGAACATATTATGAGAATTAAATATGATAAATTTTATAATCACTACCTTGTGCAAAAATTACAAAATTAATTAAAATATTTGTTGGCAACTAAATGAGGAATCCAATTATTGAACAATTATAGAAACAAGTATTTCTTATTCATGCTTAACTGTATCCTCGTGATGTTCCATGGACTCAAGGCACTTTTAACACATAAAAAAATGGATATTTGCATTTACATATGTATTTATAGTCTAATATTATATGTTCTTGTGGTATTTGTATATCAGATAGCTGAGGAGAAGAAAACAGTAGATTTCTAACATTTATGGCATCTGACAACCGATTCCATAATAATGGGATCTGGGCACGGTAATACTAGGCTATCGGGAATTAGATCAGAGGATTGACTCTCAGGTGTTAAACAGACAAAAGATCCCCACGATTGCACATTGAGGCTACAATTGTACAAATTAATAATGGAAAAAGGTCGTGGAATTAGTCCTATAAGAACTACGTGTGAAGGAGATAAGATGAAGCTTTTCAAGAGCCATGAAAAGAAGTCATGATCATACAAAGGTGTCATGAGAAGGAAGTACAAATTTAAAGTTTGCAAAAGTTAAGTATTGCGAGGATCAGAAAAGAGAGAAACATGGTTGTACTAAGAATACATGAGATTGAATTAAGTTTTGTACCGACATTAATTTGAAGAATGTGGAAGTAATGGGCAAACCATGAGCACCAAAGACAATCTTTGAATGTCACCATAATCATACCTTTCTTTATTGGTGATACTGACTCCATAAATCATTATATGTCTATGATATGTTATTGTTTTTTCTATAAAAACTCTTTATAGGTCTTTGTACCAATTTATTCTTTATCAAATTATTCTAAGGTTTTAAGTCATATTCTTGTTCTTGAATTCAAAAATAATGACTTTTAGGATTTTAATTTAATGTGAGATTTTGGAGTTTTTTGTCTTATTCTTATAAGTTCAAAATTATGCTTTCTTTATCTGTACTTTCAATTATGAGTAGATAAACATCACTAGTGGAGTTGTGGGAACCATGATGAATTAACATAGTATTATTCATAATATGAGGTTATTCACAAAGCATGTTTAGGAATGTTTTGTTATTCACTTCAGTTTGATTACTTTTCAATGGTTGCAAATGTTAGAACTTATCCTATATCTACTCTATAATTTTGCAAGAGTGACAAATGGGAATAATGAATTAACAAAGAGACTTGGAGCTATGGACATCCATTTAGTTAGAGGTTAAGGTGATCATCTTTGATAGGCTAATACAGGAGCAGTGATAGGGGTTAGTAATACATAATGCATAAGACATAAACCATTATGATTGGTGATAGTCATATATTAGAGACGTAACATAGTCATTTAGATGAATATATCAATGCTATGTGTTGAGCACAAAAAGAGATCGCTAAGTACAAAAAACCTATGAAGTTATAAAGTTATTGAGTGAACCGTCATAGTGCCTCACTCATACTGATAATAAATCCAACAAATGAACAAATATTACTAGTGATATTTTTATTTACAAAACCTTTTTTATTGAAGATTGTTATTGATTTCTTAGACAGATATCTTGATTGATATTTTGACCTATTCCTTGTGGGATCAATCCCAACCTAGTTAGGTTCTATATTTGATCAATGAGTGTGTTATACATTGTTTAAAATTGTAATTTTGGTCTCACCTAATTTTGCCATCATTGTTTGGATATTCGATTAGGGAGTTGATTGATTTCGTATGTCGAGCTGTTTATTTCTATTTCCTAATTTAAGTTCTTGTTCATTTTATTATGCAAATTAATGTATTGCCAATACTAAGAGTCAAGGAAATATCCTTATTTCATTTGATATGAGACTTAAATGAACCCTGAGAGCTAATAAAAGGATGGTGAATGAAGTTGTTCATAATCGAGTTCTCAATGAGGAAGTTGATGATGTGAGAATCCTAAATCAGGTAGGGCATCAACCTGGGATTCAAGTGACTACTGATGAAACTATTTCTCATATGATGGATAAGGGGAATGCTAGGCAAGAAATTATGAGGAAGGCAGCCAGGAAATAAAAGGCTAGACTAGCTAAAGTAAAACATCTCGTCTCACATGATGAGCAAGAAAGGAAAAAAACATATTGGGGAAACAACCTCTACAATAGTAGCTCCCTATTATTATAATTTGGAAGACGAGTAGGATTTTCTAGAGATAATTGAAATAGGTTTTATCATCCCCCAAAAATTGCCTCCAGACATTAAGTTTGACATCATTATTTCTTAGATATAGATGTTAAAATTGAAAGGGGTGTTCATAGGCCTACTCCTGCTGTAAAAATGAATGTGATAAGCTTTGTAGGGATTTTCAATCCCTATAATATACCTAGAGTGAGCTAAGAGGCGATTAGACAGTGGTTCTCTACTTTCTGTCGAATAGGTACGCTATATTATGGTTGACAAAGTTGCAACATGGAACAACCACTACTTGGAATAAGATGAGGACATAGTTTTAGGACAGAATTTCCCCACCATCCAGGATGTTTAAATTCAAATATGATAAATACAACTTCAGGCAGATGTATTTGGAGGTCTTATATGAGAATTGGTTTGACGACCCAAGGCTACCCCTAGTCGCGATACAGTGCTTAAGACCACAAGTTAACCCAAGCTAACGCATGATCTGGTACCTAATCTGAGCACAAAATAAAAATAATAATGAAGCATCATGTGTGGAAGATAAATTGATAAAACTCTGTTAAAATATAATACTGTGATGAATACCATCATACTTGAACAATTGATAAAAGGAAAGCTAAAAATGTATCCGAATATAAGAATATATATACATCTAGTATGAAAGCATCTAAAATATGAGGAGTTGATGGGACAAGCCCCAAACTAACTCCAACTAACTAATTTGATGAAATACAGAAAATAACTTTAAATACTTATCCTTGATGGATGAGGACTCACCACAACTGATGCTGAGGGGTACTGAGCTGACAAAGGGCAGTCAAGGAACTGAACGTCCAAACCTATATTATGAAATCAATATAGCGCAAAATAGTGTATCCGGTCAGTACATTAAATGTACTGGTAAATGAGATAGGACTAACTGAAATATATATGAATACTGAACATAAATGCATTAACATATAAAAGAATGCAAGACCAAGTAAATTATGTGATGAAATCATCAGTAAAATAGTGTAACTGAATACTACTAAACTATAGACTTTTCAGGCAAACCTGAATTTATATGATCCAAATACTTTATTGAGACTATGGGATCTAACAAAAACCTACATGCCCAAATGTGAATTATTGGGGTCCAACTTGTAACCCTAGTTGGAAGGGGTGTTGGTACCTTTCCAGGGGTACAAACACATCAATGACAATGTGTATCCAGTAGATTAATATTCTGAAGGACTAGGGTGTCATGCCTAACTAACGATGGACCCCTCATAATCTACGGTGGTGTGGTAGGACAAGAACTTAGGTACTTCTACTAATGACTCATGCCTAATTGATAGGGAATCCGCCTTTACTGCATTCGCTCAATGCTAAGTGTTACTCCCAACCAAATGACACTAGTATTATTATTTGTTTAACATGACATGGAGCTATACTGATAAGTGCTCAATATGAACATGTTTATTTGAATATGACATTAAAATCATGATCTGGCTGATTTACAACTTTAAAATAAAAATATATAAAAACACCTAGGCATCAGGTGTCCATAACCCACAAGTACTCAATGATACAAATATACCATAACATCACTTAAAACATTGGTAAAAAGTCATAATACATGAACCCAAAAAATAATACATTTCAATGAATGAATCAGATACATGAATTTGAACATGGGGAGGTGTTAAACTTAGGAGGATAACATGTTCACATGGTTTTATCCAAAACTTGATAAACTAACATTGTATTTACTAAATGTTACATGGATGTTTGGAACTTAAATCATATAGGAACATAATTCATATAGGAAAGATTATTATCTTGGATTTAATGTAAAACAAATGAGGATACATTGATAAATTTCTTAGTTAACATTGAATTTGATCATTAAAGAGAGTGAAATTCATACTTGAACAAACAAGGGGATTTTGAGTCTTAATGGATTGAAGGAACCCATTGATGAATACCCTACATATCTCAATTGGTTGAATTCTTGAAGAAAAAACCTGAAATTTGAACTTTAATTCTTTAATTCCTTGAAAGAAAGCTTGAATTTTGTTCTTGGGGAAAAAGGAAGGGTTTACATACGCTATCTGATGGAGAATGGGAAAATAATGCCCTTCTTGGGGCTTTAACTCGTGTTTGGATGTGTGGGCATAAAGGAAAAAGAATAAAATACCCCTTGAACCCTTAATTAAGAACACAGGAAAATACTACATTCGTGGCACAGAGGTTATCGCAGAGACTAACCTTCATTTTATTGACCTTATTATATAGTTCCTGCCTTCGTGTCATAGAAATTATACCGACGACTAACCTCCATGATACGAAAATATCGCGGAGGCTTGCTACCTCTATTGTCCAAAATCACCCCGAACCTTTTTCAAAAATTCTAAGAAACTTTTGGGACATCCGATTAACATCCCTAAAAATGTTTTAACTAAAAAATCAATGTTTTGGGTTTGGGAAGGCCAAAAATAAAATCGTTAAAATCTTGGGGTCTTAAAAATGGTTATGTACCTTATACTTAGTGTAAATTTCAAGCCTTGTACTCCTTAAACATACCACTAGGAGATGGAAACTAGCCTAGGATCTTACGATGTATTTTAATATCTCCCCCTTAGGATCATTCATTCTCGAATGAAATGGGTTAAGTTGAGATACTAAGAAAAATGTGATTATGCAGTTAATACTTACCCCTGAATTATGATTAAATAACTAAGTACGAGACATGACACATGAACAGAACTAAATTCATGAATACATGTAATGATATGAGGATGGTTATGTATCTAAAATAGAGAATAAGAAAAACACATAAGGAAAACCATTACCAAATATTGGATGTTTATTTATAGTGAAAAGATTGGGATATTTGGCTCATATATCTACTTTTCTTCCCAAGTAGCTACCTCTATGGACTGAATTCACCCAAGAACCTTAACAAAGGGAACTTCTGAATTCCTCAACATATAAATCTCACGGTTAAGGATCTCAATTGGGATATCTTTGTAAGAAAGACTATTGTTCACATCCACACTCTCTAAAGGAACAACAAAAATAGAGTCTCCAGTATATTTCTTTAACAAGGATACATAAAACACTAGACGGACTAACACCAAATCTGTAGGCAACTCTAACTAATAAGCTACCTTTTAAAAATGGCTCAAAACCCGCTATGGGTCAATATAGCGAGGATTGAGCTTCCCCTTCCTGCAAAATCTCCTCACCCCTTTCATGGGTGAGATTTCAAATAAAAAAAGTTTCCAATATCAAATGCAAGACCCCTTCTCCTCAAATTTGCATAAGATTACTGATGACTTTTGGCTATTTTCAGTGTCTCTCGAGTCAACTGAAATTTGTGCATCACCGCAAACATTGAATATGACCCTATCAAAGAAGCCTCACCTACTTTAAACCAACCAATAGGAGATCTATATCTCCTCTTATGGAGATCCTCAAACAAAGCCATTTAAATACAACAGTAAATGTTGTTGTTGTAGGCAAACTTAATAAAAGGTAAGTAGTTTGACACAACCCAAACCAGATCTTTGTCGTAATGGACATTTCAAGTCCAACAAGGATTGCAGATCACGCCGTTATTTAATCCAGCCAATGAACAATCATAACATAAAAAAGATAATAGCCAAGTAAATATCCATTTCATATTATAATATACCTAATTCTATAGTTTGTCCAAACAAAGCCTCTAAAACAATCCAAGAATATCTGATCGGGACAAGACCCCGACTATAGCGAAACCAAATATCCAAGTCTATACCAATAAAGACATAAGAAAACTAGAAGCAAGTAATGGATCCTTAAAAAGTATGGAAGCTAAACACTTCAAATCACTTTAAGTTGTTCTCGAGTCAATCACTAAGTTGGAGGTGTAGTAATATGACAAACACCTGCATTGCATGGGGATACAACGTCGAAGATGGTTAGCAGTTGGACCACTAAAATGTAACTAAAGAATGAGGATAAAATAGAGGAAATAGTTGAAAACCATTAAACTAATACATATAACCAATGCAATACATACATATAAATAATACCATGCCGTTGTAGGCAACAAAATTAGTATGAACTTCAAAAATATTATCCTAGGCTATGTGGAATAACTGTCATAGAACAGGGCACTAACAGGCTATATGGGTCCAACTCTACCCTAGATAGAAGGGTCCTAGTGTGTGTATCCATACAAATAAAAGAATATATATAACCATAAATGCCTATATGGGGAACTCGAACCTCTCGGCATAATCAACGTGACATTGAACCAATTTATACACCATGAGAGAATCAGACCTCGTATTCATATATTTATTTAGGTGATAAGAACCACCCGGTCATAACACACATGCACTAGCCAGCATAGTTTCTCGTGTTAGTCCTTTGGACTCCACTTTCAATGATCGGCTAAACATCTCACTTTAAAGCCCAATTTAAAACCATAATTTCACATGCGCAACCAATCAGCCAATTACTTACTAAAGTCATCCCATTGGTATCGTTATACAAATCCCAATTACAAGTATATAATAATCCTTATAACCAACTAGACCACCAAGGTTAACGTTCATATCATTACATGGCCAATGGGGCCTTCACAATATTGTTTACAACCTTTTATATCCATCAGGCCAATGCCTTAGTTCTAAACATATTTTAATTAAATTTATAGTAATCGAATTCTTTACAAAATCATTCAAACTTCATTAGCATTCTTATATAAAATATAACAGCCAAACCCAATTCATCATGTGACTAGTTTATTTTCTTAGGTATTTTCACAAACACTTTGAGGGCATGCTAGTAGCAAAACCAAAATAAAGGTAAAAAAATACAAAGTTTAGGGTTATCCACGGTCTATTTGCTAATTCACAATTACCAAGCGCCCACATGTTCAAACATCATCAAAAACATGTACAAAAATAAGTTAAATAATGAATAAACAATACTCAACCATATGCAACAAAACCCTCAATTTTGGGTTTAAAAACCACTACTTAAGAATCAACATCACACTTTAAAACACATGATGTTTATGAAATAACAATGAAGGAAGAGTCACATGACTTAATTACGAAGATTCTTGTAGAATCCCTAGCCCAGTAATCAAGAGCGGGCTATAGAGTGTTTTTGAAATGTTTGATCCTTCAAAAGTATGTTATAAGAGGCCACAATATGTTATTTTATATGGGGACTTAAGGATTTGGGGGTGGAAAATGTCTTGAATATCCTTATCTTAAAAGCTAAAAGTTGGTCATAGGAGGGTACGACCACACCCCCTAAATCGTACAGAGTGGTACCTTTATATCGTACCCTAGGACACACCTTGGACCTCCATACTGACCAAAATAAGACCCCCAAAGTACTAAGTCATACTCTATCATGCAAGAAGTATCCTTAGAACTATACCTTGGGCAGAATCATCTAGACAAAACATGGGGCATCATACGACTTAACAACATAGACATCATACCAAAAAATATGACTAGTAAGGTGCCTAATCATACCTTGGATAGAATATAACCAAACTACACTACATAACATACAAGTGAGGGGGGCATAAACTTTATCTTAGCATATAACAAGTATGCTTAAACCATATATTGCCAAGAAACTCAAGCTTAAGAAAGTTTCAAAAGATCTAAAGACAAGGTGTTTCATCTTAATCCCAACAACCCTTGAAGTCAATAACACAAAATATCAACATGTCCTCTATGGTCTAAATGGTCGGTCTGCCGGACTATGTTTTTGAGAATGAAAAGATACACTAAGATGCACATGGGTACCCAGAACCTTTTGAAAAGCCTTCCAAAATTGAGAGGTAAACCGAGTACCTTTATCTAAAATGATGGTAAATGGAACCCCATGCAACTTTACAAACTTTATAAGATAGAGTCTAGCATAATCCGCCATTGAATATGAAGTATGAACTGGAAGAAATTGGCTGATTTGTTCATTTGATATACAATAATCCATTTCAAATCATGCTGACGATACGTACGAGACAACCTTGTTAAATAATACATGTTAACTACTTCCTACTTCTAGGAGGGGATGCTAATCACCAGAAGCGTACCACTAAGACTTTGGTGCTGAACCTTGACCTATTGACAATTCAAACACTTAGCCATAAATTCTGAAATATTGTTCTTCATACCATTCCACCAATACTTTCACTGCAAATCATGGTACATGTTAGCGGCTATTGGGTCAATAAAATACTGTACACCAAGCACCACAGCTAATATTTGTTGTCTAAGACTATTAACACATGAAACACATAATTTTACTTGATAAAGAAGCACCCTATCTCCCCCTTAAGGGAGAACCCCAACCTTTTAGTCCCTAACTGCTTTCTTTAACTTCACCAAAACCGAACCTCTATTTTGCTTTTCTTTTACTTCACCCGCTAATGATGTTTTCAAACCATTCTGAACGTATATACTACCTTTGGCCGAATCCACCAGCCAAACACGTAACCTAGTATGTTGATGAACCACATGGACTAACTTGATCTTATCAACCTTAATATAAGAAACACTACGCATAGATAATCTCCTAAGGGCATCCTCCACTACATTGAACTTAGTCGAGTCATACAACATACTTATATCATAGTTTTTCAAAATCTCAAGTGATACGACTCGACCCTAGGCCTTATCGTAAGGGGAATCCCAAGTCTGACCAGTACTGGGGACAGCCCCCTGTTATCCAACCCAACCACCTATATCCAACCTTAGATGAGATGAATTTTGAACATATAATAAGATAATGTTATTGTTCTCATTAAGACTTTGTGTTAGGATCACAACCGTAATAGACCCAATCGAGTCCAACCATACAACAACAACCCCCCAACCATACCAAACCAAACCATAGACCATAAAGCAAAGAGAGTACTAAAACATAATATAAAAATCAATCCCAAAATGTAATATGACAGAATAGTGAGAAATTATGTTCGATGATGCCTGCCTCAATATCAATACCAATGCTAAGGCTAACACCTCTATCTACCCCTCCCATACCAATCGACATAAGTACTACAACACCTCTATCTGAAAGAATAAACAAATTTAGTTATCACATTCCTCAAACCATGTCCAAAACTAATATGCAGAATAAAAGATAAGTGCCAAAATAAATTCATAAAATGAAATGATGCCTTCTGAAAGGATGGAAGCTTACTACTTCAGTCCAAATGATGATACCGAGTCCACGTGCTAAATAAAAGTAGTAGAATAGCTATTTCCTACATAGCGTAGGTATATAGTCATCAGTAGATAGGGTTAGTAAATGACTACTAGCTTAAATCTCAGGATAAGGATAAAATAATGAAGTCATAAAACAAAGTAAAGCCATCCATAATGCATAAAACATTACATATATAAGTGTCCGAAAAGGGAACCAGGTTTAGTATGTATTTAAAAACTTTACCAGGTTTATGTAGCTTTTCCCTTGTAAACACCCATGGGACTTATGGGTTCAGCTCCTCCAACTAAAAGGGCCTCAGTACGTGTCGACCCATTGGATGACTAGTACATCCCTAATATAAAATATGACACATGTACACGGTCATCAAGACCCCTTATATTGGCATCTATAAGTTTCCAGTTTTGGTTACCCCCGAATCACCACCTTTCATGTCTTAGATACACACTCCGCCATTAATGCCTTGTTAAAATCATCTCCAAAAATCCATTTACAATTTATTAAACAAGGACAATATTAGTGGTATCGTCATACCACCCCTTTACTTCCAAGTAATATTCATAGCCCTAGGTGCCCTTTGAAATTCTATATTAAATCCACATTGGAGTCTTCCATATTCTCCATAAGCTTAACCATCAAGCCTTTTGAGTTTTTAAACCATTTAAACCCCAGATGTTTCGGTCTCCCCCATTAGGAACATTCATCCCTAAATGACGAATAATGTAAGGGTAACCACACATAGAGTTATTTGCATTATAAAATATCCCTTCAACAAATTTTGAAAACCAAGAGGCAAAGCTATTAATCTTTCCATTAATAAACTCAGAAAATAATGATATGTTCAAGACACATACGTTCCACAGGAATCCCAAAAGCAGAAAACAAATGTGGGTACTTGGACTTCATGTCCTCTTACGTTGCCCAAGTATCCTCTTCCACCTTATGGTTCCTTTATAGAACCTTAATCAAAGCCATATCCTTGGTCCGTAACTGATGAACTTGCCCATCTATTATCTCAACTAGGACTTCTTCATAAGATAGAGAATCTAAGATACCCAATCCTTCCAAAGGAAGAAACGGAGAAGGATTACCAAGATATTTCCTCAACATTGAAACATGATAGACCGTATGAATCAAATTTAAGTTAGATGGCAACTCCAACACCGAAGCAACATTGCCAACTCTCTAAAAAATTACATACAGATATATATACTGAGGACTGAGTTTCCCATTTTTGCCAAATCACACCACTCCTTTCATTGGAGATACCTTGAGAAACGCCCTATCCCTAACCTCAAACTCTAAGTCTCTATGCCTAATATCTGCATAGGACTTTCAGTGGCTATAAGATTTTCCTGAAATACCTTTACCTTCTCCATCGTCTGATAAACTAAATTCAGACCAAACATGTTCGCTCTCATAAGCTCAAACCACCCAATAGGTGATCTTTATGTCCTACAATACAGTACCTCAAAAGGAGCTATACCAATACTCGAATGATAGCTATTGTTGTAAGAAAACTCCACCAAAGGTAGATGCTCAACCTAATTGCCCACCATAGTCAATCGCGTAGGCCCAAAGCATATCTTCCAATGTCTTACAAGTTCTCTCCGCTTGACCATCCAACCATGGATTAAAAATAGTTCACAAACTAACCTTAGTACCCAACCCTTTTTGGAAAGTCTACAATAAATAAGACGTAAACTATGTACCAAGATCACAGATAATCGAAAAAGGTACCCCATGTAGCTTCAAAATATCCTAAAGATACAGTTGTGTATAATAATCTACCAAAAAGGTAGTTTGCACTAGTAAAAAATACACAGACTTGGTCATCCTATCCACGATGACCCAAATCGAATCATACTAATTTTAATACAGGGGAAGACTGATAACAAAGTCTATATTGGTTACTTCCTACTTATATTTGAAAAAATAAATTTCTTGGTAAAACCCATCAGGACTCATGTGATCAAGCTTAACCTATCTACACACTGATACATAGCCACAAAATCATCCATATCCCTCTTTATTCTATTTTACTAGTAGATCTCCTTAAGATCAAGATACATCTTAGTCGAAATGGGATGAACAACATAGTATGACTTAAATGCTTCAGCCAAAACCATTTATTGTAGCCCTCCGACATCAGGAACACACAACCTCCATTGGTACCGTAAATTGCCATCACCACTAAGCTCAAACACCATGAACTTTTTCCCTTCAATATCACTCTTGATTTTTATCAAGTCAGGATTCAACACTTTCTTTTCCTTAATCTCTGCACTAAGAGATGATCGAACCATTTCTTGTAGTATTACATCGCCATTCTTATAGTCCAAAAGACAAACTCCAAGATAAACCTAGCAGTGAATATCCTTTACTATTTCTTGCTTGCCTTCATCCATATGACTGGTAGTGAATCAAGAACCATATTATCCTTACCTGGGTGGTAGTGAAGTCTCATATCATAATACTTGAGAAGTTCAAGCCATCTTCTCTACTGAAGATTAAGCTTTTTCTAGGTGAATACATACGGAAGACTCTTGTAATCAGAAATGATATTTATGTTAACACCATACAGATAATGCTACCATATTTTTAAATCAAACACAACTGCCAATAACTCTAAATCATGAGTAGGATAATTTCTCTCATGTACCTTTAATTGCTTGGAAGCATATGCAATCACCTTCCCATGCTGCATCAAAAAACAACTAAGACCTACCCGAGATGCATCATAATAAACCACAAACCCATCATTGCCTTTCATCAAGGTTAGAATTCAATTCAAAGTTAAATTATTCTTCAACTTGTCAAAACACCCTTCACAAATATCTGACCAAGAGAACATAACCTTTTTCTTGGTCAAAACCTAGGATGTTTCATCAAGCCGCCTTCTTTGATGAAGATTCATGTATTTAAAAATGAAGACATACTCAAAAATCTTGTTATTTATGAACATATCAATATGAACCCCATAAATTAAATGCCTCCAAATATTTAACGCAAAGAAAACAACTGTCAACTCAATATCATGGGTTGGGTAATTCTTTTCATGGGGTTTAAGTTTTCTTAAGGCATAGGGTATGACCTTACCTCATTTCATTAACACAAAACAAAGAACAACTATATATGAATGATAATAAGCTACAAACTTATCTATAGCATTTGGCAAAGTCAAGACTAGAGAAAAAGTTAGTCGAATCTTCAACTCCTAAAAACTCTTCTCGAGTGAGTTTGACAATTAAAATTTGACCTTATTCTAGGTTATTATAGACATGGGAGAAGCAATAGAATAAAAAAATTCAACAAACATTTGTAATAACCAGCTAAACCCAAGAAACTCTTAATATTTTCTGTAGAGATGGGTCTAGGATAGTTTCTCATTGCTTTGGTCTTTTAAGGATTAACTCAAATATTGTCAGCAGAAATGATGTGGCCAAGGAAAGCTACAGATCACAATGAGAATTTGCACTTACTAAACTTAGTGGATAATTGATGATCCTTAAGGTTCTGCAATACAACCCTTAGATGGTCTGAATGATCACTCTCACTACGAGAATAGACAAGGATGTCTAATGAAAACTATGATGAATATATCCAACTACTGCTTGAACACCATATTCATTAAGTCCATAAAAGATACATGAGAATTCGTTAGTCCAAAATACATAACTAGGAATTCAAAGTGACCATATACAGTTCTTAAAGTTGTCTTCGAAATGTCATATTCTCTAATTCTATTTTGATAGTAGCGGGACCTGATGTCTATTATAGAAAAATAGAGTGCACCTTAATGTTGGTCAAATAAATCATTAATTATTGGGAGAGGATATTTATTCATGATTGTGACTTTATTCAACTAACTATAATTAATTTATATTTCGTCTTTCTTGCGCATGAAAAAAAACTGGAGCACCCCATGGAGAAACGCTGGGCCTGATAAAACCCTTATATAAGATATCCTTCAATATATCCTTCAATTATATAAGCTTAGTTGGATTTATTTTGTAAGGTGGAATTAAGATAGGATGGATATCTATTTCGATATCAATTTCCCTCTAGAGAGTAACTCTGGGAAGATCTTCAGTAAATATATATAGAAATTCATTTACTACTGGAACTGAATCAAGACTCACAGTTTTAGAATTCGATTCCTTCACTTGAATAAGATGGTAAATACAACACTTGGATATCATATTTCTTGCATTAAGATAGAAAACAAAATGACCCTTAGGCACTGAAGTACTACCCCCCTATTCAATAATGGGACCATTAAGAAACTAGAACTGGACATTTCTATTCCTATAATCAATTAAGTGATATCATGAGTGGAGCCAATCAATGCTAAGAATGATATCAAAATCAGTCATATGTAATACCACAAGATCAACTTAAGTAATTTTCTAAGACAGTGTGACGGGGTAATTTTCTTATACCTATCTAGCTATAATTAACTTACCTACTAGGATAGACACGTAAATAAGTTCTGTTAGTATTTCAAAACTCACACCAAAGTCTATAGCTATATATCGAGTCACAAAGAAAAGTGAAGCTTCGGGGTCTAATAATGCATAAACATTAAGATGCAAAACTTGTAACATACCCTTGACTCTCTTGATCATGTCTAGTCTAGAGGAAATAAAGTCTATTCAGGCACTACCCACTGGTATCATTGGAGGTGGAACCCTACTGAGTCTGGCATGCTTAGGATACTGAAGAATTTTCCTAAACATGTTGGCAATTATTTCTACCCTTATTCACACTAATTGGCATTTCCTTATCTTTTGGCCTGACTTTCCACATACAAAACATGTATCACTACCTACTCTGCGCACACTCTTATAATTCTTACCATATTTTTTGCAAAGCAGATTGGTGTTACCACTGTTTATACTACCTTGGGATTTTGAGATTGGAGACCATTCTGTATTTTTTGATCTAAACTTAGGCATTAGAGCACTAGTTGAAGATTGGGCTAAAGTTTAAAATTTTGGGCAAGAACTTAGGATTATTACCAACTTTTAACTATGGCTGAGAATTATACTGGTTCAAGAAATTTGAGGATGGAATACATGCTTGCAAAAATTATGAAAGGGAGTAGAGTAAATAGATGACTACTTTATGGAGATCAAGGTAGATATATTGGGAGTAATTTAGAAGGTTAAATCACATTCTACCTTTATTTAGTAGTTTGAGCAACAATTTTGTTAGATGTCCAACATAATTAATCAACATTAACAAGGTACACTGTAGGAAACCGTAACCTAAAATCCTAAGAATGATAACCATTGCTTCTTTATTTACTACAAGTAGTGGTAAGATAATTGTTGAGCCACCTATGTTTGTGGTTGTTTTATATAAGGCATAGCCAGTGATTCTCACTGACTAGAACAAGGTTGAATCCAAAACTTTATTTGTTGATGATAATGCAAATGATAAGTATATTATTGATGAAAATGAGGGTAATATAAAAAAGGGAAGAAAAAAAGGTCACAAAACCATTGAATCCCATGCCACAACCTCCTCCGTAGTTTTCATAAAGATTAAAGGTGAACCTTGAAGATGAAAAGTATCAAAATTTCATATCCATGTTGAAAGATATTATCAGTGAACATCAATCTTATTAAGGATCTTAAGTAAATATAGGGTTAAGAAAAGATTATGAAGGAGTTAGTGAAAAAGTAGAAGACTGTGTGTTTGAATCCTGTTGATAGTGTGCACCATTGTAGTGCAATAACTTCCCGCTCTACGGTGAGGTGGTAAACAAAATTAAATTATAAAATTGTTGGATGTGGGGATAGTTTACCGTATTACTTATTGTAAATAGGTGATCCCAATCCAATGTGTTCCTAATAAGGGCGAAATCATTGTACTTCCAAAGAAGAAGAACGAGCTTATTCCTTTGAGTATAGCCACTACATGGCATGTATGTATAGAATATTTGAATTTGATCATATATACAAAGAAGGATCACCTGTCGATGTGGATTAGATGTTAGACTATCTTATAGGAAGAGATGGTATTATTTTCTTGACGATTATTCAGGATACAATCAGATCACATTTCTCTTGAATTCCAAGATAAGAACACTTTCACTGACTTGTATGGGATGTTTGTGGTTAAAAGGATGCATTTTGGTCTATGTAATTCAAAAGTAACTTTCTGGCTTTGCATGATTGTTATTTTTTTTACATTGTAAATAACACTATTGAGGTGTTTAAGGATGACTTCTTTATTTTAGGTGATTCATTTGAAGATTGTATTTCTCATATTTTTAGTGAATTAAGGAGATACAAGGAGTATAACATAATGCTATACTAAGAGAAGTTCCACTATATGTCAAAGAGGGAATAGTTCTTGGTAAAAAAAGGTTTCTAAAGAAGGGGATGATACTTGAATGACAAACATTGAGGGAACTGAAAAATTTCCCCTACCATATTCTTTGAATGGTTTTAATATATTTTTAGGACACGTGGGTTTTTACCATAATTTCATCAATGATTTCTCCGGGATCCCAAATCCTTTATGCTAGATATTTGTACAAGGTGGTCAAGTTGTTGTTTGATCACGATTCTTGAGGCATTTGAGTTTCTAAAAAAAAGTTGATTTCATTCACTCTAATTGTGTCGCGTGATTGATCCATGACATTTGAGGTTATGTGTGAGGCAAATGGTGTGGTGCTAGGAGTAGTCTCAGGAAAAAGGAAAACAAAGATCTTATATTCCATATTTTATGCTAGCAAAGCTCTTAACCCTACTCAAAAAAATAATAATATAACCGAATAAGATTTTCTTGTTGTGATGTTTTGTTTTATGAAATTTTGATATTATTATGATGGAATAAAAGTGATTATGCATACTAACCATGCAACTCTTAGGTCCCTAAAGTGGAAGAATGATGCAAAACCTAGGTTGATTTATTTGGTGCTATAATTGTAGGAATTTTACTTTGTTGTTAAGAATCCAAAAGAACTGAGAATCAAGTGGCTGACCTCTTAACATTCATTGAACAAGAGGCCATGCTAAACTAAAAGATAAGCTAGATATTAATGATACTTTTCTGGATGAGTAGGTATTAACTACATAGCAAGATTTGATTTCATTAATTGTATATTTTACCTATTATCTAGTGAGTGACATGGATCTTAAGGATCTATTATTTTTGCAAGGAAAGAAGTTTATACATGAAGTATGGAAGTTCTTTTGGAATGAGTTTTACTTGTTCTAGATTTGTGTAGCTGGACTGATTTGGAGATGTGTTGTTGAGGTTGGGTGATGAGTATTCTATTGGTGTGTTACTCGTAATTAGTTGGGGATCATCATAGTGATGTGTGAACTACATGTAGGATCTTTTAAAATGGATACTACTGGTGCACCATTCGCAAATATGTGCATTACTATGGAAGGTCTTATGACCAATGCTAAAGACAAAGAAACATCTCACAAAAGCAAGAGCTTTCAATAACCGCAATACTAAAGCTTGAGCTATTTAATATATGGAGCATACATTTCATGATCCCCTTTGTGAGCGCATATGAGATAATGTATATTTTAATGTTTGTTAACTATGTTTCAAAGTGAACAAAGGTTGTTGCACTTCAAAAGAACAAAGGGAAGAGTAATACAATGTTTTTGAGAAAGAATATATTCTTCATATTTAAAACACCAAAGGAAATCATTAGTAATGGGGGCTTGCACTACCGCTATCACCTAATCAAAGCCTTTCTTGAGAAATATAGTGTGAAACATAAGGTGGCAATACCTTACCATCATAAATCGACAAGTTGAGGTCTTTAATAATGAGATCAAGTCAATTTCGGCAAACACTATGAATGCCAAAAGAACAAACTAGGGGAGGAACATGGATGATGCATTATGGGCTTACCCAACAACATTCAAGACCCCTATTAGTTTATCCCTGCATCATTTTGTGTATGGAAATTCATGCCACTTTACTATAGAACTTGAGCATAAGACATTATGGTCACTAAAATGGTTGAATCTAGAGTATGGTGATGCAGCACAGTTGAGACTAGAAAATCAAATGAGATGGATCATTCCCATTTCCGAGACTATGAAAATACAGCCTTATCCATAGAGAATATAAAATTGTACCATGGTCATGGATAAGAAGGGAGAATTCAAAACTGGTGATATGGTTCTATTATTTTACTCAAGGCTGAAAGTGATTTTTTGTAAGTTAAAGTTAAGATAGAAAGGGTTGTACGGGGTGGTGACACTATTCCCCTATGGTGTAATTGAGCTCAAAATTATGGAGAGTTTGAGGTTTAAGGAAAATAGCCAACGGGTGAAACACTACCTTGGTGACATTGAAAAGGTTAAGGTAGTATGTAAAGTGAACCTATTTGGTGCATGAAAAATCATTCACACCTGAATTTCACTGAGACACCAAATTAGTTGGTTCGTGGGAGGCAACCAATGATCTAGTTTGGGTGAAATCTGATTAACCAGACAAGCCACATCTATCTTTGATGTTAAATAAAACATCATTTGGGATGTAACACAAAGAATTTGAACTTATATTAATTACAGGTAATGTGTAAAATTTATTTAGGGAAAATGGAAAGAAGAAGTTTTAAAACTAAAACCAAAACAAAATCAACGAAATAATTAAATAAGCATAGAAAGTTCCTATGATCATGGATTCAATCATTTGAATGATGTTTAGAGAGTTGATTTTACGTAGTTGATCTAATGATTGATCACAACAATTATGGTATCAATAGTTTAAGTGAACTCGTACGAACCAACATTTAGGTATGTGAACATATGATTTTAAGGAATCATCCTTAAGCTTCAAAGATTCCCAGGTATGTTGTATAATCTCCCATGGTACAATTGGATACCTCAATTGTGGTGACAACCAATGATCGTGATCATTAGTCATCTATTGGTTCCTTTAAATTTTAATGTTACACAATTTGACCAAACCTATCTCAATCTTAAATATGTTAAACCATATAACCTTGACTGAGAGTTACCATTCATCATTTAAAAGACAAATTATCTTCTAAGTGCTCAATCATAAGGCTATAAAACATAAATTTGACCTAAATTCATTGTAGTTTCACTTGCTATTCAGCTAGTCCCTTAGTTGATCAAACTCTTAAAGTTTTCAGATCAACTTCATTGAAATAAGTCATTTGCCCATTTATGGTTAATTGTGCTATAATGTTAAAAAATATGATAATAAAGAAAGAGTATCTTACCTTTTAAATACACTAAGTGTTGATAATCTGAGTTCTGAGGATACAAAATTGTTTATTCAAAATTGGATAAACATTACGTGGGTTTGTTGATGTAAAGTGGTATAGAACAATAATAGTATGAGTATCCATTAGTTTGAATTGGGTCAAATTATGGTCAATCTTGTGTTTGTGAACTATGAAGAGTCATATCAAAGACCATAACACAAGGTATGAGCATAGTTCCAATGTACGGTCATAGTATAAATCATAGTGGATTGAAAAATTTTAATATCTCAGGAGTTCATTAGAGCATAGCATCCTACGATCATAGTATCATTGTATGATCGCGGTATGAAATCGTCTGATATAATAAAGCCCCACGACTTTTAATATAGATGTTTCCTATAATCAAATGTTCAATTATGGTACCTTAACAAGATCGTAGCAAGGGTCATCTATAGGAAGTCCTGAACCTATATTTGTACTTTAAATTAAGACTAATGATTTATCTTGCATGTACTATCACACCTAATACTCTCAAGAAAATTCAATAGGCGATCTATAAGAAGCGGGTACCCTAAACTACACCTTTGGACACAAAAAGTAAATGCGAAAATCTATTTTCTTGGAGGTTGAGTACTCTGAGGGTAATGATAATGGGCCGCTAAAACCTTCGGACACTAGATCTAAATCTTCTAAGGCCAAGACTACTACATCCACAACCTTGGTGCCCAAATTGAACACCATTGAACCTTTCTAATCTGAAGAGGGATATTAAGTGTCAAATCTAGTACGGGTGAACATGAAGAAAAAGAGAGTGATGATGATGTGAGTGCCTATAAGGTAGAAGAATTGGGGGATACTTCTAATAATATAATGCTAGAAGCCTCAAAATCTACTGCTGCAACTCAACCTCAAAGGGGTGTTGTTCTGAGGCAGTGGAATGTACCAAACACCTCGGACTACTACACTAATGGGGTTTCTCTAAAAAATAAAGGTAATCAATAGAATATAATCCAAGAAGAATCGTCGATCCTACTTGAGTTATCAGAAAGGATTCCTGAATAGAAATGGGCGTACGAAAAGAATCAGCTAGAATGGATGACTAGCAAATAAAATTCTAAGATGGTAAGAGAGCCTTATGCAAATTATATAGCCATGATAAAAAATATGACTACTTCTAAAAAGAAGAAGGAAATGAGGAAGCAGCCTTGACTATAAATGCTAAGGTACTGGATGAAAAGATTGATGTTTCAGTGAAGGTTGTTTCTAAAGCCATAGATAATGATAGTTTTAATCCAATAAAGAGGACGTCAGAATACGATACCAAATGCCAAATTTGAATAAGATAAAAAATTTAAGTATCAAAGATATGATTATACACTACAAGTGGTTGGTGAACCATATTTCAAAGGCTAAATATCAAGTAGTTTAGGTGAATGCGCCAACTATATGTAAGCATACATTGAGTTTCACAGCCAAAGCTTAATGGTCCTAGTGAGGAACTGCATTGCTCTAAAACTGAATGATAAAAAAATTAGTCTTGATATTATGGGCTCATCGAAGCTTTCATGGAAGACTTTGAGTTAAATATTCATGAATAATTATAAAAGAGATTAAAGAAAGAGTGATGTATTTTAGAACTACCTTACTATTCCTGTGCCTGGCTTTGTGGTTGTTATAGAATTCTCAAGTGCCATCCATTTTGGCCATTTTCAGATGTACCCAATTGATGAATACTATAGATATTACAGTAATCAAGGACTTAAGAAACAAGGCGACGCTAACCTATGGTCTTTTTCCCTACTTACCTCCACATGATTCAGATGGGGATTACTGAAGTTCCAACTTCCAAAGTAGGTTGATATTCTTTATTGACAAAATAGTCTACAGTTCCTTTCGTGGTAGTTCACTATGTGCATTTAGGAAATACATTGATATCTACTTCTCTTCAAGAGAAGCTCTTGAGAAAAAATGCCGTTTATGATGCATGAACTAAGAAGTTAGAGGTCGAGGTGAATCCTTATGTGTTAGATTATGTTAAGGAATCTATATACATGTATAGACTAGGTTTTATAGTTTTAAGAGATAGATGATTACTATCTTAAAGAATTTTGGGGCTCCTAGTTTGAGAATGACAACTATAGAGTTCGCTGATTTTAAAAACTTATTCATCACTGAGTAACAATTGCAGTTTGCACCACCTCTACCTCTACCAATTATATATTTATAGGAATTCACTATAGATATGTATACTTTAGAACCATACTTCTATACTCAGGCCTCAATATTTTTTGCTGAGGGTATGGACAACGAGTGTTTTTTTATTCCCATAAAAATAAAATAAAACATGGATAAGGGTAAGAAGAAAAAAAGAGATATACATAGAAAGAGAAGGAGTGAAAATAATACTGAGCAGACCATTGAGGCAATTAGTATGGAGAGGATTGAGGTACCAATTAATAGTGTTACTAGTATTGCTACTGAGGTTGTTAGTAAGAGTTGAAGGGTATAGAGATTACCCTCGAGCTAACACCATTAAGTGCACCGACCACCATTGGTGCCTACTTGATAATGAGTGCCACAACGAGAACTAAGGCCACTGAACCGGGGAATAAGAAGGGTCTCATCTGTGAACCCTGCCAACCAATCAAAAATAGGCATCTAGGACTCCATATATTTGTCCTACCTTACTTTTACATTTTCTCTACGAATTCTATGTTGTGGTGGGTTGAACCATTCCTTTTTACTATCGTGATTCTATTACCTCGAATGTGCAATCTCGGTAGAACAGACATGTTTAGTAGTTTATTTATGTATTTCTATTGTTTTTGTGTCAAGGGTAAAGCCAAGAGAGAAATAAGACAACCTAGTGCAGCAAAATAAAATGAGAATGCAATTTGTGCATTAAATATTGTAATGATACCTCTCTATAATTTTTATCGTGTTTTGTGTTGTGTTCTGTGCCTACTTTAATTATGACCAATGTTCAGATCCCGTCATGATATTAGTATTATAATCATGATAATCGTAACTTAACTGTGCATGAATTAGGTAGGTAGTATCTTTGTGTGTAGGCTTGAGCCAAGTGTGTGTGAGGTTTTACCTAGTCAGAATGTGTTAGCATTATAAAACTTGCTCAGTTAGTCTAACTAATGTTGTTGGATAAGAGGTTAGGAAAGGATACATGCCAATTTTTATTCATCCCACTAAAAAGTCTAAAAGCCTACTAACTGAGAAAGTAATATCCTTTGATCCCATTAATTGGGCCTACATAGATCAACTTCCTTGTAACTTCCTGAAAAAATAATCTAACGTTAGAACCATTCATTAAGATCATGTATAACCAAACATCATGATTTGATAGTATGATAAGATTTATACATTTATAAAAGTAATGATCCTTTGGGTCATTTTCTACATTTATTTATATTTTCTCCATTATAGCTTTTCTACAGCTACCCCAAGTCATTTATGAATTGCTGCAGCTAACAGTTTGGTTAATGGGCATTTCGTTTACTTTTAGACCCATTTTCCTATTTTGAAGTCTTTGTTTTTTCAAAATGGCCAACGGGTAAGACATCAATCAAGAGACCTTGAATGCAAATTATTACTGTTCCAACATCTTTGGAATATCGTTAGGCAAGGTGGACTCTTCGTTCGAGTCATAAGGCATCTGGGCTCATTTCGATCTATTAGTCAAAAAGATTAGAAGTTCTAAATTAGGTGTGGGACCCAAATTTCATCAAAATAATCTAAAATAGAATTTTCAACTGCGCCATTAAGTCCAAAACGTTGAATTTTGTATGGAGAAAGTACTAAAGCACTTTGGGAAGCATATAAGACATTATTCCCACAAGATTTTCAAGAATTAATAGAATTAGGTTCAAATCCATGCAATTTTGTATAGAAAGTACATACTCTGCTAACAGGAGAAGATCCCAATAGTGGATTAGTAGTATTGAAGCACTTAGCAAATACTTGGCAAGACTTGAGCACATTGGATGGGTTCCATGGTCACATGGCTTTGTCTTTACTTTAATTCTCATTCGTCCATTTGTTTTTCATTTATAGTTCATTTTCATATACATAATTCCAAATAAATATCGAGGGGTTGGTCATGACTTGGAAAATTCAAAGTTTTAGTTGTGATCTAGTAGCACCAATAAGTTTCGTAATCGTGACACTTCAAGTCGTGACTTTAACTCCCTTTCTAATCAGCCTCAACTGCAATCATAGAGGTAAATTTCACTGTGGTGACTTTTGATTCTGAGGCCCTGTAGCATGATAATAATTGTCGAGTTAAGATAATGACTCCTGAGAACCTGGTATGGGTATAAATACCCCAATTTTTGCCCAAATTTTTCTATTTTTCACTCATATTCTTGAGAGCTAAACTTTAAATAGTGAGATAAGTAGGGACTGAAGCTTGTGGGTGATTTGGGAAGCTTGATTAATCCTTATTCCCTTATTCTCCTTTGGATTTGAGGAAGATTCCTCAAGATTCATAGTAGAAACTACAATTTATTGTTCAAAAATCCTAAAATCTTGGGTGCTTAATTTTAACTCCAAATTATCTTTGATTCCACCTATTTAAAAGTTAATGATTCCTTGAGCATGTGGGAATGTTGGGTTATTTTTGAAGATATGATTTCTGTAAAGAGGACCCACATGGGATTTTGATGTGATTGTTGGACCCAAATCACAATGGCACAATATGGGTATAATTATTCTCGTATTGATTAGTAAAATGTGATTTTGATAGATTGGCATCTTGCAGAAACTTTTCTGAAGGGAAAAGGGGGTTATCTAGCAGATCTTGTAAGCTTTATTCGACATCTGAGTAGGCTAGGTTTTATCCCTTATTAGATTGATATACTTTATAGTATATTTATGATATTGTGTTATATTTGGTATTCTTTTTAAGTGTTTGTGTGATAAATTGAAATACTTAGGATAAGTTGGATAATTTAGGATATTTTGGATACTGTTTTGAGAACAATTAGCACAACTATTCTTATTTTTGGTGAAATTGAAATTATACACTATTGTTAGGATGGAAATACCTTTGGTACTCCACTAATGAGAAAATTCCTTGATCATATGAGTTTTCTAGGTGGAATGGACTTGGTGGAATGGACTTAGTTGCTCTATATTAGGAGGAATTGCTATCCTAGGAACAGTTGTGGCTTGATTAATATCTAATGGTGGATTTAGATACCTTAGCGTAAACCATGGTATATATTACTTGATATATGCTTTCGACAATTTTGAAGTGGGCTCCTTGATCCACCTTAGGCCAAGACTTGTGATAGTTATTGAAGACCCTTTGATACTCTTATATACACCTAGAAAGATAATTATTTTAGAGATAGTTAGACCCATTTGAACTTGTGGGTAGTGATGGATGACTTTAGAAGTAATGCTCAACAATTTTTTCTATAAATAAATTATTTGTTATTCTTATAACGAGCTATTGAATATGTTATTGATTTGGCTATTATTTGGGCTACCAAATATGCTATTAAATAAGGCCTTGATTATCATATTAGCTCATCCATAAATTATTCTATTGATTGATTAAATGATTGAGCTAATAACTACGTTAGTTATCATGCTCATAAAAAAAATAGTCATTTATGTTTTTGTTCGTGAAAGAGGCCATGATAATTGACTACATTGGTGATTAAGCCATTGATAATGCTATGAATAAGCTATAGATTATGTTGTGGATTAGATATTGACCAAGTAAATGATATGATATCTATTTAGCTAATGAAAAGACCTTAATTAGGTTATTGGTAAGTTTTTGCCTATGTTTTGATGATGCACATTTATGAAGTTATTGATCAGGTTCATTATTATATTGGTGAATATGTTACAGATTATACTAAAGAGCGTGCTTAATGATTTTATTAGCGATTATTCCAATGATTGTACTTATTTACTATACTGGCAATCATGATTTTGGTTATACTAGAACTCATGATTCTGATTATGATTATTCATCAAGTTATTATACTATATTTATTCTTATTCTACTAAATACGCTAATGATTATGCTATTGGACGTACAGATGATGATATTTATTATTTATACCTGGTAAAAATCTGGAAATGGGCTAGGATATTCTTAGATGATCCAAACAAGGGCCTTGTCGTAAAGGGCATTCTAATTCCAACAAGGACCTAAGACCGCCCCCTATACCCAATCCAACCATCCAACACATAACCTGAGTTGGATTAATTCCGAACCTATAACAAGATAAAGTAATTCAAAATATAATGAATTTGGGATAATTCTATATCCGAGACAAACACAACAAAGTTAAACCTCTCAAAACAACCCAAAATATATAACATAATCATTCTATTCTATAATGTACCCAAGTCCACTGTTTGTCCATACAAAGCCTCTAAAACAATCAAAGAATATCCGGTCTGGACATGCCCCCGACGATACGAAAAGCCAATGTCCATGTCTAAACTAATAAAGACATAAGAAAACTCTAATCAAGAAATGGAGCCTTCCAAAGTTTTGAAGCTCACCACTTTAAGTCAACACAAGCTATCCCCGAATCCAATTTACTAAGCAGGATGTATGATGGTATGACCAATCCCTGCATCGCGTGGGGATACAGAGTCTAAGACGGTTAGCGGTTGGAGAACTAGAATGTGACTCTAGGATAAGGATAACATAATGCCAGTAGTTCAAAACCAATTAACGAATTCACATAGCCAATGCAATACATAAATACATATATTCTATCCCGGGATAGGGAACAAGATTAGCATGAGCTTTGAAAATATTAACTAGAGTTGTGTAGCATAGCAATCATATAACAAGGCACCCACGAGCTATATGGGACCAACCCTCCCCTAGCTGGAAGGGACCCAGTGTGATTAGCCGCACGAACAAAAGAAAATGCATAACCGTATATGCCCATATGGGGGACTCAAAGCTTTTAGCATAATCAAGGTGACTTAAGCAATAATACATGTATTATGGCGGACTCAAACCTCCCATTCATATGTCCATTCGAAGGACTCGAACCACCCGGTTATAAAGACACCCGCAATGGCTAGCAAGGTTTCCAATGTTAGTCCTTAAGATTCCACTTTCATGGACTGACTACACATCTCGCTTTAAAGACTAATTTTAACCATCATTTCAAATACACAACCTTTAAGCGAATTAGTTAGCAAAGGCACTTCGTTGGTATCATCATACCAACACCACTTGCAAGAATACAACATTCCATTACCATTATCAATCAACCAATCATTCATTTGACTTTACAACTCGAACCCATTGTCTAACAAAGACACTAATACAATTCAAAGTTTAGGGACTTGAACCCATTATCTAATAAGGACATAAATAATTTTGATGTTTAGGGACTCAAACTTTTTTAGCCAATTTAACCACCATGGTTACCATTTGAATCATTACATGGCCAATAAGGCCTTCAAAAAACCATTTACTAGCCAGTGATGTTCATTAGGCCAATACCTTTGTTCAAAATACCATTTAACATTTGACTAGTTTATTCTCTAAGGCATTTTCACAAACACTTTGAGGGCATACCATTGCCAAGACCAAATGCAAAGTAAAAGCCATCATGTTTAGGCTAACCATTACCCGGTTCTTAAAATACAATTACCAAGCACTCACATGTGATAAATAATCCTTAAAACATGTATAAACACATATAAAACTAAGAGCAAACAATAATCCACCATATACAACAAAACCCTTAACATTGCTTTTTCAAAACCACCATTAATGAATCATAAACAAAGTTTTAAAAACATGATTTTCAAGAAATAATAATAAGGGAAGAGTAACATGCCTTATTCACAAAGAATCATGGAAATAACTAGACTCTTAAACCTCTAGATGAATACTTTTTAGAAACTATATCCCCATCCTCGAGAGAAAGTTTAGAGAGAATTTTAGGAGTGATTTGATTTTTCAAAGTGTGTTATGAGAGGCCCCAAAGTGTTACAAGACGTCGGACCTTAAATGTTTTAGGGTAGGAAATGTCTTAAATATCCTCAACTGAAAAGCTGAAAATTGAGCATAGGAGGGTACGAATCCCCTCAACCTAAACCGTACACACAACATACGAGTTGTATACCCACTTATACTCGTTTGGGCAATATACGTCGCGTACACTAACATACGACTAGTATGTTTTTCATTCATAACTTAGATCGAAACCAACAAAAACTATATTATCATATGACCAAGGACTCTAAATCATATCCACATCACAGGACAATAAATAATGAGTCGTATGATGTCAAGAGAGCTCAGAATCCAGAAATTTTCAAGTGTCAAAACTAGGGTGTTTCAATTTTCCCCCACTAGGATCATTTATCATTGAATGATGGGTTAAGGAAATCACAAAATAAGTTAGCACATTATTATTCATCAAAGTTCTCTTTAACCAAGTAAGAAAGCAAAGACATAAAACAAAGATATTACAATTAATACATACCTTAAGCACGAATATCCGTAATGGGGAACTGGTGCAGCTACTTTGACTTTATTTCCTCTTCCTCCTCCAAAGTAGCTTCGTCAACATTATGGTTTCTTAAAAGAACCTGTATCAAATTCACATCCTTCATCCACAATCAACAAACATGCTAATCGAAGATCTCAATCGGGACTACCTCATAAGATATGGAATCCAAAATACCCAATTATTCCAAAGGAACAACTGATGAAGGATCACACATACACTTACTCATGGAAAACTAGATGAATGGAGCTCAATCTAGAAGGCAACTAAAAATAATAGGCAACATTACCAACCCTCATTAAAACCAAAGATAAACCAATATATCGAGGACTGAGCCTCCCCTTCTTACCAAACCGCATCACTCTATTCATGGAAGACACCTTTAGGAATACCGAATTTCCAACCTTAAACTCCAACTCCCTATGCCTTAAATCTGCAAAGGACTTTTAGTGAGTTTGAGCGGCTTTCAATCTATCACAAATCACCTTCACCTTCTCTAAGGTTTGGTGAACCAAGTCAGGGATGCAAAAAGAAATGCAAAGAGAACATAGTACCACAGTCTAAAATAATAGAAATAGGAGCACCATCCAACTTCACAATCTCCGCAAGATACAACTCAGCATAATCCTCCGTCGAATAACTAGTCATCAAAGGCAGAAAGTGAGTAGACTTGGTCAATCTATCCATAATGATTGAAATAGAATCACAATGATTTCGAGATCAAGGAAAATTGGTTATGAAATCCATATTTACTATCTCTCACTTCCATTCGGGAAACTCAATCTCCTTGAAGAAACCTCCAGGTATCATGTGCTATACTTTTACTTATTGACATACCATTCACTTAGCCACATAGTTAGCCACATCTTGGTTAATATTATTCCACCAGTAGAACACTTTAAGATTACGGTACATCTTTGTAGAACAAGGATGAATAGAAATACGAGATCCATGAGCTTCGGCCAAAATCCTTCCCCCCAGACCATCCTCATCTGGATCACATAGCCTACCTTGGTATCTTAAGATATTGTCTCTACCAATCACAAAGTCTACAACCTTTTGCTAACCTATATTTCCTCTAATCATTATCAAATCAGGATCCAACATTTGTTTTTTCTGTACCTTAACAATAAAAGACGACTGTGATACCTGATTAACAAACACACAACCATTCTCAAATCCCGTGAGATTAACTCCAAGATTATCCAAATAGTAAATGTCCGTCACCAACTCCCACTTATCCTTATCCATATGAGCAAAACTCCCTAGGGATAACCTGCTAAGAGCATCACCAACTATGATAGCCTTACCTATATGGTAACATCAACTCATATCATAGTCTTTCAGCAACTCAAGCCACCTATTTTACCTGGATTCAACAATTTCTGAATAAACACATATAAGAGACTCTTATGATCCATAAATATGTCAAAATAAACCCTGTAGAGATAGTGATGCAAAATCATCAATGCAAATACCACTACTAACAACTCCAAATCATGAGAAAGGTAGTTCTTCTCCTGGACCTTTAACTGTCCAGAAGCATAAGACACAACCCTTTCTTGGCGCATCAACACATAACTAATCCTAATAGGAGAAGCATCACAATACACTACAAAGCCATCATTAATGCTGGGCAAGGTCAAAATTAGAGCTGAAGTCAATCTATCATTCAACTTCTCAAAACTACCCTTACATGTATCGGACCACAAGAACTTTACCTTCTTTTGTGTCAATCTTTTCAATGGGGTAGCTATAGAAAAAAATGCATTACAAAAATCCCCTGTAGTAGCCGGGTAAACCCCAGAAGCTCAAAATATCAATTTAAGTCATAGATGTAGGCTAGTTTTTAACCACTGCAACCTTTTGTAGATACACCATGATCCTTTCACTAGAGATAACATGACCAATAAAAGTCACAACCTTTAACCAAATCTCACACTTTGAGAACTTTCATATAAATGTTGGTCCTTCAAGGTCTGCAGTACATCCAGAGGTGATTGATATGATCTGCCTTACTCTTATAGTATACAAGAATATCATCTATAAGTACAATGATGAATAGATCTAGAAAGTGACAAAAGACCCTATTCATCAAATCCATTAACACTGCTAGAGCATTGGTCAACCAAAAAGACATATCTAGGAACTCAAAGTGACCATACAAGGTCCTAAAGGCAGTCTTAGTGATATCTACTTCTTTAACATTATTAGATGATAACTCAACCTAAGATCAATATTAGAGAAACACTTCACACCTTGAAGCTGATCAAATAATTCATCTATCATAGAAAGAGAATACGTATTCTTTATGGTCACCTTATTTAGCTGACGATAACTAATACATATTCAAAGGGAACTATCCTTCTAACACACAAACAACACACAAGCACCACAACGAGGATGAATAAAACCTTTATTTAATAGATCCTTTAATTATTACTTAAGCTCTTTCAAATCAGTCAGAGCCACTCTATAAGGAGGGATACATATAGGATGAGTATCGGGAACAAGATTAATTCTAAAATCAATTTCCCTATCAGGAGAAACACCAGGAAGATCATCAGGGAAAATCATAAGACACTAATTAACCACGTGAATGGATTCTAAGATTCACGTTCTAACCACGTTCTCTATCTAAGATTCAACTTCCTCTGAGTAAACACATACTGCAAGTTTAGTGGTCTATAAACACATCAACATGAATACCATATAGATAGTCTCTCTAGATTTTGAAAGCAAAAACCACTGGAAATAATTCAAGATAATAGGTTGGGTAAATCTTTTCATACGACCTTACCTCTCTACATCAAAACACAACCAAAACCAACTCTAGAGGCATCATAATACACCAAAAAATCATCTGTACCATCAGGCAATGTCAACACAAGGGATGAATTGAGTAGAGTCTTTAACTTCTGAAAACTCTTCTCACAATAATCTGACCACATGAACTTAACTTTTATTTCGATCAGTCTAGATATAAAAGAGGTAATAGATGAGAAACCTTTAACAAAATAGCAGTAATAGCTAGCTAGACCTAAAAAACTTTTAATGTCTGGTAGAGAGATAGGTCTAGGCTAATTTCTTACAGCTTCTATCTTTTGGAGATCAACTCTAATGCCTTCAGCTGAAATAATATGATCGAGAAATGCTACTGACCTTAGCCAAAATTCACACTTATAACTGATAATCTCTAAGAGTTTACAAGACAATTCTAAGATGATCTGCATGATCATCCTCACTATGAAAGTACACAAGAATATCATTTATGAACACTATGACAAACATATCATGATACTGTCTGAGCACTCAATTCATGAGGTCCATGAAAGCTGCTGGAGATTGGTTAGCTTAAAAGACATGACTAGAAACTCAAAGTGACCATAACGGGTCTGGAAGGGTATCTTTGGGATATCGTACGCCCTTACTTTAAGCTGGTGAAAGCCAAATCTAAGGTCAATCTTTGAGAAATAACTTGCACCTTGAAACTAATCAAACAAGTCATCAATTCTGGGAAGAGGTTACTTGTTCTTAACTGTAACATTATTCAGCTAATGATAGTTAATGCACATACATAAAGAACCGTCTTTCATTTGCACGGACAGGATAGGTGCGCCCCAAGGAGAAATACTGGGCCTTATGAAACCCTTATCTAGAAGATCTTTGAGTTTCTCTTTCAACTCCCTAAACTTCGTAGGTGCCATACATTATGGAGGAATAGAAATAGGCTCTGTATTGGGAAAAGGTCAATCTCGAATTCTATCTATTTCTCAAGAGGTACCTCTGGAAGATCTTCCAAAAACATATTAGGAAACTTATTAACTATCCTGGCTGATTGAAAAGATATTAAGACTGACTGAGAAGGGAAAAATAGTAGACTGAAGCACATCCTGACCATGAATGACTGAAACATGACTCCATGACTAACATGACTGATAAACTAAATATATATCAAACTGAACATACATATCTGATGCATGAGTAACTGATTTATGAATGCATGACTGAGTGTTCTGAGGAACTAAGTTTTTTATAATGAGAATGCATATACAATATATGATTACTTCACTGAACTAATACATGAATGCATAACTGAGAGTATAGATAAGCTAGTCACGCATATATGATACGTGAATACATGACTGAACTAACTCATAAACATGTGATTGAATATGTAAGGGTAAAGATACCAAGTTTGAAATGAAAACTGAGCATAGTTTGTAACTAAAATTTGAACCATAAGCTGAATAAACATAAGAAAAGATATTACCTTAGGCTGGGTCTAAATTAGTGGAGAAGGGGTGAGTATACTTAGTCCATATATCTGCTTCTACTTCCCAAGTAGCTCTCTTAATAGACTGATTCTGCCAAAGAACTTTAGGGACTTCTTTGTTCCTCAGTCTGTGAATCTAATAGTCAAGTATTTCAACTAGAATTTTTTCATACAAGAGATTGTTCTAAATATTTATGCCCTCAATTGGGGCTACAATTACTGGATCACCTATGCGCTTCTTTAGCAAGGGGACGGGAAAGACTGGATGAAATGAAGCTAGATCTAAAGGCAATTCGAGCTCATAAGCTACTTTTCCTAAGTGACTAAGAATTTTGAAGGGACCGATATATCGGGAACTGAGTTTTCCCTTCTTACTGAATCTCTTCAACCCCTTCATGGGAGAGATTTTCAAAATACTAAATTTTATTGGATCCTAATTCGCGATCCTTTACTGAACACGAATGAATAGGAACATAAGAACATGACTAAGTCTGTAGAGTATGACATGGATTGACTATCGTGAACTGAACTGAGCTATTGATTACATGGCTTACAATTGAGATTAGAGATAGAAGGTTAACCTATGGGTAATCACTAATCAAAAATGGGCTCATTACATAATGAGAGAGTGACATGTTTATGTTATGAAAGTTTGGGGTATTATAGTGTATATCCCTCTTGGGATGCTATGTCCCTTGAAGAATGTTGGGATGATATTTTTTGAGCTATAAGAAAATTGAGGTGATGGACAAGGCAACTACGATCTTAATCGTGACTAAAATCTATATTCTGAAACTAAGTCATGATACATGAACTGAGCTGGACACGCAACTACTTGGTTGATCAATCTATGAATAGTTATATTCATGACACTTCAGATAGTGTGACTAGATGGGAAATGAGAAGCCACACCATACGACTTATTTGTCTAACTGCTAAAATGGAATTGATGGCTTTGCGGACTAACTCATACTGAAAACTTTGACTCAATTGGAGTATTTTTATGACACTCTTTCTATAGTTTAAGTGACTGTAGGGAGAAAGGAAATTTTGGCCTAGTCTGAGCAGGATATCTGAATTAGGGATCACCATATTGCTGGGATTCTTATAGCCGAATATCGATAACTGAGGTTTAAGCTGATACTGAATTATAATGGCTAAGTAACTGATAGCTGAAAGCCATAGTTACGCAAGACTATCTGAGTACTTTAATGAATATTGATTACTAAACTGACATTATAACCAAGGCCTGAGGGATAAAGCATCAACATCATAGATTTCACCGTAGGATCTAATTTGAGGGTATACGTGACATGATCTTAGTTTGGCTGATCATTCATAGCAGAGCACGAGTTATATGGGTTGAGCATACTGTAAAGCATGACATGAGTAAATGAGTCATGAGTTGTATTACTTGAGTCTGAAGTCTCTGTACCTATAGGACATGATTCATAACACAGAGTGAACTGGAACTCCTTATACTAGGAACTGTGACTGTACATGATTCTCACTAATATGCACGAATATGAGCGAAGATCATAGATCTGACATGTAGGAAATTAATAGATATCATCATAATTAATGGGTTTTGAGGGTCTATAACACTATTTTGAGATGGTCTCCATGATCACGCTCACTGCGAGAGTAGACAAGAATGTAATCTATGAAGACTATGATGAACATGTCTAAGTACTAATTGAATACACATTTCTTCGAGTCCATGAAAGATGTTGGGGCATTTTTAAGACCAAAGGACATAACTAAGAATTCAAAATGACCATACCAAGTTCTGAAACCTATTTTTTAATATCACATTCGCTGAGTTCTGCTAATGCTACTTTGTATGGTGGAATAGTTATGGGCTAAGTATCTAAAAGAAGGTCAAAGCCGAAGTATATTTCCCTCTCACGAGGAATTCTGAGAAGATCTTCAAGAAAGATATCTGAATATTCACTCTCAATTAGAACTGTCTCAAGACGGGGAATTTTGGAACTAGAGTCCTTAACTCGAACAAGATGGTAGAAACATCTCTTAGATATTATTTTTCTATCCCATAGGTGGGAAATAAGCTAACCTTTGAATGCTGAAATACTACCATTCCACTCAGGGAAAGGTCCATTCAGAACTGAAACTGGATAACTATAATTTTGCAGTCAATTGTGGCATGGCAGGAATAAAGCCACTCCATACCGAGAATGACATCAAAATTAGTCATCTCTAATCCGACTAAATCTTCTGAAGTGACCTTCTGAGATACCATTATTCGACTTTTCCTGTATACTTGTTAGGCTATGATGGATTTACCCACTGGGGTAGAGACTGAGAAGGGCTCTACTAGAATTTAGGGACTGACTCCAAAATCAACTACTATATAAGAAGTAATAAAAGACAAAAAAAACTCCTGGATCTAGCAAAGAGTAAACATGCAAATGAAAGATATTTAACGTACTAGTTACCATATCAGGAGAATTTTCCTGATCTTGTTGGGACTAAAGAGAATGGAGTTGTTTTGGGCGCTGCCCACTGGTTGCATTAGAAGTGTCACCCTGCTTATTTGGGCGACCAAACAGAACTGAGGAACAGTTCTACTGACCCTAAAATCCTGGATGGGGATAATCTCTAACTCTATGGTCGAGCTTGCCATATCCAAAACACACGTCACTACCAGCTCTGCAAATACCCTTATGTTTCTTACCATAAGTCTATCAAAGAAGATTAGTTCAGGCAAATGCTACACTGCCCTAAGACTTAGATCCTGATGCCCTATCACTATTACCATTTTAGAACTTAGGTGCTGGGACACTGACTGGGGGTGGAGTTGTAACTGAGGACTTTGGGTGGAACTGAGAATGATTCTCACTCTCTGACTTAGGCTGATTAAAATTAAAGCTACCTATTCTAGCTCTATTATTTTCACTTTTTTTCTCCCTACGCTTTCGCACCTTACTCTGCCCGGCATGAACCATATGCCTAGGTGGGACAAAAGTCTGATGATTGCTCTGAGCTACTATTGAGTAAGATAAAGAAAGGCAGTTGATTCTAAATTCACCAAGAATGACAAGCTCATCTAGGGAATCTACCTAGATGGGCTATGGTGCTGACTGATTCCCAGTAATCCATTTGTTAGATATTTTAGGAGGCATAATCTATAAACTAAAGGGAGAAATAGATTAGGCTAAGAGTTAGATTTGAGCTAATGCTCACTGGCACAACATGACTACTGAAAGAAGGGAAACTGTTTCCAAAATATCTTATAGCCTTCTGTACATAAATATGGCACGCACCACACCCATGCACAAGACTCTACTAGATGTGTCTTTCATACTTCCTAGGACACTGTTGAACCTTAGGCTCTGATACAAAGTTTCTAATGCCCAGAATCTGGTACTCGAGATGCCACACATTGCTCATGACTCGGAAGGACCACAAGCTAACCCATTACTGATATATATAATGGATCACTGCTTAACATACTATAAAAATGTGGAATAAAAGGTTAAAAGGCCATAAGGTTCAAAAATCTGATAAAATATAACATCTAGAGATATGTATTTCAATAACAAATTAACTAAAACAACTATCTGAACATGCTAGTCTGAAAGTCTCAAAACTGTCTAAATAAGGAGTTAATGGGACATATCCCCAACTAACCCCAACTTCTGAAATACACTAATTACTGAAAGAAAGAAATAGTCAAATAATAACATCCTTAAATGATGGGGACTCACTACTCATCTGTCTACTGAATGGCTGATCTACTAAGGATACTCTAGAGCTCATGATTCTGAACCTATTGTATAAAACACCAAAGCACAAATAAGTTAGTACGATTGAATGTACTAGTATACAAGTGAGGTAGGTTGAATGCAAGGGGATGATATGTATGAACAGTACTAACTGACTAAATAATATGAAGGTGAGAATACATGTATGAATACGTGAATTGTGACTGAGATCATGACATCACTGAATCTAAAGAATACTGATAATATAAGTTTCGTACATCTGATATACTATTATCTAAATGACTGTTTCTAACAGTCCTATTGCTGATGGAACTAGCTGAGTTCCATACTAAACTAGGTGACTGTATCGGATAGTTCTAAATTCTGTAGAACTATCTGACTTCTATTATTAAGACTGAGACTGAGACTGTAACTATGGGAAGTATTCATCTAACGAGACTGTAACTGTGGGAAGTAGTCATCTAACCGACATGACCCAAATAAGATAATACAATTGAGTTGGGGTCCAATATGTAACCCCAATAAGAAGGGTGTCACCTCTAAAAGGTACTCTAAGAAGAATGATGGGACCCTTATCTAACAGGTTAAGTCACCTCATTAACCCTCATCTAATAGGTTGGATGTCTTAACCTACACTGGCTATATTGTTCTAGAATGCAAGGATTGCTTCTAAGAATCACACCCTCTACTCGCAGGTGAGTTCCCATCCTTGGGCTTACTCGGTGCTGAATCCTACTCCCATCTGATTAGGTACTAAATTAATTATACGAAACTAACTGGACTAAGTTTACTGAGTTCTGTTGACTGATGAAAGATTACTGAGATCTGATAACTGACTGAGATTACTCAGATTACTAAGATTATTGAGTTTTCCTAAGTCATGAGACTGATTGAATTCTACTAAACATGGATTGTCTGAGAGTATCTTGAAAACATGACACTGGCTCTAGGCACACAGCTAAATTATTGGGTAGAAGAACCCCCAGGACTCAATGTCATGAAATTGACAAGACATGACACTCCCTGGATTCACGACCATAATCAACTATCCATAATACAATAATTGGGGAATTTCATGAGGTACTTGATTATCATGGTTTGGTACATGAATAGGAAAACGTATAAACATGTCATAATTTCATAGGCTAATTTCATGAACAATCCATCAAACAATTTCAATGCATAATAATAACATGGAAGTCATTTTGAACATAAAGGTAAAGCATAGCTTTATCATTTTGGTCACAATTGAGTGATAAGGTATATTTCCCATTCTCTTAGGCATTTTATCAAACACCTTGCATGCATAACTATAAGCTTAGGCATGGACATTAAATTAATTCATCATGGTTGCATCAATTAACACAATTTAGTAGATTTCAATTCACATGCTAGCATAAATTAATGAAAATAGATTAACGATTCCAACTTGGGTATCATACACAATACCAACGTGATCAAAATCAATCCACAACATAAACATCACAATTTATAATTTTAAATTAGATTGTTGGGCTTCATGGATGAACGAAATCCATGAATAAACACTTGACATACCTGGGTGGATGATTTCTTAAAGATTTTTGGAGGAAAGATTGAATTCTTTACTAAGAATTAAGCACCTATGATTTCTTATTTTTAGAGATTGATATTTGAGAGAAACCCTAATTGGATGTTGTGAATGAATAATGAAGTTATCATCTATTGTCTGGTATAATTAAGGGTTAAAACGGATGGAAAAGACCCAAATACACTTTTAAAAATGGATTTAAATTACTGAACGGGATATGTGGTGGCTTATGTGATGGTCCGTCACTGGATCGACAGTCTTTCATTCTAACCATAGCATTTGGACAAGAATAGGGACTCACTGCCTTAGTAGCGATGGCTTGGGTGACAGTCAGTCGCTAGCTCAATGGTCTGTCAACCTATCCATCGCACCTTAGCCAGAAGATTGACTTACTTCCTTAGGTACAATGGTTTAGGTGATGGGCTATCGCTAGCTTGATGGTCTGTCAACCTGCCCATTGTACCAGGGCAGTTCTGACTGCTCTCAGTAAAGGTCCATAACATTCTACTCCGACACCAAATTTTGATAAAATTAGGGAAATTCTAACCGATTTAAACATTAATCATTTGGGAAGTCATTACAAACTCTTCTGGAGACTAGATTTGACAGAAAGAAAGCTTGGGGTATTACAAAAATTCATATCAACTAATGAGATCACATAAGAGAAACTTGACCCAGGGTCCAACAACATGATAACATCAAAGCAAAAGAAATGGAGCAGACCAGTAACAACGTCTGGTGTATTCTCCTGCTCCTAGTGGGATGCTAAGGTATAGAATCTATTCTGGCACTGACCGCCAACAACACTAGATGAAGTGCCCTAAGGAGGGGCTGGATGGGCTAAAGGAGCTAAGGCAATAGTATCCTGAGTCTGAGATCAAATATCTCTACTACCCTGCCTAATATGTGGGCACACTCTAATTTGTGGCCCAACTTGCCTCAACCAAAGACCCCTATAATCGGCCAAACACTCGCTGGGATGGGTCTAACCATACTTAGCATAAGAAGGATTACTGTCCTAAACATTTGCGATGACTGCTTGGGCTAACGCCTGAAAGGCAGCCCAAAACTCAGCATGAGACATGTTCTCATTCATGGGATCAGCCAGTTGAGGTGGCTGATCAAGATTCCTACGGGCATTAGCTCTTTGGGGAGGCATTTTTTGTCATAAGAAAGCACGAGTCAATACCAGATTGAGATGATAGTAGGCACGATAGACCTTGAAAGAAAGAGATGACTTTTTCCGAAAACGTCCCATAGCTTCTTGCTCATAGATATGGTGCTCTACACATCGATGATCAAGACTCTATGTAACGCGTCTTGTTAGACTCCTTGGGACTCCTTAAACCTTAGGCTCTGATACCAAGTTTGTAAAGCCCAAAAATCTTATCCCAAAATGTCACATGGTACTTAAGATAAAAGTATCTAAAAGTTAACCCTTTGAGACTACTACTACATATAAAACTTACTTTGAGATAAATAAAGCAAAATGATGGTACTGTCATATTAAGATCATAATGGAATAAGAAGAAATACTTGTCTGAACATTCAAAATACTGAATGTCTAAAAATGTTGATAATCTAGTCTGACAAAGTGTCTACTAATCAAGGACTAGATATTCATTGGGACAGACCCCCAACTGACTTAACTAAAATAAAAACAATAACAACTAAAAACATGAGCAATATGTCCTCGAACCATTTGGACTCAACAGTTGTGGAGTGTAGACAAAGGTACTTGAGAATCACTGTTACTGCTGAGACTGAGCACCTGAACCTATATTATGAGACAATGTAGAACACATAAATATATGTGGTTCAGTACTTTGAGGATGTATTGAGTATATAGGGGTGTATGCATTTAAGTAAAAATGTTATAATTCTTTATAAAATATGAATGACTCACACAGCTTGAGTAAAACTGAAATCTGAATCTCATAAATCATGTATAATGAAGCATATTGTATAAATCTACTGAGTCATTACCCTTAGTTCTAAATTCTGTATTCTCCATCTTATTCTCAAAACTTGTAAGCAAGAGAAATCTAAAAAAACAATAGTTTTTAAAACTTATACTTTTATCATATGGAGAATAAGGGACTTCTTGTAAACTTAGAGATTTTAGGAATTTGGGAACCTCAAAATCAAACTTACAACATATAAACTTTTATCTTAATTAGAGTAGCGGACTGCCTTGGGAGTTTCTTCTAACCGATATAAACTATGTGAGCCACATGGAGTCCAACATCTTGCCCACATTGGGGAGAGATGCTCTACCTTTGCCATCGAAATAGAACCATAACTTTAGTAATCACTTATTTTAACCCACTTAGGGTAACTCAAAAAACTATGAGGGCACGTAGTTCTAGGGCATGAGACCTTGGAATTATACCCAACTCGGTGCTAAATACTACTCTCATACTTCAGCTTAGAACTTTTAGGAAATCTACTTTAAAATAATTTAAGGGTCTATAATATAGACCAAATATTCTTATCTTGACTTTAAGTCATAATTAAGGTGGACTTCTATCTTAGCTTAGACCCAAAAGGGTCAAATCCTTATTTGAAATTTGAGGATAACCTAACCAAGGGGTGCTTATAGCATAAACAATCTTGAACAACAATCTTTAAATGGGGTCTATTGACCCAATCATCAGTCTCATATCAAAATATCTTAAAATTCATACTTGTTAATACAATTACTCATAAATCATCTTAAAATTTGTAAATTTCATCAATAGACATAGAAATATAAACAAAATCATGAAATTCAACTCTTAATCCATGGGAACTCTCAAAATCTTGCTAACAATAGTAAAGAGGTAAAAGCCCTAACTTTAATTTCATGGACAATCTCATAAATTGCAGAAATTTTGTATTCATAAGGGTGAAAGAGTTACCCTTTTTCAAACCCCACATAGCTTAGATTATGTCTTGTAGATGAACAAGCTTACTTGAGACTCTTTTTTTCGTACTCCTTAGTGAGGGTTCTTGAAGCTTTTGACTTGAGAATCTTTATTCTTAAATCAATTTACAAGAACTATGGTGAAATCTTGGAGAAGGAATTAGGTTTTGCTTTGGAGAGAGAAACCCTATTTTTTTATGCTATGAAAGAATCTAAAGTTCTATGCTTCTTTTTGATATATCTAGGTGTTAAAATAGGTGGAAAAAAAACCAAAAAGCCTTTTTAAAAATGGATTTAAAATACTGAACGGGATCAACAGTGGCTCATGCGATAGTCCATCACTCTCTTGATGGTCCATCGGTCTGACCATCACACTTTGACCTGAATAGGCGGTCACTGCCTTTGTAGTGATGGCTTGGGCGACGGTCCATCGCTTGCTCGACGGTCCATCATCCCGACCGTTGCACTTGGACAGTGAATGGGTTAACTGCCTTGGTTGCGACAGCTTGCACGATGATCTTTTGCTAGCTCGACGGTCCATCAATCTGCCCATCGCACCTGGGCAGTTATGAGAGCTCTCAGTAAAATGGCCATAACTTCTTATCTCGATACCATATTTAGACGAAATTGGTATCGTTGAAAATCTAATTCTATTTCCCACATGATAAAAATTCAAAATTAGGAAAAATCTATATGATTTAAACACTACTCACTTTGAAATTCATTCTTTAATCTTATAGAGATACAATTTAGGCTTAAGGAAAGTTTGGGGTATTACAGAAGGTCCGATTTCTAGCTTAGAAGCATATGTGGTATTACATCATGGTTGCCTTACTAAATTTTAAAACAGGATAAAAGGCTCCCTTGTGTAAAGAAATGAGAACAATCCTGGGAGTTATTCCAAAGTCCTAGGAATGTAAACCAAAGGCTTTAGAGTTTAAATCGGGTAATGAAGATACTAATGTTGCACTTTTTGCAACAAAGAATTTTAGAAAAATGAAAAAATATTGTTGGGTTAGAAAAAGGAATGGTAAAATTGAAGTATGTCACAAATGTGGTGGATCTAAAGAATTCTTGCAGATCTACCAAATGCAAAAGAAGGACCAAAATCTTCTGATGTCAAGAAGGAAGGATTCATCTAGTCACGTAGTTATGAAGGTATTAGCTTCATGGGAAGACTTGTAAAATAAATGTGATAAATACAAAGAGTATAACAATGGTTTAATGTTTAAAATGAATGATAAGAAAATAATCGCAGATTCCTAGTAATATCTAATGTGAACTACTTAAAATAAAGAAGAAAATTGGGTAGAAGTGGGGGATTTTGCCCATAACTGGCTTATGGATAGTGGTTGCTCTAGACACATAAATATAAGGGATTATTGATTTCACACCCTCAAGACTCTTCAAGAGGGATATATGACTTTTGGAAATGGTAAAAAGGGGTACATCCAAGGTGTTGGAAGGATTGGAAAATAACATCATCATGCAATACAAGAGGTGTATTATGTGAATGGTGTTAAGTACAGTTTTCTTAGGGTATCACAAATCTATGACAAATTAAATAAGGTAAAAAATTTATCTAATGAATGTATTGTTTCAATCATAAAATCTTGAAGAATCATTCTCAAAGTGAAGATGCGAATTTATGCCACAGAAGACTGGACATATAAGTTTCTATTTGTTAAACTAGTTGATTTCAAGGGACCTGGTCCGTGGCTTGAAAAAGCTAAAATTAAAGATACTAATGCTTGTGAGGGTAGTGTTAAAGTTAAGCAGACAAGATCCTCATTCAAATTGAAGAAGCAAGTAAGTTCCTCTAGTCCTTTTAATATACTACACATGAATTTATGTGGACCTATTCAAGTCCAAAGTATAGTAGGGAAGTAATATGTGTTGTTTATAGTATATGACTACTCCAGGTTCACCTATACATTGTTTTTAATAACCAATGATGATAGATATAGGGTTCTATTAGATTTTCCATTAAAATCCATGTGAAGCTAAATTTCAAAATAGTTGAATTCTGGTCTGATCATGGAACTGAATTTGAAAATTCTAAGGTTGATGAATTCTGTGATGAGCATGGAATAAGTCACAACTTTCCGGCTCATAGAACTAAAAAATAAAATGGATTAATTAAAATAAAACAAAGAATACTTATAGTGATTGCTAGCATTATGCTAATTGATAGTGGTTTTTAAAAGAGTTTTTGGGCTAAAGTAGTAAATATTACTTGTTATGTGGATAAAAGATGTTTGATTAGATCACATCAGAATCAAACTCTATATGAGCTGGTAATCAATAGAAAATCTAAGTTAGAATATTTCAGACCATTTGGAAGTGAATCTTTTCTGCTAAACAATGGGAAGAGATAATTTGGAAAATTATATTCCAAGAATGATGAAGTAGTGTTTTTCGGCTAATCCTCATAAAGAAAGTATTACAGAGTTTTCAATAAAATAACTCTATGTGTTAAAGACAGTGTTCATGTGATATTTAATAAGTCATGTAATCAACTTAATTTAGAAGATGGTGAAGATTAAGAAATTGAAGAACTCATTCCTGTTCAAATGGATGATAATGCGGAAAATGAGGATTATGGGATAAATGTTGTATATGAGAGTGATGACAATAATGCTGATCTAGGATCTCAGTCACAAATTCATGCTCCAGCAAAGAAAAACCAGAGGAAACTAGTTAGTTTTTGCAGGACCTAGTCACAGTGGTATCAATCTTAGAAGACAAAATTGGAGGCATAAATCCTTTCATTCCCTAGAGAACATGACTACACCTTTGGAAATAGGAGTCCAAAGAAAGGATTAAGAAAAAATGTTATGGAATTTGAAGCCTATTTGTTCAAATTCAATAAAAAAATGTGAAAGAAGCTCTAAAAGATGCTAACTAGATCAATGCTATAGAGGAATAACTCCAGCAATTTGAAAGAAGCAAAGTCTTACATCTGGTCCCCAATCCTTCTGACAGAACAATTATTGGGACCAAATAGGTGTACATAAATAAGTAAGATTAGAATTTAACTACCAATAGACACAAGGAAAAAGGAATTGAGTATGACGATACCTTTGCCCTTGTAGCAAGAATAAAGGAAATCAGAATTCTTGTTGCATTTGCTACATTTGGATTTTTAAGATGCATATTTTCCTCATTATGTACTTAAATTGGATAAAGATCTTGATGGTTTGAAACAAGCACCTATGGCCTGGTATGAGAGACTCTCCAAGTTTCTCCTAAAAAATGGCTTCAAAAGAGGGAAAATACATAATACTCTATTCTTAAAGACCAGAGGTAGCAGCCTATTAGTTTTTCATATATATTTTGATGATATAATATTTAGAGCAACTTCTAAATCCCTATGGGAAAAATTCACTAAGCTAATGTAAAGTGTATTTTAGATGAGTATGACGGGTGATTTGAACTTCGTCCTAGGCCTTTTGATTAAGAAAACTTCTCAAGAGACAATGATTTGTAAATAGAAGTACATAAAGGAGCTACTGAAGAAGTATAACATGGGTGATAACAATCCAATTGACACCCTAATTGGAACCTGCTAAAAAATGGATAATGATGATTTGCGCCCTTCAGTGAATGAAATAATATATAGAGGTTTTATTAGATCCTTGACATATCTTACCACAAGTAGTCTTGAGATTTTTTTAGTTTAGGAATGTGTGCTAGATTTAAAGCATTCAAAAGTAGTCCCATTGAAAAGCTGCTAAAAGAATTCTTACGTATCTATAGGGGAGAGGGGACCTGGTCCTTTACTATACATCAGGAGATAATTTTGACTTGATGGGCTATGCTGATGCTGACAATGCTGGATAATTGGTAGATAGAAAAAGAACTTCAGGAATGGCATATTTTCTTAGATCATCCTTAATCTCATGGGGATATAAGAAGCAAACCTCAGTTGTTCTATCTATAACTGAGGTTGAATATGTTGTTGCTGCTTATTGTTGTGCACAACTTTTGTGGACCAAGCACAATTTAAATAATTGGTACTATCTCACACACTATCCAACTAATGTGTGATAGCAAAAGTTCTCTAAACATGGGAAAGAATCCACTGCAACACAAAACGAGTATGCATATTTATTTTAGGCATCACTTTCTAAGAGATAATGTTGAGAAATAGGAATTCTTCATGAAGTTCTACAAGAGTGAGGATCATATAGAAGATATGAATACTGCACTTTACAAAGAACAATTTTTGAACAATAGGTTAAAGTTAGGACTGATCAAAATAACCTAACCTACCTTGTGAATTAATAATTCACAAGACAATTTAATATGATGATGAGATAAGTATCATTGGTAAAGTAAGTATTTGTTAGTGTAACTAGTTATCATACCTCTACAATTATACATCCATGGGAACATCTTTGGAATAGAATAGATGAAGTAGGCATAAATTTGAGAAATCTCTCAAAGAAAGAGAGGGACCTAGTCCAATCTCTCATGTTAGTATCATGAATGTGCATGCTTTTGTTCTGATAGAAAAGTCCACATCCTCTCTCTCTATATGTCAAAAAACTTTTCCTATCTAAAATTGAAATCAAATTCATTAATGCATTAACTCAATAAACTATAAACAACTAAATGAATTTAACTATGCGAAGCAAAACCTTTTCTTTACTTACCTTGTGAATTAAAATCTATCCCTAAAAACACATTAATGCTCAAACATTATGCAGACTTTTTATCCTTGGATTTCTTCCAAACCAAAAAGTGGTTTGGATAGTCCCAAAAACCAAAATGACAACCTAAAAACAAAAGTCAAATCTGGAAATCTTTTAGAAAAGCACCACACGTTAAATAGACCTAGTCCCAAGAAGAAGAGAATTACTGATAATAAATCTAGTAGGGTTTATAAAGAAGAAAACAAAAGACAAATGTGAGATATACAGAAATTATGTGATTTCTTATGCAAAGTAAGAAATATTTAAAAAGAGGGTCCACTTGTCTTTGGAAAACTTAGGAGTGAGCAATGATGAACTCAAAAACAAGGTTACAACTCTACCTAATAAGGTTTGAGATTGAATACAACAAGAAAGTTATTACTACTAAATCCTGAGAGTTGATTTTACTTCTCCAAATCTTCTTAAAAAATCTTTCACCTTTTTAACTTCTCCAACTTCTCTAGCATTATTTATGGAACATGAAATATAATTCATGCACTATAGCGATACATAATCTATTGACCAAGAATGAGTTCTTGCTTTTATGTTATTTATCTATATCTACCTTAAAATGTTTTCATGTTAGTATTTCCTTAGTGGCCATAAGTTAAATAACTTGTACTTATATTTACTCTTTGTTTACTGTTTTTCCTTTTCAATGATGTGAAAAGGGGGAATACTAACTTTATTTGTAAAGATAAGATGTGTTTATGTTGTTTACTCATTTGGTGCTGATAGGGGAAGGTATAGTAAGGCACAGTGACTAGGGGATGCTAATATGATATTGATAGTAGAAAGTATGGTAAGGCACAGTGACAGAGAAAGTAGAGTATGATCATTTGTAGCAGAGTTTTTACTGCATAATAACAATATGCACAGTGATGGGGAAGCAAATATGCTTATGTGATATCAGAGTTGTTGCTATAAATAACAACAAGGAACCAGATCTATGTGTTGCATAATGGTGAAAACATGATTATTGGGGGAACATTAATATTCAGAGTTGTGATCACATTGATTAAATGCAATGAATGTACATTTATTCTCAAAGCATTGTGGTTGATTTTTCATGATAAAAAGGCGGAAATTGCTATATATAGTTTTGATGATAAGCAGATGACTACAAGGGACCAACTCCCTGGATTTTCATGGCTACAATACACCTGACATGAATGACTGAACAATTTTGTTCTCTTATGTAACTAATTGGTAGGTGTTGCTCGTATTAATTAACACACTCAGTACAATTACATTTCAACCCTAATCATCACTCATCTATTAAAGTAAAAAGATGTTTCTTCATCAAATGGTTTTTTGCAAATTCAAAGAGTGAATAGAGGAAAAAGGCAAAAAACAAAGTTTAGCTCAAGTTCTTATTTTTATGTTCTAAAATAGAGAGTGTCTTGAGTTAGTTATTATTTGTAAATAAACTACTCTGTTTATAATAGTAATGAATTTTTCTTCTTATTTGAGATTTCTTAGGTAGAGTTGCCTATGTCCAAAACTTCTTAAAGTTATCCAATAGTGAGGGTGTCCTGGTAGAGTTCCCAAGGATAAGATATAGTCAAGTTACTACAAGTAGAAGGTGCCTAGAGTTAGGCTAAAATTAAGTATGTAATTAAGTGGTTGAATATATTGCATTTTTGAGGTTCTTGTGAGGAAAAGCCGTGGTTTTTTCTTTCATGAGAAAGGGCTTAAAATATTAAAATCATGTGTTTTAACTCTTCCTACACTGCCTTTATCCCTGGTTACTTTACAGTATTTTTTTGTGTTTGACTTTGCGGGACCTGGTCCCTCATTGTGTGGTGCAAGCCCCATAGGTCTTTACATTTTGAGCTATGGTCTTGAGTCCCAGTTAGTTAAGTAGATGACATGTCATGATGATATTAGATTTCAAGAGAGCATGGTATAACGATACAAACGGGATGGCTTGTATGTAATTGGCATAATAAAAATGAAAATAAGTGTTAATTATTTTATATAGGCTTTAAAAGATGGTTGTATAGCTGAGTCGTGTAAGTTGAGGTCTGAGTAAATGATACTGTAAACCATGCTAGCCAGTGTAGGGGTCGTTATGGCTTGAGGGTATAAGTCCCCTTACTTGTGACCAAGTGGTTTGAGTCCACCTTATTATTATTATGATTTGAGGATTTGAGTCCCCCATATTACACTTCGTGATCAGGTGCTTAAGCTACCTTAGTATATTATTTGGAGGTTTGATTCCCTTTCATATATATATGATCGTTCTCCAGTTTGTGAAGCTACAAACACTTGGGCTCGACTAGCAATTAGAGTTGGGGCCTATATAGACCATGGGTACTATTATATGATGCTTGAGCTATACAATCAAGGCTAAAGTATCAAAGTGCATGTTAAGACTAGTTCCCTATTCCAGCATATGATAAATATATATGTTTGTATATGCATTTGATTATGTTCATTTGATTTGTAATGAGTTTGAAACTATTAATCATTGCCTTATGTAATCCATATCCTAGAGTTACATGCTAGCATTTTCTCCACTAACCATCTTTGGATGTTATATCCCCATGCATTGCAGGAATTTGCCATAATTATACTTCTCCTCCACATTGATTCAAATTTAGGGTCATTTCGTGAGTTGACATTGAAGTGGTAAGCTTCTATCCATTGGAATTCAATAATACATATTTTTGTCTCTTATATCACAGATTGTTTAGACTTGTTTTGTCTATTGTCGGCGACATATCCTTACACTTTATCGGTATTTAGTTTTCTCCCTTTGTTTAAAAGATTTGTTAGATTACTGTAGACATGGGTGTTGTTTGTAGGTTATCTGCCCCATTTTCGACTGACATATTATGGACATGATTCAAATATCCTTAAGTTATCTTTTTATATATTTGAAATTCATCTAACGTTGGGGATATTATATTATTTGATCAGGTCTAGGGGGTGGTCTTTTGTCTGTGTGGGACTTGAGATATCCGTCATTTCCAGGCCCTAGTTCTGGTCATGACAGAATTCAAGCCCAAAAATATGGTGTATTACATTTTATCTCTCAAAATAATGATTCTTATTGGAAGTTATTTCGACATCAACCCTATTAGAATAGGAACATAAGCAGCCATAAAAAGTTGTATGATCATATATGGAAATGGGTATAAAGTGTCATGCTTCATAGATGGTATTCAGATCTCATCCACTATTATCACTCTAAAATCTAGCTTGAACCTAGACATCAAGCTTACTACTAACACTGCTTGATCTTTACCTAAAGTGTTTTCACCTACAGCCAGTATTAACCGAAACAACTCTACTTATATTAAGTATTTTTCCACAAGGGATAGGGAAGCCTTGGTGATTTTAGCATTGTGATTTGTTAACCATTCGGGCTCTCCTTCATTAAATACTCAATCTAACAACGGAATGTTGATTTGAATGATCCCTTCATTTTGTGGTAGAAATTATGGGTAGTAGCTGGTGGTAAAAAATTGCCCCCATGCAAGAATTAACTGTTGCTATGATTTAAAAGGTTCACCTACACACCCCAAATTGGTTCTGTTCATGTTTGGTAGCCCAGTAACCTTTTACCTTTTCTTGCGCTGATTTTCTAAAGTATCATCATAATTCACATAACTTCTTATACCATAGCTAGATAGTTCATTCACGAATTTATGCTTTTCCAAACCATGTTTTAGTGGTTGAGCCATCGATCAATCAATGGGTACTTTCTTGTCTATATTATCTTTACCTCCTCAGCCACTAATAACTTAGTTCTCCACTTCCCAGTTGAAGAGAGACCCTTCTAATAAAACATATCTACCATTTTACTTTCCATCGAACAATTTCTATAACAGTTGGGTTTTTTCTTTTAATCACATCACGTTGCACTGGTTCATATTCTTCTAGGTTGACGTTTGTATTAGTGCAACCCTTCATTTATTTTTGAGAGCTTATACTCTTTGAGCTAGATTTTCTTTTCTTTGACTCAACTCCCTCATCAGGCAGCTAATTCTTCCTATCAGACACTCTGCCTTGTCTTGTAGCCTTGGACCTCTAACTCCTTAACCACATGTTTTGACTCATCAATTAGCTTCTGAGTTGAGGTGTATTTTCTTGATCATTTAGGTGCACCTCCATGCTTGGGTGGAAATTTCTTATGCAATTTGTACTTGTGGAGGAAAATTATTAGCTTGGGAAGAGGCAATGAAAACAAATAGGATCTAATATCTATAACAATACATACAATGTCTTGAGAATATAATCTAAGAGTGCCTCGACCATCATCATCAATCTTTGACTGATATGATACATCGGGTGACAACCTTAAGTGATGGCTCATCACTGGTGTGATGGCTCAACAATAATCATCATCAACCTTAGATAGAACATAACTCCATATGTATTTAGTTGATGGCATGAACTAATGTTTCGTCACTTGAGTGATGGATTATCAAGCCCCATCATCAACCTTTCACAAATTATATCTCCAATTCCTCAGATATGACAATAAGAGTTGATAACTCGTCATAGGTGGGACAACTCATCACTCTCATCATCAATGCTACAATTTTTAAAGATTAAATAAGTGTGCATTTTCCTTTGAAAATTATTAACACTCCGCTATTAGATTGAGGCTACATTATAAAAAGAAATGTAAGTATTATAGTATAGTGGAGTTTTCATGATTTTCAAGAAAAAACAAGGTAGGGTTACATAGACTTCACTCCAATATTCTAGTCTTTTCTTATTTAACTATGCATAAATAATTGTGTTTTCCTTATACCTCATATGTAGAGAAATTTAAAGACTTCATTGTACCGTAGTGATGAAGTATTAATCTACGTTGAAAGATATGAAATGCACTCAAGACTTTTTCTTCATAGTGTACGAATAGGTCTGATGGAGGATTATCAATGATAGTATGAGGTTTGAAGTTTATGGATGAATAATAAGGTATAAGCAAGTTTAAATGATAGGTCTTGGGAGATAAAAAAAAGTGGGAAGAGTGATGGGATATGATATTAAGAGTAGAGATTAAATATAGATTTACGGAGGAATTTTTGAAACTAATCTTTTTTTATTTGGATAACGAAAATCGGGTTGTTATGATTTGTTTTATGTGGCTGAAAATGGTCAGTCGGGTTTATAAGGGTAAAACATTGGGTTTATATGTTAATGTTACTTGTTGTTTGTTTGATTCTTTTTTCTTTTGTTTTATTAATCCAAAGAGGGAGAAAGTGCATTACAAAACTCAGGCAAAACTTAAGAGGGAGCAAGCTCTACCAGCAACATAACTTCAAATTGTTGAAGGAAGTAAAATTGTTGAAGTTGTTAATTTTTGGCTTTATCAAAAAAAGAAGGAATACTATCCTAAATATAGTTCTAATAAAGACATAATAATTCCTACTAATATGCAGGATGCTCATGGAAAAAATCAATAAAAAAAAGTCCCTTTCTAGAAACAAAAGTATATATAAAGATTCAAAGTCAAATTGGAAGGCAAAAATCACAAAGAACGAAATCTTATCAGCACAAGAGTTAAATAGGAAATATAGACGTATCTGATATGGAGATATGGGGTCCACTAGGGAGCCAAAATTAAACCTAGATGACCTCGTAAATCCCTTGGATTCCCTATTTAATAGAGCATGAAATTAGGAAAGTAAATTCTAATTCCAGATTAAGGGAAATTCTTTTAATATGGTAAAGAGTATCAATAAAACATTCTAAAGGACATCAACTACAACTGCAATAAATTAATTTTCTATGGCAAGAGAATATTGGTCAATATTTTAAAGGCTTTTCACCTTAACGATCTTTTCATTTGAATTGGTATAAATCAGCTATAGCAGCCTAGGTTTTATTCTTGTGCAACTTCAATTGAGAAATATTTTACTTACTTCTTTAACCTTATTCAATTCATTATAATATGCTAAAGAAAAAGCAAAAAAGAGAAGAAACCATGTTTTATAAGAGTGGTGGTTGCTACCTTTCTCTAAAGAGCTTATTCTTAAGTTGTGGTGTGTGAGCAGATGATAACACATTTGAGGCTTTTAACTAAGAATAGTTGCAAAGTTTTAAGCAACTTTTGTCATTTTTTATTGTTTTCTATTTGATTTTGCAGTAGAAGTTGATATGATAGAGAACCAACAATAATGGAAGCAAAAAGGCTGAAATCTGAAGTAACTAAAAGGCAAGTGTAGCTGGCGACATTCATGATAGGTCGTCATCCCAATGATAGGCTATCAAGGCCATCGTCAGCCTTAAATAGGGAATGAGTTCCAGCTAGTAGAATCGACAAAATTTTGTGATAAGCCATCATAATGGTGATAAGTCATCAGGAATGCCGTCAGACTTAGGCAGGACATGAGAATTGGAGAAAACAAGTTAGACATTTCAGATAAGTCGTCACAGTCCTGATAAGATGTCAGAAGTTGCCGACAACCTAAGATAGGACTAGTGCAGATTTGAAGAAGACCTAACGACATTCTTGATAATTCATCAGGATCCTGATAAGGAATCACCAATAGTCGTCGTCTATTCTGAGAAAAAACTGTAACCTTGATTTTGTTTCCTTATTTAGGGTAAACTATTTAAAGATTTGTTTTACGGTTTTCTAGACATTGTTATTATTGTTATTATTCCGCAAAAGGTCGACACCTTGAGTTTTGGATAGCATATTTTGGTATTCTCACTCTTTATTTCTTGACTTTAACAACACAACTATTTTTGAGAGATTATTATCAATATTTTGGGATTTTTCCTTAGTGATCTAACATACTATTCACTAGTTATTATTCATCTCTGTAAGTTTATCTTACAAATCATGAATTCAATTATGTGTTTCATTCATTACATCATGAGTGGCTAAAGTCAACTAACCTTAGTTATGGGATCTAGGGTTAGGTCTTAATGAGGTGCTAAGTATTCAAGATTCAAAAGGTGGTTGGATTTCTTGATAATTCTTAAGTTTTAATTGACGCCTGTTGGTTGCAAATAGTAGACACGCCTGCTATGATTTGCTTGAGAAAGAAATCAAATATAGTAGGAAGTGAATTATCAACATGGACTTGGAAATACTTCGTTTAATAATCAGCGTTGTAACAAGGTTGGTTAACCTTAGGTAAAATCTGGGTAGTATATAGAAATTCCCTAAGTTCGAAAGGATTAGAGAATTAAATGCTTAAGTAGGTAGAGACATTTAAGCATAACATCGATAAAGATAGCTTGTTATCCTACCCACCGTGAGAATCTTGAACCACTTTTAGTATTTGTTATGTACCAGAAGCCTTAGTGAACATAATTCTAGTTATTTCATAAAATATAGATTTACAAACACCGAAAGTAAAGTGACAAAAAACAACTTGGTAAACCTAAACCCCCCATTTTAGGAAACATTAAACAATTAGTTGATTAAATCGCAAACAACTTGAGTTCACACTATATTCCTTGTGGGATTTGACCCCAACTTAGTTGGGTTTTATATTGACAACCATTGCTTACACCCATTCAAGAGTGTCATTTGCGAAGGAATACGGTTGTAAGCTGAAGTTTCTATGCGCTAATTGTCTATTAGTTAAGTTTCCTAGATTTATGTATATTTGTTGTTTTTATTTATTTACAGGATTTTATAGTGTATGCCAAGCACCATGAGTTCCAGAGATACATTATTACCACTAAATCTGGAACCACAATGAATAGAAAGAACGGAAGAACAGCTAGAGGCTGACAGACTAGTAGCCTTAGCTAGAGCTCTGGTGAATGTGCAAAATGCCGGGTAACATGCACAACATCCAAACCCTGAGGATGAAGATTTGGGGATGAGGAGTTATTGAACCCTGGTAATCCAACGTGTGCAGAGCAGATAGCTGCACAAGTGTCACATAATGTTAATAAAAAACGTCCGATCCAAAGAAGACAAGAGTACCAGCCGATCGAGTATGATCTGAATGATGATGTTGATGGCATGGACGAGGCAGGTGCAACAAGTTCAATTATTCCTCCATCATTGGCACCTGGAGCCAAGTTCAACATTACGAGTACTATGATTCAACTCCTCAATTTGAAGGGGTTGTGTGGTGTCCTTCCTGGGGATGATCCAAACCTGCATCTGGTGAATTTTTTCACCATTTGCAAATGTTTTAATAACCCATGAGTGGGCCAGAACACTATCTAATTTAGGTTGTTCCCGTTGTCTCTGTCTGGGGAGGCAACATTATAGCTGAATGAGCTTACGCCTGATTCCATCACCCACTGGAGGCAATTGAAAGAAGCATTCCTAGAATGTTTGTTTCCACCCTTAGGAGGGTAGAGTTGAGGGACAAAATCAGCAATTTTAGATGGCTCCCTAATAAAGCTTTGCATGAGACTTGGGAGAGATTCAAGAAGAACCTAACATAGTGTCTGAACCATAATATGATGGATGTACACTTGATGGAGACTTTATACAGGGCCCTCAACTCTGTAACAAAGCCGATTGTAGATAATGGTGCTGGTGGTTCATTTGTTGATCTATATTTTCAAGATGCCTCAGATATACTAACTAGAATGACCAAATAGAGTTGGTCTTGGCATACCAGGGAGTCTATGGTAGCAAGCCCTACTATTTTTGTTGGTATGTCTGCTGAACAACGTAGGAGAGATGAGCAGGATCAAGACGTATCCCATCTAAAGACACAGATGGACTTGCTCACCAAGAACTTATTTTCAAGAAAGACTGAGAAAGTGAAAGATGTAACTTCTCAAGACCAAGTGGATGCAGAGCCCGAAGAACAGGTAAACTATGTTGATAATCAGGGGGGTTTTGAGGAAATAGCCAAGGGAATCAAGGTCGGAATATTTATGACAAGCCTAGTTACAAAGACAGGGAGAAAGGAAATTGGAGAAGAAATAATGACAGGAGTGGTTTATATGTTCCTCTTGGAAATTGGAAAGATATTGCAACAGGCTTTGGAAAGATATCCATGGAGGACATAATGGAGAAATTGTTGAAGGGAGTTAAGGTGACCAACTCTGGTGTAACCACCATGAAGAATGATCTGACATCCATTAGTCAGTTGGTGCACTCACACTCCACTTCCATCAAACAGTTGGAGCATTAGATAAGCCAACTTTCCACTGCATTTGACCAGAGAAAGAGCAGAATGCTACCAAGCGATATGGGTTAGAATCTGTAGAATAATGGCTCATATATAGCGATTACCACTAAGAGTGGTAAGATATTACCTGGCCCTTCTGTTGTCAAATTTATAGATAGTGAGGTAGTTGTTGATGAATCTGAAGAAAGCAATCTGGTGGAGTCTGAGAAGATGGATAGTTCTATTAATGCTTCAGAGAAGAAAAGAGAGAAGGAAGAGAAAGTGGTGTTGAAAACTATCCCAAGACCACCACCTCCCTTTCCTCAATGATTGAAAGAGAAACTGATGATGCAAAATATAGTAAATTCATGGAAATGCTCAAGCAATTGACAATAAATATGCCTTTGGTTGAGGCACTTGAGAAAATGCTAGGATTTGCAAAATTCATGAAGGACCTTGTGACTAAGAAAAGAGCTGTGAGCTATGAATTAGAGAAAACTCTCCACCATTGTATCACTATTTCTACAAAGACCTTGGTGCAGAAGAAGCTAGATTCGAGCGTATTCACTATTCCCTGTACAATTGGGACTATGGAATTCGCCAAGGTATTTTATGATCTAGGAGCAAGCGTTAGTTTGATGCCACTGACTGTTTATAGAAAGTTGGGTCTGGGAAATCCCACACCCACCAACATGCGACTCATGATGGCAGATAGTCCAGGCTAATCGACCAACACCACCAGCGAAGACATCTATTGAGGAGCCTCTGGTGTTAGGATTTAAAAAACTGCCTGGACACTTACGGTACGTGCTTTTGGTTAATGGGAGCACGCTACCTATTATTATTATGGCTGATTTAGATGAGAAATAGGTAAACGCACGTATGTTAGTACTTCAGAGGCACAAGAGAGCAATAGACTGGACTATCGCAGATATTATTGGCATTCTCCCGGGAATCTGTACGCATAAAATTCAACTTAAGAAAAATTGTATTCCAACTATAGAGCATCAGCACCGTCTTAACCCACCAATGCAAGAGGTGCTTAAGAAGGAAATTATTAAGTGGTTGGATGCAGGAGTGGTTTACCCTATTTCTGACAGTAAATGGGTGAGCCCAGTTCAATGCATGCCCAAAAAAGTAGGCATGACGGTGTTTGCTAATGAAAGGAATGAGTTGATTCCACTCAGGCCTATAACTAGGTGGAGAGTTTGCATGGACTACTGTAAGCTAAATTCTTAGACTCTAAAAGACCACTTCCCGATGCCCTTTATAGCCCAAATGCTTGATCGATTGGCTGGAAAGGGGTGGTATTTCTTATTGGATGGTTATTCCGGATACAACCAAATCTACATTGCTCCTAAAGATCAGGAGAAGATGATATTCATATGCCCATATGGCACCTTTGCATTTAAAAGGATGCCATTTGGCCTATGCAATGAGCCCGCCACTTTTTAATGGTGTATGCTGTCTATCTTTCTTGACATGGTGGAGGACACCATAGAGGTATTCATGGATAATTTCTCTATGGTGGGTGATTCATTAGATATGTGTTTGGAAAATCTAAATCTAGAATTGCAGAGATGTGTTGAATTTAATTTGGTGCTTAACTGGGAAAAATGTCATTTCATGGAAAATGAGGGAATCGTTCTTGGCCATAAAATTTTTGAAAAAGGGATAGAAGTTGATCGAGCAAAGGTGGAAGTTATTAAGAAACTACCACCTCCCATTTCAGTGAAGGGAGAGCGTAGTTTTCTTAGATATGATGGCTTTTATCATATATTTATAAAAGACTTCTCGAAGGTTGCAAATCCACATTGAAAACTTCTGGAGAAAAAAGTGAAGTTTTTCTTCGATGATGAGTTTTTGAAGGCATTTGAATGCCTTAAAAAGAAGCTGGTTAAGGCCCCTATTGTTGTTGCACCTGGCTGGTCAAAACCATTTGAGATCATGTGTGATGCCAGTGGTGTTGCCCTTGGAGCTGTATTGGGACAGAAGAGGGATAAACTATTTCATCTGATATATTACCCCAGTAAAGCACTGAATAGAGTGCAAAAGAATTATACCATTACTGAACAGGAACTTTTGGCCATAGTTTAAGCTTTTAAGAAGTTCAGAGCTTATCTTCTTAGGACCAAAGTGGTGGTCCACACCAACCATCCTTCCTTGAGGTATCTGATGGCTAAGAAGGATGCAAAACCCAAGCTGATTAGATGGGTATTGCTGCTACAAGAATTTGACTTTGAGGTCAAAAATAGGAAAGGTTGTGCAAACCAGGTTGCAGATCATCTATATAGAATGAAAGGTGAATAGGAAATTAGTGCTGAAACAAAGATAAATGGTGCATTCCTTGATGAGGAGATCCTGGCTGCCACTGTGGAAAAATTGCCTTGGTATGTGGATGATGCAAGTTATGTTGTGAGTGAGGTTATCCCAGAAAACCTTTATTTCCACCAAACGAAGAAATTCTTGCATAATGTGACTAATTACTTCTGGGATGAACCGTATCTTTTTTGGCGATGTGTGGATAATATTATAAGGAGATGCATATCGAAATTGGATGTATTATGTGTATTGGAAGCATGTCATGCTTCCCTGGTTGGGGTTCACTATGCAGGCGACCGAACGGCTAAGAAGGTGTTGTAGAGTGGCTACTACTGGCCAACATTGTTCAAGGATGCGCACGAGTTTGTACAAAAATGTGACCAATGACAGAGGCAGGGGTCAATCTCCAAAAGACACGAGATGCCCTTGACTAAGATGCTTAAAATAGAATTGTTTGATGTCTAAGGCATTGATTTCATGGGTCCTTTTGTAAGCTTGTATGGGATGAAGTATATTTTAGTTTCTATTGACTATGTCTCAAAATGGATCGAAGCTGTAGCATTGTCTAATAATGAAGGGAAGAGGGTTATTGCTTTTCTCAAGAAGAATATCTTCTCTCACTTTGGAGTATCACGTATATTATAAGTGATAGAGGATCTCATTTTTACAAAAAACTATTTCGAGAAGCTAGCAAAATATGGGGTGAAGCAGCATCGAGTGGCTACTCCATACCACCCACAAACCAATGGGAAAGTAGAGGTGTCAAATTGAGATATTACAGCCATCCTAGCCAAAACGGAGAACGCTAGCCAGAAAGATTGGTCTTAAAAGCTTGATGATGCCCTGTGGGCATATCGTACTGCATTCAAAAGCTTGCCACCTACCAATAAAGCTAGAGCACAAAGCCTTGTGGACACTCAAAAGGCTGAATTCGAATTGGAAGGAGGCAGCAGAGCTAAGACTAGGGAAATTGAATGAGATAGATGAATTCTATCTAGAGGCATATGAACGAGTAGATCTGTATAAAGAAAAGATAAAAAAATACCATGATTGAAGGATATAGAAATGAGACTTCCAAAAGGGTGACATGGTGCTTCTATTCAATTCCATACTCAAATTGTTCCCAGTTAAGATGAAATCTAAGTGCTCGGGCCCTTTTAAAGTTAGCCAAGTCTACTTATCTAGTGTAGTAGAACTTGAATGCGATGACGACAGCACCTTCAAGGTAAATGGGAAACGTGTCAAGATTTACATTGCTCCAAAAGAATCAATGAAAAGTATTACCATTATCTGTCTCGACTAAGTTTGAAGTAATCGAGATACCTGAGTTATGCCACGGCTTTAAATTAGGCATTGTATAGGAGGCAACCCATGAACCCCAGGATTGATCCATTCCAGGTATACTTTAACCCTTAGTCTAGCTTTATTTTTAATTTTAAGTTAAGGGTGTAGGGTAGGATGTTGTTGTAGTAATTTTTGGTAGATAATTAGGAGTAATATAGGTAATTGAGGCAGTTATCTTGTTTTGTGACTTTTGAGCACCTCGCCATTGATCTGCATTTATAACTGTGTGAATTACATTCATTTGTGACTGCGGTGCATCTTTTTATGGCATTAGTCTGGCAACTTGAAAATTTTTACTGAATAAATTGCATGAATTGGATAAGTATTTATATGTGATATACTTGTGTGCCATGTGTGTATGAGGTCTTACTCAGCTCCTACTGTGTACCGAATCTAGAACTTGCCCTATTAGTCCTGCCTAAGTTATAGGATAGAGGTTAGGAAAGGATCATAGGCCATTTTTATTGTAACCCACTTTCAGCCTAAATGACCTTCCCAATGTGAATAATATCCCTTGATCCATGATTTAAGCCTATATGTTTATTTCTTTTGATGAAACCTCTCACCTTCCCGTTTACCTCACAATGAACTTGTTTTGGCCCTGGTCCTCCTTGGACACTGCACACCTTGACTTAGGAAAACAACCTAAGTTGAGGGTGGCTATTATAGGGGTGCGTGATGCAAAATAAACATAAAGAGAGGTAGAATAAGATAAAAGAATAAAAAATTGGGTGGGGTGAAAAATGAATAAAAAAAGAGAAAGTTGTGTTAAAGATAATAAAAATATAATATGATGATTGAAAAGACTGCATCCATCTTGAGCATGTGTGATCAATAAAAGAAGAGGAAGAAAAGAAGGTTAAGAAGTGAAACCCTAAGAGTTTAGTGTAGTGTCAAGGAGGCATAGTCACTCTAGAATATCCATGAATATCATACCATCCCCTAGCCTACATTACAAGCCTAAGAAAATCCCTAAAGTGATCCTAATTGTCCTACCTAAAGATTTGGGTACTGACTATAAGGGCAAGCCTATGGAATTTGACATGCAGTGTTTGGAACTTCATTCTTAGAGTGAAACTTGTGCTTATCCCTATGTTTATGCATGTGAATTCTGATATGAGTGAAAAAAGAGATTTCTTTGTTGTGAGGGCACATTGGGTATGTCGCTAAGTCACTGACTTATTCAGATAGTGTGATCTTGGTATGGCATGATTGTTATTGCTGAATTTTTGTCGTAACTTGATGCTTGTGAGTTGCATGGTTATTCTTCAAAACATCAACTGTAAGTTTTAAATTAACTGACCATGGAGATGGTGAAATTATTTTAAGCTAATATAAGTAGTTAGCTGCCAAATTGTACTTTGTATTCTCTTAGTTATGTTTTCGTTACTTGAATACAAGCAATTGTTTTAAGTTGAGGGTGTTGATATGTGAGCAGATGCTAACACATTTGAGGCTTTTAACTAAGAATAGTTGCAAAGTCTTAAGCAACTTTTGTCATTTTTGATTGTTTTATGCTTGATTTTGCAGTAGAAGCTGATATGATAGAGAACTAACAATAATGGAAGCAAAAAGGCTGAAATCTGAAGCAATTAAGAGACAAGTGCAGCTGACGACATTCATGATAGGTCATCATCCTGGTGATAGGCTATCAAGGCCATCGTTAGCCTTTAATAGGGAATGAGTTCCAGCTGGTAGAATCGATGACATTTTATGATAGACCGTCATAATGGTGATAAGTCGTCAGGAATGCCATCATACTTAGGCAGGACATAAGAATTGGGGAAAAAGTGTGATGACATTTTTGCTAAGTCGTCATAGTCCTAATAAGCCGTCAGAAGTTGCCGTCAACCTAAGACAGGACTAGTGCAGATTTAAAGAAGACCTGACGACATTCTTGATAAGTCGTCAGGATCCTGATAGGGTGTCACCAATAGTCATCGCCTATTCCGAGGAAAAGCTGTAACCTTGATTTTATTTCTTTATTTAGGGTAAACTATTTAAAGCTTTGTTTTAGGGTTTTCTAGACATTGTTATTATTGTTATTGTTCCGCACAAGGTCGATACCTTGAGTTTTGGATAGCATATTTTGATATTTTCTCTCTTCACATCTTGACTTTAACAACACAATATTTTTTTTAGTTTATTATCAGTATTTTGGGATTTTTTCCTTTGTGATCTAATCTACGATTCACTAGTTGTTATTCATCTCTGTAAGTTTATCTTTCAAATCATGAATTCAATTATGTGTTTTGTTCGTTACATAAAGAGTGGTTAAACTCCATTAACCTGAGTTATGGGATCTAGTGTTAGGTCTTGATGAGGTGCTAAGTATTCAAGATTTAAAGGTGGTAGGATTTCTTGATAATTTTGAAGTTTTAATTAACGTTTGTTGGTTGCAAACAGTAGACACACCTGCTTTTATTTTCTTGAGAAAGAAATCAAATATAGTAGGAAGTGAATTATCAATAAGGACTTAGAAATACTTCGTTTAATAGTCAGTGTTGTAACAAGGTTGGTTAACCTGAGGTAAAATCTGGGCAGTAAATAGAAATTCCCTAAGTTCGAGAGGATTAGTAAATTAAATGCTTAAGTAGGTCGAGAGATATTTAAGCATAACATTGATAAAGATAGCTTGTTATCCTACCCACCGTGAGAATCTTGAACCACTTTTAGCATCTGTCATGTACCGAAAGCCCTAGTGAACATAATTCTAGTTATTTCATAAACTCTTGATTTACAAACACCGAAAGTAAAGTGACAAACAACAACTTGTTAAACCTACACCCCCCATTTTAGGAAACATTAAACTATCAGTGAATTAAATTTCAAATAACTTGAATTCACACCATATTCCCTGTGGGATTTGACCCCAACCTTGTTGGGTTTTATATTGACAACAATCGCTTACACCCATTCAAGAGTATTATTTGGGCATTATCAAGCTTCTTAAGAAATATTCTACAAACATTCAAGTTGATCTAAATTGAACCTATTTTAACCCAGGGACATTAGAAGTAGGTACCATATAGGTGTTCTGAACAAATAGATCTCTCACTCCGTCATTTACTTTTTCCCTACATTTTATATTTTGTCATCTTTGGTTTTGGAAATAATATTTCAGTGCAGGGAAATTGACAAAATAAATGCTTTAGTTCACTTGAAATCTTATCATTTCAATTAAACCCCTTACTCTTGTTTATTATTTGATATTAAAGCACGTCTTAGAGAATATTTCTTAATCACACATGATAAAATACTCAAATGACAATGTATTAAATTCTAGGAGCAATTCTTTAGGATGGTAACTCATCAAATAGGCCTCTTTATTTTAAGGGACAACACTACTCCCATTGGAAGAATCGATCCAAGATCTTTTTTCAGTCAACTAATTTACAAGCATGTGTTGTAATCAATAAAGGATCAAAATCAATTCTTGGATCGATAGAAAAAAAAGTAATCAAGCTACAAAATTTGTATTAAAACCTTTGAGAACACTATAAAACAACAAGAGGGAATTGATACTAATGCTAGAGATATAAGTTTTCTATATCATTCAATTAGCAAACATGTGTATGATAATATATAAACATGTGAGACAATTAAGGAGATATGGGAAAAGAATTTAGTTACTTATGAAGGCACTATAAATGTAAAGGAATCAGGATTGGTGCACTCATTAACAAATATGAACTATTCAAATGGGTGATGATAATGAAGCGGAATCTATGTTTTTATGATACAATAAAATTGTTTGTGAACTTAAGTAACTAAATGATCTATTCAAACAATTTACAAGTCAAGAAGCAAGTGATAGCCATCCTAAAGCATGGGAATCAAAGGTTTCTATCCTGGAAGATGGAGATCTGAACAAAATGACATATGATGAACTAGAAGGTTATCTCCTTGCATATGAAAAGAATCATATCAAAAGGTACAATAAAGAATAGATAAAGAAGATCATACCATTCAGCGTCATATATCCTAATGAATAAGGAAATATGGATGATGAATATAGTAAAGGTATGGCTTCCAAAAATCAAGATGTAATGCATATCTTAAGACAAAGACAACAGAGACTTCACTATTCTTTCAAGAAAAATTACTACTAAATAAATGATGATAGGTGCTACAACTATGATTCATCAAGTAATATCAGATTAAAAAATGAGTTAATAACAATATCATGAAGAGAAAACTAGAATTTTGACACATGGAGTGATGAAGATGAAACTAAGGACGATGCAGAAGATTCAAACATGTATTTCATGGCTATGGGAGAATTAAGTAAGGAAAGACCTTTTAATTATCACAACTATAATATCGTACAATAAAATATTTATATGACAGCTGATGAAATTCAAAAAGTTATTAACAAGTATAATAAGATTGCTCTCGAAAAGAATAATTGGGAGTTTCCCTTAAATAAAAAAAATTGCAAAAGAACAAAGGTACTAGTAGATCCTCTTAGAAGCAACTTATATATAAGTTCACTTAATTGAAGAAGAAATTGATGAACTGAAGCTACAACTTAACAACATCAAAAAATTACCAAGTGATAGTTCTATAAAATCTAATAATTTTATATTTCTAACAAAATCAGCTCTAACTCATTTACATCTATTAAATACTCTTTCTGTCATTATAAACCTAGTTATTATACTTGTATAAGGAGGGGTCACAAATCATATAATTACATACAACAATATTGTGTTATATGGATTTGGAGACCTAAGGAAACTGTATCTAACCCTCAAGTACCTAAGAACATTTGTGTACATAAAAAACCTAAGATTTTTATTTTGCAGGAACACACCTAAATGACATACTAGAAGAAAATAGGGGTAATATACAATTGGTGTTCCAAGAACATGATAGGAAATAATTAAATCTTTAGTTCTTTAAGGGAAATAGATGGTGGATCTTCTAGTTTTGGAGACAATGCTAATGAAAAAGTTATGGGATGTGGATATATAAAAATTAGTCCTTCCTATGATCTAATTGATATATACCTATTGGATGGACTCAAACATAACTTGTTGAGTATTAGTCAACCAAGTAATGCTAGATTTGATGTATTATTTAATATTTTTAAATGCACCATCAGTAATTCCATAAGAAATATTATCCTTAACAATGATCAGGTTAAGCAATGCTAGACCTTATTTTGTGATTGTGAACGAGTTTAGTAAATTGTAGCAACGTCCGATATAAAAAATAGATTAATAGAACTCCAATTATGGATCTTATAATGAAAGAGATGGTGCACAATAGTGTATTTCAAGAGTTGCATTGTAAAATATCTTGAACTAAAAAAAGGCCTTGAGTTGCAGACTCGAGGCCATTGTGGCGGTAACTTTTGCACTGCAACGATATAGATGTAGTTGTAACTTTACCGCCATAGTGAGTAAAAATGTAGAATTCTGTTTTTTTAAATGAGAAAACTCATTTTTCATCCCACTTTTCAAAAAAGAGTCGAGGCTTAGAAAGGGGTGATTTTCTGCACTTTTTGGGGTTTCGTCCTTTGAGGTATGGTTTTTGTAATCTCTAAACTTGAATAACTTCCTCAAATTAATAAGAAATTGCTAGAATCACGTTCTTGGTAGAAATTGGGATTTATCACTAGATTATAAAATAAAATAAAATTAATTAGAATTTGGTAAATTCAGTTGGTAATGACCCTAGTGTGATAGAAAAAACTAGTTGAGTTGAATTACTATTCTTCATGCTAAAACTAAGTTGAATTATTGGGGATTAAAGGGTAGAAAACCATTAGATGATGAGCGGCGGAAAATTCAGAGTTTAAGTTTATAATTATATTTCTAATTATTAAAGAGGATGAAATAATTCAAATAGGTATGTGAATTTGCTTTTTATTAAGAACGGACCAAAAGTGAAGGAAATAGAAAGCTTTTTTCCTTAAAGTGATTAGAGTAGAGAATAGAGGTAGCTAAGCGATCATAATTGATTAAATTTGTTCTTATATGTCAATTAAGTGATTATAATTATATTCACTCACTACTTGTGATTATTGACAACATTGCATTTTCATTGATGTTGACGGTGGATATGGTGTTGTTGGGGAGATAAATTTATAATATTTATAATGATATCGAGATTATTATGATGATGATGATATTGATAGTGAAATTAATTATGATGATGATGTTGACATGAGAAAGAGATGATACATACATACATTCATCATATCCATTCGCATGTACAATTATAATTATATGTTGTGATGAATCTCGTTGATGAATTAACTAAGTGCAAAATATGTAACTGTTAGCTTGTATTCATCCTAGATTAAAGTGTCATATTTTTGGTATGTATTCATTGTTGTAAGTTCTTTTATGATCATTGTTACTCGTATTTGGTTTGCCTTATTTTTCATATTTTTTAGTTGAACCTCTCTATGATGCTTACCTGTACTTGTTAATGTACTGATGGTATTGGTGTAGTTTTTTTGTTGCGTGCATAGAGTGTTTTATTATTTGATATGATACCTTAACTCCCGCTAGAAGTTGCAGACTTTGGTTAAAGGGTGGGCACCATGACCGAGCAACCATTTAATCTTCAGACGTGTGTTCATGGCCCTTGAATTGTGACTAATACACTCTTTTTTTATTTTATATTTTTATAATATTTTACCCATGGTTTTTGACATTCTTAGTATGTGTACGGTGACTTAAAGAACCTAGGTTTATGATAAATTGAAAAGGGAGAATTTACGAGAATAAGAATAAACTACGAAACCGAAGATAAGCTAATAATAAAAAATTAAAGATAGATTAAAACCAAATAGATAGATACAACAAATGAAATTGAAAGAAAATAAAAGGTATATCAAATCCTATATCCTCAATTTAATAAATCTAATTAGCACCTAGCTTTCACATAGAACATAAGAGAATCAAACTCCTGAGCAACAAATATTTCCAAATGATTGTTCAATGTAAGCTAATCCTAGCTCACTCACACTCACAATAGTATAATTTTCCATTAGCATAAAAAAATTGTCTAAAAATAAAGAAGAATCTACTATATATATACAAGGGAAAACACCCCACGATCTCCAAGGATTATCATCCAATGTTCTAAGCTCTCTAGGATTATGATTCTCTTGGGTCCTTCAGAAAATTGGAGAAAATCAAATGAGAGCTGAAATAAATGCCTTTATAGTCATCGCTTATGATGTCTTTGCTAAAGAGACACAGGGTTTCTTAAGCAACTCCTGTACCTAGCCAACTACGTATTTTGCACAACACGATGCTTAAGTGATGTCAGCAAAATGGTAGGTCCTCCGATAAACAGATATAGGCCGGACTATCTTTTCCTGCTAAAGTGACTCTTTAGACGCTAGAGCGATCACTATTTAAGTAACAAAAGTTCAATCAAAGTATTGTACTAGATGAGTCTATGCACCAACAGAATTTAGTTTTTCCCAAGTTTCCATCTACCTTTCAGGATTCGTATGAAATCCTGTGAACGCAATTGAACTATGACACCTTATAAAATTTTACATTTTGGTCTTGAAAAGTCCATCTAAATTCCTATCTGGAGTTGTTTTTTATGAATTATGGGCCCCATACTTAAGGGATACTTTTTCCATATCTATCTGATAAAATAAGTCTTGAATCCTCGAGAGTCAAACCAAAGGTTCACTTAATATTAAATTAGATGTCCCGATGCTGATGGAACTTTTAGAATTTGAATATGAAGTTGTTAACCTAATTTTTATGATCGATATCCAATCATTACAACCAAAGACCTCAAATAAGTAATTGGCGCTGAAAACCAAGTGAACTGCCTGATAACTGAACTGTTGACTTTCGATAGTCATAAATGACTTGGGGAACTGCAGGAAAGTTCTAAAAAAAGAAAAAGTTTGGAAATGCAGAAAATTATAAAGAGTGTCTTTACAATATCTGCTACTAAAGATACTTTCATCCATGAATGTAAAAGGTTTGGATGTACCAAATGGATCGAATAGATTGGGATACTAGTCATGTATTTTACTCTCGATATACAAAGTAGCATTTTTTACTATGTGGTGTCTCCATTAAACCTTAATGACCGAAATCTCCCAAGAACGCAACCGTCTGATATTCTTGGCTAATAGTAAAACTAGCTCCTCCAAAAAGTTCAATATCTTATACAATTGAACTAGATAGCACTGATTCATATATTACTCATCGGGGATACAACACTGTAGCATAAAAATATGAAAATATAGATGTAATAACCCATACTTTTCCTAGCTAATTGCATCTCAAGAATATCTAGTATTATCTTCTAAATTGAATGATGATTATTGCATGATGAATTTTCAATATTTTTACTTTTTGAAATATGGGAAATTCAATAAGCTTTCCATCGATATAATATTCTCTAAAATATGATAATTGAGTCAGAAGTTATGACTATTTCAAGTACCCGTCGTAAAATATTAGTCAGTGGCGCACCGCACCACAAGAGGAAATGGCATTTGGCAAATTCCAATAAGGGTCAGTGATTATGGCACGTCACACCAGGGCCAAAATTCAGAATTGTCCTTTTCCAGTGTCTTAGCATGATTGTCTCCACGTCGCACCAAAGTTCTAGGTCACAAAAGAAGGGGCAATGTGATGGCTCTGCATCGCGCCATCCCTCAGCTTTCCAATTGTCAAATTCTAGTGACACGGTGCGACAGCACCGGGTCACACCAGGGGTTCAGTTCGGGAAAATTTTACTAAAATTAAATAATGCGTCCAAGGTTTAGAAGGGTCAATTTCCTACCCCTATTTAAACCCAATAACACGTGATTCATCTATTCTTCACCCAAAATATATTAGTTACTCTCTAGTTTCTCACAAGAACAAACTACGGTTTCTATTGGGGATTCGAATCCAAGAAAGTTTCTCTATCAATCTTCACGAAATCACGAAGTAAGGTATGCATAGTGTTCAGTCATGGACTACTTTCGTCTATGAAGCCCAAGAGTCTCTTTTATATATTCAAGTTAGGGATTTTCTTATTAATTTTATGATTTGGCTGCTCTTGTTCCTGTTGATAATGAGTAATTGAATTGTATTCCGTGAATGAGTTCTAAATTCCATATGGGTTGATTTGTATAGGTATAGATTCATGAAATCCTATGACTAAACCCCTGAATGATTAAATTAGAATTGAATCAGGATAACTAATTGTTATATGATGTTGTTTACATATTCTAAGCCTACCATGGGTGTGATTAAAAGCCTAGATGAAGGAAAAGTGTCTAATTAGCATGATATCATGAAATTCCCATTTATGTACAAGATAATTCCTATCACATATTTGATGAAATGCTTCAGTAAATGTATTATGATGATTATTATGTATTCAATCAAGTCATTCTTTGTTCGTTTCCTTATATCAAGTCCTGAGGGTAATTGTACCCAAAAAATTAGCTGTGTGACTAGAGTCATTTCATGTTTTCATGATAAGCTCCTTCAAGCTATGAATTCTTAGACTTCGGACAGTCTTATTACTCAGAAAAATATCCATGATCTCATGAACTTAGTCAGTTGTTATACATTAGTTGTATTCTATCAGTCAACGGTGATTCAGCTCATGTTAAGTTTAGTAAATCATGTTCAATATCCATTTAGATAGGAGTATAAGTTAGCACCGAGTGAACTCCAGGATGGGGATAAAAACTATCAGATAAGGGTGTGATCCTTAGCAGTCATCCATGCATTCCATAACTACGTAGCCAGCATAGGTTGAGACTTCAACACTGTCAATGAGGGTTGATAAGGTGGATAAGCACTTTTAAATAAGGGCCCCATCATTCTCGTATAGGGGACACTATCAGATGAGGGTCACCCAAATCTTGTCCTTACCAGTGGCGCGGTATTTACACCTTTCCAATAGTTTTAGATACACGAGCTCTAGATCAGCAGTAGATTCCAATTTCAGCAGTCAGAGTTAGAAGTGAGTCCTCATTATTCGAGGATATAATTATTTCTCTATTATATCATTAATTAGTTTATTAGTTAGAGTTAGTTGGGGACATGTCCCATCAACTCCTTACTCAGATAGTTCAGTCAGTTAGAGGCTTTCTAGACTATCACATTTCAGACTTTAGTATTTTTAATTTTGTTTTGGGTATTCTATTACCCCACATAGATGTTATATTATTCAAATTATGTTAAGCTTTGAACCTTACATCCTTTCAATTCATGTTTCCACATTATTCAGTATTTTATGTAGTATACAAGTACAGATATTAGTCATGGGTTAACTTTTGGTCCTTCGGGGTCATGAGCACCGTGTAGCATTCTGGGTATCACATTCGGGGCGTTACAAACTTGGTATCAGAGCCTAAGGTTCAATAGAGTCCTAAGAAGTCTGAAAGATGCATCTAGTAGAGTCTTGTGAATGGGTGTGTTGCGCGCCACATTTATGTACAGGAGGCTATAAGATGTTTTAGGAATAGTTTCCCCTCTTTCACTATTCATGTCGTGCTAGTGAGTATAATCTCAGTTCAATCTCTCATTCTAATCTATTTCTATCTTTCTTCTACAGAATATGCCTCCTAAAATAAAAAATGGAAATTAGTCAGCCCCTCAGCCCGAAGATCCTTTGGTCAATCATGTTTCTCATGCGGAGTTCAAGGTCCCATTCACTACTCTTTCTCAGTCAGTTGTCACTAAAAATGAATAGCCAGCATTCATTCCGGCCAACTCAAACGCAGTTAGGATTTTGGACTTCCCCCAAATGAATCCTCCATCCTTTCTCGGGTCTAAGGTAGATGAGGACCCTTAGGAATTCCTAGACCAAGTGCAGAAGGTTACAGACATAATGGGGGTTACGTCTAGTGAGAGTGATTAGCTAGTTTCATATCAATTGTAGGATATGGCTCATACTTGGTTCAAATAATAGAAGTCAGAGAGGTCAGATGATACAGGTCGTATAAAGTGGGAGGAGTTTGTCACTGCATTTTTAGACAGATTTTTTCCCCAAGAACTTAGAGAGGCTAAGGTTCTAGAATTCATCAAACTTAGGCAGGGCAATATGACGGTGAACGAGTATTCTCTTAAGTTTACTCAATTAGCCAGATATGCCCCTCATATGGTTGCAGACAGCATAGCCAAGATAAGTAAGTTCACTTCAGGGGTAAATGATAGTATGGTAAATGAGTGCAGATCTGTCATACTGAATAGTGACATGACTTTTGCCAGGCTTATGACTCATGCTACGTAGATAGAGGAGTAGATGATTAAGTAGGGGGAGAAATAGAATAAGAAAGCGAAGACAAGTAGTTTTAACTTTGCTCATCCTATATCAGAAGGAGGGAACCATTCCCGGTTTTGTCCTAAGTCATTAGTTCTAGCCCCTTCTTCAGCGAGTGCTCCAGTTCCTAAGTTTAGGGAGGGTAACAGAGATAGAGCACCAGGCTCTAAGTATCAGGGCAGTGTTAGCAATGCCCGAACTAATGCCCTTTGTCAGACTTGTGGTAAGAACCATAAGTGTGGTTGCAGAGTTGGTAGCGATGTCTTTTTTAGTTGTGGAAAGCTGGGTCACATAGTCAAATACTACCCTCAATCATGTTATCAGAGTCATCTCCGCTCCTCATCTCAGTTCGATCACCCAAATCAGCAAGGTGCCACCTTCTTACTAATAGTGGGCAATGCCCAAAATAGACTTTATGCTATTCTGTCCCAACAATATTAGGAAAATTATCCTAATGTGGTTACCGGTATGTTATAGATCTTTCATGTTCATGCTTATGCTTTCCTAGATCTAGGAGTTTATTTATCTTTTGTTACTCCTTATATAGCAGTCGATTTTAGAATCAGTCCCAAAATCCTAGTAGAGCCCTTTTCAGTCTCTACCCCAGTGGGTAAAACCATCATAGCCTGGTGTGTATATAGGAATTGCCTGATTATGATATTTTAGAAAGTCATTTCAACAGACTTAGTCAAATTAGAGATAACTAATTTTGATATCATTCTCAACATAGATTGGCTTCGTTCCTGCTATGCCACAGTCGACTGTAGATATAGAATAGTCCAGTTTTAGTTTTCGAATGAACCTGTCCTTGAGTAGAAGGGTAGTACTTCAGCTTTCAGAGGTCAGCTTGTTTCCTACCTTCTGGTATGGAAAATGATATCTAAAGGATGTGCCTATCATTTTGTTCGAGTTAAGGACACTAGTTCCGAAACTCCCAGCCTTGAAGCAATTTTAGTTGTAGGTGAATATTCAGATGTCTTTCCCGAAGATCTTCTAGGAATTCCTCCCAAAAGGGAAATAGACTTCGATATTGATCTTCTTCCAGATACTCAGCCTATATCTATTCCACCATATAGAATGGCACCAGAAGAACTAAAAGAACTAAAAGAATAATTGAAGGATCTCTTAGATAAGGGATTCATTAGGCCCAGCATTTCCCTGTGGTGCGCACCAGTATTATTCGTGCACAAGAAAGACGGTTCTCTTACGATGCGTGTAGACTACCATCAACTCAATAAGTTCATGGTCAATAACAAGTATCCTCTTCCCAGAATCGATGACTTATTTGACCATTTCAGGGTGCCAGTTATTTCTCTAAGATAGACCTCATATCCGATTATCATCAGCTCAGAGTCAGAGAATGTAAAATTTTGAAAATAACTTTCTGTACTCAATATGGTCACTTCAAATTCCTAGACATGTCATTTGGTCTTACCAATACCCCAGCAGCTTTCATGGACTTGATGAATCATGTATTTAAGTAGTACTTACACATGTTTATCATAGTATTCATAGATGATATCTTGGTCTATTCCCGCAGTGAGCGAGATAATACAGACCATCTTAGGACAGTACTTCAGACTCTTAGAGATCATCATCTATTCGCCAAATTCAGTAAGTGCCAATTTTGGCAAAGGTCAGTAGCATTCCTTGGTTATATCATTTCCAGTGATGGCACTAAAGTGGATCCTTCAATAACTGAAGCAGCAAAAAACTGGCCTTGCCATGTCTCTCCAAATATAATAGGAGTTTCTTGGGTTTGGCTAGCTATTATAGATGGTTTATTGATAAATTTTCTTTTATTGCATTCCCTTTATCCAGATTGACTCAGAAGAAAGTAAAGTTTCAGTGGTCAGATCCTTGCAAGAAGAGTTTTCAGGAGTTGAAAACTCGACTCACCTCATCTTTAATATTAGATCTTCCAGATGGTTTCGTAGTATATTGTGATGCATCCAGAGTAGGTTTGGATTGTGTCCTCATGCAGCATAGTAAGTTTATAGCCTACGCCTCCAAATAGCTTAAGCCCCATGAGAGGAATTATCTTACTCATGATCTTAAGTTAGAAGCCGTAGTATTTTCCTTGAAGATTTGGAGGCATCATCTATATGTTGTTCATGTAGATGTGTTCACTGATTATAAAAGTCTTCAGTATGTCTTTTCTCAGAAAGATCCTAATTTTCCTCAGAGAAGGTGGTTAGAGCTTTTGAAAAATTATGACATAAGTGTCCTTTATCATTCGGGCAAGGCCAATGTATTGGTCGATGCTCTCAGTAGATTGTCGATGAGTAGTGTTTCCCATGTAGAGGTTAGTAAGAAGAAGTTAGCTCAGGAAGTCCATCAGCTTTCCAGACTAGGAATTCTCTTATTTGATACAGAAGAGGGTGATATATAGGTTCAGAGTAGTTCAAAATCATCTCTAGTTTCCGAGGTGAAAGAAAAGCAAGATAGAGATCCCATCCTTGTCAAGTTGAAAGAGTCAGTCCAGTATTAGAAAGTAGAGGTTTTCTCCCAAGGGGGAGATGGTGTCCTTCATTGTTAGGGTCTTCTCTGCGTTCCAGGTATAGATGACCTAAGGCAGTAAATTCTTGGAGAAGCGCATGGTACATGCTACTCTATTCATCCAAGGGCCACAAAGATGTACCACAACTTGTGGAAAATCTATTGGTGGAGTGGATGAAAAGAGACATTGCGGAGTTTGTGGATAAGTGATCAACATGTAAACAAGTTAAGATAGAGCATCCAAAGCCTATTGGGTCCATGCAGGAGTTCATTATTCCTACTTGGAAGTGGGAAGTTGTGAACATGGACTTCATGATGGGTTTTCCTAGAACTCGTCATCATCATTATTTAGTCTGGTTCATTATAGACAGAATGACTAAATTAGCTTATTTCCTTCTAGTTCATACCTCTTATTCAGCTGAGGATTACACCAAACTCTACATCAAGGAGTTTGTCAGATTGCACGGTATTTCGTTGTACATTATCTCATATAGAGGTACACAGTTTGCCTCTTATTTCTTGAAAGCATTCCAAAAGGGTTTTGGTACCCAAGTTTATCTTAGTACACCTATTCATCCTTAGACAGATGGTCAGGCAGAAAGGACCATTCAGACATTAGAATATATTCTATGGGCGTGGGCAATCAATTTCAAGGGAAGTTGGGATGACCACATACTTTTGATTGAGTTTGTATACAACAACAGCTATCATTTCAGAATTTAAATGGATCTTTTCAAATCTCTCTATGGTAGGAGATGTAGATCTTTGATTGGTTGGTTCAAAGTTAGTGAGGCCTCAGTTATAGGTTCTGACTTTGTATTCGACGCCTTAGATAATGTCTAGTTGATTAGAGAAATACTCTAGACTGCTTAGAGCCGACAGAAGTCTTCTACAAATATTTGTAGAAAAGATCTCGAGTTCGAGATTGGTGACTTTGTCTATCTAAAGATCTCTCCTATGAAAGGAGTGAAGAGATTCAGGAAGAAAGTTAAGCTCTATCCCCGATATGTTTCCCCTTCAAGATCTCAATCGCTTTGGCAAGGTAGCCTATGAAATTGAATTGCCTTTAGATCTAGCCTCAGTTCATCTAGTCTTCCATGTCTCTTTGCTCAATAAGTACATATGTAACCCATCAGTTGTAGTCCCTATTCAAAACATCGATGTTCAGAACACTCTCTCTTATGAAGAGATTCCAGTTAAAATCTTAGACTATCAGACTCATAGATTAAGGAACAAAGAATTCCCTCTAGTTAAGGTTCTTTGGTAAAATCAGTCCATCGAGGGATCTACTTAGGAAGAAAAGGCAGAAATGCGTACAAAGTATCCTCACCTCTTCTTTGCCAACTCAAATCAAGCTTAAGGAGATGCAGTTTTATGCTCATGTTCCCATTATAAACTTAGTATCAAGTACCATTTCATATTCAGTCATGCACTCATGTATCAATTTAGTTATATAATTGTGCATCAGACATGCATTCTCATTATGAGAAACTTAGTTATTCAGAACACTCAGTCATGCATTCATGAATTAGTTACACATGCATCAGATATGCATGTTAAGTATTATATGTTCATCTTGTCAGTCATATCAGTCATGAGATCATGTTCTAGTTATTCATGTTCAGTATGTATGTCAGTTGTATTTTCTCCCTTCTCATTAGTCCCATTCGAGGATGAATGTTCTCAAGGGGGAGATATTGTAATACCCTATACTTTTTCTAGCTAATTTCATCTCAAAAATGTCTATCATTAGTTTTTAAATTAAATGATGGTTATTCCATGAGGAATTTTCAAGATTTTCACTTTTTTCATGTGGAAAATTCAATAAGCTTTCCATCGATATAAGATTCTCCAAAATCCAATAACCGAGTCAGAATTTACGACTATTTCAAGTTTTCATTGTAAAACAACACCATATTAGTCAGTGGAGCGCCGCGCCAGAACAGGAAATGGCATTTAGTAAATTCCAGTAGGGGTCCCCAATTATGGTACGTCGCGCCAGGGCCCAAATTCAAAATTTTCCTTTTCTAGTGTTTTAGCGCGATTTTCTCCACGTCATGCCAAAGTTCTAGGTCGCGAAAAAAGGGGCAACGCTAAGGCTCCACGTCACACCATCCATCAGTTTCCCAATTGTAAAATTCTTGTGAGACGGCGCGATAGCATTGCATCGCGCTAGGGGTTCAGTTTGGGAAAATTTTACTAAAATTAAATGATGCGTCCAAGCATTAAAGGAGTCAATTTCCTACCCCTATTTAAACCCAATAACACGTGATTTAGCTATTCTTCACCCAAAATATATTAGTTACTCTCAATTTTCTCTCAAAAACAAGCTAGGGTTTTAATTGGGGATTCTCCAAGAATGTTTCTCCATCCGTATTCACAAAATTACGAACTAAGTTATGCATAGTGTTCATTCATGGACGCCTTTCGTCCATGAATCCCAAGAATATCTTTTCTAAATTCAAGTTATGGATTTTCTTATGAATTTCATGATTTGGTTGCTCTTGTTCATGTTGATAATGAGTAATTGAATTGTATTCCATGAATGAGTGCTAAATTCCATATGGGTTGATTTGTATAGGTATAGATTTATGAAATCCTATGACTAAACCCCTAAATGATTAAATTAGAATTGAATCATGATTGCTAATTGTTGTATGATGTTGTTTACACATTCTAAGCATACCATATGTTTGATTAAATTCCTAGATGAAGGAAAAGTGTCTAATTAGCATGATATCATGAAATCCCCATGTATTTACAAGCTTATGCCTATCACATGTTAGATGAAATGCTTCAGTAAATATATTATGATGATTATTATGTATTCAAGCAAGTCATGCTTTGTCTTTTTCCTTCTATCGAGTCCTGGAGGTACTTGTACCCAAAACATTAGCTGTGTCACTCGAGCCATGTCATGTTTTCATGATACTCTCAGTCAAGCAATGAATTCTTAGACTTCAGACAGTTTTATAACTCAGTAAAATATCCATGATCTCATAAACTTAGTCAGTTGTCAGATATCATTAGTGTTCCATCAGTCAACGAAATTTAGTGATTTAACTCATGTTCAGTTCAGTAAATCATGTTCAGTCTCCATTCAGATGGGAGTAGAAATTAGCACCGATTAAACTCAAAGATGGGGACACATTCTATCAGATGAGGGTGTGATCCTTAGTAGTCATCCTTATATTCCAAAACTATATAGCCAGCATAGGTTGAGATATCAGTACTGTCGATGAGGGTTGATGAGGTGAATAAGTACTATCAAATAAGGGCCCCACTATTCTCCTATAGGGGACACTATCAGATAAGGGTCACCAACAGCTTGTCCTTACTAGTGGCGCGTTATTGACAGCCTTCTAATTGGGGTTACAAATTGGACCCCAACTCAACCATAATGGCATATCAGGGGCATGTCGATTATATAACTACTTCCTATAGTTTTATGTTATAGAATCAGGACTGTCAGATACAGTCGATTAGTCTTAGTAATAAAACTCAGATAGTTCTTTAGATTTTAGAACTGTCAAATACAGTAAGAAACTCAAATAGTTCCATCAGATTCAGGACTGTCATATAAAGTCACTTATGTTATCATTTATATTCAAATTCAGTAATCATGTTATCACAGTATTAGTGTCAGTTGTTATGTCTCATGCATGTATTATCACACTCATGATAGTTAGTCAGTTATTATTATTGTTCATGCATATAAACTCTATGCGTTCAGCCTTCCTCACATGCATACCAATAAATTCAAAGTACTGAAGCATTGCGATATGGTGTCTTATACCATAGGTTCAAAGGCACAAGCTCCAGATCAGCAGTAGATTCTAGTTTCAGCAGTCAGAGTTAGAAGTGAGTCCTCATCATTCGAGGATATGATTATTTCTCAATTATCTCATTAATTAGTTTATTAGTTGGAGTTAGTTGGAGACATGTCCCATCAAATCCTTACTCAGACAATTGGTTAGTTATAGGCTTTCTACACTATCATGTTTCAGACTTTAGTATTTTTATTTTTATTTTTAGTTTGGGTATTCTATTACCCCACACAAATGTTATATTGTCCAGATTATGTTTAGTTTTGAACCTTACGGCCGTTTAGCTCATGTTTCCACATTATTCAGTATTGGATGCAGTATAAAGGTACAAATATCAGTCATGGGTTAGCTTGTGGTCCTTCGGGGTCATGTGCACCATGTAGCATTTCGGGTATCAGATTCGAGGGTTACAATAGATTGATATTGATAAAGACTGGGGTCAAGGAAAACATATAAGAGATCTCTTCAATTGCCTGAAATTTCTCAAAAGGCCCAATATATTTGTCACTGAGCTTGCCCTTCATCCCAAGACACATCATGTTGTTCATGGGTAATACACAAAGGAATACATAGTCTCTATATTCAAACAACAAGGCATGAAGTCTATGGACTGCATAATCCTTCTTCCTACACCAAGGTTCCCTTAGTCGGTACTGAATCTCCCTGAATCTATTTAATGACTCCCAAAGTAAGTCAATACCATTTGGCCTAAACTTCGAGGTCTCAAACCATCCTATTGTAGATTTATAATTCCTTCCTATATATTTCCTCTAATGGTTCCTTCTTGATACTTGAATGGTATATATTATTATACTTTAAATTTTCCAAAGATAAGTGATTCTCCCACTACCAGCCAAAGTCCATAACACAAGCCTAAATCATATCCTCAAGAATCTGAATAGTCCACTCTAAATGCCCATTGGTCTGATGTTTAAAAGCGGTGCTAAGATCTATATGAGTACACAACTCTTCCTAAAAATCCATCTAAAATATAGAAGTAAATATCGAGCCCCTATAAAAAATAATAAATATGGGTAGTATATGGAGGCAAACTATCCCATAAACATTAATATGGGATAACCTGATGGCACAGATTGACATCTAAATAGGAAGAAAATGTGTTGATTTGGTCAGTTGATCTACAATGACTCAAAGACCATTAGAACTATTAGAGTTGCAGTGCAAAACACTAACAAAGTCCATAGTGATCCACTCCCACTTCCACTTGGGAATGGGTAATCTCTTAATTAGGACGCTTGGCCTCTGATGCTTAGCTCTCACCTGCTAAAAACATAGGCTACTAGTTACAATGTATGCTAAATCTCACTTTATTCCACACTGATAACACTCAACTCACTCCTATATTTGAGGGGTTAGGTGGTCGTTGGCAATAATTCAACTCTAGTTGAGGTCGAATCCACAAGGACCAAATTACAAATTTCAAGTCCTATGGGTGTTCTAATAACCAACAGATTATATGTATTTCTAACAAACACGACATGTAAAATAAAATAAGGGAATTGATTTGGAATTTGTTTGTAATGATTTTTGGTTAACAATGCCCGAATATGACACTTTTGACTTAAAATCAAGATTTGAGGAGATCTTGAGATTATGTCTACCTAAAGGTAAAAGCTTGTGGTTTGATGATGGTTTAACATGAAACTTGATTTTTTAGTAAAGGATATGCTAGGTGGAACATCATTTTGGTCAATATTTTAATAAAACCACAAAAATTTCACCCATTGGCTCTTTTGAGCACCTAACAGTGTGTAATTCATAGTCACAAAAAAACTCAATCAAGCATCCCTATATCTAGGATGATTCTCTTGATATGATTTACACTTTAATTACACTTATTTATAAGATTGAAAAAGGTAGTAACCCATAGGGTTAATTGTATACCATTATCTTGTCCCCATATAACCCTCTTTACAAGATGTTATCCCTTTTTCAAGGATGATAAAGGGTTTCTAGAGTTTTGGGTTTTTACCCATCAAACCCATTTGGAGATTTGGGATTTTCACCCATAAATTCCAACTCATAAATTCAAGGAATGGTGGAATCCATACTCAACAACTAACAATCATGAAAAGACAACAACACCCACATACCATTACACTTTAGCTAAACATAATCCTAAAACTAAATTGCTTATCTACTCATGAAGAGAGTAAGTGCTTAAGTTATTATATGATGGTTGTTAGGGATATAGAAATTTAAGAGTTGTATCTCAGAAGGATTTATTAGCAGTGGGTTTTATATTTCAAGTGTAGTCTTTCAACGTGAATTTATTATTTACATGTATTGTTACATCTTGGACCCTAGATTAGAATGGTTGCAGTTAAGTTTAGAGTGTATTAAAGGGGTCTGCAGACTTAGAATGATGGGTTAAATCTAAGGGTGAGATGATATAATAAGGAACCAAGTCAGGACCTTAGATTTTAATAGTGATGTCAGTGTATTATAGAGAATCAGTCGAGGAGGAAGATGCTCGACTCATTCTCGTCTAAGTGTAATGTTTTGTACTTCAGTCATCACGACATCTACTCAAGCCTTACAAGTTAACACCATGATCATTGCTTATATTTATGCACTTTCCATAGAATAATGTATGGTTCCAGTTCCTAGTATATGGTGATCTAGTTCACCCAGTAGTACAAATCATATTCTATGAATTTATGAACTCCAAACTCAGGTCATGTAGCTCATGACTCATGTACTCATGCTTTACCAAATATTATGTTCAAGGTACTCATGATACTCTATAGATCACTTTGATGAATTCATGTTGTTGATACTCTATTCCTTAAGCCTCAGTTAAGTGTCAAAGTTATGTATAGTATTCTTTTATTCTTCAGATCCTCATGTTGTAACTTTTCAATAACCTCTCTTTATGTAATGATAGTGGTGATGAATAAATATTTAGATTGGAGAGAGTGAATTTCTCATGTTTGGGAAATATATTTGTATGTTTGTTTTATCTATGGCTATATGTTTGAATGAAGATTAAGGCAAAGCTTTTGGTATATGTCATGGTTAGTTGAGAAATCCATATGTGTCTTCTTAAGAATAGTGCACAAAAGTTGTTATTGGTAGTGGTTTAGAGAATATGAGGAAGATGCTTTTATGGGTTGTTTACCAAAAAGTTTGTCTATGGCTATAATAATATGTTTAGATGTCAATGTTTGTATATAAGTGGATGGGTACATTATATATTAGTAAATTCCTTGTAAGAGGTTGAATTTAGTTGTTGAAGTTGTAAGGAGAATAATTCTTGAGATAAGGGTTGTGAAACACGTATGGGGTATTGAGTCCTTATTTTATACTTGTATTATGGTGTTATATATTGTACCTTCTAACTTTGAGTTGGCTTGAACATGGTGGGAGGATTTAGTTCAATTCAGGCTTTAGTAGATGAAGTTATCAATGCCTAACTTAGGTTGATAGTTAGCAGCTGTATTGCATAAGGTTTAGTAATTCAATTCTAGCCTATGTTTCATAGGCCTATGTTCCATATTACAGAGTTATAGTCATATTAAGATTTCTTACTCAGATATCTTAGTGAGATCATGCCAAAGGATTTTTTCTCCCTAATGTTATACGAACATATTAGAAAGAGTGTTGAAGAAATACTCCAATTAAGTATAAGCTTTTAGTATAATTCAGTAAGTACAGACAACAACTTAGTGTAGCAGTCAGACTGTCTCGTTCCTATAGTTTTCCATCATTACATTTAGTCTTACTATCCTAAGTTTCCAGAATATGGCAATACCATGAGGTAATTTGTATTCACACATGTAAGTTGTGAATTCTGTTCAATCCAAGCATCATGTATTTTATTCAGCTATTTAGTCATGACCCAAGTTTTAAGTGTTCAGTGCTTGATCTAAGATTTCGACGTATTCCAGCTCAGATATTGCAATATCTCTTATACGACTTTAGTTTCGTTTTCTCATGTTTTTTTCTTACATAATGTACTTTATGATGCCATGAATCCTTTTTCTGTTGATTCTTATACATGTTTTGTTGAGGGAGAGTTCCAAGTGTGAAGTTGCATATGTCACTCCACACTTCTAAAGCTACAATAAGTTTCTATATATCATTCGTGGACGAATGATTCCAAGTAGGACATAATGTAACACCCCATATTTTTATGATTAAATTCAAAGTATCATTCCTATGTTGTAATATTTAATCCAACTAATTCCCATTTGAATATAGCGTTAATAGTGCTTATGAGGTGAAAAATGTTCATAGGAAATACTTAGAGCAAGGTTGAGCTAAGACCATTTTATTCGGAGATGTTTTGGTATTTAATTCTACAAGGGTAAACTTTGAACATGTATAACTTTGGACATATCTATAATTTTGCATCTTAATACCCACCAATTGATATATAATTGAATTATCTTTCCAAATATACCAATTTAGCCTTAATCCAATACCCAAGCGAAAAGTTATAACCATTTACATGAGAATCAGTAAGCATCGACAATAGGACTATACTGCGAGGGTTATTCCCCATGAATAAGGGTCGCATCGTGAGGTTTACACCCCCAAAATAAGGGTTACACCACAAGGGCTATTCCAACTAGAAAAAGAGTCTAAGGGGTAATTGTGACCTTTCCCCTCAACCCAAGTCATCCAAAACACGATTTTAACACTTTTAAGGGGCATTATTTGCCCATTACCCTCAAAATTACTCACTAGAAACTCTTCCCCTTTCCCAGGACAAAATTTCATGCATTTTCTCTCAAGAACACAAGGATTCAAGTTCCAATTTCAAGCTTTCTTCAAGGAGTGATCTAGTTGAGGTTTGCAAGGTTATGAACAAGGACATTCTTTCATCCTTGTGTCGAAAACATGTTCTGAAGTTACAGTTGTATGATTTTCAATTATGGTTCATGCCCAAATTATCTTGATTTGAGTTTATGAAATTACTATGTCATTGAAGTATTACTTGTTCTCATATATGTATGTCTTTACTTGATGAATTCCATATTATGATTTGAATACCATGAGTTTAATTTGAAACATTGATTAAAGATTTCCCATTGAGTTTTAAGTATGATATGGTGTTATAATTTATATGAAAAAAAGGATGAGATTTAAGGCATGTGTTTAAACACTACGCTTACAAGAAAAAGTTTAATTATTTGATTCAATGACAATATGTGAAATCCACAATAATTTATGTTAATTATGATTTAAAGAAAAGAGAAGCATAATTGGTTTATAGTTTACTAACCCTTATGCTAATTTAAGGTAGATTTCCTAAATTATGAGTATTAAATTATTCTAGGAGTAGTATTTTTCACCGAGAAGGGATTGCGGATAGGCGTATCCGTAATTCATAGATACTACGATCCACCATAGTTTTAAGTTCAACAAGGGTTATAAGCAGTGATCACAAAGATTAAGTTCTATTTCGATGGAAAGGCTAGAACAACTCTCCCAAACATGGGTAAGACGTTGAACTCCATAGTATCTCACATTATTTATGTCGATTAGAAGAAACTCCCTAAGAAAGTATAATAAGTAAAGCTTTTAGAAACTAACTTTTATGGCTCACAAAATTTTTCCTTATGCTTCATTACTCTTGTTTATGATTTTTTAGTATTTGTTTTATTCAAGCAAACGGTGAGTCATTTACACTTAGCGTGCATCATTTGAAGGATTATATGAATATTCAGTTATTGTTTTACTTATGCATTTACCCCCATATTCTAAGTATATTCCAGAAGTACTGACCCACATATATGTATGTGTGCTATGTTATCTCATGATTCAGGTACCAATTTTAGCCCACATATCATAATCATATAGTTTACAGCTTCCAGTCAACATGTGATATGTTCTTCTTATTTGAGGACTCAATTTAACTATAGTTTTTGTTGTATTCTTTTTATTCAGTGGTATTGATTAGGGATAGCTTAGGGTCATTTCCTAGCTACCTATTGTCAGTATAAGTAGAGGCTTTATAGACAGGGATTCAGAGTTGATGTATCGATTGTCAGTTTTGATTTTTATAACCAAAGTATGTTTTGAATAGTATTGTATTGAATATATTTAGAAAAGACATTTATTTTTCTTATTTATTTCAAATTTATGTAACACATTCAGTTGCTCATGAGTTAGCTTGGGATCACTTGTGGTTATAAGCACCGTGTGACATCTAGGGTATAGTCTCAGGGCATTACAAAAAGGTTATACTTTTATCATTGTTGATGATTTATCGTCAGTTGAGGTCATCAATTGATGTCCTGGTGACTTTAACATTGCTTATGGTAGATGACTTTGAGTGATGGCTCATTAATTGAAGTCGTCACTTGACTTCTTGGAACTCTTCTTTCTTGATAAGTTTGATGAGATTGGTGATGACATGTCACTTTATTATGAACTTATCAACATGGATCGTCAATTGGTTCCTTCAGCTCTGTTTTTTTTATTAGATTATTTTTCTTATTTATTCTTTACTGTCATGTGCATCATACTAAAGGTAAAAGTAGATTAAATTCAACATGAGTTTCTTATGAACTTATAATTACTCCTAGATGAAAGCCTAATATGTACCATAAAAATATTAGCAAATTATTTGTACATGTGTCAATTTAAATTAGATTGGACGAAAAGAATTCATTATTGTCACAACTTCATCATCTTGCAACAATAAATAGGGGTACTTATATAGGGTGGCTCCTACTGATTTTAATTAGTTAAATGAGTAATTTGAAGCTAAGACTTATTAAGAATTGAATTTATTAGATTGTGTGCCTCTCCTTGATTTGCTCCTATTTTATTTGAATAGAAAAATGACATGTTGATGTGCAACTACCACATTATCGACATTTGTAATGATCATCATAAAGAAGAAATATCTATTATAGAGAATTGATGGGCTTTTTTTTACCATTTATAGGGTGTTAAAGTCCTCTCTATGATTTGTTTGACTATTAAACCCCATTAATAAAAGTGTAACAATCTAATTCATTGTTACATTGAGAAAGGAGTAGAACCTTTGCTAATTTTTTCCTTAGATAAATTTTAGAAATTCAAGACTAGCCTAGACTTATGTAAATTTTGAGAGTGTGATAGTCTGTGAAAATCTAATAAGAAATTGAGAATTAATGGGTTTGTTTGACATTATTTTATGATTAATAGATTAATAGAACACCAATTATGGAGATATGGAAAATAGATTAATAGAACACCAATTATGGAGATTACAGTGAAAGTGGTGGTGCACAATATTGTATTTCAAAAGTTGTATTGAAAAATATCTTGAACTGAGAAAAGATATTGAGTTGCTGCCTCTGGACCACTGTGGCGGTAACTTTTTCACTGCAACGATATATACGTAGATTTAAATTTACCACTATAGTGAGTAAAAATGTAGAATTCTGGTTATTTAAAGGAGAAATCTCATTTTTCATCGCACTTTTCAACAAATGAGTTGAGGCTTAGCAAGGGGTGATTTTCTGCACTTTTTGGGGTTTCGTCCATGGAGATAAGGTTTTTATACTTTCAAAACATGAATAACTTCCCCAAATTAATAGTAAATTTCCAGAATTACGTTCTTGGTACAAATTGGGGCTTATCACTAGTTTATAAAATTAATGGAAAATAATTGAAATTTAGTAAATTCAGTTGGTAATGACCCTAGTGTGGTAGAAAATATTAGTTGAGTAGAATAATGATTGTTCATGCTAAAACTAAGTGAAATTCATTACGATTAAAGGGTAGAAAACCATAAGATGATGAACGAGGGAAAATTCATAGTTTAAGTCTATAATTGTATTCCTAATTGTTTGAGAGGGTGAAATAATTCAAATAGGTGTGTGAATATGTTTTTAATCGAGAACGGACCAAAAGTTAAGTGTATAGAAAACTTTTTCCTTTAAAGTGATTTGAGTAGTGAATAGAGGTAGTTTAGCGATGATACTTGATTGACTTTGTTCTAATATGTAAATTAAGTGTTTATAATTTTATTCACTCACTACTTGTGATTATTGACTGTATTGCATTTTCATTGACGTTGATGCTAGATATGGTGTTGTTGGAGAGATAAATTGATAATATTAATGATGATATTGATATTATTATTACTATGATTATGTTGATAGTGAAATTAATTATGATGATATTTTTTATATGAGAAATGGATTATACATACATCCTGCATACATACATTAATCATATTCATTTGTATGTACAATTAAAATAGTATGTTGTAACAAATCTTGTTGATGAATTAACCAAGTGCAAAAGGTGTAACAGTGATCTTGTGTACATCCTGGATTAAAGTGTCATATTTGTGGTTGGTATTCATTTGTTGTAAGTTTTTTTATGATCATTGTTACTCGTATTTGGTCTGCCTTGTTTTCATATTTTTGAGTTGAGCCTCTCTATGATGCTTACAAGTACTTGTTGATGTATTGATCCTATCGGTGCAGTTTTTTCGTTGCATGTAGAGTGTGTTTTAATATTTGAAATGATACCTTGACTCCAGCTAGAAGTTGGGTACTATGATTCAAGGGTGGGAACCATGACCGAGCAACCATTTAACCTTCAGATTTGTGTTCATGGCCCTTAAATCGTGACTAATACACTCTTTTTTTATTTTGTATTTTTGATAATATTTTACCCAGTGTTCTTGACATTCTTAGTACTTGTATAGTGACTTAAATAACCTATGGTAGTGATAAATTGAAAAGGGTTAAAGTACGAGAACAATAATAAACTATGAAAACGAAGATAATCTAAGAAAAAAAAGAAAAGATAAAGAACAAATTGATAGACACAAAGAAGAAAATTAAAAGAAAATTAATGGTATATCAAACCCTATATCCTCAATTTAATAAATCTAATTAGCACCTAGCTCTTACGTAGATAATAAGGGAATCTAACTCCTAAGAAAATAACATTTCCAAATGATTGTTCAATGTAAGATAATCCTAGATCACTCACACTCGCAATGGTATACTTTTTCATTAGCATAGAAAATTTGTCTAAAAATGAAGAATAAGTTACTATGTATTGTCAAGGGGAAACACCCCACGATCACCAAGGATTATCATCCATTTTCTAAGCTCTCTAGGATTTTAATGCTCTTGGGTCCTTGAAAAAATGGGAGAAAATCGAATGAAAGCTGAAATAAATGCCTCTCCAGTTATCGCTTATTCTTTCTCTGCTAAAGCAAGGCAGGGTTGCTTAAGCAACACCTGCACCTATCCAACCGCCATTTTGTGGACAACACAATCCTTAAGTGATATCTGTAAAGTGGTAGGGCTTCTGCTAAAGAGATATGGGCGGGACTATCCTATGTCGCTAACGTTACTCTTTGGCCGCTAGAGTAACCAATACTTAGTTAACCAAAGGTCTACCTAATCATTGTACCAGATGAGTCTATGCACCAACTGAATTTAGTTTTTTCAAGTTTCCATCTACCCTTTAGGATTCATTCAAAATCCTATAAACGCAATTGAACTATGACACCCAATCAAATTTTACATTTTTGACTCGAAAATGCCATCTAAATTCCTATCCGGAGTCATTTTTGGAGAAATTTGGGCCCTATACCTAGGGTACACTTTTTCTAAATCTATCTCATAAAATAAGTCTTGAATCCTCGAGACTCAAACCAAAGGTTCCTATACATAAAATCTTATATCGCGGTGCTGATAGAACTGTTAGAATTTGAATACGAGGTTGTTAACCTAATTTTTATGATCGATATCCAATCATTAGCAATAAAGACTTCAAATGAGTAATTGGATATAAAAAACAAATAAACTGCCTGATAACTGAACTGTTGGCTTTAGTTAGTCATAAAATACTTAGGAGAGCTATAGGAAAGATCTAAAAGGAGAAAAGTTTGGAAATGCAAAAAATGACAAAGCATTATAATATCGGCTACTAAAGACACTTTCATCCGTGAATATGAAGTGACTGGATGTACCAAATGACTCAAACAGGTAAGGATACTAGGCTTGCATCTCACTCTCGATATCCTAAGTAGCCTTTTTTACTGCATGGTATCATCATTGAAACTTAATGACCAGAATCTACCTAGAGTGCAACCGCCTGATATTCCTAGCTAATGGTAAAATTGGCTCCTCCAAAAAGTTCAATATCGCATCCAATTGTACTATTGCATTGAAACATGAAAATCTAGATTAACAAGGATAAAGTCTGCGGACAAGGAAAACTTATAACCTATTTCTTCAACTATGGAAGTATCTCAAAAGGTCCAATATTTCTAGCACTAAGCTTGCCCTTTATCTCAAATCTCATCATGTCATTCTTGGGCGATACTAAAAGTATTTCATAGTTTGCAAATCCAAATATCGAGGCACGACGTCTATGGTCTTCATAATACTTCTTCTACACTAAGGTGCCCTCAGACTGTCCTGAATCTCCCCAACTCTATCTGATGACTCCCAAAGTAAGTCAATACCATAGGGCCTAAATTCAGAGGTGTTGAACCACCCTACCATAGATTGATAATTCCTCACCATATATTTCCTTAAATGGTTCCTTCTTAATACTTGAATGGTATATATTATTATACATGAAATCTTCCAAAGCTAAGTATTTCTCCCACAAACCCCCAAAGTTCATAAAACAAGCCTGAAACATATCCTCTAGAATCTGAATAGTCCTCTCAAACTGCCCATTGTCCTGATGTTGAAAAATAATGCTAACATCCACATAAGTACCAAAATCCTTCAAAAAATCCCTCCAAATGGTAGAAGTAAATATCAAGCACCTATCAAAAATAATAAATATAGATAGTATTTAGAGGCAAACTAGTTCAGAAGTTGGAGAGGGGTGGGGTTCAGCACAAAAGTACTGGCACGCAGAGATATCAAAACAAAACATAATATTTTTTTTACAAAATATAGTTGAGAGACATTATAAAGCAATTTCGTATCAAATCATTTGAAAACACATGAGCGTAATGCAATAGTTTCTCATGCAACTGAGCTAGGTGGAACATCCTATATTATTTACACCAACTGTCTAACCTCAGTTGCCACCGAGATTAGAGTATAAGTGAGGGAGAGACACATAAGACCATGAAGCATAGTGTCTCGACCCACTGGTAGTGCCCAAGATCACTTAGCTCGGGCTCCTACCTATAGTCCCAATTTGGGAATGAGATAAAGTCAAGTACACAGGATCACTTAGCCTGGTACCAAATTTTCGTGTCGGCAAACATGTTTTCCAGCGATGAGACCTTACACTCAAAAGCCTTCTTCTAGCATCCACTTTTCTCATGTAAAATTAATGTATTCAAATTTCCTCTAATTCAATCACATATCATATTCTGTAGGGTATCATCATACCCAACTTGCAAGTCATCAATATCACTTCCACATATGCATTATCATGTAAAAACCAAGGTGCTTCATCATTTACAAGTGGTGAACAATATTTATTTCAAATTCATGCTCTCTTTTGTTGGTCACAATATGATATGGGGTATCAAGACATTACCATGGGAATTTGAAAGCAATTTATCATTCATATTTATCAACTTCCATGAAAAATCTCAAATCACATATGCATGGTTTCAACCATTGAAGTATATAGGCAAACAATTCCCATGACATAAAATGACTTAGAAATCATATTGAAAGCAAGATATTAGCATTTGATTGAAAAACCCCATTTAAAAGCATGCATGTTCATAAACAATACACCCATCAGATTTTTGGATAACCCCACGTACCTCGATTACTACAAATATTAGATGCTTCTCGAAGCCTACATTGAGAGGATTCCAAATATGCAATTTATTTTGAAAACCCATAGTTGAATCTTAAACTATTTGGGTTTTTATTTTGAAACCCTAGAGAGAGCTGTTGAACAATTTTGATGAATGAAGGTGTATTTTGGGGTCTTTAGGAACTGAATTTCGTGTTTATGGCTAAATAAGAGTGGAAAAGGACCATTTTGCCCTAAAAACGGAGTGTTTAAGTCACCTGAAACCTTTACATAGGCGGTGCCTATGCTATCTCCTATGTTTACATAGGTGCCGCCTATTCTATCGCCTATGTTTACATAGGCGATGCCTACTACTTTGAAAGGTCATAACTTCTTGCTCGGGTGTTAGATTTTAGCAAAATTGGTATCATTGGAAAGCTAACTCAAAGACCTATCATATGAAACATAGTAGGCCCTCTAATTCAACATATACAGAGAGTTATGGTCGATGGAAGCTGACACAAATTACAACGTCCACTAAAACTTAATCGATCGAAATAGTTTTAACTCGTCCTTAAGTTGAAGGTGATGATAGGCGAATTTACGCGCCTATATCAATATATTTTGCCCATATTTTAGCCTAGTTTTGAGAACTAATTATCTATTTCATGCACTTTTAGTCCTTTTTCCTGTAAATGAGCTAACAAACATGATTAGGAAAGTTTCAGGTATAAATGATGCAAAATACAGCATTTTATGGCTTACTTGACGCAAAAGAAAGCTCACAAACGAAGTAGAAAGGAGTTGGACGCCTAAAGGACCAAATCTGCTGCATGGAAAATCTGTCCCGGGCTAAAACAGCATTTCTGAATACTTTGGGGACTTACAGACACAAATCTGGATTTTTACAAAGATACATTAACCTAGTACAATTAGGTTATGTATTTCACTATTCTACTTGGATTATGATATTGTAACCTTACCCTAGTACATTTGGGTTAAGGATTTCATTAGTCTATTAGGATTTGGTTATTTATTTCATTAGCTTAGTAGGAGTAGGATAGGAGTATTATAAATACCCTATCATGCTAGAGATTTTTATTCATTACACAACACATTCCTCCCTTAGTGGAGAGAAACATTCATTCTTCAACAATTAATCTTCTTCCATCCTTCTCATCTTCAACCACAAACACTTCTAATCTATTCTTCTATTCTTCTATTCCACAACAAGAGAATCGTTACTTGCTAAGGAATCACGCAACACGCCTATCACCTAATCCACACGCCATTACTCAACAATAACAATGCAAATCGTGATATCCTTCGCATTCATGGGTAACTAAACCTCTTAGTTGGGGTTATGGAAGCCGAATGAGTTACTATCTATAACTATGAGTTTGTAAGTTCGAGACACGTATATTGCTTATATCATTATTCTCTTCATCTTAATGCAAATTCTTGTGGCTGCAGACGCATAGAATAATGCCAGTCTAACATTTAACTTGTTCGAGAGAAAGGTTATTTGTCTGGAAAAGAGATAATGTCAAGGTAGTAGGACACCCTTTCCTATTAAAAAGCTAGTGCCGTAACTGGACTAACCTCTTGGAGAATTCGTACCGTTAGACACGCTTTAAGCTCGAGAGAGTTAAAGTGAAATAGTCCTTGTTCAGGTCGAGAGACGCTTGGATTTACCATCGACTACAATTCTCTATAAGCAATTGCATGTCAAGACTCTACACACTCATAGCCAATAGAGACATATACATCAGAAGGTGGACATAACCCCAACGCTAGCCAATAGAGACGTATACATCAGAAGGTGGACATAACCCCAATGCTTCAATTCTCATTGTTGACAACCAACGTGACAATCTCTTTTACTTTGCTATTTTCAGCGTTTACTTTATTGTTTTCATTACACATTACAATCCCCCCTTTTACGAGACTTGCACCAAAAGTTAGTAATTTTGCTTACTTGTTGGCCAAGCTATTCCCTGTGGGATCGACACCCAACCCAGGTTGGGTTCTATATTTGCTAACGACCGCTTTACACTCCCACGAGAGCTGTAGATTGAGCGTTATCAGAAGGACCTCTATGGTCTAAATTCAAGCTTGAATGGAGTCACATAATATGCAAATAATTAACATGCCATATTGGCATAGGATTTATGGCTTCAGGATTATCAACGCATCAAAATTATGGTTTTTATTCTAGCCCAAAATATAGAGTGTTACATTCACCATATAGAATTTTCCTAATTTTTACTTTTTATCGTGTGGGAAATTAAATTATCTTTCAAACAATACCCATTCCATCATAATTCGACACTGGAAGAGAAATTTATGGCCGAATTATAGAAAGCAGTTTGAACCACCCAGGAGTGACGTAAAGGGACGACGGACCATCGAGCTAGCGACAGACCGTCACCCAAACCATCACAGCGGAGATAGTGAGTCCACCTTCTATATAGGCATGACAGAATGGCGTACGAACCATTGAGCTAGCGACGGACCATCGCCCAAGCCGTCGTCGCCAACACAGTAAGTCCCATTCTATCCCAGGTGCGATGGTCAGGCTGAAGGATGGTCGAGCCAGCGACGGACCGTGGCATGAGCCATCGCAGATACCGTTTAGTATTTTTTAAAGGAATTTTTAATCATTTTCCATCCTTTCCAACACCTAAATACATCAGGCCAAGGCAAAAACACCATATTCTCCTCTAGCAACAAAAATCTAGGGTTTCTTGCAAAATTTACTCCCAAGAATAAGATCCAAATCTTTCTCCAAGAAATTCAAGAACTCACCATAGATTTTATAAATTGAGTTAAGATTCAAGATTCCCACATCAAAAGCTTCAAGAACCCTCATTCAAGAGTGCAAAAAAGAGTCTCAAGCAAGCTTGTTCATCTACATTCAAAATTTAAGGTATGTGGGCTTTGAACATGGGTAACTCTTTCACCCTTGGGCCCAAAGGCTTAATTTTAAATACAAGTTTCTAAAAATTATGAAATTTTCCATGAAATTGAAGTTAGGGTATATACCCATTATTATTGTTTGCAAGATTTTGAGATTTCCCATGGATTAAAGGTTGAATTACATGATTTTGTTTATATTTCCATGCCTATTTATGTATTTTCCAGATTTTAAGATGATTATGAATGTTTGGTTATCAGGCATGGATTTTGAGATGTTGAAATCATGATATTCATATTATGAGTTATTTTTCCTATACCTTGATTGAGATAATTGTAAGCTTTTTAAGATGATAGCTGAGCATGAAGTTTAAATATGATTTTGATGCATTAAAGATTTATATTTTGAGTCCTAAGTACAAGTGATCTGTTTATAAGGATATTATAATCTCAAGTTTTGTTGACAAATTTTGATATGTACTTTTAAAAGGTAAGATAGGAATCCACAATACTTATGATTTAATGCTAAAAGAAGCATAATTTGGTCTTCATTATAGACCCTTGAGTTATTTTAAGGTGGATTTCCTAAAAGTTCTGATCCTAAGTATGGGAGTAATATTTAGCAACGAGTTGGGTATGATTCCAAGATTTCATACCCCAAAACTACGTGCCACCATAGGATTGAGATTTATGGGACCGAGGCTAAGATAGTAATCACTAAAGTTAAGGTTCTACTATAATGGAAAGGTTAGAACAGCCCCCCCAACATTGGCATGATGTTGGACTCCATATGGCTCGCATGGTTTATGTCGGTTAGAATAAAATCCCAAAGAAGTCCCCTACTCTAAATTAAGATAAAAGTATATATGTTGAAATTTTTATTTTTTAGATTCACAGAGTCCCCCAAGTCCAAGTTCTCTAAGTCCCAAAGTCCTATAATCTCTAAGTTTTAAAGAAGTCCTTGATTCTCCATAAGATAATAGTACAAGTTTTGAAAGCTAATGTTTTAAGATTCCTCTTGTTTACAAGTTTTGAGAATAAGGTGGAGAATGCAGATTTTTGAACAAAGTGTAATGAATCACGAGATTTGTACTATATGCTTCATTATACATAATTTATGAGATTCAGATTTTAGTTTTTCTCAAGCTATGTGAGTCATTCATATCATCATGCATGTTTTATAAAGAATGATAGTATTGTTTACTTAAATGACTACACCCCCATATACTCATTACATCCTTAAAGTATTGATCTACATATACGTCTGTGTGCTACACTGTCTCATAATATAGGTACAAGTTGTAGCACATACACCATATTCAGTCAGTTTGCAGCTTCCAATTAGCAGGTGATAAGTCTTTTTGATTCAAGGCCTTGAGTTAGTTATTCAGTTTGAGAAGTATTGTATTTTGTTTATTCACTTGCATTGAGTTGGGATAATTACGAGTCATGACTTAGCTACCCATAGTCAGTACTAGTAGAGGCTTTATATATAGTCAGTAATCTCGATGTATTTTGTTTTAGCTTTGTTCATAAAGGCAGAGTTTTAATCTTGTAAACTCAGATTTTGTGTTGATCAAGTTCAAAGAAGTTTTACTGTCTCCACTGATTTTGTTCAGATTTATGTATTTTATTCAGTTACTTTTAAGTATGCCAGTAGCAAGGTTAGCTTGGGATCACTTGTGACCCTAAGCACTGTGTGACGTCTCGACACCCATTTTTGGGGTGTTACAAACTTTGTATTGAAGCACCAGGTTCAAAAGTCCTAGGGTTCCTATGAATCCATGTCTAGTACAGTCTTGCTAAATGGTACGAAGACGTCTGTAGTTTTGTTTGAAAGGCTACAAGGCATTTAGAAAATGTCTTCATTCTTTCAAGTCGCGGATCGTGCTATAGAAAAGTCCTCTAAGAAACTTAAACAGCTTCTTATCTTACTTTATTCAGGCCATCTCTACCTTATTTTCAAGGTACCAGAAATAGTCAATCTTAATTCTCCATAGATAGTTATGAGATTATAAGAAGGCTAAAACATATCCCATTAGTTCTTTTGTGTTCTGAAGATTGACGTGCTTTATCATGTTTATAAAAAATATCGTTCACTAGGCCCAAGTCAGATGTTCTTTCAAAATTCCTCCTTAGAATCCATAATGAAAATCTATACATCTTTATCTATGTACTGTTCTTGAGGTAACCTAATCGGCAAGTTCCAATTTCCTCCCCTGATAATGCTCTCAGACTTGCTAGCAAAAAGTTTTAAAAGTCTTATGAAGCATCTTGAGAGGATCCTTCTACTGTGTTATAAGTCCCCCAAGTTTAAAGTTATGCCTCATTCTTATAAGTCGTTCAGCTAAGACAGAGTAAGATGTGTATTCTTAGATCATTGAATATTATGTGTCAAGTTTCTATCTCTTGTAATCTTGTTATCATTGTGTTTTTGAAAATCAAAGTTTATTGAAGATGTGTAAGGCCTATTTCGATTCACTAGCAACTTATTATTTATCTTGTTGTTCTTGTGTTGGTTAGAACTAGGGGTTTAGAGGTGTAGTGACAAGAAGGGTGGTAAGTGCGATTTATTGAATACATGTATAGCTAAATCTTTTGCATATGATTGAAGTAGTAATGAAGTGAGATATCCTTGTGTGTTAGTTTAGTAGAAGGGAGAGAAGGAGTTATTAGTTAATATGAATTGTTGTTTGCTTAAAGTAAGAAAAGAGTTATTGACGATGTTTGTTATTTTTGGTATAAATGGCTTCTCAAATATCTTATTCATGTTTATGTTCATGTTCTGGTATCTTTGTCTACTAACTCCTTTGCTTGTATCTACAATTGCAAATTGATAAATGTTATGGGTTTTATGGAGTGTCCCAACGTCTCCTTTTAGCTGGAATTTTAATGTCTTCCGATCGACATAGCTCTGCACACTGGTGAGTTAGCTGATTTGTAGCTTCAGACTTCAAGTTAACTTCATTAGTCTTTAGCTTTTCTATTTCATTACCCATACTATCCACTTTTATTGAAAGTGTAGTTAGGATTTTGAGTATCTTTTCTAAAGCATCATATTCTATTATATCAGTCTATGTAGCTTTGTCTTGATATCTAATCTGCAATAACATTTTTGTTTGTACTAATTACTTCAATTGTAAATGTAAAATTTAATATTCAATACTAGTCTCCGAATCTCTTTTGTTGTAACTGAATTTTGTATTTTCTTTGTTAGCCACCACCGAACTTGGGTATTATCTATTTTCACAATAAATTTGTTATATACAATATATGGTTCAAATGCTAATAAAAATTTATATAACGAACATAATTCTTTTCTATTTATTTCCCATTTTATTTCTATTTCATTAAACGTACCTAAGTAGTATCTGTAATGATGTTCTAATTTTTTATTTTTGTATCTATATTTAAGTACTCCTCCATAGCTATATTCACTTGCATCTGCTTCTACTAAATAAGTAAATTTTTTATTTTCATCTGAAAATTATAATTTTGGTAATTCTTTATAAAGTATTTTTATTTTCTGGACTTGTTTTTTATCTTCTTCATTGTAATTTTATTCTACGTCTTTTTAAAAATTTTTTTGTAAAGGCTTTAGGTTTTCTGTTAATTTTGGTATATATTCTCTTACTTGGTTTTCTAATCGTAAAAATAATTGTAATTTCTTTTTTGTAGCTAATTCTTCTTTTGAATTTATTATTTTTTGTACTATATGTTGTTGCATTTTTACTCCACTTTTATCTATCTGTCTCCCTAAAAACTCTATTTGATTTTTCATAATGTTGGCTTTACTTTCACTTAAACTTATTCCCGATTTTTCTATTATATCTGTAAATTGTTCTAATAATTTTAAATATTCCTCTTTAGTTTTTGTATATGGTAGTATATCATCTATGTATACTATACAATTAGGTAATTCTTTAAAATAACTATCCATAAAATGTTGATATCTACCTGGTGCATTTTTATATCCAAATGGTAATACATTTCATTCATAAAATCCTTGTGGTACCGTAAATGCGGTTAATTCCTTAGATTCTTCTTCTTCTAACTTTAATTGGTAAAATCCTAATTTACAGTTAAATTTACTAAAATAGTTATATACTTGTATTTGTCTTATTTTTAATGTCTTATTTGGTATTGAATAATTATATGTCATAATTTTTGTATTTAAATTTCTATAATCAATAACCATTCTACTTTTACCTCTTTTTTGTTCACTATGTTTATTTACTATAAATGCTGGACTATTATGTTTACTATTACATTTTTGTATATACTATTTTTCTAATAATTCATCTATATGCATTTTAAATTCTTTTAAATCGTCAAAATTATATGTTAATGGTTTTTGAGTTATTATTCTATTTTTATCTATTATATGTTAATGGTTTTATCCGCACTCCATAAAACTCATAACGTTTATCAATCTACAATTGCAGGTATAAGCAAAGGAGTTAGTGGACAAAGATGCCAGAATATGAATATGAATAAGATATTTGAGAAGCCATTTATACCAAAAGAGCCCTTGTACATACCCCCACAAATTACCATATATCGAGATAGTTAGAACCAATATTAAAAAACTTATAACCATCTAGCCCGAGGATACATAGAAAATATCTAAAGTACAAACTTTTCTAAACCTTAACCCCAGAGCTACAGATATCCAAGAACCAAACACAAACTATATAACCCAAAGATTGCAAGGTCATAACAAGTTAATCGCATCACCCAAAACTAACCCAAGCTTAATAAAAATATGTTTCAACTATGGATTATTAAATACCATATATACCCAAGATGGAGAAGAACTATCAGCTATGGAAGAATTACATAAAATATTCACCACTTATAATAGAGTAACCAAAGAAAATCTATTTTATATAAAGTTTTATACTGCACCAGTAAAGATATTATACGACGAGATCAAACCAGTTATACAAGTTGTAAAAATAGGATTAACCAGAGATATGATTATACCGAAAGATATTGTACAACAGCCAGAGATACCCAGAATTGAGATACCTGATTTCTATGCAAATAAACGACTTATTGGACTAGCTACAATTATTCAAGAATTAGCAAATAATTATATCAATGAAAACCTAATATGTAGCTATTATTCAAGAGACCATAAAATAATTTATTCAAATTCAAGAGAACTACGACAAATAGATATGGAAGATGTCAAACAATGGGTAATGACGTTACTTAATCCAGAAAAATAATCTACTGCAAGAGCAATTAAGAAAAGATTTATTTCAGATGGATTATTAACAAAATATTACAAGATAATTGGACACAAATATCCATATCATCAATATTTGAGATGTAAAGGAGAATATAACGTTATACCAGACGTACAGCTAGAATGAAGACAAGCATGTCAGCTGGAAAGAAGATAGAAAAGCAGCAAATTTGTAGGGGGTGCAGATAAAGTGGGTAATAAATAGATCTATTATAGTTCTAATGGGTCTATTTTTATTTGTGTGTAGATATTTCTTAACTTCTCTAAATATTTTTATTTTATTAATGTTCATAACTTGAAGGGTAATTATGTGGTAATTGATTAAAAGTTTTACTGTAGTATTCTTTAGTTTTTTCTCTTAGTATTTATAATTCTTCTATATTATTTTGGAGGTATTCTAAATATTCTATATCTTTTGTTCTAAAATATTCAATTAAATTTTCTTTCATAAGTATCTTTGTTGCTCTTATTTCTTCCATATCTTGTCTCCAATAGTTTAAATACTCTTAATCTATCATTTTATCCTAAAGTAGTTGTGATACTGCAAATTTCTTTATAATAATTTATTCTAATTGTACTATATCTGATATTAAATTCTAGGTTATCTATTTGATTAATTATCCTGTCTTTTCTGTCTATGAATAATTCTATGTCTAAATCATATTCTAAATTGTCTTTTGATTCTAGTTGTTTCATGGTTTTATTTATCCAAATTAATCTTTCTTTTAATTGTTCTCTCCTTTTTCTAAGTTGGTTTCTATTATTAATTTCTTCGTATAGCCAACTTTGTTTTTCTCTAACTCTTTGAATATATTCTAGCATTTCTTAATCTATATAATATCCATCTGAATAATTATCTAGGTAGTAATAGTGATTGTCATCACTTAAGTATATTTCTCCTAACTCGTTTTCTATCTGATTTATATCTAACTCTTCATTTTCAATGTTGAATATTTTTTCCCATATTATTTTCATTACGTCTATAATTTCTATATCTCTAAGTATATATAAAACTAATACTTCAAAATTATCTGTCATTTAGGTGGGTTAATTATATGCTTTTTTATAATTTTCTTTAGTTGTTTGTTTTAATCTTATTAATTCTTCGGTATTTTCATTAAGGTATTCTATATATTTTATATCTTTGGTTGCGGATAACTAACTTGTAAAGATAACTTGTAAAGTAGTTAGTAGGGGGTGCGGATAACTAACTTGTAAAGATAACTTGTAAAGTAGATCTATTATATATTTTCTTTGTGATATTATTTCATCCATATTTTCTCTCCAATATTTTAAATATTTGTAGTCTATCATTTTATCCTGGAGTAATTGCAGAGTTACAGATTTCTGTATAATAATTTATCTTATATAAACTATCACATGTACTTTTTCTTAAATTTTCTAAGGTTTCTTCTATCCATATTAATTTTTCTTTTAGATTCTTCATTATTTTTCTAATTCGGTTTCTATAATTAATTTCCTTATTTAGATTATCTTGATTTTCTCTAGTTTTTCTAATATATTCTAACATCTCTTAATCTGAATAATATCCATCTGGGTAATTATCCAGGTATAATTGTGCTATCCAATTTATAGTTTCAATTTCATAGTCTAATACTTTTTCTAATATTATTTTCTTAATATCTATAATTTCTATATCTCTAAGTATATATAAGATTAAGACTTTAAGATTATCTATCATTTAAAATTGACTAAATATTTTATTATAATATTTTGTAGTTGTTTGTTTTAGTCTTAGTAGTTCTTGCATATTTTCATTAAGAAATTCTATATATTTTATATCTTTAGTTTCCATGTATTTGTCTAAATTTACTTTCATCTGTTTTTCTATTAACTGTATGTTTATCATATCTTTTTCCAAACATTCTAGATATATGTAATTTATCATGGTAAGTATTTGTAAGAGTAGTTAGGTAGGTATGGTATGTAATTTATTCTAGTCATAAAATATTTACCAAATGCTTTTTCTAATATGATTTTTCTTATATCTACTATTTTATATCCTTAAGTCCATATAAAATAAGTATTTTAAATTTATCTACCATTACATCAGATAAATAATTATTCATTTTCATAAAATTGCTATTTTCAAAATATTCCCTTCAATCATGTACATAACAAAATATGATCATCTTAGATTACTATATACTAGATTATTCTTAAATAACATGTTCTTCAGTCACTATTAGCATGGTAATCTAGATATTTTTCCCTTAAACAGCGCCTCTACTCTGGTTACTCCCCACCACGGCTTCTTGCCTCATTGGTTTCACCTTTAGGATGGCATAGTTCTTAGGGATTTTTCTTCTTTTCCACTTTGCTAATAAACATCTTAACATATTATTATTCGACTAATTATACTATAAAGTAACTAACATGAATTTATTTTATCATACCATGATTGTTGGAATTATGAATTTAGCTATTCATAATCATAAATAAATATACCTATTCGGGTAGGTTTGATATTTCTAAGGTTTGTTCCTCCATAGCTTTTTCCATTGAAATAAATCTGTTTTTTAATAACTAAGCAAAATATTTGTTATGGACAAGAGAGAGTTTTGCTTCAACATATGAAGGCTTGCTTTGCAGTGCCTTTGGTTCATCTTATGTATAGACTGAATCTTTACAAAAGTATTCACGTTTCTAAAATTAGTCTACTTTTACAAAAAAGTCTCCTAATAAGACAAAAATTATTAATGCTTAGACTAATAACAGTCAAAAAGCCTAAAGCCTAAAAGTTTAGCCTATACAAAAGTTTTCAATATTTTACGTAAAGTAAATTGTAAAAGTTTACATGTCGCTTTCACAATTTAATAGCTTGTCTTCTATTATTACTCCGTTGATATCTTCTCGTTGTCATATCTGCTGCTTTTTCATATCCCATTATTGCTTCTTATCTTGTATCTTCCAGCTGGCGTTCTTATCTACTTGGTTGATTTTTCTTCTATTCTAGCTAAACTTCTGGGATATCATTATCTCCTCCGTTACATTTTGAACATTTATGATCTGGATATTTATGTCCAATTGTCTTGCAATATCTAGTTAATAATTCTTCTGAAATAAATTTTTCTCTGATAGCTCTGGCGATAGGTTCTGTCTCTGGTTTGCGTAACGTCAGAATCTATTTCCTAATAGTTTCCATATCTGTTTCTCGTAATTCCTTTGAATATGAATATATTATTACATGATTTCTTGAATAATAACTCCATATGGAATTTTGGTTGCAGTATGTGTTCACTAGCTCTTGCAAAATCGTAGATAGTCCGATAATCCTCTTATTCGCATAAAATTTTGGTATCTCAATTCTAGGTATTTCTGGTTGTGGACTAATATCTTGTGGTATAATTATGTCTCGTGTCATTCCTATCTTTACAACTTGTATGGGTTTTTTAACTTCATCATATAATATCTCTGCTGGTGCCGTGTAAATTTTTATAAAAAATAGGGTACTTTTGGTTATTCTTTTAAAAATGCTAAATGCTTCATATATTTCTGGTATAGTGGATATCTCATTTCCGTCAGAGGTATATACAGTACTGAGTAGTCCATATTCATAGAAAGTTTTAACTAGACTTAGTTTGGTTTTAGGTAAAGCAATTAGCTTATTATATTCGATCAATCTTTGGGTTATATAGTTTGTATCTGGTTCTTGGATGTTTATAGCTCTGGGGTTAGTATTTAAAAAGGTTTGTACATTGAAGATATTATCTATATATGTCCGGGCTGTGTAGTTGTAAGTCTTTTTGTCTTGGTTTAAACTATCTCGGTATGTGGTAATTTGTGGGGGTATAAACATGGGATCTTTTGATGTATTTGGTATATATGGTTTATCAAATAGCTTGTTTAGGTTCATATTTGTGTTTTTCCTAACTTCTTTGCTTGTACCTACAGAAGTAGATTGATAAACGTTATGGGTTTTATGGAGTGTCCCATCGTCTCATTCTAGCTCTGGAACTTTAATGTCTTCCGATTGACATAGCTCTGCACACTGCTGAGTTAGCTGATTTGTAGCTATAGACTTCAGTTTAACTTCATTAGTCTTTAGCTTTTCAATTTCATTACCCATACTGTCCACTTTTATTGAAAGCATAGTTAGGGTGTTGAATATTTTTTCTAGAGTATCCTCTTCTATTATATCAGTCTGTGTAGCTTTGTCTTGATAGGTAATCTGCAATAACATTTTTGTTAGTACTAATTACTTTAATTATAAATGTGAAATTTAATATATTCAAGACTAGTCTCCGAATCTCTTTTGTTGTAACTGAATTTTGTATTTTCTTTGTTAACCACCAACGTACCTGTGTATTATCCGTTCATACAATAAACTTGTTATATACAATATATGGCTCAAATGCTAACAAACATTTATATAATGAACATAATTCTTTCCTATTTATTTCCCATTTTATTTCTGTTTCATTGAACGTACCTGAGTAGTATCTACAATGGTGTTCTAATTTTTCTGCTTCATATCGGTATTTAAGTACTCATCCATAACTACATTCACTAGCATCTGCTTCTACTATATATATAAATTTTCTATTTTCATCTGGAAATTGTAGTTTTGGTAATTCTTTACAAAGTAATTTTATTTTCTGAACTTATTTTTTATCTTCTTCATTATAGTTATACTCTACATCCTTTTTTAATTTTTTCTGTAGTGGTTTTAAATTTTCTGCTAATTTTGGAATATATTCCCTTACTTGGTTTACTAATCCTAAAAATGATTGTAATTTGTTTTTCGTATCTAATTCTTCTTTCGAATTTATTATTTTTTGTACTATATGTTGTTGCATTTTTATTCCACTCTTATCTATTTGTATTCCTAAGAATTCTATCTGATTTTTCATAATTTCAGCTTTCTTTTCACTTAGACTTATTCCCGATTTTTCTATTATATCTGTAAATTGTCCTAATAATTTTAAATGTTCTTCTTTAGTTTTTGTATATAATAATATATCATTTATGTATACTATACAATTAGATAATTATTTAAAATAACTATCCATAAAATGTTGATATCTACCTGGTGCATTTTTATATCCAAATGGTAATACGTTTCATTCATAAAATCCTTGTGGTACCGTAAATGTGGTTAATTCCTTAGATTCTTCTTCTAACTTTAAATGGTAAAATCCTGATTTACAATCCAATATACTAAAATAATTATATCCCTGTATTTGTCTTATTTTTAATATCTTATTTGGTATTGGATAATTATATGTCATAATCTTTGCATTTAAATTTCTATAGTCAATAACCATTCTACTTTTACCTCTTTTTTGTTCACTATGTTTATTTACTATAAATGCTGGACTATTATGTTTACTATTACTTTTTTGTATATATTATTTTTCTAATAATTCATCTATATGCATTTTAAATTCTTTTAAATCGTCAAAATTATATGTTAATGGTTTATGGGTTATAATGCTATTTTTATCTATTAACTCAATTTTTATAGTAGTTTTATGTTTTTCCCATCCTTTTAATGGATCTTCACTATATAATTGTTCTAATTTTTTATTAATTATTTCTATCTTATTTATTGAAAATATAGTTATTTCTGTTTTATTTATCGATAATACAACTAGTTCTACTGTATCTTCAGTATTTTTTATATTTTCTAACTTTTGTGTAATTTTTTTGCTTCCTTTTATCCAATCAGTTTTCTTTCTTATTTTATTATTAAATCTTTGTGCTCTTACTTTTTGTTTACATGGTGTTGTAAACCACCAATCTATTCTAGTTATTATATGTGGGTATAATTTATCTAAAAACGACATTCCTAAAAGTATATCTTTTGATGTTAGTTCATAATTATAAATTTCTTCTATTGTTAATATCTTATCCCATACTTGTATTTTTACATTCCTAGCTTTATAAGTAATTAAGCTTCCTTCATTATTTAATCCTTTAACGATTATTGGTGTTTTTAATTTATCCCATTTGCTTTCTGGTAAGCAATTATACCTACATAAATTAGTTTCTGCTCCTGTATCTATCATAGGCGTATAATATCTACTGTAATATCCTTCTACTACTATCTTCATTAATACATATATTTTCATTTTATGTTAAGGCTTTTTTTAAGAATAATTTCTCTCTGTTATATGTTAAGGTTAATTGTGTATGTTCTATATTATATGGTTTTACTTGTTCTAGCCATTTTATTCCTAATATTATGTCTGTTTTTTGCATTTCTTCCTTTACTTCAAATTCTATTTTTATTTTTCTAATTCCTATTATTATTATTTTTTCTGCTATATTTTTGCTATTTATTAATCTTCTTGGTAGATCTGGGCATATATCATTATCAGTTTTTATTTCTTCATTTTTTACTAGATATTTTGCTATATAATTTTCTTCTTGTCCTGTATTTAAGAGGATTAAATATTCTTTTTCATTTACCTTTCCAGTTATGTAATATTGGTTTAAATTATTTGTTGAATTTATTTTATAACTTGTTCTTTTTTATGAGCTTGATGATTTTGGTTTTTCATCAGCTATTCTTTTCGTTGTACTTATTCTATCATTTATTATTTCTAAATTTTCTTCTATATCTACGTCTCTATAGCTATAATCATTATAATCTATTGTTTTTACAATTTGTTCGAATGGACTTTCTATTCGTATTTTGTTAATCTTATTTTTTCCTGTTATTTTATGTTTTGTTGTTAATACATATAAATTTTTGCATCTTGCTATAAATATTTTACTTCCTGGGGTTAATTCTATTCCTGATATTTTCCAATATAATACTAATGATTTATCTATATTTTAATCTGTTACCGCTACTGAATAATTTGCACTTATTATAAATTTAAATTTTTGGTAGATTAAATTTCCTTTTATGGAAGTTATTATGCTTTTCTCTATAGGTTTTATAATTCTATCATCTGCTAAATATAATTCTATTGGTGTATCTATTCTTTCTCTAAAACATGCTTTTATTAATATCACTGTACCTCCAAGGTGTACATATTTTATTGGGTCTCTACTTTTTATATCATTTATCTCTTTATTAATTATTCTTTTTGTTACTAGTGGTATACTAGCTTTACCTTTTGCATATCTACAGTCTATTACATGTTCCTTTTGGCATACTACATAATATTCTTCTTTTTTCCTAGTAAACATATTTTTTATTGTTGGTATTTTAAATATTTTTTCTACACTTAAGTCTAATTCTTTTCCTTTTATTTCATCAAATATGTTATTGTCAAATATTAGTTTTTGGTCTGTTCCTTCATCATTTTTCATCATTTAAATATTCTTCCTTTGTTATTAGTTTTATATCTTCTTCAGTCATTTGATTCATCTATTTCACTATTTATTTCATTATCTGTTTCATTTTCTGAAATTTCATATATACTATCCTCACTTTCTAATTCATAATCTATATAATCTATCTGCATATATTCTGTATTTTCTATTTTTATTTCTGATATTTGTTTATTTTTTGGATTTTTAGATAATTTACAATCTCTAGCTAAATGTCCTAATTTTCCACAATTATAACAAGTACATTATTTTATAGATTTTTTTTTCTATATGGTCTTTTGTATTTGTAATTTTTTACATAATATCTTTTTCTTGGTTTCTTGTATTTATATTTTAATTTTTTATATTTCTTATATTTCTTATGTCTTTTTCTTTTCTTATAATATCTTTCTTCACATCTGAATTGGGGTGCTATTTTATTTTTGCAACATGCTAAATTTCTTATCAATGTTTTTTCCATTTTTAATTCTTCTCTATATTTTTCACATAAGTTTCTATACCATTGTTGTAAAAATTTTATTCTTGCTCCTAGAGTATCTACTATTTTTGCTTCTTCCCAACTCTTTATTATCTTTGAACTAAGTGGTTCAGGTAATTTATTAAAATATAATTTTCTTATTTCTTTACTTTCTTCTATATTATATACTCCTTTATAATAATATTCTTTAAATGCGCAAGTATATTCATCTATATAACACATATTACATATTGCTAATTTTAACATTAAATTCCTATTTGTATTTTTTTCTTCATCTTGTTCTTCTTCTATTGTTGTCATACTACCAAATTCATCTTTTATAGCTGTTTTATATTTTTTTAATAATTCTATAGGTGTTAGTTTAGTTGTTGTTGATGATGTTCCTTCTGTAGGTTTGTTAGTTCTTAATACCTTCTTGCTATTTTCAGTTAAATTTGAAAACCATAATTTCACTATTCCTATTAGTGTTCTTTCTATATATTCAGGTGCATCTGTTATGTTTATATTATTATCTAATAATTATTTTTTTCATATATCATATCCATAATTGTATTGTTTTTTTTGTATCTATTACAGAGTCTAAGTCTAAAAAGTTATAATTTTTATTAACTATTTATTTTGGTGTCCATTTGTCATATTAATTCTTTAGATTATACCTTTTAAACTTATTCTTATAATATGTAGGTTTTCTTATTTCTGATGTTCTAGGTATTATATTTTCATCTTCTTTTTTATCAAGAGTATTTATTTTTGTATTGATATTTTCTAAGTTTTCTTCATTAATTACTTGTTGTTTTTCATTGATTTCTATATTTTTTGTATTTGTTAATATTTCTTATATGTTTCACTATCTTCTGAATCATAATTATCTGTCTCTTCAACATCTATATTATTTATTTCTAATTCCTTGTTTTTTTATTTCTTTGTTGTTTATTTCTAATTTTTCTTTAAATTAATTTATCTCGTTTAGTAATTTTTGTTCTTTATCTTTTTCTTCCTTTTCCTTTTGTCTTTTTTCATAAAAATCTTTTAACATTTGTAGTTCTTTTTCTAATTCAGCAATCCTACTATTTTTTGTATTTCTTCTGTAGTTTGTTGTTTTATTTTTTCTATTTCCTTTTTCCTATCTATTTCTTCATTTTCTCTTTCTATTCTTACCATAGCTGTCAATTTATCTTCTAATTTTAATTCTTCTTTTTCTAAAATTAAATATAAATGTTCACCAATTTTCTTATATCTTCTTCCTGGATTAGAAAATATTATTTTTATTTTTAATCCTTCGTGATTTTCATATATTTTTTCATCTATTATAAATTCTTCTTTGTTCATTTTATTGTAAATAGTTCATGTTGATATATATATTCTAAATTATCTATTTGTGATTCTAATTTTGATATTTCATCTTTTTATGTATTTATTGAGTTTTCACTAACTCCGGCAAATATATTATAATGTAGTCTTTCTATTCTTATTTTTAATTCTTTACGTTTTTCAGAAATAATTTGTTTTAGTTCTTTGTATTTTTGTACTTTATTCATTTAAACCATATTTATAATAATTTGGTGGATATCTAAATCTGATTTTATTATAATTAGGTCTCATTCTTCTAGATTTTAAATGGATTATTAATTTTGCTTCAATACTAGATATTAAGGTAATTAGGTAGGCAAATCTTTGTGGGTTTTCTTTTGTTTTATTTAGACTTATATATTCTGAATAATTACTAATTAAAGATTCTTTAATTAATGGTCTTTTCATAATTAATCCTAATCCAATCTAAATTCAAACATATATGTCTCAACTCTGGCTACTCCCCTATCACGGCTTTCTTGCCTCACCGGTTTCACCTTTAGGATGGCATAGTTCTTAGGGATTTTTCTCCTTTTTCACTTTGCTAATAAACTTCTTAATATGCTATTTTTCGAATAATACTACTATAAAGCAACTAACATGAACTTATTTTATCATATCATGATTGTTAGAAATTTATAAATTTAGCTATTCATAATAATAAATAAATATACCTATTCTGGTAGGTTTGATAATTCTGGGATTGGTTCATCCATAGCTTTAGCTTAGAAATATATCTATTTTTTATTAAATATTCAAAAGTTTGTTGTGAAAGAAGAGTGTTTGCTTCAACGCATGAAGGTTTGCTTTCATTATGACTTCGATGCCTTGTATTTATAATGTTCAAAAAATGCGTAAACTTTTTACATCTTTACACCTATAACTTTACACGTAACCTACCTACTTCAAAAAGTCTTCTAAAAAGATAAAACTAATTAAATCCTATAAATGTCTATACAATTTAAGACTAATCTATGAATAGCTTTACAAAAAGTCTATGAAGACTAAAATATCAAGGACTAATAATGTCACATGTTTCCCAAAAGTCTTAAAGTAAATAGTATCTAATAAATAATTTACGTAAAGTTTTCAAGAAAAAGTATTTATTCTTCCATATATCACTTTCAACTTTAATTAACTTGTTTCTCTATTATTACTTTATTGTTATCTTCTTCTTGTCGTATTTGCTGCTTTTCTATCTTCTTTCCAGCTGGCATGCTTATCTTCATTCTAGCTATACGTCTGGTATAACGTTATCTTCTCCTTTACATCTCGAACATTGATAGTCTGAATATTTGTGTCCAATTATCTTGCAATATCTTGTTAATAATCCATCTGAAATAAATCCTTTCTTAATTGCTCTTGTAGTAGATTGTTTTTCTGGGTTAAGTAACGTCATTATCCATTGTCTGACATCTTCCATATCTGTTTGTCGTAGTTCTCTTGAATTTGAATAAATCATTTTATGGTCTCTTGAATAATAGCTCCATATTGAGTTTCCATTGATATAATTATTTGCTAATTCTTGAATAATTGTAGCTAGTCCAATAAGTCATTTATTTGCATAGAAATCAGGTATCTCAATTCTGGGTATCTCTGGCTATGGTACAATATATTCCAGTATAATCATATCTCTAGTTAATCCTATTTTTACAACTTGTATAACTGGTTTGATCTCGTCATATAATATCTCTGCTGGTGCAATATACAACTTTATATAAAATATATTTCTTTTGGTTACTCTTTTATAAGTGGTGAATATTTTATGTATTTCTTCCTTAGCTGATAGTTCTTCTCCATCTTGGGTATATATGATATTTAATAATCCATAGTCGAAACAAGTTTTTATTAAGCTTGGGTTAGTTTTGGGTAATGCGATTAGCTTGTTATAATCTTGCAATCTTTGGGTTATATAGTTTGTGTTTGGTTCTTGGATATCTGTAGCTCTAGGGTTAAGGTTTAGAAAAGTTTGTACTTTGTAGATATTTTCTATGTATCCTCGGGCTAGATGGTTATAAGATTTTTTATCTTTGTTCAAACTATCTCGATATGTGGTAATTTGTGGGGGTATGTACAAGGGCTCTTTTTGTATTTTTGGTATAAATAGCTTCTCAAATATCTTATTTATGTTCATGTTTTGGTATCTTTGTCCACTAACTCCTTTGCTTGTACCTGCAATTGTAGATTGATAAACGTTATGGGTTTTATAGAGTGTCCCAACGTCTCCTTTTAGCTCTGGAATTTTAATGTCTTCGGATCGACATAGCTCTGCACACTGCTGAGTTAACTGATTTGTAGCTTCAGACTTCAGTTTAACTTCATTAGTCTTTAGTTTTTCTATTTCATTACTCATACTGTCCACTTTCATTGAAAGCGTAGTTAGGGTTTTGAGTATCTTTTCTAAAGCATCATCTTCTATTATATCAGTCTGTGTAGCTTTTTCTTGATATGTAATCTGCAATAACATTTTTGTTAGTACTAATTACTTCAATTGTAAATGTAAAATTTAATACATTCAATACTAGTCTCCGAATCTCTTTTGTTGTAACTGAATTTTGTATTTTCTTTGCTAGCCACCACCAAACCTGGGTATTATCTGTTTTCACAATAAATTTGTTATATACAATATATGGTTCAAATGCTAATAAACATTTATTTAATGAACATAATTCTTTTCTATTTATTTCCCATTTTATTTCTGTTTCATTAAACGTACCTAAGCAGTATCTGCAATGATGTTCTAATTTTTTTATTTTCGTATCTATATTTAAGTACTCCTCCATAACTATATTCACTTGCATCTGCTTCTACTATATATGTAAATTTTTTATTTTCATCTGGGAATTGTAATTTTGGTAAATTTTTACAAAGTATTTTTATTTTTTGAACTTGTTTTTTATCTTCGTCGTTGTAATTTTATTCTACGTCTTTTTTAAATTTTTTCTATAAAGGCTTTAGGTTTTCTGCTAATTTTGGTATATATTATCTTACTTGGTTTACTAATGCTAAAAATGATTCTATTTTTTTTTTGTAGCTAATTCTTCTTTTGAATTTATTATTTTTTGTACTATATGTTGTTGCATTTACTCCACTTTTATCTATTTGTATTCCTAAAAACTCTATCTGATTTTTCATAATTTCGGCTTTCTATTCACTTAAACTTATTCCCGATTTCTCTATTATATCTGTAAATTGTTCTAATAATTTTAAATGTTTCTCTTTAGTTTTTGTATATTGTAGTATATCATCTATGTATAATATACAATTAGGTAATTGTTTAAAATAACTATCCATAAAATGTTGATATTTATCTGGTGCATTTTTATATCCAAATGGTAATACGATACATTCATAAATTCCTTGTGGTACCGTAAATGCAGTTAATTCCTTAGATTCTTCTTCAAACTTTAAGTGTTAAAATCCTGATTTACAGTCAAATTTACTAAAATAGTTATATCCTTGAATTTGTCTTATTTTTAATGTCTTATTTGGTATTGGATAATTATATGTCATAGTTTTTGCATTTAAATTTCTATAATCAATAACCATTCTACTTTTACCTCTTTTTTGTTCACTATGTTTATTTATTATAAATGTTGGACTATTATGTTTACTATCACTTTTTTTGTATATACTGTTTTTCTAATAATTCATCTATGTACATTTTAAATTCTTTTAAATCGTCAAAATTATATGTTAATGGTTTTTGAGTTATTATGCTATTTTTATCTATTAATTCAATTTTTCTAGTAGTTTAATATTTTCCCCATCCTTTTAATGGATCTTCACTATATAACTGTCTTAATTTTTTCTTTATTATTTCTACCTTATCTATTGAAAATATAGTTATTTCTTTTTTATTTATCGAAAATACAACTAGTTATACTGTGTCTTCTGTATTTTTTTATATTTTCTAACTTTTATGTAATTTTTTCACTTCCTTCTATCCAATCAGTTTTCTTTCTTATTTTATTAATAACTCTTTTTTGCTCTTACTTTTTGTTTACATGGTATTGTAAACCACCAATCTATTGTAGTTATTATATGTGGGTATAATTTATCTAAAAATGGCATTCATAAAAGCATATCTTTTGATGTTAGTTCATAATTATATATTTCTTCTATTGTTATTATTTTATCCCATAGCTGTATTTTTACATTTTTAGCTTTATATGTAATTAAGCTTCCTTCATTATTAAATCGTTTGACTACTATTAGTGTTTTTAATTTATCCCATTTACTTTCTGGTAAGCAGTTGTATCTGCATAAGTTTGCTCCTGCTCTTGAATCTATCATAGGTGTATAATACCTATTATAATATCCTTCTACTATTATTTTTACAAGTACATATATTTTCATATCATGTTAAAGTTCTTTTTATGAATAATCTTTCTTTATTATATGTTATATAATTGTGTATGTTCTATATTGTATGGTTTTTACTTGTTCTTACCATTTTATTCCTAATATTATGTTTGTTTTTTTGCATTTCTTCCATTATTTCAAATTCTATTTTTATTTTTCTGACTCCTATTATTATTTCCTTTTTCTGTTGTATCTTTAATGTTTATTATACTCCTTGGTAGATCTGAGCATATATCACTATTAGATTTTATTTCTTCACTTTTTACTAGATATTTTGCTATATAATTTTCCTCTTGTCCTGTGTTTAAGAGTATTAAATATTCTTTTTCATTTATTATTCCTATTATGTAATATTGATTTAAATTAACTGTTGAAGTTGTTTCATAACATGTTCTTTTTGATGAACTTGATGATTCTGGTTTTTCATGAACTATTCTTTTTGTTGTGCTTATTCTATCATTTATTATTTCTAAATCTTCTTCTATATTTATGTCTTTGTAACTATAATCATTATTATCAATTGTTTTTACAAATTGTTCAAAAGAACTTTCTATTTGTATTTTATTAATTTTATTTTTTCCTGTTATTTTAAGTTTTGTTGTTAATACACGTAGATTTTTACATCTTGCCGTAAATATTTTACTTCCTGGGGTTAGTTCTGCTCCTGATATTTTCCAATATAATACTAATGATTTATCTATATTTTAATCTGTTACCGCTACTGAATAATTTGCACTTATTATAAATTTAAATTTTTGGTAGATTAAATTTCCTTTTATGGCAGTTATTATGCTTTTTTCTATAGGTTTTATAATTCTATCATCTGCTAAATATAATTCTATTGGTGTATCTATTCCTTCTCTAAAACATGCTTTTATTAATATCTCTGCACCTCCAAGGTGTACATATTTTATTGGGTCTCTACTTTTTATATCATTTATCTCTTTATTAACTATTCTTTTTGTTACTAGTGGTATACTAGCTTTACCTTTTGCATATCTACAGTCTATTACATGTTCCTTTTTACTTCCTACTTAATATTCTTCCCTTTTTCTACTAAATATATTTTTTATTGTTGGTATTTTAAATATTTTTTCTACACTTAAGTCTAACTCTTTTTCTTTTATTTCGTCAAATATATTACTGTCAAATATTATTTTCTGATCTATTCCTTCTTCATTTAAATATTCTTCCTTTGTTATTATTTTTATATCTTCTTCAGTTATTTGGTTCATTTTTATATCTTCTTCAGTCATTTGATACATCTAATTCACTGTCTATTTCATTATCTGTTTCATCCTCCGAAATTTCATATATACTATCTTCACTTTCTAATTCATAATATATATAATCTATCTGCATATATTCTGTATTTTTTATTTTTATTTCTGATATTTGTTTATTTTTTGGGTTTTTCGGTAATTTACAATCTCTAGCTAAATGTCCTAGTTTTTCACAATTACAACAAGTACATTCTTGTATAGATATCTTTTTCCTATATGGTCTTTTATGTTTATAATTTTTTACATAATATCTTTTTCTTGGTTTTTTATATTTATATTTTGATTTTTTGTATTTCTTATATTTCTTATGTCTTTTTCTTTTCTTATAATATCTTTCTTCACATCCAAATTGAGGTGCTATTTTATCTTTGCAACATTCTAAATTTCTTATTAATGTTTTTTCCATTTTTATTTCTTCTCTATATTTTTCACATAGATTTCTATACCATTGTTGTAAAAATTTTATTCTTGCTCCTAAGGTATCTACTATTTTTGCTTCATCTCAATTCTTCATTATTTTTTAACTAAATGGTTCAAGTAATTTACTAAAATATGATTTTCTTATTTTTTTACTTTCTTCTATATTATATGTCCCTTTATAATAATATTCTTTAAATGCGCACGTATACTAATCTATATAGAACATATTACATATTGCTAATTTTAACATTAAATTCCTATTCATATCTTTTTCTTTATTTTGCTCTTCTTCTTCTGTTGTTATACTACTAAATTCTTCTCTTATAACTATTTCATATTTTTTCAATATTTCTGTTAGTAGTATTTTAGTAGGTATTGATGTTCCTTCTATTTTATTATCAGATCTTAGTACTTTTTTACTTGCTTCGGCTAGGTTTAAAAATCATAATTTTACTGTTCCTATTAATGTATTTTCTATAAATTTTAGTGTATTTGTTGTATCTATTTTATTATCTAATAATTGTTTTGACATGTATACTACCCATAGTTGTATTATTTTATTTGTATATATTACACAGTCTAAATCTAAAAAGTTGTAATTAATTATTTGTTTTGGTGTCCATTTATTATATTCATCCTGTGGATTATATCTTTTAAACTTATTTTTATAATTATAGGTTGGTTTTCTTATTTCTGATGTACTAGTTATTATATTTTTATCTAGAGTATTTACTTCTATATTTATTAGTTCTAGATTTTCTTTATTATACTTAAGTGATGACAATCACTATTACTACCTAGATAATTATTTAGATGAAAATTATATAGATTAAGAAATGCTAGAATATATTCAAAGAGTTAGAGAAAAACAAAGTTGGCTATACGAAGAAATTAATTATAGAAACCAGCTTAGAAAAGGAAAATAACAATTAAAAGAAAGATTAATTTAGATAAATAAAACCATGAAACAACTAGAATGAAAAGACAGTTTAGAATATGATTTAGACATAGAATTATCCATAAACAAAAAAGACAGGATATTAACGAAATAGATAACCTAGAATTTAATATCAGATATAGTACAATTAAAATGAATTATTATAAAGAAATTTGCATTATCACAACTACTTTAGGATAAAATGATAGACTATGGGTATTTAAAATATTGGAGACAAGATATGGAAGAAATAAGAGCAATAGAGATACTTATGAAAGAAAATTTAATTGAATATTTTAGAACAAAAGATATAGAATATTTAGAATACCTCCAAAATAATATAAAAGAATTAAAAAGACTAAGAGAAAAAACTAAAGAATACTACAGTAAAGCTTTGAATCAATTACCACATAATCATCTTCCAAGATATGAACATTAATAAAATAAAAATATTTAGAGAAGTTAAAAAATATCCACGCACAAATAAAAATAGAACCATTAGAACTATAATAGATCTATTTATTATCCACTTTATCCGCACCCCTCCTACAATTGGTATCAGAGCCTATGCTAATTAAAGTTACAGAAGTAGTATATAATTGGATTTATTGAATAAATTTATTAATTAGATTTAGATATCCGCCAAAATATTATAAATATTGGTAAGATGAATAAAGTACAAAAACCACAACAATATAAAGATTTAAAACAAATAATATCTGAAAAATGTACAGAATTAAAAATAAGGATAGAAAGAGTACAGTATAACATAATTGTCGGAGTTAGTTTAAACTCAATAAATGCACAAAAAAAAGAAATATCAAATTTAGAATCAACAATAGATAGTCTAGAATATATATATCAACATAACCTATATACATTAAAATAAAATGAACAAAGAAGAATTTATAATAGATGAAAAAATATATGAAAATCACGAAAGATTAAAAATAAAAATAGTATTCTCTAATTTAGGAAGGAGATATAAGAAAATAGGTGAACATTTATATTTAATGTTAGAAAAAGAAGAATTAAAATTAGAAGATAAGTTGGCAGCCATGGTAAGAATAGAAAGAGAAAACGAAGAGATAGACTTCAAAAAAAGAAATAGATAAAATAAAATAACAAACCATAGAAGAAATTCAAAAAATAGAAGAAACTAAAAATAGTAGGATTACTGAATTAGAAAAAGAATTACAAATGCTAAAAGATTTATATGAAAAAAGACAGAAAGAAAAAAAAGAAAAAGATAAAGAACACAAATTATTAATTGAGATAAATTAATTTAAATAAAAATTAGAAATAAAAAATAATGAACCAGAAATCAATGAATTAGAAATAAATACAATAGATGCTGAAGAAACAGATAATTATGATTCGGAAGATAGTGAAACATATATAGAAATTCTAGAAAACATAGGAAAACTAGAAATTAATGAAAAATAAGAAGTAATTAATAAATAAAATCTAGAACTAATAAATACAGAAGTAAATACTCTAGATAAAAATACAATACCTAGTACATCAGAAATAAGAAACCAACCTATAATTACAAAAATAAGCTTAAAAGATATAATCCACAAGATGAATATAATAAATGAACACCAAAACAAATAATTAATTACAACTTTTTAGATTTAGACTGTGTAATAGATACAAATAAAACAATACAACTATGGGTAGGATACATGTCAAAACAATTATTAGTTAATAAAATAGATACAACAAATACACCAGAATATATAGAAAAGACATTAATAGGAACAGTAAAATTATATTTTTTAAAGTTAGACGAAGCAAGTAAAAAAGTACTAAGATCTGCTATTAAAACAGAAGGAACATCAATACCTACTAAAATACTACCAAAAGAAATATTGAAAAAATATGAAATAGCTATAAGAGAAGAATTTAGTAGTATAACAACAGAAGAAGAAGAGCAAAATAAAGAGAAAGATACGAATAAGAATTTAACGTTAAAATTAACATTATGTAATATGTGCTATATAGATGAGTATACGTGCGCATTTAAAGAATATTATTATAAAGGAACATATAATATAGAAAAAAGTAACGAAATAAGAAAATTATATTTTAATAAATTACCTGAACCATTTAGTTAAAAAATAATAAAGAGTTGGGATGAAGCAAAAATAGTAGATACCCTAGGAGAATTGAGCCAACTTACTATTGCTTTAATTAATGATTACACAAAATTTCCCATGTCCAATGCACTTAAAAATCTTTGAAAATGGTTAAAATATTAGGGAGCAAAATGTCTGAAGAAGAGGATTTATCCCCAGAAGTAGCCACTATAGTGGTTAGATAATTTCTTAAGCAATCATCGTTTAAGCGGTCAAACGATCGCTTAAGTGGTCCTCTATAAAAATATAGTATAAGCTTAACTGTTTGAATGTTACTTAAGTGACCTCCACTTAATAGATGAGGCAATCACTTTATCTACAATGCGGATCCAAGGCTAGTCTGTAAAGCAATCCCCTAGTCACTTAACATACCACCGTTTAAGTAACTAAAGGTCCTCTTAAGTGGTTGCACTAACTAATGCCAGGAATGAGTTTTTGCTAAGTCCAAATAGATTCCAATGATGTGCTTTGGATTCATTTGGAACCCTATGCATGGAAAAAAACTATGTTACCATAAAAAATTTGATATTCTGAACTCAATGGAACCATCAAAACTCTTATTTGAGGTTGCTTGTGCTTACTATGGTGCTCACACCCATAGTTTTTCATTAACTAAATTCTACTTGATAGCCAAAAATGAGTTTGGATGTATAAAACTTTGAACTAAGTTTCTCCAGAATAAAATCAACGTTCCAAAGCTAATGATGCTATTAAAATTCTTGTTCGAGGTCATTTTCTAGGATTTCTACAATAAGACCAATTCTTTAACAATGTTGGCTCCAAAATAGGAAAATTAGCCTAAAACACAAAAAACTACCCAATAACCAAATTTATAGTTTTGGTAAGTCATAAATTACATGTACTTGCTTTGGGAAGGCTCGAACACCAAAAATGTGGGGAAATTGTAAAATATACTTGGAGGGTCATTAAAACAAATTTAGAGAAATCCTAATTGAACCAAAGATAAAATCTAGCATGCCCTAAAAAGTTCAAAATACATATTACGGAAACTAGTGGAGGCAATTCTTCAATCGCCCAATGGTTTTCCCATAAAACTCGATCCAATTTATAGCTAGTTTATGGATAATAACTATACTTTCTTTCACCATAAAATCACACTTCTCCTAATTCAGCATCAACTCGGTCTTTTCACATCACTACAATGCATTACCCAGGTGAGCTAGGCATGACTCGGATAAAGTACCTACCACCAAGAAATCATCCATAAGAACCTTTATAATATTCTCAATCATATCATAAAATATAAATAATCTGATGATGAAAGTTCCTAATTTCATTACATGATCTGAAAGACATCTACTTGAATGTAAACATCCTATATGGACAATTGAAAGTGATCTTCTCTTGGTCTTAAGGAGACATAAAAACCTGATGTATCACAAATAACAATTAAGGAAACAATACCATGTTATACTAGAAAGATGTCTGACATCTGGTCAACAAAAGACATTAACAAGTGATCTTCTTATGTTCATACATTAAATATTTTATAGTCTATGTACATTCATCGTCCTGTGATTGGATTTATCAGAATACGATCATTCTTTTCATTGTGAACCATACTGATTCCACTCTTGTTGGATGCATATGGGAGAGGGCTTACCCATTTACTATTGGAGATAGGATGAACTATATCTGCATCTAACCACTATATGTATTCCTTCTTTACTACCTCTTTCATTGGTAGATTTAACCTAAGTTGATGGTCAATGATAAGAATATAATTTGGCTTGACTTAGATTTATGATTAAAAATACCTGTGGAATTCTAATGATTCAGCAATACACTAACCAATGGATGGTTTAAACTTCTTAACATAGAAACTAGAGCTTCAACTTGCCAATTAACCAAATTTTCTACTATAATGATCAGAAAGGTATTAAAGCTCCCAAGAAAACATATCAAAGTTGAGATAAGTGAACATTAACCTCAAGAATTGAGGTATCTCAATAGAAGGCTTTTCCAATGAGGTTACATGATTCTTCAAATAAAGATCTAACTTTTGTGGTTCATAAGTGTACGGGCCTCTATGAACACTTACATTAACCATCTCATCATACACATTTATATTATCACCATAAAAATTCTTGATCACAAATTCTAGTAATTGAACACAAAATCTCTTCTTAATAGATACTAGTGGTAACTCCTTATAAACAATATTAATAACTGAGACCACATGCATGTCATTTTATTACTACACTGACTGGTAAACATTGAAAAGTACTTTTTGTTATTCAACTAGAATTTCAATTATATATTTTCCATATCAACTAATGCCCGTGTGATGGTAAGGAATAAACGCACAAGAGGATGGGACCTCAAAATATAAAATGACAAAATTCACAAAAAATATAAGTAACTCAACCTTTACTAGGACATCAGAAAGAATGCCCATATGATTCTTTAACGTGCAATCTTCCATAAGAAGATACATCAAAATTGATTTGGATACTCCCAATTATAATTTTCTAAACACTTCAAGCGATATCAGATTAATACTAGCACCCATATTAGACAAAGCCATAGTAAAATTGAAGGCTCAAATTGTAATGACCCTAAAAGTCATTTTTGATATTTCCACTTATATTCACTATTAGATCTTTCCAATAGTTTCCCTAAGTCATTTATGACTTGTTGGTGCTGACAGTTCTGCTACCAGGAAGTTTGTTCGGTTATAGACCCAATTTTCTATGTAGAAGTTTTCACTATTTCCAAATGGACACTGGGTAAAAACATCTATCAAATGATCTCGAATGTAAATTCCAACTGCACTAGCAACTCCAGAATATCAATCTTAGGTTAGATATGCCTCTAGTTTCAGTCTTGATGCACTTGAGCTCATTTTGACCTATTGACGAGAAAGTTGTAAAATTTGAAATATGAGTATGGGACCCATATTTGATCGAAACAACCTCAGATGGAAAATATGACTTTGCCATATAATCTAGAATATCAAATTTAGTGTGGTTACATAGTTAATTTCCATAAATCATATTCTGAATGAATCTTGAGCCCTTAGAGAAAATTTGAAGAATTTCCAAGTTTTAATTTATATCTGGTGCTGGAGGGGATAGCAATCCCACCAAGAAGTATTGCAGTAGCAATACCTACTCCTGTAGCTTGTGTTCCACTACAACCATTGGGTGTGTAATAGCAAAGCCTTGATACATGAACGGGCTACACATAGGCCCCTAAGTCATGAAATTGCCCATTTGCACCCACTCTCTTAAATGAAAAAACCCTAATGAGTATGATAACTTAAAATTGAGTGTTATAGGTGACTTGGGATATTAATTAACATATATTTTTGCGAATATTGTCAAATTTAAGGTAAGAATACATCCATTCCTTCATCTCCTTATTTATTTTGGATACCTAAAAAAAGAATAAATAATCTCAATTAACACTTAAATGACAACATATTTTAAGTGGGTAAGGTGGGTGAGTGTGTAAAATACCATAACGAGAAAGGAAGCAAAAGAAAAAAGGAAATAAACAGAGCTTTTCACTCGACAAGGACTTCAAAAGAGAATAACCTATTAACACATAATACCATGACGATCGCAAGATTATTAATCATTATTATTAATCTACTCAATCTAGTAGTAGAGAGATGCATATATAACTAGTGCATAGACTCAAATTATGACTCAAACAATGGAATTTTGTGAATCCTTTGCCTGAGATCAATCCAGAGACTAAATCTACATAATTGTGTAAAAAGGTTGGAATCTCTCTCGATCAATGTAAATAGTAGTGGTAAAAGTGTGAATAACCACACACCAAAATTAATCTCAGTATAATTTCAAAATAATCATCATTATTTTCAAAAGTTTATAAATCATTAAATAAGGTGGCATGATCCTAGTTATTAAATAATCTATTTTAAAAGTTAAAAGTGAGAATAGATCCCTTTAAAGAAAAAATAAGTAAAATCCTGATTTTGATTGGAATTTTACAACTAGGTGAGTATAAATGCACTTAAAAGTATGCATTCCATCACCAATACCCAAACCATTCAATAATAAGCACCTAAGAGTACATAAACTAGAATTTCACCCTTTATAAAAGTAGGATACTCACCTGGATTCCAAATGGTAACGTAACCACGGTCTCGGGCACAATAGTATATAACTACCATGATAAAAAATCATAAGCAGGGAACTACAATCAGAGTCTCTAAGTCAAATAGTAAGTCTTATACTAAAGGATACTCAACATAGGACTATTGTTAGCATGATTATAATCTATGGTGATAGGATTCTATGGCTATAATAGGTATTTCACCCTAATTGTCGGTCACCTTTCTATCCCTACTATTGGAAATGACCCCAATTTCAATTGTTCAAAAATTATTGCTATAGATACAAAAATAGTTGCCATCTATGTATCTCAATGGGTTGGAACACGCTGCATATGTGAGCATTGGGATAGATGTATTGCATCAATTTTTATGATGGATATAATAACCGAGGCCATAAATAGACCTATTGCAATGGTTTTTTATACGTCCTATTGGGATGCTTCATATTATGTATAGCAACATTTAAGAGCCATTGCAATTGACTATATTGCAATGACAAGAAAGCATTGCAATAACCCTACTTCAGAATTTTTAGGAAATCTACTGCCGTAGTTATTGATCTTTTGCAATAGTTTTTCACTACCTAGGGCAACATTTTTGACACCTATTGCAACGGCTTTTGAATCTTTTGCAACATTTTTTGCAACCTATTACAACTATTTTAATTAGCTATTGCAATGATTTTTGCCACTTATTGCAACTACTTGAAATACCAATTTTATACACACACACACACACACATATATATATATATATATATATATATATATATATTTATTAATACACAATTATATATACACATCATAACAAAATCTTTCTTTAATAAAAATCCAAAATCTAATATGCAAAAAACTATTAATCTAAACACAAAAGCAAAATGTTTAAGTCAAATGATCATTATCTTTCCCATATAGTATCAAGTTTGAATGGAGATAAATTTCACAAAATTCATTATTAAAAAGATCAATATTAAAGCATCTATACACAATTCAAAAATCTTGTCAAGTAAGGTCAATTTCTTCATCACTTCTTTCTTCATCTCCTTCTTTATTTTGGACACATATTAAAAGAGAATAAATAATCTCAATTAGAACTTAAATGACAACATATTAAAAGAGGGTAAGGTGAGTGAGTGTGTAAAATACCATAACCAGCAAGGAAGCAAAAGGAAAAAGAAAAGAAATAGAGCTCTTAACTCGACAAAGACTGCAAAAGAGAATGACTTAATAACATACAATACCATAACGATCGCTTGATTAAACGATATAGAAAAGTACCTTGACGTCGTATTCCCACACAAAACACTAAAACAAGTCTCATAGTAAGCTTTTCTTTTGACTCGTTTTGTTTTTGACACAGTTACCATCCATGGAACTAGTTCTTTTGTAGTTTCTCAAGCATCGTCAATAGTTAAAGCATCAAGTTTTTGTACCTCATTGCCTTAAAAAAAATCCAGGTGTTTATTTTCTTCTTCTATTTGATTATGATTTTTATTCTGTATTACATTGTTATTGTTCTCTTCAATATGATTATTTCCTTTAGTAGGATAAATGCTCCAACAAGTGAAAAGTGGTGTGATACTTTTTTACCTTATTAAGGTACAAATTATTTTCTTAATTTTTGTATATTTTATATCATATTTCCCATTGTAATATAATGGCTTATTCAACAGAGATGAATTATGATGTTCATTCTTCAATTCAATGCCTTAGTGCTAGTAATTTTTGTGTTGTTCATTACCATTTAGACTTTTCTTTAGCTTGTTGCTGGTAAAGTTTTGCTTAATGTGTACTGACAGGAATCAGATGACTTCCATGCACCAAAGCATGCTCACTATCAAACATGAAATACACCACTAGCATTGGTTTGGAAGGATGAGAACTGCAGGCTGTATGTTTTAGGCTCTACCAACTTACCAGCACACGATAAAAATTCAATCTTTAAAACTATAAAAACATTAAAGATTTCACAGTACAATTTCAAGAAAATTATAAGGGGTGTCTAGTGAGCTAAAGTTTTGAATATTTTGCTAAATGAGCATTGAGATCTGGATACCCAAATAAAACCTACTCCTCATTCCCAAACAAGTAGGGATCGACTATCTGAATCCCCAAGCTTCAGTTCCAAACAAAGTTGAGGTCGGTTATATGAATCCCAACTACATGCAAGCAACAACAACAATTACTCCTCAATCTTAAATAAGTTGTTTGGAGTTAACTACATGAATCTTCACTATACACAAACACAAACAAAAAGTTTTTTTAGCTACTACTTCCAATAAAAAATAGAAAAGAAAAAAGGACGAGACAAAGAAGAAGAAAAAAGACTGGCCTTGATTATAACTACCACTAGGTGAATGATTGTTTTGTTGAATAGCAACCTTTTTCTCCGACAAATGAGCATCAATTCTTAACATATTAGGATCAAGTATTTATCCTGGATTTAGATACTGCAATTGTGCTACTCAAAAGCACTTGGGTACCAAGACCTTTCTGAAAAGCTTTCCAAAATAACGAAGTGAACTGAGTACCCCTATCCAAAATGATAGACAAGGGAACTCCATGCAATTTGACTAGCTCTCGGATATACAATCTAGCGTAATCCTCAGCAGTACATAAAGTATGAAAAGGCAAGAAATGAGGAGACTTAGTTAATCTATCAACCACAACCCAAATGGAATCATGATGGCGTCGGGAAGGAGGTAAACCAATCACGAAGTCCATATTTATCTCTTCTCACTTCCAGGTGGGAATACTAAACTCTTGCATCATCCCACCAGGTCTTTACTGTTCAACCTTAACCTGTTGGCATATTGCACACTTAGGTACAAATGCTGCTATATCTTTCTTTATGCCACTCCACCAATAGAATTCCTGCAAGTCTCAATACATCTTGGTGGTACCTGGATGAATAGAATATTACGCCCCATGTACTTCAGCCATAATCCTCTGTTTCAGATCATCAATATTCGAGACACACAATCTACCCTGCAATCTCAACACACCATCTCCCCCTTGGGAGAAAACCTCTACTTTTTGGTCCTTGACTGACTCCTTCAGTCTGACCAAACTAGCATCTAAGTATTGCTTTTCCTTCACTTCTGAAACCAAGGAGGATTCGGAACTACTCTGAACCCCTATACTACCTTCAGCAGAGTCAAACAACCTAACCTACAATCCAACCAAATGATGTACATCACGAGCCAACTCTTTTTTACTTTCTACCACATACGAAACACTACCCATGGACACTCTACTTAGGGCATCCGCCACAACATTGGCCTTGCCCGGATGGTACAACACACTTATATCATAGTCTTTTAATAATTCTAACCATCGTCTCTGCCTAAGATTCGATTCTCTCTGGGTAAACACATACTGAAGACTCTTATGATCAGTGAAAACATCAACATGGACACCATACAAATAGTGTCTCCAGATTTTCAAAGCAAACACAACAGCAGCCAACTCAAGGTCATGGGTGGGGTAATTTTTGTCATGGGGTTCAAACTGTCTAGAAGCATAAGCTATCACCTTACCCTTCTGCATCAATAAGCAACCCAACCCAACTTTCAAAGCATCACAGTACACCACAAAACCATCAACACCATCAGGCAAAGTCAAAATAGGGGCTGAAGTGAGTCGAGTCTTCAACTTCTGAAAACTCTTCTCACAAGATTTGGACCACATGAACTTCACTTTCTTTTAGGTCAACCGAGTCATAGGAGATGCTAGAGGAGAAAGACTCAACAAAACGACAGTAATAGACAGCTAAACCCACGAAACTTTCGATATCATTCGGATAAATAGGTCTAGGCCAATTTCTAATAGCTTCGATCTTTTGGGGATCAACTCTTATACCCTCGAAAGAAATGATATGACCCAGAAAAGCAACTGACCTTATCCAAAACTCACACTTACTGAACTTAGCAAATAACTTGTGATCTCTAAGGGTTTGCAAGACAGTTCGGAGATGATCAAAATGTTTATCCTCACTACGGGAGTACACCAGTATATCATCAATCAACACTATGACATACATATTCAGATATGGTCTGAACACTCGATTCATGAGATCCATGAAAGCTTCTTGGGTATTAGTTAACCCGAAAGACATAACAAGAAACTCAAAATGGCTATAACGAGTCCGTAAAGTGGTTTTCGGGATGTCACACTCCCTAACTTTTAGTTAATGATAGTAGGAATGAAGGTCTATCTTTGAGAAATAACTTGCACCTTGCAATTCATCAAACAAATCATCTATTGTCAGAAGTGGGTACTTATTTTTTATGGTGACTTTATTCAGTTGGCAGTAATCAATGCACATACACAAAGAGCCATCTTTCTTTCTCATAAACAACACAGGAGCACCCCAAGGAGAAACACTAGGCCTTATGAAACCCTTATCTAGTAGATCTTTAAGTTGCTCTTTCAACTCCTTAAGTTCTGTAGGGGCCATACGGTAAGGAGGAATAGAAATGGGCTAAGTATCGGGAAGAAGATCTCCCGAACTCTATCTCTCTATCAGGAGGTATCCCTGGGAGATCATCCAAAAATACATTAGAAAAATCATTGACGATGTTAAAAGACTAGAGTTGGAGTCTCAGACTTAGTGTCTTTAACTCTAACCAAATGGTAAATACACCCCTTTGGAAATAAGATTTCTAGCTTTGAGGTATGAGATAAAATGACTCTTAGGTGACACAGAAGGAACTCTTGCCAAGTTGTAGGGACAACTCCCTAACCTCTACCTTTTCTCCAAGCAAAAACCCAATCATAAGCAAGGTCTTTCAACCTATACGTAGCCAACTCCACACTATGTTCCTCAGATATATGCATCACTTGAGTAATCTTTTGTACCTTTTCTAAAAATAACTGTGGATCCTCATCAGATTGGACCCATAGAATTCTAACGGATTCATCCGCATGAAGTCACGGATCTTGGCAGTAGTTGAATCACTTTCCTATTGCTGTGGAGCCGGGGCCAAGTTGGCCTGAACATTTTTAGTAACAACTTGAGCCAGCGCCTGAAAGGCTACGCAAAATTTAGCAAGAGACACATTTTTATTCAATGGGTCAGCGGGTTGAGGTTGCTGACCATCATTATTTCTTCTCGCTTGATGTGGAGGCATATTTCTTAAAGAAAAGAGCACAAATCAGTAGCAGAGAGAGACACTTTAAGCACGATAGACTTCTGAAAGAAAGAATCACACATTTTCCTAAAACGTCTTGTAGCCTTTAGCTCATAAATGTGGCGCGCTGCACACCGATGATCAAGACTCTACTTAACGTGGCTTGTTAGACTCCCTAGGATACCTTAAAACCTTAGGCTCTGATACCAAGTTTTTAACGCCTCAAAAATGGGTTCTGGAGCGTCACACGGTGTTTGAGGCTACGAGTAGCGCCAAGCTAACCCTTTGAGCAATTTTTATTTAGTTCAACACAAATCAATGGGGTTTCCATAAATAACCCTCAAATATCAACAGAGTAATCATCATCCAAGGATAAAAGAATTTCAGAAAGATAAAAAAATATAACTTATTAGTCAACTCCTAACATCTATACTAGTCTAACAAGCCTATAAGAAAATCAATAAAACCAGCAATCCATTGAGACCTGCCCCAACTGACTCATACTCAATTATCAAATGTAAACAATTCCGTGAAACCAACATCAGACATCATATCCTAGGAATATGAGGACTCACCATAATAGAGGATGTAGAACAGCATGCCCTAAAAATCACTGTCGAACCTGGAACTGAACACCTAAACCTACATTCTGAGAAAATGCATCCCACATCCAAAGATGTGGGTCAGTACCACGAAAAAAAATCAAGTATATATGGGTGTATATAGTTGTATAAACATCATCATCATAAATATTTATAAAAAATATGCAGGATGTATGAAAGACTCACATAGCCCGAAGAAAATCATCATAATCATGAGAGGATGAAATAAGTACAATAACACATGTGACTTATCATATAATTTGTCAATCACTTTCAATTCATCAAGAATATCAATTCTCATAATGTAAATATCATTTAAATATTTCGAATGAATAACTTTCACAATTCCACTTTCGAATCACTTCACCATTCACCATAGACAGAAAGAAACACACGCACACTGGGAGATCCTATAACCAACATAAACCATGTGAGATACATGGAGTACAACGTACAACCCACATTGGGGAGAGACATACTATCCTTGCCATCAGAGTAGGACTATCGATATCAAATCCACAAAAACTAGTGATCACTATATAAATCAGCCTCAGGCTCACTCCTACGGGGGCACATAGTTCTAGGGAAATAAGGTCGCTTTATACCTCCCACTCGGTGCTACAGATTTCTCTCGGACTTAGCTCAGATCATTTCAAAGACAATCCACAACAAAGCAATTTTAGTAATATATAAATATACATCGGGTTCCATCATGCTTTCTATCTATCAAAATCAACTATATTGTGGATTTCTTTCACACTCGAGTTCAAAACAACTTCATTAAGACTAAAAGTTCAAATCATTCAAAATATCTCAAATATTCAACATCAACGTACTTATAACACACACTTTCTAAAAAAAACACAATTTCGAATGGGAATTCACAACCCAAATATCAAATCATGATAAATATCATTCAGGATTCATGCTTTATATCTCCACACATGTAAATTAATCTTTCAAAATCATAAACATCAAGATTTCATAATAATCATCATAAGATATGGTTTCATGCTTCAAATTCATAAAAATCAAATAAAAATCATGCCTTTGTAAATAAAATTACTTTTGGGCATAAGAACGAAAGAGAGTTCTTGTTGAAAAACCCCACATACCTTGAATGATGAACTTTAGATCGATACTTATTTTTGAGATGTTCATCATGCCTTTGAATGATGGTTCTTGGAGTTCTTGAACTAGCAACTTGGAATCTTGAATAAATTTACAGAATTAATGGTGATCTTTGGAGGTTCTTGAAGTTGGATGTAGGAGCTTAGAGTTTTCTTTTTGAGGGAATTTGATGAAATATAACATATAATGCTTCTAATAGGCTTTAACATAGGGTTTGGATGGATTTTGGGTGAGGGGGAATGACCAAAATGCCCCTAAAATTAATTAATTCTTAAATCTATCCGTTGGTGGACTATTTTGATAGTCTGAAGTAGATCAACCATAACATTTTACTCCAAAATCCAAATTGGATGAAACCAATTTCATTAGAAAGAGGACTCTCATATATTTTCATTGATATATAGTATCTGACCCATATCATTGTGTACGAGGATTTATGATCATTTGAAGTTGACCCAAAAATTTGCTTTTGGTAGGCTGAAGTAGATCGACCATAACATTTTGCTCCAACAGACAAATTAGATGAAACAAATTTCATTGGAAAGAGGACTCACAGAGTTTTCCGTTGATATATAGTAGATCACCCATATCATTATCTAAAAAGAGTTATGATTGTTTAAAGTTGGAGTAAAAATACGCCAGGCCTCAGTACTTTTTCCTGCAGATTTTACTATTCACTACTATTCATGGTTCGATCGAAATGTTCATAACTCGTCGCTCGGGTGTCCGTTTTGGATGATCCACACATTGTTGGAAAGATTATTCGATACTATACACAATGGTGGGTCATAATCTAAGATATTCCACATGGAAAATTTATAATTCATTCTAGAAGATAGAACCCAACACGTTTACAAACAAAATTTCAACAAAAAATTTCCCGGGGTACTAGAGAGACAATATTGAGAAGAGAGCTATTTGTATAAAATTTCCACAAGACTATAGATTAGATATCTCACATCTTTACAAAGTCTCTTCACAAGGAGAATTATTTAAATGATGGATGAGATTGGGTCTGATCAAAATAACCTAACTTACCTGATTAATCAGTTTTCCTCTAAAAATTTTCTTAAGTCAGGAGACAGGTATCCTTAGTTAAGTATGTACTCATAGGTCTAAATCAATATACACCCTTGCAGGTATACACATAATTTTAATAACTTTAGGGAAAAATAGATGAGACTGACACAAGTTTGACGAATAACTCAAGAGAGGGAGAGAAAGACCTAGTAACTTCTTTCAAGTTAGAACCAAAGCTGTGTACTTTAATAAGTTAATACCACCAATTACATATTTCCTGGAAAGTTTTGATCCTCCAAACATATTCGTTCCTGAAAAAGCTTTTGCGCCCATAGAATTCCCTATTGAGTCAAACATGGCGGTGGACAAAAATTAGGGCTTCGGTTCACCCATTAAACTTGAAATCTCTCAAACCCCTCGCACCTCTGAAGAACCAAAAAAGTATCAAACTCTTTGAAATCCTATAAATACCTAGTTCGCTTACTCCTGCTAAAACAAATCCTATATTTGCTTAATTTTTGTATGAAAATATCTTATCTTTCTAGTGGTGTGAATTGGGTGGCAGAGAATTTAATCCTGCTTGATAATTATCCAAGAGAAATCTCCCTATGCAGAAAAGAGCAAGTAGTTAGTGAAAAGTTAAGTTTTCTATCTTCTAAAAGAGATGTTCCTAAATTTGGGGAGTTTGTACAACCTCCAAATGAGGAGGATGATGCTGATAATGATGAACCAATACTAAGGTAGTCAGTATAGAAATAATGGTGGAGTAAAGGTAAATAAAAAGTGGTGGGCACCGATGTAAGGATTTCCAAATCATATTCAACAAGGGGATCTAAGAAAAACGTTTTAAATGATGTTATAAAGGCTAGCAAGTCATCTATTTCTATGAGAAAAAGACTGAAGAAAGTCATTGTAGTGGAGGATTAGATATATGGAAGTTGTAAAGGTTCGAGAGCATGAGGATGTTGGTGTTGATGTTGTTGCTGTAGTATAAAAGAGAAGAAAATAAATTCATGTCGAAAGAGGGACTAGGTCCTCTAGTTAAAAGTCTTGAAGCACTACTTGGATGATACAGAAATATATTACAGTAAAGAACAAGAAAATTTTTCTAAGGGACCTCATCTAAAGAAAAGAAATAATATAGAGGAGGAACCAAACATTTGTTCTTAAAGAGGAAAGAAGGATGGGGTCAAAAAGTTTGTATCTATAGAGAAAAGAATTAAAATACGTAAAAATGAAAATGTTCTGACTATAAGGGTATATGGCCCAAGGATCCTTGAAAAACATGGAATAGTTAAGATTGTAGAGTATGTGGAACACCTAGGATGGATATATGTACAACTCAAAGGATGGATACATCTTCTAGAGGGACCAGTTCACTCTATCTATGAAGATGAAGTAAGACAGTTTTTCTACACAGTAAAATTTTTGAACATGGGTAGAGCCTGACTTTAATGTGTACAAAAATAAAATAAAGTTAGATGATGAAACTCTTGCAAAAATTCTAGATGTTCCCATTACGAGTGTGAGTATTGTCTAAAAAAACAACACTGAATAAATTTTATGGTTAATACTTCAAAAGTGGGAGAAACTTTTGTAGCTTGTGTGGGGAAGAATTTCTCAAAGGTGAGTTTGAATTGGTGTTTGAGATTGTCAACAAAGTAGTGTTGCAAAGATCTAAAAAAAGAACCATTTCTTCTGGTATTGATTTAATTATGATAGAGTGTCTAAGTAAATTCAAGCTGACTAGTCTAACAGTATTGATGATCCAACATATATTCAAAGTAATCCATAAGAAAGATGAAGTCATGGTATGCCTTATGGATAATATTTGAATAGCATCTTTGGTTATATTGAGTAGTTTATCAAATGTTTAACTTGACTACTTTGGTTTAAAATTAGTGTGTTGAAGGAATAACTAGGACTATGTCTTATGTGTCATAACTATTAGCAATTCAAGAGAAGTTAAGTATGGAATTAGAGTAGATGGGAGTTTTTGTGGGCACTAACGGTGCATAAATACTCCTATGAATTTTAAAAATCAATAAATGTCATCTGAGGGACCAGGTGCCAGTGAAGCACTTAGTACAGAGAATGCAGATCTAGAAAAAATGGTCTTAGCACTGACTAATGAGGTCGAGAATTTGAATGCAGAAGTAAATATCCTAATAAAGAATCTATTTTATTCTCATGTTACTGCAAGTGCTAGAATGGATATGCTTCTTAAGACCATGTCCCCTACACCTCTATCAACCTATGCACCATCTCTCTTAGTTTTAATCCTTCCCTATCTTAGTTTCTTGTCCTTGATTTTAGTGTGGGTTTTTTAAAGATAGATGTTTTTTATTTTTTTTGTATATGTAATGGTACTAATCCTATTTAATATGAATGAATTGATCATTTTTTATCATCTGTCTTCTATACTTAAGATGTTAATTTATGTTAGTGTTTCCCCAGTGGCCATGAGTTAACTGATTAGTGCTTTTTTTACTATTGGTTTACAATTCTTCAATTAAATGACACCAAAAGGGGGAATATTTATTTCATTATAGTAGGGACTAGGTACTATGACAATTGTGTGAGATATTAATATGGCTATTAAATAGGGGGAATAATGACAGGGGGGACACAATAGGAGGAACCATGTAATAATGTTGGTATATTGACAGGAAGAAGCATTGTGTATAGTGATAAGGGGAACATTCACTTACAGTATTGGTGATCAATCTAATTGAATGAGGTGAATGAATTTTGATGTTCTGAGGTTGAGACTTTGAGATTATAGTTTGTCATTATCAAAAAGGGGGAAAATTGATATCCTATGTTTTGATGATAATCATTTGTCTTTAAAGGACCAGGTCCCTGGCTCATCATGAAGTAGTACAGCTGTCACACTTTGCACTATTTTGTTTGCTAGTTCTACTAACTATGCAAGAGTGTAGTTTACCCATTGGGACACATGGTTGAATAAAAATTAAAACCTGATTTATTCACTACTATAAATAGATAAGGATGCCTCTCATTCAACTAGTTGTTGCAAAGATAGTGAAACAAAGAAATGACAAAAGCTCATATTGATCTATTTCAAAATCTATGTATGTGTGCATACTTCAAGTTTAGTTTTTCTTGAGTCACGTATTGGATTGTAATTGAATTACCCATCTTATAAGTGTGATGTTTTTCTTTTGGCAGTATAGTACGTAGGTAGAGTTACCTGAGGCGATATTGGTTAGAGTTAATTAATATTTGACAGAGTTGTCAAGAGAAGATATTGTAATATAGTTCTGACAAATTAGTGGAGCTTAGAGTTATGTTCCAATATAGTCTATAATCATGAGTTTTATTATAGAGGTGTTTTGACTAGTTGAGAGGGAAAGCCACAGTTTTTCCTCCCATGAGCAAGGAGGCTTCCACATAAATATCTATGTTCTTAGACTTCTGCAGTTTTATATTTTCTATAGGTTTATTACCTTTAAATTAAGTCTAAGGGACGTGGTCCCTTTTATGGTAGTGCATCCCCACATTTCATCATAAACTATTTCTAAGATGAGCAAATCTACCCAGGTCTCATCCCCAGAAAAAGTCAAAATACTGGATCGGTACACTTGATCCACCACTAAAGTATCTCCTGTAGTGGTAGATACTCATATTAGAATATCAAAAAGTTAACTAAAAAAATCAAAACCCAAAACATAATATGCAAAAACATAGAGAATGTCATTCCTAGATCAAACCACATAGATGTCGATATGAAACAATTGAGGACGATACCTGTGTCACGGCATTAGAAGCCTCTACCTTTGGTCTGGAGGGTATAGTATATCACTATCCATGACCAGTAATTGGATGAGTTGCCTGGCAACCACCGATTTAGGCTCCACTAAACCTGCCTTTTGCCCCTCTAATGAAACCCCTACAGCTCACAGCTAAAAAAAGAGTAGCCCCAATCACTCAACGGGGACAATATTTGTCCTAATGGTCAATTTCATCACACACAAAGCAACCTCTATGACCCAACTTAACAAGAGAAGGCACCATTTGTCCCGGATGGCCACCATAAATAGTTAGACCAAAAGATCCACTACCAGATCTCTACAAGGTTGCCTACACTGGTCTACCATGATATCCACAGAACCCTCTGGAATCCCTACATCGAGAAGTGTGACATCTAAACTAGCAAAAGTCATGCACCTTCTTGATTTCTCCATGACATGCTCAAAGAGTACACTCAGTCATCTTAGAATGATGTACTATACTCTAAAAAGACATTCTAAATACAACTATCTAAAATATAGCAAACAGGAGAGCGACATCCTCCTCCTTATGAACTTGTAAATCTTCTCAACATCGATTGCAATATCGGTATAGAAATATCTAGAGAAGGCATGGAAGAGTGCCTCATACTCTAGAATAGTCATGCAACCTTCTTCTAGGTAATCAAACTTATCTCTCATCTTATCCCTCAGGCTATAAGGAACGAATCTCTCAAAAAAGGCCTTAGCAAACTGATTCTAAGTAATCTAAAGAGAATGAAGAGATATGCAACTAACAAGTGATGTCCACCAATCTCTAGAAATATCTCTAAATTGATAAGTAGTATATGCGACACTATGCAACTCAAGAGAACCCAAATAATTCAACTTCTCATGATAATAAATCAAGAGTTCATAGGAATCCTCGCCCACAACACCATTGAACTTAATGGTACCAAAATTTGTTAATCTCTCAAACATAATCTGATCCTCAGAAGAACAAAGTGTACTGAGAACAAGAGAAGGTATGGTGAATCTGGTAGGTTGAGATCCAACCTGATGGGGCAACAAAGATGAAGGTTGAACTAATGACTTCAGAGTACCAAAATTGGATGCAGGTGATGAAAGAGTAATAAAAATTGGAGTTTGTACAGTACCAAAAAACAAGTAGGTGCAACTGGAGGTTCCATACTCCATGCAAGAAAAACACCAGAAATAGACACTGGCACAAATAGGGGTACAATACTCGGAACTAGGGGAACACTAGGAAAACTCAAAGAAGCACCCTCAAAATGGGTCAACAAGTAAATCACCAATACCTTCAAGACTTGGGTAGAATTACTCGGTGGAACCGAAGTAGAACCCATACTTCAAAAATACTAAACATAGCTCAGGAAAAAGTCCCCTAGCACTACTCCTAGACGTGGAAGATCCACGAGCCCTTCCACTACCTCGAGTCCATCCATGACTCACAACTGACCCTCTAGACTAGGCTCTCTCCTTGGATTAAGATTCAAAATTTGCAAGATCACGAGATCTAGTCATTATAATCAGAGTAGAAAAGATTCAAATATGACATAGAACACAATGTATGAATGAAATCCACACGATAAAGAACACAATGAGGGATGTATCATAAAGACATCTTATAGTCTCTCAAATATAGATATGAATGTCTATGTATTGATCTACAAAACACTATTAGACATCCCATTCTTACACCATTGAGACCAATAAACCTGGCTACTCAAATACTAATTTGTCATGACCCAAAAATCCAAGGGTATTGATGTCACTTGGCACAGTGAACCTTGATAAGTAAGCCTATGTAACACCCCAAATCTGGTACCGGGAACGCTACACGATGCTCATGACCCCAAAGGACCACAAGCTAACCCATGATTGATATCTATAATTGTACACTACATAATATACTGTATAAATGTGAAAAAGGGATAAAAGGCCATAAGGTTCAAATATCTAATAAAACATAACATCTGGAAATATGGTATACTAATACGAAACAAAAATGAAATAACTGTCTGAATATGCTATAGTCTGAAAGCCTCTAAACTGTCTGAATAAGGAGTTGATGCGACATATCCCCAACTAAATCCAACTACTAAAATAAAATAAGTACTAAAAGAATAAAATAATCAAAATAATAACATTCTTGAATGACGAGGACTTATCGCTAGTCTGTCTGCTGATTGTTTGATCAACTAAGGGTGCTCTGGATCTCATGCATTTGAACCTATGGTATAAAACACCATAGTGCAAATGTGTCAGTATGATTAAATGTACTGTATGCATGTAAGGTAGACTGAATGCAAGGGGTTTAAATGCATAAACAATACTAACTGACTAAATAACATAAACATGAGAATATATGCATGAATACGAGAACTATAACTGAGATCATGACATCACTAAATTTGAATATTGATAACACAAGGTTTTTATTACTGATATACTATTATCTGAATGAATATGTTAATAGTCCTACTTATGATGGAATGAGCTAAGTTTTGTACTGAACTGGGTGACTGTATCTGACAGTCCTAAATTTTGTAAAACTATCTAAGTTCTATTACTAAGACTGAGACTGAGACTATAACTGTGGGAAGTATTCATCTAATTGTCATGACCCAAATGAGATAATACAATTGACTTGTTGTCCAATCTATAACCCAAATTAGAAGGGTGTCAATACCGCACCACTGGTAAGGACAAGATGCGAGTAATCCCTTATCTAACAGGTACTCTAAGGAGAATGGTGGGACCCTCATATAATAGGTGAATCTAACTCATCTACCCACAAATAGTAGGTTTAATGTCTCAACCTACGCTGGCTACATAGTTTTGGAGCGCAAGGATTGCTTTAAAGAATCACACCTCTAATAACAAGTGAGTTCCCTTCCTTGGGCTCACTCGGTGCTGAATCCTACTAAAATCTAAATAGGCACTAAACATGATTAGCTGAAATGAACTGGACTGCCCTCATTGAGTTTTGTTAACTAACAGAATACTACTGAGATTACTAAATTTCTAAGATTTCTGAGATTTTTGAGTTTACTAAGTTTTCCTGTGTTATGAGACTAACTGAATTCTATTGAACTTGGCTTGACTTAGAGTATCTTGAAAAGATGACACTGGCTCTAGGAATACAACTAAATTGTCAGTACAAGTACTCCCATGACTTGATAGCATGAAACTGACAAGACATGATACTTCCTGGACTCACGACCATAATCAACAATCCATAATACAATCATTGGGGAATTTCATAAGGAACTTGATTATCATGGTTTGGTACATGAATAGGAATGCATATTAATATGTAATAATTTCATAGTCTAATCTCATGAACATTCCATCAAATAATTTCAATGCATCACAATAACATGGAAGTCATTTTGAACATAAGGGTACAACATGGGTTATTCAGTTTTGTCATAATTGAGTCCTAAAGCATGAATCTTGTTCTCTTGGGCATTTTATCAAACACATTACATGCATAATATTAGGCTTAGAAATATAAACTAGTTCATACATCATGGTTACTTTAATAAAATCCATTTAAGAGTTTCCAACCCACATACTAGTAAAATTTCATGAAATGTACATAAAGGCTCCAACTTAGGATTCATACAACCACATCAACATAATTAAAATCAACCCACCACATGAAAATCACAATTCATGAGTTTAAAATGAGATTCTTGAGCTTCTTGGGTGAAAGAAACCCACGAATCAACACTTTACATACCTCAAAAGCTTGAATCTTTATAGAGGTTAACTTTTCTTAAAGGTTCTTGAATGATGATGTTTTGATTCTTGAGTTTTCTTGAAGAAGGGTTTGAATCTTGTTCTTGGGTTTTGATCTTCAAAGAAACCCTAATTTTGATTTTATGGATGAATGAGGAGTTATGTGCTTTGATTCCATGTAATTGGTGGTTAAAAAGGGTGGGAAAACACCCAAAAAGCCCTTTAAAATGTCATTTCAACACTATTTTGGACAAAATTAATGGTCTGGGTGACGGACCATCCCTCTGGTGTCTGATAGTCACTGCAACCATCATTTTTGGGCTAGAAAATAGCCTTAATACATCAGTTGTGACAGACAGAGTGATATTCCATCGCTGACATAATGGTCCGTCAGCTTGCCCGTCGCTCCTGGGCAGCTCAGACAACTCTCAGTAAAATGTCCATAACTTTTTACTCTAATACCAGATTTTGGAGAAATTTATATCATTGCAAATATAATTGAATTATCTATCTGTTGGTGTGTCATGAGGTCAAAAATTAGTTGTATAACAGAAGATATTCTCATTTAAAAATGACAATGACAATATCCTTCTCAAGAATTCAATCGGTAAGGGATGTTTTGATTCGTCTAATAGATAGAATGCATTTAAGGCCTTAATAAACATCAAACTTGATAAAAAACCTACTAAACCACTAAAATTTCTTTCTTATGATCTTGAAGAATGGTTCTACTATTGGTTGGGATTCTCAGGGTATTACAATATCTTCCCATTGAGAATATTTGACCTCGAATGGGACTGACTAAGCTAAGATTTCTGATAGACTGAACTTAATTAAAGGATGTAAACATCTGAAAAATGTCTATATGATTGGAACTAATGATATACTAAAATTTCATACTGAATATGCACGTCTGATACATGGATATGTGGCGGATAGTCTTCATGAATGCATGACTAAAATTACTGAGAAACTGAGTTTCTTTGGATGAGAATGGATATCTGATGCATGAATACGTGACTGAAATTATACATGAACATATTACTGGATATGCAAGTGTATTTGATTCCAAGTTTATAACTAAAATCTAAACATGAAACCGAATAAGCCTAAGGAAGGATATCACCTTGGGCTGTGTCTGAGTATGCAGAGAAGAGGTGAGGATACTTGTTCTGCATGTATGCTTCTTATTCCCAAGTAAATCCATCAACGGACTAATTCCACCAAAGAACTTTAACTAGAGGGACTTCTTTGTTCCTTTGTCTACGAGTCTGGTAGTAAAGAATTTTGACTGAGATCCCTTTGAAAGAAAGGTTGTTCTGAATGTCTAAGCCCCCTACAGGGACTACAATTCCTGGGTGACCTATTCAAATCTTTAGAAATAAGACATGGAACACTAAATAAACTGAAGCTAGATCTGAAGACAATTCGATCTCATAAGCTACCTTGCTGAAACGGCTGAGAATTTTGAAGGGACCAACATATCGGGGAGTGAATTTTCCTTTCTTGCCGAACCGCTTCACTCCCTTCAAGGAAGAGATTTTAAAGTACACATAATCACCAATATGAAACTCGAGATCCTTTCTACGTACATCTGCATAAGATTTATGTCGGCTCTGAGCAGCCCGAAGTCTTTCTCTGATCAACTGGACTTTTTCTAAGGCATAAAATACTAAGTCAGGCCCTATAACTGAGGCCTCTCTAACTTCAAACCAACCAATTGGAGATCTACATCTCCTACCATAGAGAGTTTCGAATGGATCCATCAAAATGCTGGAATAATAGTTGTTGTTGTATGCAAACTCAATCAAAGGCAAGTGGTCATCCCAACTGCCCTTGCAATCAATTGCACACGCTTGCAGCATATATATTCTAAATTTTGAATAGTCGTTTCTGCTTGATCATCTTTCTAAGGATAATAGGTTGTAATGAGATGAACTTGGTTACCAAGACTCCTTTGGAATATTTTCCAGAAGTGAGTGGTGAACTGAGTACCTCTGTAAGAGATAATAGACAATGGAACATCGTGCAATCTGACCAACTCCCTGATACAGAGTTTGGAATAATCCTCGGCTGAAAAGAAGGTATGGACTGGAAATAAATAAGCTGATTTGGTCATCCTATCTATAATAACCCAGATTAAATCATGCTGACGACGAGTATGAGGAAAACCCATAACAAAGTCCATGTTCACTTCTTCCCACTTCTAAGTAGGAATACTGAACTCCTACATGGACCCACTAGGTTTTTGATGCCTTATCTTAACCTGCTAACTTGTAGAGCATTTAGCCATGAACTCTACAACATCTCTCTTCATCCCACTCCACCAATAGATCTCTCACAAATTATGGTACATCTTTGTGTCCCCTGGATAAATCGAGTAGCGTTCACCGTGCTTTTTTGCAAGAATTCGTTGCCTCAAGTCATCTACACCTGGAACAAAAAAAGACCCTAACAACGTAAAACACCATCTCTCCTTGGGAGAAAACCTCCACTTTTTGATCTTTGACTAATTCTTTCAACTTTACAAGAATGGGATCTCTATCCTGCTTTTCTTTTACCTTGGAAACTAGGGATGATTCCGAGCTGTCCTAAACCCATATAATACCTTTTGCTGAATCGACTAAGTAGACACCTAGTCTAGAAAGCTGATGGACTTTCTAAGCTAACTTCTTACCACTGTCCTCAACATGAGCAACACAACCTATAGACAGTCTATTGAGAGCATCGGCCACTACATTGGTCTTGCCCGAATGATAAAGGTCACTTATGTTATAATCTTTCAAGAGCTCTAACCACCTTCTTTGACGGAGGTTAAGATCTTTCTGAGAGAGTACATACTGATGGCTCTTGTGATCTGTGAATACATCTACATAAACACCATAAAAGTAATCCCTCCAAATCTGTAAGGCAAAAACTATGACTTTTAACTCAAGATCATAAGTCTAATAATTCATCTCATGGGGTTTAAGCTGTTTGGAGGCATAGGATATGACCTTACCATGTTGTATGAGGACACAACCCAAACCTACTCTGGATGCATCACAGTACACTATGAATCCATCTGAACCATCTAGAAGAGTCAAAACTGAAGCAGAGGTGAGTCGAGTCTTCAACTCCTAAAAACTCTTTTAGCATGAATCTGACCACTGAAATTAAACTTTCTTCTAAGTCAATCTTGACATTTGGGATGCAATAGACAAAAATCCTTCAACAAACCAATGGTAATAGCCAGCCAAACCTAAGAAACTCCTGATGTCTGATGGAGAGCTATGTCTAGGCCTATTTCTCACTACTTTTGTATTTTGAGGATCAACTCTAATGCCATCAGCAGAGACGATATAACCAAGGAATGCTACTGAGCTTAGCCAAAATTCACACTTACTGAATTTGGAAATATATGATGATTTCTGAGAGTATGCAGTACTATTTTGAGATGGTCTGCATAATTAGGCTCACAATGGGAATAGGAAAGAATATCATATAAGAAGACTAATGAGGACTTTGAAGAACATGTCCTAGTACTACTTGAACACACGGTTCATCAAGTCCATGAAAGCTTCTAGGTAATTGGTAAGACCAAAGGACATGACTATGAATTCAAAGTGACCATACCGAATACGAAAAGCTATTTTTAGAATATCATATTCTCTGACCCTGAGTAGATGATAGCCTAATCTAAGCTCTATCTTGGAGAAATAACTGGCACCCTGAATTTGGTCAAACAAGTCATAAATTCTGGGAAGTGGATACTTGTTCTTGACTATGACTTTATTTAAATGACGGTAGTATATACACATTTTAAGAGAACTATCTTTCTTCCGCACGAATAAGATTGGTGCAATCCACGGGGATATACTGGGTTAGATGAATCATTTGTCTAGGAGATAATTTATTTGTTCTTTAAATTCTCTAAGTTTTCTTTGTGCCATTCTGTATGGTGGAATAGATATAGGGTGAGAATCTGGAAGAAGGTCAATACCAAAGTCTATTTCTTTTTTGGGAGAAATTCCTAGAAGATCTTTGGGAAAGACATCTGAGTATTCATTCACTACTGGGACTGATTGAAGACTAGGAGTCTTGGAACTAGTGTCCTTAACTCGAACCAGATGATAGATACATCCCTTAGATATCATTTTCCGTGTCTGAAGGTAGGAATCAAGCTGACCTCTAAAAACATAAATACTATCCTTCCATTCTAGGACGGGTTCATTCGAAAACTAAAATTGGACAACTTTGTTTATTTAGTCGACTGTAGCATAGCAGGAATTAAGGCAATCTATGCTGAGAATGACGTCGAAATCAGTCATCTCTAATTTAACTAAGTTTGCTGAAGTGACTTTCTGAGATACCATAACTAGACAGTTCCTGTATACCCGTCGGGCTATGATAGTTTTACCCACTGGGGTAGATACTGAGAAGGACTCTGCTACAATTTTAGGACTGACACAAAAATCAACTGCTATATAAGGAGCAAAAAGTGATAAAAAAGCTCCTGGATCTAGTAATGCATAAACATGTACATTAAAGTAGAGTTCAAAGCTCTATAGAAATTCTCCATTAAGTGATCATCAGTCATCTTGTAGTTGGGATATTGTGTGAACTTTTTCTTGAATCGCATCCAAGTTTCATGCAGTTCCTTGTTTGGCAATTATCTGAAGTTGTTGATTTCATCCCTCAACTATAACATCCAAGAGGGTGAAAATAACCTTTCTAGGAAAGATCCTTTCAATTACCTCAAGTTGTTTTTATAGAATTAGGGGCTAACTCATTCAACCACATTGTTGCCTCCCCAGACAGAGACAATGGGAACAACCGAAGACGAATGACATTTTGACCAATAATGGGGTTATCAAAGGACTTGAAAATGTTGATAAAAGTCACCAAGTGCATGTTTGGGTTATCTCCTGGAAGTCCTCTAAATAACCCCTTAAGAATTAGCAGCTATATCATGGTGTTAGTTATATTGAACTTTACCCCAGGTGCCAGTAGGGGTGGAATAATTTCTCTTGTAGCACCAGCTTCATCCAAGTTATACTCATCCTAATCTAGATTAACTTGCATAACAAATTGGAGGTTTTCTCTCCTACTAGCTACCTGGTTTTTATTGGCAGTTGCCGCTGCATTCTCTGCATGCCTTCTATTTGCTGGGTTAATCAGATCATCATCTCCCAAATACTTATCATTAGGATTAGGTTCAAGAGCTAATTTCCTGTTATTTTTCCACCTCTCTTATGAGAGAATTTGTAACGCCCGAAAATCGGGTCCCGAGACGTCACACGGTGCTTAGAATCACAAGTGAACCCAAACTAACCCTTCTACTGGCATAACTCATAATCAACTGCACAAAAAGTATAAATCTATACAAATCTGCAGAAAATAACTCTTTTCTGAATATGATAGATACAAAACTAAATTCACAAGATTACAACTCTAGTTTTACAACCAAAACTAAAACAGAATACATCAACTTCTACTGACTGTCTATGAAGCCTATACTAGTACTGACTGTAGGTAGTCGGGTCATGAATCCCGACTAATCAAACTCAATATGACTGAATAAAGAAAATACAATACTTCTCGAACTGTATAACTAACTCAAGCCCTTGAATCAAAAGGACTCATCACCTGCTGAATGGATGCCGCGAACTGACTAGATCTGAAGATGTACACTATACCTTGTATCCCACATACGAATATGTGGGTCAGTACCATGGAAACGTACCGAGCATATGGGGTGAAATGTATATATAAAATAATATCTTAATATCATCACAGTTTATAAAATTATACATGCTGATATAAATGACTCACTTAGCTCGAATTAAAATCATCATAATCATTAGAGAGTAAAATATATCGAGTGAAACATGTGAGTCATCATAGTAAATCTCAATTCACTTCCATCTCAATTCCAAATCATCAAAGCAATCAAATCTCATAACAATTCTCTTTGGAATATATGTTCATTAAATCTTTCAAAAACAATGACTTTCTCAAACTCAGTCTTTCAAACAAATATGTTTTCATCTCAGATAGAAGAATAAGACTTTTCATATTAGATAGGAGAATACACACACACATTGGGAGTCTTTTACAACCGACATAAACCATGTGAGCTACATGGATTCCAGTGTCCAACCCACATTAGGGAGAGCTGTCCTGTCCTTGCAATCAGAGTAGGACCTTAATCTTTTGTTCACTAGTGATCACTATATCAATCATCCTTAGGCTCACATCCTATGGGGGCATGTTGTTCTAGGGAAGTACCAATCACAACTATACCTCCCACTCGGTGCTAAAGACTACTCCCGAACTTAGCTCAAATTATTTCAAAAGAAAATCCATAACAACTCAATTCAACAATTCATATTGGGAGCCATCATGATACCACTTTTTCATAATAAATTAACTTGTGGATTTCTTTTCTCATTTGAGTTCAAAAATAACTCTTTCAAGACCAAAAGGTCAAATCATTCAAATATCAAAGTGTATATAACACATTACTTCACCAAAGATCATACTCTCAAAGAGGGTTTAAATCCCATATATCAACACTTGAGCAAAACATTTCAAGATTCATACTTTGTAGAGCAAACAAATATAACTCATATGAAAATCTGGAAACTCAATTTGAAACATGATATTAACATCAAACCTCAAGGAATTTATCTTTAATACATCGCAAAAATATCATAGTTTCTTGAACAAGAATATAAGATAATAGTTTCCATCTCAAATTCATAATTAAACAAGTAAAATCATGTATCTTTGAAAAATAGTACAAATTTTTGGGCACAAAAATGAAAGGATGTTCTTTTTGAAAACCCCACATACCTTAAACTTGAAGCTTTGAATGAACTCTTGACCTTGGGACTCTATTCGTGAAAATAATGAGTGTTTCTGTAGCCCTCGGAATGGGAATTCCGAATTTAGAAGAATTATTGAAAACTCATGGTTGAATCTTGAGATATTTGAATTTTTAGGTTGAAACCCTAATGAATGTTCTTGGTGATTTTGAGAGGAAATAAACTTATTTTGGTGTTATGGGAGTTTAATCCCGTGTTATAGAGATATATAAGGGTGTTTTTTGCACTTGGAAGTGAGGTATGAGGCGTACAACCGATGGCAGACCTTAAGGTGTGTGTCGCACACCTTATGGCAGACATTTAAGTATGTCTCGTACTCCCAATCTCACACATTTGATTGGGTGGCGCATTGCCCATCGCACACCCTTACTGCCTCTCAAGAAAATGGGCATAACTCTTCGCTCGAGTATCGGATTTTTGCGAAATTGGTATCATTGGAAAGCTAATTCAATTATATACAATTTGATAGGTATTATGATGAAAAATTCCATGTATATTAAGTGATATTCAGTTTTGAAGTTGACCCTTGTAGAATCGAATGTCAAACTTTGTATGAATCAATTAGTCTTAGCTTAACTTTGTTCTAGGTCATTGCTATGAACATTTTTCACCTCTAAACTACTCCATAGACTAGGATAACGATCATAAAACTTGTATTCACGTGAGAATTACTTGGATTAGAGCTTAGACGTGCAAGAACGACGGTTAAAATTCTAGCACAAAAATATGGGGTATTACAGAGTAGGCGGTCGTTGTCAATTATATAACCTAACTAGGATGCGGTCAAACTCTATAGGAAATACTGTGTTCACTATGTATTGGGGTTGTTATTAGATTGTTGATCAAAGTGTCTAAATTAAAGAGGGGTTTTGTTTTTTAAATGTTATCTCTTTATTTTGAACTGTATGTGTTCCAAATAGTTCTCCTTATTGTAATTAGTAATTCAATGAGAATAGACAAACTGGAGTTATGGTTACCAAGATATTCAAGAAGCTAGGGTTGTGAATTATTTTTAAATTTCCACTTAATCACTTCAATTGCAAGAGTTACTGAATCCTTAAATTTACCCATTTGTTTCTCAACCTAAATGAGTAGATTATCCTTCAATTCTCTCAAACTTAAAGAACACGTTAATTTAATCAATTATTCTCTGATGTGTGTTTATCCTGTTAAGGCATCAACCCTTAACCCAAAGGTTAAAGCCTTTAGATCCCATGTAAACCCCTTTTTTCCCAACAAACACTTTTTTATTAGAACAAATGATGTTCTTGGGCTCACGCTTCAAGTTTGCAACCAAGAAATGTCATTATTGTGAAGAAGGGTTTATACAACTTTAGTTTATCATGGAAATCAAAATTTTTCACAATCCCAATCAACTTTTAATATCAAGGCTCCCATAACCCTAGTTATGGGAGCTTAGTCACCCATTTCCATAGATGAAGAAGACAAATTCATTATGTTTCTCATAAATAAATTCAGAAATTACTTACAAAAATCACAAGATTTTTTCTTGAATCTTCAGAAGAAAATATGCATAAAATGATTAGATCCACAATTCTAGCTTATACACAAAGAAAACTACGTTACAATGAGTTTTTCCAAGTTTGAAATATCATCCAAGATACCTAAATAAAACCTAAACTGGGTATTTATATGTTCTCAGTTGCAGATGATTTAAAATTTGAACTCAAAAAAACTGCATTCAAGTTAATGGCCTAATTAATGGCCCATAGCCTCACTGATGATCCATTGCTTGGGACATCACTGAATGTCTTGGGATGTCAGGTTTTGTTAAGGGCTGATGGATATGTTTGTTGACCGTCGCTGAACTAACGGTCCGTCGCAGAGGCCGTAGTTGGTTCCTTTGGAATCTTGAGTTCTATTTAAGCCTGATGGCCAAGTTGGCGGTCTGCCAAAAGGTTGATGGTTTGCCACTTGGACCGTCACATGACTTCTCTACTTGAAGCATTCTATTTAGCTCTGACGGCCACACTAGCGGTCCATCTCATGACTGACGGTCTGCTAGTTTGACTGTCAGTGCCCTTTTTTTTCTATTTTTCCATATTTTTCTTCCAGCTAACTCCTTAACCTAAAAACACTACGATCTAGTATTAAATACAATAGTAGTTGCTTGAAAACTTACAATTATCTCTTGAAAAAGATGTAAAATGTTCCATCAAAAGCCGGAACATTAGTCCCACCTTTGGAAAATGAGTTTGTAAGACTAACTCATTGCTCAAATATCATTAGGGACCTATAAACCTCAAGAAATTTGAGTAAATCAATAACATTTGAGGCTACAATTGAACCTCAAAGACTTAGGGGTTTTGGGTCTAGAAATCAATAAATTAATACAAAAGTAGAAGAAATCTTACCTTAGATTTCTAGCAAAATAGATTACACAAGTTATTCAAGATCCTAATCAACCCACAAGACTCACTTTGAAAACATTTCACTATATTAGGGTTTAAAGCTCAAGAGGGAGGCACAAATGGCCAAAATTTCAAGTAAGACAACCTTTAAAGAGGCTTACCCAAGTCTCTAGTCTCGCGGTCACGGAACCTGCTCAGCCGCAATCGCAGAACCATATTCCCACCCCTCATACTACGATCGCGATATCTATCCTTATTCCAGGCATGGATGAAGTTAGGATCTTGGTTTCGAGCTTCGGCAAATTCTATGAGATTCATCTGGAGTCTATTTCGAGCAAATGAGATATGTAAAGACATAGATTTTGATGTTCTAGATGCGTTAGCAAAGTAGGATTTCACATTTAAAGTCGTTTTATTAAAGTTTTTGCTCAGTGGTCATTTAGAACCAATGAAGACTTTAAATTTGGAAAATGGTTATAAAAAACAAAACAAACCACCAGATAATTTAAGTATATGTTCTAGCAAGTCACTAAATACTTTAGGTAGCTATGGAGAATCTCTATCGATGAAAATAAGAAAAATACGGACAATGACCTGAAGGGTCATTACAAAAGTCTTGAAGAAAATTTACATCCACTAAAAGTCTTGAAGAAAATTTATACCATAAGATCTTACCTCGGAAGTGTTAAAATATCCTATAGGGGAATGACATCTCCTATGGTACAAAGCTTCATAAGGTGCCATCTCAATACTCGAATGATAATTATTGTTGTAGCAAACTCTACCAATGCTAAGTGCTGATCCCACTATCCTCCAAAGTCCATAACACAAGCTCAAAGTGTATCCTCAAGCATGTAAATAGTTTGCTCGGACTAACCATCTATCTTCAGATGAATGGCTATACTCAAATCCACTCGAGTACCCAACTCATCCTGAAATGCTCTCCAAAATCGTGAAGTAAATACAGAACCACGATCTGATATAATATACACAGGGAAAGCATTCAAACAAACTATCTCTTGAGCATAAATCTAGGCCAATCTCTCAGCACTAAAAGTCATCTGAATAGGAAGGAAATGTGCCGACTAGGTCAAACGATCCATAATAATTATGACCGTGAGAAGTACTAGGCAAACCACTAATGAAGTCCATGGTAAACCTTTCCCATTTCCACTTAGGAATAGGTAACCTCTGAGTCAAACCACTGGATGTTAATGCTCGGCATTAACTTCTGACAACATAGGCAATGAGCTACAAAGTCTTCCACATCTCTCTTCATACCATCCCACCAATAAAGATGCCTCAAATCTCTATACATCTTGGACATATTAGGGTGAATAAAATATCTAGAGATGTGAGCCTTATGTAAAATGGACTGAATTAAGTCATCAAGTCAAGGAAAACAAATACAACCTTGAAACCTCAAGATACCCTCGAAATCTATAGTGTGTCTCCCAGACTCTCTACTCACCACTCCATCATACAGAAAAAACAACTTACTATCCTCAAACTGACAATCATGAATTTGCTCAAATAGGGAGGACCTCGCCTCCGCACAAGCCAAAAACCTCGCGGGATCTAAAGTATCAAGGACTGATTGCTTAAGGACTGGATGTCTCGTGCTAACGGCCTCTGAGAAACTTATATACATGCCAAACTATCCATACTCATTGCCTTGCGACTCAAGGAACCAACAACTACATTCACTTAACCTAGATGAAATAAGATAGAAATATTGTAGTCCTTTAGCAACTCCATCCATCTGCACTTGCGAGCATTAAGCTCTCGCTAGGTCATAAGATAATGAAAACTTTGATGATCACTAAAAAAACTATACAAGAAATGTCTCCAAATCTTTAGCGCAAAAACCACCGCCGCCAACTACAAATCACGATATGGGTAGTTGCGCTCATGCACCTTAAGCTGTCTATAAGCATAGGCAATGACACGACCCTACTGCATCAAAATACATCCAAGACCAACACTAGATACTTTAAAAAACACTATGAATCCTTCACCCTCAACTGGAAGGGCTAACACTAGGGCTGAAGTGAGATAATCCTTGAGCTTTCCAAAGCTCAACTCACACTTCACGGACAATTAAAAGTGAACTTCCTTCTGGGTCAATCAAGTCTTAGGTACTGATATGGTAGAAAAACTCTAACAAAGTGCGTATAATAACCTGCCAAATTTATAAAGTTGCGAACCTTAGTAAGAGATGTAGCCCTTTCCCAATCACGAATCACTAAAATCATAGTCGAGTCTACTATTATACCCATTTTGGACAACACGTATCCAAGAAACGACAATGAATCAATCAAAAACTCGCACTTGGAGAACTTGGCAAAAAGCATGTGCTATAGCAATACCTGGAGCAGAATCCTCAAGTGTTGCGCATGATCCTCACTACTCTTGAAATAGATAAAAATATCATCAATGAACACAATAACAAAAGAGTCTACATTGAGACTGAACACACAGTTTATTAAGTTTGTAAATGAGGCTAGGGTATCAGTCAGCCGAATAGAATTTACCAAGAACTTATAGTGACTATAATGTGTCCTAAAGGCCATCTTCGGGATATCCTCAGCCTGAATCCTCAATTAATTATAATCGGACCTCAAATCTATCATAGAAAATAAAGTTGTGCCATGACGTTAGTTGAATAAATCATCAATACGAGGCATAGGATAATACTTCTTGCCCATAACATTGTTAAGCAGCCTATAATACTTACACATGCATATTGAACAATCCGTCTTCTTTGCAAACAAAATAGGGGATCACCGTGGGGACACACAAGGTCTAATGAAACCCTTACCAGGAAGATCCTAGAGCTTGGAGTTTATCTCCTTAAGCTCAGCAAGATCCATACGGTAATGTACCTTAGAAATAGGTCAGGTGCCAATCTTAATTCAATAGCAAACTCAATCTCATGGTTAGGGGGAATACTAGGAAGATCGAAAGTAAACACATCAGGAAATTCAGACACAATAGGGACAGAGTTATGCATCGAACTCTCTATATAGGTATTATATGCATAGGTTAGATAAGACCTGCAACCCCTTGAGATAAGCTATATGGCACAAACATAAGAAATAATATCCGCTGGCTCATGGCTAGTTGGACGCTGCAAAACAACTAGGGGTACGATGGGCATGGCTATGGTAACGGTCTTATAAAAATAATCAGCTACGTCATGATAGTGGGATAACCAGTCCATGCACAAAATCACATAAAAATCTTACTTATCAAGAATCATACGATCAGCACAAGTATAAACATCACTAACTATCACAACATATGATCTGAATACTTGATCCACTACTAAATCAAAACCTGTGAGAGTAGATACACACAAAGACACAGAAGATAAATTCACTAGTAAAGTCCAACCATGGTGCATAATAAGAAGATATGTAAGAATTAGTTTATCAAAGATCAAAACAAGTAGGAGCAGACCTGCGGCACTCCAAAATAAAAATTGTAACTATAACATTCAAAGTCTAAGACTTGGTTCTAGTCGGTACTGCATGCAACTGACCACCCCTTCCATCTGGCTGGGCACCTGACCGACCTCTTATCTTACTTGTATGAGTACTACCTCGAGTGCCCTGGTAACCACCCGTACGACCTCGTGAACCAACTTTACTTAAAGGATGAATAGACTTAATAAGAGTATCTCCTTGGGATAAAACAACCACTGCCCTGCGACTAGGGCACTCTCTAGAGAAATGACCAAGAAGTCTGCTAGTAAAATAAAAATCACAAGCAGAACCAAAACTCATAGATCTGAATTATTAGGCATATCTACCACGCCTATCATGTCCTACAGATGAACCTATCATGGGATGATCATTGCCCTTACTAGGGAGACCACTAAAAATGAACTTACCCCCATCAGTGGTTTAAAGAGCTGCTTGAACTAGTCGACTAATCTAACTCTGATGCTGAAAAAATAGATGGGGAGAATGTCCACCATAAGAAATACCACCCCTAAATAGGGAACTACCATGGCTCCCACAAAATCATCCCTTAAACATGGACCCTATATGGGAACATAATATAACAAAGATATTTCACAAGTAATAACTAACATTCAAATACCAATCCCATGACCTGATAGTATTAGTACAAGAGTAACTCTAAAGCCGACAACAGAAATTACAACTGGAAGTTTTATAAACTTAAATAGTTTTAGACTATTGTCTCAAATAGAAATGACCAAGTAAGGATAAAAGGGAAAGAGGGAAACTCAAACTCCAAGAGCTCGCCCTATCTCCTAATGATCAACACTGCACGTTCTCAACTCAACGATGGCAACTAGGACTCGGTTCTGCACTAAAAAGGTACATAATTATAGTTGAGTACAAAAATACAGGTGTGTAGTAGGCATCATAGGCCGACTAAGATAAATTATAATAGTAGGACAACATTGAGTAAAATAATAACTTAAATCAAGGTACATAATCCAACCTAATCCTTCTCTGATATCACTATATAAGATCACCAATAAACTTGAAAAATAGTACGACATTCTATATCCACATATACCATAATTTTTATTTAACATAAGAAATCATTTTGGAAACATAAAACCGCATATATACCATAAATGCAATAACAATCATGTAATTAGCATAATCAACACAACTAACATCATAAGAGTATAAACCAAAAGAACTTATCATGATGTCCCGTACCTTTGGGAAGTACACTCAAGGAATACAAACAAATAACTCGTTACGCAATCCCATACCACCGAAGAGTACACCAAAATATCAATTCATCAACATATCAAGCACAACTAAACAAACAACTAACTAATGTCGCGGGTTGTACATCCCCGCCATGGCATCTTACCGAGGTCTACATTCATTATCAAGATCGTAATTTGAAACAATGAATCTAAACTCACCATGACATGGTTATATATTTATTTAATCTTTAATTCATTAATAAACTTCTTGTCTACCCTATACTTTCTTTCCTCCATTTCTATGAGCCATTAGTTTGCAAGTCTAATAGTTTACTCGTCATCAAATAAGGAAAAGCTACAAGTTACCAACACTATTATTTATTCACCCATCACAAAGCCATCTTCTAGTTAGCTTCCTAATTTTATAAGTTATCAATCAAACTACCACGACATCACATACTAAATGTCAACCTAATCGCTTATTATACAATACTAGGTCTATCATTATTGAACATATCACAACCTTAAGGACTAGTTTCCATATTTTAACCAAGTATGGTCCACCAATTAGTTCACTAGGTTTCTAGCCTAAAAGTCATAGCCATTTATTAGAGACAACTAGTTATCACCTAAGCCACTTTTCTAGGAAAAAATAAATAATGTAACTATTTATCGATGTCAAGAAAATTTATTAGGTGAGCCTTAAGCTCTGCACAAGATTAAATATATCAATTATCCTTAATCCAATACATGGAATAATCCACTTCTAGTTACTAATTAGAGTTAACAAGGGACACACCTCTTATCTAGTGGTTAATAAAAAAGAAAGGATAACTATTTACCAAGGAAGACATCATTTCCCAAATACACAAATAGCTTCAGCCATACATATATTAACCTCTCATACAACCTCTCATATCTTAACCTCTCATATCTTAACCTCTCATACAACCATGCATTCATATATATACTTATAATATATAACATTATAAAATCATTATTAGATCTTCCAAATTCACCGAGAAACATCATAACATCAATATATCCTCCAAATTCATCAGGCATCATAACCACATTAATATATTCTCCGGATTAATCGGGCATCATCATCACATCAATATATCCTCTGGATTCATCGGGCATAATAATAACATTATTATATCTTTTGGATTCACCGGGCATCATCATAACATCATTACATCCTTTGGATTAATCGGGTATTATCATTACATTAATATATCTTTCGGATTGACTGAGCATTATCATCACATTAATATATCCTTTTAATTTACTGGGCATGATAGACAATTCAATAAGTATATAGAACCCATATTGATAGAGTATAAGAGATATTGGGTATCACCTAATATCATACTTTTATATTAATCCTTACAACATATTATAAGCAAACGCATAAGCATTAGTATAAAAATGATACACACATTCACCACTTTTCCAAATTAACATGCTTAAAAGCATGTCAATTATAAGTCAAGTGCATGCTCTCTAGATACCTCTTTTACTCCAACTTTTCACAATTCTAACTTCAAAGGAAAATCTTTCACATAAACATTATCTTAATTATTTGGCTTGGATCATAGAAAGAGTGGTAACATAATTAGAGGTTCACTTCGGGAATCTATCAATAATCCATGCGATATTATAACCATAGGTTCAATTTACAAGACTTTTCCAAACTGTCCATATAATGACAACATGATAATTAATCATGTATACAAATTATCCAATCATCTACCAGATGCATAACCAATGACTGATTAAAACCATTATAACATCAATAACGTAACTTAGACGTTTATCAAGTATCTAGGTCACTAACGAATTACATAGTTCAAGCTTAAGGTGGGTCAAGTCCCACCCCTAAATCCCAATAATAACCAAGTTTAATTCTACAAGACTAACTTCTACTCGAATTAGGCTTGATTATATAAATCATAATTTAAGGTATTATCAATCCTTAACTAGTTCAAAAAGGGAAAATATTCTTCAAGTATCCTTTTGTATGTCACCCAAAGACTAAGGCCAATTCATAACTAGTCATATCTAGGACAACATACTATTCCGGTTAGTCAACAACATCATTCTAAACTATTAGAGCAACTAAAGTATTCTCATACTATTTATAAGACTACCAATAGAGCTACAAAAGATTCTACGCTATAGTCAAGCATCACATTTTACAAGTGTAATAGCCTACTAGAATCAACTAATCCAAATTTTAACAATCATCCATTTATAATTCAATACCCTACCAAATCTCACAAAATATCAATAATTATACTACAATTAAGATCAATATAACTATGAGTAAGCCTAACATACCTTGAGTCAAAATTGCTCAAGAACCAATGAGCTTTGCCTTTCCTTTTCTTGAAGCTTCTTCTTCCACAAGACAAGCTATAAAAATACAATCTAAGCATCATTAAAAGATTAAAAACACCCATTATGTCACCATAGAGCCATGGGTTTAAAATGACACCAAAACTCTAAGTAGGACCCACCTTTGGAAAATGAGTTTTTGAGACTAACCCATTGCTCAATTATCATTAGGGAGGTATAAACCTCAAGAACTTTGAGTAAATCAATCACATTTGTGGCAAAAATTGAGCCTCAAAGACTTATGGGTTTTGGGTCAATAAATAAGGAAATCAAAACCACACTAGGAGAAATCTTTCCTTAGATTTATAGAATAATGGATTGCACAAGTTATTCAAGCTTCTAATAAACCCACAAGACTAAATTTGAAGAATTTTCACTCTAATATTGTTTAGATCTCAAGATGGATGCACAAATGGCCAAAATTTTAGGCAAGACAACCTTTAAATGGGCTTTCTTAAGTCTCGGTTCTCGCAGTTGTGGACCATACTAGGCTATGGTCGCAGCACCGTATTCGTACCCCTTATATTGGGGTCATAACATCTCTCTCTATGCTAGGAATGGCTGAATTTTGGAACTTGGTAAGACTGGATGCATTGGCGAAGTCAGATTTTGCATTTAACATTATTTTTTCTAAAGTTTTTTCTCGATGGTCAATTAGAACCAACACGGACTTCAAAGTGGGAAAGTGGTTCTATAAACTAAATGAACTACCAAGTAAACAAACTATTGGTTCTAGAAAGTAACTAATGATTTAAGAAAGCTATGGAGAAGATCTATTGGTGAAAATAAGCAAGAACACGGACAATGACCTCGAAGGGTCATTTTCATTAGACACAATCCAGAATGTGTTATCATCTGTCATATTACTAGGTATTAGTTTGTTTATGATATTATTTAGTATGTAATACCTATTATCTCTTGTTCCTTTGGTATCTCTTTTCTAGATTATTTATAGTAAGCTCGGGTCTATCAAAAGCAACCTCGCTACGTCACCTCTGAGGTAGTGGTATGGACTACATACACTTACCTTCTTGGAAAAAACTTTAGAGGAATATACTAGTATAGTGTTGTTGTTGTGTAATATTACACCTAATTTATATCATTTGCATTTATGGTTTTAATGCGTAATTCTCATATTTTTGTTTATATTTTATTTTTCCATCATTTTATTTAAAAATTATTTTTGAACTATGTTTAACAAAATTCTTGGCTCAATGACATTCGTCGGTGCCTTACAGGTTCTATCATATTCCTCATAAGTTTTTTATCTTCCCTTTAAATGAAAAGTATGGTAAAATATTTGAGATGATTTAAAATTTTTTATAAAGATTACAATTAGTTACAAATTTAGCACAAGAATTTGTTGAACTCTATACAAAGCAGATTGTTTGAAAAGGTCTTAAAAATTCTATCCAAACCATTGTCAGAAAGTCCAAAGAAATTCAAGAGATCTAAATTAAGGAAGAATTTTTTAGAAAGGTACAAACAATATCCACCAAGATTGTAAACTAATATTGAATGAGTTTTCAAATAGGATACCTAGCCTTAAGTTTATGAGGCTCCAAAATCCATTTTAGATGACAATCACGGATGAATTTGATTATGCAATCATGAGACTTTGATTATGCAATCACAATCTTTATTTTATTGTAAGTTTCATTACTTACCTTCTTTAACTCTTTTCTTGAAGACTTTGAAAGAAAATTATCGTCGTTAATAATTGAGGTCAGCTATGATAATGTGCAACTTTATTAGATTATTGGAAACTAATTAAAAATAATGATTTATTCAGTAGTTAATTGGAAAAAACCCATAATCCATAAAAGTAGACTGGTTGAGAATACAACAAGAAGTGAGTTGGAAAATAACCGAGGGGCCTCAGCATATTGCCTTTAAAATTAATAGATATTATCAATGTAATGAATGATCCCAAAAACTATTGGGAGATTTTCTATGGATAAATACGTCGGTCGACAATGGCATATGAGAAATCATTCTGAGTTTGTCTATATCTTTGTATTAATTTTATGCATACATTGTATATCATATTTGCATAAACTATACACACCTGATTCTCATCTCATAAGGTGAGATATGTAAGCAGCCCTTTTTGGGTTCAATATCCCTAAATTAAAAAAAATTATAATTTATATAATCGAGAGAACTTATATTGTTTGAATAGTAGCTTCTTTTGAAACCACTTGTACTTTTATGACACTCAAAGAAGTTCTCTTGCATGTTTGAGGCATGAATAGAACCAACCTCATCATTTCTTATGTTGTGTGGTGATGTTTAGATTAATTTAAGTACTTTTCTAACTTTATGGTTTGCCTTGATATTTAGAACCATAGGAGGATTTTGGCTAATAAGGAGTCAAGGACTTTATTATTTAAGCAAATTTGTTATCAGCAGTATGAGTTTATCAAGGTTCACTTCATTTGTGATTGGGGATTAAGTGGTCAACTTGAGAGGGTCATCATGGATTTTGAGGGTGTTTTTAGATTTGATGGCCCTATTTATGTTTCAAAAATTAATGGCTTCAATTAGATGATTTTGCATGGGGTTCACATCTCTAGAAATTTTATTCACCCTAGTACAACCAAGATGAAAAGAGATTTGAGATATAATTATTGGTGGAGGGGTAAGAAGAGAGATATGTCATACTTTGTAGTTCTTTTCCTTTGTTGTTAGCAACTAAAGGATGAGCATCAATATACTGGTTATTTGACTCAAAGGTTACCCATTATTGAGTGGAAATTGGAAAGATTACTATGTATTTTATTGGTGGGTTCCCTCATACTTTGCATGGTTCCAATGATTTTTTTTGTCTACAGATCACTTTACCATGTTAACACATTTCATTCCTATTTAGATAGTTTTCTCTACAATGTGATTTGACCATATCTATGTTTGAAAGATAGTTCATTTGCATAGTGTGCTAATTTTTATCATTATAGATCATGGTTCTATGTTAAATTTGATGTTCTTGCAAGCATATATGGAGGAATTAGGAATTATGTGAATTTGAGTACAACTTTTCATCTCTACACCGATGGTCATTTCGAGCGAAATATTAAAGTTATTAAGAATATGCTCCTATCCTGCATTATGGATTTTGGAGGCTAATGGGAGCAACACCTGCAATAACAGAATTTGCATATAATAATAATTATAATTCAAGTATAAAGATGTAGACTTTTGTTTCTTTGTATTATAGGAGGTATCATTCTCTAATTTGATTTTTTGAGACTGAGTTTAATCACCATGGTAAAAATTTGGTTCAAGAGTTATTGTGTAGAGTCCGGGTGATTCAGGATAGGTTGAGAGTAGCTTAGAGTAGGATGATTTCCTATAAATACCGAAGGCTTTGTGCCTTGATATTTGGTGTTGGTGACCTTATATTCCTTAGTGTATCACCTATTATGGGTATGATGAGGATTAGGAGGTACTGAAAGCTTAGTCTGAGGTATATTAGACCTTTTGAGATTCTCTGTGTTGTTGTTCAGGTATCTTATAAGTTACTTTACATCTAGATTTTTTTGATGTTCATCTATTTTACTATGTCTCTATGTTGCAGTGGTATATTATTGATCTATCTCATGTGCATAGATGGGACTCTATCTAGTTGGATACGCGTTTGACCTTACCAGCGAAGCCGATGCTCATTATATCTAGTTGTATGAGGCTATTGAATTCTAGGGAGATTATAGTAGTTAAGGTTCAATGGAGACACTTCCCAATATAGGAGTCCACTTGTGAGATTGAGATTGAGATGCAGGCCCAGTATCCTCACCTATTTGAGATTTCAAGTATTTCCTAATCCTTAACATTCGAGGATGAAAGTTTCTTTGGTAGTGGATACTGTAATGACCCTTTATGTCATTTTCTGTATTTCGTCTTATTTTATTGTTATATCTTTTCTGTAGCTGACCCAAGTCATTTATGACTTTCTGAAACTAACATTTCGATTACATGATAGATCATTTGTTTTTTAGAGCCAATCCCATATTTTGATGTCTTCACTGGTCCAAATGTTCACCGAGAAAAACCTTTAGTAAGACAATCTCGGATGCTAATTATGACTTAGATAGTAGATCTGGAATGTTAATCTTACACTAGGTAAACCTTTGGATTTGTTCCAGATGCAACCAAGCTCATTTTGACCTAGAGGTCAGAGAGTTGGAAAATTGGAAATTTGGATGTGGCACCCTCGTTTGGTCGAAACTACCTCATATGGAAAATACATCTTTTCCATTGTAGCCAAGATATCAATTAGGTATGGTTACATAGTTTATTTGTGTATATCGTATTCCAAATGAATCCCGTGGAATTGGAGGAAACTTTGAAAATATCCAAGTTTTACCTAATAGCTGGTGCCTCTGTGATTGCACCTCGTGAGTGGTAATCGCACCAGTATGTGCAAAAAGGGTCATAAAATTGCACTAAGTGTTGTGGAAATATCCACACCAGCTTCTAATTCTAGAGTGTGCGATTGAAACACTTGGTTACCTTGAATGGGTATAAATAGACATTTTTGGTTACAAATTAAACTATTTCTCACACATAACTTGAGAGAGGAATCCCTAAAGAGTGTATAACTCAAAATTGAGACTTTTGGATGATTTGGGATCTTAATTAGCATCTATTTTCATAATTATTTTCTGACTTGAGGTAACATTCAACCTAATTTCTTGGTGAATTTTATTGATTTCTTGACTGAAACCCTAATAGCTCGAGGGCTTGATTTTAGCCCCAATTTAGCTTGATTTTCACCTATTTTTTAGGGTTATGATTTCTTGATGATGTATGAACATTTGGTTGGCCTCCAAAACATGATTTTAATAAGTAGGACCCACATGAGGTTTTCAAGTTATTTGTTGACCTGAAGCACAATGGTGTAATATAGGTATCGTTCTTCTCGTATTGATGTAAAGAATGTTATTTTGATAGCTTGGCATCTTGAGGACTATTATTGAAATGAAAAAGTTAAAGTTTAGTGGTTCATAAGCTTTCTTCGATGTCGAGGTAGGCTAGGTTTACCCCTTTTTAGTTTGAGATATGTCATAGTATTCTTATGATATTATGTTGGATTTGGGATAGGTTTATTTTGTTGAATTTATGAAATGCAAGACTTACATCTAGTTGGATCACTCTATGTAAAACCATAGTTCATTAGACTTCATTACTCATGTTTAACATAAGATAGATTGATCTACAATAAGTAAAATACTCTAGTAACTCATTCGTCGGGTGTATTAGACTTGGTTGCTTACACCAAAGGAAGGTTGCCTTAATTGCTATATTGTCTTTGTTGTTCTGTTTGATAAGAACCTTTACCTTAGGACTAATTGTGGCTTGCTATATATCAAATAGTGGTTTTACGTACCTTAGCCTTCTTTGGGGTAGAATTTGACCTAGAATGAAGTTCGGGGATTTAGAAGTTGGCTACCTTGAAACAATTTGTGCTTATTATATTCTTAGAAAATGCCGTTGTATTCCAATATTGAGGAACCTTGGTACTTATTGGATATGATGAATGAACTTAGAAGTAATTCCCAATGATTATTCCGTATGTGTGATTTATTGGTTAAACTTATGACGAGTTATTCATTATGCTATTGTTGTGGATATTTATTAGGCTACCAATATTTTAATGAATGAGCCCTTGACATGCTATTGTCGAATCCATAAACTATGTTATGGACCATAGTATGAATAAGCTATAGATTATTCCATGGATTAACTATTTCTCAAGTTGTTTATAAGGTACCATTATGCCAATAAAACGTCATTGGATAGGCTATTAATAAGTCATTGTTCATGATAATGCTTATGATTATTATCATGGTAAGAAATTATATTAGAAAACATTCATAATGATGATATTAGCAATTGTGCCATGAATTATGTTATAAGTCATGCTTATTGATTATTTTGGGAAGTTATGCCATTCATTATTTGTGAAATCATGATACTTCATTATATGATTGTTTGTACTGTTGATTTTTGCACCGATTATGATAATATTAATATATTTAAGCCCAACAAGGCTGGAGGATATAGTGATTATATATTGATACCTAACAAGGCTGAAGGATATTATGATGATGTAATGATACCCGGCAAGGACAGAAAATATTATGATGGATGTAAGGACACACGACAAGTCCCGGGGATATTATGATGATGTGATCATACACGGCAAGGCCTGGGGATATTCTGATGATGTAAAGATATCCAGAAGGCTGGAGGATATTATGATATGTGATGATAGCCGGAAAATCCGGAGGATATTATTATGAAATTGATTCCTGAAAAATTCGGAGGATAACTACATTGATGTGCCTACGGGTATATTTATTGGTTCAAGTCCGGCTAGCCCAATGTATGGCAATTATATGCTTATATTCACTTATAAGAAAGTTGGGTATGTTGTTGGTATTAGTGACACCTGTTATAGACCATAAATGTTAATTGTTTATGAAGAGATATAATTGTTAATTAGTGATAATCGATAATTTGTGATAATGTAGAATTAGTGATAATAGATTATTAGTGGTTGATATTATTTTAGATGTCTAATAATGACTAGTTGGCAATCGAGAATTATTGGTAACTATGGACTAGATAATAATTGATGCTATCTTTGTAATTATGATTTACCTAATGAAAAGTGTTTAGTGGCTATGTGGTAATTAGTTGTTGAATAACGAATAGAGGTTATGATAACAAGTAGTCCGATTGATTAATTAATAAGAGATGGATATGTATTAAATGGTGATTAGAGTATATTTGACACAACCCGATCCCAGACCTTGTTGTAATGAGCATCCCAAGTCCAACCAGGATCGGGTACCGCCCCCTATTACCAAACCCAACCACTTATATTCAGCCATAAATGAACTGAATTTTGAACATATAACAAAATAGCATTATTGTTCTAATTAAGACTCTGGGATAGGGTCACAACCGTGACCGACCCAACCGAGTTTAACTGCACCGCAACAACCGCCCAACGAAACAAAACCAAACCATAGACCATAATAAAAAAGAGAATATCAAAACATAATATGAAAATCAATCCAAAAATGTAGTAGGATGGAACGACCACCAATATCATCCAATGATGTCAACCCACCGGCTTATTCCAATGCAAAGGCCGACACCAATACCGATCCCGCCCATACCAATAACCAAAAGTTCCACAAATACTCTATTTGAAATAATAAACAAATCTGATTGTGACATGCCCCCAACCATGGACAAAACCAATATCCAAAATAAAATATAAGTGTCTACATAAATCCATAACATGAAATAATTCCCTCCGAAAGGAAGGAAGCTTACTACTTCAATAAAATTGTTGATATTGAGTCCGCGTACTAAATAGGAGGAGTACAATGGTCGGTTCCTGCATAACATAGGTATGTAGCTACCTGTAGAAAGTGATAGAAAATATTCGCTAGCATGAATTTCAGGATAAGGATAAAATAATTCAAGTCATAAAATCAAGTGAAACCATCCATAATGTATACAACCATACATATATAAGTTCTGGGAAAGGGAATTGGGTTTACCATGCATTTAAAATTTTTATCTTGGTTGTTTAGCTTTGCCTTCCTAAACACCCACGATCCATCTGGGGTAAGCTTCCCCTACTGAAAGAGCCCAAGTGCACATAGCCGCACAACCAAGGAATATCCCATTGGATGGATAGTACATACCCGAATATAAAATATGACACATGCACATGGTCATAAAGACCCCTATAAACTATGAGTTTTTGGTTTTGGTCCCCCTGGGACAGCCACCTTCCAGAGATTAGCTACATACACCGCTATTAATGCCCAATTAAAACCATGTCTAAATAATCCATTTACCATTGATTAACCAAGGACAATATTAGTGGTATCGTCATACCACCCCATTACTTTAAAATAATATCCATAGCCAAACCAATTCAGTTAGGGGAACCTTAGGTGCCCTTCCAATTTCCATATTAAATCCATTTAGGAAACATTCATGCTCGCCACAAGATTAACCTTTTATCGTACAGCTTTTTAAAACCATTAAAACCATGCTTAAATCTTTTATCATGTTTACAACATGCAAGAGGTCCATTAAAATAGGTCAATGCAGTGAACATACATTTATATGCATTTTATCAAATACTTTAGGGGAATAATATAACCAAAATCGATTCCAATGACCATTAAACCATTACAATGCAATACAATTTTTCAAAACCACCATTAATGATATAAAAAGCATAATTAAAACAATAGGAAACCATAACCAACAATTTAATATAAAACCCCCAAATAATAGTTAAAAACCAAAATCGTGAAATAGTACAACATGAAATCAGTCATATAAACCATTACTTTAGTTGAAATTACAATGAGGGAAGCGAATCACAACTTATAACGAAGAATTGATGGAAAGAAATTACCAAACTAAGCCGCAAAGCAATTTGTAAGATGAAACCCTAGACTTTTTGCCCCAAAAGGTCATGAGAGAATTATGAGATTTTATGGAATAGTTTCTAAGTTTTAATGAATAGAATAATAATGTAAATCACCTCCTAAGTATTAGAAGTCGTGGGCAAAAGTTAGGGTTAGTAGTTAAATATCCAGAATACCCCCACTAAAATCCCTTAGAAACCCATTACAGAGATACGACTGAGCCATAAGAGTCGTACCCTTCTATACGATTGGTATCCACCACTCATATACAAGCCTCAACTCTTTGATCAAGCAATGTCCATTATACAGCTCATACAACTAAGTCATAACCACAACATACGATCCGTACCCATGACCCTTATCCTTGGTACAATGAAATACCAGGAAGATAAAAAACTGCACACCATATGATTCCTTGATACAACTCATACCAGGCCCTAAGACTCATACCCTTTAGTGATACCTATTCCAATGATCAAAACCATCCTACTAACAAACACTGATCAGCATATGACACAACCATACCACTCATACCCTAGCACACGACTTACACCCATGAGTCATGTTGGGTCCGGAGAATAGATTTTCAAGAAATTTTTTAAGGGTCAAAACCCAAAAATTTCAGTCTCCCCCACTAGGAAAATTCATCTCTGAATGATAGAAAAGGTAGGCGTAACCACACACAAAGTCATTTGCATTATCAAACAACCCTTCAACAAAGTTAGAAAACCAAAAGGCAATGATGTTAATCTTTACTTTGATAAACTGAGAAAATAAAGATGTCTTCAAGACATATACCTTTCACAAGAATCCTAAGAGCAGAAAACAATTGCGCTTACATGCAATTCATGGTCTCTTTCTCTTCCCAAATAGCTTCTTCCACCTTATGGTTCGGCCATAGAACCTTTACTGAAGCCACCTCCTTGGTCCATAACTAAAGAACTGGCATATCTAATATCAACTGAGCCCTCTTCATAAGATAGAGAATCGGAGATACCCAATCCTTCCAAAATTACAACCGAAGAAGGATCATTAAGACACTTTCTTAACATAAAACCATGAAAGACCGGATGAACAAAACATAAGCTAGATAAAAACTCCAACTCATATGCAACATTGCCAACTCTCTACAAAATTGCATACGGACCAACATATCGAGGCCTGAGTCAATTCGAGGAAGACAATACTTGTTCTTGACCGTCTTTTTATTCAAATTCTTATAGTTAATGCACATCTGAAGAGAACCATCCTTCTTGGGCACAAACAACACTGGTGCACCCCATGGAGAAACACTAGGATGAATAAACCCCTTATCCAGAAGATCCTTAAGTTGCTCCTTGAGTTGCCTCAACTCAGCTGGCGTCATTCTATATGGAGAAATAGAAATTAGAAGAGTGAAAGAAAATCAATGCCAAACTCTATTCCCTATATGAAAGAACACGATGAATATCATCCGTAAAGACCTCTGGAAACTCATTAACCATAGGGACCAGAGACAAAGAAGGACCTTCCAAGTTAGAATCATTAACCTAAACCAAGTGATAAAGACAACCCTATGAGATTAACCTCCAACCTCTAAAATAAGAAATAAACCTCCCCTTAGGTACAAAGGAACTATATTCCTATTTTATAATCGGCTCACTAGGAAACTTAAAGATATCCCTATGGGTCCAATAATACACAAATGGATAATAATAATGCAATAATCCATACCTAGAATTACATCAAAATCTACCATATCCAACTTGAATAGATCTGCCAAGGTCTTGTGTCTACCAAAAGACACCACACACCCCTTAAAAACTCTCTTAGAAATAACTGAGTCACCTACTATAGCACAAAACAAAAAAGGATTCAAGATACCTTCTGGATTGAAACTAAAAGACACGGCCATATAAGGAGTAACTTAAGAAAGAGTGGACCCCATATCAAGCAAACAATATATATCATGAGAGAAAACCTGTAACGTACCCGTATCAACATCAGGTGATGCCTCAGATTATTGTTGGTATACCTAAGGATACAAGCTGTTTCGAACAATACTAGAACCAGGAGCAGTAACATAAGTAGATGCCACCCCACCAGGTGTAGGAGTAGAAGATTGAGCCACATAAATCTTATTCACCCCCATGGAAACCTTATTGACCGAACAATCCCTGAGTCGATTGCCTACCTAGCCACACTTGAATCACTTGTCCCTTTCTTCCTTATAATAATCCTAATGAGGACGACCATAGAATTGACAAAGAATACATGAAGAAACTGACTGACCTCCGCTTGCCTAAGATTAGGCAACCTATACCCAAGAATTTTCACCACCTTGATAACTTCTGTCTACCGACTAATAAGGAGCACTAGCAGAAAAGGAATTTGAACACCCCCACTTATTTTTTTTCACTTTCCATAATGCCTACCACCTTGAGACTGAGCACCTTCAAGATTAGAAAACTGACTCCTCTTTCCCTGCCTATCCCCAAACTCCGCCTACTTTCTCTTTTCTTCCTCAACTACTGTATATGAATAGTCAACCTCAATATGTCTTATATCATTTATTAGTAAATTAGTCGTGCTCTCTAGAATCAAATCTCTATTCAACCCAGAAGCAAACTTCTTCTTTCCCGATATTATATGAGCCACCAAGTTAGGATCATACCATGATAGCTAATGGAACTTCAAATTATATTCCTTTACTGACATCCTCCCCTACCTGAGGTTCATAAATTTCTCCTTATTTACTTCCCTCAACTCATAAGGAAAGAATCGATCAATGAAGAAATTATAAAAGGCTTCCCATAATCCATCCTCTTCCATATACATCTATCTCTACCTTACTTCTCATACCACAGATAAGCAACATCCTTGAGCGGATAAGCTGTGACATTGAACCCCTATATATTAGTAGCCTACATCACCCAAAAAAAATTTTCCATCTCTTCCAAGAAGCCTTGTGGATTCTCCTCCATCTTTACCCCAGTAAAAGTTGGAGGACCCATCTTTATAAATTGACCAAACCTTGTGGCCTTACCTGAAAAAGCACCAGTCGCACCCACTAAGCCTGTGCAACAACTAATTAGGCAATGGAATGAATAGACTAATGAAATTTTGAATTAGTCACATTACTCTTAGGGACATAAAGAGATATAGCCAGAATAGGTGGAACTCCAGCACTATCAGGAATAGGACCATGAGATCAAAGATGTACTCCAGATGTAGGATGTACCCCTTCAGTATTATCCCTAGATGGGATGGAAGAATTTTATTGTTTTCTAACTCTAAGAGACATGATCTAAAAGATGAACAAACAAGCATTAGAAGAGATTCCCGGATTGAGAACACAAGCTTAAAGATAGAATACAAAGAAGGTGAAACATTCCTTAATGTCTTACAACCTCTTACTTTTGAGAGTGGCGCGCTTCACACCCCTAAAAGAGACTCTACTCAAAATGGATTTGTGGACTTTCCAGTTGACCATGAACTTACGCTTTGATACCAACTTGACATAACTCGACTGCGGGCCTTTTCGTAATGGGTATCCCAAGTCCTACCAGGATCAGACACCACCCATATTACCCAATCTAACCACCTATATCAAGCCATAGATAAGCCAAATTTGAAGCATATAACAAGATAGCGTTATTGTTCTTATTAAGACTCTGGAATAAGGTCACAACTGGGACTGGTCCAATCAATTCAAATCATATCAAAAGAACCACCCAACAGTTACAAACCAAACCATTGATCCTAAACAAGAATAGAATACCAAAACATAATATGAAAATTAATCCCAAAATATAGTAAGATTGAACAACTAATAATATCATCCAATGATTCGAGCCCATAAACTTATTCCAATGCCAAGGAAAACACCAATACTGATCCCGTCCATACCAACCCTAAGAAGTACCATAAAGCCTCTATCTAAAATAATAAATAAATATGATTGGGATATTTCCCCAACCATGGCAAAAATCAATATCCAAAATAAAAGATAAATGTTAAAATAAATTCGTATCATAAAATGTTACCTTCCAAAAGGATGAAAGTTTACTATTTTAGTCCAATTGTTGATACCGAGACCATATGCTAAATAGGAGGAGTAGAATGGCTGGTTTCTGCATAGCGCGGGTATACAACCTCCAGTAGCTGAGGTTAGCAAATGACCGCTTTCATGAATGTTAAGATAAGGGTAAAATAGTGCCAATCATAAAACCAAGTAAAATAATACATAATGCATATAATGATACATATATGTCCGGAAAGGGAACCATATTTAGCCTGGATTTAAAACCATTACCTAGGTTGTGTCGCTTTGTCTTCTTAACCACCCACGGCCATATGGGTTCAACTCCTCTAGCTAAAAGCTTTCTTGTGCATGTAGATGCATGAACAGGGTATATCCTATAGGATGACTAGTACATCCTCTAATATAAATATGACACACGCAAATGGTCATCAAGACCCCTCATATCAGATTATGAGTTTCTATTTTTGATCCTCTCAGGACCTCCACCTTCTACGTCTTAGCTACACATACCGTCATTAATGCCGAATTAAAACCATATCAAACAAATCTATTTACCAGTTAATAACCAAGGATAATATTTGTGGTATCATCATACCACCCTAATACTTGCAAGTAATATCCATAGCTAAACCATTTAGGTTAAGGGGACCATAGGTGCACTTCCAATTTCCATATTAAATCCACTTTGGAGACTTCCTTGTTCTCCACAAGCTTAATAATTTAGCCTTTGGACTTTTCAAACCATATAAACCTTGCATAAATATTTTATCCTATTTAAAATATACAAGAGTTTCATTAAAAAAAGTTAGTGCAATGAACAAATATTTTGTAACACCCCAAAATTTCCATCTAGAGACGTCACACGGTGCTTAGGGCTACACATAGCCCCAACTTAACCCTCAGAGCCAGACACTACCTCAAGGAACTCAATTCAACAAAAGTCATGCATAATAAATAGATATATCACGTCAGGTTCAAGAGAGATATTGGAGAATACTAAATTGTACAACCAAAATATATATTGAATGTTTGTACATACCATCCCTATAGTCTGACAAAGCCTCTATACATAAAAATCAAGGAAACTTTGGGAAAACCCCCCAACTGACTCACCAGTACTGAAAGCTATAACAACAAAATGATATTATAAAAATATAGACACGGTTCTCAAACCATAAGGACTCACCACTGAAGAAATGCAGTGAGGCACCCAAATATCGGTAACACAGATGAGGCTGAATACTTGAACCTACATTATGAGAAAATATAACCCATAGGAAAATTATGTGGGTCAATACTTTGGAATGTACTTAGTATGTGGGGGTGCATGCAATAATGTAAATATCATCATCAATTTCATGAAAATATGCATATGTACAATGATGGCTCACTTGGCTTGAGTTAGATTGAAACATACTTTTCATGATCTCATAGTAAATAAATCATATGATAAAAACCTCTTAAATCATCATAAACAACTCAACTCTTCAACTAAAGACTCGGAGTGACTCGGTAATTTAAGAAACTCAACTCTTATGGACATGGGAGGTTATTATAACCAACATAAACTATGTGAGCTACATGGAGTCCAACATTTTTCCCTCGTAAGGAGAGAACCCCACATTGGAGGGAGCATTCTACTCTTGCCAGGGAGTACAACCTCAATTTAGTGATCAAAATCTCATACAAAGTCTCTATCCCCCAAATATCAATACCAATTCTATGATGGCACGTAGTTTTGGGGGAAATACCCATTTCCCGCTCAGTGCTAAATACTACACCCAGACACAAGCTTATAACACGTTAGGAAATCCACACAAACATCATAAGGGTCTATCATGAAGATCAAATCAAATCTCTTTCTTATTTATCAAATTATAATAAATTTGTGGATTCCTAACTCGACCCAAATCAAATCAATCTTTCTCACTATTAAAATGTATCAATTCATTAAATCATGGAAACATCAATACCTTTGAGGAAATATAAAGACTCATTGTAACAACTCAATCTCATGAATCAATATACTTAATAATCCAATTTGTAACAAGGAAGCTTAAAGCTTGACACATATCTTGAAAGCACTTGAAATATCAACTCATGGTAGAAATATGAAATTCACAATATTAAATATCAAGTCATAACTTGGGAATAGTAAAATAATCATGTATAACAAAGCTTGAACAATTTATATTCTCATAGTCTCATGATGAAGTAATTTGGGTATAAACCCACTTGCAAAATCATATAAATCTATAATAGAAATCAAAGCTTTGGTCACAAGAATGAAAGGATTGCTCTTGTTCAAAACACCACATATCTTAATATTTGAAATTGAATGAATTCTAGTGCTTTAGACTCTATTCGAACTTCTAATAAATTATTCTCGAAGCCCACACTAAGAGGAGTTGGTTCTTAAAGAAATCTTGAATATTTATGGATGATTTTTGGAAGATTAATGTTCTTGAATAAAACCCTAGATATATTTTCTTAAGACAATTGGAAGAGAAAATAAAGAAATTAGGGTTTGGATGGGGATTCTCGCATATATAGGGGCCTCCAAAACATCGGAAAAGTACAAAATACCCTTGAAAAAATGTCCTTTCATTTTTGAAAAAAATAGCTAATGACATTTGTGACAAGTCGTCACGAAATGTCATCACAAAAGGGTGGAAATTATGACTTTCTGCTTAAGGTTGACGACATTTTGTGACAACTCGTCATACTTGCGACAAGTCATCATAAAATGTCATCACAAAATATTGGAATTTGTGACTTTGTGCTTAAGGTGATGACATTTTGTGACAAGCCGTCAGACTTGTGACAAGTCATCACATAGTTTCCGGGCTAACACGCTGGAGTAAAATGGGCATAACTTCTTGCACTGATACTGGATTTGGGTGAAATTGGTACCGTTGGAAAGATAATTAAATTATCTATCTGTTGGTGGGTCATGAGCTCAAAATTTCTTAGTGTAATAATAGATATGCTCGTTTGAAGTTTACTATGCTAAAATCCTTCTCAAGAATTCAATTGGTAAAGGATGTTTTGATTCACCTAATTGATAGGACATCTTTGAGGCCTTAATACATCTCACCCTTGTTCATAAAACAATCAAAACACTATAATTTATTTCTCATGAGCTTGAGTCATGGTACCACTATTGGTTAGAGTTCTTGGGGTATTACATTTTTATAAACATCTTATAAAACACCTTAGGGGCATAATGTATACAAATCCAATTCCAAAGACCATTAAACCATTACCGTGCAATCCAATTGTCCATAACCACCATTAATGCATATAAAAAGCATAATTAAAACCATAGTAAACCATCACCAAGTATTTCATGTCAAAACCCCCAAATAATAGTTAAAAACCAAAATTATGAAATAGTAAAACCATGAAATAAATTATATAAACCATGCCTTTAGTTTATATTATAATAAGGGAAGATAATCATGCCTTATACTGATTAATTGAGGAAAAGAAATCACCAAAAAAAGCTCCAAAGCAATCCATAAGATGAAACCCTAGCCTTCTTTCCCCAAAAGCTCTTGAAAGAGTTATGAGACATGTTGGAATAGTTTCTAAGTGTTAATGAATAGAATAGTAGGGTAAATAACATCCTAACGGTATTATAAGTTATGGATCATAGTTAGGTCTAGTAGGGAAATATCCATAATACCCTCACTTAAATCACTTAAAAACCCATAAGAGTGATATGACTGACCCATACGAGTCATACCCTCCTATATGATTAGTATTTATCACTCATACAAAGACTTAAAACTTATATCACAAACTGCTAGTGTACGACTCATCCAACCAAGTTGTAACCACAATATATGATCTATACCCATGACCCGTATCCCTGGCCGAATGAAATACTAGAAGGATAAAAAATTACCCATCATATGAGTCCTTAATATGACTCGTACCAAGCCCTATTAATTATCCTCTTAAGTCATACCCATTCCAGCGACAAAAACTATTCCACCAACTAATACTGGTCAGCATACAATAAGAGCATACCACCTGTACCCCAATATACAACTCATACTCATGAGACATATTTGGACCAAAGAATGGATTTCTAGATAGTTTTCTAAGCGTCAAACCCAGGATATTTTAGTATTGATGTTAAGATAGTTAATGATGATAATATTATGGAATGTGAGGTCTTTGCTTAATGTTTAGTAGTTGGGATGATGTTCTTAAATGCCATATTGAATATAATTGTGGAATAATGATAACGCTCAATCTACAGCTCTCGTAGGAGTGTAAAGCGGTCGTTGTCAAATATATAACCCAACTGGGTTGGGTATCGATCCCACAGGGAATAGCTTGGTCAACAAGTAAGCAAAGATTACTAGACTTTTAGTGCAAGTCTTGTAAAAAGGAGGGAGTTTTGTCGTGCAAGTAATGTAAACAAAGTAATAAGGTAAAAACGGAAAATAGCAAAGTAAAAAGTAAGAATGTTTGGTAAGATGTAAAACAATGAGAATTGAGAAGTTGGGGTTATGTCCACCTTATGAGTTGTACGTCTTTATTGGCTATGAGTTGTGTGGAATTCAAACATGCATCTGCTTATAGAGAATTGTATTCGATGGTAAATCCAAGCGTCTTTCGACCTAAACAAGGACTATTTCACTTTAACTCTTTCGAGCTTAAAGCGTATCTAATGGTACAAATTCTCCAAGAGGTTAATCCAGTTACGGCACTAACTTTTTAATAGGGGATGGGACCCTATTACCTTGACATTATCTCTTTTCCAAACATATAACTTTTCTTTCGAACCAGTTATTGCTATACTAGCATATTCTATGCATCTACAGCCACAAAGAATTTAGATTAAGAAGAAGAGAATAATGATATAAGCAGCCTACGTGTCACGAATTCACAAACTCATAGCCTTAGATAGTATCTCATAAGGCTTCCATAACCCTAACAGAGAAGTTTAGCTACGCATGAGTGTGAAGGAAATCACAATAGACATTATCATTGTACCACAATAAAAGATCTCACGTGTAGTATGGTGTGGTGTTAGGCGTGAATTCCTTGCAAAATAGTGATTCTCTTGTTGTAAAATTAAAAGTCGAATAGATGAAAAATAATGTCAACAATGAATTAATAAAGAGAATTGTTTTGACGGATGGATGGATGGTGGATGGATGGGAATTGATGGAATGGGGGAATTGTGAGGAATTAATTAAAATCTCTAGCAAAATAGGGTATTTATAACACCCATATCCTATTCCTACTAAGCTACTGCATTACTTAACCCAATCCTACTAGGTTAATGTATCATTATCCTAATCCTACTAAGTGACTGCTAGTCCGCAAAGTCTTCAGAATTGCTGTTTTTGCCCTGGAAAGATTTTCCATGCGCCACTTTTGGTCCTTGGCATCCAAGCTTTGCTTTCCTCCTTTTGTGAAGCTTTCTATGGCGTCAAGTTATCCATAAAATGCTGAATTCTGCATCATTTATACCTGAAAGCTTGCTAATCACGTTTGTTAGCTCAATTACAGGAAAAAGGACTAAAAGTGCATGAATTATATAATTTGTCCTCAAAACTTAGCTAAAATATGGATAAAATATAGTACTTTAGGCGTGTAAATTCACCTATCATCAACACCCCACACTTAAACCTTTGTTCGTCCTCGAACAAAATATCATGTCCATCTAAACATCTACTTAGGGTTTCACAGTAACAACACAAAATATTCATCAAGACAAGCACATCAATTATCAACAAAGAGTAGTTTTCCAATCATTAGTAGAAACAATTTAACCTCCAACATAGACTCGTGATAGTGGTCAACTCATATTCAAAAGTTAAGGCACAAAGAATCATACACTACTGCCCAAAACTCATCTACCATGTGTGTCTCACTATATATTACCCATAATCACTCACAAGTATTGTATATATTTTGAACATGGGTATAAGATAATCCTTGCTCTCACTCTCACAAAGAATTCATATGTTGCAACTGATGACCATAGGCTTGCCCTTAGTGTAATGATCCACTAAATATCAGAATGCGAAGCTTAGGATCAAATAGGTCTTTTACAGGTTGTAATGTAGGCTAAGGGACGGGTAGGACTATTTTGGCCAGAAATAGTGACTATGTTCCTAAGCGCTTTAATACATCACATTATGCCATTAATACTTTTCTTTCAAACAACCTTTCTACTTTCTTTTATTCTACCACCCCTTTTTTTTTGACCTTTGTTTTTCAATTTTAAACATAACTAACTTTTCAGTTTTCCTTTCCCTTTTTGTTTCATAACACCTCTTATGATAGCAATTGTTTTTCATAACAAATTCAAGCACCATTACATTCTAAAGCATCATACTCACCCAATTTCCTCTTATTTTGTCACATGACTTTATACTTTAAAGCACTTAGGAATTTGGATCAAATTATGGTCTTAAAAAAATGGATTAGGCTTATATATGAGGTTGTCAAAGAAAATAGGCTAAAGGCTCAAAGGGGGTTAACTAGGATAATGTCCATGGGTAGGTAAAAAGAAGGTAAACAATCATAGGTTGCCAAAGAAATGCCTAAATCATCTCCTAGAATTGCACTCCTTATTTTCGCTTTACATACATACTAGGCAAGTTCTAGCATCAGTCACAAACACAGAATATACTATATCCTCACACACACAAGGCACATGGTCTACTTTATTGGGAGTAGCATAGACTCTTGACCCAATAGATGAAGGAATTGAACCACACAATATCACATAGTGAGTCACAATTAGAGCTTAAACATCTCAATAGTAATGACTTTATCACAGACTCTTGTCACAATACCATGCTGCCTATCAGAACAATTTCATGCAAAGTTAAAAATTTAACTAAAAAAAAATTAACTACTAAAAAAACAAAAATAAATAAGCAAATGCAGATAAAGAAGTATAGCATACAAATACCAGCACCCCACACTTAGACGGGACACACTATCCTCAATGGAAAATAAATAAGAAGAACCTGGATTAGTCGGACTTCTCCTCTATGTCTGGGGTCATACCCTCTGCATTGGAATCATCATCAGAGTCGTCATCCTCAGAGTTTTCTCAAATTGTACCCCACTTGATCCAAAAGTGTGTTTGAGGTATTTGTAGCGAGGAGGATTTAGTTTGCTCTTTTCTTCCTCTTTTCTTACCTTTCTGTGTGGTGGGCGCTGTTTTTTTTCCTTGTCGTCCTTTTTGTGCCATTGTACCTGAGATCTCAATAAAGTCATGTTAGCTTCATCTCAGGGATATAATCAATAAACAAGCAGTAGTGGCACCACCCCACACTTAATTTGTTGGTACAAACTAGTGAAGTGAACGATGTCGATTACTCAGACTTCATCGATATACGTTTATGTGATATGTTCCAACCATATAATCAGTGCAGTCATACTTCATAAAATCTTGGCAATACTTTCATGTTTGATATATCAAGACTACTACATAGAGATTGAATCAAGGTATAGCATCTAGAAATACTCACAACCTCATATGTTAGTAGTCAACCATAATTCTTATCTCGATGAACAAGTCATTCCAACATGTAAGCTTTATATTGACAAGATTATGCAATTTTCTTGACCATGTCAAATCTGCAAAAGTATGACAGTGCATCAAAATCAAATACAAGTTGGAAACAAGTCAAGAGCATCCTTACGTATTCTTTCACTCACTTAGTTTCACCACAACAAATCAACCATATTCAAATCATCAATACTACTTAAAGATTAAACAATTCATTATAGACGTAGTAGTGTAGTACTTACGGAATATAAAAGAAGAACAAAGAAGTACTTACTTGGTTGATGGCCTAGGAAGATGTTCTTGCAAAGTAAAAGAGCAAAGGGAAAATTTTTAGAGAGAATTTGGAGAGGTAGGCGGCGCTTTAGGGTGGAATTGCAATGTGTTTTTGATTTAAGACTAAGGTTCTATTTATAGGACAAGCTTGGGTCGGGTTTTGACCCATTTGGAATTGGATTTGGAGACCAAAAGTGACCATAGGCGGCGCCTAATGCTTTGCCTATGCTTGGCATAGGCGGCGCCTTTTGCAAAGCATTGTTGAGCATAGGCGGCGCCTATGCCATGGCATTGTTGGGCATAGGCGGCGCCTATGCCATGGCATATGAGATTCAGAGACAAAACGCATTGGCATTCTTGGCGCCTATGCTATGGCATTCTTAGGCATGGGCGGCGCCTATGCTATGGCACACTAGATTCCGAGAGCTTAGGCCATAGTATAGGCCTAGCCTTGTTCGTGGCGTAGTTTTACATAGGCCTAGCCTTGTTCGTTGCCTATATTTTCATAAGCAATGCCCAATCCATAGCCTTTTGCTTCTTTATTCGTAACTTACCACCTTTAACATGCAATACGTCCAAATCAAAATGTGAAACCAATCTCCTCGTTTACACCTCTTGTACCTACATTCACTCAAAAACAACAAAAATGATTAGAACGATGGGTTGCCTCCCATCAAGCGCCTTAGTTTTGGTCGTGGCTCGACAAAATCCTAGGAAAGCAAAAATAACAAGAACATTTAAAAACGATGGGTTGCCTCCCACCAAGTGCTTGATTTATTATCGCGGTACGACATAGCTATCTCGATTACTTAGTCTTCATCGAGATAGATGGGGCATTATTTTCTGAATGGATTCAGACGACGCTGATACTTACTTGTAGGCATACAATCTTCTTCGATATGACTCTTGTGCATACATACCTCAGGGGAGATACCAATTATGTCATCAATAGTCCAACCCATAGCTCTCATGTATCTCTTCAGAGCAGAGATGAGAGCCTCTACGTGCTTTTCACTGAAATCATCCGCCACACTTACCGGTTGTGTATTTCCACTTTCCAAGCATGCATGCTTTAGATAATTAGGGAGCTCTTTCGATTCTAGCTCTGGTGGCTCTTCAATGAAAGTCTTTGCTGTTGGTGATGGTTAATTCTTAAGATCAAGATCCAGCTGCTTAGGAGTATGAGAATAGGACCCTATTCCTGTTAGAGCACACATAGTTTCTTCATAATCTTCATCATCCTCATGCTCAACATTCATCAGTGCAGCAGACAATGGCTCAACAGTAAGCTGTTTCCTTACAGATAATGCCTTCTTATCCTCATAAGCTACGGAGAACACATCCATATCACTGGGTTGCTTCATTGCTTTGCATATATCAAAGCGGACCACTTCGTCATTCAACCAAAACAGAAGTTCATTAGCTCTCATGTCAATAAGCACACTTCCAGTTGCAGGGAAAGAACGTCCCAAGATTATAGGAACTTCAGAATCCACCTCACAATCCAGAATAACAAAGTCTGCAGGAAATATGAATGAATAAACCTTCACCAACACATCATTCAAGATACCCACAGGTCATTTTACCGACCTATCAGCCATCACGAGCCTCATATTGGTTGGTGTCGGATCGCCTAACCCCAACTTCCTGTAGATGGATAGTGGCATCAAATTGATGCTAGCACCCAGATCGCACAATGCCTTGGCAAAATTCAAAGATCCAACAGTGCAAGGAATAGTGAAGGCACCAGGGTTGGCCTTCTTCTGAACTAGTAATCGGGTAGCGATTGCGCTACAGTGATGAACATTATCTGCCGGCTCATAGCTTACCGCCCGCTTCTTTGTTAAAAGGTCCTTCATGAATTTTGCGTACCCAGGCATTTGCTCTAGTGCCTCCACCAACGGAATATTAATGGTCAGCTGTTTTAACATCGTCAGGAATTTGCTGAACCTTGTATCATCTGCCTGCTTCTTCAGTCTTTGAGGAAAAGGTGGTGGTGGATAAGGAATTGTTTTCTCCACGGCTTTCTTCTCCTCTTGCTTCCATTTTTCAGCCTTTTTAGGCTGCAACATACTCGGTGTGACGTCATGGACGTCGTGGGCAGCTTCTCCTTTTGCCTTATCATCGATATCTACTGCCTCATCAACCACTTGCTTGCCTTTGTATGAAGTTTCCAGCACCTTACCACTTCGGGTATTAATAGCCATGCATGATCCGTCATTCCTTGGATTTTGTACAGTGTCGCTAGGTAAGGTGCTAGCCTTTCTTTGATTGAGTACTGCTGAAAGTTGGCTTAATTGCTGCTCTATTTGCCTTATTGAAGTAGAATGTGAGTAAACCAATTGCTTCATCGAGGACAAATCATGTATTACCTCTATTACTACTGCGCTGGTTGCTTCCACTCCTTTCAATAGTTTAGCCATCATGTCTTCCATACTTCCGGAACTAGATGTGGTGGTGTCTCATCTTCCTGGGGGAACGTATAAACCACTCTTTTCATTCTTGTTCTTCCAACTACCTTGGTCCTTGTTTCCAGATTTATCATAATAGTTCCGACCTTGGTTTCCTTGGGTATTACCTCGGAAACCCCCCTGGTTGTTCAAGTAGTTGGCTTCTTCTTCCGAATTAGATTCGTCTCTTCCGTTTAACGCAATAGCTTTGACTTTTTCGGTCTTCCCTGATAATAGATGCTTTGTAAGAAGATCCACTCGTGTCTTCATGTGCGCCATATCTTGATCACATTCTTCTTCTCTTCTTCTTTGGTCTGCAGTCATGCCAATAGATAAAGTGGGGCTTGCTATCTCAGAATCGCTGGTATGCCAAGCTCTACTTTGCTTCGTCATCCGATCTAGCATATTGCTTGCCTGACCAAAGGTGAGGTCCATGAATGATCCTCCAGCCGCATTATCAACCACTGGCTTAGTCACCGAATTCAAAGCTCTGTATAATATCTCCATCAAGTGGACATTGGTCATGTGATGGTTTGGGCAACGCATTAGCTTCATCTTGAACCTCTCCCATGTTTCATGAAGAGCTTCGGTTGGAAGCTGCCAAAAGTTGTTGATTTCATCTCTTAATTGTGCTCTTTTGGATGGCGAAAAGAATCTTTCTAGGAAAGCGTCTTTCAATTGCCTCCAATTTGTAATGGAATCAGGAGTCAGCCCATTTAACCATAGAGTTGCCTCCCCAGACAGAGACAATGGAAATAGCCATAATCGAATTGCATTCTGCCCAACGCCAGGATTGTCAAATGACTTGCATGTTGAAATAAAGTTGATCAGATGCATATTCGGATCATCGCCTGCTAGTCCACCAAATAATCCTTTGAGTTGCAATAACTAAATCATGGTGCTTGTGATGTTGAACTTGGCTCCGGGCGCTAATGGTGGAGGAATTATGGCTCTTGTAGCTTCGGCTCCATCAAGATCATCATCATCCTCGTCGAAAGCTGGTTGCATAGCTCGGCGTTCAGGCCTAAACCTAGCTTGACGATCTCTTCTGTTGGCAGGTGTTGCGATCTCAGCAGCATGCCTAGGGTTTAGTAACTCATCATCACCTAGGTCCTCATCGTCAGGATTTATTGCTCGCCCAAGGTTATCAATATTCTGTTGATGCACTTGAGCGGCTACCATAGCAGCTAGTCTCGCCTGTTTCTGCTGAGCAACCATCCTTTTAATTTCGTGTTGTGCCTCCATTCTGCCAATACGTTGTGGTTCAGGATTGATAGGTAATAACGGTTGACCAGAACTTTGAGTATGGGACATGCACTGAATAAAAACCTGCAGAGAACAAAAACAAAAATTAAAAGTAAAAGTACGAGAATCTTTGACCAAGGGGTGTAGTAATTATCACAAACTTAATTGACACTCGTATTCCCCGGCAACGGCACCAATTTTTGATAACGCTCAATCTACAGCTCTCGTAGGAGTGTAAAGCGGTCGTTGTCAAATATATAACCCAACTGGGTTGGGTATCGATCCCACAGGGAATAGCTTGGTCAATAAGTAAGCAAAGATTACTAGACTTTTAGTGCAAGTCTCGTAAAAAGGGGGGAGTTTTGTTGTGCAAGTAATGTAACCAAAGTAATAAGGTAAAAACGGAAAATAGCAAAGTAAAAAGTAAGAATGTTTGGTAAGATGTAAAACAATGAGAATTGAGAAGTTGGGGTTATGTCCACCTTATGAGTTGTACGTCTCTATTGACTATGAGTTGTGCGGAGTTCAGACATGCATGTGCTTATAGAGAATTGTATTCGATGGTAAATCCAAGCGTCTTTCGACCTAAACAAGGACTATTTCACTTTAACTCTTTCGAGCTTAAAGAGTATCTAATGGTACAAATTCTCCAAGAGGTTAATCCAGTTACGGCACTAACTTTTTAATAGGGGATGGGACCCTATTACCTTGACATTATCTCTTTTCCAGACATATAACTTTTCTTTCGAACAAGTTAATGCTATACTGGCGTATTCTATGCGTCTGCAGCCACAAAGAATTTAGATTAAGAAGAAAAGAATAATGATATAAGCAGCCTACGTGTCACGAATTCACAAACTCATAGCCTTAGATAGTATCTCATAAGGCTTCCATAACCCCAACAGAGAAGTTTAGCTACGCATGAGTGCGAAGGAAATCACAATAGACATTATCATTATACCACAATAAAAGATCTCACGTGTAGTATGGTGTGGTGTTAGGCATGAATTCCTTGCAAAATAGTGATTCTCTTGTTGTAAAATTAAAAGTCGAATAGATGAAACATAATGTCAACAATGAATTAATAAAGAGAATTGTTTTGATGGATGGATGGATGGTGGATGGATGGGAATTGATGGAATGGGGGAATTGTGAGGAATTAATTAAAATATCTAGCAAAATAGGGTATTTATAACACCCATATCCTATTCCTACTAAGCTACTTCATTACTTAACCCAATCCTGCTAGGTTAATGTATCATTATCCTAATCCTACTAAGTTACAGCTAGTCTCCAAAGTCTTCAGAATTGCTGTTTTTGCCCGGGACAGATTTTCCATGCGCCACTTTTGGTCCTTGGCATCCAAGCTTTACTTTCCTCCTTTCGTGAAGCTTTCTTTGGCATCAAGTTATCCATAAAATGCTGAATTCTGCATCATTTATACCTGAAAGCTTGCTAATCACGTTTGTTAGCTCAATTACAGGAAAAAGGACTAAAAGTGCATGAATTATATAATTTGTCCTCAAAACTTAGCTAAAATATGGGTAAAATATAGTACTTTAGGCGTGTAAATTCGCCTATCATCAAATAACGGTCAAATAATGATGAAAGATGACTATTGACTTGGTTAATTCTTTTATCCTTCTCTTGAGTATACTCTCCGATCGTATGGAAGGTTGTATTGATTTTTTTATTTTTCTTCACCAATTGGCATATGGGAGCTAAGTTTGTAGTTATGTTTTCTTGTGATGATGCTTTATGATGCATTATTATTCCGAATTGCTAATATAAGTTTGCATGATGATATTAGCATATGTTCATGTCTTATGTTATATTATTATTTTAGGTTGATTACTTATTATTTACAATGATGTTGGAGATTATTTAGGTTCATTCCTATACCTTAACTTATTTAATGTTATCTTGCATTTTATCATACTTATTTTATGATTTAGCTCAGTCGGCCAATGATGCCTACTAAGTACCTATTATATTTGGACTGCTACTACACTTTTGTACCTTTTCGTAAAAATCAAACTATTATGAGTCATTATTGATCATTCTTCATCCAATGACTAATTTCCTAGAGATAGGGTGTGCTCTTGGTGCTTGAGTAACCCATTTTCCTCTATCTTTATTTTTAGTCTTTTGTTTAAGATAGATGTATTAAGCTTTTTTTACTTTTGAGTTATATAGATACTATTTCATGCTCTTGTATTGGCCCTACCAGGTTGTGGAATTGGTATCTTGTATTGTCTATTTATCTATTCTGAAAAATTAATATTTTTATAACTTGTGTTTCTTGAACTTTTCTTTTGTAGGACATTTTTTACCAGATCAATGAATTTTGCTGGCTCTAGGTTATGGTTTGTCTTACCTACTAGCGGGATTTAGTAGGTGGACACATGAATTATAAATCGAGTCATGAAAAATTAGTATCAAAGCCTATATTTCACTGGTATTATTGGTGTATAAGAAAGTGTCCAGTAGAGTCATGTAGATAGGATATGGGACATTCTTTGGAGTTCTTTATTTTTATCACTCATATCGTATTAAGAGTATGAGTTTGTTTTTAGGGTATTCCATTGACTTTACTCTCTTACAAATGGCTAGGACATATGTTAGTGCTACATGAGATAAGGGTCTCGAGATGGAGCCTAGGGAACTTTTATTTATTGGCAACCTAGAGGTCATGTATAACCTCATGATGTGTCCCCAACTAGTGGCTAGGATAGGTCGTTATTCTAGACCATTTGTGTCTTCTCCCTTATTATGGACTTAGTTCTCCAAATTATTTTTTGAAAATTATATGCCTAACATACTTAGAGATCATTTAAGAGACTAGTTCTATACATAGGAGTGGGGCTCCATGAAATTTGTAGAGAATGAGGCTTATTTTCGTGAGTTGGTTAGGCATGCAACTTTGATTCTGGATACTAAGTATGAGAGGGTTTGTTTCTTTGTTAGAGGGTTGAGACTCCCTATTCATATGTTTACTAAGAGTTTAGTTATTGTGAGTAGGTCTTTTATTAAGGTTTTTGATCATACTAGGGAGATGGAGGAGATGCACCGTGAGGGTCATAATAAGAGTCCTAGGTTTTAGTGTAGTTTTATGGGAGCCGCCAAAGTTAATGACCAGAGATAGTGGTTGTAATTATAGATATCCTACACGTTCATCCTATCAGACTTAAAGTCAGCCTAGTAGACCATTTCAGGCAGCTCTTCAGATTACTAATGGGGTCAGTCTACTGCTAGTGACTACCCTGGTAAGGGTTATTATAAGTCTTTAAAGGGTTCATCTTTTGGTTATTCTCGTTGTGGTGTTTACTCTTACTCAGCTGGACCAGTTGGTTCTGGTTTAGCTCATATTTCCTATTTTACTTGTAGAGTCCCTGGTCACTATTTATGGGATTGCCCTAGTCGTGGGGTGATTATTGCTTTATCTTATAGTGTTCCCCCTATTAGAGTAGTTCATATCTAGAGGTAGTTCTCATGGTCACAGGGGTGGTTTCTAGGGCACTCGAGGAGGTTTTCAGGTTGGAAAGACAACATGTCAGTGAGGTGCCCAGCCAAGTGGCGGGCATGGTAAGTTGTATGCAGTATTGCATCTTCAACTAAGGTTCATTGATTTAATCGCATGGCTGGTTATTAGCAATGATTCTTTGAGGGCTTTGCTACTATTTTAAAACCATTGACCAGATTGACTCAGAAGGAGGATCCTTTTCGATGGTCTGAAGAGTGTGAGTCAAGCTTTGGTAAGCTTATAGAGTTTGTTACATTGTCTACTATTTTTTCTCCTCCATTTAAGGGTGAGATATTCACTGTGTATTGTGATACTTCTGGTGTTGGTTTGGGTTGTGTATTAATTCATTAGGGTAATGTAATTTCTTATACTTTGAGGCAGATTAAAGTGCACGAAAGCAACTACCCCACTCATGATTTAGAGTTATCTATGGTAGTTTTTGTACTTTTGACCTAAAGGCATTATTTTATGATGTGCATTGTGAGATTTTCACCAATCATTCCAGTCTTAAGCATCTTATGGCCCAAAGCGAGCTTAATGCTAGACAGGGAGATAAATGGGGTTGCATAAGGACTATGATATCTTTATTTTGGATCATCCCATTAAGGAAAATATGGTTCTAGATTCCTTGAGGTGGAAGACGGTACGTAAGGGTATCTTGGCTTGTATTTTAGTCTCTTATAGGTCATTTGCATGGGACATTTATTCTTTAGCCAACATGATGGTGAGACTTGATATTTAAGATGTAGGATAATTCCTTTCATAATTATGGTTAGGTCCTTACTATTTACAAAGATTTAGGATCATAAGTTTTAGGATAATAGACTTTACATCCTTCATAATCTGGTGTTGAGTGGTGAGTCCAAGAGGGTTACCATAGATTCTAACGGAGTCTTGAGATTTAATAGCCATATTTGTGTTTCAAGGATTAATGATTTTATTCAATTGATTTTTTCGGAGGCTCATAGTCAAGATATTCCATACATTTGAGTATAATTAAAATGTATATAGATTTAAGATAGTATCATTAGTAAAGTGGAATGAAGAGAGTTATGGTGGATTTTGTAGCTTATTTCCTATGTTGTCAGTAAGTGAAAGCCAAACATCAGTAACCTGGAGGATTGATTCAAAGTTTTCTCATTCTCAAGTGGAAATGGGAGAGAATCACTATGGACATTGTCTGTGGTTTGCCTCACACTACCCGTGGTTCTGATGATATTTTTGTCATTATGGATTGGTTGACCAAGTTGGAATATTTTATTCCTATTCAGATGTCCTTTAATGTCGAGAGATTAGCCCGTATCTATGTCCATGAGATAGTCTATTTTCATGGTGTTCCTATATTTATCATTTTTTACCGTGTTCCGTGTTCACTTCTAGATTTTAGATAGCTTTCCAGGAGGATTTTGGTACTCAAGTGGATCTTAGTATACCCTTCCATCCACAGATAGATAGTCTGTCAGAGTGGACTATTCAGTTTCTCTAGGATATGCTCCAAGCCTATTGATTTTGGAGGTCTGTGGTAGCAACACTTAGAATTGGTAGGGTTCACATATAATTATAGTTATCATTCGTATATTGAGATATTTCCATCTGAGGCTTTCTATGGTAGGCAATGCAGTTCGATGATTGAATAGTTTGAGACTTCTGAGGTTAGACCACATTGTAATGACTTGCTTTAGGTGTCATTGGATAGAGCTAGGTGGATACAAGACATGTTAAGATTAACTTAAAGTAGATGGAAGGCAGACCGTAGGATCCGTGCCTTAAGATTTGTAATGAGGTTCCAGAGGAAAGGCAGGCTCATCCACAAATATATTGTACCATTCGATATTCTCTACGCAGTAGGTGAGGTGGATTATGAGTTAGCCATACCCCCATATTTTTTTGTTGTCTATCTAATTTTCTATGTTTCCATGTTTTGGTGATATATTTTGGATACATCTCATGTGCTTTGATGGGATTCAGTCCAGTTGGATAAGCGATAGACCTTCGAGTAGGATATTGTGCTTATTTTAGCTTGTGATGTTAGGAGATAGAGCACTTGAGAAATTTCTGTATTTTACATTTGGTGGAGGCACCACCCAGAGGAGGAGGATACTTGGGAGATCAAAAGTGAGATACAGACCCAATATCCTCACCTCTATAAGACTTCAGGTACCTCCTAATACTTTACTTTAGCGGCTGAAAGTCCTTTTAGTAGTGGATATTGTAATGATCCTTCAGGTTATTTTCTATATTTCTACTTATTTTTGGTGTTAGAGCTTTCCTATTGCTTCCCCCTACAACTGATATTTTTGTTACCAAGTGGTACATTTGATTCTTAGAGTCAATTCACTACTTGGAAGCCTTTGTGGGTTCAAAATAGCCACAAGGAAAAAACATCAGTCTAACAATCTTATACAGTTAATCTGACTATCCTAAGATATCTTAAATATCAATTTAGGCTAGGAGGATCTTTGGTTCTATTTCGGAGGCATCCTGGCTTATTTCAAGCTATTGGTCAGAAGTTATGAAAATAGAAATGTAGGTGTGGGATCCATATTTCATCGAAATGACCTTTGATGAAAATTTTAAATGCACCATTTATTTTGGAATATAGAATTTTATAGGTTAGCATAGTCCGTTGGCATATATGGGATTCTGAATTAATCTCGAAGGGTTCGGGGAGACCTGGAAATTCCAAGTCTAACTTGGCCCTGGTGCACCCTCTAATCGTGATCAATCAATTATGTTTACAGTTTTGCAATCACCACTAGTGTTTCAAGAGAGACGTTGGCATCATGATAATGATGATAGGCGAATTGACACGCCTATAGTGCTATATTTTTCCCACACTTTAGCCAAGTTTTGAGAACAAATTATATATTTCATGCACTTTTAGTCCTTTTTCCTGTAAGTGAGCTAACAAACATTGATTAGCAAAGTTTCAGGTATAAATGATGCAAAATTCAGCATTTTATGGATAACTTGACGCCAAAGAAAGCTTCACGAAAGGAGAAAAGGGAGTCTTGGACGCCAAGGACCAAAAGTGGCACATGGAAAATCTGTCCCGGGCTAAAACAACAATTCTGAAGACTTTGGGGACTAGCAGTAATTTAGTAGGATTAGGATAATGATACATTAACCTAGTACAATTGGGTTAACTATTTCATTAGCTTAGTAGGATTTGGTTAAGTATTTCATTAGCTTAGTAGGAATAAGATATGGGTATTATAAATACCCTATCTTGCTAGAAATTTTTAATAGATATATTCATTCTTCTATAATTCATTCTACTTAACAACAACTGTTCTAATCCTTCCATTAATTCTACTTTTTATTCTTCTTCTATTCATCTATTCTTAATTTCCGCAACAAGAGAAACGTTACTTGCAAGAAATCACGCCTAACGCCTACCACACTTGTGCTACACGAAATTCTTATTGTGGTATAATAACAATGTCAATTGTGATTTCCTTCGCACTCATGGGTAACTAAACTTCTCTGTTGGGGTTATGGAAGCCGAATAAGATACTATCTATTACTATGAGTTTGTGAGTTCGTGACACGTATGCTGCTTATATCATTATTCTCTTCGTCTTAACCTAAATTCTTTGTGGTTGCAAATGCAAGAATACGCCAGTATAACATTTAACTTGTTCGAAAGAAAGGTTATCTGTCTGGAAAAGAGATACTGTCAAGGTAGTAGGGTCCCATCCCCTATTAAAAAGTTAGTGCCGTAACTGGATTAACCTCTTGGAGAATTCGTACCGTTAGACACGCTTTAAGCTCGAAAGAGTTAAAGTGAAATAATCCTCGAATAGGTCGAAAGACGCCTGGATTTACCATCGAATGCAATTCTCTATAAGCACATGCATGTCGAAATTCAACACACTCATAGCCAATAGAGACATATAACTCAGAAGGTGGACATAACCCCAACTCCTCAACTCTCATTGTTTTACAACCTACTAAACATTCTTTCTTTTTACTTTACTATTTCAGTTTTTACTTTAATATTTTGGTTACACATTACAATCCCCCCTTTTTACGAGACTTGTACTAAAAGTCTAGTAACCGTTGCTTACTTGTTGACCAAGCTATTCCCTGTGGGATCGATACCCAACCCAGTTGGGTCCTATATTTGCTAACGACCGCTTTACACTCCTACGAGAGCTGTAGATTGAGCGTTATCAAAAATTGGCGCCGTTGCCGGGGAATACGAGTGTCAATTAAGTTTGTGATAATTACTAGGCCCTTTGGTAAAAAATTCTCGTACTTTTACTTTCAGTTTTTGTTTTTGTTTATTGCAGGTTTTTATTCAGTGCATACCCCATACTCAAAGTTCTGGTCAACCGTTATTACCTATCAATCCTGAACCACAACGAATTGGCAGAATGGAGACACAAACGGAAATCGAAAGGATGGCTGCTCAACAGGAACAGACGAGATTATCTGCTCTTGCCGCCGCTCAAGTTCAACAACAAAACATTGATAACCCTGGGCGTGCAACAAATCCTGACGATGAGGATTTAAGTGATGACGAGTTACTAAACCCAAGGCATGATGCTGAAATCGCAACACCTGCCAACAGAAGAGGTCGACAAGCTCAGTTTAGGTATGATCGCCAACCCATGCAACCAGCTTTTGACGACAATGATGATGATCTTGATGGAGCCGGAGCCACAGGAGCAATTATTTCTCCACCATTAGCGTCCGGAGCCAAGTTCAACATCACAAGCACCATGATTCAGTTATCGCAACTCAAGGGATTATTTGGTGGACTAGCAGGCGATGATCCGAATATGCATCCCATCAACTTTATTTCTACATGCAAGTCGTTTGACAATCCTGGTGTTGGTCAGAATGCAATTCGATTACGTCTATTTCCATTGTCTCTGTCTGGGGAGGCAACTCTATGGTTGAATGGGCTGACTCCTGATTCTATTACAAATTGGAGGCAATTGAGAGACGCTTTCCTAGAAAGATTCTTTCTGCCATCCAAAAGAGCACAATTGAGAGATAAAATCAGCATCTTCCGTCAGCTTCCCACTGAAGCTCTTCATGAAACATGGGAGAGATTTAAGACAAAGCTAGCGAGATGCCCAAACCATCACATGACTAATGTTCACCTAATGGAGATATTATACAGAGCCTTGAATTCAATAACTAAACCAGTGGTGGATAATACAGCGGGAGGATCTTTTATGGACCTCACCTTTGGTCAAGCAAGCAATATGCTAGACCGTATGACGAAGCAAAGTAGAGCTTGGCATACCAGGGATTCTGAGGTAGCAAGCCCCACTTTATCTATTGGTATGACTGCAGACCAAAGAAGAAGAAAAGAAGAACGTGATCAAGATATGGCGCACATGAAAACACAAATGGATCTTCTTACAAAGCATTTATTATCAGGGAAGACCAAAAAAGTGAAAGCTATTGTGTCAAAAGGAAGAGACGAATCTGATTCGGAAGAAGAGGCCAACTACTTGAACAATTAGGAGGGGGTTTCTGAGGTAATACCCAAGGAAACCAAGGTCGGAACTATTATGATAAATATGGAAACAAGGACCAAGGTAGTTGGAAGAACAAGAATGAAAAGAGTGGTTTGTACGTTCCCCCTGAAAGACGTGACGCCACCACATCTAATTCTGGAAGTATGGAAGACATGCTGGCTAAAATATTGAAAAGAGTGGAAGCAACAAGAGCGGGAGTAACGGAGGTAGTTAATGATTTGTCCTCTATGAAACAAATAGTTGATTCTCATTCCACTTCAATCAAGAAAATAGAGCAGCAATTGAGCCAACTTTCAGCAGCACTCAATCAAAGAAAGGCTGGAACTTTACCTAGCCATACTGTGCAAAACCTAAGGAATGATGGGTCATGCATGGCCATCACTACCCGAAGTGGTAAGGTGCTTGAAACTTCAGCAAAAAGCAAGCACGTGGTTAACGAAGTAGTGGACATTGATGATAAGGCGAAAAGAGAAGATGCCGCTGCAACTAATCCTATCGTCAACGACGTCAACCCCAACAATTTGCAACCTGAAAAAGCTGAAAAACGAAAGCAAGAGGAGAAGAAAGCCGTGGAGAGAACAATTCCATACCCACCACCACCTTTCCCTCAAAGATTGAAGAAGGTGGCGGATGACACGAAGTTTAGAAAATTCATGACTGTGTTAAAGCAGCTGACCATTAATGTTCCATTGGTGGAGGCACTTGAACAAATGCCTGGGTATGCAAAATTTATGAAGGATCTTTTGACAAAGAAGCAGGCAGCAAGCTATGAGTTGAAAGATGATGTTCATCACTGCAGCGCAATCGCTACCCGATCAATAGTCCAGAAGAAGGCTGACCCCGGTGCTTTCACTATTCCTTGCACCGTTGGATCTTTGAATTTTGCCAAAGCATTATGTGACTTAGGAGCCAGCATCAATTTGATGCCATTATCTATCTATAAGAAGTTGGGGTTGGGTGATCCTACTCCAACCAACATGAGGCTCGTAATGGCGGATAGGTCGGTAAAACGACCTGTTGGTATTCTATGTGATGTCTTGGTAAAGTAGAGGTTTCGAATCGGGAGATCAAGCAAATCCTTGCGAAGACGGTAAATGCTAATAGGAAAGATTGGTCTCGGAAGCTAGATGATGCACTATGGGCGTATAGGACTGTATTTAAAACACCCATCGGCATGTCCCCTTATCAACTAGTTTATGGCAAGGCTTGTCATTTACCCATTGAGCTCGAACATAAGGCATTGTGGGCGTTGAAGCAATTGAATTTGAATTGGGATGATGCGATGAATCTGAGGTTGGAGCAGCTGAACGAATTAGATGAGTTCCGTCTCCATGCATATGAAAGGTCAGACCTATACAAGGAGCGGATAAAAAAGTATCATGATCAGCGGATTGTTCAACGAAACTTCCAAAAGGATGATATGGTACTTCTTTTCAACTCTAGATTGAAGCTGTTCCCAGGTAAGTTAAAGTCTAAGTGGTTTGGTCCATACAAAGTTATCCAAGTCTACTCGTCTGGAGTAGTTGAATTGGAAGACAATAATGGTGTTGTCTTCAAGGTGAATGGTCAACGTGTTAAACCTTATATCGGTCCTCTTGACTCAATGAATTATATGGCCATCACTTATCTCGACGAAGTCTAAGTACTCGAGGTAACTCTGTCGAGCCACGACAATAAATAAGGCGCTAGATGGGAGGCAACCCATCGTTTATAGTTTATCGTTTATCGTTTATCGTTTATCATTTATCGTTTTGTCTTTCTTTCATTCTAGTACTTGTTTTGCTTTTGATAAATGAAAATCCAAAAATAAGAGTCGTGCCACGACCAAAACTAAGGCGCTAGATGGGAGGCAACCCATCGTACTAATCGTTTTCATTGGTTTTGAGCAAATGTAGGTGCAAGAGGTATTCAACGAGGAGATTGGTTTCAAATGACGATTTGGACGTATTGCATGGTAAAGGTGGTAAGTTAGGAATTAAGATACATAAGGCTATGGATTGAGCATTGCTCATGACAAAATAGGCATCGAGCAAGGCTAGGCCTAGGTAAAACTAGGCCACTAACAAGGCAACACCTATACTATAGCCTAAGGTCTCGGAATCTAGTGTGCAAAGGCATAGGCGCCGCCCATGCTCAAGTATGCTATATCATAGGCGCCACCTATGCTAAAGCATTTGGTCTCGGAATCTCATATGCCATGCTAAAGGCGCCGCCTATGGTCACTAAAGGCATTGCACTAGGCGCCGCCTATGCTAGCAAATGCTTTGCATTAGGCGCCGCCTATACCATTCATAGGCAAAGCTAAAGGCGCCGCCTATGGTCACTTTTTGTCTCCAAAACCAATTTTAAATGGGTCAAAACCCGACCCATTCTTTTCCTATATAAAGGGGACTTAGTCTTGAAACATAAACACATTGGAAACTTGCCCTAGGCTCCGCACATACTCTCCAAAACATCTCAAAATATTTCTTTTTGCTCTCCCACTTCACAAGAACATCTCCAAAGGCTTCAATCACGAAAGTACTCTTTTATTCTTCATCTATTTTTCATAAGTACTACGTTGCTATGTCTATTATGAATTGCTACATCTTGAAGAAATATTGGTGATGTTAATGTGTTTGAATTGTGGATACAAAACCATGTGAGTGCACATATACGTTAGGATGATCTTAAACTATTTCCGACTTGAATTTGATTTTGATACATTGTTATACTAATTGCGGAATTGCTATAGTCATGAACATTGCATGACCTTGTCACTTGAATACCAACATGGTAGAAGATCCCATTCATCGGGATATGACTTATAGTTGCCTACCGACATAGAAGGTTGATTATTGATAGAAACTACACCAGGATGTAATCCCTATGTAGTAGTATTGTTATACCTAACATAAAAGTATTGCTAAGGTTGTAAGAAGTGATACATCTAATTTTATGTCGGAATATAGAGCCTAAAATGCATGTCGATGAAGTCTAAGTAATCGACTACTTTCACTTCACTAATTTGTATCAACAACCTAAGTGTGGGGTGGTACCCCTACTGCTTGTGTATAGATTGTATATATCGAGATGATGATAATAGGAACATTGTTTAAATCTCAGGTACAATGGCACCCAAAGCAAGACAAGATAAGGCTACCACTTCCCAAAAGGGCAAGAAAAGAGGTCGCAAGGACCAAGGAGAATCATCCTCAATGCAATTACCACGCCGCATGTTTGGAATAAAATGGGTTCTTGAGGAGGAAGCCAAGGAATGGTATAGGAACAACAAGGAAGGAAAATACGTTCATGTCGACTTGATCAACAAGGATAGCCTAGCGAAGAAGGAGCCGCGCATGTTGGCGAAAATCATGGCACTAAATCTGGATTTCATCTTCCGCGACATGGGAGAATGCAATCTTGATTTGACACGAGAATTTTATGCCAACTGGTCGCCGAAAATCACAGGCAGTGAAGTCAAGATTCGGGGCCAGGTTCTACAACTCAATGCGGATTTGATCAACTCCTTTCTTGGCTTACCTTCAGTCGATCCAGCACCATTCAAAGAGCTGTACAGTAGACCTCCTTATAGAGCAATTCGACACACACTTTGTGGAAGTAGATCCATGGCAAGGTGGAGCAGACATAAAGACACCGGACGACACAACACCTTCCCCTATGCTCCTTTGAATAGGGAAGCAAGGATATGGTTGTGTATTGTCAACTCTTGTCTTATTCCTGGGACCCAGTACACCAAAATAACAAGAGATAGAGTGTGTTTGGTCTATGAATTGATGAAGAATGTCCCTATCAACATTAGGGCAATCATTCGTTCTACAATGCGGAAGGCCAGACTACACAAGCGGTCCCACTTCACCTTTGGCAACCTGTTGACAACAATCTTGCGGAAGGAGGACATCGAAGAGGAACCAGCTGATCACAAACTCCCACATAACCCGAAGAAGGTTGACCTCACAAAGGTCAAAGATGCTGAAACAATACATGACGTCAACCTTACTACTGCGGAGAGACATGCTCGAGATGAAAGTTTCTTCCGTAATCTTTATGGCATGACACGGTTCACCATGATGAGCGGAGGTCGTGTTCCAACTGCTGCAGAGCTCCAACAGCTGGACCATGACTATCCAATGAATATGCATGCGAGGGAGATGTGTGGAGTAGGTACATACTTTGAGGAACCTCTTGATGATGACGTGCCGACCGATGATGATCAACGCATGCCAGACTCCGACGTGGAGGAGAATTCTGATGACGACGACTCCTATGATGATTCCGACGAAGGGGGTATGACCCCCGACATAGAGGAGGAGTCCGACTGACCAAGTTCTTCGTATTTATTTTCCACTGAGGGCAGTGTCCTGTTTAGGTGTGGGGTGGTGGTATTTTTCATGCTTTACTTCTCTATCCGCATTTGCATTTATTTATGTTTGTTTTTGTTTGCTTAGTTTGTTGTTTTTTTCGAAATTGGTTTTTTTTTGTTTTTTTTCAATTTTTTTTTGTAGTAAAATTTTTCTTACTTAGCTTCACATAAAATCATTCTAATAGGCAGCATGAGATTATAACAAGAGTTTGTGCTAATATCATGACTATTGAGACGTTTAGGCTCTAATTGTGACTCACTATGTGATATTGTGTGGTTCAATTCCTTCATATGTTGGGGCAAGAGTCTATACTACTCCCAATAAAGTCGACCATGTGCCTTGTGTGTGTGAGGATATAGTATATTCTGTGTTTGTGGCTGATGCTAGAACTTGCCTGGTATGTATGTAAAGCGAAAATAAGGAGTGCAAGTCTAGGAGATGATTTAGGCATTTCTTTGGCAACCTATGATTATTTACCTTCATTTCTACCTACCCATGGACATCATCCTAGCTAAACCCTTTTGAGCATTTAGCCTATGTTCTTTGACAGCCTCATATGTAAGCCTAATCCATTTTTTTCAAGACCATAATTTGATCCAAATTCCTAAGTGCTTTAAAGTGTAAAGTCATGTGACAAAATAAGAGGAAGTTGGGTAAGTATGATGCTTTAAAATGTAATGGTGCTTGAATTTGTTATGAAAAAGAATTGCTATCATAAGAGGTATGTTATGAAAAGAAAAAGGAAAGGAAAGCTGAAAAATTGCTTAAAATTGAAAAACAAAAGAGGAGAAAAAGTGTGGTAGAATAAAAGAAGGTAGAAAGGTTGTTTGAAAGAAAAGTGTTAATGATACAATGTGATGTATTAAAGCGCTTAGGAACATAGTCACTATTTCTGGCCAAAATAGTCCTACCTGTCCCTTATCCTACATTACAACCTGTAGAAGACCTATTTGATCCTAAGCCTAGCATTCTGACATTTAGTGGAGCATTACAGTAAGGGCAAGCCTATGGTCATCAGTTGCTACATATGAATTCTTTGTGAGAGCGAGAGCAAGGATACTTTTATACCCATGTTTGAAAAAGATGCTATACTTGTGAGTGATTATGGGTAAGATATTGTGAGACACACATAGTTGATGAGTTTTGGGTAGTTGTGCATGATTCTTTGGACCTTAACTTTTGAATATGAGTTGACCACCATCACGAGTTTATGTTGGAGGTTGAATTGTTTCTACTAATGATTGGAAAACTACTCTTTGTTGATAATTGTTGTGCTTGTCCTGACGAATATTTTGTGTTGTTGCTGTGAAACCTTAAGTTAATGTTTAGAGGGACATGATATTTTGTTCGAGGACGAACAAAGCTTTAAGTGTGGGGTGTTGATGATAGGCGAATTTACACGCCTATAGTGCTATATTTTGCCCACATTTTAGCCAAGTTTTGAGAACAAATTATATAGTTCATGCACTTTTAGTCCTTTTTCCTGTAAGTGAGCTAACGAACATGATTAACAAAGTTTCAGGTATAAATGATGCAGAATTCAGCATTTTATGGATAACTTGACGCCAAAGAAAGCTTCACGAAAGGAGAAAAGGGAGTCTAGGACGCCAAGGACCAAAAGTGGCGCATGGAAAATCTATCCCGGGCTAAAACAACAATTCTGAAGACTTTAGGGACTAGCAGTAATTTAGTAGGATTAGGATAATGATACATTAACCTAGTACAATTGGGTTAACTATTTCATTAGCTTAGTAGGATTTGGTTAAGTATTTCATTAGCTTAGTAGGAATAGGATATGTGTATTATAAATACCCTATCTTGCTAGAGATTTTTAATAGATATATTCATTCTTCTATAATTCATTCTACTTAACAACAACTCTTCTAATCCTTCCATTAATTCTACTTTTTATTCTTCTTCTATTCATCTATTCTTAATTTCCGCAACAAGAGAAACGTTACTTGCAAGAAATCACGCCTAACTCCTACCACACTTGTGCTACACGAAATTCTTATTGTGGTATAATAACAATGTCAATTGTGATTTCCTTCGCACTCATGGGTAACTAAACTTCTCTGTTGGGGTTATGGAAGCCGAATGAGATACTATCTATTACTATGAGTTTGTGAGTTCGTGAGACGTATGCTGCTTATATCATTATTCTCTTCGTCTTAACCTAAATTCTTTGTGGTTGCAAACGCAAGAATACGCCAGTATAACATTTAACTTGTTCGAAAGAAAGGTTATCTGTCTGGAAAAGAGATAATGTCAAGGTAGTAGGGTCCCATCCCCTATTAAAAAGTTAGTGCCGTAACTGGATTAACCTCTTGGAGAATTCGTACCGTTAGACACGCTTTAAGCTCGAAAGAGTTAAAGTGAAATAATCCTCGAATAGGTCGAAAGACGACTGGATTTACCATCGAATACAATTCTGTATAAGCACATGCATGTCGGAATTCAACACACTCATAGCCAATAGAGACGTATAACTCAGAAGGTGGACATAACCCCAACTCCTCAACTCTCATTGTTTTACAACCTACTAAACATTCTTTCTTTTTACTTTACTATTTCAGTTTTTACTTTAATATTTTGGTTACACATTACAATCCCCCTTTTTTACGAGACTTGTACTAAAAGTCTAGTAACCGTTGCTTACTTGTTGACCAAGCTATTCCCTGTGGGATCGATACCCAACCCAGTTGGGTTCTATATTTGCTAACGACCACTTTACACTCCTACGAGAGCTGTATATTGAGCGTTATCAGATAACAAAATTTCCCAGCCTCAGTACTAGAGTCGGATATGTGGCTATAGGTTATCTTAAAATCAATTGCAGACCAGGGATGGATACTGTGATCGCAGTGCTGCTTTCATGATTTCAACTCCCGGGCACCTATGAAGGGAATAAGTACCCCATTTTAGCCCATTTTTTTTGCCATTCCTCATCTATTCTCAAGAGACTTAAACCCTAAAGTATGGAAAAGATAGGGTATAGTGATTTAAGATTGTGGGTAATGATTATATATGCGATTTTCCTTCAAATTTGATAAAATACCTAGGCTTTGAATCCATTAGAACATTTCCTAGGGTGGAGATTCTGGACAACATATGACTAGAAGGTACTAGTTGTATGTTGTGATATAGGTTGGGGTCACCCTTTCGTATGTTGGACAGTGTGATTGGGTTTTTCTTCTACCCTATGTATTCTTGAATATCTTAGCATTCATATGATAGTGTACGAGTTGTAAGTTACTAAGTCATACAATGCTATTAGTCTTGTTCAAAGTATTCTACTTAGGATATGGATTGTAGGGTACTAATCATACCCTAGGGGATGATTTGAACATAAGGGGTCGTATGTTGATCAGTATGGGGCCAAAGGACAAGTCTAGGGTACGAGTTATGGTACATACCCTAGGGTACGGGTAAAAGAGGTGAGTCATAAACTCCTAGGAGAAATTATCAACTTTTAAGATAAGGATATTTTAGACCTTTCCTTCTCCTAAACCCCTATGACCCATGACTTATAACAGTGTTTGCCCTTTATTCTTCGCTTGGACTAGATAAAAGCATTAAAAAACTTCTCTATCATGATTGGGGCTAGAACATTCTCAAAAAGTGATACTTAAGGTGTGCTTTTCATAAATCTCTCTTCTATCTTTTTTATTTTCTTTTTCAAATTTCAAATTTATTGCTTTGTCAAATTTCCTAATACATTCCAATTAGGCGGGGGACTTTCTCTCTCTAGAAATGGCATTTCCTCTCAACTATTGCTAAAATAGTTAGGAAAACAAAGATCGGAGGAAGGGGTCAGCAGACCCAAAATAGAGATCAAACCACAAATATTTTGAAGAAGGGCATTCCACAATAAGAAGACATGAGGAAGACAAAATATTTGGATGAACTGCAAGGTATTCTCTCATTTCTAGTTGAATCTGGGAGTATAGGTACTTCAGCGGAGTGCTGACATAGCTCATCCACAACAGGAAAGGAAAAATGGGTGGATATAGTAGAAGAAGAACCAGATCACCTGTCGGGTAAGGAACCAAACCCTAAATCATCTTCACCTAATACGTGGAGCTAGAAAATGAGTCGGGGATCAACATATAAGGACTTCGATTTGCAAGGAAGGGACCCACCAAGCCCAAGGGTTAAAATTACTATAGAAGATTTACAAGAGGAAATTGAATTTTGGGGTAATGCAGAGATATGTTATGTGATGGCGTCTAATCCTTCCCAAAATGTGATGGATGAATATTTTAATCATATCTGGAATTAGAGAGGAGTTTAGAAAATCACTGAAGTGCATAAAAGGGGTGTTCTTTTTCATATTTTCCACTTATGAGGAGAAATATAAAGTAATAGATGAAGGGTTGGTAATGTTTGATCGTAAACGAATAGTGGGGAAGGCATGGACACAAGATATTGATGTGTCAATGGAGATGGTGAATATAGTCCCTATTTGGATCAGACTACCAAGATTAAGTATAAAGTAATGGGGAAAGAGTACTTTAACTGGAATTGCAGGATTAATTGGGAAACTGTTAAAGGCGGATAGTACGACGATAGAATGACATATGCTCGTGTCCTTGTGGAGATTCCACTGGACCAGGCATACCAAATAGAAGTAATATTTAAAGACGAAAATGGTAGAGTTGTTGATCAGGTGGTGGAACATGAGTGGAAACCATTTATGTGCTCGAAATGCAAAAAATTTTGTCACGAAGTGTCACAATGTAGAAGATAGCAGAGACAAAAAGTATCGAAGAAGCCTACAGAGGATGAGGGGAAGAAATAAGAACCTCCTCCACCAGCTCAACAAGCACGGTACAAGCAATAAGGACTGTGAAAGAGAGGCCATGACGAGGCCCTCCTAGTAAAAAAAAATAAAAGGTGCTGGAAACTAGCATCATTTCAGCTAATAGATATTGTAAATTGATTGAGAAAACAATGGGTGTAGAAGGAAATGTATCTGGTATGGGAAATAAGGTGAACTGTCAAGACCCTGGGAAAGTAAGGAGATGAAATACACCTCCCCCAAGGATTGTTTTAGATGTTTTAATGTGAGGGGACTGAACAAGCTTACCAAACAATGAGAGATGCAGATATTTTTGTATCCATCTAAAGTGAACTTGTTTTGCCTCCTAGAGAAAAAGATTAAAATAAATCGTGAACATTGTGCCTATCTTAATCTTTGTGCTAGTTAGTCATTCACTACTAATATGTGTATGCATAAAGAGGGTAGGATATGGATGGTGTGGAACCCAGTGGTCCATATCGTGACTATTAAAGGTGCAACTGATCTATTAAGTCATAGTTTGGTTGATGACAAAGTGACTGGAACAAAATTTCATGAGACCATGATTTATAGCTTTAATGACCAAGCTCTAAGGAGAACTTTATGTACTAACATTATGTCTATTAGTGGAAAAATTAGTAGACCATGGGTGGTTCTTAACGAGTTCAATTATGTTCTAAAGAAGAAGGAAAGAATAGGTAGACCTGTAGCTATGGCAGAAATAAGTGTTTTCAAATTATGTGTGGGACAATGTGGATTGCATGATATCAGGTCTACATGATCTTTTTATGCATTGCGTAATAAACAACAAGGAGACACTAGAGTCTACAACAAAATTGACAAGGTGCTAGTGAAAAATGAGTGGGTATCAAACTTGCTAACATCAACAGCTTGTTTCCTTCAAGAAGGGTTATATGGCCATTGCCCAGTGCTGGTTCATTGGGATAAACACAACATGCCAAGTAAAAGGCAATTTAGATACTTTAACATGTAGAGCTTGGCACTAGACTTTATACGACAAATAAAGAGTAGCTGGGATAAAGGAATAGTAGAAAGGAGAATGTTCCAAGTGGTGGGTAAACTGAACAGACTAAAATTAGTCATTAAGAAGCTTAATAGGGAAAATTTTAGTGCTATTAAAAATAAGGCTGCCAAAGCAATGGAACTCTTGTTGAATTTTAAAGCAAGAATACAACAATCCCCAAGTATAGAGTTGTTTGATAATGAGATGCAATTGGCTAAACAATGTGAAAAACTGCAAAAAGAAAAATATCAGTACCTATACCAAAAATATAAAGTGGCTATAAGAGGGGGACCAAAACACTCCATTCTTTCATAGGTATTTAAAGGCCAGAATGAATAAGAATAGAATTTTGTCAATTAAGAACACTTGAGGTGAAGCAAAAACAAACATGGAAGATATAAGTAGAGCTTTAATTAAATATTACACTAAGCTACTTATCACAAAATGAATGAGAGGCAGCCAGCTAATAGCAGAATTATTAGAAGAGGAGTTGTGGTATCGGATGAACAATGTAGAATACTAGTACAGAAGGTCACTATAGAGGAGATTAAATTAATGATATGGGCAATTGAAGGAAATAAAGCCTCGTGGCCTGATGGTTAAGGAAGAAAACTTTTAAATAATAGTTGGGAGATAGTAGGGAGAGATATAGTGGCGGGGGTTAAGGAATTTTTTAAAAATGGGCAGCTGATGCAAGGCTTAAATGATACAGTGATCACACTGATCCAAGAAGGACATCATTCAGAGACATTAGACCAATTTCATGTTGTAACACACTATACAAGGTGATGTCGAAAGTACTATGTAATATACTGAATAAGGTGCTTCCTACTATTATATCATTGACTCAAAGTGCTTTTGTAACAGGAAGAACAATAGTTCAGAATATATTTATCTGTCAGGACTTGGTGAGGCTGTATAATAGGAAAGCCACAATAAAAAGTTGCATCATTAAAATTCATCTAAGAAAATCATATGACACAGTCGAATGGGGGTTTGTACAAGAGATGTTGTATAGATTGAACTTTCCATTTATGTTCATTATAATCCTAATGGAGTGTATTACATCTAAAAATTATACCTTTGACCTAAATGGTGGTGTTTCTAGAGAGATCAAAGGGAAAAAGGGCTGAGAAAAGGGGACCTAATAACCCCTTTGGTTTTTGTGATCTGTATGGAAGTTTTCTCAAGGATGAAGGACTGGATATGATCAAGAGGGATTTTCATTCCACATCAAGTGCATAAATATGAGATTTAACCATATATGCATCATAAATTATATGCTTCTATTTTGTAAAGGAGAATTTGAATCACTAGTGCTTATGCTTCGTGGATTAAGACTTTCTCGATTGTATCTGGTTTGTGTAAAAGTGCTAGCAAATCATGTATTTTCTCTATAAATATAGATACTCAGGTACTTGAGAATATAAAAGGGCTAACTGGGTACACGACTGTTGCGTTGCTATTTAAATATCTAGGGGTCCCAATATCAACAAAAAAGCTCTCATCAATGGATTGTGAAGGTTTATTGGACAAGATGACCAGCAGAATCAAAACATGGGGAACCAGAAACTTATCTTATGTTGGCTGGGTACAATTAGTCAATTAAGGGCTAATGCACATACACTATATTAGTCTTCTGTATTCTTATTACCAAAGAAGGTGTTCAAAGGTATTACAATAGTTTGTAGGAATTTCCTATGGAGTGGAGTAGCACACACAAATAAATCCCTTTTAGTAGCATGGGATATGGTATACAAAGCCAAGAAAAAGGGTGTACTGAACATAGTTTATAATATGGTGTGGAATGAGGCTGCAACTGCAAAGTATATATGGAATTTGGCGTGCAAAGTTGTTAACCTTTGGGTGAAATGGGTGGATTATGTATATATAAAGGGTATAAATTTATGGCAATATCAACCACCTTAAGATTATTGTTCGTGTTAAGGGAAGATCTGCTCTGTTAAAGAGAAATTTTAGGGTGGACACATGCAGGATCACTGGCTAACTGTAGGTGGTAAGTACACCATTCATAATGGCTACTGCTGGAGACCAGGGCTAGAAATTAATGTCCTTGTTGGAGGTATATCTGTCACACCCCTTAACTTTGAAAAGATTCGATTTTATATTTCGAAAGGGTTTTTATTATCAAAGTGACAAAAGATTGAAAATTTGTTTTGAAAAAGAATTATTAATATTTTTTATTCAGAGTCGCCACTTGGCATAAATCAAGTGTGCCAAGTCACCATTGGAAATCCTTTTCAAAACAGTTTGACTCTTTTAAACTGATCCACGAACAGAGATTCCGACTAAGCAATTCTGTTGACCGAGGGGAAGGTGTTAGGCACATCTCGATTTCGTGGTTCGACCACGATTGCTTGGTGGAGCGTATCGACTAATTTGACATCACGAATGTATAAACCACACAAAAACACATAAAAAAATTCATCAAACACACAAAAACAAATCAAATCTAAAATATAGTGTTCAGTCCAATTATACAATCGAAAAATAGAAAAAATGAGAAAATATAAATCCTATTCTAAGCTAATCCTAAAACTACGCTCCAATGCCTTACCCGATGCCTCGGGCCTTGATTAGGAGCCTCTTTGCGTGCATGATACTTCGAGGCATTCCCTGATGAATAAGTATAATATAATCTCGAGGCATTCCCTGGCGAATGAATACATCTTCAAATCTTGCATGATAAAGTAGAAAAAACTATTCACACGAACATTCAAACATTCAACAAAACACCATTCCTAAAATTTGCCTACCCGACTTAGCATTTGCCTACTAGTTTTGGTTTATCATAATTCCAACAAATTCAATATAATCAAAGATCCAAAAATTAACATGAATTCACTTCATCATGTTTAAACCCTCCCTAAATTTCTTTTAACACATGAACTTTAACATGAAAATAGTTATCAAGCCATATCAGCATCGATTCATACCAACAACTAGCTATTCAAATAAACAGTACCAAGTATCAAGAAAATTCTCAATCAGTCATCGTCAAACACATAATGTTAATAAGAGAGTGGAGTCGAGAATTGGACCTCAAAATATTTTGATTAACTTGAAAAGAAAGATGAGAGTCGCTCCAAGAACCTCAACGAACACTGAAATCTCAACTATGAATCAATTCGATCACAAAAATCCCTCAAAATCCAATTCGAAAAGAGAACGCATGAAGGACAGTGAACGAACTCTAACTTGGTATTGAGAAATGGAGACACAAAATAGACAACAACAAACCCACCAAGATAAACAATGTTCCCACTACTCTGATAAGCTCGAAAAATAGTGGATATCGATGAACAAGGCTGATTTCGGTGATTTTAATGTTTTCAGGCCGAATTTATCTATAAAGCCAAAAAAATTAAGGAGATTTCAGGGAATTTTCAAAACTATGGTGATTTTAAAACTCGTGGAAAATGACAAGGACTAGCACAACCGGTTCCAGTGAACCTCAGTCTGTTTTGATGTTCTCCGGCGACTGTGTCGCTAGAACAGTAACCAGACGCGACCTCTACCTCCCCTTTCGATTCTCACCTCTATCTCTAACTCGATTTCACTCTCTTTTCCCCTCCGATTCTCCAATATCTCTTAGATCTGTGTGTTTTAGGTGTGTGTATCAGTGTCCTATAATAAAGAAAAATGGAGTCTCCGGTAGTGTATGTACCATTGAAGATGATGGTGAGAATGAAAATGGATGGAGTGTATGTGATGAGCGTGATTTGGTTGTGTGCGTAATATGATGAAGAAGCATCCAAAAAGACCATCAGTAAGAAAAATCCAATCCCCCTATATGCGTGCACTGCGTGTATATAAATACCCAAAAGGAATATGTCCTTTTTTCTTAGTGGTAGGGCCTGTTTCTATTTGTGTGTTATATGGTACCCAAAAAGGGATCCAATGATTATCCTCCCTTCTTTGTGATTTTTGGTTAAGAGAAATAAAAAACATGTGAGGAGGGGGTGTGAGGTAGTGGTTAGGATGAGATAATTTTAGTTAGGGAGTTTGTTATTTTTTGTTCTTTTATAGAGAATTATGGAATGGTTGGGGTACGTGGTAAAATGGGATAAGATAATAAAAATAATTTTTTAACGGGAAAAAATTACGTGTCTACATCATGCCCCCTATGAATGTAAACACAGTGTGTTTTAATACAAAGAAATAAACAACGTGACAAAATTTTGTCCCGATCATTATTTGAAGGAAGAAATAGAAGGAAGAAGGACAATCGCATCTTGACTTAGGACACTCCTACCTACCCAAGTTATGTGGGAATCGAGTGACAGGTATCTTAAAGGATTAGAAGAAGATAGACAATACCGTGTTGGAGAGTCGAGTTATTACATCAAAAATGAAAAATTACAAGTTAAAACATAAGTGAAATTTCAAAAACTCTTTCTATGCAACTTTTCTCGACTCTTGACTCACTACTTCATTATCATATTCTTCAGACGAGCTCCTTGCTTGAAATTTATTCAATTTGTTGCTTGACTTTCAATTTCCTCACCCTACTCTTCAGGTGGGCTCCTGACTTGCAATTTTTTAATTTTTTGACTTTGAATTTCTTCACCTTGTTGCTTTACTTTAAAGTTCTTCACCTTGTTGCTTGACTTTTAATTTCTTGACCTTGTTCCTATACTTTAAATCTCTTAACCTTGTTACATGACTTTCAATTTTATCACCCTATTCTTCAGGCGGGCTCCTGACTTTCAATTTTCATTACTCTATACTTCAGGCGGACTCCTGACTTTCAATTTCATCACCCTGTTCTTCAGGTGAGCTTTTGACTTTCAATTTTATCATTCTATTCTTCAGGCGGGCTCCTGAAACCAAAATCAAAGCTAATACAAAAATTATCTCAAATGAAGATAATGATAAATAAAAATTTCATTCATTCATTTTTTGTTGAAAGTAGTATCCCATTTTCCAAGAGGGTCTTGAACATAAAGTAAATTCTCATTTTCCAGGAGGTCCTGAACAGAAAGTAAAATTTCATTTTTCAGGAGGGTCCTAAACATAAAGTAAATGCCCATTTTCCAAGAGGATCCTGAACATAAAGTAAAACCCTATTTTCCAGGAGGGTCCTGAACAGAAAGTAAAATCCTATTTTCCAGGAGGGTCCTGAACAGAAAGTAAAATCTCATTTTTCAGGAGGGTCCTGAACATAAAGTAAATTACCATTTTTTAGGAGGGTCCTGAACAAAAATTAAAGTTCCATTGTCCATGAGGGTCCTAAACAGAAAGTAAAATCCCACTTTTCAAGAGGGTCTTGAATAGAAAGTAAAGTCCCATTTTCCAGGAGGATCCTGAACATAAAGTAAAATTCCATTTTTCCGGAGGGAAATTCCATTTTTTAGGAGGGTCCTGATCAACAAGTAAAGTCACAAGGATGTGTTTTTCCAATTGTAACTGAATTAAGTTAAGTGAATTTGCCCCTGTTTCAACAAAGAACATTTTTTAGTTTAAAAATTAGTGGTGGTTTGCATCACTTGGCTTCCCAGGCATCTGCTACAACCATTGTTCCTTTCACCTTTGTTTCTGATCGATGAAACTTGTCACTGTCTTATAGCATCATTGACCCAGATAAAGATTGAGGGAAATGAGTTCTGACTCAAACAATGAGTTTCCATTTTACCATGCCTCTAAGATACACCCTTTTCTAAATCTGAAAACTCCCACGAATCCAGCATCCTGTCGGTTAATAGGCTTTCTTTGCTTTGTTTTTGAATTAAGATCATATTTCTTTCATTTTCTGGTCCTTGGATTTTCCTCACATAATTGGAAAGACTGGCAGCAAGTTTTAAAATCCTTTCTCGCTTGTTTTGACACAGACTTGACTTAAAATGTAAAGAAATGTAAAAGACTTGATAAATGACATAAATAACAAAAATATGAATGTGCAAATGAAAGAAAAGGGCAATGTCGCTTATTCAAAAATAAAACTTATCTGAATACGGCAACCAACTCCAATGAGTATGACATGCATTTTGGATTAAGCTGCCTGATCTCCCTAACAAAACTTCCTATTTGTTGTTGAGTTTGGGCCTTTTCCTTAGGGCTTCTTCTTAAAACCTATTTGACTTGTGCACCCCATTTAATTGATGACATCTTGCTATATTTTTGTCAATAACCCACTTTCTTTTTTATTTCCCTTAAACTTTCTATTGTCTTACGGTGCCCGTAGGGTTTTCACCAATAAGACTCTCTCATTTCTTATCTCTTTCAACTCACCATTGATTTATGGTTCCCGCGAAGGTTTTCACCAATAAGACTCTCATTTTTATTTCTCTCAACTCACTATCGCCTTATGGTGCCCGCAAGAGTTTTTACGTATAAGACTCTCATTTTTATTTCTCTCCTGTTTCCTTATGTTGAGGAAGACAAGTAGTTCCCCAAAATGCGTCATCACATCTATTACATTCTTAGCCTTAACATTCTCAAAGATTGATCTGAAGGTCTTTCTTTGGTTGTCACTTGGCTTTTGGATGGGGTTAGAAAGAAAGGATGGCATGAGGTTCAAACGACACTTGATGTGGGGTAGGACTACAACTTTTGTAATCGACTCAAGCTATAAGAATTAACTCATGCCCCAATTTTGTAGACTACGTGAATCTAAAATCTTTATTTGGTTGGATCGAGCCCTAAATAGGGCAACCTACGTATCTCACTCCCAAGAGAGGAGAATCATGTCGCATGTAGTTTCATCAGCTTGTTCATTGTTTTGATTTGATTTTTATCTTTTTTCTTTTATTTCTTGAACTCTTTCTTTTATTATTATTTTCGTGGACATTTATCTTTGATTCTATTTTGATTCCAAAAGAGGGATATGAAAGAAAAATAAAACTAAGCTCAAACAGGGTAAAAAAAAGGATGACACAATGTTTGGATAGCAGAATGAAATGCCTTTATCATACCAATCTTCAAGAACACAAGTACTAAACATGCAATAGAAGCAACATACGATAAAATATCATACATAATATCTTTTGACCGCATTAGCATTGATAGCCATCTCCGTCATTTTGCCTTCAATATCTGTCAAATATAAGGCTCCATTGGGCAACACTTTCTTCACAATAAAGGGACCTTTCCAATTTGGGGAGAACTTTCCTTTTGCTTTAGCCTGATAAGGAAGGATATGTTTCAATACCAACTGAACAACTTCAAAATTCCTGGGACGTACCCTTTTGTTATACGCTCGAGCCATTCTCTTCTGATACAACTGGTCATGACATACCGACGTCAATCTTTTCCATTAATCAAACTCAACTGTTCCAATCAGGGTTTGACCCACTCTTTATCATCAATATCTGATTCAAAAATGACTTGAAGAGAGGGAATTTCAACTTCTACGGGAATGACTGATTCTGTTCCATACACCAATAAATACGGAATTGCCCTTGTTGAAGTGTGAATAGTAGTGCAATAACCTAGCAGTGCAAGCGGAAACTTCTCGTTCCATTGCCTAGACCCTTGTACCATTTTCTCCAGTATCTTCTTGATATTGTTATTGGTGGCTTCCACAATGCCATTTGCCTTTGGATGATATGGAGTAGAATTTTGATGCGCGATCTTAAACTGTTGACACACTTCTTGCATCAAATGATTATAGATATTGACAACATTGTCTGTGATAATCACCTTTGGAATTCCAAACCTACAAATGATGTTGGTATAAACAAAATCTACCACAACCTTCTTTGTTACTGACTTTAAAGTTACTGATTCTACCCACTTTGTGAAGTAATCAATGGCCACCAAAATGAATCTATGCCTATTTAACGCTTTTGGCTTAATCTGCCCGATCATGTCCATTCCTAAAGCTACAAACAGCCATGGAGCATCCATTGCATACAACTCATCAGGAGAAGAATGTATCAGATCACCGTGTACTTGACAATGATGACACTTTTGAACAAATCGAATAGAATCTCTCTCCATAGTAAGCCAGTAATAACCTGCTCGAAGAATCTTCTTTGATAAGACATAACCGTTCATATATAGCGCGCATACTCTCGAGTGTATTTTAACTATGATTGTTGAGTATTCTTTTGCATCTACACACCTCAAAAGTCTCAGATCTGGGGTTCTCATGTTTAAGATTCACCTACTTAAGAAAAATCCACTAGCCAAACGCCTAATAGTCCTCTTTTTATCACTGGTGGCATGCGTTAGGTATTCTCCATAATAGATGTATCGCTTTATATCAAAGAACAAAGGTTCACCATCGAGCTCTTCTTCAACTGCATTACAATAAGTATGTTGATCACGACTCTGTATATGCACCAGATTAATGTAGGCTTTATCAGGATATTGGAGCATTGAAGACAGAGTGGCTAAAGCATCAGCAATCTCATTATGAATTCTTGGAATATGTCTAAATTTTACTAACACAAACCGTTTACATAGCTCTTGCAAGCGTTGTCAATATGGTATAAGCTTTAAATATCGCATCTCCCAATCGCCTTGAATTTGATGGACGAGCAAATCTGAATCCAAAAACACTAATAGTTCCTGGACTCCCATATCAACAGCTAACCTCAAACCAAGATTGCAAGCTTCATACTCAGCTATGTTGTTAGTACAGTAGAATCAAAGTTGTGCTACTACAAGGAAATATTATCCTAATTTAGAGATAAGAACTGCACCTATTCCATCTCATTTCATATTAATGGCTCCATCAAAGAACAACTTCCAACCTAGATCAACATCTATAATGACTTCATCAACACACAACACCTCTTCATTAGGAAAATATGTCTTTAATGGTTCATACTCTTCATCAATGGGATTCTCAACAAGATGGTCTGCCAAGCCTTGATCTTTCATGGTGGTTTGAGTCATATATACAATGTCGAACTCTGTAAGCAATATTTGCCACTTTGCCAATGACCTGTTGGCATAGGCTTCTGAAAGATATACTTCAAAGGATCCATGTGAGAGATGAGATAAGTAGTGCAGGACGAGAAATAATACTTCAAATTCAGTGCTACCTAAGTTAGGGCATAACACGTCCTTTCAAGAAGAGTAAACCTGACATTATATATGGTGAACTTCTTGCTAAGATAATAAATAGTCTGCTCTTTTTCGCCTGTGACATCATGTTAACCCAGGACACAACCGAAAGAATTGTCCATGATCGATAAATATCAAATCAAAGACCTACCAGGCTCCGATGGTACCAGCATGGGAAGATTTGATAGATATCCTTGATTTTGTTGAACGCTTCTTGACATTCTTCAGTCCACTCTACCACAACACTCTTTTTCATAAACTTGAAAATGGGCTCACACGTGGTTGTGAGTTGAGCAATAAACGTACTAATGTAGTTCATCCTACCAAGTAGACTCATCACCTCTGCTCTGTTCTTGGGTGGCAACAAATCCTGAATAGCTTTGATCTTCGAAGGATCCAATTTGATACCCCAACGGCTGACTACAAACCCCAATAGCTTTCTAGATGGAACTCCAAATACATATTTTTCTGGGTTCTGCTTGAGATTATACCCGTGAAGCCTTTCGAAGAACTTTCTTAGATCTTTAACATGGTCAGCCTGATTCTTTGATTTAATAATCACATCATCTACATAAAACTCAATCTCCTTATGCATTATCATGAAACATAGTGGTCATGGCTCTCATGTAAGTTGCTCTAGCATTCTTTAAACCAAACGGCATCACTCGATAGCAATAAGTCCCCCATGGTGTGATAAAAGACTTTTTTTTTGTGTCTTTATCATCCATAATGATCTAGCAGTACCTGGTATAGCAATCCACAAAAGCGGCAACCTCATGTTTAGCTCAATTGTCTAGCAAAATATGGTTGTTTAGCAATGGAAATCATTCTTTCGACTTGTTCTGTTCAAATTATGATAATCAACAGATACTCAAATTTTGCCATCTTTCTTTAGGATAGGAAAAACAATGGATAACCACGTAGGATAACGAGCCACTCGAATGGCTTTGGCTTTAAGTTGTTTCATAATTTCCTTTTTGATTTTGATGCTTACATCAGTTTTAAACTTCCTCAACTTCTATTTCACATGTGGGAAAGGCAGGATCAGTTGGCAATTTATGAGCCACTAATTCAGTGCTTAAACTTGGCATATCATCATAAGACCATGCAAAAAGATCCTTATAATCAGTTAATGCTTGAATCATTCTATTTTTTAGTTGTGGCAAAGTATGTACACTGATTTTAGTTTCCCTAACATCTTCTTGATTCCCTAGATTAATTGGCTCAGTTTCATTCAAATTAGGATTCGACTTGTCTTCAAACTGTTTCTACTCTTTGCTTAGTTCTTGTAGTGCTTCTTCTTCATTATATTCCCCCTCTTTCTTCATCATATCTTAATTATTTTAGATTTAAAGATCAGGCTAAAAATTTTGCATGCGTGTCATGTCATTAGAATCAGCATAAAGAGAACTATTTAAAGAAAAAAGACAAAAACAAAATATTAGACACAAAATAAGAGAGACATTGCATTTCATTAAAAGGAAAGCATAGGAGGGTTTAAACACAAACAACAAAATATAAAGAATCTAAATTTCGAGTTACAACCCTGGAATAACTCAAAAAACTGAAAGGAAAACAAAGTAAATTGCCAAAATTCCATCCTGATGGGGAGAGGGGTGACTTTTGAATTGTTAAGATGGACAACTAAGACTATGAACTGGACATCTTCCTTACTGGTACCATCTTCTACAACTTCAATCAATAGGTTCTGGAAGTCTTCAACCAATTCAGCTTCAAATTCCACATACTGTGACACTGCTCTTGACAAATGACTCACTGAGAAGCGGCGTTGGGTGGGGGAGTGACCATGTTTCCTTTTTCCTTTCCTTGGCCTTCTTCAGATCTTCAGCCGTAGGTTCAAAACCCAGACCAAAAGTGCCCATGTTCTCCCTCAGACATATGGGATGAACTATACCATGCAGAGATACTCCCAAACCCCTACCTGGCATAAATCCATACTTCAAAAGCTCATTCACCATCATGACAGAAATGGAAGACAATTTTGGTCTCGACATAACCTACCCCTCAAGAATATGATCCACCGACACGGTATCAAACGACTGATAGATAAATGTCTCCTCTACACTATTTTCTTTAATAAGAGGCATGGGAGAATCTTTGTGGGTGGACAAATCCCCTTCGCCATGAATAATCACTTCTTGATTGTCATGCTCAAACTTGATCATCTAGTGCAATGTAGATGCAACAGCCCCGACTTTGTGGACCCATGGTCTTACCAATAACAGATTGTATGAAGAGTTAATATTCAACACTTGGAACTCTATGGCAAATTCAGCAGGCCCTATAAGTAACATTAGTTCTATTTCGCCAATGGAGTCTATTTTGGCCCATCGAAAGCCTTTACACATACATTGTTCGGCCTGATCCTCTCGACACCTATGTTCAACTTTTGTAGGATAGAAATAGGGAAAATATTTGTGCCAGAACCTCTATCAATCATGACATAAGTGATGTAGAAATCTTCACACTTCAAGGTATGTAAAGACCTTAGTTATACCCCGTACCTTCAACTAGAAATTCGTCATCAGAGAAGCTGATTCAGTTTACTTCAAAGATTTTTCTGACAATTTTCTCAATAGATTTATTGCAATCTCCCTCGAAACGTATGCTTCGCTTAAAACCTTTAGTATAATGTCATGATGTTCCTTGGAATGCAACAACAAAGATAAGAGGGAAATTTAAGTACGGGTCTTCTTCAACTGATCTATTATTGAATACTTTGGCAATTTCATCTTTTTCAAAAATTCTTCAGCTTCTTCTTCAGTGACAGGCTTCTTGAGAGATGAAGGCCCACTTACCCATGGCTTGGGCTTCCTCAAACCTTCAGGAACGAAGCATTTTCCTGACCGAGTCAGATACCCTACATCATATAAACATCATCTACTTCTTCCTCGACTTCTTTCCCCTGATAAGTCATAATAGTTCTCTTATAGTTCCAGGAGACCTTTTTCGTATCAACTATCGTAGATTAGGTCACCGGTTTGATGCTAATAGGAACCGCAAGTGCTCCTTTCACCATCAGTATAGGCTTACCTGGAGCTCCTATCACGGTTAACATAGGCTTGTTTTGACTTAGACCAACATATTTTCTGGCTCCTTGCACCGTAATTATGGGTTTCTTTATGCTTTATTGGACTTTATCTTCTCCTATTCCTTTCTGTCTTAATGACATTGCTTTCAACAAATTTGCGATATTTATCAATTTATCCTACTTGGTTTGTATTCTAAAAATTGGCTTATAACACATCAATAACTCTTTTCCATCATATATCAACTCCAACATATTCGTTTTTAGCATGGGTTGGCAATGGATTCTAGTTAATGTTTGAAATTTCCGAGGCCTGGACCAGAATTTGATTTGGATTAATTAAATCTTGGACAACTCTCTTCAAATGCTAGCATTTCTTGATGTCATGCCCCGGCATATCAGAAAAATACACACATGTTAACAAATAATCAAGATTTCTCAGAGGTGGATTCGAAAGCCTTCCTTGAATTGGGATCAAGACCTTCAACTTCCTCAACCTATCAAACAAACTGGCATACGACTTCACGAGAGGTGTGAACTGATTCTTAGATGGCTTCTCTTTCTTATACTCGCGCCTAGGTTGGAAAGTGGGTTTGGAGGGTTTTTGGTAATTTGGCAAAGCTGAAGGACGATTTTGAGGAGCTTGCGCATGCCATTCCGTGTAAAAAGGGGTTTGAGCATAAGGTTGTGCGCTATATACTGGTTATGGGGGTGGTGGAATGGAATATAGTGGGTTTTGTGGGGATAGTAATAATGGGGAGGAATATATGGAGCTTGGAAATAGGCTTGGGCTTGGGGTTGGTGATAGCAGCGAGGCAGTCTTTTGGGATAGGAATGGGATCCAGCTACAATGGTCGCCACATCATCTTTCTTATTTTTACCTCCAAAAGTTCTAGATCCACCTTTAATTGCTTGGGTGGTGGCCTTTAATGCGGAAAAAATCACAATCTGTCAAGTCTTGATTTTGTCCTCTATCATCTCTACCATTTTTAGGACTTCAATAAATGACTTTTCCATCGCTGGAAGTAAATATTGAAAATAGGTCTCATCCTGTGCCTGAATGAATACCTTTACTAACTTACTCTCCTTTATTGAAGGTTTTACCCTTGCGGACTGTGCCTGCCATCTTATCGCTTATTCCCAAAACCCTTCAGTACTTTTCTTCTTCATGTTGACCAGGCATTTCTCATCAGGAACTAGATCGACATTATATTGAAAATATTGCACAAATTCATTAGCTAGGTCATCCTAGTTGTTCCAATTGTCAATATCCTGATCGACGAACCATTCTGAAGCCATACTAGAAAGACTCTCACCAAAGAAAGCCATAATTAACTCTTCTCTTCCCCCTATAGCCCTTAATTTGTTGCAATAACGTCTCAAATGCACCATGGGATCATCATGCCCTGCGTACTTCTCAAATTTGGGCATTTTAAAACAAAGGGGAAGGTTAACATATGGGAACATGCAAATATCTCTATAGGAAACACTCTTATAACCCTCGATTCCTTGCAAATTCCTCATGGCCTATCCAAACTTTTCAATTTCCGCGCCATGACTTCTTGTTCCTCCGTTGCAATAGGCTTTTTGGTATCAAATAGAAATGCAGGTAGCTGAGTGTACCCATACAATTCATTCATCTTTGAAGTAGGTTCTGGGGAATAATACTGATTATCTGAAACCTTCAATACTATCTCACTAGTAAATCGAGGGAGTAACATTATCGGATACACAGTGTAGTTGGGAGTTTTGGGTGGTGGTGAAGCCACGAACACACACGCTGCTGGTGGCGCCAGCTGAGTCGTGGACATTGGTTGAGAAACTATCAGGGGCACACTAGAACAGCTAGGATAATATTACCGCGGAGTGAATTTTGGTGCGTGCTCCGATGACTCAATGGGAATAGAAAATTGCACCTGAGAGAGTGGTGGGAAATTGGGGATATTCCCAAGATATTCAGGGAGTGGAGGAGAAGGAATACCACTAGCCCATGCTCGGTGCAGATCTAGCAATTGTTTTCTAAGTCTCAATACCTCATCATTTCATTCTGAACTTTCTTCTCTGGGATCCTGATCTAGGTCAATGACTGAATTTTCAATCTCCCTACTAGCCATGGCAAGCTTCTCTTTTGATCTAGTGAAGTAGGGATGACTAGCCAGAGTGCTACAAACCAACCACCTATCTGAAAAAACATGCTCATCAAAGACAAAACCCGTTAGGATTAGGTCAGGCAACAAGCATAGAAATGATATTGTATACATCCTAGGTTTATGCATATTTCTACAGACCTTTAAGGGTAATTAGGCCATTTTAACATCATCCCGATTTCTGCATTACATTATCATACCTCGTTCTTTGTGCTTTTCACTTTCACTTTTCTCTTCTTTTGCATCAGTCTCTTCTCTTCCTCTTTTCTTCTCTTATTGCTCTTTTTTTCTTTTCTTCTCTCGCTATCTCATTTCCTTTTATCATTCTTTATGGCTTTTATTTTTCTTTAAAAGAGTAAAATTAGGGAATATCAAAGAAACAAAATGATTAGATCGAACCCAAAAGTAGGTTGCCTATGTATCATGTTGTACATGAATCAGATCTTGCGTAGTTTGGGAGACATATGAATAAATATCACATAATTGAAGTTTATTTATTTTTTTCCGGCAAAAAGCAAGCAAAAGAAAGAACAAAGCAACATCACTACATTTCATTGAAGGGATGACTCAAACATACTTAAAATTTAAGACAACCTTAAAACTAATCAACGAAGACCAAACAACACTCTAGATCCATAGGACAACATGAGTAACATTCCTTATAAAGACCCTAACATTAAAACATATTGGACATTGACTTAACAAAGACATAACACTACAATGGAAGAAAAGTAAAGGACTCAAACTAAACGAAAGATAAGAAATAATCTTTCAAACTGGTGCGTCGTGTGATGACCCTGGCTGAGATGGGCCTGTCCGTGAAATTCTATTTCTCCCACTCAAAGTTTGAAGCATATCTTGCACGGACACTTTGATATTTGGGAAGAAGCTTCTAGCACGTATTCCTGCCTTATGGGGAGTTCTCCTAAAAATACTTTTTTGACACCTTTCCATAGTTGCGAGTAAACTTGATAAATGAACTCTTAACGCCTCCACTTTGGTCCCCACACCCTCATCCTGATGGTCATCAACAATGCATTCTTCCTATTATATCCCTCTAAGTTGTGCTGGTAATGACATACTGATACCCCAAGGCATGGACACTACCCAGATATCATATCTCTAAGTGTACCCCCGATTATCCAAACTTTCTATGAGAGTGTCCACACTTAGCTTTGTTGCATGCTTCTAGAAATGCTCGTATTTTATCTCACCTAAGGCTTGGTCCTTGAAGTACTTCATATCCTTTAGAAGATCCACAACTGGTGGAACATCCTCCGGCTTACCCAACTGGCGCATTACCCTAGAAGAACTGTATGGTCTAGTGCATTTAAGCTCTAATATAACTAGAAGGAGCCGCATCTGACAACAAAACAAGATTATCTTTGGGCGAAGCCACAGTTAAGTCCACAAGATGTTATCCTCGGTTCTTAACTCAAGAAATTCAATCCAAGCATCGACTCCCACAGGTAGCGAGAATTTATCAAAGCACAACCTGAGGTCCATGGCTTTCACTCGATTGGGAACATAATGATCAACCACGTTTGGTCAACCTAAAGAAGGCACTTAAAAATGCTCCATCATCCATAGCTATAATATCAGATTACATCCCTCAAAAAATCTTATTCCCTCCTTTACTTTGGTTAAAGCTTTATATATCTCTGTTAAGATCATGGGTATAATAGTGAACTTGTCCTTTTGATTAGTGACCTTGTCCTTTTGATTAACGACCTTATATTTTTGATCCTTATGAAATAGAATCATCACCACAGATTTCAAGTGTATATTAATACGCCTTTCATTAAGCGGAAACACTAGAGTTCCTAACAGAGTGAGGGTGAAGACTTCAAGACGCTTTCTTTCCCAATTCTGCTTAGACATAAAATTCATCCCAAAAGTGGTCAAAACCTTCCAAGGACCCGAATCTAGCGAATAGAAAGTCTAAGGAAATCCATGATTGATTCAGACAACCCAAATGTCCATTGTTACTCTTTAAACCACATCCTTGTGGAAACCTATTGCCAGAGTGATTCCGAGCTTGGATCATACTTTTGTCAATATAAGGCAAATGAAGTAAACCAGATAATTCATCCAAAGTACATGTCATTTCACACTTTTCGAACCTAAACACCAAATTACTAGGATCCTAATAGGTCAACACAACATCTATTAGATCTGGACGGGGTAGGAAATGCTAAAGTTCCGTAAGATTGCCTAATATCTTAATTAGCTCTTGCTTGTCAGCGTAGTTGAATGTGCCCCGCCACTTGATTAACTTTTTGTGCACTTTGGAAACCATCAAGACTCTAGACCCTAAAGGCTTCATCCTATAATATAAAATAAAACTAACAACTCAAAATTCAAAACAAGATAAAGAACTGCCGACCCTCGAGATTTTATCTTAGAAAAATATTGTGTGACATGGAGGGACAGACAAACATATTAATCAAATCTACCAAATGGCCTTACCTAAAAAAAGGCTTGTTTGGCTATGAACGGGCGACACAAAAACTAACAAAATAACCAATGGCTAGTACGAAGATGCCAACCTAACTAAAAGATTATCGGACCCACCAAGGGTTGCCTACGTATCCCACCCCAAAGGACATGAATTATGTACACGTAGTTCATCCAGAATAGACAATTAAGCATTAAATGACAAACTAAACTCTGACTTAAGAGACATCCAAAGACGAACGACGTATCATGTTAAAAAAAATCTTTTTGAGTTTTCATTTTGACACTTCATAGAAAAATGACATCAACAACTACGAAAGGAAAATCTTATTGGTATTTTCGTTATATGAAATGTATAAAACTTCAACCATCCCTTTTTTTTTGAATTTTCCTTTTATAAAGAGCTTCTAAATAAAATCTTTTTTTTTGAAGTTTTCGAATTATGAATGCATTGCAAAGGAACAAAAGAAAAATCTTTTTGATGATTCTGAGACAATGGGTGCAAAAAGTAAGAAAAATCTTTTTGGATTTGTGGATTGTGAAAAGACAAAAGCTATAAAGAACTCTAAAAATTATGAAAATCTATTTTTTTCGACTCATTTTTCTTTTTTTTTTCTTTTCTTTTTCATTTCATCATTTCATTTTTTTTCAATCGCCTACACACTTTTACTTCTAACACCTTTTCCCCCCTAAATCAGTCCATCAAATGACTACATTACCCTTAGAGATGCAATATTTAGCACGTAGGGATGATTTAGAGGTTAGTCACCTGCGAAGGACTAAGTAGGCCCCGCAAGGTCTCAATATGATACACATAAGCATGAACTCAAGGCTGACCTACGTTGGGGTTCACTAACAAGGCTGTTCGGGGGAGCGTATGGTCGATAGTGACTGCGACATCTTTCCACCTACTCCTTACAAACCAACGGGTCCCCCCTCCTAGAATAAGGGTGACTCAACTATAGGTCATGTACACACGTGTACTATGGACTTGTTGCAGAAAGAATGATTTAGGTTATGCACATGATGCTAGCTATAAAACGGTAACACATAAAGTAAAAACTATAAAGAAAGAGCACGTAGTCACTCAATAATGATAAGCAAAAACAAAAAAACAACACAAACAAAATATCTATACACCTATAGTGCCAAACTAAGTCGATACAACTCCAAAATAAGCTAGAACTCTGAAAAATCCTCAGCAGAGTCGCCAGCTATAACACCCCTTTTTAACTCCGAAAAGATTCAATTTTAGATTTCGAAAGAGTTTTTACTATCAAAGTGACACAAGATTGAAAATTTTTTTTGAAAAAAATTATTAATATTTTTTATTTAGAGTCACCACTTGGAATAAATCGGGTGTGCCAAGTCACCTGTGGAATTCCTTTTCAAAATAGTTTGACTTTTTTAAATTGATCCACGAATAGAGATTCCGACTATGGAATTCTATTGACCGAGGGGAAGTTGTTAGGCACCCCTCGATCCCATGGTTCAACCACGATCGCTTGGTGGAGCGTATCGACTAATTTGACATCATGAATGTATAAACCACACAAAAACACATAAAACAATCAATCAAATACACAAAAATAAAACAAATCCAAAATAATGTTCAATCCAATTATACAATTCAAAAATAGAAAAAATGCAAAAATATAAATCATATTCTAAGCTAATCCTAAAACTACGCTCCAATGCCTTACTCGATGCCTCGGGCCTTGATCATGACCCACCTTTGCATACATGTTACTTCGGGACATTCCCCGGTGAATAAGTACAATATAATCTTTAGACATTTCCTGGCGAATGAATATATCTTCAAATCTTACACAATAAAGTAGTAAGAACTATTCACACGCATATTCAAACATTCAATAAAACACCATTCCTAAAATTTGCCTACTCGACTTAGGATTTACCTACTAGATTCAGTTTATAATAATTCCAACAAATTTAATATAATCGAATATCCAAAAATTAACACGAATTCACTTCATCATTGTTTAACCCCTTCCATAATTCCTTTTAACACATGAAATTTTACATGAAAATAGTTATCAAGCCATGTCAACATCAATTTCATACCAACAACTAGTTATTCAAATAAACAGCACCAAGTATCAACAAAATTCTCAATCAGTCATTGTCAAACACATAATGATAATAAGAGAGTAGAGTCAAGAATTGGACCTTAAAAGCTTTCATTTAACTTCAAAAGAAAGATGAGAGATGCTTCGAGAACCTCAAAGAACACTGATATCTCAACTATGAATTAATTCGAGCATAAAAATCCCTCAAAATCCAATTCAAAAAGAGAACCCATGAAGGACAGTGAATTAACTCTAATTGGTATTGAGAAACGGAGGCCCGAAATAGACCACAATGAACACACCGAGATAAACAATATTCCTACCACTTCGATAAGCTCGGACAACAGCGAATATCTATGAAAAAGGCTGATTCCAGTGATGTTAACATTTTCAGGCCAAATTCAACTAGAAATCAATAAATAATAAGGAGATTTTGGGGAATTTTAAAAACTATGGTGATTTTTAAACTTGTGGAAAATGAAAATGATCAGCACAGTCAGTTTTGGTGAACTTCTGTCTGTTTTGACGTTCTCCAACGACTGTGTCCTCGCATCCGTAAGCAGACGCGACCTCTACCTCCTCTTTTGATTCTCACCTCTATCTCTCACTTGATTTTACTTTCTCTTCCCCTCTAATTTTCCAATCTCTCTCAAATCTTTGTGTTTTAGGTGTGTGTATCAGTGTCCTGTGAGAAAGAAAAATAGAGTCTTCGATAGCGTGTATACCAGTGAAGATGATGGTTAGTATGAAAATGGAGGGTGTGTATGTGATGTTCATGATTTGGTAATGTGCATAAGATGATGAAGAAGCAACCAAACAGACCATCGGTAAGAAAAATCCAATCCCCCTATATGCGTGCATTGTGTGTATATCAATACCCAAAAGGAATGTCTTTTTTTCTCAATGGTAGGGCACCCTTATATTTGTGTGTTATCTGGTACCCAAAAAGGGATCCAATGATTATCTTCCCTTTTTTTGTTATTTTTTTTTAAAATAAATAAAAAACATGTGGGGGGGGGGGTAAAGTAGTGGTTAGGATGAGATAAATTTAGTTAGGGAGTTTATTATTTTTTGTTCTTTTATAGAGAATTGTGGAATGGTTGGGGTGCGTGGTAAAATGGGATAAGATAATAAAAATAATTTTTTGATGGGACAAAATTATGTGTCTACAGTATCTGCAATACTAGGAATATACAAAACATAACTTAATAGTTGGCAATTCATTGAAGGCTGCTAACAAGAACCAGGTTGGTAAAAATAGTAGTCTTCCAAAGTGATAAGTATTTAATGGATGATCTAGTTCCAAAATTAATAGAACACTTAATGTTTCAATGTAAGTTCTCAAGATTATTCCTAGAAGAGATCCTGGAGGGGCTTAATATTCATTTGCATAACAATGACATGCAAAATATATGGAAGGGAATGGCAAGCCAGGAAGTAGGAAAGTTAAATAGAAGTTTCATCTAGGCAACAATTGTAGCGCTAATACATCACATATTGTAAGCAAGAAATCAAGCAATGTGGAAAATATGGTGCCAAGACCCGAAAATATGATCAGGAAAATCAAATAGGAGAGAAAAAGTAGAATTTAATTTGATAAAGGGTAGAGTAAACTATAGAGATAGAGTTTGGATAGAAAATTATATACATAGAACAAAAGTATAGGATCCGACACCCGGGTGAATAGTTAGAGTCTTTTTAGTGAGATAGTGTATCACCTGAGCCATCAGTGCATTGCGAAGCCAGATCAAATGACAGTTATTAATTTCTAGTGTTGCTCCGTAATAGTGGCGCATCGCGCCAAACTTCCATGTCTCAAAAAAGGTTGCAACGCAACAGATTTGTGTTTTGCCACCATGCAGATTCCTAATTGTCCAGTTCCAGTGACTTGGTGCAATAGTGGCACATCGCGCCAAGGATGAAAATTAGGAAAGTTTCACAAAAATTAAAATACGTGTCCTAGGGTTAAAAAGAGCAATTTCCCTACCCTATATAAGCTCAAAAACACAAATTTGAACCTCCATTACACGAAAATATAGTCTAGTCTCTCAAAATCTAGTCAAGAAGACATTAGGGGTTTTCATAGAAGATTCAAGTTAACGAATTTCCTCTGTCAATCTTCATGTATTTATGAACCAAGTTATGCGTAGTGTTCATTCATGGAATCTTTTCGCCCATGAAGCCCAAGAATCTCTTTTCAAACTTCAAGTTTATGGATTTCTTTATGATTTTCATGTTGGGTTTGTTTTGTTCATATTGAGAATGATTAATTGAATTCTAATCCATGTAGGGTGATCAATTTTATGTGGAATTGATTATTATAGATGTATATTCATGTGAACTTACGATTAAACCCTATAATGATGAAATTAGAATTGAACCATGATGTCTAATTTTTGTACAATGTTGTTTACATATACTATGCCTACTATCTGTTTGATTGAATACTCATATGAAGGAAAAGTGTCCAACTAGCATGATATTATGAAATCCCCATTTATGTACAAGTTTATGTATATCAAATGTTTGATTAAGTGCTTCAATATATGAATTATGAATTGTGTTGTTGGTCATGTGTTCGAGTAAGTCATGTTATGTCAGTTTCTTTCCATCTAGTCCTGAGGGTACTTGTACCCGACAACATTGTTATGTACCTAGAGCTATGTCATGTTTTCACGATACTCTCAGACAAGTCACGATCAATAGAAGTTAGCCAGTCATGTGACCTAGGAAATCTCAAAAATCTTAGTAATCTTAGTAGTTTAGTAACCTCCGTGATCTCAGTATTCCTAGTAAGTTTCAGTAAGTTCAGTACTCTCAGTCTGTCCTCAGATCTCAGTAGCATTCCGTTGGTTAGTAGAACTCAGTAAATTTAATTTTGGCTTTGCTAAATGATACCATCAGTTAATTAGTTCTGTTTAGTTAATCAATTCAGTGTCTATTAAGTTTTGAGTAGGATTCAGCACCGAGTGAACCCAAGAATGGGGACTGACCAGTTATTCAGTGGAGGGTCTGATCCTTAGAAGCAATCGTTATGTTCCAGAACTATGTAGATAGCGTATGTTGAGATGTACCCTACGCGTTTAGGGATATATATACACCTGTAATTTGGGTTACCTATTAGGAGAGATTGACGGAAGAGTTCCCTGTAAGCGAGGTTATACTCACACTAGGTCTTTACCAATGGCACTGTAATGACACCCTTCCAGCTATTATTTCAGGTTGGACCCCACCAGTTTAATTCTGGGGCATATCGATTAGATGATTACCTCTGCAGTATCAGTCATTATCATAATCCCAGTCTTAGTCTCAATCTCAGTTTCAGTATCAGTAAAAAAAACTCAGATAGTTCTTCAGATTTCAAGAGTGTCAGATACAGTCAAATTCAGATACAGTAAAAAACTCAGCTAGTTCCATCAAATTTAAGACTGTCAGATACATTCACTCATGTTATCAGTTATATTAGTTCTCAGAACTCATGTTATCAGTATTCATCTTTAGGACTATTAGATACAGTCAACCAGACTAGTTCTTCATAATTAGAACTATCAGAAACAATTATTCATGTATTAGTAACATAGTATCAGACCCTCAGTATCAGTAATACAGTATTATTCTTTCTCACTTATCAGCAACTCAGGGGTCAATATCAGTTGAATCAGTATCCAGTCCTATCACGATCTTAGTTACAGTTACGTAGTCATGCATGTATTCCTACGTTCATATTAGTCAGTCAGTTAGTATTGTTCATGTATATGAATCTATTGCATTCAGCCTACATCACTTTTATACTAGTACATTCAAAGTACTGACGCATTTGTACTATGGTGTCTTATACCATAGGTTTAGAAGCACGATCTCTAGAGAAACAGTAGCATCCCAGCTCAGTGATCATAATTAGCAGTGAGTCCTCATCCTTCGAGGACATGATTATCATATTACTATTTTAGTTTTCAATTTATTTTAGCAGTTAAAGTTAGTTGGAGACATGTCCCATCAACTCCTTATTCAGATAGTGTAGAGTCTTTCAGACTATAGTATGTTCAGATAATTATCTCAGTTGTTTTGGTTTTGTTATACCATATTTTTAGTTAGGTACTAGTATTGAAACTTATGTCCTTTTAGTTCATGTTTCCATAGTTATAATATTCTTACTATTATTCACTGCTCAGTTTGCAGATATCAGTCATGGTTAGCTTATGGTCCTTCGGTGTCATGGGCACCATGTAGCATTCTGAGTACTCGATTCAGGGTGTTACAAACTTTGTATCAGGGCCTAAGGTTCAATATTGTTCTAAGAAGTTTGAAAAGCCGCATCTAGTAGAGTTTGATGCAATCGTGTGTCATGCAACACACCTATGTTTAGGAGGTTATAAGATGTTTTAGGAATAGTTTCCCTTCTTTAAGTATTCATGTCATGCCAGTGAGCATAGACTCAAAGTTAAGCACTTAGTCTAATCTGCTTCTTCCCTTTATTTACAGATCATGCCTCTCGAGAGGGCTAGCAAAGGGGGAAATGGAAATCAGTCAGCACCTCAACCCATCTAGCCAGATCCTTTAGATGAGTATGTCTCTCATGTAGAATTTAGGACTGCATTCACTACTCTATACAGTTCAGTCGTAGCCCAGAATGAATGGCTAGCTACCATTACATCCAACCCAGTGGCAAATTCTACTGCAGTCAGGATTCGGGATATCACCTGAATAAATCCTCCTCTATTCACCGGTTCCAAGTCAGAAGAGAATCCATAGGAGTTCCTCGATCAGGTTCAGAAATTCACTAGCATCATGGGAGTTATCCACCTATCATCTACAAGATATAGCCCATATGTGGTATAAACAGTGGAAGGTAGATAGAGGTACATATACAGAGACCATAGAGTGGGAATAGTTCGCTACAACTTTCTTAGATAGGTTCTTTCCCATGGAGAATAAGTAGGCTAAAGTGTTAGAGTTCATTAATATCAGATAAGGTATAATGAGCGTAAAAAAATACTCCCTCAAGTTTATTCAATTATCCAGGTATGCTCCCCATGTAGTAGCACATAGCAGATCCAGAATGAGTAAATTTGTGTTAGGGGTATTAGGTAGAGTGGTTAAGAAGTGCAGGACTGCGATGTTTATTGGTGACATGGACATATATAGGTTATAATAAATTCCTAACAAATATAGGAGCAGAAGCTTAAGAAGAAGGGGAGAGAAAATAAGAGAGCCATAACAGGTAGTTATAGTTTTGTACAACATGGGTCATATAGTGGTAACCGTTCTCAATTGTGTCAGAAATGTTCAGCTCCAGTTCACTCTTGAGCTAGTGCCACAGTACCGAAGCTCATAAATAACCATAGAAATAAGGCATCAGGCTCTAAGGCTTAGAATAGTCAGAGAAGTATTCCTACTCATCCATTTTGCACAGAGTGTGGTAAGCATTATAAGGGAGTATGCAGAGCTGACAGTGGTGTGTATTTCAGATTTAGTAAGTTAGGTCATAAGGTCAGAGACTGCCCCCAGTCAATTTATCAAAGTTATCTCCCCTCATTATTTTAGTTTGGTCATCCAAATCAGTAGGGTGCCAATTCCAGCGCTATCAGTGGGCAACACCCAAGCAGACTCTATGCACTTTAGTCCCAGCAAAATCAAGAAAGTCCTTATGATGCAGTCATGGGTATGTTATAGTTCTCTCATTTACATGTTCACGTTTCTTCATATTCATGAGTTCCTTTTTCTTTTAAAAAATTACAGTTAAACTATGGGGTCAGAAAGTCAAGCCTTCAGATTCTAGTTATAGTTCCAGTGTGTGTAGGTAATCACTAGGGGAAGATGATTCCTGACCTACACTTATCTCAGTGCAATTATTTTGTACCACAGTTATTACCTTACCTTCACATGTTTCACACACTTCCCATAGGATCGTATGCATGTCAAATTCCTTACAGAAGAAGTTCCAACACCCTTAGTAGTATGAGCCATGTTCCATGAACACAGAAATTGTAGACTTAAGTCATACAGCTTATGAGTCAGGTACTCATGTCATGTTTTACCTTATGTTCAGTGCACATGCTCATCTGCGACTCCTAGTGATCAGTCAAGCTCAGATTACGTTATGTATACCTCCAGTTTAAATTTCTTGATAAATCCATAATGTTGGTACTCTGTTCCTCAGGCCTTAGTCGATTGTTCAGGTTTATATAGTATTTATTTGAGCATCAGTTCCTTATCTATACCAATCTTTCTCGAAGTAGTTATCAGTATCCAGTCTCAGTACTTCAAAATCAGTCTAAACCTTAATTATCATAACATAACATTCAGATTCAGTTAGAATCTTGGTTACAATTTTAGTTATAATAGCAACTTTAGTTTAGTAATCAGATCAGAAACTCAGTTTAGTTCCAGACTTTCTTGACCAATGCTACTGCTATCAGTTACCCAATTAGTAGTGTTTTAGTACCTGAGACTACAAAATGTTTCCAAACCATGATATACGTCTAGGCTTTCATTCTTGAGGTAATACAATTTTGCTTATTCATTCTCAGTTATCTCATATTATCCAATTAAGAGGGAGATATTGTAATACCCATACTTTTCCTAGCTTGAAATTTCCACCCAATAATGTTAGAAGGTTTCTTTAAAAGATGAATCCATTTTTATAGATGTGGTATTTTCATGATTTTCACTTTTTGTCATGTGGGAAATTCCATAATCTTTCCATCAATACAAAATTCGCCCAAATCCAACACCCGGGCGAAGAGTTAAAGCCTTTTTGGTGAGTCAGTGTATCACCTTAGCCATCAGCGCATTACGTAGCCAACTTAAATGGCAATTGTCAATTTCTAGTGCTGTCCCACGATAGTGGTGAATTGTGCCAAACTTCCAGGTCTCAAACAAGGTGCAGAAGCGATAACTTTGCATCGCGCCACCGTGCAGATGCCCAATTGTCCAGTTCCAGTGAATTGGTGCGATAGTGGCGCATCGCGCCATGGATGAACTTTGGGAAATTTTCACAAGAATTAAAATTAATGTCCTAGGTTTAAAATTGTCAATTTCCCTACCCTATATAAGCTCATAAACACGGCTTTGAGCTTTTATTACACCAAAATACACTATATTGTCTCAAAATCCTCTTAAGAACACAATAGGGTTTTTCATAAAAGATTCAAGTTCAAGAATTTCCTCTATAAATCTTCAAGTATTAACAAACCAAGGTATGCGTAGTGTTCATTTATGGACTCTTTCTGTCCATGAAGACTAAGAATCTCTTTTCTAACTACAAGTTTATGGATTTCTTTATGAGTTTCATGTTGGGTTTGTTTTGTTCATGTTGAGAATAATTAATTGAATTCTAATCCATGTTGGGTGATCAATTTTATTTGGAATTGATTAGTATAGATGTATATTCATGTGAACTTACGATCAAACCCTATAATGACGAAATTTGAATTGAATCATGATGTCTAATTGTTGTACAATGTTGTTTATATATACTATGCCTACCATGTGTTTGATTGAAAGCTTATATGAAGGAAAAGTGCCCAACTAGCATGATATTATGAAATGCCCATTTATGTATAAGTTTATGCATATCACATGTTTGATGAAGTGCTTCAATATATGAATTATGAATTATGTTATTGTTCATATGTTCGAGTAAGTCATGTTATGTCAGTTTCTTTCCATCGAGTCTTGGAGGTACTTCTACCCGACAACTTAGCTGTGTCCTAGATCCATGTTATATTTTCACAATACTCTCAGACAAGTCACGATCCATAGAACTCATTCGGTCTTGTGACTCAGAAAATCTCAGAAATCTCAGTAATCTCAGTAACCTTAGTGCTCTCAGTATTCCCAGTAAGTTTCAGTAACTTCAGTACTCTCAGTCAGTTCTCAGATCTTAGTAGCATTCCATCGGTCAAAGGAACTTAGTAAATTTAGTTTTAGCTCCGCGAAATAATACCATCAGTTAATTAGTTCAGTTTAGTTAATCAGTTTAGCGTCTATTCAGTTGGGAGTAGGATTCAGCACTGAGTTAACCCAAGGATTGGGACTCACCTATTATTCAGCGGAAGGTGTAATTCTTAGAAACAATCTTTGTGTTCCAAAACTACATAGCCAACGTAGGTTTAGATGCACCCTACGTGTTTATGGATATATATATACATCTTATTTGGGTTACCTACTAGGAGGGATTAGCAGAAGAGCTCCCTGTCAGCAAGGATATAATCACAGCAGGTCTTTACCTATGACACGGTATTGACACCCTTTCAGGTGGGATTACAGGTTGGACCCCACCAGTTTAGTTCCAAGGAATATTAGTTAGATAATTTCCTCCCACAGTCTTAGTCACAGTCTCAGTCACAGTGTCAGTCTTAGTCTCAATCTCAGTCTCAATCTCAGTAAAAGAACTAAGACTGTTCTTTAGATTTTAAGACTGTCAGATACAGTCAAATTTAGATACAGTACAGAACTCAGCTGGTTCTATTAGATTCATGACTGTCAGATACAGTCACTCATGTTATTAGTTATATTAATTCTCAGAACTTATGTTATTAGTATTCAGCTTCAGGACTGTTAGATACAGTCAACTAGACTAGTTTTTCATAATCAAAATTATTAGAAATAGTTATTTATGTATCAGTAACATAGTATCAGATCCTCAGTATTTAGTAATACAGTATCAGCGTTTCTCATTTATCAGCGACTCAGGGGTCAATATCAGTAGACTCAGTATCCAGTCCTATCATAATCTCAGTTATAGTTAGTAGTCATGCATGTATTTCCACAATTATGTTAGTCAATCAGTAAGTATTGTTCATGCATATGAACCTATTCCATTCAGCCTACCTTACTTGCATACCATTATATTCAAAGTACTGACATATTTGCACTACGGTGTCTTACACCACAGGTTTAGAAGCACGAGCTTTAGAGATCTAATAGCATCTTAGTTTAGTGATCAGAGTTAGCATTGAGTCCTCATTCTTCAAGGACATGACAATCACATTACTATTTCAGTATTCAGTTTATTTTAGTAGTTGGAGTTAGTTAGGGACATGTCCCATCAATTCTTTATTCAGACAGTTTAGAGTCTTTTAGACTACAGTATGTTCAGATAATTATCTTACTGGTTTTGGTATTGTTATACCATATTTTTCAATTAGGTAGTAGTATCGAACCTTATGGCCTTTCAGTCCATGTTTCTGTATTTATAATATTGTTAATATTATTCACTGCTCAATTTATAGATATCAATCATAGGTTAGCTTGTGCTCCTTCAGGGTCATAGGCACCGTGTAGCATTTTGGGTACCAAATTTAGGGCGTTACATTAGCCAAGATTTGGTTGACCAAGACTTAAAGTTGATGAAGGTGATTCGTGATAGGTTGAAAGCTGCTCAAAGTTGCCAAAGTTCCTCTACATAAGGGATTTGGATTTTATGGTTTGTGATGGGTAATTCTAGAAGGTATCTCCTATGAAAGGAGTTATACGGTTTGGTAATAGGGGGAATATTAATCAATGTTATTTTTGTCCATATTTGATTTTGAAGACGGTTGGTAATGTTGCCTATGATTTGGTGTTTCCCTCTAGTTTCACCCCCATCTATCCAATATTCCATGTGTTCATGTTGTGGAAATATATTGGTTACCCTTCATTAGTTGTTCCCTTGGTGGTTATTCATATTTCAGATTCTTTATCCTATGAGAAGGTCCCGATATGGATCTTGATTTGATAATTTAGCCATTTGTAATGAAAGAGGAGGTTTCAGTAAAGGTTCTATGGAGGAACCAAAAGTGTGAGGAATCTACTTAGGAGGCAGAAGAGGACATAAAGTCTAAGTATCCATATTTATTTCCAGTTCTAAAAACTCATGCTTGAGGTATGTATTAATCTTTTTTACTTGATTTATGTCTTTAATAGGCAATGGGTTAAATTCTCTAAACTTAGAAGTGAGCTGGTGTTTTGGTAGACAATGGATTCAAGTCCTAATGTCAATTGAATGAATGATTGATTGATAATGATCATGCCATGTGTCTTATACTTGTTTTATGTATCAGGTTTCCTAACTTGATTAAAGGTTAGTTTGATGTCTTATGATGTGCTAACATATTTTAGTTCTTGAATTACCCGTCAGTCGAGTACGAATGATCCAAGTGGGGGAGAATTGAAACTCCTAGGACTTGAATCCCATAGAAAATTGCCTATGGTGGAGGTTCTAGACAACATACCATTATAAGCTCCTAGTTGTATGTTGTGATACGGGTTGGAATCCCCTATTTTTATGTTAGACATTGTTCTTTTGTTCGTTGCTGCCCTAGATACTATTGAACATCATACCTCTCATATGATTGTGTACGCGTGGTAAGTTACCAAGTCATATGATGCTATGAGTCTTGTCAAAAGTATTCTTCCTAGGGTATAGATAGTAGGGTACTACTCCTACAGTAGGGTATGACATGGACATCATAAATCATATGTTGATTAGTATGGGGTCAAAGTAGAAGTCTAGGGTATAAGTTAGGCTACCACTCATACCCTAGGGTACGTGTCAAGGGGGAGAGTCGTATCCTCCTGGGTACAATTTTCAGCTTTTAAGATGAGGATATTTTAGAATTTTTGCACCCGTAAACCCTTATGACCCATGACTTATAACATTATTTGGCCTATAATTCTTCGCGCAGACAAGATGAAAATATTCCAAAACTTCTCAATTAAGATTGGGGATAAGGTTCATCAAAGAGGCCATCTAGAGGATTTAAAACAAAGAATATTTTTGTGAATCACCTTGTGAAAGGTATGTGACTCTTCCCTTATTGTTATTTCTCAAATATCATGTGTGTTTTGACCTTGATTAGGATTTGTCTGTGGTGGTTATTAAATCAAATGTTCAAGGTTTGGTTGCATATTGATAATTATTGTGTACTCTTGTTTGACCTTGTGTTTATACATGTTTTTGTTATGATTTGCACATATGGATACCTTTTTATTGTGGTTTAGCAAATAGGTCATAAATAACACTAATCTTGATAGTTTTTCACTTGGATTTTAGTCATGGAAAAGGTATGCCCTTAAGGTCTTTGTGAGAATTTCTAAGAGAAATAACTTGTTACATGCTAATAGTATTTTCAAATAAGGCAATGGCTTAATGAGCAAGAATGGTTGGTAAGTGACTTGTAAATGTCTTGTTGGCCATGTAAGGAGTTAGTTGGTTAATTTTGTGGAATTCTTAGTTAAAGGGGTTAGACTTCGTAATATGAAATATAATTGTATCTTGAACTATGGTTTTGTATATGAATGCTAATGAAGAATTAATGGTGTTTTGTAGGTCTTAAATATAATAAATTGACTTCAAAGATGGTTAAAACTATGGTATTGGCCCATTTAATTGACTGATTAGTATATGGTTCATGAATACCTTGTGGTCATGTGTGGGGTTGAATTATATCCATGATGGCTCGAATTGGCTAAGTGGGTTATAGTTCTCGAGTGTTGAATTGAATGGATGTTAATTCATTGCGAAAGGGTAAGAGTCAAAATGTCAACTAATAATGGTTGCCTTGTCATGAGGTTAGAGTCCCTTGCCTAACGAAATGTGTTGAGGTTAGAGTCTCTTGCCTAATAAAATGACTTGAGGTTAGAGTACCTTGCTTAGTGAAATGGCTTCTGGTTAGAGTCCACATTCTTTGTGCGATGGCTTAAGTTTAGAGTCCTCTTGCTTATTATAATTAGGAAGTTCAAACTTTCTATGCTACAAGAGTGGACGGTTAGAGTCCTCTATGTCATGTTTCATGATTGGATGTTTCAAGTTTTATGTTAAGGCGTTGTTCTCTTTCCTGATAATTGATGTTTTTATATATCATTATATGTGCCTATGTATACATATGTGGTTTATTATGATGGTTTGACTTGGACTTTAAGAATGGCACTATTTTATCCTTACCTTTGAGTTACATACTAGCTCTCCAACCGCTAACCGTCTACAAATGTTGTGTCCCCACACAATACAGGGGTTGGATCTCCTTCTTCTCTTCCTACATAGTGACCAGGTGTTTCAGAGGTTCATGTGTTGACTTTGAAGAGGTAAGCTTCCAAACTTTAGAAGGCATACACTTCATAGTATTTTTATCTTATGTCTTAGACTTGGTTTTTGGGTAATATCATAGGCATGTCCAGACATATTTAGACATCAAATTGGTAGAGGCTTTGTGGACTGTGGACTTGGGTATGTTTTTTAAATCATTCTTGAGCATATGAGAACATTGTTTTGGTTTTGGGCAAGTGATTTTCGTAAAAAGGCCCCACAGAGGATTTTTACGTAACCTTTGACCCAATGCATAATAGTACAATATGGGTATCATTGTTCTCTCATTGATGAGTAGGTTTTGGTTTTGATAGTATGCCACCTTGTAGAAGATTCATTGAAAGGAATATGATGATTTGGCAGATTCTTTGAGTATTTTTTGGCATTCAGCTAGGCTAGGTTTTCCGTTCTAATTTTTTGAGCTAATTCATATTATAATTATGATATTATGTATTACATAAGCTGGGTTTTAGGTATTGGTGATGTGATTGGTAATTTTTGGATTATTTGGACCATTTAGGCTATTTGGAAAACATAATTTAGGCACAATTGGCTTAGTTTATCATGCATTAGGTAAAATATCAATCATAGGATTGATTGTGTCTTAATTAACATCTAAAAATAGATTTTGATACCTTAGCCAATTAGGAGGTTGAACTTACCTTGTAATGGAATTTGAGGATTTAGAACTGGGTAGTTTGACCAACCTTAGGCCAAGATTCATTTTATTCCGTGTAACCTTTTATATGCTTGTTATACACCTTGAAAATTTTTACCAAGATAATGTTGAGGAGATTTCACCCTTGATGGACATGTTGGGTTGGTAGTGGGAGTTCATGTTTATTGTTATTATATAATGATATATATATATATATATATATTTATGTGTGTGTGTGTATAGGTTTGAGTTCGTCTGTTTATTACAATATTGATGATATAGTTTCTGGTTAGAGTTTGGGTATTGTTTATGATATTGATTATATATATACTTATCAGTTCAAGAATAGATATTAGCCATGATAATGATCATATGATTACCGATTTGAGTCCAACTATTAATTACAATATTGATGATATATTTACTGATTTGAGTCTGGGTATTGTTTATGATGTTGTTTATATAATCACTGTTCAACTCCGGCTATATATTATGATGATGATGATACACATACTAGTTTGAGTCTTGTAAGGGAATATGATATTGATAATATGGATGCCGATTCAAGTCTAAAAGTGGGACAGTGTTGTTGTATGGCATGACATGGTTGGTGACTAGTTGTGTCAGAGAAATTAGTAAATGATAGTTTTCAGTTATTCTTTACTTGATTTTACCCTCATAGCTTATGGGGGCATGCATTGGGTTACTTACTTTTCCACACTTATTTACTTATTGGGGCCAATCTTTTTAGTTATAATCACATGTTCCTTATGTTATTGGTCTGGTTTATTTATTTAATTGTGCAACCCAATGTTGGAGTTATGCTCAGGTTTACCCATTTCATTACTTAGTTATGTTATCTTGCATTTTATCGTATTTATATCATGGTTTACCTCAGTTAGTCAATGATTCCTACTGAGTACCCATGGTTTCGGCATTTATACTACACTTCTGTACCTTTTTGGTCTAGGTTAGAGTACTAGTTGCTGCAGTTGATTCAAGGATTGTGTTGTGGTGGATTTTAGACATAGGGTAAGCTCTTAGATTTAGAGTTTCCCTATTTCATTCTGCTTATCTATGTCTAGTGTTTTATTTTGAAACAGATTGTATCAACTATTCTAAAACTTATGGTGTGTTATAATAACTTATGTTCTAAATCTACTAGGTTATGGGGTGTTTATCTAAGTGTTTGCTATCTTCTAGACTATCTTTATTACACTGTGTAGTTATAAGTTGAAGTTGCTTATATCGCCTCCTTTTGGGCATCTTTTCACTAATAGAGCCAATTGCATATAGCTTGGGTATATGTTTCATCTTACCTATTGGCAAGATTTTATAAGTGCCATCAAGACAGGTAAATTGGGTGTTGTCACCTGACAACATGGCCAATATTGCATACATGATCGTTATGTTGCGTATGCGACTTCTACACTTTTGGTTGGATATTGCGTAAGCAATTGGCAGGTCGAATATGCCATCTCTAGGATAATTAAACGCTTAAATGAGAAAAATCTTGGGGATATCATTTATGGGTGATTTTGGGGCTTCGATAAGGATTAATTTGTAATCCTATTTCAAACTCGCGGTAAGACTTCATTATTTCATGGTAGATTTTTCCATCCTCATCGATGAAATTCCAAAAGCACTATGACTTGATTTTAGCAGAAATATAGGTCAGAATTCTGACATTTTTTATGGTAAATGTTACTTGAGCATAGAGGGTCTATGAGTTGATTTCAGAAATGTGATTTCCTAAAATGGGCCCCACATGGGATTTTTATGCAATTTTGGATCTAAAGAATAATAGTGTAATATGGCTATTATTTTTCTCATTTTGATGAGTAGATTGTGGTTTTGATAGTGTGACACCTTGCGGAAGCTTCTCAGAAGGAAAAATCAGTGATTTGTGGATTCTTTAATTTTTGTTAAGTTTCCATGTAAGTTAGGTTTACCTACACATTGATTGATTTTCCTCATACTATAATTATTATATTTTGATTGATGTGTGGTCGGACTTAGGTATTGGAATTGTGAATGAGGATATTTGGTATAATGGCCCCCGAGATTATACTTGTGATAAACTTGTATTCATTTGCATATTGTATAATCTTGTAAATGATAGGTTAACAATTGAGAGAGTTGAATATAATTATTGTATATGTTAATTGGGTATATGGATGCAAATTCTGAGTATTACTAATAATATTGTCTTACATGTGTTTAATTGTATAATTTGTCAGTATGACTTATGACTTATGCATATTATTATGGGGATGACTTTAGAATATGATTAATGGTTTGACCTATTTATTTGCTTAATGTTATAGATATCAGTATGATTAAGCATTAATGGATTATTTTGATGATATGGCTTATGTAGATATATAGTACAACTCATGGGTATGATATGGACAATATAGATAAAATGTGTCTTACAAACACGATATGGATTATATATATATATATGGCTCATAGAATTGATGCGGTTTATAGATGCGATTAACGTTCTTAGATATGACGGGTCGTATATAGATGTGGTTATTAATATGAATTCCGGATATGCTTAGTAATATTGTTTGTGAATATTAGTATTGATATGGTCTCAAAGTATAGTCAATAATAGGGCTTACATGCATGATTATGGGTGAGTCCTTCGACTATGATTTCTTTTCCAGTTTATAATTATAAGTGAAGAGATAGTCATAGCTATGATTAATTGCTATAATCTATTGGCTTTGGCATATATAAAAGTCTCAATAATGTGGTTTATAATTATGAGTTTCGTTTCAGGTATAACAATCATTAATGGTGTTGGTAATATGAGTTTTGGTTTATGTATTTCTAGTGTTAATAGTATTGATAATATGAGTTGCAATTCGAGTCCGGTATTGAGGGTTGCTTAAAATATGGTGTGGGATAGATTGATTATTGGTTATGATCTGGTAATTGATAAATTACAGTTATATGGTGGTTTACTTTTCTTAATTGTACTCTCCAGGCTTATGGGGGAATGCATTGGGTTATTTACTTTTGCACACTTATTGGCTTTTAGGGGCAAATTTAGTTGTTATAAATGTATGATTGTTACGTTATCATTCTAGTTCTATTTATTAATGTATGTATAGTGGTGTTGGAGATTATTTTCAAATATGTCCTTTTATCTTTACTTAGTTTATGTTATCTTTTATCCTATGGTACTTTTATCATGATTTAGCTTAGTTAGTTGATGATGACTATTAAGTACCCATGTTTTTTTTTACTCATACTAGACTTTTGTAACTTTTTGGTGTTAATCTGACTAGTTGTGGCCTTTACTAATTTGTTGATTGTGCAAAGTTGATTTAAGAGATTTGGTTAGATACTGGAGTCAAAGTTACCCTTTTTTTGTTGATTTTGTTAAGCCAAAGATCAAATCTTATCTCAATTTTATTTGCCTTTATGATGGATGTTTGGACATGGAAAATTAAGGGCTAGGTGCCTTACTATTTCCTTTGTATAGATGATTTAGTCTTGACTGATATGACCTGTGGTGGAGTTAATACGAAATTGAGGTTTTGAGGGAAACCTTAGAGGCACAAGGGTTTTGATTGAGTAGGTCCAAGATAGAATTTTTGGAGTGTAAATCTAGTGAGGGTTAGCATGAACCTAATGAGTTGTAAAGCTTGTTACTCATTCCATTCGAAAGAGAGATAGTTCCAAGTATCTATTGCCTATGATACATGGGAATAGAGAGATTGACGAGGATGACAGTCATCAAATTAAGAGAGGGCGGATAAAATAGAGGCACACTTCCAGAATCATGTGTGATAAAAAGGTACTTCCTAAACTGAAAGGCAAGTTCTACAGAATAATGGTTAGACTTGGTGGTTAGACTAACTTTTTTGATAGGGTGGATGTTATCTTGTTTAGAAATCTTATATTCAAAAGATAAAGGTTGTAGAGATGAGAATGCTATGGTGGGTAGGTAGGTGTACTAGGAAAGATAGGTTTAGAAATAAGGTTATTTGAGATATGGTAGGAATGGCTTCGGTAGAAGCCAAGATGAGGTAAGTGTGGTTGATATACTTGAGACATATGATATGGATAGGTTTGGATTCCCTTTTATAGAGGTGTCAGAAGTCATCTACGAATGGATTCAGGCTACGAATAGGCAGACCATAGAGATATTGGAGGAGGTGATTACGCATAACATGGAGCAACTTCAACTTAATAAAGATATGACCTTGATAGGATGGTGTAGAGGAAGATTATTAAGGTAGAAGTATAGTTAGAATGAGTGGGTTATTTCTAATCGGTAGGATTTTTTTTATCTCTATTAGTAGCTATAGTACGAAGAATTATTTTAGAACATTGCATTGTTTGTTGTATTATTTAGTGAGTTTGGTCTATTGTTTTATTAGGCATGGTAATTTATATTATATCATGTCCTTTTATTACTTCTTTTCTAGATTACTCTATCTTAAGCCAGGGTCTATCAAAAAATAGGCTCTCTATCTCACCAATGATGTAGTGGTATGAACTATGTAAACATACCCTCCAAGACCCAACATGGTGGGAATATACTGGGTATGTTGTTTTTATTGATGTATGCTAGATGACAATTCTTTATTTGTGAGATATTTATTTTCTAAAAATAAGTTTAGTGGAGATGGTTATAAGACATATTGGAAAGAGACCCCATTCAAAGTGGCATGGGGCATTGAAATCAGCATCAACATGACTCCACTTTCTTGATCCCCATGTAGGTGATGACAAATATTTGCACTTGAATCAAGGTGCCTAAACCTTTTAGACTATCATCAAAGTGATGAACATTAACTCAATTATGCATCGTGGTAACTCCATTTATCCAGAGTGTCAGGGATATGACCATTTATCTAGATATAAAGTCAAAGTATTTAGATTGTTGTCACGGTGTGCAAAAATTATCCAAAACGGCATCATTGTGATTCCATTTGTCTTGATAACAAGTCTGCAAATTATTACTCATTTGACCATTAAGGACATGGTGAGAAATCTTATCCTTAATGGATATTTAAAGTCATTTTAGTGTTTTTTAGTTTAATTTAAATGATTATGTCCTAGAAGCGGTGAAAATGGCAAAAAAAAGCAAAAAGAACCCAAAAGCTGTAAAATTGGAGATAAAATGACCAAAAAACATCATATGAAATATTGGTGCCTCACAAATATGATATGTGCATCTCTAAAATCCATTGCCATTTGTATAAGTTTGGGCCAATGTAAGATTTTGAGAAAATGGTGATGAGGGAGATGATTTAGTGCATTGCCGAATCGATCGGTGAGGCTATAGTCCATCACAATTTTTATAGGTGAAACCTATTGAATCTCGAATTCAAAGATAAAATAGTGGTCCTTGGGCATGTCGGTGTATCTCCAATCATTTCTGTGATAGTGCAATGCTCAGCGAAATTGAACTCGGTATTTATTTGAAACTTTTGAGGCTTATTTTTTACTGAAGTTATTTAAGAGTATTTGATCAATTGGAACCCCATGTTTTGCCAATTCTTTGAATCTTAATATTGTAATAAAACATTAGTTGGAATGTTAACAATTTTATTACTTGGAATTTTGATTTTTCTTGAGAATCATTTGGATTTTATCTCAAACATGGAAGAAGAATTATGTATATTTCCTCTTTCATTTACTATGAGTATCTATATTTCTAAACTTAGGGTTATGCATTTTTGAGTGTTGATTGTTTTGTCGGTAGTGATTATTGACCTTTGTAGTAGATTTCATATTATGACCAATCCTAGACATAACTAGCTATCGTGTTTTGGTGCATTATCACCTTCACACACTTATAGTCATTCGCAAAAAGGAATAAGAGTAAATACTTCAATCTATTGATTACATCTTTTACATTCATTTTGAAAATTCAAATTTAAACTTGGTATCTTAAATACAAAATTGATTGAACAAAACTCCTAACCTGGCTTTATTGCTATATATTAAGCATCACATGCCAACTCATAGTCACTTGTTATGCTTGAGTGTGAAGCTATTGGTCTCATTCCTTTGGGATTGGAACCCGACCCCCATGATGGGTAAATGTATTGCTAATTATCATGTACGTTCATTTCCTAGAGTGTATTTTGGTGTTTTCACCTTACCGGCATCAAAGTGACTCCACTCATTCATATTGTTGTCAAAGTGATAAACAATTTTACCAAATGGCATCAAGAGGATTCTATTTAACACCACCAACATCATAGTGACTCCTCTCATTCAGATTGATGTAAGAGTTATACTATTTATTCAAAATAACATCAAAGTAATGACCATTTACAAGGACCTATGTCAAATGGACTTTGATCATTTAGGTTGTTGTCAAAGTGCCAACCACTTATCCAAAATGACATCAAGGTTATTCCATTTATCCAGACCAGTGTAAAAGTCAAGCCAATCATTATATTATTGTATAAATTAAAATAAATAATCAAAAATTGCATCAAGGTGAATGATTATATTCATCCATCCTGATGTCAAAGTGATTCCATTTAATTAGATTATTATCAAGGTTACACATTTTATTGAAAATGACCTCAAAGTGATGACCATTTATCCCGACCATTATCAACATGATGACTACATAATTATCGACACCAAGTGTTATTCTATTTATTTATTGACATTATATGTGATTCCTCTTATTAATCGACATCAAGTGTGATTCCATATATGATTGATATCAAGTGTGATTTTACTTATTTATCTGCATCAATGTGATTCCATGTATTATTTGACATCAAGTATAATTTTGCTTATTTATCAGCATTAAGTGTGATTCCAATTATTGATAACCATCAAGTGTCATTTCACATACATATTAGCATCAAGTGTGATTCTATTTATTCAGGTTGGAGTCAAGGTGACTTCACAAATCATTTTTATGATAGGTAATCTATCTTTAATCGAGCCAAGTTTGTTTCCACCCATTACAATGACATATCATGTTTAACATTGGTCTTCCCCTTTTCAATTGTACAAGTGAGATTGCCACCATGCCAAATGGCATATCATGTTCAAGATGGACCATCCGTCTTTTGAGGGACAAGTTGAGTTGCCAACCATTCAAATTGCATATTATGTTCAAGTTGGATAATCTACCTTTCAACAAGACATGTAAGGTTGCCACTTGTTCAAATGACATATCATGTTCAAGTTGGTCATCAGATATTCAATTAGTCAAGTCTGGTCATTATCCATTAAAATGACAAATAAAATTTAAGTTAGATTATCTTCCTTCAATTAGAGAAATTGATTCGGCACCTAGTTCAATAGGTATACAACTTAGCATGACTAGGATCTCCCAATCTCGACACTTAGGGAATTTTTAAAGTACATATAAAGTTATATGAGTATATTAGCTTTAGACAATCCTACCCGTTTTATCAGAAGTCAATACATTCCTTCCAATGGACAAATAGGATCGTCAAAGTTCCACTACTGACACGACCAAAAAATGGGCCTTGTTGTATGGGCATCTCGAGCCCACCAAGGACCAAAGATCGCCCTGTTAACCTAACCAACCCACTATATCAATCCACAAGTGTCGGAAGAACTCCGACCATAACAAAAGAGTAGAAACAAGACTAATAATTATTGCTTAAAAAGTGTCTAATCAATCCATTAATGTCATCATACAAAACTAACATTCCCAAGTCCACAGTCATCAACAAAGCCTCTACAAATTTCATGTATAAAGATGTCTGAACATTCCCCCGAAAATAGCCAAAAACCAAGTCTAATATAAGTCTATGAAATAATATGGAAAGAACATGAAATGTGTTCCTTTTAAACTATGGAAGCTCACCATATCAAAGTCAACACACGAACCGCTCGAATACCTAGTCACTGTGAAGGAATAGAAGAAGAAGCTCTGGTTTTTGTGTCATATGGGGAAAGAGCATATGGAGACGGTTAGTGGTTGGATCTCTAGTATGTTACTCAGGATAAAGATAAAATAGTTTCGTTATTCAAAACCCTGTCAAAACATCATATACATCCATATCCATATACATAGGCATATATGTCGATATATATAGATACATCAAGTGTTGGGAAAGGGAATAAGGCCTTAGTATGCATTTGAAAGCACCTAATTATAAAACATGAAGTAGAGGAGTCTAACCTCCCACTCACTATGGTTAGAAAGTTTGATCTTCCAGGTTATGACAAGACAGAAGACTCTAACCTCAAGTCATCTCGTTTAGTAAGTGAACTTTAACAAAAGGCCATTTTATTAGACAAGTGGACTCTAACCATAAGCTGTTTTATTAGACAAGTGGACTCTAACCACAAGCCATCTTATTAGGAAAGTGGACTCTAAACACAAGCCGCCGTGTCAATTACTAGTCGACATTGGGACTATAACCCTTTGTCCATGAATTTATATCTACTTTGATCAATATTTTAGGACTCTAACCTACTTAACTAAATCAAGATATCAAGGCTACAATTCAACAACATACATGACTGTAAGGTCTATATAAACCATTTATAAATCATTCACTTTTATTGTCCAATGCCTTAGTTTCAATCACCATTTAAGTCATATTGTGGTCATCGAGACCTTTACCTAATCATTCATTCTTCATAAGCATTATTACTCAAGTTTTAGTTCAACATAATTAAATTTCATGTTTAGGGGAACAAACCCCTTTCTAACAAAGAAAACCACGAACATTACTAATTAACTCATTCAATGGACAGCAAGGACTTTATAAAGTCATTTACCAATCATTCGTACTCATTAAGCGATTGTCTTAGTTCAAAACACTATTAACATGTCACTAGTTATTTCTCTTAGGCATTTTCACAAACACCTTGAGGGCATACCTTTACCATGACCGAAACGAATGTAAAAATGATCAAAATTATGGTTACTCCTGACCTATTTATTAGACCATAATAAACAGGCACCCATATATGCAAACCACATCCAAAAATATGTATAATTGCATGTTAAAACAAGAGTAAACATTATTCAACCATAGGCAACAAAACCCTCAATTTTTGGTTTTCAAACCCCTAATTAAGAATATTAATCACACTATGAAATACATGATAGTTGAGAAGTAATAATGAGGGGAAATTAACATGCCTTATATAAGACGATTCAGAGAAAGAACTTGACACTTTTAGCCTCTAGAAGAACACTAGTGGAACCCTCACCTCCAATCTTTAAGAGTGACTGAGAGTATTTTTGTTGAGTTTTAATGTTCCAATGAGTGTGATGATAGTCCACAACATGATATCTAAAGTATGGAATTAAGGGTTTTTGGTGGAAAATGTCTTTAATGCCCTCAACTTAAAGGCTGAAATTTGCTTGCAGGAATATATGACTTCCACACCTAAACTGTACCCTAGGGTATGAGTGGTAACCTTAAATCGTACCCTAGGCCTCACCTTGGACCCCCATACTAACCAACATATGACTACAATAGCCAAGGTCCAATCTTATCTTACAATAAGATCCATGGGAGCCGTACCTTGGCCAAAATCACGTAGACCAATCTTTTGGCATCAAACACCTCGTCTCCTACCGTATGAATAGTATGATGCTTAGTCGTATCATGAATAGATACCAACCTAAACACACTGACTAACATTTGAGATAAGGGCCCAAACTTGCACCAGAGCATACAACTAGTAACTTCTAGTCATATGTTTTCCAGAAACCCAAACTTTGGCAATTTTTCTAATGGACCAAAGCGAAGGTGTTTAAATTCTCCCTCGCTTGGATCAGTCATCCTTGAATGACGGCTAAGGAAATCACAAGAATGAGTTAACACACCATTACACATAATATCAACATTTAATAAAGTTTGAAAACAAATGCATACAACAAAGATAAGAAATTTGACACATAGCACAAACACTAGTTTCTAAGGCAAAAAATAAATAAGGATACTTGGACTTTATGTCCTCTTCCGCCACCTAAGTAGCTTCTGTGGATTTTTATTTCTCGATAGAACCTTTACCGAAATCCCCTCCTTCATTTGCAACCGGCTAACTTGTCGATCAAAGATCCTCACTTGTACCTCCTCACTAGATAAAGAGTCTGAAATACAAATATCCTCAAAAGGAACAACCAATGAAGGATCACTCTTTTTTTCGCAACATGAATGCATGGAATACCGGATGGATGAAGATCAATCTAGAGGGAAACTCCAACTCATAAGCGACATTATGACCCTCTTAAAAATCAAATATAGGAAAACATACCAGTAACTAAGCTTCACCCTCTTACCAAACGGCATCACTCCCTTCATGGGAGATGCCTTTAAGAATACACAATTACTAACATTAAACTCTAAATCCTTATACCTCACATCCGCGTAGGACTTTTGGTGACTTTGAGCAGTATTCAACCTATTATGAATCTTCGTCACCTTCTCCAAGTCTTGGTGTACCAAATTGGGGCCAAAAAACTTACCCTCAACAACTTTATACCACCGAATAGGAGAACAATACCTTCTACCATACAACACCACAAAAGGAGCCATACCAATGCTAGAATTGTAACTATTGTTATATGCATATTCAGTAAAAGGTAAATGGTCATACCAGCTACCACCATAATCAATCACACAAGCACACAACATATCTTCCAATGTCTATATGGTCCTCTCAACTTGTCCAACAGTCTGTGGGTGGAAAGTGGTACTAGGGAACACCTTATTTCCTAAAAGTTTTATAAATGAATTCCAAAAGATAGATAAGAATGGAGTATCGCAATCCAAAATATTAGAAAATAGAGATATGAGAATGGAGTACCACAATCCAAAATGTTAGAAAATAGAGAGATGAGAATGGAGTACTATATTCCAAAATGTTAGAAAATAGAGAGATGAGAATGGAGTACTATATTCCAAAATGTTAGAAAATAGAGCACCATGTAACTTCATAATCCCCGAAAGATATAAATTTTCATAATCCTACGCCTAAAATCTAGTCCTCACCGGTATGAAATGAGAGGACTTGGTCATTATGTCCCTAATGAACCAAATAGAATGACATTGATTCTGAGTTCGGGGAAGACCAGTAACAAGATCTATATTAATTATCTCCTACTTCTATTTGGGAAACTCAATATCTTGGTACGAACATCTGGGTCTCAAGTTCTCAACTTTCACTTGTTGACACATCATATACTTAGCCACAATGCTAGACACATCTCATTTCATATTATTCCACCAATAGAACTCCCTAAGATCATGATACATCTTTGTAGAACTGTGATGAATAGCATAATGGGACCCATGAGCTTTGGCCATAATCCTTTCCCTCAATCCATTGAAATTGGGAATGCATAGCCTAACTTCATACCTCAAGATACCATCACCATAAATCACAAAATCCAGAACCATTTGTTTTCCTACATTACTCTTAATCTTTATCAAATCGGGATCCAACATTTGATTTTTCTTTATTTCCATAACAAGATATGGCTACGATACCGAATGAACAAATACACCACCATCCTCAGAGTTTGTGAGACGAAGTCTAAGATTAGATAAGTAGTGAATGTCCTTCACCAACATCCACTTATCCTCATCCACATAAGCTAAACTATGCATGGACAACCTATTAAGAGAACCAGCCACTACTTTAGATTTACATTGATGGTAATGGAGACTCATATCAAATTACATTAGTAACTCAAGCCATCTCCATTGTCTGAAATTCAACTCTTTCTGAGGAAACACATACTTATTGCTCTTTTGATTAGAAAATATGTCAACGTAAATCCCATAGAAATAGTGTCGCCAAATCTTCAACGCAAATACCATGGCTAACAACTCCAAATAATTAGTCGGGTAGTTTTACTTATGAACATTTACTTTCCAAGAAGCATAGGCCACCAACCTTCCATGCTGCATCCATACACAGCCAAGCGCAATGCGAGAAGCGTCATAATACAATACAAAAACACCATAACCCTCAATAAGGTCAAAACCAGAGCTGTAGTCTCAATAAGATCAAAACCAGAGCTAAAGTTAATTTATCTTTCAACTTTTTAAAACTACCCACACACGCATCTGACCATAAGAACTTGACCTTCTTCAGGGTCAGCTTACTCAAAAGGGCAACTATAGTAAAAAAACATTCCTCAAATATCCAGTAGTAACTAGCTATACGCAAAAACCTTTGAATATGGATTGGAGTCACAATTGTAGGCCAGATCGTTGCCACCTTTTGTAGATCTACCATGATCCCTTCACTAGAGATAACATGACCAAGAAAAGTTACAACCTTTAACAAAAACTAACACTTAGAGAACTTGGCATACAAATGATGGTCATTAATAGTTTGTAACAAACCACAGAGGTGATCGACATGATCCACCTAACTCATAAAATAGACCAAGATGTCATCTTGAAGACAATAAAAAAATCTAGAAATAGATAAAAGATCCTATTCATCAAGTCCATAAATAACGTGGTGGCATTGGTCAACACAAATAATATAACTCAGAATTCATAATGATCATACCGATTCCTGACGACAGTGTTAGAAATATCCACTTCCCTAATATTAATCTGATAATAACCCAACCTAAGTTTGATCTTAGAGAAAGGCTTCACAACTTGAAGATGATCAAACAAATAATCGATCCTTGGAAGAGGATACTTACTCATTATGGTCACCTTGTTCAACTGATGATAATCATATCTAATTCAAAGGGAACCATCCTTTTTACTCACAAACAACACCGGAGTACCAAAAGGAGACACACTAGGATGAATATGACCTTTATCTAAGAGATCCTTTAATTTCTCCTTAAGTTCATTCAACTTTCCTGGATCCATTCTATAAGGAGGAATAAAAGTTGGTCAAGTGTCTGAAACTAGATCAATCACAAAAATAATTTATCTATTGAAAGGAAAACCAGAAGGTTATTGGAAAATACCTTGGGAAACTCATTAATCTTAGGAACAAATTCTAGAAAAGGGCCATACAAGTTAGAATCTTTAACTTAGACAAAATGATATAAATACCCTTTAGAAATCTACTTTTGGGCTCTAAGATATGAGATGAACCTACCCTTAGGCACTAAACAACCCCTTTCCAATACAATGATTGGCACATTAAAGAATATAAACATGACCTTACGGGTCTAACAATCTAAGAAAGCATAGCATAAATGCAACCAATGCAGCCCCAGAATAAAATAAAAATTGACCATGTCTAACTCTATCAAGTCTAACAGAGTTTCTTTACTACCAACAACTACCAGAAAATCCCTATAGAATCTTTTAAAAATAATATAGTCTACTACCATGGTAAAAATAGAAAAAGGAACCAACAGACACTCTGGACCAAACCCAAAATGTACAACCACAAATAGGGTCGTATAAGAAAGAGAGGACCTTGGATCAAGTGTACAATACACATCATGAGAGAATATTTTCAATATACCTGTAACAATTTCCAAAGATACCTCAGACTCCTAGAGAGTAGCAAGTGCATATAATCAATTTCAGCCAGTGTTAGTACCAAAACCAGAAGTAAAAAAATATACAACCCCCTTCAGTGCAGGAGCAAATAAAGTAGCAATAGGGGACCTACTGGCATAAAAAGCCATTAGAGAGGGTCACTTTTGGTGCATGTGCCAATAAAACCATATATAAAACATTTGTTCCTACCCTTCTCACACTTGCTATGATGATGTTGACTATAAAATCTTAAAGGAGGGTAGGATGGATCCTACAGAGCCTCATTATCCTGAGATTGGGCACCCTGTGCCCAGAACCCACCATCAAAATAAGACCAATGATCACTCAACGACTTTGAGTATAGAGAATTAGATGAGGAGAAAAATTTGGAATTCCTCCACTACTTTCGTAGCCATTTACCACCATCTTTACCACTTTGCTCAAAAGGCCTAAATTTTTACATTTGTATTTCGCTAAACTCAACCTATTTCTTTTTATCTTCCTCCATTTATTTCACATATACCACAAACCTAGAGATATCAATATCCTCAATCAACAATGTAGCCTTACTTTCAAGGATTAACCTCTAGATAGTTTTGAAGCAAACTTATGTATTCTATCCCTCAATTTAGAAACCATCTTTTAAGAATATCAAGATATTTCATTAAACATCAAGACATACTCCTTGACTGACCTCTTTTCTTAATTCAAATTAAAAAAATCCTCCTCTTTTGTTTCCCTCATTTCTTGAGGAATAAAGCAATCTAGAAATGCATTAAAGAAATCCTCCCACAAAGATGACTCATTAATATCACCCCTTGCCTGATCCGATTCTTTGTACTATTTATACGCCATATCCTTCAGTTGATAGGCTGCAAACACCATGCCTTCCATATTATTGGCATGGATAACTATGTGTAACGCCCCAATTTTTTGAATCAGAATGCTACACGGTGCTTATGACCCCGAGGGACCTCAAGATAACCTATAACTGATATATGTACCTATACACTGCATATATAATATAATAATGCAGAAAACATAAACATGTAGGCCATAAGGTTTAACTAAATAATGAATTGGTCAAAACATAATATCCATATGGGTGAAAGATACCCAAAACAACTGAAGACTAAATCAAATCTGAACATAAGTCTGAATACTAAATTTGAAAGCCTCTACGAACTGTCTGAATAAGGAGTTGAAGGCACATGTCTCCAACTAACTCCGTCTAGCAAAACTAAGCTGAAATAATAAATGAAATAAAATAATATCGCCCTCAAATGGAAGAGGACTTACTACAACTCTGCGGCTGGATGCTACTGCTGATCTGAAGATCGTGTCTCTGAACCTATGGTGTAACATGAAAGGAAGCACCATAGCACAAATGCGTCAGTACAACTAAAGTAATGAGTATACGAGTAAGGCAGGATAATGCAAAGGGGTTTACATGCATGAACAATGCTAACTGAATGACTTATATGAACGTGAGAGCGTAAATATACATACATAGTAACTAAGATCGTGAGTACGTGATAGCTAGATCTATACGCTAATACATGGTTTACTAATAACTGCCATGGCTGAAATTGTAGTTCTGAAAACATGGGCGACTATATCTGACAGTCTTAAATCTGATGGAACTATCTGAGTTCCATACTATAACTGAATTTGACTGTATCTGACAGTCTTGGTATACTGATATTTGAAGAACTATCTAAGTTCTTTTACTGAGACTGAGTCTAAAACTGTGCGAGGTAGTTGTTTAACCGACATGCCCTATATGGGCCACTGTGGCTAAGATAGGGTCCAATCTCTTCCCTGACTGGAAGGGTGTCAATACCATGCCACTTGTAAGGACAACATGTGAGCAACCGTCATATAACAAGTAACTCTAGTGAGAACGGTGGGAACTCTCATATAACAGGTTAATCCATCTCATCTACCCTCATATAACAGGCTGCTATATCTCAACCTATGCTGGCTACATAGTTTTGGAATGCAAGGATGACTGCTAAGAATCACACCCTCATATACAGATGAGTTCCCATTCTTGGGTTCACTCGGTGCTAACTCGTACTCCCATCTGAAGAGACTGATCATGATTTAACTGACTGTACGTAAGTGGAACTTACCGAATTCCGTTGACTGACAGAATACTACTGATATCTGATAACTGACTAAGACCATAAGGTTTCTTGAATCATATGACTGACTGAATTCTACTGAATCATGGCTTCATTTTGTATATCGTGAAACATGACATTGCTCTAGGCACACAACTATAGTTTTTGGGTACGAATATCCCCAGGACTTGATAGAACGAAACTGACACCCATGACATGACTTGATCACAAGATTTGAGTCCACAATTCTTAAAATCATAAGTAGGGGATATCATATTTCATATTGTTATTTAACATCTAAAACATTGTAGGGAATGCATGGATATATTTCATGTACATATTGTATATCTCCATTATCTTACATGCTTCATACCACCACAATAGCAACACATGAAAAGCATGGGATTCATACTGAAGTATATAGCTAACATGGACTTGTTATTTAGAAATCGTAGAACCATACAAACATGAATTTTTAGCATCCTAAGCATTTTATCAAACACCTTTCTTGCATTACTTAAGGCATAGGTGAGTTTCATACTTGCACCATATTAAACCACCTAAAGTTAATGGTTTTCAACTAACAAACATATATATTCCATGAAAACACCCTTAGACATCACATTGAAACTTAAACAACAATCGTTAATATGTACATACTCATATGACCACAAAAGGTTTAGAAAATAATATTTAAAACATGGTTCTTGAGCTCTATGAACGGATTGGATCCATAAATGAATACTATGCATGACTTAGTGATTGAATCTAGAAAGAGATCTAATGTTTCTGAAGGTTATTGAGAATTCCTTAGGCTTGCTCTTGAGAGAAAACCTTAATCTTGTGGTTGAGAGTGTAAGAGAGGGTTTATAAGATGCTTAAATGAAGAAAAATGGGAAAATTTATGCCTCTTTAGGGTTATAAGTCGTGGAAAGTGAATAAAAAGACCAAAATACCCTTATTAAAATAAATTCCCAGTTTCTGAAAATCATAGCTGAGCAAATATGTGACAAGGCATCAAAAATGTGGTAAGCTACCATGAATGTCGTCAATTAGGAGCTAGTTTCTGCCTAAGGCTGACGACTTTCATGGTAGGGCGTCACAAGTGTGGTAAGCTACCATGAATATCGTCACTTGGGAGCTGGTTTCTTCCTAAGGCTGATGAAATTCATGATAGGGCATCACAAGTGTGGTAAGCTACCACGAATGTCGTCACACTATTTCCAGCCTGACATACTGGAGTAAAATAGGAATAACTCTTTACTCCGATATGAGATTTAGGTGAAATTGGTATAGCTGGAAAGATAATTCAATTATCTATCTATTTATATGTTATGAGCTCAAAACTTCCTAGTATAATGTGAGATATACTCATTTGAAGTTGACTATACCAATATTCCTCTCAAGAATTCAATAGGTAAGGAATGTTTTGATTCGTCTGATAGCTGGTAGTTATGTGAAGCCTTAATATACATCTAACCTACTCATAAAACTATAAAATAACCATGATGTACTATGCATGAGCTTGGTACATAGCTCTAATATTGGTTTGGATTTTTTGGGGTATTACAATATCTCTCCCTTGGAAACATTCGTCCTCGAATGATGACTGCAAAAGAGGGCAGAAAAGATAAAACGACGCATACACTGATCATGCTCAACTGGCATATGATTTTTTGACTGAATTGAATTCTAAATTGAATATATCCCAACTGAACATGCATATCTGATGCATGACTGATAAGCTGAACTCATGAATGCATGATAAGCTATGCACTGATACTTGATACCAGTTTTATACTGGAATTTTGTAGATGTAACTTAATAAGCTCAAGAAAAATGGTTACCTCGAGTTAAGTGTAAATTAGCTGAGAAAAGATGAGGGTACTGATCTTGGGTGTATTTATACGCCTAAGCACCATAATTTATCCATATTTTAGCTATGTTTAGTGAACAAAGTGCCTAGTTTCTTATTTTTTTACTCTACTTCTATGTAATTGAGCTAACCGATGTGATTAGCATGATTTCAGGCATTAATGAGGTAGATGAAGACATTATGGGACTATAGATTGCGGATGGCATATGACACAAGAGAGAGTAGCAACCTGGACCAAATATGGAACCTAAAAACTACAATTTGGACAAAATGTGGCGCCTAGAAACTATGTCCAAGAGCAGTTTATCATTTATAATTAGTTCAGGGACCTAGAAGACAATTATGAGAGAAAGGATTACTAAAAGGCTTAATGCTGAATTTTTATTGAGGATTCAATTATTCTGTATTTTTTGGAGAGAGTAGAGAAGGGCGGCTTAGCTTGAGGGAGAGAGAAAAATGTTTTTTGCTCTTGCTCTCAGTATTCGCACACCAAGATCGTCTTCTAGTTTTTGGTATGATGAATATTTCTAGTGTGATTTTCGTTTTATTCATGAGTAGCTAAGTTTATTAGTCAGGGTTATGGAAGCCTTGTAGCATACAATCTATTACTTTGGGTTTAAAATTCATTACGCATTGACTTATTTATATCATTCTCTCTTCGCTTATCTTGAATTCTCGTGGTTGCAAACATAGAGGATATGCCTTAAAACGCAACTTGTTCGAAATAAAGGTTGTTGTTCGGAAAAGCGAGTAGTGACAAGAAAATAGGATTACCAACTCCTATTTCATAAGTTAATGCTTTAGAAGGATTAACTACTTGGAGATTTTGTATTGTTTTTGGTAAACGCTTTTGATTCGAGAGAAATAAAGTGAATTAGTCCTTGATGGTTGAGAAACACTAGGATTATATTATTAAATACAATACATTTCTCTGTAAACACGATGCATGTATGAATTCGTAACGCCCATAGTTAGAAAGTATTGAAAAATATAAGGTGGACATAACCCTAGCTTGCTATTTCTCTGAATTTGAATACTACTACACATATTTCATCTTGTTAAACTGAAACCATTAATTTGTGAACTGAATCAAATCCCCCTATTTATTTTACGGAATCAAACGATTAAAAGTCAACTAATCTTCATACAACTTAATTAACACCATATTCCCTGTGGGATTCGACCACAACCTAGTTAGGTTATTTATTTGACAACGACCGATTACTCTCTCGTAAGAGAGGTGTAATTTGGGCGAATCAAATTTTGGCACCAGTGCCGCCTATGTCAACAACCTTTCCTTCAAATGACAAACTATTCTAGGACATAGTTTCTAGGCGCTACATTTGGTTTAGATTGTAGTTAATAGGCGCCACATTTGGTCCAGGTTGCTACTCTCTCTTGTGTCATATGCCATCCGCATTCCATAGTCCCATAATGTCTTCATCTACCTCATTAATACCTGAAATCATGATAATCACATCGGTTAGCTCAATTACATAGAAGTAGAGTAAAAACATAAGAAACTAGGCACTTTGTTCTCTAAACATAGCTAAAATATGGATAAATTATGGTGCTTAGGCATATAAATACACCCAAGATCACCACCCCACACTTAAATCTTTGTTCGTCCTCGAACAACATATCCATTTATACATACTACACAAGCCTTAGCACCCACAAAGGAAGACAAGATGCTCAAATAGGCTCACACAACAATTATGAACAAGAAGTAGATTCAGGTATCATTACTAGAGACAACCTACCCTCAAGAATAGACTCATTAAGTTGGAAATTTCATGCATATCGTTTAAGCATAGAAATCATATAAATTACCCAACCTTCATTAACCATGTGCCCTGACAACAAGAAAGTTTCCCATAATCACTCACAATTATGCAATTTCTAACAAAATGGGTACAAGAATCAAGTTGCACTCACTCTCACAAAGAATTCTCAAATTACCACTGATGACCATATGCTTGCCCTTAGTCTAATACTCCACTAATATCAGAATGCTAAGATTAGGATCAAATAGGTCTTTTACGGGTTGTAATGCAGGCTAAAGAATGGGTAGGAACTATTTTAGCCAGAAATAGTGACTATCTTCCCTAAGCTCCTTAATTCACTACGTTATACAATTAAGATCAATCTCTAACAACCAATTTCCACTTCTGCTATCTTCGTAGATTTGCTTTTCACCCCAACTTATTAAGCTTAATTAATAACACTATTGTGGGAGTATGCAACCCTTTCAAATATTTTTTATTTTTTTTGCACCCTTTTCACGTTACGCACCCCTATAATAGCCACCCTCAACTTAGGCAATTTGCCTTAGTTGAGGTGCACAATGTCTAAGATGGACCAGGGCCAAAACAGGTTCATTGTAACATGTTTGGGATACAATTTTGAATTTTTTTTAACAAGTTTAGCTACTCCCAACCACATCAATTGCTTACGCTAATAACTGGACTTTGGGGCATCAATTTTACCTTTTTCCTTCTTATTGTCAAACTCCTAACTCACATTGATTTTATATTAAAGCACTTAGGAGCTGTTGGATCAAATTACTGTCTATTAAAGAACGGATTAGGCTACATATGAAGCTAACAAAAGAACAAGCTAAAGGATAAATGGGGCTAGCTAAGATAATGTACAATGGTAGGTCAAAAGAAGGTATGAATAATAAAAATCAAAGAAATGCCTAAATCATCTCCTAAACTCATAATCTTTATTTCGCTTTGCATATACATTAGGAAAGTTCTACCATCAGTTGTAATAAGGAATATAAAACAGTCTTACACACTCATGTCACATGGTCAACACAATTAGGAGCATTATATATTTTCGACCGAACAATTACCAAAGTTCAATTAAAACCAACAATCATAACAAGAGTCACAACTAGAGCCTAGGTGTTTCAAATATAATGATCCATCACATACTTATGTTATGATGTCATGTGATCCACTAGAGCAGTTACATGTAATTGAAAGACTACTTTTATCTTAAGACGGTCGTCATCCATCCATCATAGAGAAAAGCACCTAATTATGACTAAATAACTAACAAAATGAACAAAATAGCTATTCCTATCTAAAAGTATACTAAGGAGAAAGTCCTATTTTCTTACTAATCCAGTAGCAAAGTACCTAGCCACCCCACACTTAAGCTCAGCACTGTCCCCAGTGCAAATAACAAGATAAAGAACCTGGCTAGTAGTACTTCTCATCCACATTAGGAGTCATGCCACCTGCATGGAGATTATCATTGGAACCATTTTTCCTGTACTCATCACATCACCCATATCATCCATGTGAGTCACACATAATCAAGTTAACTTCAATTAAGATGGAGATGGTGAAGTCACCACCCCATACTTAATTTGTTAGTATAAACCAATTAAGTGTTTTTATCGGGTACTCAAACTTCACCGACATAGACGTTGACATTGTGAATCAATATTAGTCACAATACAATTCACTTACTTCAATTCCCCCAATTCTATTTCAATAAAGCACTTTTTAAACAGAATCATGCTCTACACTTTCTACCATATCAAGATATACAAAACTCCATAACTTTCACAACATCACCATGGAAAGAATTTAATTCAAAATCCTTAATAAATCACTTAGCTATAACATAGATTCACAATAACTAATGATTTAGAAAGTAAAACTTACCTTGAAGAGGAATGTTTGGTAAAAGAAAAGGAAAATTCTTGAGATAGTTCATGTTGAAAGACAAAGAGAATGGTGAGAGCAATCTTATGCAGGATAGGGGTGAAATAAGGATGACTTTGTGCATTCATGGTGTGGATTCTATTAAAGGGTGAGATTTGTGTAGAGTTGATCCAATAAAAAAATGGATTATTAGGCAAAACTTACACTGATAGGCGGCGCCAATATAATCGCCTAAGCAGAAGTAGGCGGCGCCTAACCTATCGCCTAAGTGAGACAGGGAGCATAGGCAATGGTATAAGCGGCGCCAAACCTCTCACCTATGTTGACATAGGCAGTGCCTAAGCTATCGCCTATCTTGACATAGGCGACGCCTAAGCTATCACCTATGTTGACATAGGCGGCACCTAACCTATCGCCTAAGTGAGGTAGTGAGCATAGGTGATTTACAATGCGGCGCATATCTCAAGATGTGCGGTGCACTCTTGCTCGAAAAGGTTCAAACTGGTCTTGGACATAGTTTCTAGGCGCCACATTTGGTCTAGATTGTAGTTTCTAGGCGCCATATTTGGTCCAGGTTGGTACTCTCTCTTGTGTCATATGCATCCACATTCCATAGTCCCACAATGTCTTCATCTACCTCATTAATGCCTGAAATTATGCTAATCACATCGGTTAGCTCAATTACATAGAAGTAGAGTAAAAACATAAGAAACTAGGCACTTTGTTCTCTAAAGATGGCTAAAATATGGATAAATTATGGTGCTGAGGCGTATAAATACACCCAAGATGAGGTACTTGGTTTGCATGTCTTCTTCTGCTTTCCAAGTAGCTCCCTCCATGGACTGATTCCGCCGAAGAACCTTGACTAGAAGGACTTCTTTGTTCCTCAGCTACGTGTCTGATAGTCGAGGATTTCAACTGGAATCTCTTCATAAGAGAAGCTATTCTGAATGTCAACGCTCTAAATAGAGACTACAACTGCTGGGTCACCTATGCACTTCTTGAGAAAAAAGACATGGAATATTGGATGAACTGAGCCTCGATCTGAAGGCAATTCAAGCTCATATACCTTGCTGAAGCAACAGAGAATCCTAAAGGGACCGACATATCAGTGACTGAACTTTTCCTTTATGACGAATCTCTTCAATCCCTTCATGGGAGAGATCTTGAGATAGACATAGTCATCAACATCGAATTCGAGATACTTTCTATGAATATCCACATAAGACTTTTGTCGACTCTGAGAAGCTCAGAGTCTTTCTCTAATCAACTGAACTTTATCTAAGGTATCGAATACTAGGTCAGGCCCTATGATGCGGTCTCACTAACTTCAAACCAACTGATCAGATACCTACATCTCCTACCATATAGAGCTTCGAATGTAGCCATCTAAATACTGGTGTGATAGCTGTTGTTGTATGCAAACTCAATCAAAGACAAGTGGTCATCCCAATTTCCCGTGAAATTAATTGCGCATGTCCTTAGAATATCTCATAGAGTCTAAATGGTCCTTTCTGCTTGACCATTTGTCTGAGGATAGAACGCTATACTGAGATGAACTTAGGCACCAAGACCCTTTTGGAATGCTTTCCAGAAGTGAGAGGTGAACTGGGTACCTCTGTCTGAGATAATAGATAGTGGAACACCGTGTAATCTGACCAACTACCTGATATAAAGTTTGGAATAATCCTCGGCTGAGTAAGAGGTACGAACTGGAAGAAAATGAGCTGACTTGGTCATTCTGTCTACAATGACCCAAACTGAATCATGCTGATGACGTGTTCTAGGAAACCCCTTCAGAAAGTCCATGTTCACTTCTTCCCATTTCTAACTAGGAATAGTGAAATCCTGTATGGAACTACTTGGTGTCTGGTGCTCTATATTAACCTTATGACATGTAGACCACTTAGCCAAACACTCTGCAATATCTCTCTTCATCCCACTCCACCAATAGATCTCCCATAAGTCGCGGTACATCTTAGTCTCCCCTGGATTAATAGAGTATCGTGCACCATGCGCTTCTTCAAAAATTCATTGCCTCAAGTCATCTACACCGGGAACACACAGACGACCCTGACAATGAAGAACAACATCTCCCCCTTGGGAGAAAACCTCTACTTCCTGACTCTGAACTGACTCTTTTAGCTTGACAAGGCTAGGATCCTTGTATTGCTTCTATTTCATCTTGGAAACTAGAGATGACTCTGCACTACTCTGAACGCATGCACCACCCTCTGAAGAGTCGACTAAGAGAATGCCTAGTCTGGAAAGCTGATGAATCTCTTGAGATAATTTCTTCTTACTATCCTCAACATGGGAAACACTACCCATGGACAGTCTACTGAGTGCATCGGCCACTATATTAGCCTTGCCAGGATGATAAAGAATACTCATGTCATAATCCTTCAAGATCTCTAACTACCTTCTCTGACGAATATTGAGATCTTTCTAGGAAAACACATACTGAAGGCTCTTATGATCTGTGAAGGCATCTACATGAACACCGTATAGATAATGCCTCTAAATCTTTAAGGCAAAGACAACTGCTGCTAACTCAAGGTCATGAGTAGGATAATTCTTCTCATGGGGCTTTAACTGTCTGGAGGCGTAGGATATGGCTCTACCATGCTGCATGAGGACATAACCTAAACCTACTATGGATGATCACAATACACTACGAATCCATTGGAACCGTCGGGAAGTGCTAAAACTGGAGCTGAGGTGAGTCAAGTCTTCAACTCCTGAAAAGTCTTCTCACAAGGTTCTAACCACTGAAAATTGACCTTCTTCTGAGTCAATCTGGACATAGTAGATGCAATAGAAGAAAATCCCTAGACAAACCATCGGTAATAGCCAGCCAAACCTAAGAAACTCATGATATCTGATGGATAGATAGGGCGAGGCCAGTTTCTTACCACTTTGGTTTTCTAAGAATCTACTCTAATGCCATCACTAGAAACAATGTGTCCAAGGAATGCTACTGTTCTTAGCCAAAATTCGCACTTACTGAACTTGGCGAACAACTGGTGATCCATGAGATTCTGAAGAACAATTATGAGATGGTCTAAATGATCACGCTCTGTGCGAGAATAGACCAGAATTTCATCTATGAAGACTATGACAAATATGACCAAGTACTGCTTGAACACCCGGTTCATCAAGTCCATAAAAGCTGCAGGGGCATTGGTAGGAACAAAGGACATGACTCAAACTTCAAAGTGACCATACCGAGTCTGAAAAACTGTCTTTGGAATGTAACATTCTCTAACTCTGAGCTGATGATAGCCTGATCTGAGGTCTATCTGGCAGACATAAGTGGCACCCTGAAGTTGGTCAAATAAGTCTTCTATCCTAGGCAGCGGATACCTATTCTTGACCATGACTTTGTTGAGCTGACGATAATCAATACATATTCTGAGAGAACCATCTTTTGGCACACGAATAAGACTGGCGCACCCCATGGGGATAAACTGGACCTGATGAAACCCTTATCTAAGAGATCCTTGAACTGATCTTTTAGTTCCTTGAGTTCTGCTTGTGCCATTCTGTATGGTGGAATAAAAATAGGCTGAGTATCTGGGAGAAGGTCTATGCTGATGTCTATTTCCCTTTCGGGAGGAATGCCTGGAAGATCATTAGGAAAGACGTTTGAATATTTATTAACCACTGGGATTGATTCGAGGCAGGGAGATTCGGAACTGGAATCCTTGACATACATGAGATGATACACACGCCCCTTAGAAATTATTTTCCTTGCCCGAAGGTAGGAAACAAGCTGACCCCTGAAAGACGAAGTGCTACCCTTCCACTCTAGGACAGGCTCATTCGAGAAATAAAACTGAACTATCCTATTTATACAGTCGACTATGGTATAGTAGGAATGAACCCAATCCATGCTAAGAATGCTATCAAAATCAATCATCTCTAACTCGACTAAATCTGCTGATGTAGGTTTCAGAAATATCATAATCGGGCAGTTACTGTATACCCGACGAGCTATGATGGTTTTACCCACTTAGGTAGAGACTGAAAAATGCTCTGCTAAAATTTTTAGACTGATTCCAAAATTGCCTTCTATGTATGGAGTGACAAAAGACAAGGATGCAACTGGGTCTAGCAAAGCATAAACATGAACATGGAAAATCTGTAATGTACCAGTAACAACATCAAGAGAATTTTTTCCTAATCATATCTATTTGGTAATGGCCCACTAGTAGCACTGGAAGTGGCACCCTGCTGGTTCAGGCGATCGGACTAAGCTGTGGAATAATTTTGCTGACCCCGAGGGCCTGGCTGAGGACAATCCCTAATCCTGTGGCCTAGCTTACCCCAACCAAAATAGACATCACTACCGGCTCTACAAATACCCTTGTGGTTCTTAACACAAGTCTGACAAAGGGGGTTTGTTTGGGCACTGCTAACACTGCCCTAAGATTTAGAGCCTAGTGCTCTGTCTCTGTTCTTATCCCTAAACTTTAGAACTGGGTCACTATCGAAGAAAGGGGATAGAACTGTTGACTTAGGATGAAACTATGAACGATTTCCTCCTTATGATTTGGGTTGAGCAAAACTGAAACTGCCTACTTTTGCTCTCTTGTTCTTCCTCTCTCTAGTCATAACCTTCTGCTCCTTTATCTGTTGAGCATGGGTCATGAGCCTAGATAAAGTCATATCACTGCTCAGCATCGTAGACCTACACTTATTTACCATGCTATCATTCACCCCTAACACGAACTTGCTCATCTTAGCCCTGTTGTCTGCAACCACATAAGGGGCATATCTGGCTAGGTGAGTAAATCTAAGAGAATACTCTCTAACTATCATGTTTCCCTGCCTGGGATTGATGAACTCAATAACTTTGGCCTCTCTCAGCTCTTGGGGAAACAATCTGTCTAAGTAAGCTGTGACAAATTCTTCCCACTTAACAGGACCTGCATCCTCTAACGTTTCTGCTAACCACTACTTGTACCAAGTGTGAACGACATCCTGCAATTGGTATGCAGCCAACTCGACACTCTGAGAAGAAGTGACTCTCATGATATTAATGACCTTCTATACTTGGTCAACAAATTTCTAAGGATCCTCTTCTATCTTAGACCCAAAGAGGGATGGAGGGTTCATTCGGGTGATGTCCCGAATCCTAGATACTGCTGAATTGGACACTGGATTGGCTAGAACGACTGCTGGTCATTCATTCTGGGTAGCTATAGACTAAGAAATAGTGGTAAATGTGGTCTTGAACTCCACATGAGAAACATGTTCCCCCAAAGGATCTTCGAACTGAAGAGCTGGCTAATTTCTTCTCTTTGGAGGCATGTTTTTGAAATAAGAGAAGAGTGGATTAGACTGAGAGACTGACTTGAAATTATGCTTACTAGCACAAAATAAATACTAAAGAAAGGGAAATGTTCCTAAAATATCTCATAGCCTCCTGTACATAAATGTGGTGTGCAACACACCAATGTACAAAACTCTACTAGATGCGGCTTTCAGACTTTCTATGACTATATTGAACCTCAAGCTCTGATACTAAGTTTTTAACGCCCCGATTTTATAAATAGAAATACTACACGGTGCTCATGACCCCGAGGGACCACAAGCTAAACCATTACTGATATTTGTACTTGTATACTGCATAATAACATAATTATGAGGAAAACATGAACATATAGGCCATAAGGTTCAACTGAATGAAGAATTTTTCAAAATACAACATCCATAAGTTTGAATACTGAATTTGAAAGCCTCTAAGTATTGTCTGATTAAGGAGTTGAAGGAACATGTCTCCAACTAACTCCGTCTAGCAAAACTGTGTTGAAATAATAAATGAAATAAAATAATATCACCCTCGAATGGATGAGGACTCACTGCAACTCTGCGGCTGGATGCTACTGCTGATCTGGAGCTTGTATCTCTGAATATATGGTGTAACATGAAAGGAAGGACCATAACGCAAATGCGTTAGTATAATTGGAGTACTGAGTATACGAGTGAGGTAGGCTAATGTAAAAGGGTTTACATACATGAACAATGCTAACTGACTGACTGATATAAATATGAGAGCATAAATATACATACATAGTAACTAAGATTGTGAGTATGTGAAAGCTAGATCTGTACAATAATACATGGATTACTGATAACTGACATGGCTAAAACTGTAGTTCTGATAACATGGGTGACTGTATCTGGCAGTCTTAAATCTGATGGAACTATCTGAGTTTAGCACTATAACTGAACTGGACTGTATCTGACAGTCTTGGTATACTGATATCTGAAGAACTATTTGAATTCTTTTACTGAGACTGAGACAAAAATTGTGGGAGGGAGTTGTTTAACCGACATGCCTTATATATGCCATTATAGCTAAGATGGGGTCCAATTTTTGCCCTGACTGGAAGGGTGTCAATACCGCACCACTGGTAAAGACAACATGTGAGCAACCCTCATATAACAACTAACACTAGTGAGAACGGTGGGAATCCTTGTTTAACAGGTTAAGCCACTTCATCTACCCTCACATAACAGGCTGCAATGTCTTAACCTATGCTGGATACATAGTTCTGAAATGCAAGGATGACTGCTAAGAATCACACCCTCATATATAGGTGAGTTCCCATCCTTGGGTTCACTCGATGCTAACTCCTACTCCCATATGAAGAGACTGAACATGATTTAACTAATTGTACGTAAGTGGAACTTACTAAATTTTGTTGACTTTAGGAATACTACTGATATCTGATAACTGACTGAGACCATGAGGTTTCCTGAGTCACATGACTGACTGAATTCTACTGAATCATGGCTTGATTTTATATATCGTGAAACATGACATGGCTCTAGGCACATAGCTATAGTTTTTAGGTATGAATACCCTAGGACTCGATAGAAGGAAGCTGACACCCATGACATGACTCGATCACAAGATTTGAGTTCACAATTCATGAAATTATAAGTAGGGGATATCATATTTCATATTCAACATCTTAAACATTGAAGGGAATGCATGGATATATTTCGTGTACTTATTGTGTATCTCCATTATCTTACATGCTTCATACCACCACAATAGAACACATGAAAAGCATGGGATTCATATTGAAGTATATAGATAACATGGACTTGTCATTTAGACATCGTATAACCATACAAATATGAATTTTTAGCATACTAAGAATTTTATCAATCACCTTGCATGCATACTTTAAGGCATAGGTGAGTTTCATACTTGCACCATATTAAACCACCTAAAGTTCATGGTTTTCAATTAACAAACATATATATTCCATGAAAACACCTTTAGACATCACATTGAAACATAAACAATAATCGTCAACATGTACATACTCCTATTACTACAAAAGGTTTACAAAATAATATTTAAAACATAGTTCTTGAGCTCTATGAATGGATTGGATCCATATATGAACACTACGCATACCTTAGTGATTGAATCTTGAAAGAGATCTAATGTTTCTGAAGGTTCTTGAAGAATTCCTTAGGCTTTCTCTGAGGAGATAACTTGACAGAAAACCCTAATGTTGTGGTTGAGAGTGTAAGAGATGGTTTGTAAGATTCTTAACTGAAGAAAAATAGGAAAATCTACTTCTCTTTAGGGTGATAAGCCATGGAAGGTGAAGAAAAAGACAAAAATACCCTTATGAAATAAATTCCTAGTTGTTCAAAGTCATAGCTGACAACATTTCTGATATGGCGTCAACAAATGTGGTAAGCTACCACCAATGTCGTCACTTAGGAGCTGGTTTTTGCCTAAGGATGACGACTTTCCTGGTAGGGCATCACAAGTGTGGTAAGCTACCATGAATGTCGTCACTTAGGAGCTGATTTCTGCCTAAGGCTGATGACCTTCGTGATAGGCCGTCACAAGTGTGGTAAGATACCACGAATGTCGTCACTTAGGAGCTAGCTTATGCCTAAGGCTGACGACCTTCATGGTAGGGCATCACAAGTGTGGTAAGCTACCATGAATGTTGTCACTTAGGAGCTGGTTTCTACCGAAGGATGATGACCTTTGTGATAGGGTGTCACAAGTGTGGTAAGCTACCACAAATGTCATCACACTATTTCCAGCCTGACATGCTGGAGTAAAATAGGAATAACCCTTTTCTCCGATATCAGATTTAGGAAAAATTTGTATCATTGGAAACATAATTCAATTATCTATCTATTTATAGATCATGAGCTCAAAAATTCCAAGTATAAGTAGTGATATACTCGATTGAAGTTGACTATACCAATATCCTTCTCAAGAATTCAATCGATAAGGAAAGTTTTCATTCGTCTGATAGCTGGGAGTTATTTAAAGCCTTAATATACATCTAACATACTCATAAAACTATAAAAGAAACATGATGTACTATGCATGAGCTTGGTACATGGAAATAATATTGGTTTGGATTTTTTGGGTTATTACACTATGTAAATCTTTTCTATCTCATCAAGAAAACCTTGAGGATCCTATTCTACCTTAACACTGATAAAGGTCGGAGGACACAACCTCATGAAACAGCCAACCTTAGTGGCCTCAAAATATGGAGTAACAGATGTACCATGCTTAGTCTAAAGATCTACTAACTAAGCAATCATATGAATTGATAGATTAAAGTCAGCATTCATCACGTCAGCTTGAGAAACTAGAGGGAAGTGGTGTGACTCTAGAACCAAAAGGAACCTGGACCCCTAGATCAGTTATGAATCCTGTAAGTAGAGTGTGTCCTATCAACATCATCCCTTGTTGGGAAAAAGGAGTTTCTGTGAGCTTTAGATCATTGAGGAGGCATGATCTGTAAAACAAACAAAGAGAAATCAGAAGGATCCATGACCTTAGACTCTATAGCTTGAAATAACATGAAAATAAGTGAAACATTACTAAATGCCTCGTATCCTCTCTCTAATAAATGTGGTACGCTACACCAGTAAAAAAACTCTACTTGACACATATTTGTGGATGCCCAACCAACAACAAACCTAGGCTCTGATACTAACTTTATAAGACCCGAAACCAGGCCTTTTCATGTTGGCATATCAAGCCTAACAAGGACTGAATATTTCCTTGTTAACCTAACCTACCCATCATATCAATCCTCAAGTGTTGGATGAACTCTGAGCATATAACAAGATAGCAGGAACAAGACTAAAAATCATGACTTAAAAAGTATCTAATTAATCTATTAATGTCAACATTGACATGTCCACAGTTATCCACAAATCCTCTACAAATCCGATGTCAAAATATATCTAGACATGCCCCCGATAATAGCCAAAAACCAAGTCTAATACAATTCTATGACATAAGATGGAGTGGCCAGGAAATGTATGCCTTCTAAAGTATGAAAGCTTACCACTTCAAAGTCAACACATTAACTGCTCGAACACCTGGTCATTGCACAAGAAGAGAAAAAGAAACTTTGACAGTTGTGTCACATTAATGTCCGAGGATGGTTAGAGGTTGGAGCACTAACATGTAACTTACGATAAGGATAACATAGTGTCTTTATTCAAAACCCAGTAAAAACATCATATACAACCACATCCATACACATAGGCATATATGTAGATATATATTGATACATTATGTGTCGGTAAAGAGAACTAGGCCTTAACATGCATTACGAAGAGCCCAATCATGGAACATAAATTGAAGGACTCCAACCTCCCACTCATGAAGGTTAGGAAGTTTGAACTTCTCGATTATAGTAAGAAAGAGGACTCTAACATCAAGCCATCTTGTTGAGCAAGTGAACTCTAACCACAAGCAATTTTATTAGACAAGTGGACTCTAACCACAAGCCACTTTATTGGACAATTGGACTCTGACCACATGCCATCTTATTAAGAAAGTGGACTCTAACCATAAGCCACCATGTCCATTACTAGTCGACATTGTTACTCTAACCCTTTGTTCATTCATTCACATCCTCTTAGTTCAATATTTAAGGACTCTAACCATAAGCCACCATGTCCATTACTAGTCGACATTGTTACTCTAACCCTTTGTTCATTCATTCACATCCTCTTAGTTCAATATTTAAGGACTCTAACCAACTTACCCAAATCAAGCCATCAAGGATACAATTCAACACCATACATGACCATAAGGTCTTTATGAACCATTTATCAGTCTTTCACTTTAATAGGGCAATGCCTTAGTTTTACTCACAATTCAACTCAAATTGCGATTATCAAGACCTTTACCAAACGATTCATTCTTCATTAGAATTCTTAAACCAAGCTTTAGTTAAAGCATAGTTCAATTTCATGTTTAGGGGCTCAAACTACTTTTTAACCAATAAAACAACCAATATTACAAATTAACTCATTACATAGAAAACAAGGACCTTACAAAGTCATTTACTAATCATTCTTACTCAATAAGCCATTCCCTTAGTTCAAAAAACTATTAACATACGACTAGTTATTTCTCTAAGAAATTTTCATAAATACCTATAGGGCATACCATTACTATGACAAAAAGCAAAGTAAAAACCATAACGATTAGGGTTACTCATGACCCATTTGTTAGACAAAAGTAAACAGGAACACACATATTCAAAACATCACCAAAAATATGTATAAATGCAAGTTAAACGAAGAGTAAACGTTATTCAACCATAGGAAACCAAACCCTTAATTTTTGGTTTTCAAGACACCAATAAAGAATCATACTCTCACTATAACACACATGATATTTGAGAAAAAATAATAAGGGGAGAGTCACATGCCTTATACAAGATGATACACGGAAATAACTTGAGCTATTAAGCTTCTAGAAGAACAATTGTGGAACCCTAGCCTCATATCTTCAAGAGTAAGTTATAGTGGTTTTTTGGTGAGTTTTGATATTTAAATGTGTTATAAGAGGGCAACTTCAAGGTTTTGGGGTGGAAAATAGTTTAAATACCCTCAACTTAAAAGCCAAAATTCTTGCAGGAAGGTACGAGTTCCATTCCTAAACCATACCCTAGGGTATAAGTGGTACCCTTAAATTATACCCTAGGCCTCACCTAGGACCTCCATACTGACCAACGTATGACTACCTGATTCTAGGTAATATCTTATCTTACGAGAAGTACCATAGGAACTGTACCTTGGTCAGAATCACCTAGATCAAACTTTAGGCATCATACGACTTGGCATAATATACCTCATATCCTTCCATATGATTAGTATGATGCTTAGTTGTATCTTTAACTAAAACCAACCAAAACAGACTAACTAACGTACAAGAGAGGAACCCTAACCCATACCCAAACATCTGACTAGTACCTTCTGGTCGTATGTTTTCCAGAAAAACAAACTTAGGCAATTTTACTAAGGGACCAAATCCAAGGTGTATCAATAAATGATTGATAGTATTTTTTCCACATGTCAATGTTTTTTTTTCAAGCCAAATTTGGCTCAACGTGAATGTGTTCACTCTAATACTCTTTCTTCTTCTCCAAGCAAAGAGGGGAAACTATTGACACCTAATTTTATCTAGATATTATAAAAATAAACCCTGTTAGGCCTTTTTATTTTACAAAGAGCGCAAATTCAATTTTTACGTATTTTCATTAAATTTTGACACATGTTATTGACAACTATTCTTATTCTTGAAAATTCTAGGATATTTATCAATATATAATTTTTTTAATTAATTTTTTGTCATTAATGATTTTTTCTTAGTTATTTTATAAGAAAATCCTTTTTCAATTTAAATAAATTATCAGTTTGTTTTTTTGTTTACATTAATATTTTGTACATAACACCTAATACATTTTTGGCAACAATATGTATATTAACACAAACTTTTAATTCATTTAATTTGAACAAGATATTTGCATAGATAAGTAAAATATCTCATGGTTTTGGATAGAACATAAAATTCACAAATGATGGTATTGAGCACATAGTTTTCTCTTTAATGGTTCTATTTTGTGTAAAAATGTAACACCCAAAAAATCCAATCTATGATTAGAACTATGCTACTAGTACATTTAGAATAAAACTTTGTGTTTCTGTAACATGAGATGTAATTTAGAAAATAATTAGAGCCCCAAGTAACTCTTAGATCATAGCAAAGTTAAAACCTTTATTACTGACTGGTTACTCATGACTAATCTCTCTAAAGTCAACTTATAACAATAATAACTCCTAGATTATAAGGTGTTTTTGAGCTCAATACCCACCAAATAAAGATATCTAATTTTTTTTTCTAGCTTATCCAATTGCATTCCAATTATATTTTAGAGATAAGTGTTATGACTATTTTATTGAAGTACTATCTCATAGTAAGATCTTAGTGAGATTGTACGATCATACAGTGTATTCATATGCAAGAAAAAGCCCCAAAAACCTATATTTAACAAATCTACCTAACTTATGAGAGGCTCCCACAATCTTCATTTAAAACTGCAATCTTAGGAATGATCACTATTCCTAAAATGGATTCAGCATAGACTTTGAACCTACAATCAAGGTATAACTATAGGTGTGTTACACAAGTCATTCTATGGCTCGTATGATGAAATCCAGAGAATTACAATCAATCCACCCAACCATGGGTACCACCCATGATTATGGGTGGGTCCCCTAATCGTGGGATGGTCCATACATTAGGTTGTACAACTTTTTTAGTTAAATTTTATAAGGTGCATACTAGTGTTTTCTCATAATATAGACCTCTAGAATATGTAATTAAGTTATTTCAAAGCTAAATATTAGGTCTAATACTACCCTATGTTCCTCACTTATTCAAAATTAACTTGATATTATGAAAAAGCAAGAGAGAAAAGACAATGTCTTCCTTATAGGTAATAACACAGTTTCATCTTCTTCATTATCCATATTCAAAGAATTCAAAAATGTTTCTATCTCCAAGTATATGAGATTTCATCAATGGGTTTCCTTTTACCCATCACGTCCCAAAATTAACTCAATTCTTCAAATTAAATCCTTTCTCTTGGCCTGGGGGTCAAGAATATTGTAAAGTTTCTTATGGTTATTTTCTTTGATATAAGTAAGACATGAACTCATAATTTTCCATGAATTTCTATATCCTTGGGCGTTATTGTTAGGAACTCTCAATATTTTTGTAAATTTGTGATGTAGAAGCTCTAGTTATGAAATTCATTATTACATTCAGCTTACAAAATTGCCATGAGTTGTTGAGTTTTTTAAGATGTTCATTTACAAACACCTAATGACCTAGGATAACATGTACTGTAAGTTGAATACTCAATCCTTAAATTTTCATTATTTAGAATGTACTTTGATATTACTGAGAAGACAAGTTTTTAGATAACCCATGTCCCTAACTATGTGCCTCTATAGGTTAAAGGAGCCCTTGTAAATTAAAAGTGTCTCCCTTAACTTTAGTGGGCTTATGAGTGAGTTCATGTTAATCATAGTGGTACCCTTTGAATGGTGTAGAACACCCTCCTAACTTGGATTACAAGTTGGATTTCATGCTACTCACATGATCTATGTCAATTACAAATACCTCCCATAGTTTATTATCAAACCACGTAAAAAATGGAATATAATTTATTCAATATCTTTTAGGGTATTATGTTAATTACATACACATTACTTCAATTTATAAACATTTGTCCTATAGCCTATTTATTATGTTATTTTAAGCATATTCATCTTATATAGTATGGTGCATATCTCACATGTTCAGTATATTTAAAGAACTAACCGCATACTTTTCTTTGTGCTATATTATTTATTAATATTGGTTTAGATATTTAGCTTCTAAATTGTGGTTTTCTTGATTCAGAATCACAACAACACTAGTGTTTGGCGTGTTCTCATTACTAAAGGTCTAGTTATTTGTATTTCATTTTTATCTATAATTTAGTTTAGAGAGTTAGATTTGGTTGGAGGCTTCTAATAATAAAACATCTTATTAGGGAATTTTAGAGAGGTAATAGATGTTGAGCTTTATGTTTAGTGAAGTAATTTTCATTGTGATTTCACATTGAAATTTGGTTGGGTTATTCATATATCATTAATACATTTGCTTTCTCAAAATGTTATTCATTTTTATACAGTATTCTTAGTGTCAAGCTAGGACATAGGTTAGTTCGGGGACACCTGAGACATGAAGTATTATGTTCCACTCTAAGGTAGTCTTGGCCTGTGACAGACTTGGTGTTAGAGCATCGGGTTTAAGGTGTCCTATGTTGTCTAAAAGTAGTGTTAATTATAGTCTTTTTCATAGGTGTGAAACGTGCGAAACTTATAATTAATCGTCTATGAAATGCTTTAGGGAAATTTTCACTTCATTCCTATGGATGTTGTGCAATAGAATGTGAAATGTACTATAAACCTCTTCTAACTTGTGCTCTATGCATGTTTTAGAAAAATTTCTCCCAGAAAGAAATTAGAAGGAGTAATGAAAATAAAAATGTAATAGGAAGGGAAACAAGCCAACCTCACCAACTTTAGTAAACTATTTTCATGATCAAGTGTCTTATGCGAAGTTTTGAGTTTCATTCATAGTTCTAGCTCAAACCATGACCACTAAGGCTTATAAGCACGTTGTTGCCTTGATCAATCAAATTGGTATCATGGTAGTAGCTATAGTCAGAGATTTCACTTGGATTAATCCTCCTAAGTTGAATATTTCTAAGACAATGGAAGATTCATATGAGTTTGAGGATAATATTCAAAAAATTACTGTGATCATGGGTTTCAGTCTGATTAAAAGTGCAGATTTGACTACATAATAGCTCACACTTGGTATAAGTAGTGGAAGGAGGATAAATATGCAGATTCAGGTCTAACAGAATTTGATGAGTTTTGAGGGAAATTTATGGAAATGTTCTTATCACTTGAGTTAAATGTAGCAAACACTCTAGAGTTCATTTATTTGAGACAGTACAATGAACGAGTGTTCTTTTAAGTTAACTTTCTATGTATACTTGGACTATGATTTCTAATTCCAGCACTCATGTTTGTAAGTTCATGTAATGTGTTTTCTAGGATGTGGTAAAGAATGTTGGACTATGATTTTATACAAGTAGATGTATATCTCTTGGTTAATAGTTCATGCCCAATTGAATGAGGAAAAGAAGACTATAGAAAGGGAGAGGGAGAATTTTAATAAGTCAACTAGAACAAGTAATACTTATAATTCATAGCATTACTTAGCTGGTGGTAATCTCTATTAGTTTCAACAGAGATATTCCGCCCTAGAACCATCATCTTTTGGTGTTCCATGTACCAAGACCAAGCAAAACCAGAAAGGTATAGCGTCAAGCTCTAAGTCTCCTTTAAGTTCTCTTGGTTCTCTTAATTTATTACCTTACAAGAAGTGTTAGAAAACCCATCTTCAATAATGCCTGATAACTAAGGAAACATGTTTTAGTTGTAATAAGCTAGGTCACAGACTTTAAGATATTACATCATCTAAGAAAGGTGATATCAGTAGAAATACATATGCTACCACTTAAGCTTGTCTAGTATGTCACCAAACATAGCATGGTGCCTTATCTCGTGAAGTTGGTTGATAGCGTAAGAATAGTTCTATGCCTTTTTGACTTGACAAGATTAGATGGGTTTTCCTAATATAGTCACTAGTACACTTAGGTTTTTAATATTCATATCTATGAATTGTTAATTCCCAGAGAAACACTATCTTGCATAAATCCTTATAAAATAGTAGACTTCATGTTAGACCTAAAATTCACTCAACACTATTATTTTTACGTAATCAAGAGGATGATTTAGTTGTAGCTAGATGGGTCTACAAAAATAGTCATTTCATAGTTTCTCAAAAAGTCATCACTATTGATCTTTTATATTTACACATGACAAATATTGATTTTATCCATAGAATGGATTGTATCAAATCTTTCTATGCCTCAATTGATTTTAGAAATAGATTAGTTCAGTTTATATTTCCAAATGAGTCAGACACAAAGTGTATGGATAGTACCTAAGTCTATAGATCAGTCTTATCTTTTACCTTAAGACTAAAAATAGTTTCCCAAGGGTTCTTCTATTATCTTGTTAGGGCAAGGAGTCAAAAGTTTGATGCCCCAACTCTTGAGTCTATTCCAGTGGTTAATAATTTCTCTAAAGTGGTTCTTAAAGATCTATCTAGGGTTACTTATAAGAAGGAAATTGACATCAGTAAAGATATCCTTCGAAATACCCAATCTATCTCTATTCCATCATATAGAATTACTCTAAGTAAGCTTAAGTAATTGAAGGAACAGTTGAATAACCTTCAAGACAAATGTTTTACTAGGCTCATCATTTCTCCAAAGGCTAATCTAGTTTTTTTTTCATGTATAAGAAAGATGGTTATTTCAGAATGTGTTCTGACTACTGTTAGTTTAATAATATCACAGTCAATAATTAGAAAACATTCCCAACAATGATGACTTGTTTGAAAAACTTTAGGGTGATAGTTTCTTCTCTATAATAGACCTCTGATATTGCTATCATCAGCTCAAAGTCAAAGAATGTTATATTTGAAGATTTCCTTTGAGACTAAGGTATGATGACTTTGAATTATAGTTTTGTGTTTTAGACTAATGACTGCTTCTACAACTTTTATGGATTTTATGAGTAGGGTGTTTAAGCAGTAGTTGGACATGTTCGTCATTGTCTGTATAGATGACATACTCATATATTCTTTGAGTGATGATGAACATACAAAGTATTTGAGAATTTTTTTGCAAACTCTCAATTATAACCAATTGTTCGCTAAGTTGATCAGCTGTGAATTTTGGTTAAAATTAGTAGAATTATTTAGTCATATCATTTTCAATAAGGAAAATTAGGTTGATCCTCAAAAGACTAAAACATTTAGAAATTGGCCTAGACCCATCTCACAATTATTTATCAATAGCCTTTTACGTTTATCTAGTTACCATATATATTTTATTGAGGGATTTTCATCTATTGCTTCACCCATGACCAAACTTATGCAGAATAAAGTAATGTTTTAGATTTTTGATTCTTGCTAGAACAATTTTAAGGAGTTGAATTCTAGACTCACCTCCTCTCTAATTTTGACTCTGCCATAGGGTTCCAGTGAGTTTGTGTTGATGTAGCATGAAAAGGTTATAGTTTATGCCTCTAGAAAGTTCAAGCCTCAGGATAAGAATCATCCATTTATGATCTTCAGTAAGAAAAAGTTATTTTCACCTTAAAGATTAGGATGCCTTATCTTTATATGGTTCATGTGGATGTATTCAATTATTACAAGAGCATTCAGTGTTTGTTCAACATGAAAAATATAAATATTCATTAGAGAAATTGCTAGAGTCATTTGAAGATTATGATATGAGTGTCTGATACAACCTGAGTAAAGCCAAAATTTTTGTATATTCTCTTAGTAGGTTATTTGCGGGAAGTTTTTCTCATAAAAGGATGAGAAAAAAAAACTAGTATGTGAGGTTCACCAGCGTGCTAAGCTTAGAGTTTGGTTGGTTGATTCAGATGAAGGTAATATATTGGATTCTAAATATTTGTTGATTACTGAGGTAATAGAAAAGAAAGATAGTGAACCTATTTTTATTATGTTGAAAGAAGCATTTCAGAGTTAAAAGGTTGACGTTTTATCCTAAGGGGGATATGGTGTTCTTCATTGTTAATCCAAACTATATTTTCCAGATATGGATGACTAGAGATAGCATATTCTAATAGAAGCTCAAAGTTCTCAATATTCTACTCATATAGGAGTAACTAAGACGTACCACAATCTATAGGAAGTTTATTGGTAGAATAGCATGAAGAAGGATATCATAGAATTTTTGGCTAAATATCCAAATTACCAGAAGGTTAAGGTTAAGCATTAGAGCCCTAGAGTTATGCTTCAAGATATTAGGTTTCATTGAACTCATTGACAATATGATTCAGTTTGGGTTATCACAGACCAAATGACTAAGGCTATTTCCTACCAGTTAAAATGTCATGACCCAATTTTTAAAGTTATTATAGCACCTACTATGACACTCTGTAGGTAAGCCAACCCGTAGTTTGAAATATCTAGTAATGAACTACTAGGTTAGAAGAAGGAAGAATACATAATAAATATAGAAAAACACTAAAGAAAATAATAAATTCACAAAATCTAGTGAAATCAGTACAAGATCTACTAGTACAAAAGTGAAGTACTAAATGAATATACTGATACAATCCATCTCTGACTACAACATAGAGACTAGTCTATAACATAAGTGGGAGAGTATTTATAATCTGAACGCCAGGAGCTCACCATAGGTCTTCAAACCATATCTTCTCTAAATGACGCATGCAACAATGATGAGAACTCATACTATGAGCTATAGGTTGCTGAACTGTAGTATGAGTACCAAAAATATGGTACTTAAAAGGCAACAACCGATTAAGCTCCAAAGATAATGAAAATATAAATAACTTTCCAACAATAATGTAAACTGTGCTAAAATATCCATGAAAACTAACACAGTGAAATAAAAGTGGCAATAACAATAGACTAGCTTATTCTAGCCTTAATGCAGGTCTTAAGCACTTGTACCGTATATCACTGCCAATATACAAATAAAGTGTGAAAGAAGGAGAAACATTCTGATATACAAGGCAAAAAATGGATATATAACATGAATACATGAATAAAGAAAGGGATATATAGTATTAACATAACAATAGATAGATATATATACTTATATATATACCATAACAAGGATAACTCAAAGGTACAACCTAAGTAATCACACTAGTAACTCAAGGCCTCTTGATCATAGTAGGAACTAATCCCAACAAATTCATGGCCACTAATCCATATGTCTAATATGAGATAATTATCCATAGTAAAATAATGAAAAAAGAAAAGAATTAGAATCATACCTCAAATATCAGTACTAGTCCAATAAAATATATGTCACAAACTAAGAATAATAATGTATAGTAAATAGAAAGTCTAGATAAACTATACCGAACAAGGCCTTTCATAAATCATTGTTTTCATAGGCTTTGAAGTTTCAATCAACACTCAGCAAACAATAGTCAGATACTATGCCTATCAAACCCCCTATAAGATTGACAAATTCAAGCATCATATAATATACGACAAAAAGTACTCATACCTATACCTATTGATGAATGCTGATTTTACCACTTATTAGCACTCATATTTCGTGCACACTACTAAGTTTTGTATAAATAAAAGACACATAATCATGATTTAATGCACTAATACCCAAATTTTGCAGGCATAGAGTTGGTGAGATTAAAAAATGTGGATGAAAGCTAAAAATAATCAAGTGGAAGAAAAAAAGTGCAGCTGAAGTACTAGAACAGTCATCAGCCCCAGCTAACGTGATTACGGGCCAAAGGACACGACATAGTCGCGGTCTGTCAAGATGGCTAAAGGAATTCAATCATGGAACAATATTTTGGTCGCATTGGCCACAGTCGTGGACAACCTCATGCGATAGTGGCTAAGTGGGAATGATGCCCATGGAAGTTTTGTAATTACAATTGGCTGAATCCCAAACCCTTTATAGGCAAAAACCATTTCTTTTTTGTGTATTTATTACCTTATAGGAACTTTTAAATTTGAAATAAGAACTCTAATTGGGAAAGATTGTAACTAATTTTGGACACTTAAATTCTTACTGTTTTGTGAAGGATAGATGCTTTGGATAATCCTTATGGTCTATCTTTCTTTACTTTCTTCATGAGTAGCTAAGTAATCTAGTCTTGAGATTATGTTGAATTAAAATTGTAATTGTGTGGGTGTTGTTATGTTTGCATGATTTTTATTTTTTAAGTATGGATTTTACCATTTCTTGAGTTTAAGAGTTGGAATTTATGGGTGAAAACCCCAAATCTCCAAATGGGTTTGATGGGTGAAAACTCTGAACTCTAAAAAACCTATAGCATCCTTGAAAGAGGAATAAAAGTGAATATATAGGAACCCATAACATCTTTGAAAAAGGGATATAGGGGGGGAAAGAAAATGGTGAAAAATTAAGCATGTAGTTTACTACCTTTTACAATCTTAGACATAATTGTAAAAGGAGGGTAAGTCATGTCGTAGGCATTTTTCTTAAAATACGGATGTCTAATTGAGGTTTTGGGTGACTATGAATGACACAATCCTTAGGTGCTCTAAAGTACCAATGGGTGACATCTTTGTGATTTTTTTGAAAGACTAACAAAAAAGACCTTTAACCTAGCCTATCTCTCACTTCACAACTACGATTTATGTCAAGCAATCATTAACCCACATGTTCTTTACTTTTAGGTAGGCATAATCCAAAGATCACCTCTAAACTTGATTTTAAATCATAAGTGCTATACTAGTGTATTGTTTGCACACAGATTGTTATAAATAAACTCCAAAACAAACCCTCAATTTTACTTAAATATTTTTTTGTTTCCATTCCTGGTATCCTTTTAGTAATTAGAGCACCCATAGGACTTGAAATTTGCATTTCACTCCTTATGGATTCGACCTCAATGTAAGTTGGGATATTGATAACGACCACCTTACCCTTTGAGAATGGGAGTAAGTTGAGCATTATCAAAATGGCATTGTTGTCGGGGAGTGGAATATAGATTTCACTTGTGCGATGTGATTTTTACATGTGTATAACTGGTGTGGTGTGATTTACTTTTGTTGTTGTTTTTTATTTTTGTAGGTGATCATAGTTTTAATGCAACAATAAGTGAAAATACTAGTAATATGGGGTCCTTTTATGTTCCTCTCGATGATGAGGGAAAACTCAATGATGTAAGCCCAAAAAGTGCAATCTGTATACCACAAACTAATGGGAATGATGTTTTTCATGTAACAAGTGTAATACTACACATATTACAAATGAAAGGGATATATGGGGGTCATGCATATGAGGACCTCAATGTTCTCTTGAAGAATTTTGTGGAGGCGTGTGCTCCTCTTTACATTGTACACATCATTCAATAGTCTATTCATTTTCGTCTTTTCCCGTTCTCTTTAACGGGCGAGGTGGTGTTGTGACTCCGTTCACTCGCACCCAGTTCATTTACTACTTTGGATTAGCTTACCACTTATTTTCTTAATCGATACCTCCCACCACCCAAAATGCTTCAAATGTGGGATGAGATCATGAATTTTAGTTAATTGAGTGGGGAACCATTACCTGAAGCATGGGAGTGATCCAATGCAAATTTTGCAAAGCATCAAAACCACGAGATCCCGTAGAAGATGCTTCCCTAAATCTTCTACTAGGACCTTGATCCGCTTAACAAAGCCACGATGGACAACACGGTAGGAGGTTCCCTAGTAAAGATGCACTACCATGCGGTAATTCAATTGTTGGTAAAGGTTATGAAGCAATATTATGGTTGGCCAACCCAAGGTACCAAATTTACATCCATGGTTGACAAAGGACAAAGAAAGAGGGAAGAGGAAATACAGAAGAGTATCTAATGTGTCAAATAATCAAATTGACCTTATTATCAAAATCATACATATCTCTTTTGGATTATGTCAGAGTCGAAATCAAAAAGTATCTAACGAACAAAATCATAATAAAAGATAAATCACCGGCTGGGAACACAAGGAATCTACTTCATATATACTACAGGGAATAAACCACTAAAGCATTCGTAAGAACTAAATATGGTTGGAAACTATAGTAGAGATAACCAAAACACTAATATCTTAGAGAAATGCAAATTTATCCATAAACTAATCAATCCAATAATTCATCTTAACAATAAATACCTAATTCACCAACATAGGAAACAGTCACAAAAAAGATCATCTATATCCAACACTCTAAACCTCTCTAAGAAAATAATCACATCACAGAAAAAACAGAGTATCCAACTCTACATCAATACCTAGAACAAACCATCATTAGTAGACAAAAACAAAAAATCTGAATGTAGAATTCAAAACCTCTCAACATTAACATCTAAACCACTATGAGACAATGAAAGAGTCAAATCAAAAGGACGAACCCCAAACTAGTCAACCTAAAAAATAGGATACACAACCCAATAACAAACTCTAAAACCACAATAGAACCATGGAAAATGAACTTACCTTAAATATCATAGTCTAATCAATAATCAATCTAGCACACCCAATAAAAGAGAAAAATAACCAATAACACCACACTACACGAGAGAATTCATTTAACCAATCTAGCAGCCTAAGCCAATAAATAAGAATCATGAGAAAAGGAATTCTAATAAGATACAAATAGTCTAGTCGTCAACCAAGAGCGGATCAAAAAACATCAGACAATGAAAACAACAACACCAGTAATATAATTATCAGCTTAGAGAAATAGGTGATACAAAAAAACAAAAATCAATAGGAAGTACCACTATAGGGACATAGGAAGGATAGTATGCTAAGGTTAATGGGACTCGAACCAAGAAGCTACATATATAGAGGGAAAACTCAATAACGATCCATTGTATCCACAACTAAAGAAATAATATATAGGGGTCTCTATGTAATCATGAACTCTATATAGAGGTACACAAAAATGATATATATCTATGAAGGGATATAATTATCAATCGGTACGTAAACCCGATACGCTCAAGTGAAAAGGTAAAGGAAGCAGATAAAGGTGAACCTACCATGGCAGAATTTAAGGTCATATGCCTGATAATTCCGAAGGAGAAAAATCCGAATGTGTCCAAACTTAGACTGACAATCTGATTGACCAACTAAGGCACTAAGTGAACTATATCTAATGGATAGGGCCACATTATTATGAGACTATTTTGAATGAGATAAATTACGAATAATCCATCATTAATTACACTTTATGGATAATCACCAAAAACTTTGTAGTAGTGACAAAACTCTGAAGCCCTAACCTAGCAAGAAAGATGAGTTTACCCTTACCAGCAGACCAACCGATGCTGAGGACACTCCCTACTAAAATGACCATCCTCCCAACAAATGTACTATACCTCCAGAACTCTAGGATGGCGAGGACCATATGTTAACTCTGCCTAAGCAACCAAATTATGTCTGGGGAACTTTCTCGACAAATGTCCTATCTCACCACTGTAAAACAAACACTCCCAGAATACTCTGAGACACTGCCCCTCTTGATCTGGAATAGCTTCCATGTTCCAAAGACCTATATTGAAAGCTCTATAAGATCCTCTGAGATACTGCCTCTCTTGATTGAGAATACCTACCATGTCCCAAAGATCTATATTAAGAACTCTATAAGATCTTACGCTAACACTACCCACTGTGATCACCACGACTAGTCATACAAACACACTGTAATTGAAGATGAACTCCATCGAGAGAATTCTTACTCTAGGATGGAAAACTAATAGCATTGTACTGATTACATATACTCTTACATCTTTATCGATAAGTCTTAATACATGCTCTCTTAGTGGCCCTGACCTAATCAATAATTGGATTGATGGAACACCCAGCTGCTACCAAATGCACTCGTGCAAAATGGAGTGGCAATGTTATTCCTTAAAAAATACATGCACCATATTATGATTTGAAGGATATAGCACTAGAATATGTTTGGAACACTTAATAAACCCATTCTCATACTCCAAAATTGACAAATAACCTTGTTGAACACCAAAAAACCCAACTCTGGCCTGAGAATTTCTTTAAGAACAAAATGTCATATCTAGCTGTAAGGTATCCACAAAATGATTTAGGATCCCTAAAGATGAATCTAAAAAGGTTGAAGTAGTCTCAAGCTCTACCAAAGACTAGGCTGGCCCTAAATCCTCTGACATATGATTAAGATCCTCGACATCTATCATTGACTTTGTTGTTCGATACTGCACTAAAGATTTTGAATAAAATTTCCTAAGAATGACCTGTAGCTTTCAGAAGATAGGTTACAAGCATCTCTGGATTGATACACATGACATTTTAAGATACTTAGCTCTTGTATCAACACATTGGTAAACCTAGGCTTTGATATTAATTTGTCACGACCTGATATCTCAGGTCATGATGGTACCTACTATGACCCACCAGTGGGTAAGCCAACCTATAGTCTGGAATGACTAGTAATAAACTATAAAGAAATAATAACGAAGACTATGGAATAAATATAGAAGAAAATTTAAAAACATAAAATTTATCAAAAATCTGATGGAATAAGTACAAGAGCTCCTAGTTTAACAAGACTACAAACTGAATCATTCAATAAATATAATGATACATCCCATATTTAAATACAACATAGAGACTAGTCTAGTACATAAGATAGAGGTAGTAATACTCTAAAGCCTTGGAACTTACCCTATGTGTTTGAAAGATAGTTGTTCTGCATAATGCATACAATTATCATAAGAACGTGTATTATGATATACAGGCTATAGAAGTGTAGTAAAGGTACCAAACATATGGTACTCAGTAGGCAACTACTAATAGAGCTAACATGCCAACAATAATGTAAACTATGCTCAATTATCCATGAAACTAACATGGTAAAACCAAAGAGGCAATAAGAACAAACTAGCCTATCCCAACCATAATCAAGGACTTAAGAACTTATACTATATATCACTGGACAATATAAAAATAAAGTACCGAAAAAGGATGTACATAGTAATATACAAGAGAAATTAATAAATATACAACATGAATACATGAAAAAAGGAAGGGATATACAGTAATACCTTCACTATTCTTAGATAGATATACATATAAATATACCATAACAAGGCTAACTCAAAGGTACAACATAAGTAATCAAACTAGCAACTTAAACCCTCCTAATCATAGTGGAAACTAATGCTAACAAATTTAGGGCCTCTAATCCATACATATAACATTAGATTATTATCTATAATAAATAACCATAAAAGAACGGAATTAAATTATACCTTTAATCCCAGTACCAATACAATAACCAATCTTTCATGAACTAACCATAATAATTACAATAATAACGTAAAGTAATCAGCTAGTTTGGACAAATAATACCTAACCGAGCCTTGCATAAACCACTACCATCATAGACTTGAATGGTTCAATCAACACTCAACAAACAATAATCAAAACCTATGCCAATGCAAAACCCCATAATGTTGATAGATACGAGTACCACACAATATACTGCAAAAAGTACCTATACTTATACCTATGAAAGCCCTCATAAGACTGATAGATATAAGGTGTACTGATGATAGGAAATGCACATGAAAGAAAAAATGTCAAGTATTTCAATAAAACCATAGCCAATTTAAGTAACATAAGTAACATAATGCATAAACCTACTCTAGCTCGATGACTTACAAAGGAAGAACCTACGATGACCTTTTTTCTCTGACACGATGGCTCACGGACGAAGAAATCTCTGGGGGGTTCAAGAATACCCGTATACATCGACTTTGTCAAGATCCAGTATTTCTACTAACCATCATTATCATCAATCCACTCTAACCAATACATGATCTATAATTATATATATATATATATATTCATAAAACATGCAATAGCTGTAACTATTGCTAAAAAAGTATAAGTCTGTAAATCAATTGGTTAGGATAAACTCTGAGACTAAATCATCATAAAAAAGTTAAAAGTGTTGGAATTTCTTGACTGAAGTAAATTGAAATGGAAAAAACCATATATAGAAATATATCTCATTCAAATCTCTAATACTTTATTTTCAGTCTTAAGGGCACCTAATTGTCATTAAGTTGGAATAATTGCTTTTATGAGAAAAGCCTTTTTAAAAGTGAAAAGAAGGAATCATCACATTTTTTGGACAAACAGTGATTAAACCATATTTTTAGTTAAACTTTTGCCATTTACTATCTAAGTGACCATGAGTATACAAAAACTATTCATCCTATTACCAACATCTAAATAGTATGATTGTAATCATCAATATGTCAATAAAAAGTGTCCACTTCCATTACAAGTTTGAAGCACTTCCTGAATTCTAACCAATATCATAATGACATCCTCGGGCCTAATAATATTAACTTGTCATAACCATTGCATCATAATTTAGGAAAACCATCGCAATCCAAGGAGTAATGAATTATTTCAAACCCAATGAACATAATAATATATATATATAAGCATGTCATGTTGGGAAAGGGAACAAGGCTTATCATAAAATAAAACTTTATCCTGGACTATGTGTCTCAACCATTAAAATTGGCACCCACTAGCTATATGGGTTCAGATCCCCTTTCTAAAAAGGCCCCAGTGCGTGCTAGCCTCATGAACCGGATGTATCAATAAAGATAAGGGAATTCCCTGACCCTAAGTCAATCCAAGATACAAATAAATCAATAGTGTGAAGTAGGAACACGGTCATCAAAACCAACCCTCACATTGGCAAAATGAGTTTCCAATACAATTCATTCAGGAAATACACCTTTACGGTTTAGCTACATAACTCCCATTAGGTCCAAATTAAAACAAGTTTAACAAAACTCATTTATTAACCACAAAATTATACATTAAGGTACCCTACAGGTATTGTCATACCATTCACTGTAAATCTTATAACTATGCTATTACAATTCCATTAACTTGGGGGAATGCCTTGACCCCCTTTATTAATTACATCAAACATAGCGAACAAGTCCTTCAAAGCCATGAGTATCAATTTAACCATTTAAGAAATGTAATAGTGTGGTAAGTAAGTAAAATCATATTAAAAACCATATTTTAAAACTAATAACACAAGTTGGTTCAGGGAACCTAATTTCCATATCAATTTCCCATAATAAAAATCAATTTTGGGGAATAACTCCACCCCCATTCCAATTCCCACACCCATGCACCCCATTAGTTAACAAATTGAAAACAAAGCATGAATAATTATATTAAAACCATGGGAAATCAATTCAAATTGCATTCATTTAAAAACCCCCAAACTCATATTCTCGAACTACAATGTAATCACATGGGTATAATTATAAAAATATACTTTTGATAAAATAATAGTGGACGAAGAGTAACACATCTTAGATACATGGGATTTGGAAAGAAATTCGAAGCTTGGGACCCAAAGGATTAACGTATGATGAAATCCTTATGATTTTTTGTTGGTTTAAGTTTGAGAGAGTAGTTGGGGAATTTTGATCCTTTAAAATTGAAATAGATAGTTTATATATGCTTAATGGTCTTACAGGGGTGAAAAGTCTCGAGATTCGTTATCCCAAGTAAATAAAATAAAAATTACTTGGATTTAAAATATCTGCATGGCACGGTACTTATCATGTTGGCTACCTTCGTGCCACATAACTTATCGCTAAGATTATCCCTTTGACGTGCTGCTTATCGCAATGGAATATCTTCCATAACACGACAGTATCAAGGAGGCATACTGCTTCTAAAGTCTAAAATAACCACAAACCCCTTCCTAAAATTTGTAAACTCTTGAAGGAAACCCCATTAACATACCCAAACAAAATTTTAAGTCAATAATCAATATTTAAACATGCGAAGGCCAAAAATAATACTAAAAATTTTAAGGATGTAACAGTTTATTACTACTAGATACAATCATGATGACCTAAAATAGGATAACTACCAAATTTTAATCCAAAATATATTGATCAAATAATCTTAGATGACCAATCACACGACTGTAAGATCTACTCACAGCCATGTAATCCTCTCATGGGTTCAGTGATGAGTCTAGTTTTGCACTTTTCTGGCATAATCCCTGGATAATAAAAGCATACTACACTATAAAAGTAATAAGTAAGAAAATAATAGGTTATCTCTCAAGATGTGCTTGATTTAATGTTGCATAATGGCATGGCTTTGTTGGTTACTCAAAATTTCACCGACAAACGAATGGTTTCATCCCATGCGCACCTTATTTAATGTCATGACTTGACTTAAATCCCTTGACTACTCAAACTCTATCAAGGTTAAATTTCTCATATAACCTAATCTCTTCTATAGTTCCTAAGTAGTTCCTCATAGCTCATCCATTCACCTTAAATGGTACACCTTAATCCACTTTCAGCAATAGAATTACCTATATAACAATGAATGTTCCATACTATTTAGACCTCTACTTTTTAAGAAATTGATGTACGGCTTTTGACATAACATTTTGGACCTTCCTATTAGGATAATTGTGTGTTTCAAGCAACTATTATGGTATTTAACATAGTGTTTTAATGTATTCAGGATAAGAACTGAGTATGAGGAACAACTTGGATAAACTAGACAAAACAAAGAAAAACTAATCAGCGATGGCTTAGATAATAGGCCATCATCCTTGTAATAAACCATCGGCCAGAATCATCACCCAAAAATAGAAGAAAAATACACTAGACATCTTGTAATAGTGCATGCGACGGGCCGTTGGCTCTGAAATGAATCGTTAGCCTAAACCATTGCTAGTAAATAGAATGCAGAACCATTGGAAGTCATGCGATGGACCATGTGATGGACTATCGGTACTGCGACATACCATCATTTTACCCGTCACCCAAAATTATAACATAGACTCACTGGAGCTCCAGCAATAGTTTAGTTAATTGACCGTTGCCTCAGTGATGAACTATCACTCGACCCATCGAGCACGAAGCAGCTACTCCATGTTTGAAATTTAAAATTACAATTCTGGAAACATATAAATACCAAGTATTAGGGTTTATTATAGATTTTTTTTGTCAATAGTTTCATACTTTCTCCTCTTTTGAGAGTTATGTAATACTTTTCATTGAGATTGGAATCTAGAGATTGAGATCTGATTATTAGTTTTTATATTTTCTATTAAAGATTGAGAAGAAAAATATTCTTACTTTTGTAAGTACTCTCTTGAAGCTATATATGAACATCAATATATCTTTGATTTCTTATATAGAGATGAGAAGCTAAACTCTCATAATTAGGGTTATGGGTGCCTCGATGTAGAAAACTATTTGGGGTTGTGAATCGATTTGATTTCACATATCCATCGAAATTTAGTGAATCTTTCTTCATTATAATGATATTGCTTAGTTACAAACTTGAGAAGGAAGCCCATGAACACCACTTTTCTGACAGGAAATGGTTATTGGGAAAAGAAGTGATTCACATGAACTCTATAGGTTCATCCATTGGGTTAATGGGTTGATGCCTTAGCAGGATTAACCCTCATGAGAGTGTTAGTCAATAATACATGAATCCTTTATGTTCGAGATATGTAAAGGGTGAAACACCCATTAGGTTAAGAAATACATGGGTAATTCTTAGAATTTAATAATTTTTTTAGTTGAATACATAAGTTAGAATTCAAGCAAAAATTCACAACCCTAACTGTTTGAACATCTTGGTGACCATAAATCTAGTTAATTCATTCTCATTGAAACTACGTTTACGTTAACTCTCATTAGCTGGACCTTTGTATGATACAAATATGAAAGAATATTTTTAACACATCCAAACCCCCTTTTAATCAGGAACCTTAAATCAATAGTCTAATAACAGTCACAATACTTAGTGAACATAGTATTCCCTATGGGATTTGACACCTAACTAAATTGGGTTCTATATATGATAGTGACAACTTACTCTCTCGTAAGAGAGATGTAATTTGGGCATATCAACTTTTTGTGCCGTTGTCAGGGAATACAATTGTCAATTAAGTTTGTGCTTATTAATTGACCTTTGGTCAAGTTTCCTTAATTTTACTTTTGTTTGTTGTGTTTGTTCTATGCAAAAAAGTTTTTGTCTATCCCAAGTACAAGGAGATCGGGTGCATCATTATTAGCAATACATCTAGAACCATAGTTAATTGGCAGAATGGCAAATCCCTAAGATTCTAAAAGACTAGCCACTTTGGATAGAGCTCAACTAGATTAGTAGAATGATGGTAAGTAGAAACTTTATCCTAATCCTGATGATAATGATTTAGGGGATGATGACTTGTTAGATCCAATTAATCCAAGGCATGCAGAAAATGTAGCTGCAATAATGAATCGGAATATAAATAGAAATCACCCCTTTAGGGAAAGGAAAGAGCGTCAACCAGTGTTTTTTGATCTAAACGATGATAAAAATAGAATGGATGGAGTAGGTGAAACTGGAGATATCATTCCTCCACTTCTAGCACCAGGACAAAAATTTAATATTATCAATACGATGATTCAACTTCTTCATCTTAAGGGGATTTTCGGCGGTCTCCCTGGAGATGATCCAAACATACATTTGGTGAATTTTATCACCATTTTCATGTTTTTTGATAATCCACGAGTGGTTCATAATGCTATCATCCTGCTTTTGTTTCCGTTGTCTGTTTATAGGGAGGTGAGACTATGTTTAAATGAACCAAATCCTGACTTTATAACCAATTGAATGTAGTTAATAGAGGCATTCCTAGAAAGGTTTTTTCCACTCTCTAAAAGGGTACAGTTGAGGGATGAAATCAGGAACTTCTGACAGCTTTACATTAAAGCTCTTCATGATACCTGAGGGAGGTTGAAGAAGAAGTTGATGCAATACCCGAACCGTAACATGGCAGATATTAATTTGATGGAGACTCTTTGTTGGGCTTTGAATTTTATTACAAAGCCAGTCATAGATAATACTGCAGGAGTGTCATTTGTTGACCTTACTTTTCCAGAGGCCTCGGAGATGCATGATCAGATGAACAAACAAAGTAGAGCTTGGCATACCATAGATTCTGTGGTAGCAAGTCCTATAGTATCCGGTAGTATGATTGTAGAGCAATGCAAGAAAAAGGAAGAACATGACTAGGATATGGAACCTTTAAAGACATAGATGGATTTGTTGACTAAGCATTTATTGACTGGAAAAATAGAGAAGGTGAAAGATTTGCATCCCAAGGAATAATTGATTTTGATTCAGAAGAAAAGATGCACTATCTAAATAATCAGGAGGGTTTTTAAGGTAGTAGCTAAGGAAATCAAGGTCAGAACTATTAAGATAAAGCTTGTTACAAGGATAGAGATCAATGGAACTGGAAGACCAAAAATGATAGGAGTGTACTATATGTACCTCCTAGAAGTAAAGATAATACTGCAACTAGCTCTGGAAAGATTTCCATATAGGACATGATGGAGAAATTATTAAAGGGAGTTGAGACTACCAACTCTAGGGTGACTACTATGAAGAGTGTTTTTTTCCATGAGTCAGTTGGTAAACTCACACTCTACTTCTATTGAGTAGTTGGAGTAGTAGATGAGCCAACTCTCAGTAGCACTGAATCAGAGAAAAAGTGGTATTTTGCCAAGTTATATAGTTTAAAATCCTCAAAATGATGGCTCCTATATGGAAATTACCTCACGGAGTGGTAAGGTGCTACCAGGACCATCTGTGGAAAAAGATGTGATTCCGAAGGATATTGAGCATGAAGAAATATATCTAGTTGAGTCTGAGAAACTGGATGAAGTTATTGATAATATACCAACCAACAATCAATAAATTGATGAGTTGGAGAAGAGCAAGGGATAGGAGACCAAAGCGGTGGTTACTACAATCCCAAAATGACCTCCTATATTTCCCCATTGGTTGAAAAAATGGCCGACGACATAAAGTTTGGCAAGTTAATGGCCATCCTTAAGTAGTTGACAATCGATTTACCTTTGTTGGAGGCATTGGAGCAAATGTTCGGGTATGCAGAGTTCATGAAAGACTTTGTTATGAAGAAGCAGATACTTAGTTATGAGATGGTGGACAATCTCCATCATTGTGGTGCTATTTTCATAAGGTCTTTGGTGCAGAAGAAGGTTGACCCAGGAGCATTTACTATCTTGTGCACTATTGGGCCTCTTGATTTTGCAAAAGGTCTATGTGATTTAGGGCCAGTATAAACTTGATGTCGCTTGATGTTTATAAGAAATTGGGTTTGAGAGATTCCACTCCCACAAACATGAGATTAGTTATGGTAGACAGGTCTATAAAGTGGCCTATGGGGATTCTATATGATGTATTGGTTAAGGTGGCTAGTTTTATTTTTCCAGTTGATTTTGTCATTCTCGACTGTGAGGTAGATTTTGAGTGCCCATAATCTTAGGTTGACCTTTCCTTGCAACTGGGAGTGTACTTATTGATTTAAAGGTGAATGAGCTACTATTTAGGATGATTGTTGAAGTAGTTTAATTAAATGTATGCCAGTCCATGATACAATAAAATATGTAAGCATATTTTCTATTGTAGATGTCTATTATAAGGAGGAGTAGGAAGTACCTATAGAGGAAACATTTATTGTGGAGACTTTAGCTGCTGTATTAATAAATTTTAATCAAGACGGTATTGATGATTATGAGGAGACTATATATGCCCTAATGGCTATGGGGTCTTATTATTCTGCACCCAAGAAGTTGGATTTGGACATGAAAATTCATCCAAGTCCACCAGCCAAGCCGTCTATTAAAGAGCCACCCACTTTGGAGCTGAAAGAGTTGCTTGGTCATTTGAGGTATGTGTTCCTAGGCAGTGGAAATATTCTACCTATTATTATTGTGGATGACTTAGGTTATCAATAGGTGGAATCCCTCATTTCTGTTCTTAAGATATAAAAGAGAGTTGTTGGTTGGACAATTGGAGACATTATCGACATTTTTCCTGGTATATGCATACATAAAATCCAGCTAGAGGACGATTGTATCGCAACTATTGAGCATTAGCATCGTCTAAGCCCACATATACAAGGGGTGGTAAAGAAAGAAATCATCAAGTCGCTAGATGCAGGAGTGGTATATCCCATCTCATATAGTAAGTGGGTAAGTCCTATTCAGTGCATTCCTAAGAAAGGGGACATGACAGTTATAGCTAATGATAAGAATGAGTTGATCCTACTCAGGAATATTACTGGGTGGAGGGTGTGTATGGATTAAAGAAAACTCAGTTCACGGGCACTAAAGGATCACTTTCCCATGGCTTTCATAGATCAAATGCTTGATCGGCTAGCGGGAAGATGTTGGTACTACTTCTTAGATAGGTATTTTAGTTACAACCATATTTCTATTTCTCCTAAAGATCTAGAGAAAATGCCATTCACGTGCCCATATGTCATATTTACTTTCAAGAGGATACCTTTCGGGTTGTGTAATGCACCTGCCACTTTTCAGTGGTGCATGATATCAATATTCTCTGGTATGGTTGAAGACACCTTAGATGTACTTATGGAAGATTTCTCGGTTGTTGGTGATTCTTTTGAGCTCTGCTTACTGAATCTGAGTGGGGCCTTGCAGTGGTGTGAGGGGTTCAATCTTATGCTTAATTGGGAGAAATGCCACTTCATGGTGAAAGATGGAATTGTTCTCGGACACAAAATTTCAGCAAAGGGAATTGAAGTCAATCGAGCAAAAGCTGAGGTTATAGAGAAGCTTCCACCTCCTATTTCAGTGAAAGTGGTGCAAAGTTTCCTTGGTCATGCTAGCTTCTATAGGAGGTTTAAAAAGGACTTCTCCAAGATTGCAAATCCCCTTTCCATACTTTTGGAGAAAGACGTCAAATTATCCTTTGATGATGATTACTTGAAGGCATTTGAATGCCTTAAAGTAAAGCTGGTTGATGCAACTATTATTTTTGCAGCAGATTTGTCAAAACCATTTGAGATCATTTTTGATGCAAGCGTTGTTGCTCTTGGAGCTGTGCTGGGACAAAATAAAGACAAATTGTTTCATCCAATTTATGCCATCAAAGGACTGAATGGAGCTCAAAAGAACTACACCGTAAAAAAAAGGATCTTCTTGCAATAGACTATGCTTTTGAGAAGTTCGGGGCTTATTTTCTAGGAACCAAGGTAGTGGACCACACTGACCTTGCAACCTTGAGATATTTGAAAGCAAAAACGATGGAAAATCAAGGTTGATCAGATGGGTTCTGCTACTTCATGAATTTGACTTTCAAGTCAAAGATAGGGTTGTAAAAACCACGTTGTGGATCATCTTTCCAGGCTACAAAATGAAAAAGCATTAAGAGATGAATTTGAGATCAATGATGAATTTCCAGATTAGGAGATCTAGGCTTTTGTTATGGAAAAAATCCATTGGTATGCTGATTTCACAAATTATGTGGTGAGGGAGGTGATACCGGAGAATCTTTCCTTTCATTTAAGGAAAAAGTTACTTGACCCATTTCTTCTAGGATGAGCGGTATCTTTTTTGGCAATGTGAGGATGGTATTATTAGATAGTGCATCCTAGAAGTAGATATGTTGAGTATACTAGAAGCGAGTCATGCTTCGCTAGTTAGAGGTCACCATGTAGGTGATCGAACTGCAAAGAAAGTGCTTCAGAGTGGCTATTATTGGCCCTCTTTGTTCAAAGATGCCTACGAGTTCGTAAAGAGGTGTGACCAATGTCAAAGCAAGGGTTCATTTCAAAAAACCATGAGATTCCAATATCTAAAATGCTGGAGGTATAATTATTTAATGTCTGGGGCATTGATTTCATTCGGCCCTTTGTGAGCTCATTTGGGATGAAGTACATATTAGTGGACATTTACTACATTTTGAAATGGGTTGAGACAGTGGCTCTGGCAGATAATGAAGGAATGTGGGTTGTTGCATTCTTAAGGAGAAATATCTTCTCTCTATTTGGGGTACCAAGTACCATCCAAAGCGATAGAGGAGCACACATTTTCAACAAGATATTCAGAGCTGCCTTGGCAAAATATTGAGTCAAACAGCATAAGGTGGCTACCCCATAACACCCACAGACTATTGGGCAGGTAGAAATCTCTAATCGGGAAATCAAAGCTATTCTTGCCAAGACAATAAATGCTAGCAGGGAAGATTTGTCTAGGAAGCTGGATGATGACTTATGGGCATATCGAACGGCTTTCAAGACACCAATTGTCATGTCACCATACCAATTGGTTTATGGTATGTCATGTTATTTCCCGATTGAACTGGAGCATAAAGCATTGTGGGCACTGAAGAGACTTAATTCGAACTGGAATGAGGTAATAGATATAAGACTGGGCAGCTGAATGAAATGGACGAGTTCTGTCTTGGAGCTTATTAAAGAGAGGACTTCTACAAAGAAATAATAATGAAGTACCATGACCGCAGAATTGAAAAGCTGGATTTTTAGAAAGGTGAATTAGTGCTCCTCTTCAACTCCCAACTCAAGCTTTTTCCAAGTTAGCTCAAATCCAAATGGCCTGGCCTATTTAGAGTTAACCGAGTCTACTTATCTAGTGTAGTGGAACTCAAAAATAAAGATAAAAGTGTCTTCAAGGTCATTGGGCAACGAGTCAAACTGTACATCGGTCCAATGGACTCGATAAGAAGTATTGATATTATCTATCTTGTTGAAGTCTTAGTAATCATGATAATTAAGTCATTGCATAATGATAAATCAAGGGCTAGTGGGAGGCAACCCATGGTGTGTTGTTGTAAAGAATTAGTTTTAGCTATTTCGTTGTTTTGTTCAAGTTAAAGGGTTTGTGTAATTATGCAGGTCTGACAGTACAGGAAAATAGAAGCTGAGAAAGTTTAGGGGTGATCGATGGGTTACTCGATGGATCGCTGATGACTCGACGGACCATCGTGGTAGCCTTCGCAGCAAAGTTCAGAAATAAGGTTCCTGGAAGAGTAGCGACGGTTTGACCGGTGGATCTGTGACTCAACCGTCGCTAGAATATCTCTAAGTATATTCACTGGAAAAGGCTGATGGTTTGACCGACGGACCATCGCACATGCGATGAACCATCGCTTGAATCGTTGCATGAACCCTATTTCAAAGAATCAGTTTAAATTAGTTCAAATAGTCAAATTTTTCGTTCTTATCTGACCTAAATAATTTTAAATTGATAATTTAAGGAGGTTGATTAACGCCCTAACTGTCCAAGTACCTGAGTCTATTTAGTGTCCCTGCATTCAAGGAATCTGAGACTTTTGATTACCATCTTAAACCTCTCATGTGCACTTCCCCCTATCTATTTAAACTTCTTCTCCTCTTCAGTTTTTCTAACATAAGCAACAAGAACTCTTCTCGAAAGCAAAAGTGTGAACTTGTGTCCAGTGTTTAGAGTACAAGGGAGGATATTGTTTGAGTATTGCAATACTTAGGTATGATCATTTTGTTGTCTATATTTTATTCATCTCTAAGAACAAAGAAACAATACGACATCTATGAATATTGAAATACTTCTTTTGATTTTGATTTGGTTCTGTGAGTGGCCTGAGTTAAGTTGACACTTAAAAAACATTATCCGGGGTGAAGTTTGAGTAACCGATGGACCAAGATGGCAAAATATATTGATATACTATTGATAAAAATTCCATAAATAATTCTTAATCGAATTGTATGAAAGGCATTTGATAAAATGCTGAAATGAGGACTGAAAGTGAAAATGGCAGGCAACGGTCAGAGCAATGGACCGTTAGATACCAAATGACCCATCTCTTGAAACCATCACCACTTTTTCAAAATCAGTGTTACTAGAATGATCTCAATGGTTTGGGTCGATGGACCATCGCCCTAGCCTTCGTTGGTCAATAATTTTTCCTATTTCTGGTTTAACTCTGCGGCTGATAAATAGCTTGATTGTTGGTATCATGTTAAACAAATTACCCCCCACCAGAGGTAGAGGTAGAGGCCAAGGGGCCAGACAAAGGCTATCATAAGATATGGATGCACTGGTACGCATCACCCGACGATATCACCAGGTAATTTCTTCATCTTTCCAGTATAAAGAGGAAGGTGAAAGCAGTAGCAGCAGTAGCTCAAGTTCAATTCCGGTTGAGAAAAGGGTTGAAGTATCTAACCCCATCCAAGAGAAGAGTCCAGAATAAGAGGACCCCAATTTTGTTCGACGCAAGGATCCATAAGTGCGGGAAGCTATAAATTGGAAGGTTGAGGGTGCTCGAGAGCAGTTCTACAAAGGGTTGGCACCAACAGACAGGGTAGCCATAAAGAGGTCTATTTTTTAAGAACATCAGATTGTGATAACAAAATTGCACAAGTACCTAAAACTTGAACACAAATTCTATGAATATTAGTTGGCATGGATGAGCAGACCACTTGGAAACTATCAACCAAACCTAGAACGTGAGATTTTCACTAATTACTTGGCATTGCTAGAGAAGAATTGTCCCCCAGGCAAGTCAGCTGCTAACATGAACAAGCTATACACAGTTCTTGTGCGTGGAGTTGACATAGATATCGCAGAGCATACGTTGAAAATATTCTTGTTCGGTGCTAAATAATAGATTCCAGGTATAATATCTGACTTGGAGCATCAATTGTTCACGTGAAATCAACAAAATCCATGGTTAGCTAGAATATTGACAGAGGAGGAGAGCCTGTATGGCTACACAACCTCCGTGAAAATATATCTAAGTCGTCCCTAAGCTTTAGGGCCAAGTTCTAGTGAGAAATTGTGAGGCTGAGGTTGATGCCAACATGTGGTGATGACCGCCTAGAACTCACTAAAGCTGTGATTATTGTTGCTTTGATTGAGGGGTTGACAGTGGATTTTAGCCACATTATTTCTGACGAGTTGTTCTACCGTACTCAAAAGACTCAGACTGCACTGCTATTTCCATGCCTTATCATAAAATTGTGCAAGTAGGTAAAGGTGCCTTTGATCAGTGGAATAGATAATGAGATCCTGGAAATACACAAGAAGAATATTAAAAAAAGTAGGTATGACTCAAAGTTAGACATGCGAGTCAAAAGACCCTCAGCTCAACAAACTCTATCGGGGCCAATTCCTCAGTTATCAGAATTCCCTTTAGATATGGCACTACCTCTTGCTACGTACGTCCCTCCGACCATCTTTAAAGGTTCATCTTCAATGACTATGTTTGCGACCACAAATTTTGCATCAGTCCCACCCCAATATTTTTAGTATAGGCTGAACCTAGAGAACTTTCCAAAGACAGTCCGAGTACATAAGAGGTTTGAAAAGTAATTGGCTATATGGGGGACAAATTTTAAACCCTTCATTGAAATAATTATGGAGGAATTAGTGCGACCTTTTAGGAACATGCAGCTAAGAATGGACAACACGAAGGAGAAAACCAACCAGAAGCTGAAAGTTATGCTCATTCTGTATTTTGCAAAATTGATTGAGAAAGTTAGATAAATCTGGGCTGATGTAGAAAAGATGAATCAGCAGCCACAACAACCTTTATTTTATCCAATCTAGATCAAAAAAGATGAAGACGAAGGTATTGTTTAGTTAAGGAGGAGACCGATCAAACATAAGGGTAAAAAAGTAGTGGAGACTGATGAAAAAGCTGAACGGAAAGCTGCTAAAATAAAGAGACTTAAAGCTATGTTTCCAAGTGAGAGAGAGCATCATGATATGGCAAGAAGAAAATCAGGGAAAGATAAAGAGAGAATAAGGAAGATAGAAGAGGATACAGCAGTTAGAGTGTCTACCAGTTTTACCCCAGCTAAGAGTCAAACTATAGATCCGGCTAGAGATATTGTACCTCTGATTTTGGAATAAGAGATTGTGAGTACCCCCACCAACATGGAGGTCAAAATTACACCGGGTGAGGACACAACAACCTCACCGCACTTCACAGATGCCTCAGATGAATAAGAGGCATCACAAGTATTTCCCCTCCTTTGTACTTAAATTATAGGCATTGAGGACAAAGAAAGATTTTTCTGTGGGGGTAGGATGTGATTGTACCATTGGGGCTATGTTTCTGATATTATTAACCCTACCATGTGCTATCTAAGAGAATCGGCATGTCTAGGTTTAATTTGTATTTTTATTGTTCTCAATTCTTGTTATGTTGCTAATATTGGTCCATGAAATAAAAGTGTTATTTGTGTTAGTTCCTTGATGTAAATATGAATGATGAATGATGTTGGCATCAAGATATGACTATTTCTATTTGATTATTTACTTTTACCTCTGAATATATGTGATTAACTATTAGTGGGACTGCAGTTGGCATTAATCTGTAAATTCACATGACATGTGATGCATATCTTAAGAAGACTAGAATGAGTTTAACTTATTTACCATTGTGTGTGCGAGTACTTTGTATTAGTTCTGACATAGTATAGTACTAGAACTTGCCTGATTCATTTGATTATGTTCTATATTTGATGGGATGAGAAGTAATAGCAGGCCACCTTGTGTTGTTAGTCCACTTAGACAAAAATTAATCCCACCTAAAATAATTTTCCATGTTTGAACCCTTCTTTGAGCCTTTGTAGATTTTTCTTCATCCCCTGGTATTCTAGTTAACTCTCTTTTAGTTGTTGACTCCTAGCTCTGGCCCTGGCCAAGAAATGTGCAATGTGTACTGAAACTTAGGCTAAACACCTAAGTTGAGGGTGCATATTGTTGGGTTGTTAACTGCCTAATGGACGGTTGGTCTAGAAGTTGAATTAGAATATTTGGCCCTGTTCTAGATAAGACAATGTGCACCTTGACTTATGGTATCAACCTAAGTTGAGGGTGGCTGATGCCTGTTTATATATATATATATATACATAAAAGGGTGTTTACTGTGATGAAGAATAAATGAATGAGAAAAAGAAAAGTGAGCTAGCAAAGTAATGGCCTTGATAAGAAGAATTTAAAGGAAAAGAGAGTTAAAGTTAAGTTCTTAGTCACTTTTGCCAAAAATTCCTTCCTGACCTAGCCGAATACCTCATTACTATCCTAAAAAAGACCTATTTGATATTGGAACTCAGCTATAAGGGGGGTGTTAGATGATAAAAGCAAGCCTATGGGTACATGTGCTATGTTAGTAACTTCTTTGATGAGTGAGAGGGTTTTGATTTGTATCCATAAAATATTTTGAGTGGTGGATCTCCTTGACTGTGAGGGAAAACTGAGTTATGCTTAATTTGGCTGATTTCTGTAGATACTTGTATCCATTTTTTATAGCTTAATTGAATTCGAAACAATGTTGGTTATGGATTCTAACATGTTAAACCATATGACTAGGATGACAAGTGACTGGTTGTGTGAAAACTTGTTCAATAGCAAATGCTTGTCATTATGTTGTCATATTTGTGATTTGGTGTTGAGTTGCTTGAGGACAAGCAATTGCCTTAAGTTGAGGGTGTTTATGTTATGGCTTTTGACGTAACTTTTTGGACCTTCTTCATAGGATAATTGTGTGTTTTCAAGTATCTACTCTTGTATTTAACATGGTGTTTTAGTGTTTTCAGGATAAGAACTAAGTATGAAGAAGAACTTGGATAAACTAGATAAAACAAAGGAAAAATAATCAGTGACGGCTTAGGCGTCGGGCCGTTGGACTTGCGACGAACCATCGGCTGGAACCTTCTACCAAAAATAGAAGAAAGATACACTGGACATTTTGCGATGGTCCATGCGATGGGCCGTTGGCTCTACGATGAACCCTCAGCCTAAACCGTCACCATTAAACAGAATGCAGAACCACTGAAAGTCATGCGATAGACCATGCGATGGACCGTCGGTAATGTGATGTACCATCATCCTACCCATTACTCAAAATCATAATATAGACTTGCTGGAGCTCCAACAATGATAGAGGTGATGGACCGTCGCCTCAGCGATGAGCCGTCACTTGACCCGTCGAGCATGAAGTGGAAACTCTGAGTTCGAATTTTAAAATTCTAGTTCTGATAACATATAAATACCAAGTATTAGGGTTTTGATGGAGTTACTTGGGAACATGTCTAATCAACTCTTTATTCAGACAGTTCAGTCATGATTTAGAGGCTTTTTAGACTACATTATGTTCAGATAGTTTATTTTAGTTGTTTTGGGTATGAAACTACAGTATGTTCAGACAACTTATTTCAATTGTTTTGGGTATTTCATAACCTACCCAGATGTTATATTTTTATCAGATATTATATCTAAGTGTTGAACCTTATGGCCTTTCAGTTCATGTTTCTGCATTAAACAGTATATTATGCAGTATACAGGTACAATATCAGTCATGGGTTAGCTTGTGGTCCTTCGGGGTCAAGAGCACCGTGTAGCGTTTCGGATACTAGATTCGAGGAGTTACATAAACACTGTCTGGTAGGCCATTTTCCTAATTTTACTATTATTTGTTATTTTTTTTATTCATAGGCAATTAGTTGTGCATACCAAGTACTCATTGTTCTAGTGGATCATTATTTCCCTATGATCTCAAGCTTAATAAAATATTTAGAAAAAACATGGATGCCTAATAAAAAGTAGAGAGATTTGTTGTGATTGTTTCTACCCAACTAAAATGACAAAATACAGACATACTCGGAATTAATAATGATATTATTAGTGATGATGAGTAGTGGGATGTTGTTAAAGGTAAACATACTGATAATGTTGTTCCAGCCAACAAAAAATAAGTTCCCTAGAGGTAGAGGGAAACAATAGCATGCAGTGAATTTTTCTTATAAAGACAATGAAGATGCTGATTTAGATGGGGTTGGTGCTGCTATGTAAATTCTACTACCACCACCAGCATATGAGAAAATTTTTAATATCACAAACATGATGATACACTTTAAAAATATGAAGTTTATATTTGGTGCATTACGTAGAGATAATCCAAACATGCATCTGCTCAACTTCATTAACATATATATGCCCTATGATCATCTAGGAGTTAGTCAATAATTCAGTTGAGTTTTTTAACTAATATCTCTATCTAGGGAGGTGACTTTGTCGTTAACTAAATTTGTATCTAATTAAAAAAAAAAAATTAGAGGCAATTGAAAGGAACTTTCCTAGAAAGGTTCTTTCCGCATTCATGGATGTTACAGTTTGAAAGTACAAGATGTATGGGGGGTAAATTGTAAGCTTTTCAAAGTTTAGCTAGTTGACTATTACCGTGACCCAGTCGACCGATGATAAAACCACCTGAAAAAAATTTGTTATTCCTTCAAATAACCATTCAAGATGAAAAATAAAATATGAGAGCATAAGATAAATGACACTACATTGTTTATAGTGGTTTAGAACAATTATGGTATCCTACTCAAGTTTTCTTGGGTTGCAAGAAGGTTCTCTCTTTATGATCTTTGTAACTTGAGTTGAGCACTGCCTTAGTGGTATTTTGAGTTCACCATAAATGTTTATAAGGTTGGTTTTAACTTTCTCACTGACAATTATTCTGAGGTTTTCACTCGTTCACTAGAGAAATGCTAATGACACGAACACTCAATACAATGCCTCACAAAATAATATTTTTTTTCTCTTCTCTTATTTGACTACATAGTAAATTAATAATGAATTACAATTCTTATGAAGAGTAGAACCAAGAAACTTTCGATTGGTTGAGACTAAAGTAAGTGTGGTTGTGTATTAATTAAAAATGAATTTTTGTACAGACAGTCCTTGTAATGCTCCTTTGAATCTTCAAAAAATTTGTTGTAATTTTCTTCTTGACTTTGAGAAATCAAAAACGATTTTCTTTCATAATAAATATTGACTGTTTTAGATTTTTCTACTCCACTTTAAAAGACAAGTAGTGATAGTTACACCTCTTATGCTTATTTTTTTTTATGTAACAATATTGTACATATTTAATTAGATTTCTTATATATATATATATATATATACATATATATATATATATATATATTGCAATAAAGTGCCTTTGATATTTTAAACTACTTCCAACATAGTCTTACCTTGTAAAAGATCCATAAGATTAGTTTTCTATCCATGCCTTCATATTATAGATTCTAAAGAATATTCAAGTAAATAATCTGAGACGATCTTTTTTTATTGTCTAAATTATTTCTGTCGTGATATGTAAGATCTCTTATATCACACAATTCATGACCCAATTTTTGTGTCATGATGACACCTACCTTGTCCCACTGTAGATAAGTCGAACCATAGCCCAGAACGGGGTGCAGTTAGCTAACATGGTGGAAGATGGCCTAAAAGTCAAAAATTAAAAGTTAAAGATTCAAATAACAATAATCCAGTCATAAAGGTGTAATAGATAGATAGAAAACAAACAAGCATTACAAGACTCAGCAATGTCTGTACAAGAGTTACTACAATAAACTATGATTACTAAATAGTCAAACACAATCCATCATGAAAATCAAAGACTAGATATAGCTATGTAGAAAGAAAAATGGTAACTTCAACTCCAAGAGATTACCCTATCTCTGTAATAAACTCAAAATGAACATTAAATTAGTGACGGCAACTAGTACTAGAATCTGCATCAAAAAGTTACAGAAGTATAGGATGAGTACCAAACTATGGGTATTCAGTATACATTATCGGATGACTAAGATAAATCAGGATATAAATACGATAACATACAAGATGACATAAGATAAGTCAAGATAAAAAAGGCAAACCTAGAAATAAGCTCTGACATCGCTGCACATAGATACATAAATACATACAAGAATAATAACTCAAAGATCATACCATTAACCAAAATATTTGCCCCAATAAGCTAATAAGTACGGAATAGTGAATAATCTAATGTAGACCCCTATAATCCTGGAGGGCACATTCAAGGAAATTAATAGTCGAATAATTAAAATTTACCAACTGCCATGCCATAACCAAGAATCCACCCATCCTATGTCACATCATAATCCATCATTAATGTTAGACTCCCACCGAAACTCAACTGCATCATCATTATTATCATCAATTTTGCAAGATTTGATCCAAAACTCATAGTTATCAACCATTTCAATGAACTATTTTAGTTATCCTTTTCAATAAGCTAAACACAATATATTATACCAATAAATCATATCTATAAACAATTCTATTTAAAAATTTTATACACTAGACCAAGAATCATATCCGAAGGTCTCATCCATAATCATGTCTATAAGACATATTATTAGCCATATCCAGATCCATGCCGATACTAATATACGTAAATAATAATATAAGAATGTAAGAAAATTCATACCAATATTCATATCTAAAGGCTACACATCATAACTATAAGTTGTTAATGTATCGATAAGTCGCATCACATCTATGAGCGATATCATATCCATAAGTTATATTATATATATAAGCCATACCACTTATATAAGACATGACATACTAATAAGATATATCATGTATATAAGTCATACCATAGCTATGAGCCATTTTATATCTATAAGTCATATCCTACTTATAATTGATATAAAGTACATAAGCCGTACATTGTTTAAAACCTTGACCTTTTAATCATGTCAGTATCTATATCATTAAGCATGTCCATAGGCCATATTATTAAGCATATTAAGAAGCATTACCAGTAATCTTATGTATAAGCCATAACTTATACTTATAAATTAGATCCTTAATCATACATATGACCAATATCATTAGTAATACTCAGTAATTATCTTCAATCCTTAAATATCCAACTAACATACTCAATAATTATATTAACCTCTTCAAGTGTCAAACATACAATCAATAAGTGTATATCATACATAAATGAGTCTATAAGGTTTTCACAAGTGTTGGCCTACGGTGGGCCAGAGGAGCCCCACTTCTAATCCCCAACAATCAACTTTGGTATCTTCTACTCCGGACTAGTCTAAGGTATCTAATTTCATTCCTAGATGTCAAGTAAGCCATAACTAGCCCAAAGTTAGTAATCCTTCTCAAACATGAATAACTAAGGCAATCCCACACAGAACAATAGCAACTAAGGCAATTCCCTTACTTGAAGCAACTAAGGACCATCCTACATTAATATGAATGACTAGGGTGATTTCACCGACATTGAGTATTACAACAATTCCATTCTAAATATATACTGCAAAGCTTAATCCACTAGAGCGATGGATAACTTTGCTAAATATTCCAAGTCTATTATTTCAAGATAGATTAATAGCACAATTAAACCAAATACTCTCTTTCATACTTCCAATACCTAAATACCACCCCATATCTAGCATAATATCATAATTATACTATGAGATATCTCAATCTATGAAAAATGTAAACCAACCCCACCTAGACAGCAAAAAAAGCTCGAAGAATCTGCTAAATCACCAATTTTCTCTTATGAGAAGCTTTTGCCAGGTTCTATGCTATAAAAATCACAATCAACACATCAAAACTAGAACTATGATACCCATATTTCACTACTGTGGTCTAGGCCTAAAATTATGTAAAAATCTAATGTAAGGGCCAATTTATAGAAATTATTTTTCTGAAACCAACTCAACGTCCCCCTATGCTCAAGGATTATTTACCCTCAAGAATTTGTGAATTTCTAGTTGTAATGGTGCTAAAATTAAGTCACTAGGATTCTAGGGATTTTAGGAAAAGAAAGAGAATTTCTAGCAAGAAATTAATGAAAACTCGCCCCAAATTTGAGGGAGAAATGTATAAATACTCTTTATACTAGGCCTAAAATCACCCACAAATGTTTTCCTCAAGCTCTCCCACTTTTAAGGATTTATGATTCAAGAATGGAAGAGAAATGGTGAAAAACTGGCTATGTGGCGTATTTATACCCTTTCCAAGTCAAAGGGTGCCACCTCATCGATTACTGGGCTACTTAAGTAGTCACCAGTTTAGCTAACTAATGTCAGTTTAGCTACATCCTGATGAATGGAGAAGTAACTCTTACACGGTCCCTTAGCGCTTTAGCGGATACTTCTTAAGTAGTAGTTATCCCACTTCAACGGCATTCAACCAGCACATACTCACAATTTAAGTGATATGATGGGTGCTTTAGCAGACATCTATTTAAGCAACCCAAATAGCCGCTTAAGCAGGTTCACCAGGTGAGTTTTTCGATAGAAATATATGTTTGATCCAGGTTTTTTCCAAACCCTTAGAATTCTTAGGGATTAATCTAGAATCCTATACGTTTAATTAAATTATGTTACCCTATCAAATTAAATGTTCCCAACCAAATGGCAAAGTTGACATTTCTATTTGAGGTCATTTTTTTGATAATTGGGTCCTATGCTCACTTGACATTTTTTATAAATTCTGACTAATAGCTAGAAATAAGCTTGGATGCCTCATAGCTCTCTTTATGCCTCATCACTAATAATGTTGTCTCAAATCTCTATACATCTACAATGTAGCTGGGTGAATAGAAAATCTAGAACAATGAGCCTCGTGCTAAATCGATTAAATCAATTCATCCACAAATATAGCTATTGAATAACAAGAAAACCACAAGATCTGGGATAGCCCTGTTTGACTCACCGTTCAATACTTGATCACAGATAATGTGAAATCTCTTATCCTAAAAGTTATAATCCTAAATTTGCTCAAACAACAAGGACCTCATTTAACACTAGAAAAAATCCTCCCTGAGTCTGAAATATCAAGTTTGGTATGTACTAAATATCCCTTATCAGTAGCCTCTAAGAAATGAAAACACAAGAGAAACTACCCAAACTCACCGCCTTTTGACTAGTGGCACCCGCTACTACGTTCACCTTTTCTGGATGATATAAGACAGAGATATCATAATCCTTAAGAAACTTCATCCATCTACGCTTCGTAGAATTAAGACACCATTTGGTCATAAGATGGTGAATACTTTGATGATCCATGAAAATCTCAAAATGCACACTATAAAGATAGTGCCTCCAAATCACAAGTGTAAAAACTTCCTCTGATAACTCCAAATCATGAGTGGGTTAGTTTCTCCCAAGCACCTTCAAACGCCTCACAGTATAAGCAATAATATGACATACTAAATCCATACACTACCCAAACATCACCAAAAGTGCTACAATATATGTTGAATCCCTCACTCTTAACATGAAGATCCAAAACAGAAATTGAAGTAATAAACTCTTTGTGCTTTCCAAACCTCGACTCAAACTCCTTGAACTATCAAAATGGAACCTCCTTTTGAGTTAATCTAGGCATAGGTGTTGAAATAGTAGCAAATACTCAGCAAATTATCTTTAATAACCAGCAAAACTAATGAAGCTATGAACCCAGTTGGAGATATAAGCCTCAAAAAATAAAGAATAGCCTCAAAGGTCATCAAGTCTACCATAATCCCACCCTCAGACACCAAATGGCCAAGAAATGTCATCGACTCAAGCAAAACTCACACTAAAAGATTTTGGCAAAAACGAAATGATCTTTTAAAGTCTAGAACATAACCCTCAAATATTGTGCATGCTCCTTTCAACTCCTCGAACATTCTATGATGTCGTTGATGAACATATTCATGAATGAATCCAAATAAAGCCTGAAAACTCGGTTTTTAAATCAAAAAATGCAGCTAGGGCATTAGTCAACATAAAAGAAATCTCTAGGAAGTTATAATTACCATAAGAGGTCTAAAAGGTTGTCTTTGGGATGTCTTCAACCCGAATCCTCAATAGATGTTAACCAAACCTCAACTAAGTTTTAGAGAATATTGCTGCTCCCTGAAGCTGGTCTAGAAATTCATCAATACGATGAATAGGATAATGATTCTTCACTATTACCTTATCAAATTGCCTATAATGAGAACACATATGCATGGAGCCATCTTTCATCTTTACAAACAACACAGGAGAACTCTAGAATGACAGAATTGACCTAATAAAACCTCAGCAAAAAGAATCCTATAGCTGAGAATTTAGATCTTTAAGCTCAGTAGGATCCATATGGTAAGGTGTCATAGAAATATGTCGGATACCAAGATCTTGATTATTACCAAATTCAATACTATACTTAGGAAAGAGGCTGAGTAGAGTTGTAGGGAAAACATTAGAAAACTAATGAACTATAGGAACAAAGTAAAGAGATGGAATCTCCACATTAACAACATAAACATAAGTGAGATAAGACTCGCAACACCTTGAAATAATCCTCCTAATACACATATAAGAAATAATCCTTGTCTTTTCATGGATAATAACTCATTTCACTATTTTAAGAGGTATGCTAGGCATGGATTACGTAATAGTATTGGCAAAATATTCCAAGACCATATGATAGTAGGATAACCAGTCAATGCCTAAAATCATATCAAAATCCACCATCTCTAAACTAAAAGATCTTCTTGAGTATCAACATCTCTAATAGTCATAACACATAATTTGATAATTGGATCCACTAATAAATAATTACCCACTGGTGTAGTTACACATAATGGCATTGATAATAAATCCCAAGATAACTCAAAATATTGATATAATTAAGTAGACAAACAAGAATAAGTGGGTCTCAAATAAAATAAATCAAAACCCCACTGATGGCATAAGAAAATCATATTTGTAACAACAATATCTAAATACTTAGCCTTGGGTCTAGTAGGTACTACAAACAATTGACTACGCCCACAATCTGGCTGTACTCTAAATCAACCTCTTATCTTTATAACTTAAGAACCTCTACAAGCACTATTGTGACCACCCCTATAACTATGAAAACCACCCTTAGCTGAGGTTTGAATTTCCATAATAGGTGAAACACTTTGATCTTAAGAAACAATCACTCCCTAATTAGGTCATTCCCTCGAGAAGTGACCAAAAGCTCTAAGCCATAACATATGCCAGGAACTGAACTAAAACTTAGAGATCCATCTGACCTAAAATAACCACTATAAATAGAATAGCCTGTAGATGAACCCTTAGTCCAACCATGGCTAGAATGATGACTAGAACTAGACAAGCCTCTATTTGTAATTTTAAGAGGGGCCTAAATGGGTATACTATACTATTTAGGTATACAATACTAACCCTGATGTTGAAATAACTGATGTGGAGGGTACTTACCTTGAGAACCATTGCCTCTAAATTGGAGCTGCTATGAATCTCACTAATCCTACCTTGATATCGTAGCCTCTTATTATTGCCCCATTGGTCCACATGATGCATCTCTTTCATAAGTAGAGAATAATTAGAAATGTCAAAAAAAGACTTACCCATAATAACTAAACTCTTTATATTTATGGAAATAGCAAGTCTTAATGATTGGACAAAGCAATAAACCCTCTGATACTCAATAGTCAAAATAAATTTAGCATGTCTTGCGAACTAGTGAAAATGAGCCACATACTCTATAACATGCATGGATCTCTACTCCAACTTAAAGAACTAATCACTCAAATAATTCCTAAGGCTGCAAGTCATGCATTTCTCTAAGAAGATCTCAGAGAACTGAGCCTATGTCAAAGAAGAAGATCTAGTTGGACTTAAATCAAGATGATCTCTCCCTGAATGTCTAACTTTTATGTTCAAATAAACATAGTTTTATCCACATCACAAGTCTCAACTAGAACCATATTATGGAGCCTATCCTTATAGCCAATCAGATACTCATAAGAAACTTCCCCTTGTGTACCAAAAAACCTAGGTTGAGCCAAAATCAAGAATGTACCAAACATTTTCTACTCCTCAGCAGTCATAGCTAGCTGGTAACCACTCTCTGGGAAACTACTAGTTAAACAACATCTGACATAATAGGGACCTCAACTTTAGGATTCATAGCATTATGCTGTACCCCTGTCTTAGTACCACTCTTATCTGTAGACTGTGAAACCATCATATGATATACCACCAACTAATTCAAAAATTTTAACCAATTTACCTCTAATCATTAAAGAAATTTAAATATCAGTTGAGACTGGGCTATTCCCTTACTCATCGCTGGCTGTGGTAGAAGAATCTTTGACTCAAAAGTGGGTGTAGGGTCTTTTGAAGGACCTCTATCTTGATCCTTATATTGAGACACATCTCGAGGCTATTCATGAAATATAGGTCATCTATATATAGTGAATGTATCCCTAGGATCTATCATGGGACCCTCATCGGATATGTAGTAGTAGTAGTATCTAAGCCATATACGATAGACTGAAACTAAAGGAATGGTTTAGAAACCAACTCAAACTCCTCGCACAAAATAAATTAAACAAGTGAAGTGATCCTAAAATGTCTTATAACCTTCCAAAGATAGGAAATAAATGTCATTACTTTGATCTACATGACTCTACTAGACACTAAATCTTGTACCAATAATACCTATAAAACCTAGGCTATGATAATATTTTGTGATGACATGATTTATGATTTATGATGGCACATATTTTTTCCTACTAGTAAGTAAGACAAACCATAGCCTAGAGCTACATACAATGGTCAAACCTGGTAGAAAATGTCCTAAAAGCAAAAAATTTATAGTTAAAAATTGAAATAATAATAATTCAATCAAAAAGGTCTAATAGATAGATAGAAAGATAGCAAGCATCCCAAGATTTAGTAATGTCAGTACAATAGCTACTATAATAATTTATGAGTACTAAATAGTCAAAAATAATCAGTCTCAAAGATGAAAGACTAGATATAGATACATAGAAGGGAAAAGGGTAACTATGACTCAAAGTTCACACCTAATCTCTAAAATCAACTCTACATGAATGTTAAACCAGTAGTGATAACTTGTACTCAGATCTGAATCAAAAGGATACAAAAGTGTAGTATGTGTACCAAATAACGGGTACTCAGTAGGTATCATCAGTCGACTAAGATTGTAATACCCTAAAATTTTAAGCTCTAGACCCTCAAAAGATAGGCCATTAATTTATCTTCCCAACATCACACGACTCACCTTGATCTAGCATAGAGGGAAAATATTATGCAAATTTTCCCTTATGTATCAACTAACTTCCAATGGCTATGTCTCACATGACAACCCATAAATAGTTGCTAAAGGTCAGTATGAGTAGTCGTAGTCACAATAGAAAGGTCATTCAATTTTAGTCTAGTCACTATGACCTAACTTAATGATTCGTAGTCAACCATAATGAATTTTAAGAGGGGAGTGGTAGTTAAAAAAAAAGGATCCCCAGATTCTAAGCTAGTGGTAGCAACTCAACCCGATCACTCATTACCAAAGACAACGGGTTGTTAGGTGGGATCATTACCACACCAATAAAGAATTCAAGAATTTAGTCTCAAACCACGTCTATTTCTCATGATTCATGGTCAGTCGCAATGAGTCTATAAAAGGGGAGTCATACTTAAGACAGTGAAGACTCAGACTTGGAGTCTCAAGTTACAACTCAAAATATGACTTAATTAGTCATGATGAGTAATAAAAACTAGGAACCCATATCCCTGCACGTTTTAAATAGGGTCTTTTTGGTAATTTCCACCCCATCCTAACCCAAAGTCAAATTGTTTACCCTTCAAAAAAAATCAGTCATCAAGGGTAAATATTACCCTAACCTCTTATAATATTAGAAATCACTTCTCTTAGGAAAATTAAGCGATTCTCTTCTTCCTTAGAGCAAGCTAGGGTTTCTCAGGAGTAAGATCAACTTTAATGATTTCAACTAGACTTATACACTTAGGTATGTGAAATTTCTTTAATTACCTCCCTTCCGCCCATGTTGTCCAAAGAAGTTCCTTAATTTACAAGTACAAATCCTTTTCTATTTTATTGGGATCCTAGTCAAATATGAGATTTATCAACTTCATCATAGTTGTTGTGGTTAAGAACTTCATCATAGTTGTTGTGGTTATCAACTTCATCATAGTTGTTATGGTTATGAACCATGAAAGTATACTTCCCTATGAGAATTATTTTCCTATATGTTTGATAATGTTCCACTTTCATAACATGATCAGCAATTGAGTTACTTATTACCCTTCATGATTTTCTATAAATAGTTAATTTATTACTTATCATGTTCCATTGCATTAGTCTATGCTGGTGGGGTATGAACACTTCATACCTAAATATTTATGCTTGTCAAAAATTCTAGGTTACAACTTATTCAGAGCATGGTTGTATCATTAAATTTTAAATATTATCATCTTGAGCATTTGATGGTACTAGTCATGTTAAGCATTTTATCAGCATAAGTTTTAGTTTTGTTGGTAACAAGACTTAGCACTGAGTGAACACAGGGATGAAGGCTTACCCGCTAGTTGAGGAATTAGACTTTTAGTAGAAGTTTATACTTCCAAAACTATGTTGCTTGTATAGGTTATGATGGGTCAGCATCCAGATCAGGATCGACACCCTAATTTGGGTTACCTGCCAGCAGAGGATTGATACCCTAGTTCTTTGGGACATCATTTTAGAGGATCCACACCAGCTAGTGTTTGTACCCTTAGAAAGATACTACAACTCTTGTAATTGGTGATATAGTTTAGATGATAATTATCTCAGATTAAGGAAATTTTATTACATATTAGCTCTTATAGTTACCATTCAGTATTCAAATTATGTTCAGTTCATGTTTGTTTCACCTAGTGTTCAGGATTCAACCATTCAGTTATTCGTATACAGACTATATATTTATACTTGGTCTAGCTTTCAATTTTCTTATTCATGCATACATCCTCAATATAAATATGTATCTCAGCTAGTTTACCATCTCATATACCATTACATTTAATTTACTGATCATATGCTCTATTTTGCACTATATTTTCTTATAACATAGGTTTGGATGCTCAGTTTCCATCTCGCACTTAGTTTGTCCCTGTGCCACTTAGATACAACCTTGGTGAGTCATCATCAGTCGATGAATAGTTATTCATCCTGTTATTTATCCTAGTGATTTTACTTTATGCGATTTCATTTAGTCAGAGTTAGTTGGGGACTTGTCCCAACAACTCATCATGTTATGAGTATTTGAGAAAGTTAGATAGTTATACATGTTTAAAAGTGATATATTTAAGTTACCTTTGACATTGTTTTGACTAGCAAATACTTTTTAATGACTTTTACTTTATATTTGGTTACCTCCTTTCAGTATTTTACAACTTGCGCCAAATCATGGTTAGCTTAAAGTCACTTATGACCTTGAGCTCTGCATTAAGACTAGGGGCTAGTCTCGTCATCATGACAAACATGGTATTAGGAAGATTCATAGGGTCTCTTGAAGCTGCACAAAGTAAAGTCTCATTCATAGGTGTGAAGCATGCTATAATTATGGGCAAGAGGATATAAAATATTATAGGCAAGTCTCCATTATTTCAATATTGATATCGTGCGATGGAGCACAAGATCTATTAAACATCTCCTTCTAACTCATCATTTACTGTTTACAAAAAAATGCCTCCCCAAATGGAAAATAGATGAAGGAATGGGGACCAGCCTGCACCACCACTTATTCTCAAAGAGTCGCTGAATGAGTAGGTCTTTCTAGCAGAATTCAGGGTTTCCTTTATAGTGCTAGCTCAATTTATGGCTACCCAAGGTGCAAAGCAGGTTGTTTCCATAGCAAATACATTATTAAATTGGGCAACCACTAGTATTTAAGAATTCACTTAGATAAATTCCTTGATGTTCTCAAGATAAAAGCCTATGAGGATCCATAGGAGTTTTTAGCCTGTGTGCAGAAGGTGACTGATATTATGGGTGTTGCCCTAAGTGAGAGTTCTTACTTAGCTTCTTACCTATTAAAATGGGTGGCTCACACTTGGGTTAAGTAGTGGAAGGCCACTTTGGTTAAGAAGTGGAAGGTAGATATATGTGACAAAATAGGGCTTGTAAAGTGGGAGAAGTTTGCAAATGATTTTTAGACAATTTCTTCCACTCTCATTGAGAGAGGCCAAGATGCAAGAGTTTATTAATTTGAAGCAAGGTATCATGAGTGTGAAGGAGTATTTACTCATGTTCACCACTTATCAAGATATGCTCCGACTATGGAGGCTGATTCTAAGGCTAGGATGAGTAAGTTTTATCTGGTATTTCAAGGGATATTGTAAAAAAGTGTAGAACATGTATGTTTATTAAGCAGATATACCTCTCAAGGATGATAGTTTATGTTCAATAGTTTGAGAAGGAGAATCTCAAGGAAAGGGAAAGGGAGAATAAGAGGGCCAGAACTAGTACTTATAACTTTTCTCAATAGAGGTTAGGTAGTGGGAATCATTCTCAGTTTTGCCATAAATCTTTAGCCCCAGCCCCATCTTCTACTAGTGCTCAAGTGGCAATATTTGGATAGGACAATTTAGATAGATAACCAAGGTATAAGTACCAGGGTATCATGAATAATGGTTGCACCAATGAAAATTTTAGTAGATGTGGTAAGAACCATAAGTGTTAGTGCATAGCAGGTAGCAATGCTTTATTTTGGTATTGAAAGTCCGGACACAAACTAAGGGAATTCCCGGTAGTTGCCTACAAGGGTAAATATTTTCATCATCAAGGTCAGGATAACTCTTCAACACCTCTAGTTGGTTCACCGATTCAATAGGGTGCCACCACTAGTGCCACTAGTAGACAGTATTAGAATTGAGTCTCTGTTCTTTCAGACTCAACAAGATCAGAATGGTTTTCTTGATGTGGTTATGGGTACATTGTGAGTCTTCCACCTTTATCTTCTTGAATTATTAGAACCCAGAGCTACACTTTTATTTATGACTCCTTATATAGTTGTAGACTTTAGTATGAGTCTCAAAATTCTTGATGAACCATTATAAGTGTCACTCTTATAGTTAGTTCCACTATAACAAGATGGGCATATAAAAATGGCCCAATCATAATATCTCTGATAATCACCTCAGTCAATCTTGTAGAGTTGGTAATGACCGATTTCGATTCTATCAATAGCATGGATTGGCTCAACTCTTGTTATGACATAGTTGAGTATAGAAATAGAATAGTTTAGTTCCAGTTTCCTAATGAGCTAATCATTGAATGGAAGCGTAGTACTTCAGTTCCTATAGGTTGATTTTTCTCCTACCTTAGGGTAAGAAAGATGATATTCAAGGGTTGCATCTATCATCTTATCGGTGTAAAGGAATCAAAATTTGAGATTCAAAGTCTTGAGTCAGTCTTGGTTGTTAATAATTTTCTAAAGGTATTTCCTAAAGATCTAATCAAAGTTCTTCTCAAAAAAGGGAATTGACATTAGAATAAATCTCTTCCCAGATATCCAGCCTATTTCAATTCCACCTTGCAAATGGCTCTAGCTGAGCATAAGAAATTGAAAGAATAGTTGAAAAATCTCTTCTGTAAGGTTTTCACCAGACCTAGTGTTTCTCAATGGGGTGCCCTAGTCCTTTTTGTGTATAAGAAAGAACGTTCTCACAGTATGTGCATCGACTATAGTCGGTCGAGTAATGTCACAAAAAAGAATAAGTATCCTCTCCCCAAGATTTATAACTTGTTGACCAAATTTAGGGTAATATTGTTTCTATTAAATATATATTAGATTCGGCTATCATCAGCATAGAGTCAGAGAATGTGACATTCCAAAGACAACCTTCAGAATTTAGTATTGCCAATTAGAATTTGCAGTCATATCTTTTGGACTAACAAATGGCCCTACAACTTTTATGGATATATTGAACTAAGTGTTTAAGCTATACCTGGACATATTGTTCATAGTCTTCATAGATGACATCATTGTCTATTCCTGTTGAAAAGGTTAATATATAGAACATCTGAGAATTATTTTGTAGTTCATGAGTTCTACTTGAAATTAGTTGCTTTCCTTTGTCATATAATTTTTTGTGATGGAATCTGAGTTGATCCTTAAAAGACCAAAATAGTGAGAAATTAGCCTATACCCATCTCTCTATAAGACATCTAGAGTTTCTTAGGTTTACTAGTTACTCTAAGCAGTTTATTGCTTCTCCCGTGTCCAGACTGACTAAGAATAAAGTCAAGTTTTATCTGTCATATTCTTGTGAGAAGAGTTTTAGGAATTGAAGAATTTACTCTTTTATGCTATTGTTTTGACTCTACCTAAGGGATTAGATTTTTTTATAGTTTACTGTGCTGCTTCTAAAGTTAGTATTGGATGTGTGCTAATGCAGGGGGCATAGTTATATTATACACCTCTAGACAACTCTAAACACGTGAGAAAAACTACTCAACTCATGATCTTGAGATGGCAATGGTTGTTTTTGCCTTAAAAATTTAGAGGAATTAACTTTATGGGGTTTATGTGGATGTGTTTAGTGATCATAAAAGTCTTCAGTATCTGTTCACTCAGAAAGACCTAAATTTTTTGTAAGAGAAGGTGGTTAGAACTATTTAAATATTATGATATGAGTGTTTTATACCATCCACGTAAGGGAAATGTTATGGAAAATGCCCTAAACAGATTGTCTAGGAGATGTATTGCCCATGTTGGGGATGGTAAGAAAGAGTTAGTCCATGAGATTCATCCTCTTGCTTCATTGGGAGTTCAGTCAATTGATTTAGCCAAAGGTTGTGTTTTAATTCAAAATGGATTGGAATCTTCCCTGGTTACCTAGGTGAAGAAATAGAAAGACAAAGATCCTATTTTGGTTAAGTCGAAAGAGGCAGTTTGGGATCAAAAGTTGAGGTTTTCTCCTTAGGGGGAGATGGTGTACTTTATTGTGAAGGGAATTTATGTATTTCAAATATTGATGATTTGAGGCAGCAAATGTTGGCCAAGGCTCATACTTCATGATATGTATTTCAACTTACTCCGTTGTTGGTTCTTCAAAAGTCATGAGTTCTGCCTTGAGCTGACGGTGGAGTTGGTGGTCCATCGCAAAGTTGATAGTCCACCATTTTGACCATCAGAAGTGTATTTCAGCAGATTTTCTTAGTCTTTTGCTTTCGTTAGCTCCTTACCTTGAAACATTAAAAACTAGCTTTAAATGCAACCTTGGTTGCTTGAAACATTCAATTTTCCCAAGAAAAATATGAAAAATATTCCGACAAAGGTTAGTCATCAAGAAACTCAGCATCAAATTGCAAATATGAACAACATAATGACAGGCATTTACCTCTGAACTAATTCTCACACAACAATTCACTTGTCACCCAAATCATATGCTTTAACATGTCCGAGTCTATAACTAGCATCATTTCAAATTCAATTCATCTACACAACATGGAGACAAACATCTATAGTAATCTGCCAAATTAAGTATGAATCAAGCTTCCCTTACAGTCAAGGATCCATAACTTAATATCTTTTGTGGATACAAATTGCAACCCTCTTACTCATCAAAGAAGTTATAAACATAGTACCTACACCCATAAGCTTTACCTTATCATCCAATGCCTCCTTATAGCTGAGTTTCAAGATCAAGCACGACTTTTCTAGGCTAGTAATGAGGTATCAAGCTAGGTCAAGGGGTATTTTGGACAAAAGTTACTAAGAACTACACTTTAACTCTCCTTACCTACAAACTCTTCTTATCCATGTTATTGCTTTGTTATCTCACTTACCCTTTTCACATTCATTCATGCTTATCATAGTAGACCCCCTATATTTTTTATATATATATACACATACAAGCATTAGCCAACCTCAACTTAGGGTGATTCCAAAAGTCAAAGTACATATTGTCTTAACTAGACCAGGGCCAAATGCTCTTAATTCAAAATACTAGACCAACTTTCCATCTAAATTTCCATTTGACAGCTAATATCCCTATAATAGCCACCTTTAACTTAGGTATTTTGACTAATTTTAGGTACACATTGCCCATTACTAGGCCAGGGCCAAAGCTAGGGGTGAACAACTGAAAGAGAGTTAACTAGAATGCTTGGTGATGAAGAAAAATTTATAAAGGCTCAAAGAAGGTACAAAAAAATGGAAACTTATTTTTGGAGGGTTCAATTATTTTGGCTACATAGATTAAAAGGACAAGGTGGCCTGCCATCACTTCATATCCCATCAACTACAGAATAGTATCAATTGAACCAGTTAAGTTCTAGGTACTACACTACGTAAGAACTAATACAAACACTCGCACACAGAGTGGCAACTGAGTCACACACATTCTACTGTTCTTATGATTTACATCACATAGCATGTGTATCTACAAAATAATGCCAATTACAGATTCACTAATACTTGATCACATATTCTACGGGATAAAAGTAAAAAAGTAGATGAAAATAGTCATAGTTAGATGCCAACATCATTCATCACCCATACTCACAACAAGATACTAACACAACCAACATTTTTATTCCATGGACCAACCTTAGCAACATAACTAGATTTAAAATCATATCCATTGTCCTCAAAGAATTAAAATGATGAACAAAGGAATGGGTGTACTTATATTACCTGTCAATCACCTGAGGCATCTGTTAAGTGTGGTGAGGCTCCTGCATCCTTACCTGGTACAATGTTAGCCCCTATTTTGGTAGGGGCACTCAAAACCTCCCTCTCTTGGATCAAAGGAATCATCTCTTGGTCCGATGCAGAACTTTGCCCCCTTACTGGGGTAGCACTCATAGACACTCGTGTTGTGTTATCTTATTCCCTCTTCTTTATTTTTTCTTCATCTTTTCTTTATTTATTTTGAGCCCTCTTCAGATCATGTTGTTCTTATTGCTCTGGTGTCATTGCCGCTCTCTTTCTCCTTTTTTCTTTTTTCTTTGTAGTTTTGTCATCCATCTATTGCTTTTTTTTATCACTTACAGTCCTTCCCATTAGGTCCCTATACCTTCACATTACCGCTCTCTACAAAAACTATGTCAAACACATGTTGTAGTGGCTGCCTTCCCTTCAACTCTGCTATATCAGGCTTCGCTTGCTCGAATTCAGCCATGAACTTGGCAAGATCAGGGAGAGACAATGCATCTAGTCTTTTGTTAATACGGTGATCCATATTGTCCATCCTAGCTTGAATGGTTTGGAATGGACGAAGGGCCTCAGCTATAATTTTGTCAATAAAGGGCTTGAAGTTTGCAACCCATTTATCTAGTTGTCTCCGAAACCCCTTTTGCATCGTCACTAATTTAGCAAAATTTTCCAACGTAAACCTGTATTTAGCAAAAATCTGCTCCACCTATAGACTGTGCAGAACCGTACCCTGAAGATGTATTTAGAGGCACATACTCGGGTGGCACATAAGTAGTGATGGGCAGAGGCATACCTGTAGGTATTTTGGCAGCATCAAGAGTTGGTGTAGATTGAGGCTGGTAAGCAGGGGGCTTGGTAACATGCATCTCAAACTTTGATTTATCTTTCGACTTCTCAATGTACTGTTTATGTATAACTGGTATTTCATTGTCAACTCCACAAATCAGAGGCACACCTGCCTATTTGCATAAATTAGTTATTAAGTAGGGGAATGGCAATGCGCTGGTTGTCTTATGTTCTCTTATGAACATCTCATCCGCAATAATATGGCCAAAGTCAACCGGCAGCCCCAAAACCAAGTTTTCCATTAATACAACTCTATGCTTATCCAAATTCCCATCACCTTTTGTTGGCATCAACCTTAAGAAAATAACTGCTCGCTAGAATTTAGCTTTAAAGCTAATGGAATACTTTAAAATACACTCCTATGGATTTGTCAACTAAGAGGGGTCGCCATCATCAGCCAATAACAAAGCCACTAAGGCCTCTGAGTAAATGCCGTCCTCAACCTAAACTCAAGATCTGGTATAGCAAGTGGAGCCTTGTATCCTATCCCGAACAACATCCTATTGATTGTTCAAGCTGAAATATTGATAGTAACACCTAGAACAAGGACAGACTCCCTGTTTGGCAAACTAGCAGCTGATGTCCCCTTTGAAAGGTCCTTTTCTATAAATATTAGATAATTGGCAAATAACTCTCTAACTTAATTTGGTTGGTACGCTTCTGGTGGTCTGGTCATCCATGCTAGCTAATACTTTTTGAAATGATGTTCTAACTCTGGGTACTCATGAAGCTCCGTTGTCACAATCTGATGTTCCTCCGTGAATGGCCTTTTTATCCCTCTTCTTGTAGGTGTCTATTCGTCATAAAACTTCTCTCTTGCTCCATCTATCTGCCTTTTAATTACTTCTTGAACATGAGGATCTTTACATTTAATTACGTTAACATCCTCGTGTTCACTCCCCACTTCAGTTGCCTCTATTTACTCTCCTACATCAATAGCCTCAATTTCATCTTCAACAGGCTCGCGTTGGTTTGTAACAATTGTTACATCATTCGGCCTTGAGCTGGTATTATTGTCGCTCTCCTCTTCAGACTGAGAGAGACAGAGACTTTCCCTTTCATGTTTCTTGGTATTGTAACTGGGTGCTGGTTTGCTTCTACCCCTTTGATATCTTCCCCCTCTGTTTAGTGGAAGTTTTAGAGCTATAACGCCTGGAGAAGAAGTAAGAAATGAGTTCATAACACAAAATAGGACAAAATAGTGAAAATTTTGGGCTGACGGCCACACTGGTGGTCCGTCCAGTAATTGTTGGTCCACCAAGTTGTTTGTCAGGTGTTATGCAAAAGGCCTGAAATTTTTGGGTCTTGTGACGGTCTATTTGTTGGTTTGTCAAGACAGCGACGGTCCACCACTTTTCCCGTCGCATCGTATTCAGTGGGTGTCATATATGGAGTCGTTGCAATAGTTAATTTGGTGTTCCATCGCAAAAGTGATGGTCCACCACCTCGATCTTCGCACCCCCGTCTTCATCTTCAATTTTCAATTTGACATTTTGTCGATCATTTAGCATACACCCCAACTTGTTAAGCAATAACTGACACCCAATTCACGTTTATGCACATAGTTTTTCAGTTTTACACATACAAAATACTCAGACTTCACTCAACAGTGCTTATATCCAACAAATTAAAAGAAAACAAAAAGATGGAATTTTAAAAACAAATCATCCATTCAGGTCATTTCAATTCAACAAAAGAAGAATAATGTCACACTCATGCCTTGATTTTGCTGTGAACCAACTTGCAACATTTATAGAGCAAGACTAACTTAGAATTTCTTTAATTTTTATTGCAACTTATTTGTGGTGAAGAGAACAAACAGAGAGGGTTTCTTTAAATAGAGGGAAAAGAAAAGAGATGGAGAGTCCTAGATGGAGTAACTACTTTTCAATACATTGGATCCAAGGGGAGTTAAGCAGTATAAGAGTTAGAAGAGGTTACAAAAGTTGTTACCAGTTTATTTTACCTTTTTAAAATCTTTGGGTCAAGTACGAGTCCTTTAAATAGGCTTCTAAATTAACCTGACCCGACCCAGCATTAGGGTAACATCGACGGCTTCAGTGACTATCCTTCATACATGTGACGGACCACCAATTGGGCCGTCCCTCTTACAAGAACATGGTTACTTCATCTTAACAGCGATTGTCAATTTGGTGATGTTCCACTACTTTGACTGTCGCCCCTTACCAGAACTTAGGCCACTATCTTGATTTTTGATGGTTGATTTGGTGGTCCACCAAATTTGTGATGGTTCACCATATTGACTGTTAACTTTAACCAGTGAATGAACTTTTCAACCTTTTTGCTATGGTAGAAATGATGGTCTGTCAGATGACTGGTGGTCCACCAAATCAACCATCATTTTTGATCCAGTAGCTCTAATTTTCACCCTTTTTTCAAACTCTATCACTTCTTTTTGCTGCACTTTTGATCCTGTACACTTCACAAACACATCAAAAATGCACAAAAATAAGAACAACAAAATAATTTAACTTTTACCTTACAACAACACACCATGGGTTGCCTCCCACTAGCGCCTAATTTTTTATCACCGTACAACTCAGTTATCTTGATTACTCAAACTTCATCGAGATAGATAGTATCAATATTTCTTATCGAGTCCATTGGACCGATGTACACTTTGACTCATTGCCTGTTCACTTTGAAGACACTTCTGTCATCATTTTTGAGTTCCACTACTCTAGATGAGTAGACTTGGTTAACTCTAAATGGGCAAGACCATCTGGATTTGAGCTTACCTAGAAAAATCTTGAGTCAAGAGTTGAAGAGGAGCACCAATTCACCTTTTTGAAAATCTCTCTTTTCAATTATCTGGTCATGGTACTTCTTCATTCTTTCTTTGTACAAGTTAAATCTTTCATAAGCTCCAAGAAAAAACTCATCCATCTCATTTAGCAGCCCCTGCCTTATTCCAGTTCAGATTAAGTCTCTTCAGGGCCCACAGTTCTTTATGCTCAGTTCAATTGGCAAATGACATGCCTTGCCATAAACTAATTGGTATAGTGACATGATAATTGGTGTCTTGAAAGACATTCGATATGCCCATAAGGCATCATCCAACTTCGTAGACCAATCTTTCCTACTAGCATTTACAGTCCTGTCAAGTATAGCTTTAATTTTTCGAGTAGAGATTTCCACCTACCCACTGGCCTCTGGGACGTATGGGGTAGCCACCTTATGCTGTTTGACTCCATTGTTTTCCAAGGCGGCTCTAAATATCTTGCTGCAAAAGTGTGATCCTCCATCGCTTATGATGGTACATGGTACCCTAAAGCAAGAGAAGATATTTCTCTTTAAGAATGCAACAACCCACTTTCTTTCATTATCCGCTAAAGCCATAGCCTCGACCCATTTTGACACGTAGTCAACAGTAACTAGTATGTACTTCATCCCAAATGAGCTCACGAAAGGCCCTATGAAATCAACGCCCCACAGATCAAATAATTCTATCTCCATCATTTTAGACATTGGCACCTCATGGTGCTTTGAAATAGACCCTTGCCTTTGACGTTGGTCACATCTCTTCACGAACTCATAAGCATCCTTGAACAAAAAGGGCCCATAGTAGCCACTCTGAAGCACTTTTCTTGCAGTTCGATAACTTGCATGGTGACCTCTAACTGGGGAAACATGGCTTACTTCTAGTATACTCAACATACCTACTTCTGGGATGCACCGTCTAATAATACCATCCACACATCATAGAAAAAAAAACAACTCATCCCAAAAGTAATGGGTCATATCAAAGAGAATATTTTCCTTTGATAAAAGAAAAGGTTCTCTGGTATCACCTCACTTACCACATAATTTGCAAAATAAGCATACCAAGGTAGTTTCTCCATAACAGCAGCAAAGATTTCCTCATCAGGAAATGCATCATTGATCTGAAATTCATATCTAATTGCTTGTTTACCTTCCAGCTTGGATAGATACTCCGCAACTTAGTTTTCTCACACCTTTCTGTCTTTTAATTCAAAGTAAAATTCTTAAAGCAACAACACCCATTTAATCAACCTTGGCTTCACATCCTTTTTCGCCTTCAAATATCTTAAGGCTGCATGTTCAGTGTGGACCGCCACCTTGGTTCCAATCAAATAAGCCCAAAACTTTTCAAAGGCATAGACAACTGCAAGAAGTTCCTATTCTGTGAGGTGTAGTTCTTTTGAGTTACATCAGCTTCTTTTTAAACCTCTCCCAGGTCTCATGAAGAGCTTCAGTGGGAACCTGTTGGAATTTACTAATTTTATCCCTCAACTATACCCTTCTGGATGGTGGAAAGAACTTTTCAAGGAAAACCTCTTTCAACGACCTCCAGTTGGTTATAGAGTCGGGAGTAAATTATTTCAACCATAGTATAACCTCCCCAAATAGAGACAACGGAAACAAACACCAACGGATAGTATTCTGACCCACTCCTAGATTATCAATGGACTTGTAAAAGTTGACAAAATTCACCAAATGCATGTTTCGATCATCTCTAGGAAGATCACCAAAAAAACCCTTAAGATGATGGAGTTGAATCATCGTACTGGTAATATTAAATTTAGCTCCTACTGCTAGAGGTGGAGGAATGATAGCTCTAGTTGCACCTACTCTATCCATTCAGTCTTTGTCGTCGTTCAGATCAAATTGCAATGGTTGACAGTCTTTCTTTTCCCTAAAGAGGTAATTTCTGTTAATATTTTAATTCACTGGTGCAGCCATATTTTCTGTATGCCTTGGATTAGAAGGATCTGACAAGTTATCATCCCCCAAATCATCATCATCAAGATTAGGATGACGTGCCTGCTGGCCATTATTCTGCTGATTTAGTTGAGCTCTAGCCAAAGCGGCAAGTCTTTCGGCATCTTGGCGATCTACCATTTTTCCAATTAGTTATGTCTCCCTATGTAATGGTAATAATGGTGCACCCTATCTTTGTGTACTTGGCATAAATAATAACTCCCATGCACGGAACAAAAACAACAAACAAAAGTAAAATTTAGGAAATTTGACCAAAGGTCAATTAACAAACACAAACTTAATTGACAATCGTATTCCCCAGCAACGGTGCCAAAATTTAACACGTATTAAATTACACCTCTTTTACGAGAGAGTATGCAGTCCCTATCAAATATAGAACACAAATGGGTTACGTATCGAGTCCCACAGGGAATACTGTGCTCACTATGTGTTGTGGTTATTATTAGACTATTAATCGAAGGCTCCAAAATGAAAAGGGGGTTTTGATTTATCAATTGTATTTAAATACTTTTCATAGAGAGTAATCCAAATATTAATTGTATTGCAAATAGTAATTCAATAAGAGTAGTCAAACTAGAGCTATGGTCACCAAGATTCTAAAGCAACTAGGGTTGTGAACTATTTTGGATTCCCAATGAACAATTTCAATTGCAAGATAAATTGAATTCTATGATTTACCCATTAGTTTCTCAACCCAAAATGAGTAAGTTATCCCTTAATTCTTTCAAACTTAAGGAACAAGATATTTTTCAATTCCATTCTCACATAGATTGATCTGGTTAATTAATCTACCCTCTGTCTAAAGATTAAAGTCTTTAGATTTATGTAAAACCTTTTTTTTACCAACAAACTCTTTTCTATTCGAACACGTGGTGTTCTTAGGCTCACTTTTCAAGTTTGCAACCAAGTAAAGTCATTAAAATGAAGAAGGGTTTATGTAATATCAATTGACCATAGGAGCTTAAAAGATTCACAACCCCAATTTTGTTATTAACATCAGGACTCCCATAAACCTTATAATGGGAGTTTAGTCTCGCATCTCAACCACAGAATGAGAAAAAATCATTGTGTCATTCATAAATTTATTTAGAATTTACTTATAAAAATCACAATTATTGTTCTTCAATCTTCAATATAGAAAATAATAATGTAATCTAGATACTCATGCTTTTGAACTTGGTATAAAACACCATAGCGCAAATATGTCAGTACATTTGAAAGTACTGTATGTATGTGAGTTAGGTTGAATGGAAATGGTAGAAGTTTTATACACATCAGGCATTGCGAATCCTTCAAGAATTTTCATACTAATATCACTGTATAATGAGCCATAAAATAAATTTATGAAATCTAACTATTTTCTGAAAGAATAACAAATTAGGTTAATACAAGTCTCTTTCGACTTCCAACTGTATCTAAGTTCCATGACAATTCTATTCAACCCACTTCTACTTTTGGTAAGCCTCTCATTTTATTTTGTCACCACCTATTTTAGGGTTATTTTTGAACTTAGAGTGAATCTCAAAGGAAAACTACGTACAATATGTTTTTAGTATGGAAATCTATTGAAAATATCTAAGATAGATAAAAGATAAAATTGGGTATTTATATGTTCCTAGGTAAAGAGGATTTAAATTTGAATATTACAAAATCTGCGTCAAAAGTGATGGCCAAAGTGGTGGTATGTTGCAAGGTTGATGGACCACCATTTGGACCGTCACTGCTGATACTAGAGGGTCATATTCTGGATAAGACGATGGCCAAAGTGGTGGTCCATCACAAGGTTGATGGTCCACCATTTAGACCATCACTGACAGCCCTTTAGAGTTAGGTTCTAGATAGTCTTGATGGCTAGAATGGTGATCTGTCTCAATGTTAATGGTCCACCATGTTGGCCATTGCTAAACCTTTCAAGATGCCTGGTCCTGCTTTACGCTAACAGCCAAAGTGATGGTCCATCGCAGAACTAATGGTCCACCACATGGCCCGTCGCTGGCTCTTCAGAAGTCATGAGTTCTGCCTCGATCGCAAAGTTGACGGTCCACCATTTTTATCGTCAGAAGTATATTTCAATAGATTTTTTGAGTATTTTCCTTCAGTAAGCTCCTTATCTGAAATATTAAAAAGCAACATTAAATGGAACCTTGTTTGCTTGAAACATGTAATTTTCCTAAGAAAAAGATGGAAAATGTTCTATCAAAAGCTGGAAAATCAGTCTCCTATTAGTTGGTTTGATATTGGTAAAGATACTTTTATAGGGCCATATTGTGTGTATAAGGAGATGGAGAAGGTTCAGTTGGTTCATGAATGAATAAAGATAGCCTAGAGTTGATAGAAATCCTATGCAGATGTTAGGAAAAGGGAACTTGAGTTCAATATTCGTGACTTGGTGTACTTAAAAAATTTTCCATGAAGGGGGTAAAGAGGTTCGGTAAGAACTAAAAGCTCAGTCCTGTTATGTTGGCCCATATAGGGTTTTGAGCCATTTTTTTAAGGTAGAGTATGAGTTAGTCTTACCTGCAAATTAAGCATAAGTGCATCCAGTGTTCCATATTTCTTTCCTAATAAAATGTATTAGTAATCTAGCTTCAGTATTTCCCTTAGAGAGTAAGGGCGTGCAAGATAGTCTCTCCAATTAAGAAGTCCAAGTTTATATACTTGATCACCATATTCGTAGGTTTAGGAATAAAGAAGTGGTCGCCTTATTAAAGGTTTTATAGAGGAATTAGTCAGTTGAGGGAGCTACTAGGGAAGCAGAGCCTTATGTGCTAGCCAAGTAGCCCTATCTCTTCTCTTCAAACCCTAATTCAGCTTGCAGTAATGGTTTTATTAATTAATTAATACTTTTAAATCTATCTCAGTTATCCATCAATCCTAATGTCATAGCATGCATCCATGAGTTTGGTTCAGTCCATGCATTATGTCTCACATCAAAATAGTTTTGTCATGATTTAGCTCATCACTGTTTAGTGCATGATATTAGTTTTTCCTAGAATTCTAGTTCAGGCAGTTTCATTCAGGGACAAATGATCCTGAGGGAGGAGATGTTGTAATACCAAAAAATTTCAAGTTCTTGAACCCTTAAAAAAAGGCCACTAAGTTGGGTCCCTAACAATACAAGACTTGCCTTAATCCGGTATAGTGGCTTAAATTTATGCAAATTTTCCTTTTTGTATCAGTCATCTTCCAGTGGATATAACTGATGTGATGACCCATATTAAGACATTACGATTCATTACGAGTAGTCGTAGTCACAACAAAAAGGACCTTCATATGTAGCCCAGTGACTATGACCCTACTTCTCAATTTGTATTCAGTCGTAGCAAATGAAGGGAAGGGAGTCATAGTCATATAAGAAAGGATCCCTAAATACTAGTCTAGTGGTAACGAATCTACCCAATGACTCATTACCAAATATAATGAGTTTCTAGGTGGACTCATTATCACACCAGTAAGGAATTCAGGAATATATTCTAAGATCATGACCTATTCTCACGGCTCTTGGTCAGTCACAATGAGTCATAGGAAGGAGAGTCATAGTAGGGATAGTGAAGACTCGGAATTAGAGTCTCACGTAACGACTCAAACTATGACTCAAAACCAGTCGTAGGGTGAGTAGTAAATGCTAGGAACCCAAATTACTGCATGTTTTAAACAGGGCTTCTTTTGGAAATTCCACCACTTCCTAACCCAGAGATACGTTGTTTACCTTTCCAATACATTAGTTATCAAGGTTAAATATTACCCTAACCTCTAATTTCAAAAATCACTTCATTTTGAAAGGTTATGCGATTCACTTATTCCTAATAGAAAACTAAGGTTTCTAAATAGCAAGTTGAAATTCAAGAATTTCTTTAAGACTTCTACTCATGTATGTGGTATTTTATCTATGAGTCTCATCTACCCCATGAGTCCTAAGAACTTCCTTAATTCACAAGTATAACTCCTTTTTTCTTTTATCAAGATCCAAGTCAAATGAGAGATTTATCAACTTCATCTTAGTTTTTGTGGTTATGAACCATGAAAATATGTTTCCACATGAGAATTGTGTTTCTATATTTTTTATAATGACCCTTTTCCATAACATGATCATCTATTCAGTAATTGAGTAATCTGCAAGATTTTTTATACAATGGTCAATTTATTCCTTAACATATTGCTTTGCATTAGTCTGTGCTTATGGGTTACAAACAACCGATACCTAGATATATAAGTATGTCACATATACTAGGATATAAACCTAGATATTCAATTATGTCAAATATTCTAGGACACAAGTCTTTTAGAAAATACTAGTATCATTAAATTAAGAATATTATCATGTTGAGCATTTTAAAGTACCAGTAATTTTAAGCATTTTATCAACATTAATGTAAGTTCAGTTTGGAGTATGACTTAGCACTGAGTGAATGTAGGGATGAAGGCTCACCCTCTAGTTAAGGACTAACACCTTTATTAGAGGTCCGTAAGTTCCAAAACGATGTTGCCAGTGTATGTTATGAGGGGTCACATGCTAGTTGAGGACTGACACCATAATAGGGATCCCTCACCCGTAAAAGACTGACACCCTAGTCCTTTGGGACATCGGTTTTGTGGATCCATGCCAACCAATATTGGTACCCTTTGCAAGGTACTAGCACCATTCATACTGAGGTTACAGGTTGGACCCTGATTATCTCAGATTGGGGCATATTGGTTACATATTAACTCTCACAATTATAGTTCAGCATTAAGATTATGTTTAGTTCAAGTTTGCATGGCCAAGTGTTCAGGATTCAGTCACTCCATTATTCGTATACACAATATATGTTTATACTCTAACATCTAATTTTAGGTTCATTCATATATGTTCAACATATATATGTATATCAACTATTTTCCTATATTACATACCACTACATTAAAATTACTGGTTGTGTATTCTCTATTTTTCTATTAGGTCTTATAATATTGGCTCGGACTCTCAAGTCCCAGCTTGCACATAGTTTGTTCTTGTGCCACTCATCTGCAGCATCAGTGAGTCCTCATCAGTTGCGGACTAGGTAATTAAGTAGTTACTCATCCCTGCAATTTTACTTTGTGTAATTTTTTCTAGATAGAGTTAGTTGGGGACCTGTTCTAACAACTCCTCACATTTAGAGGCTTTTAGATAGTCAGACAGATAGACCTCGGATATTATTTTGATTATAAGATACTTTTAAATGACTTCTGCTCAATATTTTATTACCTTATTTAATTTTACAGCTTTTTCTAGATTATGGGTTAGCTTGGGCTCACTTATGACCTTGATCATAGCGTTATGACTTTGGGGTTCTCGGGTCGAGACATACATTTTATTAAAGAGTAAGGTTGAAAGTATCCTATGGTGTCTTTAACAAGTGTATAGTGAAGTATCATTCATGGGTGTGAAGTATGCCACACATATGACCGAGAGGCAACAAAATATTTTAGGAAAGTCTCCCTTCATTTAGTATTTGTATCATGCGATGGAGCACAAGCTCTGTTAAACATCTCCTACTAACTCATTGTCTATCATTTATAAGGATAGCCTCTCAAAATGGCAAACCAAAGAATGAATGAGGACCAACCCGCACCACCACCTACTCCTAAAGACCCACTAAATAAGTGGGTCCCTCACACTAAAATCAGGGTTGCCTTCACAGTCCGAGCTCAATCCATTGCAACCAAAAATAACCAGTAGGCTATTTCCCCAACCAATTGAGTAGTGAATACGGTATCCACCAGGATCCAAGACTTTGCTTGAATAAATCCCTTAGTATTATCTGGATCCAAGTTTGAGGAGGATCCATAGGAGTTTTTAGACTATGTGCAGAAGATGACTAATATTATAGGTGTTAGCCCAAAAGAGAGTGTTGACTTACTTCCTTACTAGTTACTAGGGGTGAGTCACACCTTGGTTAAGAAATAGAAAAAAGATAGAGGTGTCGACGCAGGGCCTGTAGAGTGGAAGGAGTTTACTACTATTTTTTTAGACAGGTTCTTCCAACTCAAATTGAGATAGGCCAAGGTGAAAGGGTTCATTAATTTGAAGGAAGGTATCAGGAGTATAAAGGATTATTCACTCAAGTTCACCTAGTTACTGAGATATGCTCCGACTATGGTGGTTCATTCTAAGGCTAGGATGAGTAAGTACATAACTGGTGTTTTAGAGGATGTTGTCAAAGAGTGCAGTACAACTATGTTGATAAGGAGAGGGACCTATTTAGGCATATGGTTCATTCTCAGCAGATTGAGAAGGATAAGATAAAGGATAGGGAAAGGTAGAATAAAAGAGCTAAAACTGGAAGTTTCAACTTTTTTCTACAGAGCTCAGATGGTAGAAATTGTTATCATCCAAAAATTTTTATCTCCAGCCCCATCTTTTGACAGAACTTCAGTGCTTTGATTCAGACAGGATAATTGAGATAGATCACTATGCTTTAAGTCTCAGGGTAGTAGGAATAGTGCTCACACCAATCCAGTATGTAAGATATGTGGTAAGAACCACAATGGTTGGTGCTTTATAACTCCCCAAGATTCCATCCCGAGATGTCACACGATGCTTATGACCCCGAAGGACCAAAAAATGACCCTTTACTGATATCTATACCTGTACGATGGATAATATTTGAATTAAATGCCAAAACTAGACACAAGGTTCAACACATCTATGAATACTTATAATACAGAAAACTGAATACTAATACATCCGTCTGAAAAGCCTCTAAACTATCTGAACTGTGGATTTGATGGGATAGGTCCCCAACTAACTCCGTCAACTAAAAATAAACAAAGTTTGAAGCAATAATAGTAAACTGAGATTCATCTTCGAAAGAAGAGGACTCACTGCTACTGCTGTTGATTGGGACTAAATTACTGAGGATACTCTGGATACTATGCCTCTGAATCTATGGTGTTAAATAGAAACTACATAGCGCAAATACGTCAGTACAGGAATATACCGAGTATATAGACAAGGTAGGTGAATGCAAAGGCTCATGCATGCACAATATCTAAAATGAATAATCATGAATATGCTGCATGAGAACACATACATGAATGCACAAACCATGAACACAATCATCGCAACTCTAGATACTAAAACTCAAATACCACTTTACTGTACTCTGAACTCACTACTGAGACTGAGGTACTGAATCACTGAGTCATGTAATACTGATAACTAAAAGTCTAGATGTACTTACATCAAAGACTGAATTCTGAGCTTACTGATTTCGACCGAAAAACTTACTGATCAACTTTCTTAATAGATTATTCCGGAGGTGATTATTAAAGATAAAAACTATGATTATATCTGAATTTGACAACAAGAATACTTAATAGAAATTTGATACTGTGATCAAGCCTATCTGGTGGAATATCTCTGAATATGTTATCAAATAACTGTATATGAGACCAAGCCTATGTAACGGGATGGTCCATGAATCGATGGAACTATCTGAGTTCCTCATAAAGATAGATGGTTGTATCTGACAGTCTTGATATCTAAATATTGATACTGTAACTGAGATTAAATCTGAAACTAAAATTATAACTGTGGGAAGTAGCTACTTAACCGACCTTCCCCAACCTACCACAGGTGGGGTCCAACCTGTAACCCCAGCTGGAAGGGTGTCAATATCGTCCGATGGCTAAAGACCTTACTCTGGTCAATCCTCTCTGACAGATGACCCTTACCAGGAAGTTGACCTAAGGTTATATAATAGTCAATACTCTCTCTCTAGAGGTGAAATCCTTTCCTGATGGTGACTTCTGTATCCTGTGATGGCTACACAGTTCTGGAGGTCAGGGATAGCTACTAATGACTCTGGCCTCTATCGCTGATGGGAAGAGCCGCCATCCCTTCGCTACTCGATGATAGTTGCTACTCCTAATTGAAAGACTTTGAACTAAATTCTAAACTGAACACAACTAAACTAAATCTGAAACTAATCATGTTTCTCAAAAGATCTGACTGAGTTATGCTGAAATCACTTAGTTCTGTATCTAATGGAAATGGTATTTAATCATGGTATCCTACTGATGATATAGAGCTTGAACAGATTACTCGAATCGCTACTAAGATTACAATTGCATCACTTGAATACTATTAGATCTGAGCTGATTATAGGACTGAGGCTTGATTACTAGTGATACAGAGATTACAGAGATAACTGAGATTACTGAGCTTTCTTAAGTTCTGCACTTTTCTGAGGATCCAGAGTTCTATAGTTCACTAAGTTCTGAGAATAATGGCTCGACTGAAATTATCAAAAAACTGACATGGGCTCTAGACACCAGCTCTACTGTCGGGAATAAATACCCCTAGGACTCGATAGCATAAAAGTAAAGCATAACCATTATTGACTAGTCATCAGCAGAATCATTCATTCATCATCACAAGCATTCGTTCATCATCACAAGCATTTATTCATCATAATAATCATTAAAGCATTTGCACAATCATTAAAACATCTTCACAATTATTAAATCATCTCTTCAAGTAATTAGGAATCATGTCATATGTTCATTCCCACAATGATTAAGACATCACCTCAAGCATTTAAGGATCACAAACGTCTATTCATCATCACAATCGCCAACGGGTTACTTTAACCATCTCAAAATTATAATCATGTAATAACATAGGGGAAAATGCAACTGGATTGTGCTCCATTCATCCAGGTTTTACCTCAACTATTTCATACCTATATCAGTCTTGACATGTGTTTAGATATCACATTGCTTGGGGAAACTTCATACTATCATGTCATAACTTACTTGCTAACCACATGGCATGTATTACAAACTTAGCATATATCAAGAGCACATAATTAGGGAATTTACAACTCTCACATCTCCACTTGTTTACTAAGGTCCTTCAACAAAAAAACTAGACATACATGTGTTCACACTTATTTGGGAATTTTCATACTATTGTGGCACAATTCAATTTTCTAAGGCATTTTATCAAACACTTGGCATGCATGGACTAGCTCGCAATTTGGGGTTTACTATTCAACATACTATGATGGTCCTTATGCTTAACCTAAGCTCTTTATCAAACCTATGGGGGACATGCTTCTCTTATTCAACCATTTCGACACCCAAAAGTCATGAACACATCACATCGAAAACAACTTTAAGAGGGTGTATCAAAAACACCACATGAATTCCACATACTACGGTCAAAGCTCATAAATTTTGTAGGCAAACATGAATAAAACTCAACATCAGCTGGAACATCAATTTCAACTCACATAAATCATTAACAACTCATAAACGTAAAATACTTGTATTTTAGAAAAATGGTACATGAGATTCTTGGATGAAAGGGACCCAAGAATCAATATCTACATACCTTAATCTTTGAAATTGGATGAATTCTAATGCTTGAGACTCTATCCACACTTGTAATAAATGATTCTCGAAGCCCACACTACGAGGAACTTGATTCTTAAAGAAATCTTGAATAATTTATGGATGATTTTTGGAAGATTAGGGTTCTTGAATAAAACCCTAGATGTTTTCTCTTAAGGGAATTGGAAGAGTAAATGATAAAATTAGGGTTTGAATGGGGTTCCTCATATTTATAGAGACCTCTAAAATATGGAAAAAGACCAAAATACCCTTGCAAAAATGTCCTTAAATTACCAGAAAAAAATAGCTGACGACATCCGTGATAAGCCGTCAAGCTGGTGATAAGTCGTCACGAAATGTCATCACAAAAGGGTGAAATTCTAATTTTCTGGTTAAGGTTGACGACATTGGTGATAGGCCATCACGGGCGTGATGGATTATCACAAAATGTCATCACTGGGATATAAATCTTCCTAGGTATGAAGAAATTAGTGATTGCTCGTCACACTCGTGACAGCTTATCACGATGTGATCACTCAATTTCCCAACCTGACATGCTGTAGTAAAATAGGCATAACTCCTTGCTCCGATATCCATTTTTGACGAAATTGGTATCATTGGAAAGATAATTAAAATATATTTCATTTTATATATATTAGGTACTATAATTCGATATATACTAGGAGTTATGGTTGATTGAAGTTAACCCAAGTTTTGATGCTCACTAAAACTTGAACGATAGGAAAACTTTCAACTCGTCCCTGAGTTAGGGTACCTCTATGATCTTAATTCATGATAAAATAGATTCCCACACTACATAATTGATTGACCTACTAAATTTACCTAGGATTATAGTGTTTTTGAACATCTATGCATATGAATGACAGATTTCTATTCTAGTTCAAAATGTGGGGTATTACATTATCTCCCCCTTGGAATCATTCATCCTCGAATATCGCTTGATAAGTTATAACTACTAATCAACTGAACTTACATAAAGTATGTGAATATCTAGAACATGACTATGTAACAGGAACCACTAACATATAGAGTTATCACACTAGGCATGCATATCTGATGCATGGAATACTCGATTGAATCTACTCATAGCTGAATTCTCATAACACTCATGCATATCTGATGCATGGACTCATAACTGGGCTGATCTCAAGAATGCATGGCTGATCACACACCGACAAGCTGAACTCATTTCTACTAAATGCGCATATCTAATGTATGAATGTCCGGATAAGCTGACTTTCGAAAGCAAGACTTGATAATGCAATAACGACTGATGCTAACTTCTTAAAGAAAATATGAACATGCATCGAGATGAATCTAATGGCATGCAACATCATAATACTATGGGGTATCTCCCCCTTGGGACTCTATGTCCCTCTAAACACACTTCACTAAAATACTGGGGCGGTGCGCAGGGCACCTACAGACTGGGTCAGGATTGACCTATCAAGATCTGAAACTCATGTATGACTCATGATAACATATAAGCTCAAAATGGGAGAAACGGATCTATCAATGCATGTCATAAACAAAAAGGGCTCATAACATACCCGGGTCTATTTTAGGGAATCCTTCCCGATCAAGGCTAGCCTAAAGCACACGTAGTCTACACCTTTGAGTCAGCACTATACATTCTTGCCTTTTATGGCCTGGCTTACCACACCTATAGAACACATCACTACCATCTCTGCGCATACCTTTGTGGCACCTGCCACACTCTCCCCAACATGGATGGGTACGAACTCCACTAGCACTACTCTTGCTTTGGAGCTTGGCGCTCTCTCACATTTGACACCCCCGAACATAGGTACAGATACACTAGCTGAATACGGAGCTGGAACTAAAAATATCTGACCATACTAAGAACTACTACCACCTTGAGACCCTAACTGCGAGAAACCATGACAACCATCTTGGCTCTCTTAGTCACTCTCTCTTTTTCCTTTATCTTATCTGCCTCAATCTGTTGCGTATGCATCATTATCCTAGAAAGATCCATATATCTATTGAGCATAGAAGCTCTATAATCTTTCAATGCATAACTCGACACCCCAAACAAAAGCTTACTCATACTCTCTCTAGGGTCGGCTACCAAGTCGGGAGCATACTTAACTAATTGGTTAAACTTAAGACAATACTCTTTCACGGTCATAGAACCTTGCCTTAGGTTCATGAACTCTTCTACCTTAGTGTCTATCACCTCTAGCAGAAAACTTATCTAGAAAGGCACTCTAAAACTCTGGCTAAGTCATAGGAGATGCATTTTTCCCTCTACTCTTCTCCCATATCACTACCCAATTATGAGAAATATCTTTAAGCCTATAAGATGCTAATTCAACACTTTTCTCCTAAAAAACATGCATAATCTAGGTGATCTTCTTTACCTCCTCTAGATAAAGCTACGGATCCTCACTTACTACTAACCCAAAGAATTCTGGCGGATTCATTTTCATAAAATTTCTAACCCTGGCTGTGACGGAATTCCCATCTTTCTGAGGTGGGGCGATAGCCTGACAGTTCCCCTGAACATTACTCACAGTTTGGGTTGGCGCCTGAAAAGCTGCCCAAAACTCTACTATGACACACTCTCATTCTCAGGATCTACTGGCTATGGGGGATAATCATCCACCCCATGGACAAAATCTCTGTGAGCAGCTATACTCTTTAATTCCAAGAAAAAAGTGTACTAGACTAAGAACCAACTTGGGCTTATGCTCACTTACACGAAATGATCACTGAAAGAACGGTAACTTCCCTTAAGAACTTCCGGTAGCCTCTTGTACATAAATGTGGAGCGCTACACACCCATGCACAAGACTCTACTAGAAGCAGCTTTTCAGACTCCCAGGGACACTTTTGAACCTTAGGCTCAGATACCAAGTTTTGTAACGCCCCAAGATTCTATCCCGAGATGTCACATGATGCTTATGACCCCAATGGACCACAAGCTAACCCTTAACTAATATTTGTACCCGTACACTGTATGTATAAAAAATAAATGTGGAAACAAGCCACAAGGTTCAATACATCTATGAATACTCATAATATAGAAAACTGCATACTAATACATCTATCTAAAAAACCTCTAAACTGTCTGAAATGTGGAGTTGATGGGACAGGTCTCCAACTAACTCCATCAACTAAAAATAAACAAAGTATGAAGTAATAATAGTAAATTGAGATTCATCCTCGAAAGAAGAGGACTCACCACTACTGCTGCTGACAGGGACTGAACTACTGAGGATACTCTAGATACTGTGCCTCTGAACCTATGGTGTTAAATAAAATAGCATAGCAAAAATACGTCAGTACAATAATATACTGAGTATGTAGATGAAGTAGGATAATTCAAAGGCTCATGCATGCAAAATATCTAAACTGAATAATTATGAAGATGCCGCATGAGAACACATACATGAATGCACAGACCATGAACACAATTATCACAACTCTAGATACTAAAACTTGGATACCACTTTACTATACACTAAACTCACTAATGACATTGAGGTACTGAATCACTGACTCATCTGATACTAATAATAGAAAGTATGTATGCACTTATATCAATGACTGAATTATGAGATTAATGATTTTGACTGACAGGATTAGAGATCAACTTTTTTGATAGATTATTCCTAAAGCGATTATAAAAGATAAGAAGTATGATTATATCTGAATCTGACATCAAGAATACTTAATAGAAATATGATACTATGATTAAGCCTATTTGGTGGCATATCTCTGAATATGATATCAATAACTGTATATGAGACCAATCCTATCTGACAGGATAGTCCATGAATCAATAAAACTATCTGAGTTCCTCATAAAGATAGATGACTGTATCTAACAGTCCTGATTTCTGAAGATTGATAATAAAACTAAGATTGAATCTAAAATTGTAACTGTGGGAAGTAGCTACTTAATCGACATGCCTCAACTACCATAGGTGGGGTCCAACTTATAATCCCAGATGAAAGGGTGTCAATACCGTTCCACGGGTAAAGACCTCTCTCTGGTCAATCTTCTCTGATGGATGACCCTTACCAGGAAGTTCACCTAAGGTAAATAATAGTCCAATACTCTTTCTCTGGAGGTGACAGTCTTTCCTGATAGTGACTCCTATATCCTGTGCTGGCTACATAGTTCTGGAAGTCAGGGATTGCTACTAATGACTCCAGCCTCAATCGCTGATGGGAAGAACCGCCATCCCTTCCCTCGCTCGATGCTAATTTTTACTCCTAACTGAAAGACTCTGAACTAAATTCTCAATTGAACACAACTGAACTGAATCTGATATTGATCATGATTCTCAAAATATCTGACTGATTTATGCTAAAATCACTTAATTCTATATCAAATAAAAATGGTATTGAATCATGGTATATGACTGACGATATAGAACTTGAATAGATTTCTCGAATTTCTTATGATATTAGAATTGAATCACTTTAATACTATTAGATCTGAGTTGATTACATGACTGAGGCTAAATTACTAGCGATACAGAGAGTATAGGGATAACTAAGATTACTGAGCTTTCTTAAGTTCTACACTTGTCTGTGGATACAGAGTTCTATAGTTCACTGAGTTTTGAGAATCATGGCTCAAATGAAATTATTGAGAAACTGACATTGGCTCTAGACAATAGCTCTACTGTCTAGTTAAAATACCACCAGGACTCGATAGCATAAAAGTAAATCATAATCATTCTTGACTAGTCATTACCACAATCATTCATTCATCATCACAATTATTCGTCCATCATCACAATTATTAAAGCATCTTCACAATCATTAAAGCATCTCTTCAAGTAATTAGGAATCATGTCATATGTTCATTCCCACAATTATTAAGAAATCACCTTAAGAATTTAAGGATCACAACCATCTAATCATTATCACAATCTCCAAGGGGTCACTTTAAGCATCTCAGAATCATAATCATATAATAACGTAGGGGAAATATGCTAATAGATCATACTTTATTCAACTAGGTTTTACCTCAACTATTTCATACATATATCAGTCTTGACATGTGTTGGGATATCACATGGCTTAGGGAAACTTAATACTATCATGTCATAACTTAGTTGCTAACCACTTGGCACGTATTAAAAACTTAGTATATATCTAGAGCACATAATTGGGGAATTTACTACTATTACATCTCCACTGTCCGCTAAGGTCCTTCAAAAAAACACTAGAGATGAACGGGTTCACACTTATTTGGGAATTTCCATTCTATTGTAGCACAATTCATTTGCTAAGGCATCTTATCAAACACTTGTCATGCAAGGACTAGCTCACAATTTGGGGTTTCCTATTCAACATACTATAATGGTCCTTATGCTTCACCTAAGCTCTTTGTTAAACCTATGGAAGACATGATTTGCTTATTCAACCATTTCTACACCCAAAAGTCATGAACACGTCACATAGAAAACCACTTCAAGAGGGTCTATCACAAACATCACATGAATTCTACATACCAGGGTCAAAGCTCATAAATTTTGTAGACAAACATGAATCAAAACTCAACAGTAGCTGGAACATCAATTTCAACTCACATAAATCATTAACAACTCATAAATATAAAATCCTTGAATTTTAGAAAAAGGGTACTTGAGCTTCTTGGATGAAAGGGATCGAAGAATCAACATCAACATACCTCACTATTTGAAATTGGATGAATTATTATGCTTTAGACTCTATCTGCACCTGTAATAAATGATTATCGAAGCCCATACTATGAGGAACTTGATTCTTGAAGAAATCTTGAAGAATTTATGGATAATTTTTGGACGATTAGGGTTCTTGGATAAAACCTTAGATATTTTCTCATAAGGAAATTAGAAGAGTAAATGATGAAATTAGGGTTTGGATAGGGTTCCTCATATTTATAGAGACCTCTAAAAGATGAGAAAAGATCAAAGTACCCTTGCAAAAATGTCCTTAAATTGCTGGAAAAAAAAATAGCTGATAACATCCGTGACAAGATATCAAGCTAGTGATAAGTCGTCATGATATGTCGGCACAAAAGGGTGAAATTTTGATTTTCTGGTTAAGGTTGACGACATTGGTGATAGGCCATTATAGACGTGACAGCTTATCACAAAATGTCATCACTGGGTGTAGAAATCTGCCCAGGGATGATGACATTGGTGATAGGTCGTCACGTTTGAGACATCTTATCACGAATGTCGTCACTCAGTTTCCCAGCCTAACATGCTTGAGTAAAATGGGCATAACTCCTTAATCCGTTATCATTTTTTGACAAAATTAGAATAGTTGGAAAGATAATTCAAAGATCTTTCATTTTATATATAGTAGGTTCTCTAATTAGATATTTACAACAATTTATGGTCTACTGAAGTTGACCTAAGTTTTGACGCTCACTAAAACTTGAACTATAGGAAAGCTTTCAACTCGTCCTTGACTTAGGGGACCTCTATGATATTAATTCATGCTAAAATAGATTCCCAAACTAAATAATTCATTAAAACACTAAATTTACATAGTATTCAAGGCTTTTGGAACACCTACACATACAAATGATGGATTTCCCTTCTAGTCCAAAATGATGGGTATTACATGCATGGTAGGTAGTGATGCTTATTTTGTGTGTGGAAAGATAGGTCATAGAATTAGGTATTTCCAAATGGTATAAAATAGGGGTAATGATCTTATTCAACATGGTTAGGATAACTTCTCAATAACTCCAGTAGGGTAGAAACTCCAGCACCACCGATGGATATTATCAAAATTAACTTTATCCCTTCTGACTCGATAGGATCAAAAGGTTTCTCTTAATTTGATTATAGGTACGTTGTGAGTCTTTCACCTTAATTTTTGTACATTATTATACCTCAAACTTTACTTTTGTTTGTTAAATTAGATATGGCATTACCTTGTAAACAGACACCCTATAACAATAATCGTTCAACTACCTAAATAAGCAATAATCAAACTACTACCCCTTTAAACTCACAATAAATAAGTCCCATCCCACTCAGTATATTGAATAATAATATCAAACATGGGTACCTTGTGAAATCTCTAACTCTCTTAATAAAGTAATATTGTATATGTTAGATACCATAAGTTTTCCATTATTTTCTATATTCCAACATTTGGATAGTCGAGTTAGGATCACTATAGGTCTTTCTTAGGTTGTTAACATAGGCTTGGGGATAGTCGGGATACTTTTTTGGTTTAGTTACTTACTCCTCCTCAGTGCTACACTGATTTTGGCACCACTTAATTATCTCCTTTTTCTTTCTACCTTTTATTGTATTTACTTTTCTCTTAAGTTCAAATATGGTTTCTTTTTCAGCTCAAATTCTTATTTATTATACATATCCATATTTTGTTCAAATCACTGCTCATCTCATACCCAATCCTCTATCTCTTCTTTTCTTAATGTTCTTTTTCATACCAATATTTATCTATGCACCCCTATAATAGCCACCCTTAACTTTGGTAATCTGCCTTAGTTAAGGTACACAGTATGCTAGGAGGGACCAGGGACAAAATAGGTTCATTGGATTATAAATGGGAAGGTGACTATTGTTAGAGAAAAAATAATGATCAATTTAAAGCTCAAATTATTTGGAACAAGGGATACTTATTTCATTTAACTGGCTTTTTAGGCTAAAGTGGACAAATTCAAACATGGCATATAATCGGTTATTAACCTACTACCTTATAGCTTGTCATGTGACTAACCAAGAAAGTTCCATATAGCACAACACATGCCAAGTAAGTAAATGCCTTTCTCACTCACAGATCGGGGGCTTTCATCTATACTTCTACCTATTTAGTTTATGTTATATCAACCATACTATCTTATCACATGTTTTAATTCCATGTCTAGATCCTACATTAGTTATAAATCAGTATATGCACACACTACATCATAAATTAGAGGGGTATTATTTTAATTCTCAAAAAAAAATAGGTACGTAGGGGTATATAAATTAGGCTGCACCAAGTTCATTTATTTTACTCTGAGTTACACAATCACAACACAACATAGGAGAACAATACAAACACAAACATAAAACCTAAACATATCTGTTCTAACTAAGATAAAGCTACCTTAAGAAAACAAACACACGAACAAAAACCTCACACATCCCCAGCCAAAGTAAAGACGATGCACTTTCCCCCGTGCATAGTTAAAATATCTAACCAATGAAGTGAAGACATAAATTTAAGCCAAAGTCACAAAATTATAATGTATCAGTAGGATAGTACTTCAAATTAGATCCACCTTCAATAATCATGGCCCTAGTGATGGTTGTGTTTCTTAAACAAACATCGGTAATGACAGTGGCTGGGGCACTCAATCAAGAAGGAACCTTAGAAGACAACACTATATTATAGACCATAATATTAGTCAGCACCTCACTCATTCGATAGCTATCCACTCACTATTCTATCTCATAGAATTCAATCAAGTGGTCTAATGATGACTATAGGATATCTACCCAAGTTGCATGAATCTTATCTCTCTCTTACCTACTCTTTTTCTATTACATTCATGCTTACCGCCTTATTTTATAGTTTTATTCACTATACTTTACATGCCCCAAATATATGGCACATCTCTAATATGTATTTCCTTAATAATAGACATCATAGAGGTAAACAAAGTTGGGAATAGCCTTGTAGCCATGTCCTATATGGAAGAATATAAAAGTTCCAACTCCTTATGAATGCTCGCCAAATTTAGAGACCGAACTCCTGCAATCTTGTGATTAATAAGCTAATTAAAATTTTAAACCTTGTCTGGATTTCCCATATCTCACTCATGATTTTATTCTTTACCCAAGGTTGTACCTCCTCATTGATATTTTTCACTTTCCATTCAAGGGATCCTAGACATTTTAGCACATCATTTAAAAAGTCCTACAAGACCTAAACATAACTACCTAAATGTTGATGTGAAGTGGATGGTCTTGAGGATAGATGAGTCAGGCCCTGTGGGAGCCTAGGATAAGTGGACCTTGTTTTATAAGTTGATAATTTTTACAGTATCAGCTAAAGTGTCTCCAAGTTCATCAAAAACTGGATTGTTGAGGTCCATTTGCATGATAGACTGTAAAGCTTCCTATAAATGCTTTTCACCCACCTTGGCCTTAGTAATAGGGTTGTCCTAGTAATAAATAAAACCTAAGTCTATGTTCTGATGGACCTTCACAAAATGATCAACATCAGGAAACACAAGCACCCACTCTTCAAAGAATCTCTATTTCAGTAGGCACGAGAAGAACTGGTTAGTGTCTGTATTGATAGATCTATCACGGATCTTCTATGCGATAATCTTGGCTTTGTCCATCTGATATTCCTCCATGATTCCATCACTAAAGAAGCCTTGTCAAGGCTTAAAATATTATCTCCTATGGTCTGGCTTAATCGATGCCACACCAAAGTCCACCAGGTATTAGCATCAAAACGCAAACTAATTTTCTGATTTGTGTCGATATACCCACAACCCATGGCACATCCTCTTATTCAATAATAATGATACCAACAATAAACCTCAAGTTTATGTATTTTTCTTTAGTACCAATATACTTAATCTTCACTTTTATTATTTCCTCAATCAAGCGTCCCAACTTTGAAGTGTCAGTGGGAAGATCAACCTCCACTTTGTGTAAGAATTAGGAAATCATCTATGTAGAAATATTCACCCATACACCCCAAATCATGAGTAAATAAAATGGAGCAGCATCCATTATTTACATATATTAAGTATGCATCATCCACAACTCTATTTTGTTTCTGGCATAAGATTCCCAGACTTGAGAAGGGCTATATCTACTTGAGACTCTCATCATCTACTCAAAATTATACTTTGTTAACAAGGACTTTAACTCAAACATCTTAGACATTCCACTAGAAAACAACTTAGGTTATATATAGAACCCTCTCTTTGGTCTCCTTATGTTTGGGAATCTATCAACGTCACTCTAAAATAGGTTCTGTGTCCCTGGGAGCTCCCAGGTATTAACAATAGGAATGAGTGCTTGCTCAATCTATAAACGGGGCTGGACCTCTAGGGGAGGAGAAATTGCCACGATAGTAGTATCACTCGACCTGTGGTGGGGAGGAATCTCTACTGTGGTAGTATCACTCGATTCTCCTTACACACTACCCTCAGCCTCCTCAAGATGTGACTCATAATATTTACTTTATGATTCACTATTGGACACAACATTTTTTGTGCCTTTGGAGATATTTTATTCTCCTTCTTCACCACCCTTAAGGATTGACTCTGACACTTTCCAGTCTTCAGACTAGGGAGGGGAGTGTAGATTTGATTTTCTAGGATTTTTTATTTACAGGTTAGCCTTATAGCCCCGAATAAAGCTACGTTTTAGTTCCATTGGCTATGTGATGGGATATTTATTCATAAAACCATTGTATTCATTATCAGTGGGATCTTCCTTATGTTGATGGGTGGGACGATATTTCTTCTTTGGGGTGTCTTATCTCCATCATGTTATTGTTATTTTATGTCATTGTACATGAGAAAAGAACATTATTAGTTTAAATAAGAAAAATCAAGGAATACCATGAGAAATAGAAAATTTTAAAATTTGTAGAAACCCTATAATTCAGGCTATGACTCATTGTCAAAGGCTTTGAGTCATTGTGACAATCATAGGATGTGATGTCCTATATGGAGAAGTTACTAGTAACTCCATGAGTCCATCCAACAAGTCATTAGGTCACTCGACAACTTGTAGGTTGACTCGTTGGGTAACTAGAAAATAATCTTACAAGTGTGATGGATGTCCAGTCACTAGAGTCAGGCTATGAGTCAGAGGGTGAGATAACAACTCATAGTGTGATTCATAGGGTGACAAAAAGACTTTCATCCTCACCCAACTTATGTAGACTATTGGTACGAGTCACCCAATAACTCATTAGGTTAGCCTACGAGTCATAATGTGGCTCATTGCGACTGTCAACATAGTTAGTCATGGATACTCTTTGTTCAATCATAATTCCAAATGTACTCCGACTTCCCCTTTATCCCTTTTCTTACACACAACCTATATCTTAAATCATTTCCTACATAATTTATACTCTGATTACATGAGAATACCATTATTTCTTTCTAATTTTCCCAATTAATCTAAACCTTGGGCTAGTTTCAAGAAATACATCAAAAGGAATATTAACTTAACATATCATGACCAAGTATAATCAAAGAAGATTATCATACTTGCTTCAAATAAAAAAAATATTTAGAATATTACTTTACTTAGCTTTATTCTTGATGATATGATAGTTTTAATTTCTATAGGAGTAGTTAGAAATCTAAATAGTGTGATTTAATAGGAAGAGAAGGATATTAGTAGTGGGAAAGATGATTATGAGAGATGGAGGGAGTTACACATGTTCAAAAGGGAAAAAAAGGATCATTTGGGGTTTAATTTTGTTTTTATTGCACGTGAGTCTGATTGGGTTAGCCAATTAGGTCCATGATATTTTACACTGACAATGAGTATTAGAAAGTACTCATAGTCAGTGGCTATGGGTCATTGTATCTACCCATATAGTTTGAAGACTTACCTAGTTCCCCACTCCTTAAGAATCAAGGTAACGAGTTGTATTCATAAATAAGTAGTCGTTCTCAGAGTTGTAGGGACCTTAGAGACCACTTACTTGGTAGCCAGAATATTAATATCTACTAATAATTTTGGTCATGAGTTGTAAGGTGTCGTTATAACTTATAGGGTACCTCGTGAGGACCTGGGCCCTATAATTTTTTGAGTCTTTCCTGCATAGTCTAGCGCTACATATTTGAACACATAAATTACTCTATATCTTAATTTAGTACAAAACATGGATTGCCTCCTATAAAATTCTTAATATAATGTCATGGCATGACATGGCGATATCGGGTACTTAAACTTAGCCAACAAACATATGGTTTGCCTCTCATGTAGTGGATGATTTAACATCGCTACACGAATAAGCCCCTTTTGCTATTCGAACTTGACCAAGGGTAACATTCTCACACACTTTTGATTCCTCTATGCTTCCCATGTAATGCTAAACACGATGCCCATTTAGTTTGAATAGAGTATCTACATCATGATTAAGATCATTTGCACCATATTGAAACACTCTAAACATGGTGAATCGTCTAGACCACCTAGACATCAGCTTGCCAGGAAACCAACAAAGTCTTGAATTATAAACACGATGTAATGACCCTTCAGGTCATTTCCATATTTATTCTTATTTACGGTGTTTAATCTTCTCCATAGATTCCCTAAGTCATTACTGGATAGTTTATTTGATTTTTAGAGTCAATTCCCTGTTTTGAAGTCTTCATTTGTTCTAAATGGCCAACAGGCAAAATCTTTAGTGCTACTATCTCGGATGCAAATTTTGACTGTGCTAGCATATCTAAAATATTAATTCTAGTCTAGGTAGACCTTTGATTTGGATTCCAATACACCTAAGCTTATTTTGACTTATTAGTGGAAAGGTTGGAAAATAAGAACTATACGTGTGGGGCTCACTTTTTTTTGAAACGATCTCGGATGATAGTTTTGATGATTACAATGGATTTAAAATAAGGTTTACACTCAAATTTTACTATTGAATCATATAATTTGTGTTTTGAATGAGTTCCAAAGGGTCAAAAATATGTTTTTGACTTTTGTTGTCATGAGGATAACGTATCTCTTGCCGAGGGATCTATCAATAGACACCAAGGTTGTAAATTTAGGCATTTCGCTTTCATCCTTTGGAGCCTAAAACCATAAATGGGTATGGTAACTCAAAATTGAGTCTTTTGGGTGTCTAGGAAGCTTGGAAACATCTTTATCATGGTTATTATCGGGATTATGGTAAGATTTCATCAATTTATTGGTGAATTTCTAAGTTCTTAGCCCAAAAACTCAATTTAGTTTAGGGCTTGATTTAGCCCCAAATTTTGTTTGTCTGTAACAATTAATTGGGTGTTATGATTCCTTAGTGATGAATGAGCATCGGGTTGACCTCAAAAATGCATTTTCGTACATGGGTCCCATTTTGGGATTTTTGGTGTTGATTTTGGACTTGAAACACAATAGTGCAATATGGGTATCATTAGAATCGCATTGATGAGTATACTATGTTCTTTACAACATGATGACATTTTTTGGATTGTGAAGTGAAGACGAGAATATAGTGCATGATATGAGGTAGGATTCTACCTACTCTTTTTCAAAGATGATATATGGTATGTAGGCATGTGAATATGAATATTAGGCTTGATTATGAATAAATAACCTAGTATTGATCATTATTATTGTTTAGGGAAATAGATGAGGGTTTTTAGACCTGTAAGCTACTATATTTATGACCCTATTAGAATCCTATTGCCTTTACCCTAGATTGAATTAGTTTATAGTATGGAAACATTATGATGCTAGGTTTAGGATATGGTCCAAGCGTTGGAATCATGGTTAGTGTGATTTACCTTAGTTGGGATAGTCTAGTGATCTTGAAATCGTATCTTGGGGTAGAATTGAAATAATTTCCCATATTTCTAGATGAATTTCATATTTTAGGATTTGTAATGGATTACGTGATATCTAGAAATTAAAATAGATACCTTCACCTAGTTTTGGGTGTAGTTTGCTTAAATATGGAGATTGAGGATTAGAAGTGGGATCATCCGGCCTACTTAGTCCAAGACTTTGTAAGCCATTGTGGGCTTAGTTGTAGATATTAGGCCTAGTTGTGACTAACGAGCCTTATTTATGTGATTTACTTGGTTAATTGATAAATTATAATGATTTTTGTTGGATTATGATTAATGGACTATAGAGATATTAATTTTCATTAGATGTGATATTGGGCCTTTAGAGATGTTGTTTCCTCTTAGTTGTGATTTTGGCACATAGTGACGCATTTTCCTCTTAGTTATGATTTTGGCCTATAGAGATGTAATTTTCTCTTAGTTATGATATTTGGCCCACAGAGATGCATTTTCCTCTTAATTATGATATTTGGCCCATAGATATGCATTTTTCTCTTAATTATTATATTTGGCCCTTCGAGATGCGTTTTCCTCTTAATTATGATATTTGGCCCATAGAGATGCATTTTCCTCTTAGTTATGATATTTGTCCCATAGAGATGCATTTTCCTCTTAGTTGTAATATTTGTTATATGGAAATGATTTTCCCCTTTGTTATAATTATTGGGCTCATAAGGATGATTTTTCTCTTGGTCATGACGTATGACTTATAGATATGAGAAGTCTAATAGAGGTGGTATTCTTATTGGTATTATGCTTCCTAGATTGAGATGCCTCCTGTATGTGAGATGATTATAGATGTTCTATGGCTTATAAATATGATTGTCGATATGAATTCTAGATACGTTTATTGGCCTAAGTCCATGATTTTGATTATTTTGGATATTTTATTGGGATAAGGGCCATGTTATGATAATGATTGGATATCCGAGAAGTGTTTATTATTGTAAAGGATATGATTAAAGTTTATAGATTCATATAAATGTTTTATATACACATCTCTCTAGTATGGGATGGAGGAAGATATTGTATGTTGCTTACAACTTATTTGATTGGATACTAGTGATGGCATGCATAGATTTGGTACTTTAATATTTATTATATCGGTAACTTATGTTATTCCAAATAAAATTCAATCTTATAATTGTTCTACTTAATTAAGGGTTAAGCTATATTATAGTTAGTTATGTATTAGGAGACTATACCACTTGGTTGCTATGAAATAAATGTATTAGTTAATGAGTCTTGCTTAGTTGAAACATAGTAGCTATCAATGGTTGATATGTGGATAATGATGATGTCAGGTTTAGATTACGTGAAGATTAGTGATATTGATTATTAAGTTGATAATGTCGATTAGTTGTCGGAATGCGAATTGTATATTAACATGGCTAGATAATAAGTGATGTTGGTAATAAGAGGTGAATAGTTAATAATGATGAATAATTTTTAAATGGTTGATTAATGAATAGTTAAATGAGGATTAGTTGGTTAATGATTGTTAGTTATTGAATTATGTTAGTTAATAATAGATGGTTAGATGATAAGTGGTTATGTGTTGTCTAATAATGCTTAACAGATATATGTTTCTTAGTTGATAATATTAAATAATGGATAAATGGCGATTATGGTCTAGTGATGAACCTTGGCCAAATGTTAGATGTTGGCTATTTGTAAAATAATGGTTAGTTGCTACCCCATCTACAAGGTTATTGTTTATGCTAATAACTAGAGGTCATGTGATGACTAGTGAACTAGTAGATCCATTATAATACACATTGGTCAGCTAATGACGAGTAGTTGGGAAGTATTGACTAGATAGATACTTTCTGGTGATATGATTGTGTTCCTTAGTTTATTAATATATGTTATTTTGTAATGAATATTGTGATACTAATACCAAACAAGGATGGAGGATACTAATGTGATATTGATTCCCGACGGGGCCGAAGGATACTAATTTGATATTGATGCCTGGCAAGGATGGAGGATACTAATATGATATTGATGCCCAGCAAGGCCGAAGGATACTAATGTGATATTGATACCCGAAAAGGCCGTAGGATATTAATGTGATATTGATACCAAGAAAGGCCGGTGGATACAAATGTGATATTGATACCCTGCAATACCAGAGGATACTAATGTGATATTGATATCGGGCAAGGCCAGAGGATACTAATGTGATATTGATACCTGGAAAGTTCGGGGAATACTATGTAATATTGATACCCGACAAGGCCATAGGATAGTATGATGATACTTTGATACTCGACAAGGGTGGAGGTTGAATAGAATGATGATGGTCATTATGATGATGGTTGTTGTTATACTGATTGTGTACCTTGCATTAATTTCTATATGCGCATCACCTATCACCAGTATGCACCTATGTCTATAAGTCGGTATGCGACAGTAGCATAAAAACGGGTGAAGAATATGCCTTATATTTTTGTGTGTTGATTGAACCTTTTCAGCAAAACAGAGTTTTGAGCAATGAGTTATTTGAACTCATACTTTCTTTGGGTATCCATCTTACTCTCTTTAATCCCAAAGTTTGTCTCTTAAAATCATACTTCATTATTATAAATATTTCTTTTCTTATTCTGTTAAGGGCATATCATAACAAGGTATCATTATACCATTCCTTGTTTGCTCTCATGGCAAACACTGAAGATAAAGAAGAAAATGAGTTATCTCTTTGACATTAAGAAAAATTTAGATAACTACTCTCCTAGAAAGATAAAGAAGCTAGGAAATGTGTTGATTGATTATCTATGTGAACTGAATATTGAGAAAAATGCTTTAGAAGAGAAAGTAGAGAATTAGGAACTTTAATTAGTTTCGTTAACTCTCCACATATTTAAAATAGAAGAACAGTTTTCTAAGTTGAAATCTGATAATATGAGTTTGTTGAGTTAACTGGACAAAGTCAATGATTCTAAAGATAAAGGAAAAAAAAGTTTCAAATCTGGAGATTTATCTTGAAGATAAATTGAGGGATTCTCAAAAGCACCTTAGGACTGCCTTCCATAGGAATGAAGAGTTAGAAAGGGACCTAGAACAAATACTTTCTAATCAAACTAGTGAAAGTTCTAATAATAGTAAATGGATAGGATATTAGTACAAGACCCAATTTCTTGGGTCTCATGGGAAAGATATTCATGGTATTAGAAATAGGGTGTACTCATTATGGAAGAAATGGACACTTGAAGAAAATCTGTCAGTATTGGGCTAGAGATAAAATAGGCAGTGCTAATTACATCTATCAGGAGAATTATTATCCTATGGTTTTTATGCCCTTGAAAAATATAAAGAAGAATTCTCTACTTAGATAAGCCAAGAAAGATTTGATCACACCTTTGTCATCCGATTCGGAACTCGAACTCAAGTGGGTTCTTGATATGCTATTGAAATATAGCACTTTCGTTCCTTAAAACCAGGAAAAGACGCAAGTTTCTGAGGCTATTTTGTTAGATATGATCCATTTTGGGTCTGTTTTGCAGGAAACCATATTTTGAATAGTAAGTTCATAAAAAAGGAGAAAAAGGTGTTTTTGGCTATTTTTGGAGCAATTATGGATATTTAGGTTTTTTTCCAGATTGCTCTTGATCAAAGCATGTTCAATGATAACGCCCAAACTACAACTCTCGAAAGAAAGTGTAAGCGGTCGCTGTCAAATATAGAACCCAACTGGGTTGGGTGTCAAATCCCCTAGGGAATACTTGGTCACTAAGTGTTGCAATTATTAGTAGACTGTTGGTCAAAAATTCTACGGAAAAGGGGGGATTTGATTATGCGTGAATTAATAATATCAAAGTAACGAATGAGACGATGTATTTAGTAAGATTTAATCACAAAGAATAATAAGTTAGGGTTATGTCCACCTTGTAATTTCTACGTATCTATTAACTATGAGTAATGCGGAATTTAGACATGCATGCACTTATAGAGAGTCGTATTCTAATGGTAAATCCTAGTGTTTCTCAACCATCAAGGATTATTTCGCTTTAGCTCTCTCGAGCCTAAAGTGTATAATGAATGGTACAAACTCTCCAAGAAAGTTAATCCGGTTAAGGCATTAATGTGTAAACAGGGGTTGGAGGCCCTATTTCCTTGTCACACTCTCTTTTCCAAACATGTAACTTTTCTCTCGAACAAGTTAATGCTATAATGGCATATTCTCTATGTTTGCAACCATAAAAATTCAATCAAAACGAAGAGAGTAATGATATAAGTAGCACAACACATCAATAATTCACAAACTCATAGGAATAGATAGTATCTTACAAGGTTTCCATAACCCTAACAGAGAAGTTTATCTACTCATGAGTACAACGAAAATCAAAGTAGACATAACCATCATACCACAACCTAGAATAATCTTAGCGATGGGGATGATTTTTGGCATCAATAGGAGATTGACGATTTGCCCTAGCCGTTCCTCAAGACTTAGTCGTGTTTTTCTCTGTCTGAACTTACAGAATGTGTAAACTGAATATTGAAAAACTTGCTGAAAAATTCAGCAATAGGGTTTTTATAATGTCCTTGTCTACTAAATTACTGCTGCATCCCTAAGTATTTAGAAATACTGATTTTGCCCGGGATAAATTCTCCATGCGTCACATTCAGTCCACAAGCTTCCAAAAGTTTCCTTCCCTCTAATGTGAAGTTTTCCTTTACTGCTCACAAGTCCATAAAGTGCTGAAATATTCATCATTAAAACCTGAAAAATATGCTAATCACGTAGGTCAGCTCACTTAAGGGAAAATGGACTAAAAGTGCAAGAATTATATATTTTATCCTCAAAACTTAGCTAAAACATGGGTAAATCATGGTGTTTAGGCATGTAAATACGCCCAACATCAACACCCCACACTTAAAGCTTTTCTCGTCCTCGAACAAAATATAACATCCATTCAAACACCTAACTAGAATTTCACAATAGCAACACAAAATTTATCCCTAACTAGAATTTCACAATAGCAACACAAAGTTTATCCTCAAGACATGCACGGCAATTATTAACAAAGAGTAGGTTTTTTGATCACTACTAGAAACAATTCAACCTCCAACATAGACTCGTGATGAAGGTTAATTCGTATCCACAAGTTATGCCAAAAAGAATCATATAACACTACCCAAAAATCATCAACCATGTGTGTCTCACACAAGATATCACCCATAATCGCTCATAGTTTTGCATTTTTCGAAACATGGGTATAAGACTCTCCTTGCTCTCACTCTCACAAAGAATTCTTGTATTGCAACTGATGACCATAGGCTTGACCTTAGTGTAATGCTCCACTAATATTAGAATGCTAAGCTTAGGATCAAATAGGTCTTTACAGGGTTGTAATGTAGGCTAAGGGACAGGCAGGACTATTTTGGCAAGAAATAGTGACTATGTTCCCTAAGCGCTTTAATACACTACAATATGTCATTAACACTCTCTTTTAAACAACCCCTCCACTTTCCTTTCATCTACCAACCCCTTTTCACCTATTTTTTTATTCAATCATAAACACAAAGATGAGAATATACAACTCTTTTATTTTTTTTATTTTTTTCTATTATTTTATTTTTTTATTTATTTATATTTTTCTTCTTTTTTTTATATAAAGCACCTCTATGATAGCCACTCTTTGGAACAGTAATTTCAAGTACCAATATACTCTGAGGTATCACTCTTACCATTTTCCTCTTATTTTATCACATGACTCTACAATTTTAAGCGCTTAGGAATTTGGATCAAATTATGGTCTTAAAAAAATGGATTAGGCTACATATGAGGCTATCAAAGAAAATAGCTAAAGGCTCAAAGGGGGTTAACTAGGAAAATGTACAAAGGTAGGTTAAAAGAAGATAGACAAATTCAGGGCTGCCAAAGAAATGCCTAAATCATCTCCTAAACTCACACTCTTTAGTTTGCTTTACACACACACCAGAAAAGTTCTAGCATCAGTCACAACACAGAATATACTATAACCTCACCCACACAAGGCACATGGTCAACTTAATTGGGAGTATTATAGACTCTTGACCCAACAGATGAATGAATTAAACCACACAATTATCACAGAGTGAGTCACTCTTAGAGCCTAAATGTCTTAATAGTAATGATTTAGCACAAAATCTTGTTATACTACCATGCTATCTATCAGAACAATTTCATGCAAAATCTAAAAAATATAATTACAACTAATTAACACAAACAAGAATAAATATAGGCAAAGAAGTACAATACAACGTACAAATACCAGCACCCCATACTTAGAAGGGACACACTGCCCTCAGTGGAAAATAAATAAGGAAAACTTGATTAGTCGGACTCCTCCTCTATGTCTGGGGTCATACCCCCTTCGTCGGAATCATCATCAGAGTCATCATCATCATAGTTGTCCTCCACGTCTGAGTCTGGCAGTCAGCGATCATCATTAGTTGGCACATTATCATTGAGAGGCTCCTCAAAATGTACTCCCACTCCACGCATGGCCCATGCATGCTCATTCATCGGGTAGTCATAATCCAACTGCTGGAGTTCTGCATCAGTCAGAATACGACCCCCACTCATCATGGTAAACCCGGTCATGCCATATAGATGGCGAACGAAACTTTCATCTTGAGCATGTCTTTCTGCAGTGGTAAGGTTGATGCCATGACCAGTTTCAGGATATTTAACTTTCGTGAGATCAACCTTCTTCAGGTTGTGTGAAAGCTTATGATCTGCAGGTTCCTCTTCAATGTGTTCCTTCCTTAATATCGCAGTCAACAAATTACCAAAGCTGAAATGGGACCTTTTGTGTAGCCTAGCCTTACGCATTAACGATCGTATAATCGCACCAATGTTGATGGGAATATTAGTCATCAGAGAGTACACCAAGCATACTCTATCACGTGTGATCTTTGTGTACTGTGTCCCAGGAATCAGGCAAGAGTTGACTATCCTCAACCATATATGAGCTTCTCTGTTCAAGGAAGCATATGGGAAGGTATTGTGCCGACCGTTATCCTTGTGGCAAATCCACCGGGCCATGGACCTTGTTCCGCACAGTGTGTGTCTGATTGCCCTGTAGGGAGGTATGTGATACATCTCCTTGAGCGGTGATGGATCCACAGATAGAAGGCCCAAAAAAGAGTTGAAGAACTCCGCATTCAGTTGCAAGACTTGGCCCCGAATCTTCACTTCACTTCCGGTAGTATTTGGGGACCAATTGGCATAAAACTCGCGTGTTAGATCAAGATTGCATTCCCCCATATCTTGGAAAATGAAATCAAGGTTTGGTGCCATGATTTTAGTGAAAATATGGGGTTCTCTCTTTGCTAGAATCTCTTTCTGCATCAAATCCACGTGAACATATTTCTTTACTTTGTTATTCTTGTACCACTCCTTTCCTTCCTCCTCTAGGACCCGCTTTATCCCGAAAGTGCGTCGAGGTATTTGTAAAGAGGAGGACTCAGCTTGCTCTTTTCTTCCTCTTATCTGACCTTTCTGTGAGGTGGATACTTTTTCTTTTCCTTGTCGTCCTTTTGGGGCCATTCTACCTGAGATTAAATTAGAGTTATGTTAGCTTCATCTCGGAAGATTCAATCGAAAAACAAATAGTAGTGGCACCACCCCACACTTAATTTGTTGGCACAGACAAATTAAGTGAGTGATGATGATTACTCAGACTTCATCGACATACTTTTAGGCGATATGTTCCAACAACATGTTTAGCACAGTCATACTTTCATGTAATCTTGAATATCCTTTCCAACTCTATTTCATGTAATCTTGACTATACTATAATGTTTGGATGAATGCACTTTTTAAACAATACCACCACATAGAAATCGTATCAATTTATTGCATATAAATAATCACAACATCTTATACTTGTGGTAAATCATGATCGGTATCTCGATGAACAAGTCATTCAAACATTCAAGCTTTCATCTTTCAGGATTACGCATTAATTTCACAATTTCGACTACATAAAAACATGACAGTGTATAACAATGAAATACAAGTCGGAATAAAGTCAAGAGCACCCACACGAAGCATTTCACTCAACTAGATGTATCATAACAAACCAATCATATTCTTATCACGAAACACCACTTCAAAATCTAAAATACCATTCTAAGCGTAGTATTGCAACAACTACAGAATATAAAAGAATAACTTACTTGGTGATAGTTCGGGAAGATGATCTTGCAAGACTAGATGAGCAAAAAGAAAAACTTTGAGAGATTTGGGAAGCTTAGGCGGCGCCTAGGTTGAGCAAACAGGTGTATTTTGTTCTAAGGTTGAAGATCTATTTATAAACTAAGCCATGGGTCAGATTTTATCCATGTAAAATCGGGTTAGGAGACAAAAAAGCATAAGTAGGTGGTGCCTAATGCTTTGCATATGCTTAGCATAGGCGGCGCCTTTTGCTTCGCCTACATAGGCCTAGGCGGCGCCTTGCTTATCGCCTAGTTGGGAATAGGAGGCGCCTTGCCTATCGCCTTGTTGAGACAGTGAGCATAGGCAATGGCATAGGCGGCGCCTATGGTCTTGCCTAGATTTGCATAGGCAGCGCCTATGTTGTTGCCTAGATTTGCATAGGCAATGCCTTGTCCGTTGCCTAGTTGAAGCAGTGAGCATAGGCAATGGTATAGGCCTTGCCTTGTCCATTGCCTAGATTTGTATAGGCCTTGCCTTGTCCATTGCCTAGTTGAGGCAGTGAGCATAGGCAATGACATTGGCCTTGCCTTGTTCGTTTCCTAGATTCGCATAGGCATTGCCTTTTCCATTGCCTAGATTAGCATAGGCAATGCCTAACTGATAGCCTTTGCTCCTTCATTCCTAACTTACCACCTTTAACATGGCTCACTTTCAAATCAAAATTTTGGGATTAATCCCCTCCTTTGTACGTCTTGCACCTACACTTAATCAAAAATAACAAAAACGATTAGAAAGATGGGTTACCTCCCACCAAGCGCCTTAGTTTTGGTCGTGGCTCGACTCTTCTTTTTGGATTTTTATTTAACAAAAACAAAATCCTAGTAAAAAAAAACAATTAAAAATGATGGGTTGCCTCCCACATAGCGCTTGATTTATTATCGTGGCACGACATATTTATCTCGATTACTTAGACTTCGTCGAGATAGATGGTGGCCATACATTTAATTGATTCAAGTGGACCGATATATGGCTTCACTCGTTGGCCATTCACCTTAAAGACACCACCATCATTGTTTTCTAACTCTACTACTCCAGACGAGTAGACTTGGCTAATTTTAAATGCACCAGACCATTTCGACTTCAACTTACCTGGAAATAGCTTCAGTTTAGAGTTGAAAAGAAGTACCATATCACCTTTCTGAAAGTTTCGTTGGATAATCCTCTAATCATGGTGCTTTTTCATCCTTTCCTTATAGATGTCTGCTCTTTCATACGCATATAGACGGAATTCATCCATCTCATTCAGCTTCTCCAATCTCAGATTAATAGCATCATCCCAATTCAGGTTAAGCCGCTTCAACGCCCACAGTGCTTTATGTTCGAGCTTGATTGGGAAGTGGAAAGCCTTCCTATAAACTAGTTGGTAAGGTGACATGACAATTGGTGTCTTGAATGCAGTCCTATAAGCCCATAAGGTATCGTCTAGCTTTTGGTTCCAATCTTTCCTACTAGCATTTACAGTCTTAGCAAGGATCAGCTTGATCTCCCAATTAGAAACCTCTACTTGCCCACTAGTTTGTGGGTGGTAAGGTGTAGCTACCTTATGTTGCTTGACCTCATATTTCACCAACACAGCTCTGAACATCTTGTTGCAAAAGTGTGATCCTCCATCGCTTATAATGGTACGTGGTACCCCAAAACGAGAGAAGATATTTCTCTTTAAGAATGCTACAACACGCTTACCTTCATTATCAGCCAGCGCTACTGCTTCAACCCATTTGGATACATAATCCACAGTAACAAAGATATATTTCATCCCAAACGAACTCACAAATGGGCCCATGAAATCAATACCCCACACGTCAAAGAGCTCTACTTCAAGAATTTTAGACATGGGCATCTCATGCTGCTTTGAAATCGCGCCTTGCCTCTGACACTGATCACATCTTCTCACAAAATCATAGGCATCCTTGAATAATGAAGGCCAATAATAGCCGCTTTGTAATACCTTCCTGGTTGTTCGACCACCTGCATGGTGACCCCCAACTAGGGAAGTATGACTTGCTTCCAATATGCTTGGAACTTCCTCATCTGATATGCATCGCCTAATAACACCATCAACACATCGTCAAAAAAGATACAGCTTATCCCAGAAATAGTGTTTCACATCATGCATGAACTTTCTCTTTTGATGAAAGGAGAGATGCTCAGGAATCACTTTACTTACCACGAAGTTTGCAAAGTCTCCATACCATGATAAGTCTTTCACCATAGTAACTAAGATCTCTTCGTCAGGAAATTCATCATCAATCTCAAGGTCGGGTTGCGCTATGTGCTCACTCTCAAGTCTAGATAGATGATCAGCTACTTGGTTTTCGTAACCTTTTCTATCCTTTACCTCAAAATAAAATTCTTGAAGCAATAAAACCCACCGAATTAGCCTTGGCTTAGCGTCCTTCTTTGCCATTAAATATCTCAGAGCTGCATGATCTGTATGAACCACCACTTTGGTTCCCAATAAGTAAGGCCTTGCTCTTCTGGGCTCCATTTAAGGCCTTGCTTGCATAGTAGATTGGATAAAATAGCCTTTCTCTTTTCTGACCAAGTACAACACCCAAAGCTACCCCACTTGCATCACACATCACTTCAAAAGGTAGAGACCAATCGGGTGCTATAATAATAGGAGCTTCAACTAGCTTCCCTTTGAGGCATTCAAATGCCTTCAAGCAATCTTCACCGAAGTCGAACTTTGCATCCTTCTCCAAAAGTTTGCATAATGGACTAGCAATCTTGGAGAAGTCTTTTATAAACCTCCGATAAAAACCTGGATGATCGAGAAAACTATGAACTCCCTTTACAGAAATTGGAGGTGGTAATTTCTCGATAACTTCAATTTTGGCTCGATCAACCTCAATTCCCGTTTCAGAGACTTTATTCCCAAGGACAATGCCTTCCTTAACCATAAAGTGGCACTTCTCCCAATTTAGCACCAAGTTGAATTCAACACATCTCTGCAAAGCCCTACTCAGATTTGCCAAGCATCATTCAAACGACTCACCTACAACTGAAAAATCATCCATGAACACCTCCAAGGTGTCTTCAACCATATCAGAAAAGATGGACATCATACATCGCTGAAACGTGGCAGGTGCGTTACATAACCTAAATTGCATTCGTTTGAAGGCAAACGTACCATACAAACATGTAAAAGTGGTCTTCTCCTGATCTTTAGGAGCAATGCAAATGTGATTATAACTGGAATAACCGTCTAAGAAACAAAACCATCCCTTCCCTGCCAATCGATTAAGCATTTGGTCCATGAATGGCATTGGAAAGTGATCCTTTAGTGTCCAAGAATTTAGCTTTCGGTAGTCCATGCACACTCTCCACCCTGTGACAGGTCTAAGTGGAATTAGCTCATTCTTTTCATTTGTGACTACCGTTATGCCCCCTTTCTTGGGCACACACTGTACCGGGCTCACCCATTTACTGTCTGAGATTGGGTATACCACCCCTGCATCTAACCACTTAATAATTTCCTTCTTCACCACCTCTTGCATAGGTGGATTCAAATGACGTTGATGCTCAAAGTTCATAAGCACAGCAGCCATTGGCTCAACAGTAAGCTGTTTCTCTAACGATAGTTCCTTCTCCTCCTTATGATAAACATCAGCTATAGAAAACACATTCATATCCTTAGGCTGCTTCATTGATTTGCATACATCAAAATGGACCATTTCGTCATTCAGCCGAAATAAAATCTCATTAGCTCTTAAATCAATAAGCACACTTCCAGTTGCGAGGAAAGGGCATCCCAAAATTATGGGAACTTCAGAATCCACCTCGCAATCCAAAATAACAAAGTCTGCAGGAAAAATGAAGGTAGAAACCTTCACCAGTACATCATATAAGATACCAACAGGTCATTTTACCAACCTATCTGCCATCACGAGTCGCATATTGGTTGGTGTAGGATCGCCCAACCCCAACTTTCTGTAAATAGATAGCGGCATCAAATTGATGCTAGCTCCTAAATCGCATAATGCCTTGGCAAAATTCATAGATCCCACCATGCAAGGAATAGTGAAAGAACCAGGATCTGCCTTCTTCTGTACTAAAGACCTAGTGGCAATCACACTGCAATGATGAACATTATCTGCCAGCTCATAGATGCTGCCCGCTTTTTCGTCAAAAGGTCCTTCATGAATTTGGCGTACCCAAGCATCTGCTCCAGCGCCTCCACCAAAGGCACATTAATAGTCAGTTGCTTCAACATAGTCATGAATTTACTGAACCTTGTATCATCAACTTTCTTCTTCAGTCTCTGAGGAAAAGGTGGTGGTGGAAGGGGAAGAGTTTTCTCCACTACTTTCTTTTTATCTTGCTTCTGATTAGCAATCTTTTCAGGAGTGTCATCAGCCATCTTCTTCAGTCTCTGAGGAAAAGGTGGTGGTGGAAGGGGAAGAGTTTTCTCCACCACTTCCTTTTTATCTTGCTTCCAATTATCAATCTTTTCAGGATGGTGACATCTAGGAGTAACATCATGAACGTTCTCTTCAGCTTCAACAGCATCATCACAATCTTCTTTACTAACATTCTCTGCTATATCATCAACCACCTGTTTGCCTTTGGATGGATTTTCCAATACTTTACCACTCCGAGTAGTAATAGCCATACATGATCCATCATTCTTTGGGTTTTGCACAGTGTCACTAGGTAAAGTGCCAGCCTTTCTTTGATTGAATGCCGCTAAAAGTTGACTCAGTTGTTGTTCCAGCTGTTTTATTGCAGTGGAATGCGAGTCAACCAATTGATTTATTGAGGACAAATCATTCTTTACCTCAGTCACTCCCGTGTTGGTTGCCTCCACTCCTTTCAACAACTTAGCCATCATATCTTCCATGGACATCTTCACAGAGCCAGATGCCGCAGCCTCACGATTCCAGGAGGAACATACAAACCACTCCTGTCAGTCATATTCTTGTATCTACCTTGATTACGATCCTTATATCCAAATTTATCATAATAGTTCCAACCTTGGTTTCCTTGGGCATTGCCTCGAAAACCCCACTAATTATTCAAGTATTTCGCTTCCTCCTCTGAATCAGATTCATCTTTTCCCTATGATACAATGGCCTTAGCCTTTTTAGTCTTCCCTGATAATAAATGCTTGGTTAGAAGATCCATCTACGTTTTCATGTGAGCCATATCTTGGTCACGTTCCTCTTCTCTTTTCCTCTGTTCTGCTGTCATGCCAATAGATACAGTAGAGCTCGCTACCTCAGAAACCCTGGTATGCCAAACTCTACTCTGCTTTGTCATACGATCCAGCATATCACTTGCCTCAATAAAAGTAAGGTCCATGAATGACCCTCCTGCAGCATTATCAACCACTGGCTTTGTCACCGAGCTCAAAGCCCTATATAATATTTCCATCAAGTGGATATTAGTCATCTGATGATTTGGTCACCGCATAAGCTTTTTATTGAACCTCTCCCATGTTTTGTGGAGAGCTTCAGTTGGAAGCTATCGAAAATTGCTGATCTCATCTCTTAATTGTGCTCTCTTGGATGGCAGAAGAAATCTTTCTAGGAAAGCGTCTTTCAGTTACCTCCAATTAGTAATAGAGTCAGGAGTTAGCCCGTTCAACCATAGAGTTGCCTCTCCAAATAGAGACAATGGAAATAAGCGCAGCCGAATTGCATTCTATCCAACTCCTGGATTGTCAAACGACTTGCATGTTGAGATAAAATTGACCAGATGCATGTTTGGATCATTGCCTGCAAGTCCACCAAATAACCCCTTGAGCTGCAATAGCTGAATCATAGTGCTAGTGATATTGAACTTGGCTCCAGGTGCCAAGGGAGGAGGAATAATAGCCCCTGTGGCACCAGCTCCATCCAAATCGTCATCATCATCATCAAAAGGAACCTGCATAGCTCGGCGGTCAGGTCTCATTCTAGCTTGAAGATCTCTTCTGTTCACAGGCCCTGCTATCTCATCTGTATGCCTAGGATTTAGTAACTCATCATCACCCAGGTCCTCATCATCAGGATTTGTTGCACGACCTGGGTTATCAATATTATTTTGACGCACTTGAGCAGCTGCTAATGCAGCTAATCTAGCCTGCTCCTGTTGAGCAGCCCTTCTTTCGATGTCACGTTGTGCATCCATTCTTCCAATAAGTTATGGTTCAGGATTTATGGGTAATAATGGCTGACCAGATCTTCGTGTATTTGGCATGCACTCTACCAAACCTGAACAAAAAAAAAACAACAAACAAAAAGTAAAATTCGAGAATCTTTGACCAAAGGGTCTATTAACTATCACAAACTTAGTTGACAACCGTATTTCCCGGCTATGGCGCCAAAATTTGATAACGCCCAAACTACAACTCTCGTAAGAAAGTGTAAGCGGTTGCTGTCAAATATAGAACCCAACTGGGTTGGGTGTCGAATCCCACAGGGAATACTTGGTCACTAAGTGTTGCAATTACTAGTAGACTGTTGGTCGAAAATTCTACGGAAAAGGGGGGATTTGATTATGCGTGAATTAATAATATCAAAGCAACGAATGAGATGATGTATTTAGTAAGATTTAATCACAGAGAATAATAAGTTAGGGTTATGTCCACCTTGTAATTTCTACGTATCTATTAACTATGAGTAATGCGAAATTTAGACATGCATGCACTTACAGAGAGTCGTATTCTAATGGTAAATCCTAGTGTTTCTAAACCATCAAGGATTATTTTGCTTTAGCTCTCTCGAGCCTAAAGTGTATAACGAATGGTACAAACTCTCCAAGAAAGTTAATCCAGTTAAGGAATTAACGTGTAAACAGGGGTTGGAAGCCCTATTTCCTTGTCACACTCTCTTTTCCAAACATGTAACTTTTCTCTCGAACAAGTTAATGCTATAATGGCGTATTCTCTATGTTTGCAACCATAAGAATTCAATCAAAACGAAGAGAGTAATGATATAAGTAGCATAACACATCAATAATTCACAAACTCATAGCAATAGATAGTATCTTACAATGTTTCCATAACCCTAACAGAGAAGTTTAACTACTCATGAGTACAACGGAAATCAAAGTAGACATAATCATCATACCACAACCTAGAATAATCTTAGCGATGGGGATGATTTCTTGCATCAATAGGAGATTGACGATTTGCCCTAGCCGTTCCTCAAGACTTAGCCGTGTTTTTCTCTCTCTGAACTTACAGAATCTGTAAACTGAATAATTAAAAACTTGCTGATTCAACAATAGGGTTTTTATAATGTCCTTGTCTACTAAATTACTGCTGCATTCCTAAGTATTTAGAAATACTGATTTTGCCCGGGATAAATTCTCCATGCGTCACATTCAGTCCACAAGCTTCCAAAAGTTGCCTTCCCTATAATGTGAAGTTTTCCTTTGCTGCTTACAAGTCCATAAAGTGCTGAAATCTTCATCATTAATACCTGAAAAACATGCTAATCACGTAGGTCAGCTCACTTAAAGGAAAATGGACTAAAAGTGCTAGAATTATATATTTTATCCTCAAAACTTAGCTAAAACATGGGTAAATCATGGTGTTTAGGCGTGTAAATACGCCCAACATCATTCAATAATTGAAGAAAAGTTGAAAAGATGACTCCCGGCACTTACCAAGTAAACTTGTGGCCTCAATTAAGACCTACAGAACATATGTAGGTAAAACAAGTACCAGAAGTCCAAAATTGCGAGAGCTGAACTTCCAGGATTTTTGCTCCCGGTACCTGCGGTTTGTACCTGTGCCTAGTGCTAGTACCATAGGTACTACCTGCTCCCTATGCTACACCGTAGGTACAAACCACATATGGCCACCGACCCAATTTTATCCTATTTCCTTGGGGCTTTGGTTTTAGGGTTTCCTCTTGTACTATAAATACCCGTTATGTACTTTTTAGTCAGAGTTACGAACTTTTGATATTAACAAGAATATTTTGATTCCAAGATCAAATTTTAATCTTAGGATTTTCTTATATTGACTTTGGTTCATTAATTCAGTTATATTTGTAGGTTTTATTACTTCTTATCATTGTGATTTCATCTATGCTTTTGAATATGAATGTTATTAATTTATTCACAAGCATGAGTGGCTAAAACCCATAGTTAGGGTTATGGAAACCCTGGTCAACTGACAAAGTTGGGGAAGTCCATTCATTGTTCTAAACTGATACCCATGCATGTATTGTTTTTTCTCCGTTATGATAGATTTATTAATTTGTACAAACATTAGGATCCCACCTAAATATTATTGCTTACTCCAAAAGAGGAGAAGTGACTAGGTAAAGATAAAGACAATAATAATTTGGAGTTTATTTGTCGATCTACCTTTCTAGGTTCTATCTTAGTAAGATAGTTAGGTTTTATATAATAAATAGAGACTCCAAAGGTAACAGTTAACTTGGATCAAGATATGGGTTAGAAAGGCGACATACTTACTGTCAAAAGATAAAGGGTGAAATCTTTTTGCTCATCCAAAAGACTGTAAAACAAAGAACGATAAGCCGACGGAGTTGATAATACAGGGGGAACACAATCCTAGTGTTCGCCTACGCTGATTACAACCTAAGTTAATATAGTTATTTGTTTGAGATTACATCAAATCCCCCAATTTACTTTTCTTTTTCTACCTATGAACTAAAATGCTTGAGATCTGCGAGGCCACTTGTTCTCTTAGGAGACCCTAACCTATGTTGGGTTACTACAATTTGACAGTGACCGTATAATTATCTAATAGGAGGTGTTGTTTGGACGTTAATAAAAATTCTTGTTGTTTTTGGCTACCACGGTGTTTTTTTATAATTAGAAGTTGTTGTAGTTTTTGGGTTTTTCTTTTTGTTCTTAGTTGGGCATACATTGGTATGTTCCTATCACAAGGATTTGAGGAAATCCCTTACTCCCATTGAATATAAATCAAGAGAGGATCCTACAGACACTAGGTAGGATGTTTGACCATAAAAGAGACAAACCTCCTGAAGGGGTTCATGATGGTGTACCTCTTCCTCCTCTCGGGGGGGTAAAAGATATTGTTGGTCGATAGATCGATGACCTATTATCTCAAGATGATATCAATATGAGGGTGAATGAAGAACCTCAGTAAGTAGCTAGGGAGGCAGAACTATATAAGTAGAGAGAAGAAGTAGGACACTAAGTAGCACTCGATGGAAACCAAAATAGAGCTAAGGTGCTCATGTTTAATTAATTCTAGCATATTAGTATGTGTAGCCAAATATAGATGACAAAGAAGAATTGGGAAACATTGAATCTGCAGAGACTTGATCCATAGTTCCTCCTATTTTGTCCTAGGCTTTAAATTCGATATTATGAGCGTAACGATTCAACTCTTGAATCCGAAGGGTGTGTTTGCAGGTCTTCCTATATATGATGCAAATTTTAATCTTGCTAATTTCCTCGAGATCTGAATTTCATATACAAATCTAGGGGTGAATTAGGAATCCATTAGACTAAGGCTTTTCCCCTTCTCACTTATATGAGAAGAATATTTATCATTATGGGAACTTCTAACAAGCTTTATCACTACATAGAATGAGTTACAAAAGAAATTCTTGAACAGGTTCTTTCCTCCATCAAGGATTTTGTAACTTAAAGATAAGATTGATAACTTTAAGAGGATGCAGTCAAAGTGTATGTACGAGGCTTGGTTCAGGTTTAAAAAGAAGCTAAGTATGGCGCCCAATCATCGGTTGTTAAGTACAAGCTTATTAGAGATATTTTATAGAGCCCTGACCACTAGTTCTAGATCCATGGCAGAGACTATCTCTAGATGAGCTTTTATGAGACTACACTTGGAGGCAGCTTTAGAGATGTTTGATCAGATCTCACTCACTAATTAAGGGTGGTAACTCGAGAGGCTGAGAGGGGATCTTAAACTTTAGGAGAGAAGATCAAAAGATCTGAGAGGGGTTAGAAAAATCAAGAGATCAACCATAAGGAGATTAAGGCTGACATTTCAGGATTGACAGAGAAGGTCGAGTCATATGCCACTGCTATCAAGTTGTTGAAGCACTAGTTCGAGAAGATGTTTGCAACTCTTAAGCAGAGGTAGCCAAGTACCCTTATAAGAAATACAAAGAAAAATCCTAAAAATAATGGTCACGTACTTGCTATTATGACGAGGATTAGTATCACTACTATGCATCCCCCATGACTTAATGCAGAATCTATTGATAATGAGACACCTACTATTGAATCTGAGAAAGTAACAGATAATAATGGTAAAGCTATTGAAGATAAAGGTAAGGGTCCGATCACTGAGCCAGGAATCAAATAAATTCCAAGACCATCCCCACCTTATCCTCAGAGATTAAGGTAGGAGAAAGAGGAAGGTAAGTTCAGGAAATACATTAATATGATGAAAGAATTGAGCATGAAAAATACCTCTTCTAGAGGCATTATAGCAGATGTATGGATATGCCAGGTTTATGAAATAGTCAGTCTCAAGGAAGAAGGGAGCGACATTTAATTATTTTTATGGTATACACCACCGTAGTGCAGTCACGACTCGATCTTTGGAATAGAAAAAGAATTATCCTGATGCATTCACTATACCATGTACTATTGGGTCATCCCAATTTGCTAAAACATGGAGTGATTTAGGGGATAACATTAATTTGATATCTCCGGCTGTATTCAAGAAATTAGGTTTGAACCCTCTAGAATCAAATTTGATATGGCTATTGATGGTTGGTCGTATAGTAAAGAATCCTGTGGGAATCTCTTTTGATGGTATCGTGAGGGTGGATAACTTTATCTTTCTGACTGTCTTTATCGTCCTGTTTTGTGAGTTTGATAATGAGATACCCATTATATTGGAAAAGATATTTATGGCCATAGGAAGAGAAATGGTTAACATGGAAAAAGATGAGCTAAAATCCTAAGTCAATGGTGAGGAAGCAACATTCAACATTTTAAAGTCAATGTAGCAGCCAATCGACAAGAGGGTAGTGTCGGTGATTGATTGTTTTGATGATCCTGGAGGATACATATTTGGGTATCTTGATGAATTCTAAGTAGTCAATATACCCGTGTTGTGTCGCTATGTTTAATCAAGTATTGCATGAGAGGCAACCCATGGGCTTGTTGGTGATGTTTGAGTAACCAACCTAGCCACATCATGTCGCGACGTTAAATCAAGCATTGAGAGGGAGGCAACCCAATATTCTAGTATTCACGTTATTGTTGTTTTTTTTTTGTACGTTTTTAGCTTTTGGTCCTTACCTTGAATATGGTAAAAATTTCTAATCGATTTCCAAGTAAGGGGATTGTGCGATCAACCCATCATGGTCACAAGTTCCACATGGTAGGTCGAGTAATAAGATGAAAAGTTTAAATTTTGAGGATGAAATATGGTAAGTTATGGACTTTGGTATCTAATTTTCATTTTGGGTCTTAAAACTTAGGTTGCGGGACCATAAGTATTTGAAAAATATCAAAATGCCAAGTTCGAATTGCATAAAAATGGGCCAAATTTTTTGTCCTGACCCCAGCGCCTAGCACCTGCTAGCTACAGGTGGTACCTGCACCTAGAGCTAGACCGTGGGTGGTGGCCTAAAATAAGACCTAAAATAGCGCCCCAACTACATAAAAACATTCTTACCCTCATTCTAACTCATTCAAATCCTTAAAACATCACTTTTCTCTTCGAATTCAAACATCTCTGTTAAAACATAAACTAAACCCCACAATTAAGTAAAGGCTTTATTGACACATGTTTGAGATACCAACTTATCCCAACACACTAAAAACAAGTTTAAACTTTGTTTTTTCTTGAGTTCTTCATTACTCACTTTTGATTCTTTATAAAAGAGGGAACTTACTCGGCTCTTAATGGTTATATATTGGCTTATCTATTATATAAACAAGTTGATATGAGTATTCTATTGAAAAATATGTAGAATCTACCAAGATTGTATGTTTGAACCGTGAAGTAGCCTAAAAACATAATGTAGGCCCTTGTATTGAAGAAAAATCTAAAGTTTGGCCCCAATAGAAAAGTGAACTTGAATGAATAGAGTAATACTGCTACTTGAGCATGTTTGTTTGATTTAAAATTCTCAATTCTTGATTGGTGTATGCACATTGGACTTGTTGGATTTTAAATAGGTCATAGGGGTGTGAAAATTGAGGAAAAATTCCAAATTTTTGAATTTTAAGATTTTTCTTCAACTTTTGCTACCCCTCACTTTTGTTGGAAACTAACAAATAGATTTTAGGTATATATGGCACCTAAAGAGATAAATAATATGAAGGCTAATTCTTTGATGAGACAAGAAGAGTATCCCGAGCCTAGTGAATTAGTAGAGGATGACCCAAGGCAGTAATACAGAGATGTTGCAGTTGAGGTGATATATAGAGTCATAAGCGGATAGACTTACCAGGTTGCTCAGTCAGCTGCAGCTCGACCGAGGATGAAGTATGCATAGATATCATCCCCACACACTCCTACACCTAATAATTATAAGGAGGAAGAGGAGACAGAGTCTGAGACCACTCCACATGTTGCTGCTTAGGACCCCCAGTCTGAGGAGGGTTCCCAAGATTAATCTGATGAGGTTGAGTAGGAGTAGTCTTCTGAGGTGCCCCAGTTTGATGAGGGTACCACTACTCATGTACAGCAGACATAGGTACCCTAGTCTAAAGAGGGTACAGAGAAGCTTTCCCATGATGCTTTAGTATAGTAGAGCCCCGCACCTACACATACCCCAAAAACACCTCCTAATAAGGGAACTACAAGATGGTCTATGGAAGGTACATAAAATATATTTAAGCTTGACAGTCCTGTTTGGGAACAATGCAGGCCTTTGAGTTATATTTATAAGAAGGCTTATCGAGGCTAAATCAAGTACCACTATTGAAGAAAACATTTGATAGTTATCAGTTAAAGTGGATGACTAAGACACTTGGTTCATATAGCCTGACTATGGTACAGTAATTTTATTGATCCTACAGAGCTACCATATTCCTTCCTATGCACAAGCATCCTATCCTGATAAGATTTGTGTGGCAGTCACAACTTGATCATAGACTAGTTAGAGGGTCAGTGTTGATATTGTAGGGGAGACTATCCACAAATTGAGTGTGACCAAAAATTGAGGATTATAAATGATTGACATATCATGCAGGAAGGTAAGAACCACCGAGTGAGAGTTGAGATAGCTAGGTGGATAGCCTATTATATTTCACATTCGGTGATATGACTCTATGAATCGTGGGGCAATCTGTGATCAAGAAGGGCCTTTTAACATTGAAGGCCAAGTTTTGGTGGTGCTGATTAGATAATGATTGATACGCACTACTTCGGATAATACATTGACATGGGGGAGCAGCACCAGTTGCCTATTTAATGGCTGGATATGATGTTAATTTTGGTATTATTCTTCCCCATGAGTTACATAAAAAAGTATTTGGGGAGTTGACTAATCTTTCCTTACCTTATATATTTCAGCGGTTATGCAATAAGATGGGTATGCTTGAGATACTGGGTGTATATGAGAGGGTACCTGCAATGACAACTTCACAGATGAGGACAATGAAGGGTCTAGCATGTCTAGGCACTTCTAGGAGATTGAGATAGTATGCAACAGTATCATGGGCCTAGTCTGAGGGCTTAGTAGTTTCCACAGGTCCTACGGAAGCACATTGAGATGATGTAGGTATTATTTTTTACATGGAGATAGGGGATTAGAGAGAGGCTCCTGAATAAAGTACGCAGGGTGAGGGGACGCCTGCTACTTGTTTTTCAACCTTGACTTTAACCTCAGAGCTAGTTAGTACATCTATAGAGCCTACTATCCCATCCACTATAGCTTTTGCAACAAATATGATTATTATATCCAGCAAGTTTTAGAGCTTAGTTTACAGCCAGAGGGCCACAGATGCTAGAGTGAAGGTTGTTAAGACTAAGATGACTACCCTCTCTAAGTAGATAAGATTAGGGGTTAGGACTAAATTTAAGTAGGAACAAGACTGATAGAAGGCCATACTGAGTACTGCATTATATGAACTGTGTAATGCCTTTCAGACATGGCTAGATTAATTTGTGAGATGGTTTATAGCCCAGTATACAGAGATAGCTGGGCCAGATTTAGCCTACATGAGGGAGGAGTTTGATATGTTACGATCATAGGTACACTCTCTCATGGATACCTGTGTTGCAGCAACTCACTAATTTATAGCCCAAGTTGTCTAGATAACACCTCTGTGTGCACCGAGAGAGTTTGATTTTCTCGCAGAGGGTAGTAAGGAGGTCCCAGTAGTTGGTACCAAGAGAGGTCTCATACATTACTTATAATACCCTGATTTACCATATGGGCAGGATGTTGAAAAGCCAGGCACAATTCAATGGAGTCTTCATTAGTCGATAGGTAGACGTGTGCATCTATAGCAGTGGTTTCATTATCCAGTAGAGCACCACCACCACCAACACCTCTGCTAGATGCTATGCCCCCATCTGGGTATACTCATGAATTAGTCACCTAGTGCATCCCTATTATGTTCTTACTTTCCTTTATTTTACGTTATTTTAACACAGTGAGGGCAGTGCATAGGTTTTTGTTGGCGGTGGGCATACCATGCTGCCATGGATTTTTGTTGGCGTGTTTTTTCCTATCGGATGTGGTATAGTTGTAGAATAGACATGTCTAGGATAATTTTATTTCCTATTGTATTTTTCTTCATATTATGTTGTTTTTGTGTAATTAGGAGATTTTAAGTATTTAGGGAAGTAGTCATGTTTTGACTTATTTTTGATACACCTTACAAAATTTGTGTTTTAGAACTGTGTGAATGTATATATGTGTGAACTTTGTGGATCTTGTTATGGCATTAGGAATAGGGGCGTGATAATCACTTTTTAACAATTGCATAAGCTGAATAGGCAGTAGTTGGTAATATTGATACTGTGGTATCTGTGTGAGATACTACCTAGTTCCCTTTGTGTGTCAAATTCTAAATTTGCCTGGCTAGTCTTGGCTAGGTTAAATGATAGTAGGTTAGAAAAGGACCATAGGCTAGTTTTGATTTTTGTCCACTTTTTTCCCAAATGACCTTCTATGTGTTAGTTATACCCTTGATCCCGATTTTGAGCCTTGTAGACTATTTTTCTATGTTTCTCCATTCACCTTCCCATTTATAGTACAAAGAACCTATTTTGGCCCTGGTCCTCCTTGGACATTGTGCACCTCAACTCAGTTAAAATACCTAAGTTGAGGGTGTTTACATAGGGGTGCATATTCTAAAATAGGTATGAAGAAGGGTAAAATAAGAGAAAAAGGTTAGCAGAGCTTTATGTGGTAGAAAAAGAAAAAGAAAAAGTAAACAAAAAGAAAAAAGAGAAAAATAAAAGACCACACCCAAGCTGAATGTGCAGCAACGAAGAAAAAGGGAGAAATAAGGGTAGAACAAAAAGAAAATTATCTAGAAAGTGAGACCCCAAGGTTAGTGTTGTGCCAAGGAGGCTTAGTCATTTCATATGTCCATATGTACGGTACCAGCCCTAGAACCTACATTACAAGTTGAGAAAAGTCCTATATTGACCTAACTTAACTATCTGAATGCTAAGGTAAAGAAAATAAGGCCAAGATGATGGTATTTGGCATTCATTGATTGGAACTTCTCTTTTGAGTGTGAGTGTATCTTGACCTTACCTGCCTTGACATGCATGATTTCATATGAGTGAGTGGGACATCTTTGTTGTGAGGGAACTAGAGTTATATTGCTAGTTATTTGCTTGTTTCGAATAGTGTAACTTATATATATGAGTAGTTGTCTGTTACTAATTTAATTTTTATACCTTGAACCCATTGTGTCACATTTTTTAGCTTCATGTTCATACATATTTGGTTTTGAAAAATAAGATTGGAGGGGGATGTCGTGTTTTGAGTTTACGTGTTGACTGACTTCTTTGAATAACTTAGTTTCTCCTAGTTAAGTGTTGTTTTTGTTTTTGTTATTAATTGTTTCCTGAGGAAATGCAAATGTTTTAAGTCGAGGGTGTTGATGAGCTATAGATATATAGCACTTTTGACTCTTAAAACAAGGAAAATATACAAGTTTCTAGGGATATTTTGTTAGATATGATCCGTTTTGGGTTTGTTTTGCAGGAAACAATGTTATGAACAATAAGTTCATGAAAAAAGGTGAAAAAAATATGTTTTTGGCTATTTTTTGAGAAACTATGGATATTCGGGATGTTTTCCAGATTTTTTGTGATCAAAGCATGTTCAGGAATAAAAAAAGAGCTGAAAAATGACATCCAAAACTTACTAAGTTAACATATGGCTACAAAGATGACCTACAGACCACAAGTAGGCAAGACATGTACGAGAAGTCCAAAATCTCAAGAATTGAACTGGTAGGATTTTTTCTCTTAGTACCTACGATTAGTATCTGAGACTAGTATCAGGACCACAGGTACTATCTGTGCCTTGTGACAGACCGTGGTTATGGACCGCAGCGGCCACCAACTTAGCTTTCCTCTATTTTATTCGGGCTTTGGTTTTAGGGCTCCCTTTTTTATAATAAATACCCTTTATGTACTTCTTAGTTAGAGCTACGCATGTTTGATATTCAGAAATATATTTTGATTCCATGACCCGATTTTGATCTTGGATTTTATTGTATTGACTTTAGTTCATTAATTCAGTTACATTTGTGGGTTTTATTACTTTTTATTGTTATGATTTCAAATATGAATGCTATTAATTTCCTTACAAACATCAGCAGCTAAAACCCATAGCTAGGGTTATGGAAACTCTGATGGATTAACATAGAAGGGGAAGTGCTTTTGTTGTTCTAGAACCGATACCTATGTATGTATTGCTTTATCATTGTTAAGATAGATTTCTTAATGGGTGGACATATTAGGGGCCCGCCTAAATATTGATGTTTTCTCAAAAAGAGGAGCAATGACTAAGAAAAAAGAAAGATAACATTAATTTGTAGTTTAACAGTTGATCGACGCTTCTAGGTTCTATCTTACTAAGATGGTTTTGTTTTCTTTAGTAACTAGAAAATCAAAAGTTAATAGTTAATTTGGATTAATATAAGGGTTAGTAAGGCAACATCCTGATACTAAAAATGTAAAGGGTGAAATCCTTCTGCTCATCCAAAGGACTGCAAAAGTTACATAACTTATCGATTCTTCATTCAAGGTATTAGGTTAGTTCAACAAAGCACGATAATCCTACGGATTTGAGAATCCAGGGGGGACACAATCCTAGTGTTCACCTACACTGAGTACAATCAAAGTTAATATAGTTACTTGCTCGAGATTACAACATCAAAACCCCTTATGTACTTTTCTTGTTCTGTCTGTGGACTACAATTACTTAAGATCTACAAAGCCACGTGTTCCCTTGGTATTTGACCCCAACCTATGTTGTGTTAATATATTTTGACAGTGACCATATCATTATGTAATAGAATTTGTTGTTTGGACATCAATCATTTCCCGAATCTAACCAATGACTATGTTTTCAGATAGGAGGAGTGAAATGTGGTCAGAACTGGTTCATGGATAGTAGATGTTGAAATAATATGATAGGGAGGACTGACTTCTTTCTTTCTCTCAAGACAATTCAAGGTGGAGGTGTCTCTTTTGGAAATAGTAAAAAAGGCTATATTCATGGTGGGGGAAAGATTGGAAAATCATCTGATCAAGCAATCAAAGACGTGTACTATGTGAATTTCCTTAAGTAGAGCCTTCTAAGTGTGAATTGCCGTAAGTAAAGCCCTCTAAGTGTTTCTAAAATCTGTGACAAAGGAAATGAGGTCAAATTTTCAGCTAATGGATGTACTGTGTCAAGCTTGAAATCTTGGAAATTTCTTCTCAAAGCCAAGATGATACAAAAATTGTATGTGGCTAATTTGGAGTCTAAGGGTCATGGGGAATTAACTTGCTTAAGTGTTCAAAATAAAGACGTTGATTTATGACATCGAAGGTTGAGACAAGTAAGTTCCTCTTTGTTGAACAAGTTGATTTCAAAGAATCTGTTCTATGGCATGCAAAACCTAAAATATCCAGACAACAAAGTTTGTAATGCTTGTGTTAAGGGCAAACAAACTAGGTTTTCCTTTAAGCTGAAGAAGAAGGTGAGTACTTCTAGACCCCTAGAGATGTTGCATATGGATTTATGTGGACCGATTAAAGTATAAAGTAGTGGAGGAAATAAATATGTGTTTATGATTATGGATGACTACCCAAGGTTCAACTGGACCATGTTCTTGAGAACAAGGGATGAAACCTATGAGGTTTTGGTTACCTTTACGAAGCAAGTTAAAATGAAGTTGAATTGTAAGATTGCTCAATCAGATCTAATCATGAAAATAAATTTTAGAACACCCAAGTTGCAAGATTTTGTGCTGAAAATGGAATCAGTCATAACTTCTTTACTCTAAGGACTCCTCATCAAAATAGATTAGTTGAAAGAAAGAACAGAACTCTCATAGATATTGTCAGGACCATGCTGATTAATAGTGGGCTTCCAAAGAACATTTGGGTTGAAGTTGTAAAAACTGCTTGCTATGTGATAAACAGGTTTTTAATTAGATCACTCCTGAACAAGACCCCATATAAGTTTGCATTCAATAGAAAGCCTAAGCTTAATTACTTTTGACCTTTTGGTTACAAATTCTTTATTCTAAATAATGGGAAGAATGATTTAGGAAAGTTTTACTCCAAAAGTGATGAAGCACAAATCTTCCCATCCACTTTAGAATCTGACTACACTTTTTGAATCTACAGTCGAAATAAGAGCTCAAGCCAAAAATTCCATGGCATTCTCTGTATTTCTGTCCCAAATTAAGCCTAAAAATATGAAAGAACCTCTGAAAAATGCTAACTAGATCAATGCAATGCAGGAGGAGCTTCAGCAATTTGAAAGAAGTGTAGTATGGCACTTAGACCTCATACTCGTTGACAAAGCAATAATTGGGACTAAGTGGGTGTATAGAAACAAGCAGGATGAACCAGGAACTATCAATAGAAAGAAATCAAGGGAGGTTTTTCAAGGGTATAACAAGAGCAAGGAATTAATTATGATGATACATTTTCCCTAGTAGAAAGGATAGAGGCTATTAGGATTCATATTGTTTTTACGGCCAATATGGGGTTCAAACTCTTCCAAATGGATATCAAAAGTGCATTTCTAAATGGAAACTTGAAGGAAGAAGTCTATTTCAAAGAACCTCCAGGTTTTCAAGATGCAGATTTTCCTCATCATGTACTCAAATTAGACAAAGCTCTATATGGGTTGAAGCAAGCTCCTAGGACTAGGTATGAGAGACTTTCAAAGTTTCTTCTGGACAAAGGCTCTTAAAAAGGGAAAATTGATACTACTCTCTTTTTAAAGTCTAGAGGTAGTAGCTTATTCATTGTTCAGATATATATATTGATGCTATTATTATTTGGGCTACTTCTGAATCCCTGTGTGAAGAGTTTGCAAAGCTAATAGGGAGTGAATTTGAAATGGTCATGATAGGAGAACTGAGTTTATTCCTAGGTTTTCGAGCCAAGCAAACTTCTCAAGGGACAATGATTTTTCAAGAGAAGTACATTAAGGAGCTACTAAATAAATACGACATAGGAGATACCAAGCCAACTGAAACTCTAATTGCAACTAGAACCAAGATGCATAATGATGAATTGGGTCCCTTAGTTAACGAGACCATGTATAGAGGGATTATTGGATCCTTATTATATCTCAATATAAGCAGGCCATATGTTATGTTTAGTGTGGTAATGTGTGCAAGATTTTAGGCCAGTCCTAAAGAGTCTCATTTTAAAGCTGCAAAAAGAATTCTCTGGTCACCCAAAGGTATAGGGGACCTGGTCCTGCATTATCCTTTTAGAGACAGTTTTAATCTGGTAAGATATGTTGATATGATTATGTTAGATATCTAGTCGATAGAAAAAGTACCTCCAAAATGGCTCATTTTTAGACTCTTCCTTAAATCTCCTAGGGTTCTAAGAAGCAAAATTCAGTCTATTTATCTATTGTTAAAGATGAATATGTAGTTGCAACTTCTTGTTGTGCTCAATTATTTTAAATCAAACAGAAACATATGGACTTGGGGAATGTCTCAGACACTATCCCTCTGATGTGTGAAAATGCAAGTGCTCTTAACATGGCCAAGAATCTAGTGCAACATAATAGGACCAAGCACATTGATGTGAGGCATCAGTTTTTGAGAGACAGTGTTGAGAAAAGAGCTATTTGCATGAAGTTTTACTAGAATAAAGATCAAATAGAAGACATATTTACTAAGGCTCTTCATAAGGAAAAATTTGTGAAATAACAAAATGAGGTTGGGGTTGATCAAAATAACCTTACCTACTCGATAAATTAGTTTTTCTCCCTAAAAATGGCTATGATTAGGAGAAAGGTATACTTGGTAAAGTATGTACTATTGGTATAGATTAGTATCATTTCTTTGCAGCCATACACCCATAGGAATAACTTTCGAGGAGGACAGATGTGACATGCACAAAGTTGAGGATTCACTCAAGAAAGAGAGGTACCTGGTCCCATCTTTCAGGGTAGTATCATGAATATGCGTTTTTTTGTTTGGTTAGAAAAATCTGTGTCCACTCTCTCCCTATGTTATAAAATTGTCCTATTCTAAAAAAAAAGGATGAGTCATCCCAAAAGTGAAATTGATCACATCTCATTCTCACAAAAAACCCTTCCTTGTGCTTATTTATTCTTTTAAATCTTGTTGTACCCACTCTTTCTCTTGTCAAAAGGCAAAATCTAGTAAAACAATTAGCCCTACAATGAAAAAGACTTCCAAATGGGTGCAAATACCCTATTTTCATGTGTATCGAAAGACTCTGAGCTTGGCATAGATAAGAATTCTCTCTCAAATCTTCTTGAAAAACACCTTTCTTCTCTTACTCTTCCAAAGCCAAACTCTGTCTTCACTCAACATGTTGATGAAGAATCATCCTTAAAGCCTCATAGTTATTCTAGTAACATATTGATGGATTATGTTTGGGTTGTTGAAAATCTCATCTAAGTGTCAAATAGTCCATGAAAGAGTGTGTTTGGTCCTAAGGAACAAAATGTCAGTAAAATAACAAGAAATCCTGTAGAGAAGTCTAAAAGTTCTACTAAGAAGCAGCATACTTTGGAGGTACTTGGTCCTAAGAAGAGGAAAATGACTGAAAGAGAACCCATCAACATTTCTAAAAAGGGAAACCTGGAGAAAGAAGGAAAGGTTGTGTCTAAAGAAATGAGAAACGGATTCATGAAAAATCAAAAGGTGCTAACTGGGAGGATCTTTGACTTAAGTGAATTAATAGAACCAAGCATGATAGAGTTATTTGAGCTTGTTAAACATCAAGTATGTCTCCATCTTATAGGAGGACCCATTCCCACAATCTTTGATGAAGTAGTCAGGAAATTGTATTCCACATTGTATTTTTTCAAGACAAACTGAAGATAACTATTGTAGTTTAAGGAAAAAGGGTGAATCTTGATGTTGCATTACTTGGGAGAATTTTGTATGTTCCAATCAGTGGTGTGAGGATTGTCTCAAGGCAACAACCCTCAATGGATTTTTTGGCAAAAGCATCAAAGGTTAAAGGAAACTGTATGGCTGCAGTGAATAGGAAATCACTCAAGAGTAAGTTACAATTTGTCTTAGAATTTGTTAATAAAGTAATTCTAGCCAGATCACAAAAGAGGAATATTGCTTCAGCTACTGATTCGTATGTGACAGAAGGCCTTAGCAGTTAAGAGGTCATTAGTCTACCCAAGTTAATGATGGAGAACATACATAAAGTTGTTCTTTGGAAAAATGGAAAACATGAATGCCTTATGGATACTAGTTAAATAAAGTGTTTGATCATTTTTTTATTGTTTGAGAAAATTGAACTCCTAAAACTTTGCTACAACTGTTTGGTATGAAGACTTTGGTCAAAATTGAGTGTGTGAAATAGAAATCAGGTGACATCTTTTAAAGTGAGCTTCGCAAGGTAATAGAGTAGTTGAAGTTCAACATAGCTACTATAGATTCAGAGATCAATAAATTGCACATGACATTTCAGTATCTTTCTAATAAGGACCCACTAACACGACACGACCCCGGGCCTTGTCGTAATGGGCATCCCTAGTCCAACCAGGACCGGGGACCGCCCCTAGTTACCCAACCCAACCACTTATATCCATCCTTATGTGGGCTAAATTTCAATGCCAAAATCAACACCAATACCAATCCCGCCCATACCAACCCCAAAAATTACCATAAAGACTCTATGAATAAGAGTTAACAAATACGATTAGGAAGTTCCCCCATCCATGGAAAAAACCAATATCTAAATTAAAGGAAAAGTGTCGAAAGAAATCCATAACATGAAATGATGCCTCTCGAAAGCATGGAAGCTCACCACTTTAGTCCAAATACTGATATCACATCTGTGTGCTAAACAGGAGGAGTAGAATAGTTGGTTCCTACATAGCGTGGGTATACAGCCGCCAGTAGACTAGTTTAACAAGTGTTCGCTAGCATGAATCTCGGGATAAGGATAAAATAATGCCAGTTATAAAACCAAGTAAAACCATCCATAATGCATACAACCATTCATATATAAGTTCAGGAAAGGGAACCAGGTTTAGTAGGCATTTAAAACCTTTTACCTAGGCTGTGTAGCTTGGCCATCCTATACCACCCACTGGATATATAGGTTCATCTCCCTCTGCTGAAGGACCCCAGTGCATGTAGCCGCATAACAAGGAAGTATCCCATGGTATAACTAGTACATCCCCTAAGAAATAGTGTGACACACGCACATGGTCCACTAAGACCAATCCTCATATCAGAAAATATGCAATTCTAGTTTGGGTCCCACTAGGACCACGACCTTCCATTGCTTTGCTACACATCCCACCATTATTTCTAAATTAAAACTAGTTTCCAAATAACCAAACTATTATCCATTTATTAACCAAGGAAAATATTAGTGATATCCTCTTACCACCCCTTACTTGCTAGTAATATCCATAGCAAAACATTTTAGGTTAAGGAGACCTTAGGTGCCCTTTCAATTGACATATTAAATCCACTTGGGTGACTTCTATGTTCTCCAAAATCATAACGATTGAATTTAAACCATTCAAAAGTTCTATTAAAAGAAGTCAATGGAATGAACTTATCTTTATAAGCATTTTATCAAATACCTTGGAGGCATAATATAACCAAAACCAATTACAAAGACCATTAAACCATTACCACACAATTTAATTGTCCAAAACCACCATTAATGCATACAAAAGCATAAGTAAAACCATAGGGAACCACTACCAAGCATTCAATATAAAAAAACCCCAAATAGTAGCTGAAAACCATAAGCATTAAAGAGTAAGACCATGAAATCAATCATATAAACAATGCCTTTATTTGAGATTAAAATGATGGAAGAGAATCATGCCTTATACCAAAGAATTGATGGAAACAAATCCCCAAGAAAAGCCCCAAAGCAATCCGTAAGATGAAACCCTAGCCTTCTTTCCATAAAAGCACTTGAGACAATGATGGAGTGTTTTTGAATAGTTTGTAAGTGTTAATAAATAGAATCATAGAGTAAATATCCTCAAAAGTGTATTAGAAGTTGTGGGTCCAAGTTAGGATAAGAAGGAAATTTTCAAGAATACCCCCCACTTAAGTCTCTTAAAAACCCATCACAGGGATACGACTGACCTATATGAGTCGTACCCTCCTATACGATTGGTACCCACCACTCACATCCAAGCCTCAACTCTTGGATCAAACATTGTCCAATATACGACTCACCCAACCAATTCATAACCACAGCATACGATCTATACCCATAACCCATATCCATGTCAAAATGAAATACCAGGAGGATTAAATACTTCCCACCATACGAGTCCTTGATTAGACTCGTAACAATCCCTACGAATCATACCCCTAAGACATACCCATTCCACTGACCATAACCATCCACTAGGATAAAATAATGCTAGTTATTAAACCAAGTAAAACCATCTATAATGCATACAACAATTTAAGTATAAGTTCCAGGAAAGGGAATTGAGTTTAGTAGGAATTTAAAACCTTTTACCCAGGTTATGTAGCTTGGCCGTCCTAAACCACCCATAGGCTATATGGTTTCATCTTTCCCTACTGAAAGGGCCCCAATGCGTGTAGCTGCACGACCAGGAAATATCCCAAGGTATGACTAGTACATCCCCCAATAAATAGTTTGACACACGCACATGGCCCGTTAAGCCCAAGCCTTGTATCGTCAAATATGAGTTTCCACTTTTTGTCTCTTCGGGAATGCTACCTTTCATGACTTTGCTACATACCCCACCAATATTTCCCAATTGAAATTAGTTTCCAAATAACCATATCATTATCCATTTATTAACAAAGTCCAATATTAGTGGTATCATCATACCACCCATTACTTGTAAGTAATATCCGTAGCCATTACTTGTCCTTGACCGTGATTTTGTTGAGCTGACCGTAGTCTATACACATTCTAAGAAAACTATATTTCTTACACACGAATAAGATTGGTGCGCCCCATGGGGACTCACTTGGCCTGATAAATTCCTTATCTAAGAGATCATTCAACTGCTCCTTCAATACTTTGAGTTCTGCTAGTGCCATTCTATATGGCAGAATAAATATAGGTTGAGTATTTGGAAGAAGATCAATGCAAAAGTCTACTCTCTTTTTGGGAGAAATTCCTAGAAGAACTTTGGGAAAGACATCTGAATATCCATTCACGACTGGGAATAATTCGAGATAAGAAGTTTTAGAACTATTTTCCTTAACTCAAACAAGATGATAAACACATCCTTTAGATATCATTTTCCTTGCCTGAAGGTAGGAAACAAGCTGACCTTTGAAAGATGAAGTGCTACCCCTCCACTCTAGGACAAATTTATTAGGAAACTGAAATTGCACTATTCTATTTCTACAGTTGACTGTGGCATAGCAGGAATGAAGCCAATCTATGCTGAGAATGACATCAAAATTAGTCATTTTTAATTCGACTACATCTGCTAAGGTGACTTTCTAAAATATCATGACCGGACAGTTCCTGTATACCCGTCGGGCTATGATAGTTTTACCCACTAGGGTAGATACTGAAAAGGGCTCTGCTACAATTTTAGGACTAACTCTGAAATCAACTGCTATATAGGGAGTAACAAAAGATAAAGAAGCTCCTGGATCTAGCAAAGCGTAAACATGCACATGAAATATCTGTAACATACCAGTAACCACATCAGGAGAATTTTCCTGATATTTTCGACAATGAAGAGAAAAGAGTCTATTTGGTCATTTCCTACTAGTAGCACTGGAGATGGTACCCTACTGGTTTGGGTGACCGGACTGAGCTGAGGAACGATTCTACTAACCTTGAGGACCTGGCTGAGGTCAGTCTCTGACTTTATGGCCTGGTTTTCCACATCCATATCAAATACCACTGCTAGCTCTACAAATACCTTGATGGTGCTTGCCACAAGTATGGCAAAGGGGATAGGTATGGGTACTACTAACACTGCTCTGAGACTTAAAGCCTGGCGCACTATCTCTATTATCATCCCTGAACTTAGGAGCAGGAGCACTGGTTGAAGAAGGATATGGAGCTGATGACTTAGGACAAAAATAACAATGGTTTCCTCACTCTGACTTAGGCTGAGCAAAGTTAAAACTACCTATCCTAGCTTTCTTATTCTACTTCTCCCTCATCTTCATTTTTTGTTGCTCTATCTATTGATCATGGGTCATAAGCCTGGCGGTGTTTATGTCACTATTCAAAATCATGGACCTGTACTCATTGACCATACTATCATTCACCCTACAGACAAAACCCTTCTATCTGCAACCACATAAGGAGCATATATGGCTAATTGAGTAAACTTAAGAGAATACTCTTTCACCGTCATGTTCACTTTCCCGAGTTTAATAAATTCTAACACTTTAGCTTCTTTCAAATCTAGGGGAAAGAATATATCTAAGAAGGAAGTATCAAACTCCTCCCACTCAATAGGCCGTGCATCTATAGCCCTCTCTGACTTTCACTATTTGTACCAAGTCTGAGCAATATCCTGCAACTGATATGCAGCTAGCTCCGCACTATCACTAGACATAACCCACATGATATCTATAACCTTCTGAACTTGATCAAAAAATTCTTGAGGGTCCTCATCTGACTTAGACACAAAAAGGATAGAGGATTTATTCAGGTGAAGTCCTGAATCCTGGATGTAGCTGAATTGGCCACTAGGTTGGCCAGAATAACAACTGGTCTTTCATTATGAGTAGCAACTAACTGAGTAAGAGTAGTGATTGTAGATCGGAAATCTGCATGAGAAACATGTTCGCCCAAAGGATCTTCGGGCTGAGGGGCTGGCTGATTCTCGTTTTTTCTTTTGGGAGGCATGTTCTGTAGAAGAAAGGGGAAATGAATTAGACCAGGCGAATAGATTTACTAGAGATTATGCTCATTGGCACGACATGATACTGAATGAAAGGAACTGTTCCTAAAATATCTTATAGCCTCCTGTACATAAATCTGGTGCACAACACACCCATGCATAAGACTCTACTAGATGCAACTTTAAGACTTCCTAGGATACTATTGAACATTAGGCTCTGATACTAAGTTTGTAACGCCTCGAATCTGGTCCCCAAAATGCTACACAGTGATCATGACCTTGAAAGACCACATGCTAACCCATGACTGATATATGTACCTGTACACTACATAATATATTGTATAAATACAGAAATAAAGGTTGAAAGGCCATAAGGTTCAAAACTATAACATAACTAATAAAACATAACATATGGATGGGGTATGAAATACCCTAAAAAACTAAAATAAATTGTCTGAACATATTGTACTCTGAAAAAGCCTCTAACTGACTGAAATATTTGAATAAGGAGTTGATGGGACATGCTCCCTAACTCTAACTACTGAAATAAATTAATTAATGAGATAATAAAGTAATGATCATGTCTCAAAGGATAAGGACTCACTATTAACTCTTACTGCTAAGACTGGAATACTACCGATGCTCTGGAGTTCATGCTTCTAAACATATGGTATAAAATACCATAGAGAAAATGCGTCACTATGATTGAATGTAATGGTATGTGCGGCAGGATGAATGCAGAGGGTTCACATGCATGAACTATACTAACTGACTTGATAACATAAACATGAGAATCCATGCATGAAAACATAGTAACTATAATCGAGTTCATGATACTATGACTACTAAGCCTGAGTATTGATAACCTGAGATACTGGTAACTCTATAACTAAAATAATTGATACTATGAGATTGTATCTAGCAGTTTAGATTCTAATAGAACTATCTGAGTTCCATACTGTTCTAAGTTGACTGTATCTGACAGTCCTGAATTCTGTAGAACTATCTGAGTTGTACTATTGAGACTGAATGACTGTATCTAATAGTCATGATTTCTGTAGCTGAAACTATGGGAAGTAGTTATCTATTCGACATACCCCTAATACGCCATTATGGCTGAGTTGGGGTCCAATATGTAACCCCAATTTGAAAGGTGTCAATACTACACCACTGGTAAGGACAATCTATGAGTAACCCTCATATAATAGGTAACTCGAGTGAGAATGGTGGGAACCCTCTTATAACAGGTTAATCCACCTTATTTACCCTTATATAACATGTCATGATGTCTCACCCTACACTGGCTACGTAATTTTGAAATGCAAGGATTACTTCTAAGAATCACACCCTCATATAACAGGTGGGTTCCCATCCTTGGGTTTGCTCCGTGCTAATTTCTACTCCCATCTAGATAGACACTGAACACAATTAACTGAACTAACTGGACTGAGTTAACTGAGTTTTGTTGATTGACGAAATACTACTGAGATCACTGAGTTTTCCTGAGACATAAGACTGACTGAATTCAATGGATCATGGCTTGATTGAGAGAATCTTGAAAACATAACACTGATTCTAGGCACACAGCTAAATATTCGGGTACAAGTACCTCTATGACTCGATGGGAAGAAACTAACAAAATATGAATTTCTTGAATACATGACCACATTAACAATCCAAATATAATAAGTTGGTGAATTCATGAAGTACAAGTTCTAAAGCACCACAATGGCCACACATATATCCATAACTCATTGACTAAGACATTTTATCAAATACTTGACATACATGAACTTTTACATGAATGGGATTTCATATTATTATACTAGTATGGCACTTTTCCTTCACATAGGCATTTAATCAAATACATTGGGAGCATGCTTTGGTTATACAATAATTAACATAACTAATAATCACGGATACATCCATAAACTTGTAAATTGAAGAGGTTTATTGTGGTTATTATGCAAATATTCGTATAATAGGGTCAATCATTGGAAGAATGTAATTTAAAACATGAATCAAAAACCCAAAACATCATGAACATGAAATTTCAATTCTATTTAAATTATGAACATTCATAAATATAGAAATCTTGTATTTTGAAAAGAAATTCTTGAGCTTCATGGGTGAAAGGAACCCATAAATCAATACATGGCATACCTGGGTGGATGATTTCTTGAATATTGATGGAGGAAAACTTAAATTCTTGATTGGGAATTAAACACCTAGGGTTTCTAGTTCTTGGGGATTATATTTAAGAGAAAATTCTAATTTGATGTTGTAGATGGATAATGAACTTATGAGCCTAAATCTGATATAATTATAGGTTAAAACTGGTGGAAAAGACCCAAATACACTTTAAAAATGACTTTAAAATACCTCAATAAACTATGCGACGGTCCATCACTGGGTTGACGGTCCATCGGTCCTGACCGTCACGCCTGGGTAGAATAGGGGTTCACTACCTCTTCTGCAACTACTTTGGTGATGGTCAGTCGCTAGCTTGATGGTCCGTTGGCCTGAGTCATTGCCCTTTGGTGGTTATGACTTTTTTGTAAAATGGCCATAACTTTCTATCTCGATACCGAATTTGAATGAAATTGGTATCGTTGGAAAGTTAATTCAATTTTTCACATAACAAAAAGTGTAAATATTAAAAAAATTCCACATATATAAAAGTGTATTCATTTTTCAAAATAAGTTGCTAACATACTTGAGATGATTTAAAGCTAGGTATAAGTATAGGGTATTACAGAACTGGAGAGTAAATTTTGAGAAGTTAAGTTAAAGTGATTTTTAGTCTTTTACCCCTTATAACTCCTAACCCATGACATTTAACCCCATTAGGCATTACTTTTTGTCTCTTTTCTATCAATTAAACAACACAAAATCTCTCATTCCATTCTCAAGAACAAAATTAGGGTTACTTCTCAAGATTCTCTCGCAGGTCTTAAAAATCAAGTTTGCTTCTGTCAGCCAAGAACTTTAAGGTATGTGGGGTTTATGAATAAGGATATTCTTTTATCCTTCTGCCCAAAACTTATTTTAAAGTTAATGTTAGCTGATTTGCAATTAGGGTTCATACCAAAAATTATCTTGCATTGAGTTTATGAAATTATTATGTGATTGAAGTATTAAAGTGCATACATGTTCCTATCTATTTATGTTTTGACGTGAAGATTTGCTATTATAATTTGAATATCATGAGTTTGATTTGAATCATTGATTAAAGGTTTCCAATTGAGTTTTAAGAATGATATTGTATTACAAGTTAGGGGAAAGAAATTAGGTGATTCAATGCTTAAGTATAAGCACTAAGTTTACAAAAAAGTTTGATCTTTTCATTCAATGAAAAGACTTGAAATCCATGATTTTTCATCTTGATTATGATTTAAAGTAAAGAGAAGCATAACTGGTTATTCAGTATATTAACCCTTATGCTAGTTTAAGGTGGATTTCATTAAGTATGAACATATAAGTATTCTGGGAGTACTATTTAGCACCGAGAAAGAATATGGGTGAGTGCATCCTAAATTCTTGGAACTATGAGCCATCATAGGTTTAGATTTTTCCTAATATGGATGAAATTAAGAATAGTGATCACTGAGTTAAGGTTCTATTCCTATGGCAAGGGTAGAACAATCTCCAAAATATGGGTAAAATAGTTGAATCCATGGTAGCTCACATAGTTTATGTCAGTTAGAAGAATCTCCTATAAGAAAGAGTAAGAGTAAGGTTTCTAGAACTAAGTGTTATGGCTCACAATGTTTATCCTTATGCTTCATTACTTATGTTTATGATTTTACAGTCTTTGTTTTATTCAAGCTCAATCTGAGTCATTTAAACTTAGCATGAAACATTTGAGAGTCTATATCTATATACAGTAATTGTTTTACTTATGCATTAACCCCCACATACTCAGCATATTCAAAAGATATTGACCTATATATATGTCTACGAGCTATATTTTTTTATAATATAAGTTCTGGAGTTCATTTCCAACAGCTTGATTGACCACGTGCATCCTTACCTACATCCTAAATTCTTGTGAGTCGTCATAGTCCAAGGGTCCATTTATCAGATTTTTATTTGTTGATGGAAGTGTTTTAGTTATATAATTTTTTCTTATGTCCGAGTTAGCTGGGGTCTGTCCCTGTGGCTCTCTAGCCAGTAATAGAGGATTTTCAACCTATTTAAGTTTTAAGTCAAAGAGTTGTTTAAAGATTCCCAAGTTAAAGACTTTTATAAAGATATGTCTTTATTTACTGTTAAGTTCTATTTATATCAGTTCACTTTTCTTATGAGTTTCAAGTTAAGAATGTTGAATGGGTTAACATGGGACTATTTATAGTCTTGAGCACTGTGTGATGTCCAGGGGTTACTTTAAGATTATTACAAACTTTGTATCAGAACCAAATATTTTGAGGAGTCCTGGGTAATCAGAAAAGTTGCAATAGTACAGTCTTAATCATGAGTTTAAAGCATGCAACATTTATGAGCATTAGGCTATGGAATGAATTAGAAATCTTCAATTCTTTTATCATCTATCGTGCTTACAATTTTCTCTATCTTTCTTATATCATGCTTTTACATGATAGACTATGCCTCCTCATCCAGTCGATGCATGTGGAGATGGTGATCAACCACCCTTGCACGCCGACCCCTTAAATTAAAATGTATCTCATGATAAGTTTTAGGCTATTTCCCAAGTGTTGGCCCAAGATATGATCAACAATATTTAAGGGAACTAGCAGGCAGTGGTCCAACTTCAAGAGAATGGTAATTTAGCTATAGCCCAGATTTCAGACTTCTTAAGGATGAATTCTCTTGAGTTCCATGGGTCAAAGGTAAATGAGGACCCATAACTCTTTATTGATGAGGTGAAAAAAATAACTTAGATTATGCATATTACTAAAGAAGAGAGTGTAGAGTTTGTATCCTATAGGTTAAAGTATGCTGCTTATGATTGGATTACATTATGGAAGGATGGTAGGGGTGAGAATACAGCTCTTGTGAGTTGGTAGGTATTCCAAGATGCTTTTCTGATAGGTTCTTTCTGTATGAGATAAGGAAGGATAAAGTAGAGAAGTTTATGAACTTAAGGTGGGGTTATATGATAGTGAAAGAGTACTGCCTTATGTTCAATTAACTTTCTAAGTATGCTTCTGAGTTGTTGGCTGATTTTAGAGCTCATATGAGAAAGTTTGTTACTGGGGTGTTTGATTTGGTGTTCAAGAAGTGTATGGCTACCATGTTTATTAGAGCTATAGATATTTATTGATTGATTACTTATGCTCAATAGATTGAGGTAGAAAAGTTGAAGGAAAGATAGAAAAGGAATATGAGAGCTAGGAATAGACAATTTGAGTTTAGTCATCCAAGGTCTGGAGGGGGAAGCCCATCGTAGTTTTAGGGTCATTGATCAGTGCCTGAGCTATCTTCAACCAATGCCTCTTCAATTAGAACTAGGCTGGAGCGGTAGGGAAGGACTTCAAATTCTAGGTCCTATAATAGTGTAGTCAAGAGGCCAAATTACTCGACATATGCTAAGTATGGCATGACCCATCCTAGTGAGTGTTTGATGGGTAAAGGTGGGTTTTATGGTTATGGTAATATAGGACACAAAATCAAGGAATGTCCATATAATAAGCAAGGAAGCAGAGATGCTCATACTTAGATCAGGCAACTAATTTATCTGCTAAACCAGGCTGCCCATCTCCTCCCCAAAGTGCATCTTCTAGTACCTGATACCGCCAGCGCCAGAATAGGTTTTATTCATTATTATACCATTAGGAGAAGGAGAGTTCACCAGATATTGTTACTGGTATACTTTGTGCCTTTCATTATGATGTTTATGTGTTTTTATACTTGGGATCAAATTCTTATATATAACTCCCTTGGTTGCTGTAAATTTTGGGGTAGGTCCTAAGAGTCTTTCCAAGACCTTCTATGTTTCCACCCAAGTGGGTGAGTCAGTTATTTCCAAATGAGTCTATAAGGAGTTTCCTATTACCACTCTTCATAAGATTATGCTAGTGGACCTAGTAGAGTTAGAGATGGTATATTTTGATGTTATTCTGGGCATGGATTGACTCTATTCATGCTATCTATAGATAGTCGCACCCGTATGGTAAAGTTCCAGTTTCTTAATAAAGCAGTTTTTTGTATTGATCCTCTTTCTGATACTTAGCCCATCTCTATCCCTCCTTATCATATGGCTCTAGCTGAGCTTAAAGAGTTAAAAATAGCTTAAAGACCTCTTAGATAAAGGTTTAATCAGGCCTAGTATATCTCTGTGGGGCACTCCCGTCCTCTTCATGTGCAAGAAAGATGATACTATCAGAATATGTATAGACCATAGAAAGTTAAACAAGGTTACCATCAAGAATAAGTATCCAATTCCTAGATTCGATAATCTATTCAATCAGCTCTAGGATGCTAGGTGATTCTCCAAGATTAACATTACCTTGCAGTATCATCAGTTGAAATTTTGAGAGTAGGATATTTCAAAAATAGCGTTTTGAATGAGTTACGGTCATTTTGAGTTTGAGGTTCTGTCATTTGGACTGACAAATTCTCCAGCGGGCTTTATGGATTTGATGAACAAGGTCTTCAAGCAATATTTGGATATATTTGTCATTGTCTTTGTAGATGACATACTGGTGTATTCTAGGAGTGAGGAAGAGCATGCGGTTTATTTAAGAATAGTGTTGGAGTTGCTTAATGACCGTCAATTATATGCAAAGTTTAGTAAATATGAGTTTTGGTTAGAATCTGTTATGTTATTAGGGCATGTTATTTCAGGGGTTGGTACTTATGTTGATCCACATAAAACTAATACAGTAAAGCACTGGCCTAGTCCCATCACTCCATCAGCAGCTTTTTAGGTTTGGCTGGGTACTATAGAATATTTGATGAAGGGTTCTCCTCTATTTCCGCGCCAATGACTAAGTTAACCCAAAAGAAAGTAAAGTTTATATGGTCAGATAAGTGCAAAAAGAGTTTCCTGGAGTTGAAAGATAGATTGAATTCAGCTTTGGTGTTAGCCTTGCCGAAGGGTTAGATGGATTTGAGGTATTTTATGATGTTTCTAGAGTTGGTCTAGGTTGTGTATTGATAAAAAATGGAAAATTCATAGCCTATTATTCTGGGTAACTAAAGGATTATGAAAGACTACCTATCTCATGACTTAGAATAAGCTATTGTAGTGTTTGCTTTGAAAATTTAGAGGCACTACCTCTATGGTGTGTTTTATAATGTTTTCACTGACAATAAGAGCCTTCAGTACGTATTTACTCTGCGATAGTTCATTCTTTATTAGAGGAGGTGGTTGGAGTTGGTGAAAGATTATGACATAAGTGTTCTCTATCATCTGAGTAAGGCTAATATGGTGGCTGATACACTGAGATGGTTGTCCATGGGTAGTGTGGACCATGTGTAGAAGACGGACAAGAACTAGCCAAAGAGGTGCAAAGATTAGCCAATTTGGGAGTTGTTTTGCTCAACACTAATGATAGGGTAGTAGTAGTTAAGAATGGTTCATAATTATTATTAGTAGTAGAAGTGAAATAAAAGCAGTGGAATGATCCCATCCTTAACCAAACATTGGAAGTAGTTCAACAGCTGAAGGTTGAGGTTTTCTCCCATGTGGGATATGGTGTACTTCGATATCAAAGTGGACTTTACGTTGCGAATATAGATGGGTTGCGTGAAAAGATATTAGCTAAGGCTCATGATTCATGGTATTCTATTCTTCTGGGTGCTACTAAGATGTATTGAGACATGCAAGAAATTTATTGGTGGAATGCTATTAAGAGGGACATAGCTGAGTTTGTAGAAAAAATTCCAAAATATCAGCAAGTAAAGATAAAATCCAAATATCAGGAGGTATGATACAAGAAATTAGTATCCCTACTTAGAAGTGGGAAGTTGTGAATATGGATTTCATCAACCTCGTACAGGTGTCAACATGATTCAATCTTTGTTATAGTAGATTGAATGACTAAGTCAGCTTATTTCTTACATGTCAAGACTTCAGAAACAACGGAGGACTATAACCGAATATATAGTTATGAGTTAGTAAGGCATCATGGGATATCTTTATCCATCATTTCAGAAAAAGGCACGCAATTCACTTTGCCTTTTTTGTAATCTTTTCATAAAGGCCTTGGTTCAAAGGTTAGGCTTAGTATTGCTTTTCATTCGTAGATCGATGGTTAGGCCGAACGCATATTCCAAACGTTAGAAGACATGTTGAGGGCGTGTGTTTTAGTTTGTAAAAGAAGTGGGATGACCACTTACCATTGATTGAGTTTACTTATAATAATAGTTATTATGCTAGCATTAGATGGGTCCTTTTGAAGCATTGTACAAGCATAAGTGTAGATCACCCATAGGATGGTTTGAGGCTGGTAAAGCGGCTTTGATTGGGATGGATTCTATTCTTGAAGCCATGGAAAAAGTTTAGTTGATTGGTGAAAGGCTGAAGACTGCTCAGAGTCATTAGAAGTCATATGCTATATAAGAAGGAGAGAGCTCCAGTTTGAAGTGGGTGATTGGGCGCTCATGAAGGTGTCACCTATGAAAAGAATAATGAGATTTTGAAAGAAAGTGAAGTTAATTCAACCTTTCACCAATCAACTAAAGAATAATGAGATTTTTAAAGAAAGTGAAGTTAATTCCATGATTTGTTTGTCCGTATGAGATAGTGAAGTGTATTAAAGAGGTGGCTTACTAATTTAATCCTCCAACAGAGTTAGCTACAATTCACCCAGTGTTTGATGTATCAATTCTTAAGAAGTAATTGGAAGTCTGTCCTTGGTAGTTCCCCTAGAAACCCTGGGGGTCAAAGAAAACTTGTCATATAAGGAGATTCCTACTATGATACATGATAGGCAAGTCCAAAGTATAAGGAATAAGGAAGTAGCATCTATTAAACTTCACTGGAGAAACCATTTAATTGAAGGGGCTACTTAGAAAGTTGAGGCAGACATGATGTCCAAGTATCCACATCTCTTTTCTTCCAACTCAGTTCTTACCAAAGGTAAATAGTTATTTTTAGCTAAGACTATCTCTCTTTAAGTCTGTTTAAGTATTTTTGTGTTGTATCATATATGGTGTGGCTAGATTTTTATGATAGATGTAAGCTAGTTAATATATTGGTTTGATTGATCTTTTTCCTAGTCCTAAGTGAGATGACATATTTGAGGACGAATATTTCAAAGGGGGAGATATTGTAGTACCCCATCTCTAAGAGTTTTCTGTCTATCATAGGACGCATTACTCAAGTCGTATGAACAACATACGAGTCATATGTTGATATCATAACCAAGGTAGTACATGCTGGGTGACAATTTGTTATGGTTACTACTCAACTCTTAGAAATTGTGAAGAAGCATTTGGGTCATATGAAAACAAGTCTAAGTTAAATAGTGTAGACTCCTTGAGATTCTGTCCAAGATACGAGTGAGGGGCTAAGGGTCGTATGATAAAGATACTAGTCATAGATGGAGCTCTTAAGTTGTTCAGTGTACACCCTCATTGATTTTGTCCATCTTACAATTTATGATGCCTACTCGTACCACTAAATACGATTCTTACAATCAACTCGTAAGTATTGGCGAGTAAATTTTGAGAAGTTAAGCTAAGGGGGTTTTTAGTCTTTTACCCCTTATAACTCCCAACCCACGACATTTAAACCCAGGAGGCATTACTTTTCCTCTATTTTCCATTGATTAAACAACACAAAATATATTATTCCATTCTCAAGAACAAGATTATGGTTACTTCTCAAAATCATCTCCAAAGTCTCAAAGGTCAAGTTTGCTTCACCCAGCCAAGAACTTTAAGGTATGTGGGGTTTATGAACAAGGACATTCGTTAATCCTTGAGCCCAAAATTTGTTTTAAAGTTAAATTTATATGATTTATAATTAGGTTTCATACCCAAATTATCTTGTCTTGAGTTTAAGAAATTATCTCATAATTGAAGTATTAAAGTGCATACATGTTCTCATCTATTTATGTTTTGACTTTAAGATTCTCTATTATGATTTGAATATCATGATTTTAATTTGAAACCTTGATTAAAGGTTTCCAGTTGAGTTTTAAGCATGACATTGTATTACAATTTATGAGAAAGAAAGTATAAGATTTAAGGCTCAAGTATAACCACTAAATTTAGAATGAAGTTTGATATTTTGATTTAGTTACAAGACTTGAAATCCACAATTGTTCATCTTGATTATGATTTAAAGTAAAGAGAAGCATGATCGGTTATTTAGTCTATAAACCCTTATGCTAGTTGAAGGTGGATTTCTTAAAGTATGAGCATATAAGTATTATCGGAATAGTATTTCGCATTGAGAAAGGAATGCAGATGAGCACATCCTAAATTCCTAGAAACTACAAGCCAACATAGAATCAGATTTTTCCCAATATGTATAAAGTTAAGAATAGTGGTCACATATAAGGTTCTATTCTGATTGCAAGGGTAGAACAACCCCCAACTTGGGAGAGACATTGGACTCCATGGTAGATAACATGGTTTATGTATGTTAGAAGAATCTTCCACTAGAAAGAGTAAAAGTGAGGCTTGTAGAACTAAGTTTATTTGGATGTTGTTATGTTTATTTAGATTATTTAACTTTATTTTTATTGGGTTGTAATATTGGGCACCCTGATGGTGCCTACATTTTATGGACTAGTTGCTTTTGTTTTTCTGTTTGAGCCTTTTATTTTATTTTAATAATTATATCTGACGAGCCTTTTTATATGATATAATGAGTGTCGATATTCTTAAGGTAAAATCATCATGTTTTGGGGATTTTTCAGCTATAGATGCATGGGAAGTCTGAGTACTTGTGGTATTATAGATTTGGGATTGCCAGTATTCCTATGATGATGTTTGAGTAGTCATATGATTTACCCTTGTGAAAGCTGAAATGTGAGTTGAGGACCTAATTTGGTGCTAATAATAGTCAATCTTACATGGTGAAATGCGAAGCAAGAACCCACCTTGAGTCCAAAAAATTTTTTTTGTTTTTTGTTAAAATCAGGGATATGGACGTGAAAGATTTTGTAACAACATTGTACCTCCTTTTGTGACTCCTAAATTTTTAGTTGGTAGTGTCTGGTAAATAGCTCATTTTGACTCTAGTTGCAAATGCAATTGAGCTTCCTTGAAAAGTTTTCTTGTCATATGAATTGAGCTTAGTTGTTTCATTTTCATTCTTACTTATTTCATCCAGAACTTGCCCCGTTAGTCTCTCGAAGATAATTTTTATTGTGCATTGTTAGTGAAATTATCTTAGCCTTCTTTAGAACATATAAACCCACTTTAGCCTAAAGAGCCTACCCATACATAGATAGTATCCCTAGTCTCTTATTTTGAGCCTTTGAACCTATCTTTGGCAACTACATTACAAAACCTGGAGCCATTGGAACTTTATCCCTCTTTTGAACCCTACCCTTCTTGAACTGGAAATTGCAACATAAGGCTAAAAGCCTAAGTTGGGGTGGCCAATCTTGGAAAAAGTAACCTTCGTCCACAATATTGTAAGTGAATGCCTAAACTTTAAACAATGAGAACAAAGGAATAAGACAAAGAAAGGGATCAACGAAAGAAAGAAAAGCATGAGATTGCATAAAAAAATAAATGGATAGAATATGATTTCATTAAATAGGTTAGAAAAATATGGTAAGAGTAGGCACATGAGTAAATTGAGAATAAATGTAGTGGCTCACGCTCCAACTTTTGGGTAAATAATGCATTTTGTAGATTTCAAGGAGGGTGTAGTTAATTTGATCCCAAATATTTATCCCACCCTTTCCTGAGCCTAAATTACAAGCTTGAAAAAGTCCTTTGAGATCTACAACCAAACGTCTTTAAGTTAGTGCCGATAGAAAATAAGGGCATGCATATGCAATTGTACTTGTTTCCATTTAGATATTCTTTGTAAGAGTGAGTTCTTGAACTTTATTCCCTTATTGCATGATAGATACTATAGTGTGTTTGGAATTCCTTTCATGAGGAGGCATGTCGATTAATTGAGGTGGGTAAAGTTGTCATCTTCCAAAAATGAGGCAAGGGAGTGTATTTGAGTCCCTATTGATATAGATTCACTTCTAGAAAGTTAGTAGTTGTTTCTTTGTTGTTATTAAAAGTATTTTACATCCTTAAAAATGTGATTGATTTTGCGATGAGTTACACGAATAGTTTTTCCCATGCATGAGGGATAATTGGTGGTGTTAACCGAGATCAGAATCATTCTGAGCATTTGTTTGTATGAATTGGCTTATAGTCAGTAGTCTCATTGAGTGTAGTGGTGTTACTTGAGGACAACAAGTTTTAAGTTGGGGGTGTTGATGAGTGGCAGATTTTCCACTTATTTATATCCAAATTTGAGCACACTATGATAAAATAATTATGTATATGAAGCTAATTATCTATTGAAATGCACTAATTTCCAGTGTTGGCGATCTTGTAGGAAACCTGACGACATTGAGTTGATACAAGGATTGAAAAAGATAAAATAAGAGCAAAAGGAACAAAAGATGAAATTCAGAACCAGGAGTCGACCCTCAGGTATTGCAATCACGTTCGGAGGGTCATGATTGAAAATAGTCAAAAAGTCAATAGGAGGGCAATCGTGATAGGAAAACTGTGACCGTGGGATTCGTGGACGCAGTTAAGTGGTGGTGATCATGGTTTTGCAGAAAAGCTACAGGGGTTCAATAGAAATCTTACAAAGATGAATCCCAAATCTCTAAAGGAAAAACCCTTACATAATGGAGGTATCTTTCAACCAGTTTTCCAATTTTAAGTAGAGAGAAAGCATTCCAATTATATAAACGACCTAGTGTTAGTAAATTTCCAAGAGATTTTTAGTTGTAATTTGAGATTAAAGTTTGGTTTATTCATTCTTTTCTATTCAATTAACACATTGAATGTCAACTTGGGTATATCTCTTTTCTATAATTTCATGAGTCTCTAAATACTTATCTTGGGGTAATGTGTAATTAGGTGGTTAACTTTGTGTGTGTGTTAAATGTCAGTCTAAATTACTAGTTAAGAAGGTTGGGTTTTGCTATTACTCTAGGCTTGAATTGAGAATTATGGGTGAAAACCCTATCTGACTTGAATCCCATATCATCCTTGAAAGAGGGAAGTGGGTGATGAGTAATAGTGAACTACACTTTGAATTAGCTTTTCTCATAGCATAATCTTAGAAATAGGAATGTTAAGTGGATTTTCTATTCTTAAGCATTATCTTAGAAATAAGGAGCCAGTATGAGGTATTGGATGATGATTTTTACACACTCATGAGATATTTGAATTAATCCATGAGTGAAATTTAGTGTTTTGTTGAAAGAAAAATGCTAATACATTAAATCTAGCCTACCTAAACCCTTAAGAAAAACATGGACTAACCTTTGATTATCCATACATAAATGACCCCTTACGTATCATAACCCCAAGGTTTCTCTTAATTTGATTTACTAGTCACTTGTTACATCCCTCATTAGTGTTATTGTGTGATTTTTCTTAATGAATATTTACACCAAAACCCATAAATTTTACATTACTATTTTTTTTAGTTGCATATTACGGGTTAAATCCTAGTTAACTCTCAACACACGAAAGGTGTTTAAAGATAATTTGTACTCCTTGTGATACGACCATAACTCTTGTTGGGTTTATATTGAAGATGAATGCCTTGCATCAAAATAATGGTGTAAGTCGAGTGTTATCAGCTAGGTAGACCTTTGTTCGGGTCTTATTTCACCCAAAATCATTTTGACCTATTGGTTAGAAAATTGAAAAGAATTTAAATTTAGTTGTAGGACCCATACTTGGTCAAAATGACCTCAGATGAAAAGTTTGAGTTAGCCAACGTGTCCAAATTTTTGAAATTAGTGTGGTTATGCAATTTATTTGTTTATATTGCCGGAATAAATCCCAAGGCATTGGCAAAAAGTTTGAATTTCTTCCACATTTTAGTTGATACCTGGTGAAAGGTGAAGATGTTGTGATTGCACCAACATGAACGACGATCTCCCTACTATGGTGATGTTTCATGGATGGCGATCGTGATATCTCTTTTCCTAGAAAGGGTATTTAAAGGCCTTTTAGGCCTCATTTTAGGCCTCTTTCACTCATTTTCATACTAAAAACCCCTAGAATAGTGTGCTAAACTGAAATTGAGTCTTGGGAATGTCTTGGGAGCTTAGCTAACATATATTTTCGTGATTAACAATGCATTTGAGGTATGAATCCTTCCATTTCATCCTTGAATTTCTCGAATTCTTAACCAAAACTGAAATTAGCTTGGAGGCTTAATTTCGCCCAAAGTAAGCTTATTATTCACCTATATCTTTAGCGGTATGATTCCTTGATGGTGTATGAATATTTGATTGACCTTGAATATGTCTTTTCCATAAGTGGGCCCCACTTAGGGTTTTTGGTATCATTTTTGGATGCAAAGTACAATGGTGCAATATGGGCATCAATATTCTCAATATAATGTGTAGATTGTGTTTTTGATAGCTTGGAACCATCTAGAAGCTTCTCGAAAGGAAAATGCAATAGTTTAGCAGTTCATGATCTTTATTTGGATTTGAGGTAGGTTAGGCTTGCTTCTTGTTAGATTGTGCAATGTTATAGTATAATTGTGATATCTTATTATATTTGGGAGGGATTCTAGGTGTTAGATTGATAAATAGTAAGGCTTATGATTAGTTTCATCATTTAAGTCACTTGAACTCATAGATTGAAATGCTTGACTTATAGACTTGAACCTTACGTAAATTGGCCTTCATGCATCGTGGTCAATATGAAGATGACTTAGTTACTCTAGTTGGATAGAGTGACCTTGTCATACATATTGTGGGTAAGTTGACCCTAGTTCTTACATTAATAGAAGTGCCTTATATTCTATGGTTGAATTAGGTGCAATCTTGTGGAAAGACCTTTACCTTAGCACTATTGGTGGCTTGCTATGAATCTAAGAATTGATTTAGATACCTTAGACCAGTCTCGGGTAGAAGTTAGACTAAGAATGTATTTGGGGAATTAGAAGAGGGTTCTTGATCTATCTTAAACTTGGATTCATGTAGTTCTCATGAAGACCTTAGATGGCTACTAAATACCTAGGAAATTCTCCCTTTAAAGCATGATGGCTAAATTGAGTAAATATATTATGGTGATTACATTGGAAGAGATGTATATGCTTTGTTGACTAAATTACCATAAATTCTATAAGTAACTATGGTTTATGTTATCAATTAATCTCATGTGTATGTTTCCACTTGAGCCATTGATTAAACTATTATTTCGGGCTTTGGATATGCTAGTACTTATTTTGTACTCTTGTTTAGTAATCAAACTAGTGACCATACTAGAAATCCCTCATATTGCTAATATTGTGAGTCATGAGACTAAGGATTCTAGAAGTCATGCTTATTGATTACAAGGGAAGTTATGTTATTTATTATGCTTGAAACCAGGTGATAGTTTTAATACTCTCTTACATATATATATTTTTGTATCGATAAATTTACATTGAAGACGAATGATGAGTAATCAAGGTATGATCTTCTTTATTTCTCCTTTATGTTCATTTACTTTAGCCCTCATAGGGCTTGTCATTTACTTTATCCCTGGTGGGGCTTGTTATTTACTTTATCCCTTGTGGGGCTTGTTTTCTATTATCGATATTAAATTGAATATTATGATGAAATTGATGTTCGGTAAGGACAGAGGAGATTGTGACGATGACATTGATACCCGACAAGGCTAGAGGGGATTATGATGATGATATTGATGCCCGACAAGGGAAGAGGATATTGTGATGATGATATTGACACTTGACAAGTCCTAAGGATATTATGATGATGATGATATACTCGACAATGTCGGAGGATGATTATTTGATATGCTTACGTGTATATCTAACAATTCGAGTCTCGCTAGCGCTATGTATGGTAGTTTTTCACTTATATATACATATATATCTCTATGTGTGTAATGTGGATAGGATGTGGCATTAGAATCCTAAATGTATCCCACTAGTGTTAAATGTATATAAAGTGGTATAGTTAATAATTATTGATAACTAAGGATTAGTGGTGGTTATTCTTTAATTGATTAAGCAAGACTTGTTGGTAAGTTGGGAAACAAGTTGTAAAATGAGGATTCACTTAGTGAGTAATGTTAGTGGTAAATAATGGTTAGATAAGGAGTGTTAGCTATTAAAATAGCTATACGGTGAATAGTTGCTCAATAGATGGCTATAATTATACGATGGTTAGGAATCCCATGGTCTAGTTAATTAATCCTTCCTTATGTAATAACAAATGGATAATGCCTATGGATGATAAGTAACTAATTATGGTAATTGTATTGAATATGGTTATGTGGTCGATGTTGGTAACAAATAAATGTGTGGTAATATGACTGATTGATGAAAAATGTGGAATACGATTAAATAACGATGAGAATCGGATATATTGTTGGTTAAATACCTTATTATTATCTCTCTTGGGTGTACTCTCCATTAGTATGAGATGCGGAGATGAGTTTTTTACTTTATGCACCAGTTGGTGTATAAGCGCCAACTTGTTACTTATTCTTGCTTGTGTGTATGCCTTGTGATGAGTTATGGTTCTAAATTGTCTATTTCTTATGCACAACGATATTGGAATGTGTTGATGACAATATATTATATTGTTATTTCAGTTTAATTACATATTATGTATAGTGATAATGGAGATGATTTAGGTTTAATTCTATAGCTTGACTTACTTTAGATTATTTCACATTATATTATCTTTATATCATGACTTAGCTCAGTCAACCGAAAATGCTTATTAAGTACCTATTTTTTTGGTACTCATACTATACTTTTGTACCTTTTGGTGCTAATTTAAGTACTAGTTGTCGTCATTGACCGTTTCTCGTGCGGTGATTGACTTTTGAAGATAAAGTGAGCTTATAGAGTTTGAGTCACCCCTATTCCCTCTATCTTTTATAGTCAGTCTTTAGTATTTGAGATAATTATATTGACTATATTCTAAGACTTTTGTATTAAATTATTTAAATTAGATGCTCTTGTACTGGCCTTACCAGGTCGTGGTATTGGTTTCTAATGCTCCTATAAATAAGGTTGTAACAAATTGGTATCAAAGCCTAGGTTTCATTAATATTGGTTGTACAAGAGAAAGTATCTATTAGCATCCCGTAGATCAGAATATTAACATCCATTTCCTATTTTTAGAAGGCTATGGGACATTCTTAGGAGTTCTTCACTTCTTTCACTTATATCATGCTAAGAGTCGAAGTTGATTTTTAGATATTCCCTTGAATTTATCATTGACAAATGGCCAGGACAAGTTCTACCTCTACATGAGATAAGGGTCATCAGACTGAGTCTGGGTATCTTACTCCTATTCATGGATGACCTAGAGGTTGAGGATAGCTCGTGATGTATCCCCAACTAGGTATCAGGATAGGTCACCTTACCTATACACTATTCCTACACTTGATCCAGAGATTTTTCCCTCACAGTCATTGGTGGGTATGGACCAACCCAGGATCCACCAAATTTTGTTCCCTCTTTATTTCATAGAGATGCCTTGATTCAGCTTTTGGGGATTGTTGGTGGTATTCCATCCGCTGGTGCACAGTCTACTGATCAGAGTGCCTCTGAGGCAAAGGCATAGCCTGTAGCTTCAACTCGCAGAGTTGATGTTCTGCCTGCACTGATAGTTTTTTAGATAGCAGCTACTCAGCTAGTTGTGACCCAGCCTACTATGTCTTCTGAGAAGAAGAAAATATTGGGTAGATTCTTGAGGTTGGCTTCACCTAGGTCTTCTAGTGTGCCAGGAGAGAATGCATATAAGTTTCTTATTACTTGTGAGGATAGGATTCATGGTTTAGTCCTTGTTGAGGCTCATGGTGTGGATTAAACCATATTTTAGATGGATCGTCTTCTCCTCATAGGTGGAGAGGTTATATGGATTCTAGACCAATTGGATCTTCTCCCTTGTCTTGGAGTAAGTTCTATGAGATATTCTTCGATAAGTATATGCCGTACAGCCTGAGAGATTAATTAAGGGATCAATTCTCTAGATTAGAGCAGGGCACCTTAATATTTGTTGAGTATGAGGCCAGTTTCCATGAGTTTTCCAAGCATGCAACTTCTATTTTAGACACTAAGTGTGAGATAGTTTGCTACTTTGTTATAGGGTTAAGACTCCCCATCTATATGGCTACATAAAATTTAGTTGTTGCAGGTAGGACTTTTGTTAAGGTTTCAGATTATGCTAGTGCATTGGAGGATATGCACCATGAGAGTCGCAAGGGTCGTGATAAGAGACCTAGACTTTAGGGCATATATAGTGGGAGCCATAGTGGTTCTCGATTTAGTAGTGGTAGTTCTCATGTTGGGTATTCTCTGCATCCATCATTTTAGCCTCAGAGTCAGTCTAGTTAATAGGTTTAGACAACTCTTTGGATTAATGACTGAGGTCAGTCTGGTGCTAGTGGTCCCTCAAATTTGTGTGATGATCAGTATTTAAGGGGTTCATCTTTATGTCATTCTAGATGTGGTGTTTATTTTGTGTCAGTCAGATTTGTTGGTTCTGGTCTTGCTCGTATTTCTTATTTTACTTATGGACTTTCTAGTCTTTATTAATGATATTGCGCTAGTCATGGGGCGCTGGTTGTTTCAACTCGGGGTTCTACCCAATTAGAAAAGTTCATCCCTTAGGTAGAGATGGTTCTTATGGTTGTAGAGATAGTTACCAGGGTGCTCGAGAAGGTTCTCAGGAAAAATAGATAGGAGGTCGATCAGGTGCCCAACCAAGCGGCACACATGGTAAGTTATATATAGTACCTACTACACCCAAGAGTGAGACTTTGAATCTGGAGTTACAGGTATGATTTCGGTGTGCCACAAGTTATCTCTTTCTTTATTTGATCTATGATCCACTTATTCTTATATATCTTCTAATTAGTCACCATGATTGGAATTATCTAGTAATTTATTATCTGTGCCTTTGCATGTATCTACTCCCATGGGTGATTCTTTCGTAGTGAATTGAGTATTTATATCTTTTGTTATTACAACTAGAGATTTTGATATTCTTTATGGTGATATTGATACTTGTGTTGACCTTATTATTCTGGATATGCTGGATTTTGATATGATTTTAGGCATAAACTACTTATCTCGCTATCAAGCTATCATGGATTATTTTTTCTAAATCGTTACCTTATCTATGCCTGGTGTACCTCTATTCATGTAGAAAGGATCTGTTAGCTACAAGCTGATGGGGATTATCTCTTAGATTTATTCTAGGAGGCTTATTTTTAGGGGTGGCAATTCTTATCTCGCTTATATTTGAGATAATCGAGTAGAGGGTCCATCATTTGACTCTATATTTGTTGTTTATGAGTTTCCTAATGTGTTCCCTACTAACTTGCTTGGTATTCCCCTTGTTCATGAGATTGAGTTCGCTATTGACCTCGAGCTTAACACCTGACCTATTTCTATGGAACCTTACCTTATTGCTTCTATCGTGCTTATGGAGCTAAATTCTTAGCTTCGGGACCTTCGTAGTAAGGGTTTTATTAGGCAGAGTATGTCTCCATGAGTAGCTCTTGTATTGTTTGTAAAGAAAAAGGATGGTTCTATGCGTATGTACATTAATTATAGGAAGCTTAATAAGGTGACGATTAAGAACTATTATCCTATGCCTCGAATTGAGGATTTGTCTGACCACCTTTAGGGTACAGGAGTGTTTCTAAGTTTCATTTGAGGTTTGGTTACCATCAATTGAGGACTCGCACTAAGGATATCTGGAAGATAGTTTTTAGGACCTATTATGGTTATTATGAGTTCTTAGTGATGTCCATTATGATGACTAACGTCCCAACCGCGTTCATGAATTTCACAAATTGAGTATTCAGGCCTTATTTGGACTCTTTTGTTATTGTGTTCATTCTTGAAATCCTTGTGTATTCAAGGAGTAGTGAAGAGCATGTACAACATTTGAGAATCGTGCTCCAAACTCTAAGAGATTTTTTACCTTTTGTCACATTCTCCAAGTCTGAGTTTTTGATAGATTCAGTGACATTCCTTGGCCATGTGGTGTCTAAGGATGGAATTATTATGGTAGATCCAACAAAGATAAAAGTGATTCATGATTGGACAAAACCTACGTCTCCGACTGAGATTCATAGTTTCACTGGGTTGGCTGATTATTACAGACACTTTGTTGAGGGATTTGCTAATACTTCTGTCCCTATGACAAGATTGACTCAAAAAAAGGCTCTTTTTCTATGGTTCGAGGAGTGCGAGTTGAGCTTCAGAAAGCTCAAGGATTCTTTACCTTAGTTCCTATGTTAGCTCTTTTAGTTGAGAGTGATGGATTCATCGTGTTTTGTGATGCTTTTGCTTTTTATCTTGGTTGTGTTTTAATATAGCAGGGTTATGTCTTTTCTTATGCTTCTAGACAACTTAAAGTCCATAAGTGAAACTACCCTACTCATGATTTGGAGTTGACAACAATAGTTTTTACGCTTAAGATTTTGAGGCATTATCTGTGGAGTACATTGTGAGATTTTCACCAATCAACATAGCCTTTAGCATCTTCTGACCTAGCCAGATCTTAATGCTTAGAAGCTTAGATGGATGGAGATGCTAAGGACTATGATATTTCCTTCTTGTATCATTCGAGTAAGGCGAATATGGTAGTTGATTCCTTGAGTCGCAAGGCAGTGAGAATGGGTAGATTGGCCTGCATATCAGTTTCTCAAAGTCCTTTTACATAATACGTTTAGTCCTTAGCCAATTTTATGGTTTACCTTAATATCTCAGACCCATAGAGGATTTTGGATAGTGTGGAGGTGAGGTCCTCACTATTTGAGTAGATTTATGGTTATTAGTATGAGGATAGCAAGCATTGCCTCCTTCGTGATCAGGTGTTGAGTGGTGAATTTGAGAGGCACACTATTAATTCTAAGGGTATTTTGAGGTTTGATTGTCGTATTTATGTTCCTCATATTGGTGATTTAATGTAGTCGATTCTGCATGGGGCTGACAGTTCTAGATATTCCATTCATCTCGGTACAACCAAGATGTATAGAGTTTTTAGGCAACACTATTGGTGGAGTGTAATGAAGAGAGATATGGATGACTTTATAGCTTGTTGCCTATGTTTCAATAGGTAAAGGTCGAGCATCAACATACTAGTGGTTTGACTCAGAGGTTGCCCATTCCCGAGTGGAAATAGGAACGAATTACTATGGACTTCATTAGAGTTTTGCCTCGTACCCCATGTGGTTCCAATGTCATTTAGGTTATTGTGGATTGTTTGACTAATTCAGCATACATCATTCCTATTTAGATAACCTTCAATGCTGAGAGATTAGCCTATATCTATGTTTAGAAGATAGTTTGTTTGCATGCAGTGCCTATTTCTATCATTTTAGATCATGGCTCTATATTCACTTTTACGTTTTAGAGAGAATTTCAGGTGGAGTTAGGTAATTAAGTGATTTTGAGTGTAGCCTTTCACCAGTAGATTCATGGTCAGTCCGAGCAAACTATTTAGGTACTAGAGAATATTCTCCAAGCATGTGTTATGGTAGTGGGATGAGCACATACCCTTGGCAGAGTTTGCATAAAAAAAAAGTTACCATTCGAATATTAAGATGGAGCCTTTTGAGGCTTTGTATGGTTGGAGATACCATTCTCTAATTAGATGTTTTGAGTCTTCCAAAGTGAAGCCCTTTAGTACAGATTTGCTTCATCACTCATTATATAGAGTCTGGGTGAGTCAGGATAGGCGGCGAGCACCCCAGTGTAGGCAGAAAGCGTACACAGATCATAGGCTTCATACCTTGAGATTTGGAATTGGTGATCGTGTATTCCTCCGTGTATCACCCATGAAGGGTGTGATAACATTTAGGAGGAAGGGTAAGCTAGTCCTCAATACATTGGTTCTTTTGAGATTCTCCACATAGTTGGTGAGGTAGCTTACGAGTTGGCTTTAACTCCAGATTTTTCTACTATCCATCCAGTTATCCATGTCTCTATATTGCAGTGATATATTCCTGATTTGTCCCTGTAACGCCCCGAAAATGGGTCTTGGAGCATCACACGGTGCTTGAGGCTACGAGTAATTTTCATTCAGTTCAACATAAATCAACGGGGTTTCCATAAATAACCGTCAAATATCAACAGAGTAATCATCATCCAAGAATAAAAGAATTTCAGAAAGATAACAAAATACGACTTATTAGTCAACTCCCAACATCTATACTAGTCTGACAAGCCTCTAAGAAAATCAATAAAACCAGCGAGCCATTGAGACATGCCCCAACTGACTCATATCATTTATCAAATGTAAACAATTCCATGAAACCAACATCAGACATCACGTCCCCAGAACATGAGGACTCACCACAACAGAGGATGTAGAACAACGTGCCCAAAGAATCACTGTCGAACCTGAAACTAAGTACTTGAACCTACATTATGAGAAAATGCATCCCACATCCGAAGATGTGGGTCAGTACCATAGAAAGGAACCGAGTATATGGGGTGTATGTTATTTTATAAACATCATCATCATAAATATTTTTAAGAAATATGCAGGATGTATGAAAGACTCACATAGCCCAAAAAAAATCATCATAATCATGAGAGGATGAAATAAGTATAATAACACATGTGAGTCATCATATAAATTCTCAATCACTTTCAGTTCATTAAGAATATCAATTCTCATAATTTAAATATCATTTAAATCTTTTGAAAGAAAAAATTTCACAATTCCACTTTGAAATCACTTCACCGTTCACCATAGACACAAGGAAACACACACACACTGGGAGATCCTATCACCAACATAAACCATGTGAGATACATGGATTCCAACGTACAACCCAAGTTGGGGAGAGCCGTCCTATCCTTGCCGTCGGAGTAGGACTATCGATATCAAATCCACACAAACTAGTGATCACTATATAAATCAGCCTCAGACTAACACCTACGGGGGAACGTAGTTCTAGGGAAGTAAGGTCACTTTATATCTCACAATCGATGCTAAAGATTTCTCCTGGACTTAGCTCAGATCATTTCAAAGACAAGCCACAACAAAACAATTTCAGTAATATATAAATATACATCGGGAGCAATCATGCTTCCCATCTATCAAAGTCAACCACGTTGTGGATTTCTTTCAAACTCAAGTTAAAAACAACTCCATTAAGACCAAAAGGTCAAATCATTCAAAATATCTCAAATATTCAACATCAACGTGCTTATAACACACTTTCTAAAAAACACAATTTCCAATGGGGATTCACGACCCAAATATCAAAATCATGATGAATATCGTTCAAGATTCATGCTTTATATCTCCACAGATGTAAATTCATCTTTCAGAATCATAAACATCAAGATTTCATAATAATCATCATAAGATATGGGTTCATGCTTCAAATTCGTAAAAATCAAATAAAAATCATGCCTTTGTAATGAAAATTACTTTTGGGCACAAGAACGAAAGAGAGTTCTTGTTGAAAAACCCTACATACCTTGACTGATGAACTTTAGATCGATACTCATTTTTGAGATATTAATCATGCCTTTTAATGATGGTTCTTGGAGTTCTTGAACTAGGAACTTGGAATCTTGAATAAATTTGCAGAATTAATGGTGAACTTTGGAGGTTTTTGAAGTTGGATGTAGGAGCTTAGGGTTTTCTTTTTGAGGGAATTTGATGAAATATAACATAAAATGCTTCTAATATGCTTTAATATAGGGTTTGGACGGATTTTGGGTGAGGGTAAATGACTAAAACGCCCCTAAAAAGTAAATAACTCTCGAATCTGTCCTTTGGTGGATTGTTTTGATAGTCTGAAGTAGATCAACCATCACGTTTTACTCTGATATCCAAATTGGATGAAACCAATTTCATTAGAAAGAGGACTCTCATATATTTGTTTTGATTTATAGTATCTCACCCAGGTCGTTGTGTATAAGGAGTTATGATCATTTGAATTTGACCCAAATATTTGCTTTTGATAGGCTGAAGTAGATCGACCATAACTTTTTTCTCTGATAGACAAAATGGATGAAACCAATTTCATTGGAAAGAGGACTCATAGAGATTTCCGTTGATATATAGTAGATCATCCAGATATTATGTACAAAGAGCTATGATTGTTTAAAGTTGGAGAAAAAATACGCCAGGCCTCAGTACTTTTTCTTGCACGTTTTACTGTTCCCTACTATTAATGATTCGATCAGAATGTTTATAACTCGTCGCTCGGGTGTCCGTTTTGGATGATCCACATATCATTGAAAATATTATTTGATACTCCACGCAATGGTGGGTTATAATCTAAGACATTCCACATGGAAAATTTATAATTCATTCTAGAAGATAGAACCCAACACGTTTACGCACAAAATTTCAACAAAAAATTTCCCGAGGTATTACATCATCCTCCCCTTAGAAACATTCATCCTCAAATGATGCTAGACATGCCAAGATTAGATAGGGAATAGATCATACAACTGAAACCATTCGTTAGACTCATCACCACATCGTTTCTCACTCCGAATGCAACATAGAATGCATAGATTCAAGAAACTACAGTTGAACACATAATAAATGATAGCTGAACTGCTGCAATTTTATCAAAAGTGCATGATTTAGGAAAGAACGGTACCTTCGGCTTGATCAAAGTTCGCGAAAAATAGGTGCGGGTACTTGGATCGCATATCCGCCTCAGCTTCCCAAGTTGCACCCAGAAGAGATTGGTTTTACCACAACACCTTCACCAAGGGAACTTTTTTGTTCCTTAGTCTTCGGACACTGAAATCAAGAATCTCAACAGGAATCTCATCAAAGGAAAGATTTTCTTGAATGTTAGCACTCACAGAAGAATCCACTACCACAGCATCGCTAATATACTTTCTAAGCATGGAGACATGGAATATTTGATGAACAGAGGACAACTCGGAAGGCAACTCAACATCATAAGCTACCTTACCAACACGGCTAAGAATTTTGTAAGGACCAACATAACGGGGACTAAGCTTTCCTTTCTTTCCGAATCTTTTCACCCCCTTCATGGGTGAGTTTTTCAGATACACTAGGTCACCAACTTCAAACTCAAGGTCTCTCCTTCTAACATCTGCATATGACTTCTGACAACTCTGTGCATTTTTCAACCTTTCCCTAATGAACTTAACTTTTTCCATAGCCTAGAATACCTAATCAGGACCACTCACAGTCGCTTCACCCACCTCGAACAAACCTATAGGTGATCTACACTTCCTCCCATACAAGGCTTTAAATGGATCCATGTTAATACTTGAGTGAAAGCTGTTATTATAAGAAAATTCTATCAACGATAAGTAAGCATCCCAATATCCCATAAAGTCAAGTGCACAAGCTCTCAACATATCCTCTAAGGTCTTGATGGTCCACTCAGCATGACCATCGATCTGCGGATGAAAAGCAAAACTCAAAAGAACTTTGGTAGCAAGACCTTTCTGAAAAGCTTTCAAAAATTATAAAGTGAACTGAGTACCCCTATCCAAAATGATAGACAAGCGAACTCCATGCAGTTTGACTAGCTCTCGGATATACAATCTAGTGTAATCCACAGCAGTATATGAAGTATGAATAGGCAAGAAACGAGCAGATTAGTCACTCTATCAACCACAACTCAAATGGAATCATGATGGTGTCAGGAAGGAGGTAAAACAATCACGAAGTCCATTTTTATCTCTTCCCACTTCCAAGTGGAAATACTAAACTCTTGCATCATACCACCAGTTCTTTGGTGTTCAACCTTAACCTGATGGCATGTTGAACACTTAGCTACAAATGCTGCTATATCTTTCTTCATGCCACTCAACCAATAGATTTCTTGCAAGTCTCGGTATATCTTGGTGGCACCAGGATGAATATAATATCACGCCCCATGCGCTTCATACATAATCCTCCATCTCAGATCATCAACATTCAGGACACACAATCTACCCTGCAATCTCAACACACCATCTCCCCTTTGGGAGAAAACCTCTAATTTTTGGTCCTTGACTAACTCCTTCAGTCAGACCAAACTAGCATCTAAGTATTGTTTTTCCTACACTTCCGAAACCAAGGAGGATTCGGAACTGCTCTGAACCCCTATACTACCTTCATCAGAGTCAAACAACTTAACCCCCAATCTAGCCAAATGATGTACATCATGAGCCAACTCTTTCTTACGTTCTACCATATGCGAAACACTACCCATGGACACTCTACTTAGGGAATCCGCCACAACATTGGCCTTGCCCGAATGGTACAGCACACTCATATCATAGTCCTTTAACTATTCTAACCATCGTCTCTGCCTAAAATTCAATTCTCTCTAGGTAAAAACATACTGCAGACTCTTATGATCAGTGAAAACATCAACATGGACACCATACAAATAGTGTCTCCAGATTTTCAAAGCAAACACAACAACAGCCAACTCAAGGTCATGGGTGGAATAATTTTTCTCATGGGGTTTCAACTGTCTAGAAGCATAAGCTATCATCTTACCCTTCTGTATCAATATGCAACCCAACCCAACTCTCGCAGCATCACAGTACACCACAAAACCATCAACACCATCAGGCAAAGTCAAAATAGGGGATGAAGAGAGTCGAGTCTTCAACTCCTAAAAACTCTTGTCACAAGATTCGGACCACAAGAACTTCACTTTCTTTTGGGTCAACCGAGTCATAGGAGACACTATAGAGGACAAACCCTCAACAAAAAAAGTGGTAATATCCAGCTAAACCCAAGAAACTTTGGATATTAGTTGGAGAAATAGGTCTAGGCCAATTTCTAACAGCTTCGGTCTTTTAGGGATCAACTCTAATACCCTCGAAAGAAATGATATGATCCAGAAAAGCAACTGACCTTAGCCAAAACTCATATTTACTGAACTTGGAAAATAAATTGTGATCTCTAAGGGTTTGCAAGACAGTTCGGAGATGATCAGAATGTTTATCCTCACTATGGGAGTACACCAGTATATCATCGATGAACACTATGACAAACATATCCAGATATGGTCTGAACACTCAATTCATGAGATCCATGAAAGCTGATGGGGTGTTAGTTAACCTGAAAGACATAACAAGAAACTCAAAATGGCCATAATGAGTTTGGAGAGTGATTTTCGAGATGTCACACTCCCTAACTTTGAGTTTATGATAGCCGGAACGAAGGTCTATATTTGATAAATAATTTGCACCTTGCAATTGGTCAAACAAATCATCTATTCTCGAAAGGAGGTACTTATTTTTTACGGTGACTTTATTTAGTTAGCGGCAATCAATGCACATACGCAAAGAGCCTTCTTTCTTTCTCACAAACAACACAGAGACACCCCAAGGATAAACACTGGGCCTTATGAAACCCTTATTAAGTAGATCTTTTAGTTGCTCTTTCAACTCCTTAAGTTCTACAGGGGACATACGATAAGGAGGAGTAGAATTGGGCTATGTATCGGGAAGAAGATCAATCCCAAACTCTATCAGGAGGTATACCTGGGAGATCATCCAAAAAGACATCAGAAAACTCATTAACGACGTTAACAGATTTGAGAGTTGGAGTCTCAGACTTAGTGTCTTTGACTCTAACCAAATGGTAAATACTCCCCTTGGAAATAAGCTTTCTAGCTTTGAGGTAAGAGATAAAATGACTCTTGGGTGACACAGAATTCCCAGATCACTCAAACACAGATACACCCGGAAACTAAAACTTGACCACTTGGGTCCGACAATCAATAGACGTATAAGAAGAATACATCTACTCCATACCCAGATTCACATCAAAATCTATCATGTCTAATTCAATCAGATCAGCCAACACGACTCTATAAAGAACAGTAGCAGGACACTTTTTATACACTTTCTGGGCAACAATGGAATCACTCACTGGGGTAGAAACTAGGATAGGCTCAGGAATAATCTCAGGACTCATTTCAAAATTCACAGCAATCAAAGGTGTAACATATGAGAAATTGGATCCAGGATCCATCAAAGCATACACATCAAACTGAAATATACAAAGCATACCAGTAACAACACTGGGAGAGTTCTCCTATTCCTGGAAGGACGATAAAGTATAGAATCTATTCTAGCATTGCCCGCCAGCATTGCTAGAAGAAGCACCCTGAGCTGGGGCTAGGCGAGTCGTTGGAACTGGAGCACTAATAGTCTGAGTCTGGGTCTGAGGGCGATAGTCATGACGCCCTTGTCCATCCTGTGGACAATTTCTAACCCTGTGACCCATGTCACCACACTAGAAACAACCTCTCTTCTCACCCCAACACTTACCTGAATGAGACCTACCACACTTAGGACACAGGGGATGATTTGGCTTACTACCAGAACTGTACTGGGACCTGGATAAATATGACCTGCTACCTTGCTCCTGCCTATCTATAGGCATGGGAGCACTAGCAGATGACGGTGCTGACATAGATGAATGATCTTAATACTGAGGGCGAATCCCTCCCTACGATCTAGTATGACCCTGTCCGTGCTGCTCAGACCTATCTCTTTTATTCCCTCTCATTCTATCTCTCTCCTTAATCTTGTCTGCCTCAATCTATTGGGCATGAGTCATTAGCCTAGAAATATTCATCCCACTATTCATCATAGCAGACCTACAATCCTTAACCACATAACTAGACACTCCAGTCACAAACTTACTCATACTAGCCTGATTATCAGCCACTAAGTCAGGAGCATACTTGGCCAACTGATTGAACTTTAGACAGTACTCCCTAACAGTCATAGATCTCTGTCACAGGTTCATAAGCTCTTCCACTTTCGCCTCCCTTATCTCCAAAGGGAAAAACTTATCCAGGAATGCATCCTGGAACTCTTGCCAAGTTGTAGGGATAGCTCCCTCACCTCTACCTTTCCTCCAAGAAACAACCCATTCATAAGCAAGGCCTTTCAGCCTATACATAGCCAACTCCACACTATGTTCCTCAGATACATGCATCACCTGAGTAATCTTCCGAACCTCCTCTAAAAACAACCCTGGATCCTCATCAGACTTGGACCCATAGAATTTTAGCAGATTTATCCGCTTGAAGTCATGGATACTGACAGCAGCTAAATCACCTTCCTGCTGCTGTGGAGCCACGGCTGGATTGGCCTGAATATTTGTAGTAACAGCTTGGGCCAGTGCCTGAAAGGCTGCCCGAAATTCAGCATGAGACATGTTTTTATTTAATGGGTCAGCTAGTTGACTGACCATCATTATTTATTCTCACTCGACGTGGAGGCATATTTCTGAAAGAGAAGAGCACGAATCAATAGCAAAGAGAGACACTTTAAGCATGATAGACTTCTAAAAGAAAGAATCATGCTTTTTTCAAAAATGTCTTATAGCCTCTTGATTATAGATATGTCGCGCTACATACCGATGATCAAGACTCTACTAAACGCGGCTTTTCAGACTCCCTCAGACACCTTAAAACCTTAGGCTCTGATACCAAGTTTGCAATGCCCCGAAAAGAGGTCTCGGAGCGTCACACGGTGCTTGAGGCTATGAGTAGCCATAAGCTAACCCTTTAAGCCATTTTTATTCAATTCAACATGAATTAATGGGGTTTCCATAAATAACCCTCAAATATCAACAGAGTAATCATCATTCAAGAATAAAATAATTTCAGAAAGATAAGAAAATACGACGTATTAGTCAACTCCCAACATCTGTATTAGTCTGACAATCCTTTAAGAAAATCAATAAAACTAGCGACCCATTGAGACATGCCCCAACTGACTCATACTTAGTTATCAAATGTAAATAATTTTGTGAAACCAACATCAGACACCACGTCCTTGGAACATGAGGACTCACCATAATAGAGGATATCGAATAGCATGCTTGGAGAATCACTGTCGAACCTGGAACTGAGTACCTAAACCTACATTCCAAGAAAATGCAGCCCACATCCAAAGATACGGGTCAATAGAATGAAAAGAAACCGAGTATATGGGGGTGTATGCAGTTTTATAAACATCATCATCATAAATATTTATAAGAAATATACAGGATGTATAAAAGACTCACATAGCCTGAAAAAAATCATCATAATCATGAGAGGATGAAATAACTTGTGAGTCATCATATAATTTGTCAATCACTTTCAGTTCATTAAGAATATCAATTCTCATAATGTAAATATCATTTAAATCTTTCAAAAGAATAACTTTCACAATTCCACTTTCAAATCACTTCACCGTACACCGTAGACACAAGGAAAAACATACACACTGGGAGATTCTATAACCGACATAAACTATGTGAGCTATATGGAGTCCAACGTACAACCCACATTAGGGAGAGTCGTCCTATCCTTGCCATCGGAGTAGGACTATCGATATCAAATCCAAACAAACTAGAGATCACTATATAAATCAGGCTCAAACTCACTCCTACGGGGGCACATAGTTCGAGGGAAGTAAGGTCAATTTATACCTCCTACTCGGTGCTAAAGATTTCTCTCAGACTTAGCTCAGATCATTTCAAAGACATTTCATAACAAAACAATTTCAGTAATATATAAATATACATCGGGAGCCATCATGCTTTTCATCTATCAAAATCAACCACGTTGTGGATTTCTTTCATACTCGAGTTCAAAACTACTCCATTAAGACCAAAAGGTCAAATCATTCATAATATCTCAAATATTCAACATCAACGTGCTTATAGCATACACTTTCTAATAAAAAACACAATTTCCATTGGGGATTCACGACCCAAATATCGAAATCATGATGAATATCGTTCAAGATTTATGCTTTATATCTCCATACATGTAAATTCTTCTTTCAAAATTATAAACATCAATATTTCATAATAATAATCATAAGATATGGGTTCATGCTTCAAATTCATAACAATCAAATAAAAATCATACCTTTGTAAAGAAAATTACTTTTGGGCACAAGAACGAAAGAGAGTTCTTATTGAAAAACTCCACATACCTTGAATGATGAACTTTAGATCGATACTCATTTTTGAGATGTTAATCACGCCTTTGAATGATGGTTCTTGGAGTTCTTGAACTAGGAACCTGGAATCTTGAATAAATTTGCAGAATTAATGGTGAACTTTGGAGGTTCTTGAAGTTGGATGTAGGATCTTAGGGTTTTCTTTTTGAGGGAATTGGATGAAATATAACATATAATGCTTCTAATAGTATTTAATATAGGGTTTGGATGGAATTTGGGTAAGGGGGAATGACCAAAACGCCCCTTAAAATTAAATAATTCTCGAATCTATCCTTTGATGGACTATTTTGATAGTCTAAAGTAGATCAACCATAATATTTTACTCCGATATCCAAATTGGATGAAACCAATTTTACTAGAAAGAGAACTCTCATTTATTTCCGTTTATATATAGTATCTCACCCAGATCATTGTGTACGAGGAGTTATGATTATTTGAATTTGACCCAAAAATTTTCTTTTGGTAGGCTGAAGTAGATCGACCATAACTTTTTGTTCCGATAGAAAAATTGGATGAAACTAATTTCATTGGAAACAGGACTCATAGATATTTCCGTTGATATATAGTAGATCACCCAAATCTTTATGTAAAAGGAGTTATGATCATTTAAAGTTGGAGCAAAAATACGTCAGGCCTCAGTACTTTTTCCTGCATGTTTTACTGTTCACTACTATTCACGATTCGATCAAAATATTCATAACTCATCGCACGGGTGTCCGTTTTGGATGATCCACATATCATTGGAAATATTATTCAATACTCTACGCAATGGTGAGTCATAATCTAAGACATTCCACACGAAAAATATATAATTCTTTCTAGAAGACAGAACCCAACACATTTACGCATAAAATTTTAACATAAAATTTCCTGGGGTATTACAGTCCCATATGCTTATATAGGACTTAGTCCATCTATATGAGCGTTTAACCTTTGTGGAAAAGCCTATTCTTTTTTTGGTTTGTGATATAAGGCGATTATTTACAAAGGATATTACTGTAGTTAAGGTTTAGTGGAGGCACCACCCAGTTGAGGAGGCTATATAGGAGATCAAGAATGAGATGTGGGCCCAGTATCCTCACCTATTCGAGACTTCAAGTATTTCTCATCTTTAACTTTTGGGGATAAAAGTTACTTTAGTAGTGGTTATTGTAATATCTTTAGCTTATTTCCCATATTTCCTTTTATATTCATCGTTAGATCTTTTCTATAGTTGGCGCAAGTTATTTATTACTTTTTGGAACTGATATCTTGGTTACCAGGCAATTCTTTTGATTTTTAGAGTCAATTCTCTGTTTAGAAGTCTTTGTTGGTTCCAAATGGCCACAGAGAAAAACTTTAGCAAAATGATCTCGGATGTGAATTTTAACAGCACCAATTGCTTTGAAATATCAATTTTAGGCTAGGTAGACCTTTGGTTTGGGTTCTAATGTACCCGAACTCATTTTGATCTATTGTTCAAAAATCAAGAAAATTATAAATATAGGTATGGGACCCACATTTGATCGAAAAGAACTCGGATGGAAAATCTGGATTCGTGAATTCCTTTGCAATATCAAAATTAGTATTGCCACCAAATAAATATTTTTACATCGGATCCTGAATTAATCTTAAGGCATTGGCCATAACTGAGAATTTTATCCAAGTTTTAGCTGATACCTGGTGCAAGGTGAAGATTCCGCAATTGCACAAGCATTAATGGTGATCTCCCTACCATTATCATGGTCCTTGGAAGGCGATCGCGATATGTATTTGCCAGGGAGGGTATTTAAAGGCCTTTTAGGCCACATTTTGGGCACTTTAATTCTTACTTGAGACCAAGAAACCCCAGAATGGTGTGCTAGACTCAAATTGAGTCATAGGAGTGTCTTGGGATCTTAGTTAACATACATTTCCATGATGAACAATGGATTTAAGGTATGAATCCTTCCATTGCATGCTTAAATTTCTTAAATTCTTGACCAAAACCCCAATTAGTTTAGAGGCTTGATTTTTCCCCAAATAAGCTTAGTATTTACCTATTTCTTGAGGGATATGATTCCTTGATGATGTATAAACATTGGGTTGACCTTTAAAATGTGCATTTTGTAAGTGGGACCCACTTGGGGTTTTTTGTGTCATTTTTGGACCCGAAGCACAATGGTTCAATATGGATATCAATGTTCTTGTTATAATATATAGATTGTGTTATTGATAGCTTGGCACCTTGAAGAATCTTCTTGGAATTGAAAAGTGAGTGTATAGCAGTTCATAAGTTTTCTTCGTATTTGAGGTAGGTTAGGCTTAATCCTTGTTAGATTGATCTATGTTATAGTATAATTATGATATCTTGTTAGATTTGGGAGAAGTTCTAGGTGTTGTATTGATGAATGGTAAGGCTTGGGATTAGCTGCACTGTTTAGGTCACTTGAACTCATAGATTGAAATGCTTGACTTATAGTCTTGATCCTTGGGGAAATTGGACTTCATGTCTCATTGTTAACATGAGGACACCTTAGAACGCTAGATGGATGAGAGTGACCTTATCACTCATGTTGTGGGTAATTTTACCCTAGTTCTTACATTAATGGATGTGCCTTAGATAGTATGGTCGAATTAGGTGTAATGTTTGGGGAAGACTTTACCTTAGGACTATTGGTGGCTTATTTTGTATCTGCAAAATAATTTACATACCTTAGTCTTGTCCTGGGTAAAAATTGGACTTAGAATGTAATAGGTGAATTAGAAGGGGGGTCTTGACCCACCTTAAGCTTGGATTGATATAGTTCTCTTGAAGACTTTAGACAACTGCAAAATTCCTTGGAAATGCTACCTTGGAGGCATGTCGGCGAGATTGAGTAATTATACTATGTTGATGACATTAGAAGTGATGTATAAGCTTTGTTGACTAAATTACCATAAATGCTATGAGTAACTATGGTTTTTGCTATCAATTAAGCCCATATCTATGGTATCATATGAGCCATTAATTAAGCTATTCTTTCAGGCTTGGGCTATGTTATTACTTATGTTGTAAGCTTTTTTAATAACCAAACTAGTGACCATGCTAGAAAGCCTTTATATTTCTAATATTATGAGTCGTGATACAAATGATTCTAGAAGGCATGCTTGTTGATTACATGGGAAGTTATGTTGCTAATTGTGCTTGAAACGTGTTGATAATATAGTACTCATTATATGTATATATATATATATACTGATATATCTACATTGAAGATGAATGATGATTAATGGAGGCATGATCTTTTTTACTTCTCTTTTATGTACATTTACTTTAGCTCTCATGGGCCTTGTCATTTACTTTAGCCCTTCTGGGGCTTGTCATTTACTTTAGCCCTCATGCGGCTTGTCATTTACTTTAGCTCTTATGGGGATTGTTCTTTATTATCAACATTAATTATATATTGTGATAATATTGAGGCCCGACAAGGACAAAGTAGATTATAATGATGATATTGAAACTGGGCAAAGCCAGAGGATATTGTAACGGTAATATTGATACCCGCCGAGGTGAGAGGATATTATGATAATGATGATGATATACCCGACAAGGCTGGAGGATAATTATTTGAAGTGCCTCCATGTGCATCTATGAGTTCGAGTCTGGCTAGCCTTATGTATGGTACTTTTATGCTTATATATGGATATATATCTCAATGTGTGTAATATGGATAGGATGTGACATTAGAATGCTGTATGTATCCCACTAGTGTTAAATTTATATAAAGTGGTGCAGTTAATAATTAATGATAACTAAGGAATAGTGATGATTATTGTTTAATTAATTAATCATGATTAGTTGGTAATCGGGAAAACTAGTTGAAAATGAGGATTCACTTAGTGAGTAATGTGAGTGGTAAATAATGGTTAGTTATGGAATGTTATCTATTAAAAAGGCAATACGGTGCATGGTTTCTTAATAGATAGCTATAATTGTGCAATGGTTAGGAATCTAATAGGCTAGTTAATGATTCCTTGCATAGCTAATTAGTAGTGGCTAATGGGTATTGATGATAAGTAATTAATGATGGTAATCATATGGAATATGGTTATGTGGTCGATGTTTGTAACAATTGAAAGTGCGGCAAAATGATCAATTGATGATAAATGTTGAATATGGTTAAATAACAATGAGAATTAGATATGTTGGTGATTAAATACCATATTATTATCTCTCTTGGGTGTACTCTCCCATAGTATGGGATGCGGTGATGAGTTCTTTACTTTATGCCCCAGTTGGATTATGGACGTCAACTTGTTACTTATGTTTGCTTGTGTGTATGCCTTTTGATGCGCTATGTTTTTTGAATTATCTATTTCTTATGCACAATAATATTAGTTTGTGTTGATGCTATATGTTATACTATTATTTTGGTTTAATTACTTATTTTGTATAGTGATGATGGAGATAATTCAGGTTTGATTCTGTACCTTAACTTAAAATTATATTGCATTATATCATTTTTATATCATGACTTATCTTAGTTGTACAATAATTCCTACTTAGTATCTATTGTTTTAGTACTCATACTACACTTTTGTATCATTTTATTGTTGATTCGAGTACTATCTTTCATTGTTAACCATTTCTCATTCGATGATTGACTTCCGAAAATAGGGTGAGCTTATGGAGTTCAAGTTGCCCATGTTAATCTTTTCTACGTATTATTGGTTGTATTATTGACATTATATGCTCTTGTATTGGTCTTTCCAGGTCGTGGGATTGGTATCTTTTGATGACTATTTATCTATATTAGAACACTATGTTTATATTATAACTTATGTTCATTGAATTTGATCTATGTTGAAATTCATACCGAATTGACCCATTATGATAACTCTGGGTTATGGGTCTAGATTACTTACTGTCAGGATTTAGTAGGCGCCATCATGACTTGTAAATCAAGTCATGACATAATTCTAGTCATGGTAGTTAATCTGTGTCAGCCAGATCTTCTAATTTCAATATTGCATGTGGGGCATGTTATGGTTGTGGAGCATTTGATAATTTCTCGAAAGAGTGCCCCAGTTGTAGCAAGGTGGTTCCTTCATTTTTGAGTGTTCCACCAATTCGAGTAGTTCCACCCCAGCTATATGTGGTATGCATGGTCATAGGGGTGGTCCCCAAGGTGCTCATTGAGGTTCTGAGGTGGGTAGGATAGGAGATTATTTAAGAGCCCATCAAGTGGCGTAAGTGATTAGTTGTATAAAGTAACTGCAAGAATTGAGGTGGAGTTTTCGAGTGTTGTTAGCATAGGTACGATTTTGGTGTGCCATTAGTTGACTTTTGGTTTATTTTATTTGGGATCCACTTATTCTTATGTGTCTATTTTTATGCCCCATGTTAGTGTTATCTTTGGATTCATTATCTATGTCATTATGTGTGTCTACTTTCATGGGTGATTCTTTATAAGTGTATACGGTTTTCAAGTCATGTGGTATGACTATTTGAGAGCTTGATACTCAGTCTAATCTTATTATATTAGACATGGTGGATTTTGATATGATTCTTATCATGCGGTCCTGGATTGTTTTACGAAGACTGTCACCTTTACCTTTACAAGCCTTATCTCGCTTATATCCGTGATGTTAGTGTGGAGATTCCATCGCTTAACTCTATTCTTGTAGTTTGTGAGTTTCTTAATGTTTTCCCTATTGATCTACTTGGTCTTCTCCTCCTAACCATTATATTAGTTTGTTATTATTCTTTATCCAAGCACCCGACCTATTTCTACAACACCTTACCATATGGAACCTACCGATCTTAAGGAGCTAAATTCTCAACTTTGGATCTTCTTAGTAAGGGTTTTGTTAGACTGAGTGTCTCTCCATGGAGAGATCTTATGTTCTTTGTGAAGATAATGATGGTTCCATTCATAAGTGTATTAATTATAGGCAGCTTAATAAGGTGACGATGAAGAATCGATATCCTATCCTCGCATTGATGATTTCTTTGACCAGCTTTAGGGAGAAACAGTCATCTCTAAGATTGATTTGAGGTCTGATTACCATGAATTGACTATTTGGCTGAGGATATCCCAAAGACAGCTTTTAGGACCCGTCATGGTCATTATGAGTTTCTGGTGATGTTTTTTTGAATTGACTAATGCCCTAACCGCATTTAAGGATTTGATAAAATGTTTGTTTAGGACTTATTTGGATTCCTTTGTGATTGTGTTCATCGACGACATCATTGTGTATTCGAGGAGTAGAGAGGATCATATGTGTCATTTAAGGATTGTGCTCCAAACTATGAGAGATCATCTACTTTTTTCCAAATTCTCTAAGTGTGAGTTTTGGCTTGAGTCAGTGACATTGCTTGGGAATGTGGTGCCTAAGGATAGGATTATAGTAGAATCAGTAAAGATTGAGGCTATTTGTGATTTGTCCAAAACTACTTCTCCGAAAGACATTCGTAGCTTCATTGATTTGGTCGATTACTATAGATGGTTTTTTGAGATCGTCGTTACTATTGCAGTGACGATGACCAAATTAACTCAAAAGGAGGTTCCTTTTTGATGGTTCGAGAAATGAGAGTTGAGTTTTGTAAAGGTGAAGGGATTTCTTACTTTAGCTCCTATTTTGGCTCTTTGTGTTGAAGGTGAGGGATTTACTATGTGTTTAAATGCTTTTGGTGTCAATTTGGGATTTGTATTGATGCAGCATTGTTATGTTATTGCTTATGCATTGAGACAGTTGAAGGTGCACGAGTGCAACTACCCCACACATGATTTAAAGTTAGTGGAGATAATGTTTGTTCTTAGGATTTAGAGGCATTATATTTATGGTGTGAATTGTGAGATCTTCATGAATCATCGTAGTATTCAGCATCTTATGACCCAGAGAGAGCTAAATTCTAGGCAGCATAGTGACATGATCTAAACCAAGGCCTAGTCGTGTCAAGCATCACAAGTCCAACAAGGATCGGAGACCACCCCCAATACCCAACCATAACCACCTTGTATCCCATGTCGGATGAATTCAAAACATATAACAAGATAAGACAATAATAGTTTAAATACATTAAATAAAGTCTATAATTATAATCCAACAACCTTAATCAAATATTCAATATTTGTCAACCCTAATGCAAATACTAATACCAAGGCTTACACCAATATCGATGTTGCCCATACCCATAGTTATCTAGCAAAGCCTCAATCCAGAATCAAGAACATCCAATCGAAACATGCCCTCAACCATAGAAAAAAAACAAATCAAAGTGAGCACCAAAATAAAAGAAGTCCATAGATTTAATAGAGCCCTATGGAGTATAGTAGCTCACCACTAAAGTCTAACTCAATTTTGTCCCCGAACCTAAGTCACTGAACAGGAGGAATGGTAGTATGGTTGGTTCCTGCATCACGTGGGCATATAGTACCCGAAGACGGTTAGCAGAGTGAACGCTAGTATGTACTCAGGGATAAGATAAATCAATGTCAGTAATTCAAAACCAAGGTAAATAACAATATTAAATCACATACATACAACTATACATCGTGCCAGGAAAGGGAACTGGGTTTAGCATGCATTTAAAACCTTTACCTAGGTTGTGTAGCTTTGCCATCCTAAAACCACCCTGGGCTATATGGGTTTAGCTCCATCTGCTGAAAGGGCCCCTGTGCGTGTTAGCCTCACGAACCGGAGAATAAAACCTCAGATGGCTAGTACATCTCCCAAAATATAAGTGTGACATTATGCACACGATCACCAAGACCAAACCTTACATCGGCAAACATAAGTGTCCAGTATTGGTCCCCCAGGGACCACCACCTTCTATGGATTTGCTACACATCCCCCTTTAAGCCCACATTAAATTCATTTACACAGTCCAATCATTTACAAAAAATTCTTTTATTAGGCATTTTAACCATTGGTATCGTTATACAAAAATTAGAGCTTGCAAGTCTATCCTTTTATGCCATACCAAATACATTCAACCAATTTGACACCAAAGTTTTCAATTAAGACAAAACCCTGGACATCAAGGCCTTTCCAAGTCATTTAAAACCAACCAAACCAATTTAAGTTTCATTACCTCTTATGCAATGCAAAGATTTCAATAATAGTCAAACTATGTGACAAAACAATTCTCATTAGCATTTTACCAAACATGTTGAGGGAATATAAATTCTAAAACTAAAACCAAATAACAATTGACAATTCCCATGCAACCACATGTTCAAACCATAATTATAACATGATAAAAATCATAAGTAAAACATGGGAAAACATTATCCAACCATAAACAACCAAACCCACCAATATCTATTTCTAAACCAAAATAATACCACAATAATACCATGAAAATCACTCATTAAAACATGTTTTTAGTTGAACTAATAATTGTGGAGGAGTAACATGACTTAGACACCAAGGAAGATGGATAGAATCACTCTTGAAAACCCCTAATTGATTGTCTTGGTGAAACCTTAGACTTTTGCTTGAGAGATAGTTAAGAGAGATTTTTAAGAGTGTTTGATTGATAATAATAGATTAATAAAGTTCCAAAAGGTATTTTATGTCATGGTATCAATGGGGTTTACAAAGGGGAAATGTCCTAAATACCCCCAATTTAAAACTATAGAAAACTCATATATAGATATGAGTAGACCCTCTAACTCATCACCATAATATACAAGTGGTACCCTCAAGTTGTTACTAGGTTAGGAAGTTGGACACTATATTCTGTCCAACATATGACCTCCTTGCCTAACCTATTACCATACCATACAAGCAGTACCCTCAAGTCGTATCCCAAGTAGAACATCAAGGGCTGGGCATTGGTCAACTTATGATTGGAATCAACCCTCTAATTACATCAATATATGATTTTTATGGAGTATATAGTAACAAGGATATAACTTAGTCAATCAACACACTAACCAACATACGACTAGGGTCCCTAGACCCATACCCACACCATATGAATTATATGGTGAGTCGTTACAAGGATAGTGAACTTAAAGATCAAAAATTATCCTAAGGCCAAAACCCAGGGTGTTTCGTGTAGATAGATAGAGTTTCTTAAGGATATGACATTTCTATATTGTATCATCTGGGCAAGGCAAAGGTGGTATAGGACTTCTTGCACATGAAAGCAATGAGTATAGGTAGCTTATCTTATATTTCAATTTCTCAAAGGTCGTTGGCATTGGATTTTTAATCCTTAGCCAACTTGATAGTGTGACTTGATATCTCAGACCCTAGGAGGATTCTTAATAGTATTGAGGCAAGGTCCTTATAATTGAGCAAATTTAAAGTTGTCAATTTGAGGATAAGAGACTTTGCATCATCTGTGATTAGATGCTAAGTGGTGAGTCCAATAGGGCTAACATAGATTCAAATGGTGTTTTGAGATTTGATAGCTGCATTTATTTTCCAAAGGTTGATGACTTAAATCGATCAATTTTGAATGAGCCTCACAGCCCCAGATATTTTATTTAACCAGTTACTGCTAAGATGTATAGAGATTTAAGACATCCTTATTGGTGGAGTAGTATGAAGATAAATATGGTGGACTTTGTATGGCATACTTTTTAGATCATTTCCTATGTTGTCTGCAGGTGAAGGTCTAGCATTAGAGACCTGGTGGTCTACTTCAAAGGTTGCCTATTCCTGAGTTGACATGTAAGTGGATTACCATGGACTTTGTTAGTGGGTTGTCTCGTACTTCCTATGGTTCCGATGGTATTTTGGTCATTGTGGATTAGTTGACCAACTATTCATATTTTATTCCTAGTACGATGTCCATTAGTACCAAGAGGTTGGCTCATACCTATGTTAGTAAGATAGTCCGTTTCCATGGTTTGCTTATATCTATCATTTCAGACTAGAGTTCAGTGTTCACTTCTAGATTTTGGAGAGCTTTTCAAGATGAGTTGGATACTCAAGTGGATATTAGTACATCCTTCCATCCCCAGACTAATAGGCAGTCAAAGCAAATTATTCAAGTTTTTGAGGATAGGCTCCGAGCATGTGTTTTGAATTTTGGGGATCTGTGGGAGTAGCACTTAGACTTAGCTAAGTTCTCTTATAATAACATCTACCCTTCGAGTATTGAGATGGTGCATTTTGAGGAATTATATAGTAGGCAATATTGATCTCTGATTGGATGGTCTGAGACTTTTGAGATTAGACCTTTTCATAGTTATTTGCTTCAAGAATCGATGGATAGAGTCCGGGTGATTCCGGTAGCTTAAGGGAAGTTCAGAGAAGGATAAAGGCTTATGTAGATTGTAGACTTTGTTCCTTGATATTTTGAGTTGGTGACAGTGTATTCATCCTGTATTGCCCATAAAATATGTAATGAGGTTCGAGAGGAAAGGCCAGCTCAGCCCCAGATATATTAGAACCTTTGAGATATTTCACATGGTTAGTGAGGTGGATTATGATTTAGCCTTAGCCCTAAATTTTTCTACTGTCTATCTGGTTTTCCAGTTTCTATGTTACGATGATACACTCGTAACCCTTCTCACATTCTTAGATGGAACTTGGTTTAGTTGGATGAACGATTGATCTTTGTAGAGTATCCTCTGCTGCATTTTGTCTAGTGATGTCAGGAGGCTGCACACTATAGAAATTGCAGTAGTTAAGGTTCAGTAGAGGTACCAGCCAATGGAGGAGTCTACTTGGGGGATTGAGTGCGATATGCCAACTCATTATCCTCACCTATTCAAGGCTTCAGGTATATTCTAATCCTTTACTTTTACAAAAGAAAGTTCTTTTAGTAGTGGATATTAAAATGACCTTCTAGGTTATTTTTTGTATTTTTTCTCATTTTAACTATTTAGAACTTTCCTATAGATCCATCAAGTGATTTATGATTTGCTCGAAATTATAGTTTGGTTACCGGGTAGTTTAATTGGTTTTAGAGGCAATTCCTTATTTTAAAGCCTTTGCTCGTTCAAATTGGATACCAGACAAACACATCAGTCAAACAACCCCGTATGCCAATTCGGACCATTCTAACAACTATGGAACATCTATTTTGGGTTGGTTGGACCCTTGGTTTATATCTTGAGGCTCTCAGACTAATTTTGAGTTATTGGCAGAAGTTAAGAAAAATAGAAAGTGGGTATAGGACCCTCTTTTCATTGAAATGACCTTGGATTGAAATTTGGACAATTCCATTAAGTCTAGAATCTCTAGTTTGATAGGGTAGCATAGTTCTCTTGTATATACGGGATTCTGAATGAATATTGAGAGGTTGGTGAAGGCTTGGCAATATTCTTAGTCTCCAGTCGGTGCATGCTATCTGGTATGACCACTAAAGTGGCCCTTTTGATGCTTTAGCAGAGGGCACTTTAGTGGCCTATTGGGTGCTTTCGTGGCCATAATATAGCCAATATGTACCAGTTTAGTGAAACCTGGGCGTTTTAGCAGCTAGCACTAAAGTGGCCCATGGTCAACTTTAGCGCCTTGGCTCGTGGAGACGGGTACCGCTTTAGTGGATCCAGGCGCTTTAGCAGTGATCACTAAAGCAAACCCAGCCTGGTTCTTATAAATTCCCCTTTTTGCCCAATTTCTTTCCAAATTTCACCTATCCTTAAAAGAGTAAAATGCTAAATAGTGTGGAAGCTTTAGAGAATCGTTTGTGGGTAATTATGAAGCTTTAGTATCATAAATTTATGCAATTCATCAAATTTGTGGTAAGATTCCATTATTTTCAAGGTTATGTTCTCCATCTTCTTATGAAAATACCTAGAATCTTGATGGCTTTATAATTACACCATTAGCGCTTGAAATTCACCTATTTTTTAGAGTAAATGTTTTGTGATCATAGAGGGACGTTTTGTTAGTTTTGAATGTGTGACTCCATAAATGGTCACCACATGGAATTTTAACATAATTTTGGACTTGAATCACAATAGTGCAATATGGGTGTTATTGTTCTTATGTTGATGATTAGATTGTGTTTTTATAGTATGGCATCTTGCGGAGGCTTCTCAAAAAGAAAAACTATAGGTTTAGCAGATTCTTTGGGCTTTTCTTAGACATCTAGGTAGGCCAACTTTACTCTCTTCATAAATTAAGCTATTTCGTGGTATGCATATGATATTATGATAGACATGGGATGGGACTTAGGAGTTGGAGGTTTGATAATATTTGGGTTAATTGGTCTATTTAGGCTATCTTGAAATCATAGTTTAGGCATAATTGACCTAGTTTCTTGTGTTTTAGGGTAAACTACTATCTTAGGTCTTGTTATGGCTGCTTTCACATCTATCAATGAGTGTACATACCTTATCCTAGTATGGGTTAGAGTTTTCCAAAAATGGCTTTTGGGGATTAAATGTGTGACCCTCCAGCCCACCTTAGGCCATGATTTTATTAGTTTTTGGAGACCCTTATTTGCATGATATACCCTTATAAATGATTATGTTGGGGCCTTGAGGAGATCAAATATACATGAGTATGTTAGATGAATTTTGAGAGTTGATGATAATTTTGAGCATTAATGATATGGCTTACAGTTGTGATTAATGTTATTAGCTATAGTTATGATTAATGAGATGACTTATACTTTTTATTAATGATATGTCTTATAGTTATTTTTAATGATATGGCTTATAGTTATGATTAATGATATGGCTTATAGTTATGATTAAATATATAGTTTATATTTATGATTAATGATATGACTTGTAGATATGATTATAGATATGGTTTGTAGATATCATTAATTATATGAATTGCAGATATGATTAATGATATGACTTATGTATTTGACCATTGACATGGCCTATAGATATGATTTTTGGAATGACTTAATGGATATAGTATTGGTATGGTTTATTGATGTGGTTATTGCTATGACCTATGGATATAATATATTCTTGGCCCAAAGTACAAAGACGAGTAAAGGAGTGGTTTATTGATTTAGTTTATGGGGTAGTTTATCAACATGGCTCATTGGTATGGTCCAATTGTATGGTTTATAAATATGAGTTTCAGTTCAAGTATAGCAATTGACAATAATAATGATGATATTGATAATATGTTCTTCGATTTAAGTCTGACAAATGATGATGATGTTGATAAGGTTATTGAGTTTCATTTCAAGTCCAACATTGGGAGTTATTTATGATATGACTTAGTTTGGATGGATTCTTTATCATGGAGTGATAATTTACAATTTATGGTTATTCGTGATTTAGCATTCCTGATTGTACCCTCCAGGTTTTTGGGGGCCTGGGTTGGATTATTTAATTTTTTGCACTACTGGCTTATGAGGGACAATCTTGCAGTTATGGTTGTGTGATCTTTACATTAGTATTTCATAGGTATTTACTTATTCATGTACAACAGTGTTGGAGCTTATTTCTAGGTTTGCCTTTTTTTTTCCTTGACTTAGCTTATTTACTTGCATCTTTATTGTACTTATATTATGATTTAGCTCAATCGGTCGATGATGTCTACTAAGTACCCATGGTTTTGGTACTCATACTATACTTCTCTACCCTTTTAGTGTAAATCTGAGTACCAGTTGTCGCGGTTGATTAGACGATCGTGTTTGGTTGGAATTAGAGTTACCCTTTTTCCTTCTATGTATCTATGTCCTAGTCTTTTATTTTTGAGACAGATTATATAAGACTATCCTATACTTATGGTTTAATTGTATTAGCTCTTGTACCCACATTACTGAGTCTTGGGATATTTGTTGACCTTCTACCTATCTCGTACGACTATTGTTAAAGTTGTCTTGTTATTTTAAGTCTTTAACTATTGATTTTCAGCTATTAGGCCACTCCACCAATTTATCCCATTCATTATAGCTCCAGACTACGATTTGGCTTACCTACCGGTAGGATAAAGTAGGAGCCATCATGACTCGTAAATCGCATCGTTACATTAGGGTAAAAGGTCAAACCTTGAAATAAGATCCAACACAGTAAATAAATAACCAGAATAGATATAATAAAGAAAGCATAGTTAATACTACAAGACTTGCCCCCATAATCCAGTATGTGAAAAAAGTAAATAATCTAATGTGGGCTCCCATAATCCTGGAGGGTGCGATAAAGAAAGTAAATCACTGTAATTTCATTAATTATCCACATCTCATCCATAACAACAATTCATCATACCATAAACCTCATATTTGAACTAAATCCATAATCATCATAAACAAACCATACATAGCGGACTTGAATCGAAACTTATATAGTCAAATGTCATACTTGAACCAAAACTCATACAATCAAATGTAGGTCTTGAATCGGAACTCATATCATTGGTATCATATCAGATCTTGGACCTGAACTGGAACTTATTATCAATAAATTACTAAATTACCCAAATTTAGCACCACCTCCTAAGCACAAAACTAGCATAAATATCATGTAACTAGTCTCCTAAAACTCCCAAAGTAGGCCTTTTAAAGGGGTATAACATGTATATAGGAGTCTATAAGAGTTTACATAAATCTTGGCCTAAGGTGGGCTACAAGGGCCCACTTTTAATCCTTGAAATCCATTCTATGAAAAATTCTATCATGGAGACTAAGGTATCTAAATTTACTTCTAGATGTTAAACAAACCATAGTTAGTCCTATGACAGAAATTCTACCTAGACAAGACAAATTAAATCAATTATATCTAATTTATGATTCCGAAATAGCCTAAACAGTCCAAATAATGCTAATTATATCAACTATATCTCCAATGTCCTAAATCCCATCATATATATAACATATTATTATGTTATCTCAATCCGTGAGAGAGTTAAACCTCACCTACCTGGATGTCGAGAAAAGCCTGAAGAAAAAATTTCCCTTTCGAGAAGCTTTACCAAGATGCCAAGCTATCAAAATCACAATCTACTCATCAAAACAAGAACAATGATAAACATATTGCACTTTTTTGCTTCATGTCTGAAATAACATAAAAATCCTATATGAGTACTTCTTGCTGAATCCCACTATCAAAACCAACAACACGTCCCTCTATGCCAAGGAATATTTACCCCTAAGAATTGGTGAATTTCGAGATCAAATAGTATTATAATCAACACACAAATATTTTAGGGATTTTTTAAAATGATAAATTTTTTAATCATGAAATTGATGGAAGCTTACAAGAATTCAAAGAATAAATGTGATACTCAATCTTACAAACACCCCAAAATCACCCACTAATAGTTCTCAAAAATTCTCACACTTCTTAGGGTTATCCTCTTTAGAAAATGGGTGAAAATGGGAGAAAATGGGATAAGTGGGTATTTTATAAGTACCAGGTGTCGTGAAAGCATGACCTAGGCTGCTTTAGCGGTCAGCGCTAAAGTGCCTCGGTGACAACTCGAGTAGGCCACTGTTGCTATGCTGCTAACGCAGATAAGCTAGTGCTAAAGAGGCTTGCACTTTAGTGGCAAAATTTCCTATAAAGAAACACTTTATACACTGGTAGGGCAACTAAAGCGCATGAGGTCCGCTAAATCTTCCTTCACTAAGGTGCCCAAAGGGCTAATTTAGCGGTCTCACTAGCTGCAATGCACTAACTGGAGACTTGTAATTATTTTGAGTCTCTGTCTGCCCCCCTCAGGATTTATCTGGAATCCTATATATGCAAACAAACTATGTTACCCTTTCAAATTTGATTTTCCATACTTAATGGTAAAGTATAAATTTCCATCTGAGGTCCTTTTGATGAAAAGTGGGTCCCTTACCCAATGCCATTTTCATAACTCTGGCTAGAAACCCAGAATGAGTTCAAAAGCCTCGAGGCCCAAACCAAAGTTCCAACCAGCCTAAAATCATTATTCCAAAGTTGTTGGAACTGTCATAACTTGCATACGATGTCATTTAACTAAAGTTTCTCACGCAATAGCCATTCTAACTAGTAATGATGTTAAATCATAGAATTGTCTTGGTAAATTAAATGGGTTGCTGATAATTGAACTGTCAGCTCCAGCAAGTCTTAAATAACTTGGGGCAGCTACAGAAAAGCTCTAAATGGTAAAAATGAGTGGAAATGCCAAAAATGATCGGGAGGTTCATTACACCACAAGTTCTGAGAAATCCTACCTAAGGCAAACAACTACCCCTTCTTAGAATAAGGCATCTAAATCTAAACAAAGGATACTATGAACAATAAAACATGTTCTAAAGGAGAATCAACTATCGAGATTAAAGATTTTAAGTTGAAATCAAACTCTAAGGGATCTAAAACAACTAGAATGGTTGTAAATACCTAAGCAGAGTATTCCATATCATACAAGTACCTTAAATAGGCAAAGTCTATGAGTAGGTAAGATATAACTTATCTAGACACCAAAGAATATACTGAAAACCCTATATACCAGAGCTTTTTCCATTTAAGATGACTCTAATCACTATCACGGTACAAAAGTAATAATGTATGCAACAATATGAGAGTAATGGTACATATATTAAAAATTAATACTCTAAGCTAAAAATTGGGCAAAAAAATAACTTGTAGGGCTTAGTTATGGAATCTGATAATTGTCACTACAATATTGTCCTTACCAAGATAATGATCTTAGAAGGATTTATACACCTAAATGTCATAATTTACAGTCAGTTAGCCTAGTTTTGGGGACTTCTTGTATGCGTAATGAGTTGATATTCATAAAATTAAGCATTTATTTGTTAATCTAAAATGTTTATAATGTTTAAGGTATGGTTATAACAAGTTTGGAATCATATTTGTCACTTCGAGAATAGAAAAGAATACTATTGTTACTAGATTGAACTAAGAGTTGTGCTAGTTCATCTCGTTGAATTCTAGTATGTTTTAAGCAATTTTTCATGGTTTTTAATGTTATAAGAGGCTATGTGAGATTTTAAGAGTGATTTGTAGTGCAAAAAAAGTTTAAATGATGATGGAAAAGCACTCACAAGGTGAGAAACTCAAAGCCAACCGAAGGAGTAAACCTTGATGAAATCAGAGGACTTTCTATAAGCACCATACAAAATATTTTGGGATTAAAATAAACTTGTGGAGTCTTAAATTATGGTTCTTAATCTTTCATATAGTTTGTATTTGTTTTTTATACATAAATTTCAATCTTTTAGTTCATTGAAAGACCATAAGTAGCTAAACACCCTCTTCTATGGTTGAGGCCAAGGACATAATTACTTATGGTTTATATTGAGTTTGTTTATATTTATTATCATGATTGGATTTTCATAAATCCTAGTTATTACTATTCTTCGGATTCACGACCCTCAGTATAAAGTCATATTTTTATTATGATCTTGGAAGAAGGAATAATAGAATAGATCACGGGGTATATTGAGTGGGTTCTTAAATGTTCAAGGAATTGAAGTTAGTATTTGCATTTAGGATAGGAATATACCTAATTCTCCCAACTTAATTCATTTATGGGATGAAATATAAATTCATTTAAATTTGATCTCACATTCCCGCTCAATGATGTAGTTATGGGGCTATGTTAGATAGATGATTAGAAGCTCGAAAGACCATAGTCATGTTATCAAACTTGTGAATTAGTAACTAATTTAATTAACTTAACAAACGAGATTGTATGGATAAGTGGATTGTTTGTATTGCCTTGATTCTGGATCCATTTCCATTATTGTCTCCAAGACTTTATAATTCTAAATAAATTATGGTTACTTTTAGTTTTCAAATATCAAATGTTATTGGTTAGTTTTGGACATTTTTAATCTTCGTAGTAATACTAGAGTTAGATTGTTGTTGAGAAAAAGTCCATGTGAGATTGATACTTGCCTTTTAAAGGCCATTTTACTACTTTGTAGACCGTGTACACTTGTATGTCCACTAGGACACAAGTTTTTAGCATCGTTGCTAGGGACTTGTAAATAGTAAACTATCTTATTTTAAGATTTTCTAGTTTATTTTACAAGTGCTAATAACTTGATCTTAGCTTCTTAATTTGTAGGTGTAATAAGATAGAAAGTTAAAGGTATTTGGTTGACCTCTATCCTGAACCTGAGTGATGCTTACTTTAGTTGAGGAGGGAAGCAATACTTCTGTATCGGCTACCTCAAATTCATTAGGAATAAGTTATTCCTACACCAATGGTTGAATATCAACCATCCCGAAGGACAGTGCACAAACTAGCAATCCCACTCACAACTAATATTACTTTTGCTATCTGCAAATCGAAACTTGGAGGTAGATTCTATCTTAAATAGAATATGGTGTAGTTGTTGCATAATAGTGGGAAGTTCATTGGCTTATGACGTGAGGATCCTCAAGTTGATCTACAAAATTTCTTAGAGATCAGTGAAACATTTATCCTTATTAGAGTCTCCACAGACCTTGTGAGGCTCACTCTCTTCCCCTTCACACTATTGGGGAAAGCAAAGAAATGGTTAAAGGCAGAACCTTGAAATTATTTCAATAAATAGGATGATCTATAAAATAAATTCCTTATTTGATTCATCCTATTTTGCAAGACTGCAATGTTGAGAAGTAAGATATTGAGTTTCAAGCAGTATCTGAATAAGAACTTACATCATACTTGGGAAAGGTTCAAATCTCAACTCATGGACTATCCGTACCATCATATATGAATGAGGTATTGGATCATATTTTGGTTGAAGCTCTTTGCCATAATACAAACATTTTGCTAGATTCAATTTTAGGTGGTCAAGCTTTGGAGAAAATATATTATTAGCTATCCACTTTGTTGAACCAATTTGCAAAAGGCAATCCCAAATGGCAGGGTAATATGTCATGAATTGTAGTGCAGAATCCTGTCGGGATAATTAATGTGGATAGTGTCACAAGTTTGGGCATTCAATTGTCAGGCTTGTAAAACCAAATAATGTGACTATTCAAAAAATTGGGTGTTAACCAACCTTAAGCGCAGGTCAATGCAGTCTAGCAGACCCCATCTTGGTGTGAGATTTGTGGTATTAATAGCCACTTTGATGATTCATACAAAGTAAAATCGAATTCAGTTAACTTTATGGGAAATACATAGAAGGGAAATTATAGTAATGCCTACAACCAAAAGTGGCAAAGTCAGCCTAACTATTTATAGAGAAACAATCAGGTTAAGACTCGGCAGTTTTAGCAGCTACAAAACATGTAGGCCAGTAATATTAAAGAAACATTAAAAAAGATCCTGGCAAATCAAGAGCAGATGGCTGCAAAAATAAAAAATAGCAACTTGCCCAGCAAAAGTTGGAGATATAGTTAGGGAAGTTTGCTCAAGCGTAGAGTACCAACCTCTAGGTGGTTTGCCTAGTCATTCAAAGAATCAAAAGAAGGTTATAGAAATAACCTTGATGAGTGGTAAAGTTCTCATTGATAGACCTTCTAAGAAAATTCAGGAGGTAAAGGAAGAGTAGTCCCAAAGCAAGTGAAGGAGAAGCAAGTTGCTGCTGAAGAAGTTTTAAATTTGGGAAAGTTTGAGTACCCAAAACATAAGGCATATGAGTGCGTTCAAGAGAGACCACCATCACCATTACCTCAAAATCTTAAAAAGTCTAAGGAGGATGCATATTTTAAGAAGATCTTTGACATATTTAGAAGTCTTCGTATTAATCTTCCATTGTCAGATATTTTGAAGGGTATAGATAATTACACTAAGTACTTGAAGGATATGGTGACCAATAAGACAAATTGAATGACATTGAGATGGTGACACTTACTTAGAAGTACAGTTAATTTGTGATGAGGAAGAAGCCAAAGAAGAAGAAGGACCCAAGAATTTTCACCATTCCCATATAAATTGGTGATACTGATATGTTCTATGCTTTGTGTGACTTGGGTGCAAGCATAAAGTTGATGCCTCTATTGCTATTCAATGTTCTTGGTTTGGGGAAGCCAATTCCATACTCCTTGGTTCTCTAAATGGAAAACAAAACTAGAGTGCATCCTGAAGGAATCATTAAAGACATCCTTATTAAGGTCTGTAAGTTCATTAATCTTTCATTAATCTTGCTAATTTTATTGATCTTGATTATGATGCATATAACAGGGTACCAATCATATTGGAATATCCCTTTTTGGTGATGGAAGTATCAATGATTGATTTTAGAGAGGGCACACTAAAAATGAGACTGGATGATGAAGAGGTTGTCTTCAATGTATACAAACCACTCAATCCACCTTCGCACTATAAGGATTTGTGGAGGATTTCAAACTACGAAACACCTCTTCAAACTACGTCATAGAGTTTTCCAAACAACCACTTAAGCCTAAAGTTGAGAAGTTGAAAGAAGATCCTAAATATTTTTTTGTTGAAAAAAATGTAGACCTTGAGAGTACATACTCAAGAGTTCCAAGAAAATAAGAAGATAGCCTTTGAGTAGGAAGATAATGATGAAGAGTAGTGATGTGGGCCATTCCCTGACACTATATTAGGCATTTCTTGGGAGGCAACCTAAGTTAAGGTAGGTATTTTATTTTCATACTTTTTTTTATTTCATATTTATTTTTTGTTTGTTTTGAGTAAAAGGGAAAAGGAAAGTCTGAGTATCAAAAGTCCAAGCTATGAAGCATGGAAAAAATAGTGTGGGGTCTATTTAACCTTATTTATGATTAAAGTTAATATTAGCGAGTCCTAGAGGCCTCATGTAGTAATTTTATCTTTGCTTTTGAATTATACATTAGGGACAAAATGTGTTGTGGGGAATCTTCCAATTAGTTTAGGGTGAAGTTCTTCTAAAAGATGTTCTCTTTAGTTATTTTTAGTTTTTATTCATTTTAGTCTAGTTGGGTCACACTTCACCCACCCCTTGGTTCTTCTTTTTGATTCATTTCCAATGGGGTTCACTTTAAACCCAATACCTCTTCTTTATTATTTTAGGCGTAAAGTTTAAAATTTGTTGTGCTTGGAATAACTAATATTTTCATTCTAGTTTTTATGTGAGGTTACATGATGCAAGTAGTTTTAATGGTACGACGCATTTTAAATGTATAGAATGACTATTTTTTATTAGGCTTATTTGTATGACTCTTATTTGATTTTTGCTTGATTTTGGATTAATGTTATTGCTTGGTTTAGAGTCTATAAAGATCCTACTTGATTTGAGCGTGTGCTATGTGTGAGGTGATCTTTCTTATTGTATACCCCTTTTTGCATATTGATGTCTAGAACTTGCCTGGTGTGTGTGCAAAGTAAAATAAAGAATGTTGGGTCTAGGAGATCATATAGGCATTTCTTTGATAGCCATGCTTCATAACCTCTTTGTCCAATCTTATTGTATGATCCTAGTTAGCCCCAGTGAGACTTTAGTATATTCTTTTGTAGCCTTATATTTACCCTATACCTTTTCTGTAATTGACCACAATTTGATTAATAGCTCATAATCACTTTAGTTAAAAGTATTGATGAGTTTAAGAAGTGTAAAATTAAAGGAGAAAGAGGTGAAAATAAAGCCCCAAAATAGTATCTATTGGTGTTGAAAAGGTTTATGTCATTGGATAAGGAATAATGTAATGAAAAGAGAAAAAATTGATCAAAAATTAAATCATGGTGATAGAGACTACTCCCTTCTTACCATATGCAAAGTAGTTTAAAGAGATAGGTAAAAACAAAAGTGAAGTAGAAAGATAGAAGTGGTAAAAGTTTGGTTATTTAGAAAAGAGATCAATGTATAATATGATGTATTAAATTACATAGGGAAGATAGTCACTATTATTGGCTAGAATAGTTCCTACCCGTCTCTTAGCCTACACTAAAACCTTTAAAGTCCTATTTGATCTTAAGCCATAATATTGTGATATTAGTAGAGTACTAAACTAAGGGTAAACTATGGTTCATCTTATGTGGCATGTGAATTCTTTTTGAGAGTGGGCATAAATTGATTCTTATATCTATTCTTGAGACAAATTGCATCTCTGTAAGTGAGTATAGTTAACTCTGTTATGGTGAGGGCGCATGTTTGATGACAATTAGGTGAACTATATTGTCCCTTTGATTGATTAATATGCATGACTTTACCAACTTGTTAGATTCAATTCTTTAGGCTAAAGTGTTTTGAATTAGTATGCAAGAGTTTTCAAAAGTATTGACATATTTGGTGTTAAACTTACTCTTTGTGTAGTCATTATAGTGCTATCTTGAATTTATTGTTTGTTATAGAGTAATATTGGAGTCTTCCTTATTTGGTTCTTAATGTGAATAGTTTCTCGAGTACGATCAAGGATTTAAGTGTGGGGTCATGATCTTAGATGGATTTATATACCTAAGTGTTATAATCTTGGCTTGTTTAGCCTAGTTTTGATCAATTCTTATGTGCATAGAAAGTCGATACTCATATAACTAAGAATCTATGTGTTAAAATACACATTTATAATGTTTTATGTGTGGTTATAACAAGTTTGGAATTATATTGTTCACTTAGAATTTAAACAATAAAACTAGTGTCACCAGCTTGAGTTATGGGTTATTCTAGTTCATCTCATTGAATTCTAGTGTATTTTAAGCACTAATATGTATTGTTTTATGATATAGAAGTCCATGCATCATTTTAAGAGTGATGATCATAAGAAAAACAAGTTCTAATGATGGTGGAAAATCACCCAAAAAGTAAGGAACTCAAGGCTTAATGGAAGGAGGCGAACCTTGATGAAATCTTGAATAGGCGTACCATGCCCTCTAGCCTCCGAGATAAGGGACTTCCATTCCCCAAGACATAAATAAAATTGTTGACTTCCAGTTATAATCCATTATAATGGAGTTCTACGGCCTTATCGCGTCAATACATGGGAGTGACATGCCCTTGATTCCTAAATGGGCTCTTGGCTTCCCTATGGGAGTTGTTGTAGATACCTTGGAAGACTATTTGGGCTAGAAATACACTTGATGCTGTTTCAATTAGGTTCCTTAATATTTCCTTTAGTTTTGTTCTTGTTTTTATACATAAATTTCAATCTTACAATTCATTGTAAGGCCTTGAGTGGCTAAACACCCTCTTCTAGGGTTGAGGCCAAGAACATGATGACTTATTCGTTAAATTGAGTTGGTTTATGTTTATTATCACGATGGTTTTTTCTTAAATCCTTGTTATTACTATTCTACAGATCGCGACACCTAGGATAAATTCATATTTTCATTGTCAGCCCAAAAATAGGAACAATAGAATTGATCATGGGGAATATGGAGTGGGATCTTAAACATTCAAGGAATTGAATTTAGGATTTGCATATGGGATAGAAATATACCTAATTTTCCCCACTTGTTTCATATATGAGATGAAATTTAAATGCATTTGACTTAGTTTTTGAACCCTTGGTCAATGATGTAGTTGTGGGGCTAAGTCAGATAGATGATTAAAGGCTCAAAAGACCATATTCATGATATCAAACTTGTGATCAACAACCAAGAAAATAAACTAAACCAATGAGATTATATGTTAAGTAGGATAGTTCATAGTGTCGTGAACCTAGATTCTTCCCAATTATTGACTCCAAAACTTTATAATTTCAAATTGTTTAAGGTTATTTTTAGGTTTCAAATCTCAAACATTATTGGTTACATTTGCACTTATTTTATCTTTTTATCAATACTAGAGTTAGATTGTTGTTGAGCACAAGTACCTGGGATGATATTTGGGTTTTAAATGACATTTTACAACTTGAGAGACCACGTACACTTGCATTTTCACTAGGACACAATAGATAAAAATCTCATGCTTAAAATTTCAGCATGACCATCCCCCAAACTGAATACCAAAACATCCTCAAAATCTAAATAAAATTAAGACTTTTCTTGAGAATTAAATTAACAGTGGGGTAAAACACTTATCGATTAAAGGTAGTAGAGTGATCAAGAATCAAGATACAACCAATCCTCAACTCCAATTTGTTATCCAACTCTAGTTTCCAAGCTTTAAGAAGAAATAATGTATTAAATTTTATGAGAAAAAGATAAAGTATCTCATTCAAATATAGTGGACCTATGCTCAAGTAGAGGTTTGGCCTCTTAAGTGACTAACACACAGCTTATGCAGTGGGTACTGTTTTCACACATCTCTACTTAACAGAAGGAAATCATATATAGGTGAAGGAGGGTGACATTAGTGCTAGATACTTATGCGGCATACTAGGCACATAAGTGGCTCAACTTAAGCAACCAAAAGGACACTTAAGTGGATACATGGCTAATGTTCCAATAATATTTAGAAAAACCACAAAAGACTCCAATCGGGTGATTAAGATTCATTGAAACCCCATGCATAAAAAAGATATGTCAACCCATAAAAATGACATTTTACACTCAACGAAATTGATGAAATACCAAATGAGAGATCACTTTAATGAAAAGTGGGACCTACACCCAAACTTAATTGATAGCTCAAAATGTTTTAGAATGCCCCTAGACCTTAAACAAAGGTCTAGCGATCCTAAAATCCATATTTGGAGCTAACAAACTTGTCAGAAATCTCATCCAAGGCATCTTACTTGAATTTTTGCTTAATGACAAATTTATCAACCTTGTATGATCTAAAATAGGAATACTTATGTAAAACAAAAGTAACTTCCTAGGCATCATAATATCATACCCAGCAAGTCATAAATGACTTATGGTAGCTATAGAAAAACTTTAAAGGCAAAATATAAAAATGAGGAAAATAACCTAGAGGATCATTAAATTATTTGGCAAACCATGTCATTGATAATGCTCAAGATACTCGTCAAGATATATGCAGTTGCTATAGATATGATTTTTACCCAATATGGAGTTAGTGTCAAGTCCATAGGGAATAAAAGTGATAGGCTCACCTATGAGTGTTTCAAGTTACGAAGCCTTTGTATGCAATGCTAAAAATAATGCTACATAGTAAATAGGGGGTTATTTCAAGACAATTACGTATTCAAATCACCAATTTCAACTTGGAATCACAAGTAAATACTAGTTAATATAATAAAAGGATAAAAACACTTTGGATTATGCCCTCTTGAGTTTGACTATACATGTGGGTACGTGAAAATGCACCTAAATTTGATTGACTATTAAGAACAAACTTTGCCTTAGGTAATGGATGTAATCTTTCAATCTACCACATAATTTCATATGGGTTTCTTTCAAACACCCAAATGTATAAACTACCAATCAACCAATGACCTCAAATTAGTTAGTCTATTTCTAACACTAGCTATTAAAAGATATTTAGTTAATTCCTTGTAACTAAATATCTCCACCTTTATCTTCTCTTTCAAGTAAGACGAGATCTAAGAATGACTAGATTTTGCAATCTCAATTCTTGAGTTAAAACAAAGAGTATAAGATAAAATTAAAACATTCAATCAAATAAAGAGGTAAACAATCACTGCCCACATAATAATAAATAATTGATAACGCAGAACCCAAATCATAGAACGTAGCTTCTCATAACGAGAGGAAAAGAAGATTTACCGATATAATCATTCAAATTTTCCATAGAATCCAAATGTTTTCCAAGACATTTGAAATTCCAAGCAAAAAATTAATGAAAATTCAATGTAGGATTTCAATTACAAACTTTACATTCAAGATATGACAAAAGATAGGGTTCTAAGATGCCAAAAGGGCTTATATAGCTTCAGTGAAAATGGACTAATAAATTCTAAAAAATACCACATTGTTTAATTCGGTGGATAACACTGTCAGTGCCAAACATCCAGTCAATGTGTCGAATTGTCCTTCCATCACTAGATCGTCATTGACATTAAGCTTTAGGTATTGCATTAGTAACTTTTAATTATGAAGATATTTTTTGCCGATCAGCTCGGTGAAGTGGTGAATTGCTATTAGCCATTTGGATTAAAACTTGGTTGAATTTTGCCTTGTAGTGATGGAAACTTTGTTCAGGTAATGTGCCATACATTATAGAGATGCTCTAATTATACTTGGTGATACTCCTTTCATTTTTGAGATTTAATTTTCCATGTGTTTGCTTCTTTTCACTCTTCCAATCACATGTATTTTATCCTAAAAATTAATCAAAACAATATTAAAATAAACTCAAATTGTCATTTAGGACTTGATTTCTTTTCCTTTTTATGACAACTATCTCAATTTTCCGACTCACAACATCCCTAACTCAAATATTTGCCCATCCTTAAGTAAGCCGATGTACGCACAACATAATCAACTCTGTCTACAAATGAGACAACTTGGAAGCTTAGACTTATGTTTTTTTTAAAACACTTTGCCCTCATGGTTTTGAAAATAATGAAACAAGTTTCATCTATCAAATACTAAATTTGTGAACAGTGAGCCTCTAATATTTATTAAATATTACCAAACCACTCACATTGTTATTGAATTCAACCTGGATTAAAGAATATTTAGGCAGTATAATCAAGTGCCCTCAGACAAAGAAGCCCCTTCCCTCAAGAATCAATAAAAATTAAATAGGGGACTACCATGAATCACTCTTACTCTCAGAAGTGATTATGAACATGAATAACACGCCATAGGTTTTCCCTTACACTCTACTTCATAACTTCAAGAATGCTACTTTGGAGAACATTAAGGTCTTACTTAGGTTTATAGCATAGGCTATGGGTAAGGTAGGGAAGGTTAGTGTTAAATTGTCTCTACCCCCTCGAAGAATATAGAGAACCTCAATTACATATTTTTCCTAAAACATACTTCTTATCCATCTCCAAGGAACACTAAAAGTTTCAAGCCATTTTCCCCTTCCTATCCTTTCAAGCATTATTCTACTAAAAATATGTACAAATACTAAACACAAATAAAACTCTTTTATTAAATTATTTTGAATCGTTGTCTCAATTATCTTGTATATCTACAAAGGATGCGAGGATAATAAGAAGAGAAAGTTAATAGTCCCCACTTTCTAAACTTTTGAAAACAAAATCTGACCCAAAAGGGCTATGAACCTCCAAATATAGATTTTGGCCTAAGTTGGTTTATAGCCTCAATAGATGCATCAATACGGGTTCTAGCTTAAGTTGATCTATAGCCTCAGTATATATACATCAAGATAGGTTCAATTTAAGAGAGTGGCATAAGCATAAAGCATTTCATCTTGTAATATGGTTGTCTAAAAATGGGACTACGGATAAAATTAGGGAACTATTTGGTCAATCAACTTAATAGGGTATGGCTACTTTTTTGTCAAATTGAAGGTTCACTCTTTATCAATGTCCTAATAATACTTATCTAACATCACATACTCTTTGCTTTAGGATTAGAACAAAAAGGAAAGTAAGATTATTCTAACCACTAATTGTCTTTGGATGCTACATCCCCATGTGATGTAGGGGCTAGAGCATCTTCTTCTTTACCTATGCAGTGATTAAACGATCAAGCGGTTTGTGAATTGACTTGAAAGGGTGAGCTTCTTACATTTAGAAGAGATTCATCTCTTAGTCCTTATCTTTAGACTAAGTCTCTTTAGGACTTGGCTTGGCTATTGTCGGGGCTTTTCCCGACATGTATACTTTTTGACTTTGGTTTTGTATAGAGGTATTGTGAACAACTGTGAACTTAGGAGTAGTTATCATTATTAAATATAATATTAACTAAAGATATTTTTCATTATCTTGACTTATGAGTTGAATTTCCATCAACTCCTATGATAATGAGTTGTTTAGGATGGGTTATTGGGGCAACCTTCAGTTCATGAGAGCTTGAGGTGCCCATACAATGTGGTTTGAAGTTTGGGTTATTCCAAGTTGTTATCAGAGCCTAGGTTCATGGTTATTTGGGTGTTCATAATACCATGTCAAGTAGAGTCTCTTTTATGGGTGTGAAGCACGCCACACTTGTAAAAGAGAAGCTATGGGACATTTTAGGAAATGTTTCTCATTCTTGTGTTTCAATCTCAAGCTATAAAGTCTAAGGTCTTGAATTCCTCAAATTTTATTTTCTATCTTTCAGATCATGCCTCAAAGAATATCTACGACTCAGGTAAATACTCTTGAGGGTCCTATTGATGAAGCTTATCCAACTTCTAGAATTCAAACCAGGGCTAGGGCTACGGTATCTGACCATCTTCGTAGGATTCCACCTACCAACCCTAACTCATACCCTAAAAGGGATACTATTAATATGGAGTTTCATCACTCCATCAACCTCTTGACTTAATTTGTATCCTCTCTAGCAGTGCATGGTGCTCTGGCTACTATTTTTCTGAGGCCATAAGAATTGGCCAATTTATAAGGTTGAGCCCTCCTATGTTCTTTTGCATGAGGGTTAAGGAATGTCCTCAAGGTTTCATCGATGAAATAGAGAAGATCCTAGAAATCATGCATGCTTTAGAAATTAAGGGTGTTGATCTTGCTTTCTACCAATTGAAGGATGTAGCATACTAGTGGTACAAAGCATAGGAGTTTTCTAGGGGTGCTGATGCTAGCTTGGATTCTTGGGTGGATTTCTCTGAGGTTTTCCTTGACTACTTCTTTATTTAAGAGTTGAGGGAGGAAAAGGTGGAAGATTTCATGAACTTGAAGCAAGGAAGGATGTCTTTTGAAGAGTATTCCTTGAAATTTCATCAATTTTCAAAGTATGCTCCCAATATCATCTCTAGCATGAGGGATAGGATCTATAAGTTTGTCTTAGGGTTGTCCTATGAGTTAGCCTTTAAGATAAAGTTAGACTTGTTGATTGATAACATGGATATCTCTAGGTTGATTCTGTAAATGCAACAACTAGAGAATGAGAAGAAGAAGCAAGCCGAGCTTAGTAAGAGACAAGGGAGAAAGTTTAGGCCTTCTGAGAGTAATGGTGGATATTGTGGAAAGTAGCCACAAAAGAAGTGGGGGAGTTCCGGTTCATTATCTTCAACTAGTATTCACTCTCCTTACCTAAAGTTGTAGGTGTTCGTCAATCTTAGTTCAGTGATGGGTCCCGAGCATCGAGTGCCTAATTTTATTCTAATGGTACCCAGTCGGCTCCATCCCACCCTCCTTGTATATTTTATGGTTAGAGCCATTATGGTAAGTGTGAGAAAGATAGATGCAAATCCTTTTATTATTGTCATATCAGGAATATGCAGTGAGAGTGCCACTCTCGAATGGCTTCTTCGGCCAACAAGGCCCCTATTTCTACTCTTCCTCCTACACCAAAGGGTGTTATGTCTACTTATACTTCTGCTTCTAGCACCGGTGTTGGCCAAAACCATTTGTATGCACTTGCTACTCTTTAAAATTTTGAGGTGTATTCTGATGTTTTCACTAGTATATTGAGACACTTCTCCCTTGATGTGTATGTTTGTTTGATCTAGGGTCTACTCTTTCTTATGTGACCCCGTATATGGTTGTGCATCTTAATTGTAGTCCTAAGAATCTATCAGTTCTCTTTTATATTTCTACCCTAGTTGGAGACTCTATAGTTATTAAAAAGGTTGATAGGGTGTGTGTGATATCTATTTAAAGTAGAGACACTCTTGTTGACTTGATAGAGTTAGACTTAGTTATTTTGATGTTATCTTAGGGATGGTTGCATTCGTTCTATTATTCTTATGATTGTCAGACTCGTAGAGTCATGTTCTAATTCCCTAATAAGTCAGTCATTGTATAGGAAGGTGGTTCGTTAGTGCTAAGGTAAGTTTTATTTCTTATCACAAAGACCTAAAGTTAATTTTGAAGGGGTGTTTGTATCATTTGGTCCGAGTTAAAGATTCTAACATGGAATGGCCTTCTCTAGAATCTGTACCCATGGTAAAAAAGTTTCCCGAAGTGTTTATCGATGATCTTCTCGGTGTCCTCCCAATAGGGAAATTGATTTCTAGATTGATCTTGTCTCGGACACTCATCTAATCTCTATCCCTCATTATAGAATAGCTCTGATAGAGTTACAAGAACTTAAGGAGCAATTGAAAGACCTCCTAGATAAGGGTTTTATAAGGCCTAGTATGTCTCCTTGGGGTGCTCCAATTTTGTTTGTGCACAATAAGGATGGTTCCTTTTGTATGTGCATTGATTATCATCAGTTGAACGAGGTGACTGTAAAGAACAAATATCACTTCCTAGGATCAATGATTTGTTTGATCAACTTCAGGGTGCAAAGTGTTTCTCTAAGATTGATCTTAGAATGAGTTATCATCAACTTAAGATTAGGGAAGTGGATATACCAAAGATTGTCTTTAGAACCCGGTATGGCCACTATGAGTTTCTTGTCATGTCTTTGGGTTGACCAATGCCCCGGTGACATTCATGGATTTGATGAATAGAGTCTTCCATCTGTTTATGGACATGTTTGTCATTGTCTTCACAGATGATATCTTAGTATATTCTAAGAGTAAGGAGGATCATATAGATCACCTCCGTGCCGTGTTATAGACTTTGAAGGATCATCATTTGTATGCTAAGTTCTCTAAGTGCGAATTTTGGTTGAAAGTCATAGCTTTTGCTGGTCATGTCATCTCTAGTGAAGGGATCATTATGGATCCCTAAAAGATTGTGGCGGTTGAGAAGTGGCCTAGACCTATGACTCTAACTGCTATTCTGAGCTTCTTATGTCCAGCTGGTTATTAAAGGTGGTTTGTGGAGATTTTTTTCATTATATCTGCCCCTTTGACCAAATTGACCCAAAATAAGGTTAAGTTCTTATGGTTTGATGTGTGTGAGGGTAGTTTTGAGAAGTTGAAAGATAGATTAACTTCAACTCTAGTTTTGACCTTGCTCGAGGGTAGTGATGGTTTTGTGGTTTATTGTGATGCTTCTCATGTCGGTCTTGGTTGCGTGTTGATGCAACATAGTTAGGTGGTGACCTATCCTTCTAGGCAATTGAAATTTCATGAAAATAACTACCCCTCCCATGACTTAGAACTGTTAGTTGTTGTCTTCACTTTGAAAATTTGGCGGCATTATCTTTATGGTGTTCATGTCGATATATTTTCCAATCATAAAAGCCTCCAATATGTGTTTACCAAAAAATTTTTGAATCTCTGACAAAGGAGGTGGCTTGAACTATTGAAAGACTATAATATGAGTCTTAATTACCATCCTGATAAGGCGAATGTAGTCGCCGATGCTTTGAGTAGATTGTCTATGGAAAGTTTGGCCCTTGTTGATGAGGATAAGTGGGAATTGGTAAGGGATGTTCACCATTTGGTAAATCTTGGAGTTTGACTTATGGACTATGAGGATGGTGGTGTGTTTGTGTTGTCTTTTGTTTTTGAGATAAAGGAAAAACAAGTATTAGACCCTGATGAAGGCCAAGAGTAATATAGGTCAACACAAGGCTGCAGACTTTGTGATTGGTGGTGATGGTATCTTGAGGTACCAAGGTAGGCTAGGTGCTCCCGATGTTGATGGATTGAAGGAAAGGGTCATGGTCGAGGCTCATAAATCCCATATTCTATTCATCCCGGTTCCACCAAAATGTATCATGACCTTAGAGAGTTCTATTGGTGGAATAATATGAAGCATGATGTTGCCATCCATGTGGCTAAGTGTATGGTTTGCCAACAAGTAAAGGTTTAGCACTTAAGGCTCGGTGGCTTATACCAAGAGATTGGGTTTCCCAAGGGTAGGAAGTAGGAGTCGATTAATATAGAATTCATTATCGGTCTTCCTAGGTCTCTATAACAGCCCGAATTTGGTACCCAAAATGCTACACGGTGAACATGACCATGAAGGACCACAAGCTAACCCATGACTGATATCTATAATTGGGCACTACATAATATACTGTATAAATGTGGAAAAAGGTTGAAAGTCCATAGGGTTCAAATATTTGATAAAACATAACATCTGGAAATACGGTAAATAAATACCAAAACAAAACTGAAATAACTGTCTGAACATGATATAGTCTGGAAGCCTCTAAATTGTCTGAAAATTGTGTAGTTGATGGGACATGTCCCTAACTAACTTTGGACTACTGAAATAATAAAGTAATAATATAATTAGGATATCCTCGAATAATAAAGACTCCCTGCTAATATGGCTGTTGAATGTCTAATCTACTAAGGATGCTCTGGAGCTCGTGCTTCAGAACCTATGGTATAAAAACACCATAGCGTAAATGCGTCAGTACAATTGAATGTACTGGTATGCAAGTATTAGGCTGAATGCAGGGGGTTTATACGTATGAACAAGACTAATTGACTAAATAATATGAATGTGAGAAGACATGCATGAATATGTGAACTGCAAGTAAGATCATGACATCACTGAATTTGAATACTCATAACATAAGTTTCGTATAACTGATACAATATTATCTGAATGACTGTGTCTGACAGTCCTATTTTTTATGGAACTAGCTAAGTTTTATACTGAATTGGGTGACTGTATCTGACAGTCCTTAATTCTATAGAACTGTCTAAGTTCTTTTACTGAGATTGAGACTGCAATTGTGGGAAGTAGTCATCTAACCGGCATGCCCCAAATAACATAATATAATTGAGTTGGGGTCCAATCTATAATCCCAATTGGAAGGGTGTCAATACTGCGCCACTGGTAAGGACAAGCTATTTGTAATCCCTTATCTAACAGGTACTGTAAGGAGAATATTGGGACCATCATCTAATAGGCTAAGGCACCTCATCAACCCTCATCTAATAGGTTAAATGTCTCAACCTATACTGGCTACGTAGTTCTGGAGTGCAAGAATTGCTTCTAAGAATCACACCCTCTACTCGCAGGTGAGTTCCCAACCTTGGGCTAACTCGGTGCTGAATCCTACTCCTATCAGATTAGACACTGAATTAATTATACTAAACTGACTGGACTAATTTCACTGAGTTTTGTTGACTGACGAAATATTACTGAGATCTGATAACTGACTTATATTACTGAGTTTTCCTTAGTCATAAGACTGACTGCATTCTACTGAATATGGCTTGATTGAGAGTATCTTAAAAACTGACACTAGCTCTAGGCACACAGCTAAATTGTTGGGTACAAGTACCCCCAGGACTTGATAGCACAAAACTCACAAGACATGACAGTTCCTGGACTCACGACCATAATCAACAATCCATAATACAATTATTGGGGAATTTCATAAGGCACTTGATTATCATGGTTTGGTACATGAATAGGAATGTACATAAACATGTCATAATTTCATAGGGCTAATCTCTTGAACAATCCATCAAAAAATTTCAATGCATAACAATAACATGGAAGTAATTTTGAACATAAGGGTAAAGCATGGGTTCATCATTTTTCGTCATAATTGAGTCCTAAAGCATGATTCTTATTCTCTTGGGCATTTTACCAAACACATTGCATGCATAACCTTAGGCTTAGACACATACACTAGTTCATAAATCATGGTTACTTTAATCAACTCAATTTAAAAGTTTCCAAACCCACATACTAGCATAATTTCATGAAAAGTACATAAAGACTCCAACCTGGGATTCATACAACCACATCAACATAATTAAAATCAACTCACCACATGGAAATCACAATCATGAGTTTAAAATAGGATTCTTGAGCTTCATGGGTGATAGAAATCCCATGAATCATCACTTTACATACATGGGTGGATGATTTCTTGAAGATTGGTGGAGGAAAGCTTGAATTCTTGCCTTGGGATTAAACACTTAGGGTTTCTTGGTCTTAGGAATTGATCTTTGAGAGAAACCCTAATTTAGTGTTGCGGATGAATAATGAAGTTATGAGCTCTGGTCTGGTTTAATTAGGGGTTAAAACAGGTAGAAAACAACCCAAATACCCTTTTAAAAATGGCTTAAAATCACTGATCGAAAGTGGCGATGGTTTGGGCGATGGTCCATTGTTGGCTCGATGTCCGTCAGTCCATACAGTCGTACTTGGTCAGAAATTGAACTTCCTACCTTGTCTGGGATGGTTTAGGAAATGGTCCATCACTAGCTCGGCGGTCCATCGATCTAACCATCGCACTTGGCCCGAAGATGGGTTCACTTCCTTAGTCGCGATGACTTGGGCAATGGCCCGTCACTAGCTCGACGGCCCGCCAGCCTAACCATTGCTTCTGGGAAATTCTGATAATTCTCTGTAAAACGTCCATAAATTATTACTTTGATACCAGATTTGAACGAAATTGGTATTGTTGGAAAGCTAATTTAATTTCTCACATGATAAAAAGTCAAAATTGGGGAAATTCTATCTAATTTAAACATTAATTATTTAGGAAGTCATCACTAACTCTTCTAGATACTATATTTGACTTAAAGAAAGTTTGGAGTATTATTATATCTCCCCCTTGTGAACATTCGTCCTCGAATGGGACTAAATAGACTGGGAAAGATGATAGACTGATCTTACTTAAAGGACGTGAAGATTTGAACATCTGTATATAACTGGAACTTCTGATATATTAAAATCTCATATTGAATATCCATGTCTGATGCACGGATATGTGATGGATAGTCTTCATGTATGCATCACTGAAATTACTAAAAAGCTGAGTTTCTCATGATGAGAATGCATATCTAATGCATGAATATGTGACTAACATAATACATGAACATATGACTGGATATGCAAGGGTATTTGATACCAAGTTTATAACTGAAATCTGAACATAAAACTGAATAAGCTTATGGAAAGCTATTACCTTAGGCTGAGTCTGAGTTTGCGGAGAAGAAGTGAGGATACTTGGTCCTCATTTCTGCTTCTGCTTCCCAAGTAGCTCCCTCAACGGACTAATTCCGCCAAAGAACATTGACTAGTGGGACTTCTTTGTTCCTCAGTCTGCGAGTCTGGTAGTCAAGAATTTTGACTGAGATCTCTTCGAAATAAAGGTTGTTATGAATGTCTAATCCCTCTACCAGGACTACGACTTCTGGGTCAACTATACACTTCTTTAGCAAGGATACATGGAACACTGGATGAACTGAGGCTTGATCTGAATGAAATTCAAGCTCATAAGCTACCTTGCCAAAATGACTGAGAATTTTGATGGGACCGACATATCGAGGACTGAGCTTTCCCTTCTTCCCGAATCGCTTCACTCCCTTCATCGGAGAGATTTTCAAGTATACATAATCACCAATTTCGAACTCGAGATATTTTCTACACACATCTGCATATGATTTCTTTCTACTCTAAGTTATTTTAAGGCATTTTTTTTATCAACTAAACTCTTTCTAAGGTGTCGAATACAAAGTCAGGCCCTACTACTATGGCCTCACCCACTTTGAACTAACAGATTGGAGATCTGCACCTCCTTCTGTGAAGAGCATCAAATGGAGCTATCTAAATACTGGAATGATAGTTGTTGTTGTATGCAAACTCAATCAAAGGAAAGTGGTCATCCAAACTCCCCTTGAAATAAATTGCACACGCCCTTAGCATATCTTTCAAGATCTGAATGGTCCTTTCTTCTTGACCATCTGTCTAAGGATAAAAGGTTATACTGAGGTGAACTTAGGTACCAAGACCCTTTTGGAATGCTTTCTAGAAGTGAGAGGTAAACTGGGTACCTCTATCTTAAACAATAGATAATGGAACCTCGTGCAATCTGACCAAATCCCTGATATAGAGTCTGGCATAATCCTCGGTTGAATAAAAGGAATAGCCAGGAAGGAAATGATCTGATTTGGTTATCCTATCTACAATGACCCAAATAGAATCATGCTGATGACGAGTAAGAGGAAAACCCATCACAAAGTCCATGTTCACTTCTTCCCACTTGTAAGTAGGAATACTGAATTCCTGTATAGACCCACTAGTCTTCTGATGCTTGATCTTAACTCGCTGACATTTAGAGAACTTAGCCACAAACTCTGAAACATCTCTTTTCATCTCACTCCATCAAGAGATCTTCCGTAAGTTACGGTACATCTTAGTGGACCCTTGGTGAATTGACTAGAACGCACCATGCGCTTCTGCAAGAATTCGTTGCCTCAAGTCATCTACACCGGGAATACACAGATGACCCTGACAATGAAGAAAACCTCTACCTTTTAATCTCTAATAGAATCTTTCAATTTAACAAGACTGGGATCTCTATTTTGCTTTTCTTTCACCTCAGATACTAGAGATGGTTCTGAACTGTTCTGAACCCATATACTACCTTCTGAAGAATTGACTAAGCGGATACCTAGTTGGGAAAGCTGATGTACTTCCTGAGTTAAACTCTTCTTACTATCCTCGACATGAGCAACATACCCAGAGACAGTCTACTAAGAGTGTCGGCCACTATATTGGCCTTGCCCGGATGATAAAGGACACTCATGTCATAATCTTCCAAGAGCTCTAACCACCTTATCTGATGGAGGTTAAGATTTTTCAGATAGAATATGTACTAAAGGATCTTGTGATCTGTGAATACATCTACATAAACACCATACAAGTAATGCCTCCAAATCTTTAAGGTAAAAACTATTGTTGTTAACTCAAGATCATGTATCAGATAATTCTTCTCATGGGGTTTAAGCTGTCTGAAGGTGTAGGCTATGACCTTACCATGCTGTATGATAACACAACCCAAACCTACTCTGGATGCATCACAGTACACTACGAATCCATCTGAACTGTCTAGAAAAGTTAAAACTGGAGCTGACGTGAGTTGACTCTTCAACTCCTGAAAATTCCTTTCGCATATATCTGACCACTAAAATTGAACTTTTTTCTAAGTCAATCTAAACATAGGGGATGCAATAGATGAAAATCCTTCAACAAACAGATGGTAATAGCCAGCCAAACCCAAGAAACTTCTGATATCCGATGGAGAGATGGGTTTGGGCCAGTTTTTTACTGCTTTGGTCTTTTGAGGATCAACTCTAATGCCATCAGTGGAGATGATATGACCAAGGAATGCTATTGAATTTAGCCAAAATTTTCACTTACTGAATTTGGCGAATAGCTGATGATTTTTTAGAGTCTGCAATACTATTTTGAGATGGTCTGCATAATCATGCTCACTGCGGGAATAGAAAAGAATGTCATCTATAAAGACTATGATGAACATGTCTAAGTAATACTTGAACACACGATTCATCAAGTCCATGAAAGCTACTGGGGCATTGGTAAGACCAAAGGACGTGACTAAGAATTTAAAGTGACCATACCGAGTACAGAAAGCTGTTTTCAGAATATCACATTCTCTGACCTTGAGCTGATGATAGCCTAATCTGAGGTCTATCTTAGAAAAATATCTAGGACCCTAAAGTTGATCGAACAAGTCATCGATTCTGGGAAATGGATACTTGTTCTTAACGGTGACTTTATTGAGCTGATGGTAGTCTATACATATTCTGAGAGGACCATCTTTCTTGCGCACGAATAAGATTGGTGCGCCCCACAGGAACACACTGGGTCTGATAAAACCTTTATCTAGGAGATCCTTCAACTGATCTTTCAATTCTCTGAGTTCTGCTGGTGTCATTCTATATGGCAGAATAGATATGGGCTGAGTATCTGGAAGAAGGTCTATGCCGAAGTCTATTTCCCTTTCGGGAGGAATTCCTGGAAGATCTTTGGGAAAGACATCTGAGTATTCATTCACTACTGGGACTGATTCAATACTGGAAGTTTCAAAACTAGTGTTCGTAACTCAAACTAGATGATAGACATATCCCTTAGATATCATTTTCCGTGCCCAAAGGTAGGAAACAAGATGACTTCTGAACTCTAAAGTACTACCCCTCTACTGTAGGATAGGTTCATTCGAGAACTAAAACTGGACAAATCTGTTTCTATAGTTGATTGTCGCATAATAGGAACAAAGCCAATCCATGCTGAGAATGACATCAAAACTAGTTATCTCTAATTCGACTAAGTCTACTGAATTGACTTTCTGAGATACCATAACTAGAAAGTTCCTATATACCCATCGGGCTATGATAGTTTTACCCACTGGGTAGAGACTGAGAAGGACTCTACTAGAATTTCAGGACTGACTCCGAAATCAACTGTTATATAGGGAGTAATAAAAGACAAAGAAGCTCTTGGATCTAGAAAAGCATAAAAATGTACATGAAAGATCTATGATGTACCAGTAACCACATCAAGGGAATTTTCCTGATCCTATTAGGACTGAAGAGGATAGAGTCTCTTTGGGCATTACCCACTAGTAGCACTGGAAGAGACACCCTGTGGATTCGGGTGATCGGACTGAGCTGGAAAATTATTACATTGACCATAAGGATTTGGATGGGAAAAATCTCTGACTCTGTGGCCTGGCTTGCCACATTCGAAGTAAACATCACTGCCAGCTCTGCAAGTACCCTGATGGTGCTTGCCACATGTCTAAAAAAGAGGCTAGGTTTAAGCACTACTAACATTGCCCTAAGACTTAGAGCCTAGCACCTTATCTCTATTGTTGTCTCTGAATTTTGGCACTGGAGCACTGGCTGAGGAAGGAGCTGGAATAGATGACTTTGGGAAGAATTAAGAACGTCTTCCACCCTCTGACTTAGGCTGAGCAAAGTTGAAACTACTTGTCCTTGCTCTCTTATTATGTTTCTCCCTCAGCTTAATCTTCTGCTCTTTTATCTATTGAGCATGGATTATAAGCCTGGATATGTCCATCTCACTAATCAACATTGCAGATCTACCCTCATTGACTACACTATTATTCACCCCAGAAACAAACTTACTCATCTTAGCCCTACAGTCTGCCACTATATAAGGAGCATATCGAGCTAATTTAGTAAACTTAAGAGAATGCTCTTTCGCCGTTATATTTTCCTTTCTGAGGTTGATAAACTCTAATACCTTAGATTTCCTCAGCTCTAGGGGAAATAATCTATTAAGAAAAGTAGTGGAAAACTCATCCCACTCTATAGGACCTACGTTACAAGCCCTCTTTGCTTTTCACTGTTTGAACCATATATGAGCCACATCCTATAGCTGATATATAGCTAGATCAGCACTCTCAATGGCTGACACCCATATGATAATTGTAACCTTCTGAACCTGATCAAGGAATTCCTAAGGGTCCTCATCTGACATAGTCTCAAAAAATAATAGAGGATTCATTTGGGTGAAGTCCCAAATCCTATCTGCAACTGAATTGGCCATTGGGTCGTTCATTCTGGGCAGCAACTAAATTAGCAAGAGTAGTGAATATAGCTCTAAACTCTTCATGAGAAATATATTCATTCAAGGGATCTTGTTAGATAGACTAAAGGGCTGACTGATTTCCATTTCTTCTTCTAGGAAGCATGTTCTGTAAATGAAAGGGAGAAACGGATTAGACCGAGGGTTAAATTTGAGCTCATGTTTACTGGTACAACATGAATACTAGAGAAGGGAAATTATTCCTAAAACATCTTATAGCCTCCTGTACCTAAATATGGCACGCAACATACCCATGCACAAGAATCTACGACATGCGGCTTTCGGACTTCCTACGACACTATTGAACCTTAGGCTCTGATACTAAGTTCGTAACGGCCCGAATCTGGTACCCAGAATACTACACGATGCTCATGACCCCCAAGTACCACAAGCTAACCCATGACTGATATTTCTATCTGGGCACTACATAATATACTATATAAATGCAAAAAAAGGCTGAAAGGCCATAAGGTTCAAATATCTTATAAAACATAACATCTGGAAATACGATAAATAAATACCAAAACTAAACTAAAATATTTGTCTGGACATGCTATAGTTTGGAAGCCTCTAAACTGTTTGAAAATTGTGGAGTTGAAGGGACATTTTCCTAACTAACTCAGACTACTGAAATAATAAAGTAATAAAATAATTATGCTATTCTCAAATGATAAGAACTCACTGCTAATCTAGCTACTAAACATACTATCTACTAAGGATGCTCTGGAGCTCATACTTCTGAACCTATGGTAAAAAAACACCATAGCACAAATACGTAAGTACGATTGAATGTACTGGTACAAAACTGAGGTACGTTGAATACAAGGGGTTTATATGCATGAACAATACTAAATAACTTAATAACATGAATGTGAGAATACATGCATAAATACGTGAACTGTAACTGAGATCATGACATCACTAAATCTGAATACTGATAACATAAGTTTCATATAATTGATACACTATTATCTGAATAACTTGAATAACTGTGTCTGATAGTCCTATTTATGATAAAACTAGATGAGTTTCGTATTAAACTAGGTGAATGTATCTGACAGTCCTAAATTTTATAGATCTATCTAAGTTCTATTACTGAGACTGAGACTAAGACTGTAACTATAGAAAGTAGTCATCTAATTGAGATGACCCTAATAGGATAATATAATTGATTTGGGGTCCAATCTGTAACTCTAATTAGAAGGGTGTCAATACTATGCCACTGTTAAAGACAAGTTGCGAGTAGTTTCAAATGTAATAGGTACTCTAAGAAGAATAGTGGGACCCTCATCTAACAGTTTAAGTCATCTCATCAACCCTCATCTAACAGGTTAGATGTCTTAACCTACGCTAGCTACGTAGTTCTGCAGTGCAAGGATTACTTCTACGAATCACACCTTTTAGTCGCAGGTAAGTTCCCATCCTTAGGCTCACTCGGTGTTGAATCCTACTCCCATCTGATTAGACACTGAATTAATTATACTAAAATGACTGGACTAATTTCACTGAGTTCTGTTGACTGAAGGAATATTAATGAGATCTAATAACTGACTGAGATTACTGAGTTTTCCTGAGTTATGAGACTGACTGAATTCTACTGTACATGGCTTGACTGAGAGTATCTTAAAAACTGACACTGGCTCTATACACACAGCTAAATTATCTGGTACAAGTACTCCCAAGACTTGATAGCATGAAACTAACAAGGCATGATATTTCCTGGAATCACGACCATAATCAACAATCCATACTACAATCATTGGGGAATTTTATGAGGCACTTGATTATCATGGTTTGGTACATGAATAGGAATGTGTATAAACATGTCATAATTTCATAGGGCTAATCTTCTAAACAATCCATCAAACAATTTCAATGCATAACAATAACATGGAAGTCATTTTGAACATAAGGGTAACACATGGGTCATTAATTTGGTCATAATTGATTCCTAAAGCATGATTATTATTCTCTAGGGCATTTTATCAAACACATTTCATGCACAACCTTAGGCTTAGTCATATACATTATTTCATACATCATGGTTACTTTAATCAACTTAATTTAAAAGTTTCCAAACCCACATACTAGCATAATTTCATGAAAAGTACATAAAGACTCCAACTTGGGATTCATACAACCACATAAACATAATTAAAATCAACTCACCACATGAAAATCACAATCATGAGTTTAAAATAGGATTCTTGAGCTTTATGGGTGATAGAAATCCCATGAATCATCACTTTACATACATGGGTGGATGATTTCTTGAAGATTGGTGGAGGAAAGTTTAAATTCTTGCCTTGGGATTAGACACCTAGGGTTTCTTGTTCTTAGGAATTGATCTTTGAGAGAAACCCTAATTTAGTGTTGCGGATGAATAATGAAGTTATGAGCTCTGGTCTGGTATAATTAGGGGTTAAAACAGGTGGAAAACGACCCAAATACCCTTTTTAAAATGGCTTAAAATCACTGATCGCAAGTGGCGATGGTTTGGGCGACGGTCCATTGTTGGCTCGATGGTCCGTCAGTCCATACAGTCGTACTTGGCCAGAACCTAAACTTCCTGCCTCGTCTGAGATAATTTGGGCTATGGTCCGTCGCTAGCTTGACGGTCCATTGGTCTAGACCATTGCACTTGGCCAGAATATGGGTTCACTACCTTAGTCCCAATGGCTTGGGCGACGGTGCATCGCTAGCTTAATGGTCTGCTGGCCTAATTGTTGCTTCTGGGCAGTTCTGATAATTCTCTGTAAAACATCCCTAACTTATTACTCCGATATTAGATTTGGACGAAATTGGTATTGTTGGAAAGATAATTCAATTTCTCATATGATAACAAGTTTAAATTAGGAAAATTCTATCTGATTTAAACATACTCATTTAGGAAGTCAACACTAACTCTTTTGGATACTAGATTTGACTTAAAGAAAGTTTGGGGTATTACAGTCTCAGAATTAATGTGATTCCATTTGGGTCATTGGTTATAGAATTACCAAGTCCACTTACTTCTTTCCTATAAGAACTAATTTCTCCAAAAAAGATTATGATAGGTAGTATCTTGCAGAGATCGTGAAGTTACATAGTGCTCCAATGTTTATTATCTCAAATAGTGGTCCCCCATTTTTATCCCACTTTTGTAAGTTATTCTAAAGAGGTTTGGGAACTAAGGTGTGCCTTAGTACCTCTTTCAACCTGCAAACGGATGGACAAACAGAGAGAACTATCCAAACTTTGCAGGATATGTTGGTGGCTTGTGTAATCAATTATAGCGGTAGTTGGTATGACTACTTGCCATTGATTGAGTTCGCCTAGAATTATAGTTATCACTCTAGTACAGGCATGGTGCCTTTCGAAGCATTGTATGGTAGGAGATGTTGATCTCCTATTGGGTGGTATGAAGTTTTTAAGAGTAAGTTGCTTGGGCCCAATTTAGTTAACCAAGAAATAAAGAAGGTGAAGGTTATCAGTGATAGATTCAAAACCATTCAAAGTCTCCAAAAGTTCTATGCGGATGTGAGGCATAGGGACTTAGAGTTTAATGTGGGTGATTAGGTAATCTTGAAAGTGTCTACCATGAAGGGAGTGGTGTAATTTAGAAAAAAGGGAAAGCTTAGTCCCCGTTATGTTGGTCCTTACTTATTTGTAAAGAGGGTTGGTAACATTGCCTATGAGTTGTAGTTGCCTTCTATTATGAACTCCATTCACCTGGTTTTCCAAGCGTCTATGTTCCAAAAATATGTGGGTGACCCTTCCTTGGTTGTTCCCTTTAAAAATGTTGGTGTCTTGGAATACTTATCCAATGAGGAGGTCCCAGTAAGGATCTTGGATCGGGAATTTTTCCGATTGTGAACAAAATAATTGGATTCTGTGAGGTTATATAGAGGAACCAAAACTCCAAAAAAGTTACTTAGGAGGCAAAAAAGGACATAAAGTCCAAGTACCCATATTTATTTCCCATTTTAGAAGTTTTTGATTGAGGTATGTGTTAATACCTTTATTTGGCGTGGTCTTTGGCTTAAGTTCCCTTTGATAGTGGGCTTGATTCCATAAAATTCGAAGGAGCTATATGGTCTTGATAAATGATGGGATTGGATTCCCTAGTGAATGAAATGAAATAGTTAATTGATGATGATCATGATAAGTGTTGTAATATTACATTGTTGTGTGCTTGGTCCTAATTTTGCTTAAAGGTTAGTTATGATGTGTGCTAATGTGTTTACTTGTGTTTATGCTTGCCTTACCCATCATTCAAGGACAAATTATTGATCCTAAGTAGGGGAGAATGAAACACTCGAGAATGTGTCCTTGAAAATTTTTTGGTAGATTGGTATTGATCATGATATGTGTGTTATGTTGTATCCTTGTAGTATGTTGTTTCGAACATAAGTAAAGATTTATTTTCTGTATGTCAAGGTTTTAACTTTTATCTATACTTACCTATCAAAGTAGGAGAGAATTAAGACATCTGGACCTTGGACCAATTGGAAAAAACAACCACCTTTTTGTGTGTCTAGAGTGGATACGGTTTGGATCCTTGAGTCATATCCTAGGTCACGAATTGTACCCCTATCCCCCTTCCCTTTCTTATCCTAGACAGTATGTTAAGGTAATGTACTATATTCTATATGACAAGGACATTCCTTGGTCGTAACCAATGCATACGAGTCGTATACTACTCAACCATATAGAGTAAAGTCTCAAATCGTATGGGCTATTTTGGTCATGAGTGGAGCTCACAATATGGGCATGATTCGAACCCTTGGTACAAATCAAGGGTTCTATTTCATACCCACAAAAGTGTGGTTGACCTAGGAGGAGACCAGGGTACGATTTAGGGCACCACTTGTACCGTAGGTTACGATTGCCAAGTGAACAATAAGGAGGAGTCGTACCCTTGCACGTGTGGGGTTTTCAAATTTTAATGAAGGGCCTTTTGGTCATTTCCCATGCCTAAAACCCTAAAACCTCTCACTATACAAGGCATTGTAGCCTACTAAGTTTTCATTTACAAGACTCAAACACTCTTAAACACTCTAAAGGCTCTTGGAATAAAGATTAGTGGCTAGGTTTTAGAGGTGTTCATCTAGTGTCAAGGAAGAGATCAAGTTTGTTGTTGATTCAAGTTGTTTAATGCATGTATCTATTCCCCTCTTTAAATAACTCTAAACCCATGTATTTCACACTTGGATTAGTAAGTGTATTAGGTGGTTTTGAATCAAATGAAAAGGGTTTTGTTACCTAACAATAAATAATGATGATTCTTGCTTATATTTGTGTTGATACACGTTATTGATGGTAGATTATATATCTGGGTGCTACTTTTATGTTTTTTAACATGAGGGTCTTGATTAAACCTAGTCTTAATGATTTCTACCATGAAAATGACCTTGTCAAAGCTATGAACACAAGGTGTTTATGAAAATGTCTAAGTGAAATGACTAGTTGTATGATTGACAATATGTTGAGCTAGGGCAATGGCCTAAATAAGTATGAATGATTGTTGAATGATATTATGAAAGTATTATAAGTCATGTATTGAAAAATTCATAACCTTGTTGGTTTATAGCTAACAAGAGGATAAAGCCTAAGACATGAAAATGAACCTGAATTGTTTATAGAATCAAGTGTGGTGAAAACATGATAGAATGTTGTTAATGACATATGAATGGTTTATGTGGATCTTGAGGACCACAAATTGAATTGTATGATAAATTGTATGAAGGTATTGTCCTATTTAGATAGTTGAGGAATTAAGTCTCCCATGACCCACCATGTGGTCATGTATAATGTTGAATTGGCTAAGTGAGCCGAAGCCCTAGATATGAATAAAATCATATGAACGCCAGTGCATGAGCCAATTGGTCAAGAGTTCAAATGTAGACTAATAATGGTGAGTGATTTGAGTTCCTTTTTTAATGAAATAACTAGTGATTTGAGTTCCTAGTCCAATGAATAACTAGTGATTCAAGTTCCTCATCTAATGACACTACTAGAGATTCGAGTTCCTAGACCAGTAATATAGCTAGTGATTTGAGTTCCTAGTCCGAAGAGATCTCTTGTGGTTAGAATACCTCGCCAAATGACACGGCTAGTGATTTGAGTTTTTAGATAGCGATGAGACTAGCTATTTTAGTTCCTAGTTTAATGAAATGAGATGGCTAGTGATTCGAGTTCCTATATCGGTGAAACAGCTAGCGATTCGAGTTCCTTGTTTAATGAAATGGCAATGAGATTGACCTAATAGGCTAACTCGGTTGGAAGTTCTTCACTCCACTCTTATAAATGAATGATTTGAGAATTCATGCTAAGTCTTGTACCCATTGTTGTTTAATATGAACATGTTGTGTATATCTATGTGTATGAGTATATGTTAACGAATAATGTTGAGCCACGGTCTCTTAATTAGCATGTAGATCATGTATGTGTAAGGATAAGTATATGAATGTGAATGATGATATATCTATATTGACTTGTTGTTGAGAGATAATGATATATTGACTTATTGTTAAATGATAATGTTATTTTATCCTTACCCTTGAGTTATATGCTAGCGTTCCAACCGCTAACCATCTCTAAACGCTATGTTCCCACACGACATAGGGGCTGTAGCATCTTCTTCTTTACCTGAGCAGTGATTTGGTGATCAAGCGATTTGTGCATTGACTTTAAGGGGTGAGCTTTCTTACATTTGGAAGACATTCATCTCTTATTCCTTATCATTAGAGTTAGTCTCTTTATGACTTGGTTTGGCTATAGTCAGGGGCTTATCCCGACATGTAAACTTTTTGACTTCGATTTTGTATAGTGGTATTGTGAACAACTATGAACTTAGGTGTGGTTATCATTATGAAATATAGTATTGACTAATGATATTTTCCGTTATCTTGACTTACGAGTTTAATTTCCATCGACTCCTATGATAATAAGATGTTCAGGATGGGTTATTGGGATGACCTCCAGTTCATGAGAGCTTGAGGTGCCTATAAGACATGGTCCGAAGTTCGGGTCATGTCAGGCTTAAAAACTGTTGCTATAGACATAGAAACCATTTCCATAGAGCTATCACAACAGTTTGGAATTTGTCCCATAGGTGAGTGTGGAGATAGATATATGGCAATGGTTTGTGCGACTATTTATAGAACCATTGCCATAGATGTACCTATGGCAATGGGTTTTTTCCCTCCTATTAGGATGATTTTTTTACCTATTGAAATGGTTAACATCATTGCAATAGATTGTTTTGCAACGACTATAAAGCGTTGCAATAACCCTATTACAACTATTTCACAAATCTATTGCAACGGTTATTGATCTCTTGCAACGATTTTTCACTACCTATTTTAACTATTTCAAATACATGTTGCAATGGTTTTTTTGTCTACTGCAACATGTTTTGACAAACTATTACAACTATTTTAATAAGCTATTTCAACGGTTTATTTGTCTATTGCAATGGTTTTTCCCACATATTACAACTAGTTTAAATATCAATTGGCGACTTAGATGAAAGTCACCCCTACTGTAAATTAGCATTTAAATACACACTTATATACATACATACATGCATACATACATATATAAATAATAAATTATGATACATAATTATATACTCTCACAAAAAAAAAAATCATTAATAATAATAAAAAATATGCAACTAATAATCTAAACCAAAAAGCAAAATGTTATATCCAAAAGATTAGTTAAGTTTTCACATGTAGTATGAAGTTCGAGTGGCAATAAATTTCAAGGAATTCAATATCAAAAATATTGATATTGAAGCATCTATCAATAATTCAAAAATCTTCTCATGTAAGGTCAATGTCTTCATCACTTCTTTCTTCATCTCTGTCTTCATTTTGGTCACCTATAAAAAGAGAATAAATAATCTCAATTAGCACTTAAATAGAAAAATATTTCCATTTGGAAGATAGAAAGGACAGTCCATCTTGAAAAGCAATAAAGAGAAAAACTCATCACAGGAGACCCAAACTATGATGTGAGGAGATGGGCATGCAATACTTGGATGTCAAACATCATAAACACAGTGTAAACAATGTTACTAAAGGTTTTCCAAAAGTAAACTGTGCTGAGAGAAATGAAATGGTAACTTGCTGAGAGAAACGCAAAGTACCTTTGTAGTAGGAATCATAATAGGTATACTAGAAATAAAAAGAAGTTGAGCAACAATGTTGTATTTTTGGAGAGAAAAGGTTCTAGGGAGAAACATACACGTAGTCTTTTGAAAGACTTGAATAGTTGCATGTAGTGATTTCTTTCCCATTCAAGGTAGTTCGTCTCCTGCTTAAAGAAGTCCACCTCTCTCTCAGTACAGGTTGGTTAATAAAGCCAAGAACCTAAAAAAGTAGAAATGAAGAGAAGATCATGTAGACCAACTTTTGCAACCACATTTTAACATAGCATAATGTAAGGACATTATATATGGTATCATAAGCTAGAACTCTCATTACACCAAGGGAAAGCTAAATAAGGTGGTTCAAGAACCGAACTCAGCATTTTTAGCAAAGTGAGACCAAATGTCAATAAGGAAAAAAAGCACCAAACATGATATTGCATTGACAACTACTAAGATATAAAAGAGAAAAGTATCTACATGATATAGCTAATTTCTTAAATAAACATCAATATTTTAAATTCAGGATGAGGAATGCCTGCACAAGAATATAACTAAATGGTTAATGCATAAGAATACAACTAAATGGCTAATGCATATAGAAACATATCAAACGGTCTGGAACTTCACTATTGTTTGACAAATGAAACAGGAGGTGATTAAGCATGTCCTCAAAATGGAGTTGTATTTAGTTCACCTACACACAAAATGGATGTTCTTAGTTTTTCTTTTTTACTATTATTTTTTGGTTATATATTCATGATACCTATCTCCTTTATCTTTTTTTATTAGTTAAACATGATAATACTTATATATAGAGAATATTTTGTTAGCTACTATTACAAATCAAAATATGCCAACAGACGCCTGCCTTAGTGTAAAATGACTTGACTATGCTTGCCCACCTGCAATATGGTTCCAATGCCTGAAAGTTTTTGGAGAAAAATTGATAGTTAACAGTACCAATAAGCAAGCTTTCACTGATCTAGTAGCAAGCAAGGTTTTATATTGATACAAATAAAATCAACTGGCTGAAAATTGATACTGGCTTACCTTTGTACAACAAGCAATAAGAGTGCCAAACACGATTTTCCTTTAAGTAAAAAGTATCCCAATGAATGGATATTTGAACTATAAGTTGAACAAAGTTGATATGGAAAGACAAGCAGGTACCTATAATGAAACTCTTTGTCCCATATATTGTGTCTAAGACCCAAACAAAGTCTACACTTTCCTTTTGACTCCTCCATTCCTTCTCCTCTCCATATCTATCACCAAGTAATTTAAATACAAATTTTTAGCAGACAAACATTCAGAGATAGTGTGATATATGAAATAGATACAAGAAAATGCAATATAGACAACACACCAGTCATGCCACATAGTAAAATATCAAGAATAGAAATGGATCTAGAAGATTTTCATTGACTCGTGTATGTCAATTTAGAAGCGTTAATGTTATTCGGCTACTGCAAGGATGATCTTATCATCTCATAAAATGAGTCCTCTTTTCTTAACTCTAACCTTCTGTATCAATATTATACAAGTAAATATACTGAGTTCTACCACTTAAAACTTGTATTCTATTATTACAACCTTATCAAAGTTCAAAGGCAGATATTAAAGCTTATACGAAGGTTTTGGGTGCTTGATATTTGTTGCAAACTGGTTTCTCTAACTAATATCATTACTTGTATTGTTGCTCTAGACATTTGACCTTTCATTTCTTGATAGAAACAAATAGCACATTACGAATAAGTTTTCAGCAAAAGCATAACCAAAATGAGATAGGAACCATTTTTCCAGTGGAAGTATGAGGTTATGTCCACAACTCAAAGTATCATATGCTAACTATCATACTAAAATCAACAACGTAGCCCAGCTGTAAATGATCAATCTAAATTTTATACACATGCATTAGAAATCAAATATCATAGAACTATCAGAATGAAAAGAAGTAAACTAGTGAGACCAACAGTGAGGCCAAACTGAAAATGCTCATTCTAAATTTTGCACAAGCAGTCATTAGAAATCAAATATCATTGAACTATTGAAATGACAAGTAGTAAATTTATGAGAGCTTAACTAACTCAAGTTGAATGGGAAGGGAAATTCTCTTGAATTATATTCACCATGGATTCCTTAACCACTTGATCAACAATTGTAATAGGACGTTAAAACACAAAATTATAAATTATAAATTATAAATCCACAAGCAATGTATTCGCATCAAAATCAACGAAAAACTTACTCATATCTTCCTTATTGAGAATATCAAAGATTTTTCAAAAGTATTTATGAATAACTTCACCATCATCATTACCAATTTTATTACTAGCAGCAGCAAATTCGTTGAGTTCAAAGTCATTAACCACCTAAATCATCGCTTGTACTTAACGAGTAACCAAACTCCAAAACTATTCCACAATTTCATATTTAGCGAGTATAGTTGATAAGAATTGCGTTACGTTAATAAACAAGAAAGCTGAAGCGAAAATACTAAGATTAAAGGCAAGAAATTAAAGATAGGCAAAATTGGAGAATAAAATCCTCAATTTCGAGGTTAAGTGCTAAAAGCCCTAATTGATCTTAGTATTCAAAATTAGCAGATTAAAACTAATTATAATACTAATAGAGTCAATTCAAGAACTTAGATCAAAAGTGATCTAGACTCCTATTTCAAAGAAACTAAAGACAACAATTAGTATAAGACTAATCACCTTTTTTAATTAACTTTAATAGAAACCAAAGATATCAAATTAAGAATTAATCTTACATCCTAAAAAATCGTTCTTATAGGGTCGCAAGATAAATCCCAAGTAGCCACACACAAAGGTATAAATAAGAAAAACTCGCAATTAATAATAATATTGTCTTATTGCAAATAACAAAATTCATCCCTATATATAGGGAAAAAAAACTATCCCAAATAACATAGGATTGAGATCTACCTTTATCAAATCTAACTAGGACTAGGAAAAAGCTATCCCAAATAGCATGGGATTAGGATCTACTATTATGGAAATAATAAATAAAATTCCACTAGGACTAAGAAAGCATATAAAAATAATACCAAAAATTATCCCCTAAGAAAATAAGAAAATGTTTCCAAATTTACTCACAACCCATATGGGCCCAATCTTCTTCCTTTTGAACTTGGACTTGAATCATAAAATATGTGTAGAACTTTGCTCATTCTTCTCCATATTTCTTGGACTCGTTCTTGGGCTCTGCTTCCATCATAAGAATCTTCTTGATTTCACTCTGATACCATTTGTAGGGGGTGCGGATAAGTTGTGTGGTAAATAGATCTATTATAAATATAATGGATCTATTACTATGTATTTGTGTGGTATCTCGTGTCTTGAGCCGGGGGTCTATCGGAAACAGCCTTTCTACTTCTTTAGAGGTAGAGGTATGGACTGCGTACATCTTACCCCCCCCAGACCCTACTAGGTGGGAATACAATGGGTTTGTTGTTGTTGTTGTTGTATTTTTATTTGTGCGTGGATATTTCTTAACTTCTCTAAATATTTTTATTTTTATTTTGAGTTTATTTATGTTAGTTTTATCGATATTCATATCTTGGGGGTAATTATATGGTAATTGATTAAATGTTTTACTATAGTATTCTTCAGTTTTTTCTCTTAGTTTTTGTTATTCTTCTATATTATTTTGAAGGTATTCTAAATATTCTATATCTTTTGTTTCAAAATATCCAATTAGATTGTATTTCATAAGTATTTGTATTAATCTTATTTCTTTCATATTTTGTCTCCAATATTTTAAATATTCATAGTTTATTATTTTATCCTATAGTAACTGTAGATTTACAAATTTATGTATAATAATTTATCCTAATTGTACTGTAATGTCTATCTAATTCTAGATTTTCAATGCTATTTATTATCTTGTGTTGTTCTTCTTGTAGTGAGTTATTTAAATTATATAAACTATCACATGTACTTTTTCCTAAATTTTCTAGGGTTTCTTCTATCCATATTTATTTTTCTTTTAGATTCTCCATTATTTTTCTAATTCGATTTCTATAATTAATTTCTTCATTTAGATTATCTTGATTTTCTCTAGTTTTCTAATATATTCTAACATTTCTTAATCTGAATAGTATCTATCTGGGTAATTATTCAGGTATAATTGTTCTATCTAATTTATAGTTTCAATTTCATATTCTAATACTTTTTCTAATATTATTCTCTTAATATCTATAATTTCTATATCTCTAAGTATATATAAGATATATATTTTAAGATTATCTATCATTTAAAATTGATTAAATACTTTATTATAATATTTTTTAGTTGTGTGTTTTAATCTCATTAATTCTTCTATATTTTCACTAAGAAATTGTATATATTTTGTATCTATTTTCCAAAATTCTAAATATACATAATTTATCATAGTTAGTGTGTGGGTTTTGTATGTAAGTATTTATAAGAGTACTTCGGTAGGTGTGGTATATAATTAATTTTAGCCATAAAATATCTATCAAATATTTTTTTCAATATAATTTTTCTTATATCTACTATTTCTATATCCTTAAGTACATATAAAACGAGTATTTTAAATTTACCTATCATTTCGTCAGATAAAAAATTATTCATTTTTTATAAAATTGTTATTTTCAAAATATTCCCTTCAATCATGTACATAACAAAATATGATCACTTTAGATTGGTATATACTAGATTATTCTTAAATGACATATTCTTCGGTCACTATTAGCATGCTAATCTGGATACTTTTCCCTTAAACAGTGCATCTACTCTGGTTACTCCCCTATCACGGCTTTCTTGCCTCACCGGTTTCACTTTTAGGATGGCATAGTTTTTAGGATTTTTCTCCTTTTCCACTTTGCTAATAAAATTCTTAACATGGTATTTTTCGAATAATTCTACTATAAAGCAACTAACATGAACTTATTTTATCATATCATGATTGTTAGGAATTTATGAATTTAGTTATTCATAATAGTAAATGAATATACCTGTTTTGGTAGGTATGATAATTCTAAGCTTTGTTCCTCCATAGATTTTTCCATTGAAATATACCTGTTTTTTAATAAATAAGAAAAATATTTGTTGTAGACGAGAGAGAGAATTTTTTTGCTTCAATGCATGAACGTTTGCCTGTTTCTGCCTTCGATGCCTTTCATTTATAATAAGAAACTTTACAAAAGTTTTTCTAATTTTTTTTTACACGTATCCTACCTAATTATTTACAAAAGTCTTCCAAAATTATTTCTCTAACCTAATTTACAAGAGAGTCTACAAAATCATAAATGTTTTTGGCTAAAAAGTCAAAAAGCCTAGATAAGCTACCTAACCTAACTAATGTCTTTTACGTAAAAGAAATCAAAAGCTATAATAATTCACATGTTGAAAATTATAAGTCATATATCCTTTTCATATTTTTTATGACTTTGATAACTTTTGTCTTCTTTAATTTATCCATAGTTGATTTTTCTTCGTTGTTGTCTCTATCGTATATGCTATTTTTTTATCTTCTTTCCAGCTGGCATGCTTATCTTTATTCTAGCTGTACATCTGCGATAATATTATCTTCTCCATTATATTTCGAACATTGATGGTCTGGATATTTGTGTCCAATTATCTTGCAATATCTTGTCAATAATTCATCTGAAATAAATCCTCTCTTAATTGCTCTTGCAGTAGATTATTTTTTTGGTTTAAGTAATGTCATTATCCATTGTCTAACATCTTACATATCTTCTTTTCATAGTTCTTTTGAATTTGAATAAATCATCTGATGGTCTCTTGAATAATAGCTTAATATTCGATTTTCATTGGTATAATGTTTGCTAGTTCTTGAATAATTATAGCTAATCCAATAAGTCTTTTGTTCGCATAAAAATTAGGTATCTCGATTCTGGGTATCTCTGGCTGTTGCACAATATCTTCTGGTATAATCATATCCCTGGTTAATCCTATTTTTACAACTTGTATAACTGGTTTTATCTCGTCGTATAATATCTTTGCTAGTGCAGTATAACACTTTATATAAAATAGATTTCCTTTGGTTACTCTTTTATAGGTGTTGAATATTTTTTGTAATTCTTCCATAACTGATAGTTCTTCTCCATCTTGGGTGTATATGGTATTTAATAATCCATAATCAAAACAGGTTTTTATTAAGCTTGGGTTGGTTTTGGGTAGTGCAATTAGTTTGTTGTGACCTTGTAATCTTTGGGTTATATAGTTTGTGTTGGGTTCTTTGGTATCTGTAGCTCTGGGGTTAAGGTTTAGAAAAGTTTGTACTCGGTAGATATTTTCTATGTATTTTTGGGTTGTATAGTTATAAAATTTTTTATCTTGGTTCAAACTATCTCGATATGTGGTAATTTGTGGGGGTATGTTCAAGAGGTCTTTTTGTACTTTTGGTGTAAATGGTTTTTCAAATGTCTTATTTAAGTTCATATTCTGGTATCTTTGTCCAATAACTCCTTTACTTGTACCTGCAATTGTAGATTGATAAACGTTATGGGTTTTACGGAGTGTCCCAATGTCTCCTTCTAGCTCTGGAATTGTAATGTCTTCCGATTGACATAGCTCTGCACACTGCCGAGTTAGCTGATTTATAGCTACAGACTTCAGTTTATCTTCATTAGTCTTTAGCTTTTCTATTTCATTACCCATACTGTTCACTTTTATTGAAAGCGTAGTTAGGGTTTTGAATATCTTTTCTAAAGCATCATCTTCTATTATATCAGTCTTTGTAGCTTTGTTTTGATATGTAATCTGCAATAACGTTTTGGTTAGTACTAATTACTTCAATTGTAAATATAAAATTTAATATATTCAATACTAGTCTCCGAATCTCTTTTGTTGTAACTAAATTTTGTATTTTCTTTGTTAGCCACCAACGTACCTGTGTATTATCTGTTCGTACAATAAACTTGTTATATACAATAGATGGCTCAAATGCTAATAAACATTTATATAATGAGCATAATTCTTTTCTATTTATTTCCCATTTTATTTTTGTTTCATTAAACATTCCTGAATAATATCTATAATAATGTTCTATTTTTTCATTTTCATACCTATATTTAAGTACTCCTCCATAACTACATTCACTAGCATCTTCTTTTACTATATATATAAAAAAAATTATTTTCGTCTGGAAATTGTAATTTTGGTAATTCTTTACAAAGTATTTTTATTTTCTGAACTTGTTTTTTATATTCTTCATTATAATTATATTCTACATCCTTTTTTAATTTTTTCTGTAAAGGGTTTAGATTTTCTGCTAATTTTGGTATATATTCCCTTACTTGGTTTACTAATTCCAAAAATGATTGTAATTTTTTTTTGTATCTAATTCTTCTTTCGAATTTATTATTTTTTGTACTATATGTTGTTGCATTTTACTCCACTTTTATCTATTTGTATTCCTAAATATTCTATCTGGTTTTTTCATAATTTCAGCTTTCTTTTCACTTAAACTTATTCCCGATTTTTTTATTATATCCATAAATTGTTCTAATAATTTTAAATGTTCTTCTTTATTTTTTGTACATAATAGTATATCATCTATATATACTATACAATTGCGCAATTGTTTAAAATAACTATCAATAAAATGTTGATATCTACCTGGTTCATTTTTATATCCAAATGGTAGTACATTCCATTCATAAAATCCTTGTGGTACCATAAATGCGGTTAATTCCTTAGATTCTTCTTCTAACTTTAAATGGTAAAATCCTGATTTACAATCAAATTTGCTAAAGTAATTATATTCTTGTATTTGTCTTATTTTTAATGTCTTATTTGGTATTGGGTAATTATATAACATAGTTTTTGCATTTAAATTTCTATAATCAATAACCATTCTACTTTTTTCTCCTTTTTGTTCACTATGTTTATTTACTATAAATACTGGACTATTGTGTTTACTATTACTTTTTTGTATATATTATTTTTCTAATAACTCATCTATATGTATTTTAAATTATTTTAAATCGTAAAAATTATATGTTAATGGTTTTTGAGTTATTATGCTATTTTTATCTATTAATTCCATATTTATAGTAGTTTTATGTTTTTCCCATCCTTTTAAAGGATCTTCACTATATAATTGTTCTATTCTTTTCTTAATTATTTCTATCTTATTTATTGAAAATATAGTTATTTCCTTTTTATTTATTGAAAATACGACTAGTTCTATTCTATATAAATTAGGTTTTGCTCCTGTATCTATCATAGGCGTATAATATCTACTGTAATACCCTTCTACTACTATCTTCATTAATACATACATTTTCATATCATGTTAAATCTCTTCTTAAGAATAGTTTCTCTCTGTTATATGTTATAGATAATTATGTATGCTCTTTATTATATGGTTTTACTTGCTCTAGCTATTTTATTCTTAATATTATGTCTGCTTTTTGAATTTCTTCCTTTATTTCAAATTCAATTTTCCTTTTTTGAACTCCTATTGTTATTTTATTTCTGCTATATTTTTAGTGTTTATTAAGCTTCTTGGTAGATCTGGGCATATATTATTGTCAGATTTTATTTCTTCATTTTTTACTAGATATCTTGCTATATAATTTTCTTCTTGTCCTGTATTCAAGAGTATTAAATATTCTTTTTCATTTATTGTTCCGGTTATGTAACATTGGTTTAAATTAGTTGTTGAACTTGTTTCATAACTTGTTCGTTTTGATGAACTTGATGATTCTGGTTTTTCATAATCTATTCTTTTTGTTGTACTTATTCTATCATTTATTATTTCTAATTTTTCTTCTATATCTATGTCTCTATAACTATAAACATTATTATCAATTGTTTTTACAAATTGTTTGAAAGGTCTTTCTATTTTTATTTTGTTAATTTTGTTTTTTTTGTTATTTTATATTTTGTTGTTAATACATATAGGTTTTTACATCTTGCTGTAAATATTTTACTTCCTGGGGTTAGTTCTATTCCTGATATTTTCCAATATAATACTAATGATTTATCTATATTTTTATCTGTTATTGCTACTAAATAATTCACACTTACTATAAATTTAAATTTTTGGTATATTAAATTTCCTTTTATGGCAGTTATTATACTTTTTTCTATAAGTTTTATAATTCTATCATCTGCTAAATATAATTCTATTGGTGTATCTGTAATACCTCGGGAAAATTTTTCGTTGAAATTTTATGTGTAAGCGTATTGGGTTCTATCTTCTAAAATGAATTATAAATTTTCCGTGCGGAGTGTCTTAGATTATGATCCACCATTGCGTATAGTATCAAATAAGCTTTCCAACAATATGTGGATCATCCAAAACAGACACCCGAGTGACAAGTTATGAACATTCTGATTGAACCGTGAATAGTAGTGAATAGTAAAATGTGCAGGAAAAGATACTGATGCCTGGCGTATTTTTGGTCCAGCTTTAAACGATCAAAACTACTTGTACAAAAGTAATTTTCTTTACAAAGGCATGATTTTTATTTGATTTTTACAAATTTGAAGCATGAACCCATATCTTATGATGATTATTATGAAATCTTGATTTTTATGATTTTGAAAGATGAATTTTCATGTGTGGAGATATAAAGCATGAATCTTGAATGATATTTATCATGGTTTTGATATTTGGGTCATGAATCCCCATTAGAAATTGTATTTTTTTGAGAAAGTGTGTGTTATAAGTACGTTGATGTTGAATATTTGAGATATTTTGAATGATTTGACCTTTTGGTCTTAATGGAGTTATTTTGAACTCGAGTGTGAAAGAAATCCACAACGTAGTTGATTTTGATAGATAAGAAGCATGATGGCTCCCGATGTATATTTATATATTACTGAAATTGTTTTGTTGTGGATTGTCTTTGAAATGGTCTGAGCTAAGTCCTGGAGAAATATTTAGCACTGAGTGGGAGGTATAAAACGACCTTACTTCCCTAGAACTACGTGCCCCCATAGGAGTGAGCCTGAGGCTGATTTATATAGTGATCACTAGTTTGTGTGGATTTGATATCGATAGTCCTACTCCGATGGCAAGGATAGGACGGCTCTCCCCAACATGGGTTGTACGTTGGAATCCATATAGCTCACATGGTTTATGTCGGTTATAGGATCTCCCAGTGTGTGTGTGTTTTCTTGTGTCTATGGTGAATGGTGAAGTGATTTGAAAGTGGAATTGTGAAAGTTATTCTTTTGAAAGATTTAAATGATATTTACATTATGAGAATTGATATTCTTGATGAACTGAAAGTCATTGACAAATTATATGATGACTCACATATGTTATTGTACTTATTTCATCCTCTCATGATTATGATAATTTTCTTCGGGCTATGTGAGTCTTTCATACATCCTACATATTTCTTATAAATATTTATGATGATGATGTTTATAAAACTGCATACACCCCCATATACTCAGTTCCTTTCCATGGTACTGACCCACATCTTCAAATGTGGGCTACATTTTATCAGAATGTAGGTTCAAGTGTTCAGTTCTAGGTTTGACAGTGATTCTTTGGGCACGTTGTTCTACATCCTCTATTATGGTAAGGCCTCATGTTTTTAGTACATGATGTCTGATGTTGGTTTCACAGAATTGTTTACATTTGATAACTGAGTATGAGTCAGTTGGAGCATATCTCAATGGCTCGCTGGTTTTATTGATTTTCTTGGAGGCTTGTCAGACTAGTATAGATGTTGGGAGTTGACTAATAAGTCGTATTTTGCTATCTTTCTGAAATTCTTTTGTTTTTGGATGATAATTACTCTGTTGATATTTTAGGGTTTTTTATGAAAACGCTGTTGCTTCATGTTGAACTGAATGAAAATGGCTCAAAGGGTTAGCTTGGGGCTACTTGTAGCCTCAAGCACCGTGTGATGCTTCTGGACCCATTTTTGGGGCGTAACAAACTTAGTATCAGAGCCTAAGGTTTTAAGGTGTCCTAGGGAGTCTGACAAGCCGCATTAAGTAGAGTCTTGATCACCGGTGTGTAGCGTCCCACATCTATGAGCAAGAGGCTACAAGATATTTTAAGAAAAAGTGTGATTCTTTCTTTCAGAAGTCTATCGTTCTTAAAGTGCCTCTCTCTGCTATTGATTCGTGCTCTTCTCTTTCAGAAATATTCCTCCATGTCAAGCGAGAAGAAATAATGATGGTCAGCAACCTCAACCCGCTGACCCATTGAATAAAAACGTGTCTCATGCTGAATTTCAAGTAGCCTTTCAGGCCCTGGCCCAAGCTGTTACTGCAAATGTTCAGGCCAACCCAGCCCTGGATCCACAACAGCAGGGAGGTAATTCAGCTGCTGTCAAGATCCGTGACTTCATGCGGATGAATCCACCGGAATTCTATGGGTCCAAGTCTGATGAGGATCCACGGTTGTTTTTAGAGGAGGTGCGGAATATTACTCAGGTGATGCATGTATCTGAGGAACATAGTGTGGAGTTGGCTACGTATAGGTTGAAAGAACTTGCTTATGACTGGGTTGTTTCTTGGAGGAAAAGTAGAGGTTAAGGAGTTGTCCTTACAACTTGGCAAGAGATCCAGGATGCATTCCTGGATAAGTTTTTCCCTTTGGAGATAAGGGAGGCGAAAGTGGAAGTGTTTATGAACCTGCGACAGGGCTCTATGACTGTTAGGGAGTACTGTCTAAAGTTCAATCAGTTGGCCAAGTATGATCCTGACTTAGTGGCTGATAATCGGGCTAGTATGAGTAAGTTTGTGACTAGATGATAACGCTCAAACTACAACTCTCGTAAGAGTGTAAACGGTCGTTGTCAAATATAGAACACAACTGGGTTGGGTTTCAAATCCCACAGGGAATACTCGGTCACTAAGTATGCAACTATCAGTAGACTGTTGGTCGAAAATTCTATGGAAAGGGGGGTTTTGAATTATGACGTGAATTAATGTAAACAAAGTAAAAATGGAAAGCTTTGTTTAGTAGATTTTAATCAATGATAATTATAAGTTAGGGTTATGTCCACCTTATGAGTTTTACGTATCTATTGGCTATGAGTTATGCGGAATTCAGACATGCATGCGCTTATAGAGTTTCGTATTCTATGGTAAATCCTAGTGTCTTTCGACCATCAAGGATTATTTCACTTTAACTCTTTCGAGCTTAAAGCGTATAACTAACGGTACGAATTCTCCAAGAGGTTAATCCAGTTACGGTACTAACTTTTAAACAGGGGTTGGTAGCCCTATTTCCTTGTCATTCTCTTTTTTCCAGACATGTAACTTTTCTTTCGAACAAGTTAATGCTATACTGGCGTATTCTATATGTTTGCAACCACAAGAATACAATTAAGATGAAGAGAGTAATGATATAAGCAGCATACGTATCAAGAATTCACAAACTCATAGCAATAGATAGTATCTCATAAGGCTTCCATAACCCTAACAGAGAAGTTTAACTACTCATGAGTGCAACGGAAATCGCAATAGACATCATCATCATACCACAATTTAGAATAATCTTCGCAATGGATGATTTTAACGTCAACTAGAGTTGGACATTTTTTCATCCTCTATCCGTGCCTCAAGTGAGCCGTGGTTCTCTGTTAGTAACTTACAAAATCTGTAAATTGTTGAATACTAAAAGTTGAATGAAAGAGTAGTAATGTAATCGGAAAGAATTAATAAGAATGGGGAGGAATGAATGGATGCTGAAAAGTTCAGCAAAATAGGGTTTTTATAACACCCATATCCTATTCCTACTAAGCTACTGCATACTTGTCCTAATCCTAATAGGTTACTGCATCCTTGTCCTAATCCTACTAAGTTACTGCTGATCCCCAAGTCTTTGAAAATACTGTTTTTGCCCGGGACAATTTTTCCATGCATTACTTTCAATCCATAGGCTTCCAAAAGCTGCCTTCCTTCTTACGTGAAGCTTCCTTTGGCGTCAACCAGTCCATAAAATGCTGAAATATTCATCATTTATACCTGAAAACTAGCTAATCATGTTGGTTAGCTCACTTACAGGAAAAAGGACTAAAAGTGCAGAAATTATATATTTTGTCCTCAAAACTTAGCTAAAATATGGGTAAATTAAGGTGCTTTAGGCGTGTAAATACGCCTAACATCAACACCCCACACTTAATGCTTTATTCGTCCTCGAACAAAATATCATGTCCATATAAACATCTACTTAGAATTTCACAGTAACAGCACAAAATATTCATTAAGACAGGCACAACAATTATTAACAAAGAGTAGTTTTCTGATCACTACTAGAAACAATTCAACCTCCAACCTAGACTCGTGATGATGGTTAATTCGTATCCAAAAGTTAAGGCACAAAGAATCATACACAACTACCCAAAACTCATCCACCATGTGTGTCTACAATATATCACCCATAATCACTCACAAGTATTTCATTTTTCGAAACATGGGTATAAGATTTTCCTTGCTCTCATTCTCACAAAGAATTCATATGTTGCAACTAATGACCATAGGCTTTCCCTTAGTGTAATGCTCCACTAATATCAGAATTCTAAGCTTAAGATCAAATAGGTCTTTTACAGGTTGTAATGTAGGCTAAGGGACGGGTAGGACTATTTTGGCCAGAAATAGTGACTATGTTCCTAAGCGCTTTAATGCATCACATTATGCCATTTACACTTTCTTTCAAACAACCTTTCTACTTTCTATTAATCTACCACCCCTTCTCACCTCTTTTGTTATTCAATTTTAAACAAAACTAACTTTTTAGTTTTCTTTTCATTTTTCTTTTTTTTTTATAACACACCTCTATGATAGCCACTTTTTTTTCATAACTAATTCAAGCACCAATACATTCGAAGGAATCAAATTATGGTCTTGAAAAAAAATGTATTAGGCTACATATGAGGCTGTCAAAGAAAATGGCTAAAGGCTTAAAGGGGTTGAGTAGGATAATGTACACGGGTAGGTAAAAAGAAGGTAAACAACTACAGGTTGCCAAAGAAATGCCTAAATCGTCTCCTAAACTTGGATTCTTTATTTTGCTTTACACACACACGAGGCAAGTTCTAGCATCAGCCACAAACACAGAATATACTATATCCTCACACACACAAGGCACATAGTCGACTTTACTGGGAGTAGTATAGACTCTTGACCCAACAGATGAAGGAATTGAACCACACAATTATCACACAATGAGTCATATTTGGAGCCTAAACGTCTCAATAGTAATGATTTTAGCACAAACTTTTGTTATAATACCATGTTGCCCATTAGAACAACTTCATGCAAAGTTTAAAAAAAATTTAAAAAATTTAACTACTAACAAACAAAACAAACAAACATAAATAAATGCAAATACAGATAAAGAAGTATAGCATACAAATACCAGCACCCCACACTTAGACGGGACACACTGCCCTCAGTGGAAAATAAATAAGAAGAACCTGGTTAGTCGGACTCCTCCTCTATATCTGGGTTCATACCCCCTGCATCGGAATCATCATCAGAGACGTCGTCATTAGAGTTCTCCTCCACATCGGAGTCTGGCATTCGGCGGTCATCATCGGTTGGCACATCGTCATCAAGAGGTTCCTCAAAATATACACCTACTCCACATATAGCCCTCGCATGCTCATTCATTAGGTAGTCATAATCCAACTGTTGGAGCTCTGCAGCAGTCAAAACACGGACCCCGCTCATCATGGTAAACCTCGTCATGCCATATAAATGGTGGAAGAAGCTTTCATCGCGAGCATGTCTTTCTGCAGTGGTAAGGTTGACTCCATGCATAGATTCAGCATCTTTAACCTTTGTAAGGTCAACCCTCTTTGGGTTGTGTGGTAGCTTATGATCTGCAGGTTCCTCTTCGATGTCTTCCTTCCTCAATATTGTAGTCAACAGATTGCCAAAGCTGAAGTGGGACCTCTTGTGCATCCTAGCCTTACGCATTAAAGATCGAATAATTGCCCCAATGTTGATGGGGACGTTCGTCATCAATGCGTACACCAAGCACACTCTATCTCGTGTTATCTTTGTGTACTGTGTCCCTACAATCAGGCAAAAGTTTACTATTCGCAACCATATCCGAGCTTCTCTGTTCAAGGAAGCATACGGGAAAGTGTTGTGCCGACCGGTATCCTTGTGACGACTCCAACGTGCCATTGATCTTGTTCCACACAGTGTGTGTCTGATCGCCCTGTACGGAGGTCTGTTATAAAGCTCTTTGAGTGGTGATGGATCAACAGGTGGCAAGCCTAGAAAAGAGTTGAAGAACTCCGCGTTTAGTTGCAAAACTTGTCCCCGAATCTTTACTTCACTCCCTGTGGTCTTTGGGGACCAATTGGCATAGAACTCACGCGTTAGATCAAGATTACATTCTCCTATATCTCGAAAAATGAAGTCAAGATGTAGCGCCATGATTTTGGCCAAGATGCGAGGTTCTTTCTTGGCTAGGCTCTCCTTTTATATCAACTCCACGTGAACATATTTTTTTTACTTTATTGTTCTTGTACCACTCCTTTCCTTCCTCCTCTAGGACCCCTTTTATTCCTAACATGCGGCGAGGTATTTGCAACGAGGAGGATTCATCTTGCTCTTTTCGTCTCCTTTTTTGGCCTTTCTGTGAGGTGGATGCTTTTTCCTTTCCTGGTCGACTTTTTGGTGCCATTGTACCTGAGATTAAAATAAGGTCATGTTAGCTTTATCTCGGTAGGATTCAATCGACAAACAAATAGTAGTGGCACCACCCCACACTTAATTTGTTGGCACAAACTAATTAAGTGAACGATGTCGATTACTCAGCCTTCATCGATATACGTTTAGGTGTTATGTTCCAACAATATAATCAGTGCAGTCATACTTTTCTTGTCATCTTAACTATCCTTTTCCATTCTATTTTATGTAATCTTGACAATACTTTCATGTTTGGATTGATGTACCTTTTTGAACAAGACTACTACATAGAGATTGTATCAAGTTATGGCATATAAATAATCACAACATCTCATGTTTGTAGTTAACCATGATTTTTCATCTCAATGAACAAGTCATTCAAACATGAAAGCTTTCAAGTTACAAGATTATGCAATTTTCTTGACCATGTCAATTTCGCAAAAGTATGACAGTGTATCAAAATCAAATACAAGTTGGAAACAAGTCAAGAGCATCCTTACGTATTCTTTCACTCACTTAGTTGTATCACAACAAATCAACCACATTCAAATCACCAACAGTACTTCAAGATTTAACAATTTATTATAGGCGTAGTAGTGTAGTACTTACGGAATATAAAAGAAGATCAAAGAAGTACTTACTTGGTTGATGGCCTTGGAAGATGTTCTTGCAAAGTTAAAAAAGAAAAAGGAAATTTTTTGAGAGATTTTGGAGAGGTAGGCGGCGCTTAGGTTGAGTTTTCAATGCATTTTTGTTATAAGACTAAGGTTCTATTTATAGGACAAGCTTGGGTCGGGTTTTGACCCGTTTGGAATCGGATTAGGAGACCAAAATGTAAGCATAGACGGCGCCTAATGCTTTGCCTATGCTTGGCATAGGCGGCGCCTTTTGCAAAGCCTAGTTGAGCATAGGCGGCGCCTATGCTATGGCATTGTTAGGCATAGGCGGCGCCTATGCCATGGCATTCTAGATTCAGAGACAAAAGGCTTTTGCATAGGCGGCGCCTATGCTATGACTTTCTAGATTCAGAGAGCTTAGGCCATAGCATAGGCCTTGCCTTGTTCGTTGCCTAGATTTACATAGGCCTTGCCTTATTCATTGCCTAGATTTGCATAGGAAATGCCTAACCCATAGCTTTTGCTTCTTCATTCCTAACTTACCACCTTCAACATGAACCACTTCCAAATCAAAATTTAAGACCAATCTCCTCCTTTATACGTCTTGCACCTTCACTTACTCAAAAACAACAAAAACGATTAGAACAATGGGTTGCCTCCCATCAAGCGCCTTAGTTTTAGTTGTGGATCTACTACAAAAACAAACTCCTAGTAAGACAAAACAATTAAAGACGATGGGTTGCCTCCCATCTAGAGCTTGATTTATTGTCGCGGCACGACATAGTTATCTCGATTACTTAGACTTCATCGAGATATATGGTGCATCATTTTCTGAATGGATTCAGACAACGCTGATGCTTACTTATATGCATGCAATCTTCTTCGAGATGACTCTTGTGCATACATATCCCATGTGGGATACCAATTATATCATCAATAGACCAACCAATGGCTCTCTTATACCTCTTCAGAGCAGAGATGAGAGTCTCTACGTGCTGTTCACCTGAATCAGCCTCAATAATAATTGGATGTGTATCACCACTTCCCAAGAACGCATACGTTACATGACTGGGGAGCTCTTCCGATTCTAGCACTGGTGGCTCTACAATGGAAGTCTTCACTGTTGGTGAAGGTCGATTCTTAAGATCAAGGTCCAGATTCTTAGGAGCATGAGAATAGGACATTATTCCTGTTAGAGCACAAACGGTTTCTTCATGTTCTTCAACCTCCTCACGCTCAAAATTCAACAGCACAACAGATAATGGCTCAATAGTAAGCTGTTTCTCTACATATAATTATTTTTCATCCTCATAATTAACATCAGCTACGGAGAACACATCCATATCTTTGGGATGCTTCATCGATTTGCATACATCAAATCGGACCACTTCGTCATTCAACCAAAATAAAAGCTCATTAGGTCTTAAATCAATGAGCACACTTCCAGTTGCTAGAAAAGGGCGTCCCAAGATTATGGGAACTTCAGAATCCACCTCGCAATCCAAAATAACAAAGTCTGCAGGAAAGATGAAGGTGGAAACCTTCACCAACATAGCATTCAAAATACCCACAGGTTGTTTTACCGACCTATCTGCCATCACGAGCTGCATATTGGTTGGTGTAGGATCGCCAAACCCCAACATCCTATAGACGGATAGCGGAATCAAATTGATGCTAGCTCCCAAATCGCACAATGCCTTAGTAAAATTCATAGATCCAATCGTGCAAGGAATAGTGAAAGCACCAGGATCTGCCTTCTTCTGTACTAAAGACCTCGTGGCAATTGCACTACAATGATGAACATTATCTGCCAGCTCATAGCTTACTGCCCTCTTCTTTGTCAAAAGGTCCTTCATGAATTTAGCCTATCCAGGCATCTGTTCCAACGCCTCCACCAAAGGCACATTAATAGTCAGTTGCTTCAACATAGTCATGAATTTACTGAACCTAGTGTCATCAGCTTTCTTCTTTTATCTCTGAGGCAAAGGTGGTGGTGGAAGGGGAATAGTTTTCTCCACCACTTCCTTTTCATCTTGCTTCGGATTATCAACTTTTTCAGGAGTGTCATCAGCCTTCTTCTTCAGTCTCTGAGGAAAAGTTGGTGGTGGAAGGGGAATAGTTTTCTCATGAACGTTCTCATTCAGATTTTTAGCTTCTACAAAATTATCACAATCTACATCAATAACATTATCCGCTATATCATCAACCACCTGCTTCCATTTAGACGGATTGTCTAACACTTTACCACTCCTGGTAGTAATAGCCATACATGATCCATCATTTCTTGGATTTTGCACGGTGTCACTAGGTAAAGTGCCAGCTTTTCTTTGGTTAAATACTGTTGAAAGCTGACTCAATTATTGTTCCAGCTGCTTTATTGAAGTGGAATGTGAGTCAACCAATTGCTTCACTGAGGACAAATCATTTATTACCTCAGTTACTCCCGTGTTGGTTGCCTCCACTCCTTTCACCAGCTTAGCTAACATATCTTCCATGGACAACTTCCCAGAGCCAGACGCCACGGCCTCACGGTTTCCAGGAGGAATATGCAAACCACTCCTGTCAGTCTTATTCTTCCAACTACTTTGATCACGATCCTTGTATCCTAAATTATCATAATAGTTCCGACCTTGGTTTCCTTGGGCATTGCCTCGGAAACCCCCCTGATTATTCAAGTAGTTAGCTTTTTCCTCAGAATCGGATTCATCTCTTCCTTTTGATGCAACCGCTTTGACTTTTTTGGTCTTCCCTGATAATAAATGCTTGGTAAGAAGATCCATCTGGGTTTTCATGTGCGCCATATCTTGATCACGTTCCTCCTTTCTTCGTCTTTGTTCTGCAGTCATGCCAATAGATATAGTAGAGCTTGCTACCTCAGAATCCCTGGTATGCCAAGCTCTACTCTGCTTTGTCATACGGTCTAGCATATCACTTGCCTGAACAAAAGTAAGGTCCATGAATAACCCTCCTGCAACATTATCAACCACCGGTTTAGTCACCGAATTCAATGACCTGTATAATATCTCCATCAAGTGGACATTGGTCATATGATGATTTGGGCACCTCATAAGCTTCTTCTTGAACCTCTCCCATGTTTTGTGGAGAGCTTCCGTTGGAGGCTGTCAAAAATCGCTGATCTCATCTCTCAACTGTGCTCTCTTGGATGGCGGAAATAATCTTTCTAGGAAAGCGTCTTTCAATTGCCTCCAATTTTTAATAAAATCAGGAGTCAGCCCATTCAACCATAGAGTTGCCTCCCCAGATAGAGACAATGGGAATAAGCGTAGCCGAATAGCATTCTGTCCAACGCCTAGATTGTCGAATGACTTGCATGTAGACATAAAGTTGATCAAATGCATATTTGGATCATTGCCTGCAAGTCCACCCAATAACCCTTTGAGTTGCAATAGATGAATCATGGTGCTAGTGATATTGAACTTGGCTCCGGGAGCCAAGGGCGGAGGAATAATAGCTCCTGTGGCACCAGCTCCGTCCAGGTCGTCATCATCATCATTGAAAGGCATCTGCATAGCGCGGCGTTCAGGCCTAAATCTGGCTTGACGATCTATTCTGTTTGTGGGTGTCGCCACCTCAGCATCACGCCTAGGGTTTAGTAGCTCGTCATCACCTAGGTCCTCATCGTCAGGATTTGTTGCCCACCAAGGGTTATCAATATTCTGTTGATGTACTTGGGCAGCGGTCAACGCAGCTAGTCTAGCCTGCTCCTGTTGAGCAGCCCTTCTCTCAATGTCACGTTGTGCATCCATCCTTCCAATAAGTTGCGGTTCAGGGTTTATGGGTAATAATGGTTGTCCCGAACTTCAAGTATTTGTCATGCACTGAACAAAAACCTGCAGAAAACAAAAACAACAACTAAAAGTAAAGTACGAGAATCTTTGACCAAAGGGTCTAGTAATTATCATAAACTTAGTTGACAACCGTATTCGCCGGCAACGGCGCCAAAATTTGATAACGCTCAAACTACACCTCTCGTAAGAGTGTAAGCGGTCATTGTCAAATATAGAACCCAACTAGGTTGGGTGTCGAATCCTACTGGGAATACTCGGTCACTAAGTATGCAACTATTAGTAGACTGTTGGTCGAAAATTCTATGGAAAGGGGGGTTTTGAATTATGACGTGAATTAATGTAAACAAAGTAAAAATGGAAAGCTTTGTTTAGTAGATTTTAATCAATGATAATTATAAGTTAGGGTTATGTCCACCTTATGAGTTTTACGTATCTATTGGCTATGAGTTATGCGGAATTCAGACATGCATGCGCTTATAGAGTTTCGTATTCTATGGTAAATCCTAGTGTCTTTCGACCATCAAGGATTATTTCACTTTAACTCTTTCGAGCTTAAAGCGTATAACTAACGGTACGAATTCTCCAAGAGGTTAATCCAGTTACGGTACTAACTTTTAAACAGGGGTTGGTAGCCCTATTTCCTTGTCATTCTCTTTTTTCCAGACATGTAACTTTTCTTTCGAACAAGTTAATGCTATACTGGCGTATTCTATATGTTTGCAACCACAAGAATACAATTAAGATGAAGAGAGTAATGATATAAGCAACATACGTATCAAGAATTCACAAACTCATAGCAATAGATAGTATCTCATAAGGCTTCCATAACCCTAACAGAGAAGTTTAGCTACTCATGAGTGCAACGGAAATTGCAATAGACATCATCATCATACCACAATCTAGAATAATCTTCGCAATGGATGATTTTAACGTCAACTAGAGTTGGACGTTTTTTCTTCCTCTATCCGTGCCTCAAGTGAGCCGTGGTTCTCTGTTAGTAACTTACAAAATCTGTAAATTGTTGAATACTAAAAGTTGAATGAAAGAGTAGTAATGTAATCGGAAAGAATTAATAAGAATGGGGAGGAATGAATGGATGCTGAAAAGTTCAGCAAAATAGGGTTTTTATAACACCCATATCCTATTCCTACTAAGATACTGCATACTTGTCCTAATCCTAATAGGTTACTGCATCCTTGTCCTAATCCTACTAAGTTACTGCTGATCCCCAAGTCTTTGGAAATACTGTTTTTGGTCGGGACAAGTTTTCCATGCATCACTTTCAGTCCATTGGCTTCCAAAAGCTGCCTTCCTTCTTACGTGAAGCTTTCTTTGGTGTCAACCAGTCCATAAAATACTGAAATCTTCATCATTTATACCTGAAAACTAGCTAATCACGTTGGTTAGCTCACTTACAGGAAAAAGTACTAAAAGTGCAGGAATTATATATTTTGTCCTCAAAACTTAGCTAAAATATGGGTAAATTAAGGTGCTTTAGGCGTGTAAATACGCCTAATATCACTAGAGTGTCTAGTTATGTGGTTAAGGAGTGTAGGTCTTCTATGATGAATAGTGAGATAAATCTTTCTAGGCTGATGACTCATGCCCATTAGATTGAGGCAAAAAAGATTAAGGAGAGAGATATAATAAGAGGGAATAAGAGAGTTAGGTCCGAGCAGCACGGACAGGGTCAGACTAGATCGCAGGGAGGGAGTTGCCCTCAGTATCAGGATCGTTCGTCTATGCCAGCACCGTCATCTGCTAGTTCTCCCGTGCTTAGAGGTAGGCAGGAGCAAAGTAGTAGGTCATATGCATCCAGGTCCCAGTACAGTGCTGGCAGTAAGCCAAATCATCCCCTGTGTCCTAAGTGTGGTAAGTCTCATTTGGGTGAGCGTTGGTGTGAGAAGAGGGTTTGTTTTTGGTGTAGTGACATAGGTCACAGGGTTAGAGATTGTCCACAGGATGGACAAGGGCATCATGACTATCGCCCTTAGACCCAGACTCAGACTGTTAGTGCTACAGTTATAGCGAATCGCCCATCCCCAGCTCAGGGCGCCTCTTTTAGTAATGCTGGCAGGCAGCTCCAGAATAGATTCTATGCTTTACCATCCCACCAGGAATAAGAGAACTCTCCCGATGTTGTTTCTGGTATGATTCGTATATTTCAGTTTGATGTGTATGCTTTGTTGGATCCTGGATCCAGTTTCTCATATGTTACACCTTTGATTACTGTGAATTTTGAAATGAGTCCTGAGATTATTCCTGAGCCTATCCTAGTTTTTACCCCAGTGAGTGATTTGATTCTTGCCCAGAAAGTGTATATAAAGTGTCTTGTTACCGTTCTTCATAGAGTCTTGTTGGCTGATCTGATTGAGTTAGACATGGTAGATTTTGATGTGATTCTAGGTATGGACTGGCTGTATTCTTCTTATGCCTCTATTGATTGTTGGACCCGAGTGGTCAAGTTTCAGTTTCTGGGTGCATCCGTGTTTGAGTGGTCTGGGAACTCTGTGTCACCCAAGAGTCATTTTATCTCTTACCTCAAAGCTAGAAAGCTTATTTCCAAGGTGTGTATTTGCCATTTGGTTAGAGTCAAAGACACTAAGTCTGAGATTCCAACTCTCCAATCTGTTAACATCGTCAATGAGTTTTCTGATGTTTTTTTTATGATCTCCCAGGGATACCTCCTGATAGAGAGATAGAGTTCGGGATTGATCTTTTTCCCGATACTCAACCCATTTCTATTCTTCCTTACCGTATGGCCCCTGCAGAACTTAAGGATTTGAAAGAGCAACTCAAAGATCTATTAGATAAGGGTTTCATAAGGCCCAGTGTTTCTCCTTGGGGTGATCCTGTGTTGTTTGTGAGAAAAAAAGATATCTCTTTGCGTATGTGCATTGATTACCGCTAACTGAATAAAGTCACCATAAAAAATAAGTACCCCCTTCCGAGAATAGATAATTTGTTTGACCTATTACAAGGTGCAAGTTATTTCTCAAAGATAGACCTTCATTTCGGCTATCATCAACTCAAAGTTAGGGAGTGGGACATCCCTAAAACTGCTTTCCAAGCTCATTATGGATATCTTGAGTTTCTTGTTATGTCTTTTGGGTTAACTAATGCCTCAACAGCTTTCATGGACCTCATGAATCGAGTATTCAGACCATATCTGGATATGTTTGTCATAGTGTTCATCGATGATATACTGGTGTACTCCCGTAGTGAGGATGAACATTCTGATCATCTCTGAACTATCTTGCAAACCCTTAGAGATCACAAGTTATTTGCCAAGTTTAGTAAGTGTGATTTTTGGCTAAGATCAGTTGCTTTTCTGGGTTATATCATTTCTTTTGAGGGTATTAAAGTTGATCCCCAAAAGACCAAAGCTGTTAGAAATTGGCCTAGACCTATTTGTCCGACTGATATTCGAAGTTTCTTGGGTTTAACTGGATATTACCACCGTTTTGTTGAGGGTTTCTCCTCTATATCGTCTCCTATAACTCGGTTGACCCAAAAGATAGTGAAGTTTTTATGGTCCGAATCTTGTGAGAAGAGTTTTTAGGAGTTGAAGACTCGACTCACTTCAGCCCCTGTTTTGACTTTGCCTGATGGTGTTGATGGTTTTGTGGTGTACTGTGATGCTTCGAGAGTTGGGTTGCATTGCATGTTGATGCAGAAGGGTAAGGTGATAGCTTATGCTTCTAGACAGTTGAAACCCCATGAGAAAAATTACCCCACCCATGACCTTAATCACTGATCATAAGAGTCTGTAGTATGTGTTTACCCAGAGAGAATTGAATCTTAGGCAGAGATGATCATTAGAATTATTAAAGGACTATGATATGAGTGTGCTGTACCATTTGGGTAAGGCCAATGTTGTGGCAGATACCCTAAGTAGAGTGTCCATGGGTATTGTTTCGCATATGCTAGAAGGTAAGAAAGAGTTGGCTCGTGATGTACATCATTTGGCTAGATTGGGGGTTAAGTTTTTTTACTCTGCTGAAGGTAGTATAGGGGTTCAGAGTAGTTCCGAATCCTCCTTGGTTTCAGAAGTGAAGGAAAAGCAATACTTAGATGCTAGTTTGGTCAGACTGAAGGAGTCAGTCAAGGACCAAAAAGTAGAGGTTTTCTCCCAAGGGGGAGATGGTGTGTTGAGATTGTAGGGTAGATTGTGTGTCCCGAATTTTGATGATCTGAGATAGATAATTATGGATGAAACACATGGGGCGCGATATTTTATTCATCCTGGTGCCATCAAGATGTACCGAGACTTACGGGAAATCTGTTGGTGGAGTGGCATGAAGAAAGATATAGCAGTGTTTGTAGCTAAGTGTGCAACATGCCAACAGGTTAAGGTTGAACACCAAAGTCCTGGTGGTATGATGCAAGAGTTTAGTATTCCCACCTAGAAGTGGGAAGAGATAAATATGGACTTCATGATTGGTTTACTTCCTTCCCGACGGCATCATGATTCCATTTAGGTTGTGGTTGATAGATTGACTAAGTCTGCTCATTTTTTGCCTGTTCATACTTTATTTACTGTTGAGGATTACGCTAGATTGTATATCCGAGAGCTATTCAGACTGCATAAAGTTCCCTTGTCTATCATTTTAGATAGGGGTACTCAGTTCACTTCGCAAATTTGGAAAGCTTTTCAGAAGGGTCTTGGTACCCAAGTGCTTTTGAGTTCTGCTTTTCATCCGCAACCGATGGTCAGGCTGAGTGGACCATCCAGACCTTAGAGGATATGTTGAGAGCTTGTGCACTTGACTTTAAGGGAAGTTGGGATGATTACTTACCATTGATAGAATTTTCTTATAATAACAGCTTTTACTCTAGTATTAGCATGGATCCATTTGAAGCCTTGTATGGGAAGAAGTTTAGATCACCCATAGGTTGGTTCGAGGTAGGTGAAGCAGCTGTGAGTGATCCTGATTCGGCATTCGAGGCTATGGAAAAATTTAAGTTGATTAGGGAAAGGTTGAAAACTGCGCAGAGTCGTCAGAAGTCATATGCGGATGTTAGAAGGCGAGACCTTGAGTTTGAAGTTGGTGACCTAATGTATCTAAAAATTTCACCCATGAGGGGGGTGAAGAGATTCGGAAAGAAGGGGAAGCTTAGTCCCTGTTACGTTGGTCCTTACAAAATTCTTAGTCATGTTGGTAAGGTAGATTATGAGGTCGAGTTGCCTTCCGAGTTGTCTTCTGTTCATCCAATAATCCATGTCTCCATGCTTAGAAAGCATATTAGCGATGCTATGGTAGTGGATTCCTCTGTGAGTGCTGACATTCAAGAAAATCTTTCTTTCGATGAGATTCCTGTTGAGATTCTTGATTTTAGTGTCCGAAGACTAAGGAACAAAGAAGTTCCCATGGTCAAGGTGTTGTGGTGAAACCAATCTGTTGAGGGTGCAACTTGGGAAGTTGAGGCAGATATACGATCCAAGTACCCGCACCTATTTTTCGTGAACTCTGATCAAGATAAAGGTACTGTTCTTTCCTAAATCATGCACTTTTGATTAAAGTTGCAGCAGTTCATCTGTCATTTATTATGTGTTCAGCTGTAGTTTCTTGAATTTAGGCATTCTATGTTGCATTCGGAGTGAGAAACGATGTGGTTATGAGTCTAATGAATGGTTTTAGCTGTAAGATATATTTCCTATCTAATCTTGTCATGTCTAGAGTCATTCAAGGATGAATTTTTCCAAGGGGGGATGATGTAATACCCTAGGGAAATTTTTCGTTGAAATTTTGTGTATAACATGTTGGGTTCTATATTCTAAAATAAATTATCAATTTTCCATGCGGAATGTCTTAGATTATGACCCACCATTGCGTAGAGTATCGAATAAGCTTTCTAACGATATGTGGATCTTCCAAAACGGACACCCGAGCGACGAGTTATGAACATTCTGATCGAATCGCGAATAGTAGTGAACAGTAAAACGTGCAGGAAAAAGTATTGTGGCCTGGTGTATTTTGAGTCCAACTTTAAACGATCATAACTCCTTGTACATAATGATCTAGGTGATCTACTATATATCAACGGAAATCTCTGCGAGTCCTCTTTCCAATGAAATTAGTTTCATCCAATTTGTCTATCGGAGAAAAAAGTTATGGTCGATCTACTTCAGCCTACCAAAAGTGAATTTTTGGGTCAACTTCAAATGCTCATAACTCCTCGTACACAATGATATGGGTGAGATACTATATATCAACGGAAAAATATGAGAGTCCTCTTTCTAATGAAATTGGTTTCATAATGTTATGGTTGATCTACTTCAGACTATCAAAAAAGTTCACCAAAGGACAGATTCGAGAATTATTTGATTTTTAGGGGCGTTTTGGTCATTCCCCCTCACCCAAAATCTATCCAAACCCTATATTAAAGCCTATTAGAAGCATTATATGTTATATTCATAAAATTCCCTCAAAAAGAAAACCCTAAGCTCCTACATCGAACTTCAAGAACCTCCAAAGTTCACCATTAATTCTGCAAATTTATTCAAGATTCCAAGTTACTAGTTCAAGAACTCCAAGAACCATCATTCAAAGCCATGATTAACATCTCAAAAATGAGTATCGATCTAAAGTTCATCATTCAAGGTATGTGGGTTTTTTCAACAATAACTTTCTTTTGCTCTTGGGCCCAAAAGTAATTTTCTTTACAAAGGCGTGATTTTTATTTGATTTTTATGAATTTGAAGCATGAACGAATATCTTAGGATGATGATTATGAAATCTTGATGTTTATGATTTTGAAAGATGAATTTATATGTGTGGAGATATAAAGCATAAATCTTGAACGATATTTATCATGATTCTGTTATTTGGGTCGTGAATCCCCATTGGAAATTATGTTTTTTTTTGAGAAAGTTTGTGTTATAAGCATGTTGCTGTTGAATATTTGAGATATTTTGAATGATTTGACCTTTTGGTCTTAATGGAGTTATTTTGAACTCGATTGTGAAAGAAATCCACAACGTGGTTGATTTTGACAGATAGGAAGCATGGTGGCTCCCGATGTATATTTATATATTACTGAAATTATTTTGTTGTGGATTGTCTTTGAAATGATCTTAGCTAAGTTTGAGAGAAATCTTTAGCACCGAGTGGGAGGTATAAAGCGACCTTAATTCCCTAGAACTATGTGCCCCCGTAGGAGTGAGCATGAGGCTGATTTATATAGTGATCACTAGTTTGTGTGGATTTGATATCGATAGTCCTACTCCGATGGCAAGGATAGGACGGCTCTCCCCAACGTGGGTTGTACGTTGTACTCCATGTAGCTCACATGGTTTATATCGGTTACAGGATCTTTCAGTGTGTGTGTGTTTCCTTGTGTCTATGGTGAATGGTGAAGTGATTTGAAAGTGGAATTATGAAAGCTATTCTTTTGAAAGATTTAAATGATATTTACATTATGAGAATTGATATTCTTGATGAACTGAAAGTGATTGAAAAATTATATGATGACTCACATGTGTTATTGTACTTATTTCATCCTCTCATGATTATGATGATTTTCTTTGGGCTATGTGATTCTTTCATACATCCTGAATATTTCTTATAAATATTTATGATGATGATGTTTATAAAACTGCACACACCCCCATATACTCAGTTCCTTTCCATGGTACTAACCCACATCTTCGGATGTGGGCTATATTTTTTTGAAATGTAGGTTCAGGTGCTCAGTTCTAGGTTTGACAGCGATTCTTCGGACGTGCTGTTCAACATCCTCTGTTGTTGTGAGTCCTCATGTTCCAAGGACGTGATGTTTGATGTTGGTTTCACGGAATTGTTTACATTTGATAACTGAGTATGACTTAGTTGGGGCATGTCTCAATGGCTCGCTGGTTTTATTGATTTTCTTAGAGGCTTGTCATACTAGTATAGATGTTGGGAGTTGACTAATAAGTCGTATTTTGTTATCTTTCTGAAATTCTTTCATTCTTGGATGATGATTACTCTGTTGATATTTGAGGGTTATTTATGACAACCCCGTTGATTTGTGTTGAACTGAATGAAAATGGCTCAATGGATTAGCTTGGGGCTACTCGTAGCCTCAAGCACCGTGTGACGCTCCGGGACCCGTTTTCCATGGCGTTACCGTATCTATTCCTTCTCTAAAACATGTTTTTATTAATATCTCTGTACCTCCAAGGTGTACATATTTTATTGGGTCTCTACTTTTTATATCGTTTATTTCTTTATTAATTATCCTTTTTGTTACTAGTGGTATACTAGCTTTACCTTTTGCATATCTGCAGTCTATTACATGTTCTTTTTGACATTCTACGTAGTATTCTTCTTTTCTTCTACTAAATATGTTTTTTATTGTTGGTATTTTAAATATTTTTTCTACACTTAAATCTAATTCTTTTCCTTTTATTTCATCAAATATATGACTATCAAATATTATTTTTTGATCTGTTCCTTCTTCATTTAAATATTCTTCCTTTGTTATTATTTTTATATCTTCTTCAGTTGTTTGTTTTATTCTTATATCTTCTTCAGTCATTTAATTCATCTAATTCACTATCTTTTTCATTATCTGTTTCATTCTCTGAAATTTCATATATAATAACTTCACTTTCTAATTCGTAATCTATATAATCTATCTGAATATATTCTGCATTTTCTATTTTTATTTATGATATTTGTTTATTTTTTGAGTTTTTAGGTAATTTACAATCTCTTGCTAAATGTCCTAATTTTCCGCAATTATAACAAGTACATTATTTTATAGATTTCTTTTTCCTATATGGTCTTTTATGTTTATAATTTTTTACATAATATCTTTTTCTTGGTTTCTTATATTTATATTTATATTTTTTGTACTTCTTATATTTCTTATGTCTTTTTCTTTTCTTATAATATCTTTCTTCCCATCCAAATTGAGGTGCTATTTTATCTTTGCAACATGCTAAGTTTCTTATTAATGTTTTTTTCATTTTTATTTTTTCTCTATATTTTTCACATAGGTTCCTATACCATTGTTGTAAAAATTTTATTCTTGCTCCTAGAGTATCTACTATTTTTGTTTCATCCCAACTTTTTATTATTTTTGAACTAAATGGTTCAGGTAATTTACTAAAATATAACTTTCTTATTTCTTTACTTTCTTCTATATTATAAGTTCTTTATAATAATATTCTTTAAATGTGCAAGTATATTCATCTATGTAACACATATTACATATTGCTAATTTTAACATTGAATTTCTATTTGTATCTTTCTCTCCATTTTGTTCTTCTTCTGTTGTTGTTATGCTGCTAAATTCGTCTTTTATAGCTAATTCATATTTTTTTAATAATTCTATAGGTGTTAATTTAGTTATAGTTGTTGATGATGTTTTTTCTGTAGGTTTGTCAGTTCTTAATACACTTTTACTATTTTTCAGTTAGATTTGAAAACCATAATTTCACTGTTCCTATTTGTGTTCTTTCTATATATTCTGGGTACATCTGTTACATTTATATTATTATCTAATAATTATTTTGTCATATATCCTATCCATAATTGTATTATTTTTTCTGTATCTATTACATAATCTAAGTCTAAAAAGTTATAATTTTTATTAACTATTTGTTTTGGTGTCCATTTGTCATATTCATCCTTTAGATTATATCTTTTAAACTTATTTTTAAAATATGTAGGTTTTCTTATTTTTAATGTTCTAGGCATTATATTTTCATCTTCTTTTTTATCAAGAGTATTTATTTCTGTGTTTATAATGGAACAATTTTCTAAGTTTTCTTCATTAATTGCTTCTTATTTTTCATTGATTTCTAAATTTTTTGTGTTTGTTAAGATTTCTGTATATGTTTCACTATCTTCTGAATCATAATTATCTGTTTATTCAATATCTATTGTATTTATTTCTAATTTTTCTTTAAATTGATTAATCTCATTTCATACTTTTTGTTCTTTATCTTTTTCTTCTTTTACTTTCTGTCTTTTTTCATACAAATCTTTTAACATTTATAGTTCTTTTTCTAATTCAGCAATCCTACTATTTTTAGTTTCTTCTATTTCTCGTATTTCTTCTGTAGTTTGTTTTTTTATTTTTTCTATTTCCCTTTTTCTATCTATTTCTTCATTTTCTTTTTCTCGTATTTCTTCTGTAGTTTGTTTTTTTATTTTTTCTATTTCCCTTTTTCTATCTATTTCTTCATTTTCTTTTTCTATTCTTACCATAGCTGTCAATTTATCTTCTAATTTTAATTCTTCTTTTTCTAACATGAAATATAAATGTTCACCTATTTTCTTATACCATCTTCCTAGATTAGAAAAAATACTATTTTTATTTTTAATCCTTCATGGTTTTCATATATTTTTTCGTCTGTTATAAATTCTTCTTTGTTTATTTTTTATTTAATTGTTAATAGATCATGTTGGTATGTATATTCTAGACTATCTATTGTTGATTCTAAATTTGATATTTCTTCTTTTTGTGCATTTATTGAGTTTTTACTAACTCCGATAATTATGTTATATTGTAGTCTTTTTATCCTTATTTTTAATTCTTTACGTTTTTCAGATATTATTTTCTTTAATTCTTCATATTTTGGTAATTTTTGTATGTTATTCATCTAAATAATATTTTGGAGAATATCTAAATCTAGTTTTATCAAATAAGCCATAATTAATAAATTAATCAAATAAATCCAATTATATACTACTTTCGTAACTTTATAACATCAGCATTTCCCATGGAGCTATCATCCCCCTCTTCTTGAAAAGAATTCTTCCTTGAATTTTATCCTCCATAAAACAAAGATAGGTCTGCAACATTGAAAGTAGCACTTACTTGATAGTTACCGGGTAGATCCAGCTTATAAGTATTGGCTCTAATTCGCTCGAGCACTTTAAAGGGTCCATCGCCTCTAGGATGCAATTTTGACTTTCGTTCGGAAGGAAACCTTTCTTTGCGCATGTGAATCCAGACTAAGTCCCCAGGCTCAAATATGGCTTGTTTTCACCATTTGTTTCTTCTTAAAGAAACTTGTTCATTCCTCTTTTCAATGGCCAATCTAGTTCGCTCATGTATCTTTCTCATCATCTTAGATTTGTTCTTCCTATCAAGACTAACAATATCATTACTAGGCAATGACACTAAATCAAGGGGAGTAAGAGTATTAAAACCATAAACAACTTCAAAAGGAGAAGACCCAATAGAAGAATGAATAGTTCTATTACAAGCAAATTCCACCAATGGCAAGTGATAGTCCCAAGAAGTTAATTTACCTTTCAAAACAGCCCTCAACATGTTACCTAGTGTTCTATTGACCACCTCAGTTTTCCCATCAGTTTATTGGTGACAAAAAGTAGAAAACAACAATTTGGTACCCAACCTTCCCCAAAGAACACGCCAAAAGTGGCTCAAGAGCTTAACATCTCTATCACTAATAATAGTTCTTGGAATGCCATGTAATTTTACAACTTCTTTAATAAACAGATCAGCCACATGAGAAGCATCATTAGTTTTCATGTATGGAATGAAACAAGCCATATTAGAGAATCTATCCACCACAACAAAAATGCTATCTTTACCATACTTTGCTTTTGGTAAACATAAAAGAAAATCCATAGAGATATCTATCCAATGTGAAATTGGGACAGGTAAAGGTGTATAAACCCATGTGGTAATACCCTAGACTTGGCATGTTTACATTCTAATCATTGTGCATAAAAATTTTCTACATCCTTGTGCATGCCAATCCAAAAGAAATTTTCAGCAAGTATATCTAAAGTCTTTGGCACTCCAAACTGTCCCATAAGGCCCCCACAATGTGCTTCTTTAGCAAAAACTTCACGAAATGAGCATATTGGCACACACAATTTATTTTCCTTGAAAAGAAACCCGGGTGAATTTCTCAAAGGGTCCCTTCAAACATGCAACACAAGAAACTTTAAAGTTTGTATCATCAACATACAGACCTTTAATGTGGTCAAATCCCATTAGCTTAGAAGCAAAAGTAGAAACAAGAACGTACCTTCTGGATAATACATCATCCACCACGTTGTCATTACCTTGTTTGTATAAAATTATATAAGGAAACATCTCAATGAACTCCGCCCACTTTCCATGTCGCTTACTCAATTTATCTTTGCTTATCAAGTATCTCAATGATTTGTGGTCAATCTTTATCAAAAAATCCCTTGGCCATAAGAAATGTTGCCAAATAGCTAAAGCTCTTACCAAGGCATACAACTCCCGATCATACGTAGAATAATTCAATGTAGCTCCACTAAATTTCTCACTGAAATATGCAATAGGCTTAGAATCTTCCATTAGAATGGCCCCTATGCCTTTTCCATTAACATCACATTCAATTTCAAAAGATTTGGTAAAATCAGATAATTGCAATAAAGGAACAGAACACAACTTATCTTTCAGGACATTTAAGGCATGCTCTTGTTCTTCTTCCCAAATAAAACTCTTATCCTTTTTAATGACTCAGTTAAGGGTGAAGCTATTGTACTAAAGTCCTTCACAAATCTCCTGTAGAAGCTAGCAAGCATGTGAAAAATCCTAACCTCTATCACACTCTTAGGTGTAGGCCATTCTTTTATTGATTTTATTTTATCTTCATCAACTTCAACACCATTCGAGCTAACAATGAAACCAAGAAAGATTACCTTATCATCATAAAATGTGCATTTCGTGAGATTAGAATACAATTATTTCTCTCTTAGCACTTGAAAAACTAACCTCAAGTGTTCCAAATGTTCTTCAAGAGAGGTCGAAAAGATCAGAATATCATCAAAATAAACCAGTACAAATTTTCCATGAAAATTCTTGAAGATATGATTCATTAACCTCATGAAAGTACTAGGTGCATTAGTTAAGCCAAACGGCATCACTAACCACTCATACAAACCATACTTAGTTTTGAAAGCAGTTTTCCATTCATCTCATGGATTCATTCAGATTTGGTGGTATCCACTTTTTAAATCAATTTTAGAAAATATCTTAGAGTCATGCAATTGGTCAAGCATATCTTCTAGGCGAGGAATAGGATGACGGTACTTTACCATTATTTTAATGATAGCGTGACAATCCACACACATCCTCCAAGTGCCATCCTTTTTTGGTACCAAGAGTACAGGAACAGAGCATGAACTCATACTTTCTCTCACAAATCCCTTTTCAAGTAACTCTTCCACTTATATTTGTGGCTCCCTTATTTCATCGGGATTACTTCTATAAGAGGGCCTATTAGGAAGTTAAGATCCTGGCAAAAAGTCTATTTGATGTTCTATTCCCCTCAAAGGAGGTAAGCCTTTAGGGATATCCTTAGGAAAGATATCATTAAAATCCTGCAAAAGTCTTGAAACAACACTAGGCAAAGAAGGAGTTAAATCACTAGTGTTGATCATAACTTCCCTATAAGTAAGTAGGACAAAGGCATCCCCTCATTTTTTGCAAGTAAACATTCTTTGTCTTTCGCAAGACACACCATTTTGTCACCCTTAGATGCTTTCCCCTCACCAATTCTTTATTCTTTATCACTCTCTTTTGTTGATCCCTCCCCATGTTTTTTCCATTATTTCTTTCAATCTTTGTTGGTCTTCATACACTTGGGAAGGATTTAAGGGTGCAAGAATATATTTCTTCCCTTTATGTTCAAAAGAGTACTTATTTTTCCTCCCATCATGGAGGACATGTCTATCATATTGCCAGTGTCGACCCAACAAAATATGACAAGCTTGCATTGGTACAATATCATAGAGAACTTCATCAGAATACTCCCTAGTAGAAAAGGAAATCATGTATTATTTTCTCACCTTGATCTCTCCACATTCATTCAACCATTGGATCTTATAATTTCCCTTACGCTTTGTGCATGGAATCCCTAATTTTTCAATCGCTTATGCACTTACCACATTAGCACAACTACTATTTTCAATAATCATTGAGCAAATTCTATGCTTTATTCCACATAGTGTATGAAAAGTATTTTCTCTTTGTGCCTCATCAAGCTCTCTCATATTAATGTGCATAAGACGCCTAACTACCCCCAAAAATTTTCCTTCATTATAAGCAACCACATTTATTCCGTCTTTACTCCCAACATCCTTTTCTTCTTCTTCTTCTTCTACTTCTTTACTTTTTTCACTTTCATATTCACCATTATCTTTAATGATGATAACTTTTATATTTTGACACTCAAATGCCTTATATCCCCTCCCTTGACACTTGTGACATTATATAGTACTAGAAAGAGTAGAAGGAGTAGAAGTTTTTGAGTTGAAAGTTTTACCTTCATCGTTGGCCTCCAATTTACCTTTGCACTTATCATCTTGTGCTTTAGGCATAGTTTTATCCTCGTAGATCATCCATGGCTTCCTTGGAGTTGTAGTAGACCAATTTTTCCATGAGCTAGTTTGTTGCTTCCTTTTATTTTGTTTTTCTACCTTTACAGCCAACTCTACTAACTCATCTAAATCAACATATTGTTATGATTCTACTACATCGGTAATTTCTCCATTTAACCCATTAAGAAACCTAGCCATAGTGGCCTCCCCGTCCTTATTACAATTTGCTTGGATCATATCTATATCCATAGCCTTAAAATAATCATCCACAGACATAGAGCCTTGCCTTAAATTTTGAAGGCATTTTTGCAGATCACTTTGAAAGTGTGATGGCACATAGTGCTTCCTTATAACCTTCCCCATATCATTCCATGTTGCAATAGAAAGATCTTCATTGTCTAATCTGTCTCTGCTAAATTTCTTCCACCAACTAGCAGTATAGTCTGAAAACTCAACTATTTGGCCCTTTTTTTTATCTCATCCCTCTTGCCTTTTCCTACTCAAATTACAACCTTTGGCTGATTCCTTTAGGATTTATATATTAACCCTACTAGTAACAATCCCTTTAGAAGTAAGATATAGAGATAAAAAAATTACCAACTCCCAGACGGATTGGGTTTCGTGAGACAATAAAAAGACCAATTAAAAAAAACTCCCATTCTTGGTTTTTCCTCCTTGATGTTGGAAAACAAGAACACAATAAATTTGGAATTTCTTGATCTAAAGCAACCTCTTTTATTTTAATAGGAAACTCCCAAGAGTTATCAAGAATGGAGCCTTGATATAACCGCTCTGATACCACTTGATAAGAATCGGGTTACGTTAATAAACAAGAAAATAATGTTGAACCAAAAATACTACGATTAAAGGCAAGAAATTAAAGATAGGCAAAATTGGAGATAAAATCCCCAATTTTGAGTTTAAGTTCTAAGAACTCTAATTGATCTTATTATTCAAAATTAGTGGATTAAGACTAATTATGATACTAATAGAGTCAATTCAAGAACTTAGACCAAAAGTGATCTTGACCCCTATTTCAAAGAAACTAAAGACAATAATTAGTATAAAACTAATCACCTTCTTTAATTAACTTTAATAGAAACCAAGAATATCAAATAAAGAATTAATCTTACCTTCTAAAGAATCGTTATTATAGGGTTGCAAGATAAATCCCAAACAGCCATACATAAAGGTGTAAATACGTGAAACTCTCAATTAATAATAATATTGTCTTATTGAAAATAACAAAATCCATCCCTATATATAGGAAAAATAACCTATCCCAAATAATATGGGATTGGGATCTACCTTTATCAAATCTAACTATGACTAGGAAAAAGCTATCCAATATAGAATGGGATTAGGATCTACGATTATGGAAATAATAAATAAAATCCTACTAGGACTAGGAAAGCATATAAAAATAATACCAAAAATTCTCCCCTAAGAAAGTAAGGAAAAGTTTCCAAATTTACTCACAACCCATATGGGGACAATTTTCTTCCTTTTGGACTTGGACTTGAATCATAAAATATGTGTAGCACTTTGTCCATTCTTCTCCATAATTCTTGGACTCATTCTTGGGCTTTGCTTTTATCATAAGCATCTTCTTAAGTTCACATTGAAGCCCAATAATATGAGCTTGAGGCTTTGACGAAGGTCTTCTCAGGGCTTCAATAGTACAGCATGAAGTTAACACACCCCAAATATTAGTGAATTAGCAGAACACAAACAAGACGAAAATGCAAGTATGGAATAGCAGAAACAAAAAATACGCTGACCTTAAAGGATTATTAGTGCATGTAAAAATTTACCCAGTAAAGGATTATTAGTTCATGTTGGAATTTAAACCCAACAATTAAATGTTCAATCGGCAATCAAAGTGAAAGAGAAGAAAACCTCCAAAATAGAAACTCAAAAAATTAGGTTAAAATCATCAATTAGAAGAATACACTAACGTTATAATCCAAAATTGAAAAAGAAAACCCCATAACTGCTTAAAAATTTAAGTGCGAATTTGAGAGATTTATGTTTGATTTGACTTTCCACCACTAATAGAGATGAAACTAAAATGTAATTTTTGTTTACAATTGAGAGCAAATCGCGAGAGAGAGAAAATCGATATCTAGCTAATCGAGAAAGAGAGATAAACAACATATTGATTGATATTCTTTTTGAGAGAGAGCAAATTGATATTTTTCTGATGAAAGGCTTTGAGAGAGAGCTTCTTTATTTTATTAGACTTGTCAAATATTTGGTAGTAAAATAAAAGAACCAATGTAATAGATTTTTTCCAGTTAAGTGTTGCCATAGATAACTTTATGGCAATGGTTTAAATAATTATTGCAATATTTCTACCTATCACAACAGTTAGTTATCAATAGTTATGGTTGTAGTACTAAATCACTTTTATGTTTGTGCAATGGTTGGAATTGTTGCAATAGACCATGTAAAGAAATACTTTGACAACCATTTCCAAAAAGTCTGTTACCATAGGTGTAGTTTCCAGTAGTGACTATACTGATCGTGTGGCCTCTTACCACCCCCTCCACAAGGTTTTATACATACATTCTCTATGGCCCTTGCATGATCAACAACCTAAGAAAAAAAAGGTCGAACTGCTATCAAATACTTTAAAGACAAATTAAGAGGCAAATCCAATCCTTTATTAAATCCACGTACCATTTATACTTTGAAGAATATAGCCTAGGAGTAAGTTTTGCACTCTCAAGAAACCCAATCTCATACTTTAAAACTAACAATGAACCCTGCTGAATATGAACGAACCCAACTCCAGCTTGAGAACTACACGATGTACTAGAGATATCATATTTGAATATGCGGTACCGATAAAAAGGCTCAAAATTCTCAATGTTGAATCTTGAAAGGATGAAGTAGTCACAAACTCTATTGAATATCATCTTTAAGATTAATATCTGACTTCCTAGTCTAACACTATAATGAAACTCTAGAAACACATATTAAGTCCCATGTACATCTATTGGTAACCTCGTATCATTCATATGGAATCGAATAAAGTTAAAGAATGTACTTGAGGCTTATATAAATATGGACACAAGCAAAGGTGTTAAGAATAGAATTTCCTAAGACTGCCCTGTATCCCACAGAAGATTGGACAGCAACATCTCTGCATCAATTTATGGGGCTTTACTAGTCCCTTAGCTTTTGTACCAATATATTGATAAATCTAAGCTATGATACAAATATTTCATGACCCAATTTCTCATGTCATGATGACATATACTATAACCCACCAGTAGGTAACTGGTCCCATAGTTCAAATCTATTCGTAATAGACTATCTAAAAATTTAGAGAGAAAATATAGAATAAATATGATAAAAGACTAATATATATAAAACAATCCCAAAGCCTAGAGGAATTAATACTATAGCTTCTAATACAACAAGAGTAAAAAGTCAATACTAAATAAATATATATGTACAACCCATTTATGATTACAATAAAGAGAGCAATATAAACCACAAAAAGAAGAGTAGTAATGATCTAAATGTTAGGAGCTTACCCTAAATCTCTAATCCATAACTACTTTGCATGATGTAGATAATAATAGTAAGAACCCATACTATGATCTATAGGCTGCAGAAGTATAGTATGAGTTCCAAACACATGGTACTCAATAGGTAACTACTGACTGAGCTCCAAAGATAATGCAAATATAAATAACATGTAGAGTAGGAATATAAACTATAACAAATTATTTAGTAAGCTAAATACAATAAGTATAAAGACGCAATAATAATAAACTATACTATTCTAGCCATATAAAGTAACTGAAGTACTATACCATGTATCACTAGCCAGTATACAAATATAGAGTAGAATAAGGATATGTATAGTAGTATACAAGGCCCAAGAATACATATACAATGTGACTAAACAAGGGAAGAGAGTGATATCCGATAATAAATAGCTAGATATGTGTGTATATATATATATAAGTAACAAGACTAACTCAAACATACAATCGATGGTAGTCAATATAACCTCTCCAGGAAATCCTAACCAAGTAGGACTTCTAATTCTAGTATGATCAAGGCCTGTAGTCGAGTGCCAAACAACAAATACAGTTTATGTAATGTAAAATACAATGAAAGGTAAAAAGATTAGGATCATAGTTTAATTCTCAGTAACATTCCATAAGTAACCTATCATGAACTAACCATAATAACAAAAATATAGTAACCATCTAGTCTAGACAAAAAATACCTAACTGGGCCCCATAAATTAAAAGGTTTAATCAATACTTTGCCAACAACAATTATAACCTATATCTATGCAACCCCCATAAGGCTGATAGATATAGGAACCAAACAATATGCTAGTGGTAGGTATTGCACATGCATGAATGAATGCAATGTAAATCCATAATACAATAACCTATCCAAGTGATACAACATATCCAGTGTATACAAATCCTCTAGCTTGATAACCCACAAAGGTAGGACCTACGATAACCTCTTTTCTCCACCATAATGGATCATATATGAAGGGCCTGTATGGGGTTCAGAGTACCCGTATACAAAGACTTAGTCCCAATCCAGGACTTCCAATCATCATCATCATTAGTCAACTCTATCCAGTATAAAAGAGATGTATATATAATAAATGCATAGATTTGAACCGTGCCTAAAAAAGTGTAAGTTTGTAAATTTGTTGTCGGGGTCAAATCCAAAAGTAAAATATCACAATATAGTAGAAAAGGTCTAAATATCTCACGATCAAAGTAAATAGTAGTGGTGAAATAATGGAACAAAATCTATCTCGGTCAAATGTTTAAAACATAATATTTAGTTCCAAAAGCTCATAGATCATCCATTAAGGTAGTAATATTCCCATTAAAAAAAAATCCATTCTAAAAGTGAAAAGTCAAAATAAATACTTTAGTAGGAAAACAATAGTAAAACAAAGATTTTAGTTGGAATTATACCGCTATGTGAGCAGAAATATAATATAATCTATATGACATAACCAGTATCCAAACAAGATAATCATAAGCATAAAATCATCCATAGACTAAAACAACATCCCTTATAAGGATAGAATACTCACTTGGAGTCCAAATGGTGTCGTAATAATGGCCTTAAGCCCAATAGCATATGACCATCATAATATCATGCTATAAATCAGTAATTATAATCTAATCCACTAAATCGAGTAATAAACTTATACTAAAGAATACTGAGCCTCAACTATTGTTAACATCTTATAACCTACGGTGATGGGATTCTATCGCTATAATACACATTTCATCTTAAGGGTTGGTTTACCCTTCTATTCCCAAACTCATAATACAGGCTAAGTCACAGTATCCTACACATAATCATATCCTATCATACTTACCTAATATGTATTATATATCATACACTATCTCGTGAATAAAAGTAGAATGAATCTTAGCTCAATGTCGAACCACAAATTCTTGAATCATCTACAAACTGTCCATCTTTACTCCATAATCCTAAATTTCTACCACGCTATCAAAATAGTAATAGACACATCATTAGGATTAAAATAAGAATTATATTGCTTTATAAAGGGTTGGGTAGGAATTTGGGTCAAGAACAAGCACGTGAGGCCTACAAACGGATCCTAAATTGAATCTATCATGAAGTCCCTCAAAGGACGAGAAATGTGTGCTCAAAAGTTAAGTCCAAATGGTACATAAATTAGGGGCCAAATCAGCCCCTAAGGTCTAGGATTTAAGGACCTAATTTCTAATAATTTACAGTGAAATATGATGGAAATTGATGGAAAATAATGAGAAACTACCAAAGAGTGCTAGGCTAAGTTACCTCATCTCCAATGGATGATTCTGCACTATTTCCTCTCTTCAAGCTTAAGCGATGTCTTCTTAAGCAGTCCTTGACCTCTAAATAGGTCCAGATTGATAAGTCTATTAAAGTAGATCTAGGATGCTAAAGTGAATGCCACTAGAGATCAAGTCCAATATCTGGCACCAAATTTTACTAAGTCCAAAATGGACTTTGATCGAGTACTCGAGATTCAGTCAAATCCTCATGTGTGCAAATGAACTATGCTACCATGCCAAATTTAACATTATAACTCAATAGCACCATAAAAATTTCCATTCGAGATTATTTTGACTAAAATGAGGCCCTATACCTATAGTTCCATTTTCATAGAATCCACAAAATAACCCAAAATAAGTCTGGAAGCCTTGAGACCTGAACCAAGGGTCCCCCAACCTAAAATCAACATTCCAGAGATGATGGTGCTTTGAGAATACTCATATAAGGTAAAAAAAATAGGTGTTCTAATCCAAGACCAATTTCTTAACAATAAAAGCTCTAAAATAGGAAAATGAGCCTAAAAGCCAAACAAACTGTCCAATAATCAAACCGATGGTTTTGGAAATTAACAAATGACTTGTAGCCACTGTGGTAAGGCTTGAAATACCAAAAATAATCAGAAATTAAAGAAATTACCTAGAGGGTCATTACAGTCTCCACCTTTGATTTGGAGGCATCCTCCTAATTCATATTCCACTTATGGAAGGCTCATAATGTATTGAGTTAGAATTCAACCGTGAGGTGAAATGCCTTGAAAAGAACCAATTGATATGGTGATATACCAACAGATGTTTTGGACATGGTTATATAGGCCAATATATCATCATCAAGTTTTCGAGGCAAATTTTCTATTAGCATTTATGATTTTCACCAAAATAATTTTTATCTCCCAATCGAACACTTCTTCTAACCTATTGGATTGAGGGTAGTATAGGAAAGCCACTTGATGCGTAACTCCATATTTGTCAAGAAAAGAACCAAATGATTGATTTCAGAAGTAAGAACCTCCATTACTTATGATATCATGGGTGTCCCAAGTTAGGTTAAAATGTACCTTTGTGAGAATAGAGTAACACTCTTAGATTTATTGTTTTTCAATGCGGCATCTTTGAACCATTAGGAAACATAATCATCCACTACAAGGATGTAACAGTTACCATACGATCTCACAAAGGGTCTGATAAAGTCGAACTCTCATACGTCAAATAACTCCACATCTATACTCTATTGTAAGGGTATTGCATGCCTTCTTAAGATCCCAAATTTCCATTAGCATTGCTCACATTCCTGCATTACTGGGTATCAAAAAAAATTTGCCAGTAAAAACCAATTTGGAGCAGTTTGCAGATATAGGCACACTATGGTGACCAAAAACCCATGATAAATGTGATACCTCAAGAATATGCCATATTTCTTCCTCTATAACACTGTGATGTATCACTCCATATGCACTCCCTAAAGTGCTAGGGTTCAATTGAATAATACCTTTTTACATCATGGAGTAAAATAATTTTTAGTAATACTTCAAGTCATTAGGGAGAAACCTACTCCCCACATAATTTGAAAAATTATCATACCATGGTAGCATACTCCCCATGACTGCCATGACACACTCATTAGGAAATATATCATCAATAATAATGTCACCTCACTTTCTGTGGTTATCCTTGAGACCGGATAAGTGATCTTCTACTTGGTTTTCACACCCTTTCCAATCCTTAACTTCAAAATTAAACTCATAAAGTAGCAAGATAAAATGACTTTTGTGCCTAACAAATATGTACGAAGCTTCTTAAGAGCATAAAACACGACAACAAACTCTTCTTCCATGACGGTATAATTTTGTTATGTATTATTCAAGGACTTGCTATAATAATAGATAGGATGAAAAAGCTTGTTCTTTCTTTGTCATAATACCACTCCCAAAACCATGTCACTTGAATCACACATCAATTATAAATAGTAACCAATTTGTCGCAACAATAATAGGAGCCAAAATAATTTTTTCTTGAGGAAATTAAATGCCCTTATGCAATCATCATCAAACTAAAATTTTGCTTCTTTATCAAGGAGCTATTTTTTAGAAGACTTTGATAAAATTTCTATAAAACCCGACGTGCCCTAAAACGCTCTGAAAACCTTTCATAAAGATTGAAGGGGGTAGCTTGGAAATAACTTTAACTTTAGTTTGGTCAACTAGAATAACATTACCCAAAATATTATTGTAATTCATAATATACTATTTTACCATGAAATTCCACCTCAACCAATTCAACACAAAATTATTTTCAACACATCTTTCAAGTACCTTGCTAAAGGTATGAGACATGACATAAAACTATTACCCATAATGGAGAAATCACCCATGAAGACCTCCATAGTGTCTTCCACTATATCAAAAAATATTAAAATCATGCATCTTAGAAAATTAGTGGGTGCATATCCCTTGTGATCATTTTGATCAATGATATCCTTATCTATTCAAGAAGTAGGGATGAGCACAAATATCATTTGAGGATTGGGATCCACATTTTGAGATATAATAGGATTTATTTTTCAAATTCTCAAAGATTGAGTTTTGGATAGAGTCGATGAAGTTCCCAGTACATATAGTGATAGGAATAATATTATGGTGATCCAGCAAAGATTTAGGCTATTTGTGGTTGGGCCTGACCTATATCTCTAATTGAGGTTTGAATTTTTATTTATTTTGCTGGCTATTACAGGTGGTCCATTAATAGAATTTTTAAAATTATAGCACCTATGACTAGATTGACTTTAATGTAGGGTCCATTTCAATAGTTTGATAAGTGTGAGTCAAACTTTCTTAAGATTAAGGACTTTCTCACTTCATCTCTTATTTTTACTCTTCCAATCGAGGATAAGGGGCTTATGGTGTATTATAATGCTTAAGGTGTTGGGTTAGGTTTATTTTAATATAGCATAGCGGAGTTATTGCATATGTGTTGAGGTAGCAAAAGATGCACCAGTAAAACTACCCCACTCATGATTTGGAGTTGGAAATGGTAGTTTCTACTGTTAAGATTTGGAGGCATTACTTGTATAGTGTTGTCTACAAGATATTCATAGACCATAATAGTCATCAGTACATTATGAACCATAGGGAGTTTAATTCGAAATAGTGCAGGTGGATTGAGTTACTTAATGTCTATGATATATACATTCTATACTATTTAAGCTTGGAAAATTTAGTAACATATTCGTTGAGCTGGAAGGAACTGAGTATGAGTAGCTTGGCTTTTATTTAAATTTTGGAGTGATCAATGGATTTGTACATTCATTCCTTGTCCAACTTGATAGTTCATCTTGACATTTGATACCCCAGGCAATTCTTGCCAATGTAAAGGCTATGTCTACATTGATTGAGAAAATTCAAGATAACAATGTGAGGATGGTAGACTTTGTGGCATTTGAGATCTGGTGTTGCAAGGTATGTCTTTGAGGGATACCTTAGATTCAAAGGGCCTTTTGAGATTTGAGGTTTATGTTATAAGGGTTGGAGACTTAGTCCACATAATACTTTGGAGGCTCAAATCTTAAGATATTCTATTCACCTTACAATAGATATGATGTATAGATATTTGAGGTAACATTACTGGTTGATAGGTATGAAGAAATACAGATGTTATAGGTCGATATTTCTATTGTCAGCAAGTAAAGGTGGAACATTTAAGACCTGGTAGCTTGTATCAAAGACTACCTATTATTGAGTTGAAGTGGGATTGGATTACTATAGACTTCCAAAGTAGTTTGTCTTGCATTTCTCATCTTTCTAACAGTATTTGATTAATTATTAATTGGCTGACTAAATTTGCTCATTTGATCTCTATTCAAATTTTCTTCAGTACTGAGAGGTAAGCTTGTATATATATTCGATGGATAGTTCATGTCTAGACTTACAGATAAAGGTTTATTGTTCAATTTTAGCTTCTAGAGTATATTTTAGGAGAATTTAGGTACCCAAGTTGATTGTAGCACGACTTCCACCCCCAAATCAATGGATAATTGGAGTAAACTATTCAGGTTTTAGAGGATATGCTCCACATGTGTGTTGTGGACATGGGAGGTAAGTGGAGCAGTATCTAGACTTAGTGAGTTTGCTTTTAATAATAATGTCACGACTCTAGGCTACCCCTAGTCATAAGACAGTCTATGGCCTTGCATAAATCTATAAATACTGAAACAAAATTAACAAACATGATGTAGAAGCTTGTATTCTAAATATTGTAATCAAATTACATGCAATACTAAGTCAACATGAAAAACATCAAATTAAAGTCATAAAGCTGAAACAAATATCTGACTATCTAAAAGCCTATACTAAGATGAGTTAATTAGAAAAGTACCTAGCTCATTCTAACTCTCTAAAACTAAAATAAAAACACACATAGCTACTAGAAGCTAGTCCTTGGATGATTAGGGCTCACCAACTCTACTGCTAATATGGTAGGAGAATATGTTATCCTCGAGTAGGATGTTGGACATCAAAACCTATAATATAAATCAATATAGAACAAAGAAGTATGCAGTTAGTACTATGAATTACTAAGCATGTGAGATATGTATTATTCAATATAAGTTAAATATGCAGGAGGGAACATGCAGAATTTAACTTAAAGCTAATACATATAAACGGATACAATGGCCAAAGTAATAAACATGTAGTGTTATAACAGACTAAACAAATTGAATACAAGGACATACATATATCTGAATCTAAATAGTGGACTTTGGAAGCTATCGTTAGCCAATATACCACAATCTGAGCTAATTAAGGCACTACTTGTAACCCGCCTAGATAGGTGATTAGTATCTTGCTAAGGGTAGGAACACTAACCAAAGTGGATCTATTAAAATGATGTGTATAAGGACTAAGGTGTCAATCTTAATCTAGTGGTTGGCCCTATTTAACCTAGGGTGGTTCCATAGTTATGGGACTTAGGTACTTTTACTAATGGTCTCAGCCTAACTGGCGGGAGCTTTATCCCTACATTCGCTCGGTGATAAGCACTATTTTTAACTGAATAATAACTGATAACTAGAATGCTTAATACTATTATTACTCTAAAGTCTGAATATATGTACTATGTCTAAAAGTAATCAAATCATGAAAATTAAAGGATTGGATATTCAAAAAATTATGCGTGAAATCCTAGGTCGTTGGGTGTTCATAACCTGACATCTCTGAAGATTGCAACCATTATAAAAAATTTCCATAAACTAAATAAAATAAGGAATTTAATAACTCAAGTGTGTGGATCATGGATTATTTAATATAATGAGGGATTAAAATTATAGACATTTGGTGATACTAAAATTCATGGTAAAACATGGGTTTATATCTCAATGATAATAAAGAACTTAATTATCCAAGAATTCACCATATTCATGAACCCTAGCCTCTTGAGAAAGGAATTAAACTAACGATTTAAGTTAATTTGGGGAATTAATGGGTGAAAGGAAAGTCATTGTTGAAATTCCACATACCTAAAGATGGAACTCATAATAATTTCTTTATATTGGGGCCTAAAAGTGGAAAACTCCACTTGTTGCATTTTGGGATAAAATCACCTCTTGTTTTAACCTTTTGCAAACTATAGATTGTTTATGAGTAATGAGTAACTTAGGTTAATTCTAAACTTGATAACTAACCTTGAAATTACATAAACGACATAGTTTAGGGTTTTAAATAATGTGAAAAGACTAGAATTCCTCTTATAAAATGTATTTGAAAAAACTTAAGAAGGTAATGTATGTATCATCCCATGATTGTAGGACCCACCTACGATCGTGGGTGGTGCTTGTAGTTGGGTGGCTAATTGAAGGCTTTGTAGATTTCATCAGACGAGCATTGGTATGACTCATGGGACCCACCCATGATCATCGGTTCATAGTATTAAAGACCGAGCAGAATCAACTTTAGCACTCACGGTCATACCTAAGATCATGGTTTCTTACAATGATCTTTGTACCCTTTTGTGTTTAGGAGGTATAATTGTCAATTCTTATGTTTTTGGGGTTATTTAATGCAGTTGAAACCATTGTACATTTTTGGTTTCAGCTAGTACTCTCTCATTATTGGATAATGTTTACTTAAAATGGTCATGACACTTAGCTCAATAGTCAAATTAAGGCAAAACTGGATGTGTTTGAAAGAAGACTCAAAGACATTTCATTTGGCTAGTATTGAGATCTAAAACACTTTAGAATCTAGGATTTATGCTTATTTGAAGTTAAATATAGAAGGTTTCTTCACAATAAATCAACTTGTAATACAGTTTTCAACTTGGCTATGAGCTAGGAATCACTTGTGGCCTTAGTACATGTCTAAATCACTTCTTATACTACCAAAAATGAAGTTTGATTCTACATGTACTTGAACCAATGCTCTAATTTAGACTTCATTTTTGGGGTGTTACAATATCTCCCACTTGGGTCATTCATCCCTAAATGAAAATTAACTAAGTTGAATGAATGAGTTGCAATCCCAACCATGAATTCTATGAGTTGAATATATACATGGTAATTGGTTATATAACTAACATTGACTTAACTAAACTTTTGAATTCATGATATTACATGGAAATAATGGAGTGACATGAGACAAAAAGAATTAATTAGGGGTAAACTATTACCTCAAGTTGGAACTATATTTAAAGTAAAAATTTGGGGGTACTTGCTCATATACATGACTCTATTTCCCATTTATAACCCTCAACTAACTGATTCTGCACAAAGAGCCATTTCTAAAACAACCTCCTAATTCTTCAACTTAAGAACCTCATGATCAAGGATCTAAACTGGGACCTCCTTGTAAGAGATACTATCTTTCACGCCCACACTCTATAAGGTTATAGTCAATGTGATATCACCAATGCATTTAATTAACAAGGACAAATAGATTACTAGATTTGCTGATGCTAAGTCTGCATGGAACTATAACTCATAGGATACATTGTAAAAATAACCCATAATCTTATAAGGACCAACATAGTGGGGACTAATCTTTTATTTGTTGCTCAATATTTTCACCCCTTTCGTGGATGAAACTTTTAAATAGACAAAATCACCAATAGCAAACACAAATTCCCTTATCCTCAAATCTGCATAGGATTTCCGATGGCTATGAGCTATTTTCAACCTTTCTCTAATCAGCTGAACTTTTTCCATAGCCTTGTGAATTGAATTTGACCCTATCAAGGTATCTTCACATACTTCAAACCAACCAATTAGTGATCCACACCTCCTACCATAAAGTTATTTTAATGGGGCCATGTAAATACTGGAGTGATAGTTGTTATTATAAGAAAACTCAAACAAAGGAAAATAATCATCCCATTTACCCTTGAAATAGATAACATAAGATTTCAATATATCCTCTAAGGATTGAATTTTATGCTTAGTTTGACCATTTATCTATGGATGAAAAGTCATAAAAACATGAAGTGAGTTATGAAGACCCTTCAAATGAGTTTTGTTGATTCTAGAGGTAAATTGAGTACGAATATATGAAATAATGTACAAAATAAATCCATGTAATTTCACCAACTTTAGAAGATAAAGTCTAGAAAAATCATCGGATGAATCTGAAGTTAACTGCTCAAAAATTGGCCGACTTAGTTATTAGTTCAATGATAACCCAAATAGAATCATGGCTTCGATAAATACAGGGCAGCACTATAATAAAGTCAATATTTCCTAATTTGTATTTACAAGTAGGAAAATAAATATCTTGAAGCATACGACCATGTCTCAGATGCTCAACCTTTACTTGCTATAATTCAGACACTTAATTAAAAATTTTGTGATATCCTTTTTCATATCATTCCACTAATACACTTCCCACAAATCACGAAACATCTTAGTGGATCCTGGTTGAATAGAATACCAAGTGTGGGCACTTGAGTTAGCATATGCTCTCATAATTCATCCATATCTGGAACACATAGTCTTTCATGACAATAAAGAACATCATTTCCTCCATGGGACAAAACCTCAACCATCTTACTCTGGACCAAATCATTCAACCTAAGAAAAATAAGATCACTTTCTTGCTTTTGTTTGACTATAGCTATTAGTGACGATTCTGAACCCTTCTTAACCAAGATTTTACATTCAGTTAAATGAACTAACTGAACACCTAGTCTTGAAAGAAAATGAGCCTCACAAACTAACTTTTTCTTCTAATCCTCAATATGAGAAATCTTTCCATTGATAATCTACTAAGAGCATCAAACTCAAAATTCAATTTACCCAGGTGGTACAAGACACTTATATTATAATCTTTCAACAACTCTAGCTACCTTCTCTGACAAAGATTTAGATCTTTTTTGCTAAATACATAATGAAGGATCTTATGATCAATGAACGTATCAACATGAACCACATAATGATAATGCCTCCTAATTTTTAAGGCAAAAACTACTTTTGTCATGTGACGCCCCAAGATTCCATCCCGAGATGTCACACGGTGCTTAAGGCTGCACGCGGCCTCAAGCTAACCCTCTAAGCTTGTCATCACTTCTAAAACTCATTTTTACAATAGTCATGCTAAAATAAGAGAGAATGACATATCATGAACATACTGGAATAAGATAAGAAAATAGCCTGTACAATCCAAAATACTAAACTTCTATACATACCAACCCTTTAGTCTGACAAAGCCTCTATACATCATAATCAAGGAGACATTAGGACAAACCCCCAACTGACTCAAACAGTACTGAAAGCCATAACAACAAAAAGGTATCATAAAATATAGACACGGTCCTTGAACCATGAAAACTAATCACTGAGGAGACATAGAGAGGCACCAGAATATTGCTAACGCGGCTGCGGCTGAGTACCTAAACCTGTATTACAAGAAAATATAGCCCATAGGAAAATATATGGGTCAGCACTTTGGAATGTACTGAGTATGTGGGGTGCATGTAATAATGTAAATATCATCATCAATTTCATGAAAATATTCATATGTACAATGATGGCTCACTTCGCTTGAGTTATATTGAAACATACTTTTCATTATCTCATCGTAAATAAATCATATGAAAAAAAATTTCATAAATCATCATAAACAATTCAACTCTTCAACTAAAGACTCAGAGTGACTCTGTAATTCAAGAAACTCGACTCTTATAGACATGGGAGATTCTTATAACCGACATAAACCATGTGAGCTACATAGAGTCCAACGTTTTACCCTCCTAAGGAGAGAACCCCACATTGGCAGGAGCGTCGTACTCTTTCCAGGGAGTACAACCTAAATTTAGTTATCACAATCTCATACTCGGCCTCTGACCTATAATTATTAATATCAATCCTACGGTGGCACATAGTTTTGGGAGAAATACCATATTTTCTGCTCGGTGCTAAATACTACTCCCAGACACAAGATCAGAATGCGTTAGGAAATCCACCATAAACATCACAAGGGTCTATCATGAAGACCAAATCAAATCTCTTTCTCATTTATCAAATCATAATCAATTGGTAAATTCCTAACTCGACTCAAATCAAATCAATCTTTCTCAATATCAAAATCTATCAATTCATTAAATCATGGCAACATCAATAACATTAAAGAAATATGAAGACTCATTGTAACAACTCAATCTCATTAATTAATATACTCAATAATCTAATTTGTCATAAGAAAGCTTAAAGCTGACACATATCTTGAAAGCACTTAAAATATCAACTCATGGTAGAAATATGAAATTCGCAATATTAAATATCAAGTCATAACTTGGGAATAGTAAAATAATCATGTATAACAAAGCTTGAACAATTTATATTCTCATAATCTCATGATGAAGTAATTTGGGTATAAACCCACTTGCAAAATCATATAAATCCATGATAGAAATCAAAGCTTTGGGAATAAGAACGAACGAATTGCTCCTGTTCAAAACCCCATATACCTTAATCTTTGAAATTGGATGAACTCTAGTCCTTCAGACTCTATCCGCACTTGTAATAAATAATTCTTGAATCACAACTATGAGGAACTTAATTTTTGAAGGAATTTTGAAGATTTTATGGATGATTTTTGAAAGGTTAAAGTTCTTGATGAAACCCTAGTTATACTCACTTTAGAGAATTGGAAGAGAAAATGGAGAAATTAGGGTTTGGATGGGGTTTCTCATATTATTAGAGGCTTCCAAAAGATGAGAAATGACCAAAATACCCTTGCAAAATGTCCCTTAGTTTCTGGAAAAAATATCTGATGACATCCATGACAAGTCGTCTAGCTGGTGATAAGTCGTCACGAAATATCCTCACAAAAGGGTAAAATTTTGATTTTCTGCCTAAGGTTGACGTCATTGGTGATAGGTCATCACGGGCGTGATGGCTTATCACAAAATGTCATCACTGGGGTCAAAAATCTGCCCAGGACCGACGACATTGGTGATAGGGTGTCACGCTCGTGACAGCTTATCACGAATTTCGTCACTCAGTTTCCCAGCCTGACATGCTAGAGTAAAATAGGCATAACTCCTCGCTCTGATACCGGATTTGGGCAAAATTGGTACCATTGGAAAGATAATTCAATTATGTATCTTTTGGTAGGTCTTGAGCTCAATAATTCGTAGTATAACGATAGATATTCTCATTTGAAGTTGACTATCCCAAAATCCTTCTCAAAAATTTAATTGGTAAGGGATGTTTTAGTTCACCCAATCGTTAGGACATCATTAAGGCCTTAATACAAATCACCTTTAATCAAAAAACAACCAAAACATTATAATTTATTTCTCATGAGCTTGAGTCATGGTTGCACTATTGGTTAGAATCTTGGGGTATTACAATATCTCCCCCATGGAAATATTCATCCTTGAATGTTGCCCGATAGGCCAAGAACAAGAGAAAAATGAGGACGTATAGCTGCAATGACTCACTCAAATGACTTACTTCACTCTATACCTTCGTTTACTATACAAAATGTATGAATTAGTGATGGAAGCAAACACACAGCTGAACCTTTAATAAGAAGAGGGGTGGAATTAAGAAAGAATGGTACCTTCTGCTCACTCCGAACTCATAGAAAAGAGGTGAGGGTACTTTGCTAGCATATAAGCTTTGGCTTTCCAAGTATCACTCTCAATAGTTTGATTTCGCCAAAGCACTTTAACAAAAGGGACTTATTTGTTCCTTAGCCTACGAATCTGAAAATCCAAAATCTCAATCAGAAACTCGTCGAATGAAAGGCTATCCTGAATATCTAAGCTCTCGGAAGAATCAACCACGACAGAATCACCAATGTAATTCTTAAGCATAGAAACATGAAATACCGAATGAATGCTAGAAACTCCACGGGTAACTCCACCTCATATGCTACTTTCCCAACACAGCTCAGAATCCTGTATGGACCAACATAACAGAGACTAAGCTTTCCCTTCTTCCCAAATCTCTTCACCCCTTTCATGGGTGAAACCTTCAAGTACACCAAATCATTTACATTAAACTCAAGATATTTTTTTCTCATATCCGCATACGACTTCTGACGACTTTGAGCGGTTTTCAATCTTTCTCAAATCAACTTATCTTTTCCATAGCCTCGAACACAGCATCAGGCCCTATCACAACTGCTTCTCCTACTTCAAACCAACCTATAGGCGATCTATATCTTCTCCCATACAAAGCTTTGAATGGGGCCATCTGAATACTAGCATGGAAATAATTATTATACGCAAATTCGATCAATGTCAAGTGCTCATCCCATCTACCTTTGAAATCAAGTGCACATGCCCTCAATATGTCCTTAAAGTCTGAATAGTTCTCTCAGCCTGACCATTGGTCTACGGATGGAAAACAGAACTTAGACGAACTTGGGTACCGAGACCCTTCTGAAAAGCCCTCTAAAACTGGGAAGTAAACTGAGTACCCCTATCAGAGATGATAGCCAAAGGAACTCCATGCAATCTGACTAACTTATGGATATACAATATAGCATAATCCTCAGCTATATAAGACAAATGCACTGGTAAGAAATAAGATGATTTAGTCAACTGGTCTACAACAACCCAAATCAAATCATTATGATAATGAGAAGGAGGCAAACTAATTACGAAATCCATATTCACTTCTTCCCAATTTCAAGTAGGAATGCTAAACTCTTGCATTACACCACCGGGCCTTTGTTGCTCAACCTTAACTTGGTGACAGTAGAACACTTTTCCATAAATCCTGCTATGTCTTTCTTCATACCGTTCCACCAATAGATTTCCTACAAATTGCGGTACATCTTGGTAGCACCGGGATGAATATAATATCGCACACTATGTGCTTCAGCCATAATTCTCTGCCTTAGATCATCAACATCGGGAACACAAAATCTACCCTGTAATCTCAATGTACCATCTCCCCTTGGGAGAAAACCTCTACCTTCTGGTCCTTAACTAACTCCTTCAGTCTGACCAAACTAGGATCCCAGTCTTGCTTCTCCTTTACCTCCGAGACTAAAGAGAACTCAGAACTACTCTAAATTAACATACTCCCTTCAGTGGAATCAAACAATCTAACACCCAATATAGCTAAACGATGCACATCACGAGCCAATTCTTTCTTATCATCTTCAACATGCGCCATACTACCCATAGATATCCTGCTAAGGGCATCTGCCATAATATTGGCCTTGCTCAGGTGATACATTACACTCATATCGTAGTCTTTTAGCAACTCTAACCATCTTCTTTGTCTAATATTCAACTCTCTCTAAGTAAACACATACTCTAGGCTTTTGCGATCAGTAAACACATCAACAAGAACACCATACAAATAATGTCTCTAGATTTTTAAAGAAAACACTACAGATGATAATTCAAGATCATGGGTTGGGTAATTCTTCTCATGAGGCTTCAACTATCTAGAGGCATAAGCTATAAATTTACCCGTCTGCATCAACACACAACCCAAACTAACTCTAGAAGCATCACAATACACCAAAAGACCATCAGTACCATCGGGTAAAGCTAACACTGGGGCTGAAGTGAGTCGAGTCTTCAACTCCTGAAAACTCTTCTCACAGGCATCTATCCATTGGAACTTAACTTTATTTTGGGTCAACCAGGTCATGGGAGATGCGATAGAAAAGAATCACTCAACAAAACGATGGTAGTAATCAGCTAGACCAAAGAAACTCTTAACATCAGATTGGGAGGTAGGTCTAGGCCAATTCTTTACAGCTTTTGTCTTTTGGGGATCGACTCTAATGCCTTCGGCATAAACAATGTGACCCAAAAAAGCAACTGACCTTAACCAAAATTCACACTTGCTAAATTTAGCGAATAATTGATGATCTCTAAGAGTTTTCAAGACAATTCTAAGATGGTTGGCACGATCATTCTCTCTTTGGGAATACACAAGAATATTGTCTATGAATACAATGACAAACATATCGAGATATTACTTGAATACTCAGTTCATAAGATCTATGAAGGTCGATGGTGCATTGGTTAACCCAAAGGACATGACAAGAAACTCAAAATGACCATAGTGGGTTTGGAAGGCTATCTTTTGAACATCACACTCTCTCACTATAAGTTGATGATAGTCGAATCTAAGGTATATCTTTGAGAAATAACTTGCACCCTGTAGCTGATCAAATAAATTATCGATTTTAGGAAGAGGATATTTGTTCTTCATAGTTACCTTGTTGAGTTGATGATAGTCATTACACATACGTAATGTACTATCTTTATTTCGCACAAATAGAATGTGTGCACCCCATAGGGAAACACTGGGTCTGATAAAGTCTTTTTCTAAGAGATCTTTGAATTGCTCCTTCAACTCTTTAATTTCTGTGGGAGCCATATGGTATGGAAGGATGGAAATAGGCTGAGTGTTGGGAAAGAGATTAATCCCAAATTCTATTTCTCTATCAGGTGGGACCCCTGGGAGGTCTTCTGGTAAAACATCAGGAAACTCATTAACAATGCTAACTGACTGAATAGTCAGAGTCTCAAACTTGAGGTCTTTAACTCGAGCTAGATGATAGATGCAACCCTTGAAAATCAACTTCCTAGCTTTGAGGCAGGATATGAAATGGCTTTTTGGAGTTGCAGAACTCCTAGACCACTCTAAAATGGGCTCGTTAGGGAATTGAAACTTGACCACTCGGGTATGACAATCTATAGATGCATAGCACGAGTGAAGCCAATCTATACCCTGAATGACATCAAAATCAACCATATCTAGTTCAATCGAATCATCATAATGACCCAATAAAGAACAGTGACAGGACATTTCTTATACACTCGTTTAGCAATAACAGATTCTCCTACCGAGGTAGAAACTAGAATAGGCTCAGGAATCCATTCAGGGTCCATTTTAAAATTCACAGCAACTAAAGGTGTCATATAAGAGAAACTCAAACTGGGGTCCATCAATACATACATATCAAAATGAAATACATGGAGCATACCACTGATAATATATAGAGAATCCTCCGGTAACTGGCGAGGTGGTATAGCATAGAAGCGATTCTAGCGTAGACCGCCAGCAGTACTAGAAGATGTACCCTGAGAAGGAACTAGGCAGACTTCGAGAGTAGGGGCACCGGTAGCTTGACTTTGGGGACAAGCATCTCTACTCCCCTATCTAGCATACAGACAATCTTTAAGTCTGTGGCCTAACTTACCACAACTAAAGCAACCCTTCTGATCAACAAAACATTCACCAAAATGATCTCTACCACACATGACACATGAAGGAGGACGAGGTTTGTTACTTACACTTTCCTGAAACCTAGATGGGATAGGCCTGTTCCCCTGCTCCTATGTACTTCTAGGTGCAGGAGCACTAAATGAGAAAGGCGTGGGTATAAAAGGACGTCTCTAAAATTGAGGGTGGTTCCCTTCATGGAATCTAGAATGACTTAATCACTGCTGCTCTGATATAGCTCTTTTACTCCCTCTTACTCTTTCCCTCTCTTTTACCTTATTAGCTTCAATCTATTGGGCATGTATCATCAACCTAGAAAGGTCCATCTCCCTATTAAGCATAGCAGATCTATAATCTTTCACAACATAACTCGACACGCTGGTCACGAACTTGCTCATGATTGTCCTGGAGTCATCCATCATACTAGGAGCATATTTGGACAACTTATTGAATCTAAGGCAATACTCTTTAACAGTCATGGAGCCTTGTCTCTAATTCATGAATTCCTTTATCTTTGCTTTCCTCATCTCAAGAGGAAAGAATCTGTCCAAGAACGTATCCTAGAATAGCTGTCAAGTCATGGGAGCGGCATCTTCCCCTCTACTTTCCCTTCACATTTCCACTCAATCATATGCAATATCTTTCATTCGATAGGCAGCCGATTCAACACTTTTCTCCTCAGTTACGTGCATAATCTGGGTGATCTTTCTCACTTCATCTAAGTACATCTGTGGGTCTTCAACTATATTCAACCTATAGAACTAAGGTGGATTTATCCGCATAAAGACTCAAACCCAAGCTACAGCAGAATTATTCTCTTGAAAAGGCGGAATAGTAGCCTGGGTGTTGGCTTGAGCATTGGCAGTAACTGCCTGGGCTAGCGCCTGAAAAGCTGCCCAAAATTCTGCATGTGACACATGCTCGTTCAAGGGATCAATGGGTTGGGCTTGGTCCTTTGTTTTTACGAGCTCGATGAGGTGGCATTTTCTATTGTAAAAAAGTATGATTTAATCGCAGATAAAGAGATTGTTGTAGGGACAATAAACTTTTAGAAAGAAAGAAACAACTTTTTATAAAATGTCCCATAGCCTCTTGCTCATAGATGTGGCATGTTACACACCAATGATCAAGACTCTATGTAACGCGGCTTGTCAGACTCCTTAGGACTCAGTAAACCTTAGGCTCTGATACTAAGTTTGTAACGCCCTAAGATCCTATCCCGAGATGTCACACGGTGATTAAGGCCACACGCGGCCTCTAGCTAACCCTCTAAGCCTATCATCACTTATAGAACACATTTTGACAATAGTCATGCTAAAATAAGAGAGAATGACATATCATGAGCATACTAAAATAAGATAAGAAACTAGCCTGTATAATTCAAAATACTAAAATTCTGTACATACCAACCCTTTAGTCTGACAAAGCCTCTATATATCATAATCAAGGAGACTTTGGGACAAATCCCCAACTGACTCAAACAGTACTGAAAGCCATAACAATAAAACGGTATAACAAAATATAGACATGGTCCTCCAACTATGAGGACTCACCACTGAGGAGACGTAGAGAGGCACCCAAATATCACTAACGCATTTGTCGCTGAGTACCTGAACCTACATTATGAGAAAATGTAGCCCATAGGAAAATATATGGGTCATCACTTTGGAATGTACTGAGTATGTGGGGGTGCATATAACAAATTAAATATCATCATCAATTTCATGAAAATATGCCTATGCACAATTATGGCTCACTTGACTTGAGTTAGATTGAAACATACTTTTCATGATCTCATCGTAAATAAATCATATGATAAAAACCTCATAAATCATAATAAACAACTCAACTCTTCAACTAAAGACTTGGAGTGACTCTGTAATTCAAAAAACTTGACTCTTATGGACATAGGAGGGTCTTATAACCAACATAAACCATGTGAGCTATATGGAGTCCAACATTTTTCCTTCCTAAGGAGAGAACCCCACATTGGCGGAAGCGTCGTACTCCTGCAAGGAGTACAATCTAAATTTAGTGATGACAATCTCATACTTGGCCTCTGACCCATAATTATCAATATCAATCCAACGGTGGCACGTAGTTTTGGGGGAAATACCATATTTCCCACTTGGTGCTAAATACTACTTCTAGAAACAATCTCAGAACGCGTTAGGAAATCCACCATAAACATTACAAAGGTCTATCATAAAGACCAAATCAAATCTCTTTCTCATTTATCAAATCATAATCAATTGGTGTATTCCTAACTCGACTTAAATCAAATCAATCTTTCTCAATATCAAAATCTATCAATTCATTAAATCATGGAAACATCAATAAATTTGAAGAAATATCAAGACTCATTGTAACAACTCAATCTCATGAATCAATATACTCAATAATCCAATTTGTCATAAGAAAGCTTAAAGCTGACACATATCTTGAAAGAACTTGAAATATCAACTCATGGGAGAAATATGAAATTCGAAATATTAAATATCAAGTCATAACTTGGGAATACTAAAATAATCATGTATAACAAAGCTTGAACAATTTATATTCTCATAATCTCATGATGAAGTAATTTGGGTATAAACCCACTTGCAAAATCATATAAATCCATGATAGAAATCAAAGCTTTGGGCATAAGAACGAATGAATTGCTCTTATTCAAAACCCCATATACCTTAATCTTTGAAATTGGATGAACTCTAGTCCTTGAGACTCTATCCGTACTTGTAATAAATAATTCTTGAAGCACAACTATGAGGAACTTAATTCTTGAAGGAATTTTGAAGATTTTATGGATGATTTTTGGAAGGTTAAAGTTCTTGATGAAACCTTAGTTATACTCTCTTTAGAGAATTGGAAGAGAAAATGGAGAAATTAGGGTTTGGATGGGGTTCTCATATTTATAGAGGCTTCCAAAAGATGTGAAAAGACCAAAATACCCTTGCAAAACATCCCTTAGTTGCTGAAAAAAATAGCTGATGACATCCGTGACAAGTCGTCTAGCCGGTGATAAGTCATCATGAAATATCATCACAAAAGGGTAAAATTTTGACTTTTTGCCTAAGGTTGACGACATCGGTGATAGGTCATCACAAGCATGACGACTTATCACAAAATGTCATCACTGGGGTCAAAAATCTTCCCAGGACCAATGACATTGGTTATAGGGTGTCACGCTCATGATAGCTTATCACGAATTTCATCACTCAGTTTCCCAGCCTGACATGTTGGAGTAAAATGGGCATAACTCTTTGCTCCGATACCGGATTTGGGCAAAATTGGTACAGTTAGAAAGATAATTCAATTATGTATCTTTTGGTAGGTCATGAGATCAATAATTTGTAGTATAAAGAGAGATATTATGATTTGAAGTTGACTATGCAAAAATCCTTCTCCAAAATTTAATCGGTAAGGGATGTTTTAGTTCATCCAATCGTTAGGACATCATTAAGGCCTTAATACATATCACCCTTAATCAGAAAACAACTAAATCACTATAATTTATTTCTCATAAGCTTGATTCATGGTTGCACTATTGTTTAGAATCTCGGGGTATTATATGCCAACTCTTAATATCATGAGTGATGTAATTATTCTCATTAGGCTTGAGCTGCCTAAAGGTATATGTTATAACCTTGCTATGTTGCCTTAACACAAAAACAATGCCAACTTTGGAAGAATTAGAAAAAATAGAAACCCATCTAAACCCTCTGTCAAAGTCAAAAATTTGAGTAAAAGTGGGTCGAATCTTCAACTCTTGAAGACTCTTGATATAAGAATTGGACCACTAAAACTTGAAACTCTTCTAAGTCAATTAAGAGATAAGGGAAGAAATAGAGTATATGATATCTAATGGAAATCTCTAACAACTTCTATCTTTTGAGGATCAACCTTAATGCCCTCTCCGAAAATGATATAACCAAGTAATGCTACTGATTTCAGAATAAATTCACATTTACTAAATTTTGTAAATTAGCAATCTTTGTGATTCTTTAAGATAATCCTGAAATGTTCTGCATATTTATTCTCACTCCCTGAATAAACTAGTATGTCAACATTAATGAAAATGACAAACATACCCAAGTACTATTTGATCTCCCTATTCATCAAGTTCATAATAGTTTTAGGAGCATTCATTAGTCTAATGGAGATAAAAACAAATTCATTTACCATACTAAGCTCTAATGTTTGTCTTTGGAATGTTACATTCTCTGACTCTGAGATGATGTTAGCTGGAATTGAGGATTATCTTAGAAAAGTAAATGGCACTATAAAGTTGGTTGAACAATTCATCAATCTTGGGAATGGATACTTATTTTTTACTAAGACTTTGTTCAGCTGACGGCAGTCGTTGCACATTTTTGGAGGATTATCATTCTTGTACATGAGAATACTAGAACACCCCTATAGAGAGGTCTTTCAATAGCAACTTTATTTCCTTAATCTCAGTTGGATCCAATCTGCAGGGTGAATGACGATAGGCTAGGTATTTAGAAGTAGATCTATTCCGAAGTCAATTTCCCACTTAAGAGGAAGTCTAGGAAGATCTTCATAAAATGTTTTTGGTTACTCGTAAACTACTAGAACCAACTCAAGAGTTAGGGTTTTGGATTTGAATCCTTAACCCAAAAAATATTTGCTATATCTTTTTTTGATGATGATCAGCTGATAATAAGGGAAAATTTCCCTTGGTCTTCATGAAAACATACATTTGTCACATGTCCTATGCAGTTTTGTCTGTTAGTGTAACAAACTAGGTAGGTGAGCTATGTACCAGTCAAGACATCTGGCCCAATAGAAATTCTACCCTAATCATTATCCAGCTATAAATAAAAAAGAATTCTTCTCAATTTATAGTTTTAGAAAACAGATTATTCAAGAGGGAAATTAGGAAAAACTTAAATATTGCTCAAGTTCCAAGCTTTGATGTGCGGAGAGTGTGTTTGTTCTTGAGTCTAGCCTTGGTCTGTAATTGAATTACTCATATTATTAAAGTAATTATTTTCTTTTATTTGTTGAGTGTGTAGGTAGCGTTACCTAAGTTAATATTGGTTATAGTTAATCAACATTTAGGAGAGATTTTGACAAAGTTGACAAAGAGAGTTTATAATAGACTTGTTACAAACTAGTGGAGCTTAGAGTTAGGTTCTATATGGAGTTTATAATCATGAGTTTGATTATAGTTGATTCTTGAGTGCTTGTGAGGGAAATCCATGGTTTTTCCTCCCTTAAGCAAGGAAGTTTCCACGTTAAATCTTTGTGTTCTTTAATTTCCAGCAAAGTGTTATTTCTTTACAACTTTACTATTTTATTTTCGATGTCTAACTTTAAGGGACCTATTCCCTATTAAAGTGGTGCACCCCTATGTTCCATTAATTTTTATCAGAGCAAGGACACTCTAAAAGGTTCATACCTAGAGTGATTTATTAATCATGGTTCTTCCACCTAATCTAGAAGATGGAAAATCTAGCACTAGACCACCCTATTTTAATGGGTGGTACTATAGGTGATGGAAAACTATGATGTATGACTTCATTATGGCTGAGGGCAGTGAGCTGATGGATGTAATACTTGATGGTTCACATATATTAGTTACAGAGTTCAAAGAAAGAGGCATAACAAGGATGGTTATCAAAACCAGGAGAAAGTTTGATGATGAAGATCAAAATAAATTTTAGAATAATTACAAGGCAAAGAAATTCTTGTTTGTGGCATAGGACCTGGTGAATATAATAGGATTTCTGCAAGGGAAAATGCTAAGGAAATTTTGGATATCTTGAGGAATGCTCATGAAGGAACCATTGATATAAAGGATTCAAAAGTTGATATGATGACTACTCAGTATGAAACCTTCACCATGAAAGAAGGAGAAAATATCCAAGAGATGCATACTATATTTATTTTAATTACCAATAAGTAGGACTACTTAGGAGAAGTTATTCATTTGTATAAACAATTGAGAAAAATTCTAGGTCTTCTTCTTAAATCTTGGGAGACCAAAGTAGATGTTGTCACTGATGCAAGAAACTTGAAAACTCTCACAATGGATGAACTTATTGGTAATCTAAAGACTCATGAACTCAAGAAGCAGCAAGGGCAAGAGAAGAAGAAAGCAAAAAGAGAAAAATATCCGGCATTGAAGGATTCAAATTCTGCTTCAAGTAAAGAAGAAAATGATATTACCTATTTGGTGAAAATAATTGTTAGAGCTATGAAGAAAAGTGGTGAATTTCAAAGAAGAAGAAGTAGTAGCAAAAAGGGTGGCGTTGTTGAAGTTTATCACAAATGTGGAAGTCCTGAGCAATTTATTAAGTACTTTACATTGCTCAAAATGGATTATCACAAATATTTCACGCTTGGAGGTGACAAAGGATTGAAAAGGTTGCTAGATCATATTATACTAGGGAATCTGAAAGGAGGTTGTTAGAGAATTCTAAGAAGGATAGAAATTCTTCTACTACCAAGAGAAGAACACTAAAGAAAGCCGATGTAGTGGAGGAGGAGAATGTTAAAGTTGTAAAGGTTGGAGAGGGTGAGTACATTAATCCTGATGTTTCTTCCGCAACTAAGAAAAAAGCAAAAGAAATTCAAGTTGTGGGAAGGACCAAGTGTAATAACCTTTCAGGTCATTTTCCATATTTATGCTTATCTTCACTATTTGATCTTCTCCATAGCATCCCCAAGTCATTTATGACCTGTTGGGACTGAAAGGTTCAGTTATCGGGAAATTTTTTTATTTTTTTTAGCCAATTTCCTATTTAGAAGTCTTTGTTGATTCCAAATGGCTATGGCAAAAACTTTAGTGAAACAATCTCGTATTCAAATTCCAACTGCATTAGTAGATTTGTAATATCAATTTCAGTCTAGGTAGACCTTTTGTTCAGGTCCCAATGAAGCCAAGCTTATTTTGACCTATTTGTCAAAAAGTTGAAAATTGGAACGAATGGGTATGGGACTTACATTTTGTTGAAATGACCTCGGATGGAAAATTGAGCTTTTCCATCATGTCTAGAATGTCGAATTTAGTCTAGGGAGTCCCTTGGTTCAGGTCCAAAGGCTTTCAAACTTATTTTGAGCTATTGAGCGGATTTTATGAAAAGTGATAAAACTATATTGTGGGGCCCACTTTTTGGCTGAATGATCTCCTATGAAATTGTTTATGATTCCAATGTATTTGAAATGTGTTTACACTCAAAATTCACTATTGGATCATGTTATTTGGATTTTGGATGAGTTCCAAGGGTCAAAAACTTATTTTTAAGTTTGTTGTCATCTGGTTCAACCGCGATAGCAGCCAAGAGTGTGCGATTGCAGAAGTGTGATTTCTGCTCGTATGACCGCGATAACAGTATCTCTTTACCTATAAGGTCTATATAAAGGTCCCAAGATGCGTTTTAGGCATTTCCCCTTCACCATTTAAACCTAGATACCCTAAAATGAGTGTAATGACTCAAAATTGGTTATGGGGGTTGACTTGGGAGCTTAATTATTATCTCGTATCGAGATTGTCTTCAATACTAAGGTAAAAATTCTTTAATTCATGCTTCATTTTCTTTGTTTGGATGTAAAACCCCAATTTATCTTAGGGCTTGATTTTAGCCCAAAGTATGCTAAGTTTTCACCCATAATTTGAGGGTTATGATTCCTTGTTCATGTGTGAACATTGGGTTGGTCTCAGAAACTCATTTCCATATGTGGGACCCACTTGGGATTTTGGTGTTATTTTTGGACCTAAAGAACAATAGTGTAATATGGGTATCATTATGCTCGTATTGATGAGTAGATTCTGGTTTTGATAGTGTGATAGCATTTTGAGGATTATAAAGTGAAGATGAGCATGTGGTGCATGAAGCAAGATTTTGCGGTTAGGCCTTAAGGTAGGATTCTATATACTTTTCTTCATATATGATATGTGATATATGTCGCGTATGAATATGAATGTTAGGCTTGATTATGAGTAGGATAACTTAGCCTTGATTGTTGATATTTTAGGGTTTCGATGAGGGTTTTAGACCCGTATGGTGGCATATTTCTAACCCTTTTGTATCCTATTTCCTTTCCTATTTAGCTTAGATTAGTTATAGCATGAATAAGACATAATGCTATGTTTGGATTATATTTTTAGCATTTGAATCATGATTTGTATATTTAGCCTTATTGGGCTAGTGTGGTAGTTTTGAAATCATAAGTTGTATAGAGTTGACTTGAGTACTCTTATTTCTAATCGATATTGATATCTTAGGCTTGAAAATAGATTACTTGACATTAGAAGATGAACTACATACCTTATCCTAGTTTGGCTCATAGTATGCCAAATTATGGTAATTGTGGATTAGAAATTGAATCGTTCGGCCCTATATGTAAAATGATTAGATATATGCTATGGCTTATAAATATGATTATTGATGTGAGTCCCGAATATTTTTATGCGCCTAAGGCCTTGATTATTATGTTGTGATTATTTTGTATAAATTAATGGGCCAAGGTCCATGTTATGATATTGATTGAATAGCCGAGAAGTGTTTATCATTATAAATGATGTGATTACAGTTTATGAATATGAATATGTATATTTTATTATACACATATCTCTGGTATGGGATGGAGGAAGATGTGGTATGAGTCTTATTATTCCACTAATTGAATACTGGTGATGGCATGCATAGATTTGGTACATTCATGATTATTTACTATTGTAAATGATGTGATTATAGCTGAAATATGATCTTATAACTGCTTTTCTAGTTAGATGGTCAAGCTATGAGGTAACTAGTTGTCTATTAGGAGAATATAGCACTTGATGGCTAGGAATATAATGTATTAGTTAATAAATCTTGCTTAGTTGAAATACGGTAGCTAACGATGGTTAGTTAATGAATGATGTCAATTAATAAAGGATGGTTAGGAGACAAGTAGTAATGTGCTTTTTATTAATGATTAATGGATATAGGATGATTAGTTGATAATAATAAATGGTGGATAAATGATGATTTTGGTCTAATGATGAACCTTGACTAGATGTTAGATATTGACTATTAAATTAATAATGGTTGGTTGTTATCTCGTGAATAAGGATTATGTGACTAGCAAACTAGTGATTTTATAATAATAAGTCTTGGTTAGGTAATAATGAGTAGTTGGGAAGTATTGACTAGATAGATATTCTATGGTGATATGATTATGTTTATGAGAATTTTTGTGTATGTTATTCGATAATGACTATTGTAATGATATTGATACCCAGCAAAGCCGGAGGATACTATTTTGATGATGCTCATACCCGGAAAGGAAGGAGAATATATTGATGATATGTTGATATCCAGAAAGGCCGGAGGATATACTGATGATATGTTAATACATGGCAAGGCCGAAGGATATATTGATGATATATTGATACCCAATAAGGACAAAGGTTATATTGATGATTTGTTGATACCCAGCAAGGGCGGAGGATATATTTATTATGTGTTGATACCCGGCAAGGATAGAGGCTGATTATGATGATAATGGTCCTGATGAGGACAATTACTATGAGTTGTGATATTTATTGTGTGCCTTGTATTCATTCCTACATGTGCATCGCCTATCACCAGTATGCACCTATGTCTATTAGCCAATATGGGACGGTTGCATAAATATGGGTAAAAAATATGCCTTGTGTTATTGTATGTTGTTTGAACTTTCCAAGATTAGGGTGGTATGGGTATGCATTGGCTCGGATAGGTATTTGGTTGTTCGGAGTAGCCGATTATTCACGTTGTTATTGATATTGTTATTATCATTGTTATGGTTACTATCATGGCTAGCTTATCATAGATTGGTCATTGATCCAGTATCAGAATTTGAGGTATATGTTCGGCCTCTCCCATCTTATGACTGGATTACTATGCACAATTATTTCATGCCTAGTTCAAGTAATATCAATAACCTAATGCAGTGGTTGCAATAGAAACCAGCAATATCAAAATTAATATACTAAACAGGCGGTACCAAAATGAACATCAATATCATTTACCACTCAAGGGTCATAACGGGGCTAACTTGCCAAGATAAATGGGGACTCGAACCTAAAAACCACACCCATAGGGGAAAAACATCAATATAGATCAACTCCATCCACTACTCAAAGACATAAACCATGTAGTAGTAACATAATCATGAATTCAACAATAAGACACATAATGACCCAATATAAATTCATCAAGGCACATAATCATCAGTGGGTATGAAACCCCCAATACACATAAGAAGAGATAAATGTGGGAAATAAAAGCACACCAATTGTGGTGATATCCCCAACCACATGCCTAATGGGCATAGGGTAAAAAAAATCTTAATGGGTCAAACTCAGAAAAACCTAAACCATCAACTGAGGTGCCACACATACTACCTCTAGTTGAATAGGCCATAACATCACGAGGCTGATTTGAATGAGATAAATGACTGGCAATCTCATTTTTGGGACATTTTCTAGATTAGTAGTTGGTCTCCCTATAGTTGAAGCAAACTCCTGAAGAATCAATTTGGAGAGAATACAAACTGATCCCAAATAGCTGGCCAACTGATGCTGAGAGAAATTTACAAAATAATGTCCATACTTCTAAAATCACGTCCTATATTAGGAACTCTAGGCTAGCGGGGAATACATGCTAACTCTAGCCTATTATCTATCTCATACTTGGGGCATTCTGCAAACTAGTGTCTCATCACGACACCATCAAATCAAGATCCTCGAATACTTTGAGATATTGGCCCTCATAATCCAAAATCGTTGCCATGGCCTAAAGAACCATACCACACTCCCAAGTCTGATGGGGACTCTACCTTCTATGATCATCACGACTAATCAGAAAACTACTCATAGTATGGAATATTGTCTGCATAGAACTGATAGGGTGTAGGTGAAGTTGAACTCTATTAGATAGATCCTCACTCAAATAAAATACCAATAGAACTATATTAATGGCATGCCTCTTGCCGCCCTTTACATAAGTCTCAATACCTGTGCTCTCTATGGTCCTCTCATAATCAACATCCTAACAAAAGGAAGATCCACCTGCTATTAAGTGATCTGACGCTAAACAGAGTGAAAATACTAACTGTAATGACCCGATTTTCTATAATCGGAACATCACACGGTGCTCATGATCCCGAAGGACCATAATCTAACCCTCTACTGATATCTATACCCGAACATTGCATAATATAAATAATAAATGCAGAAACTAGCCATAAGGTTCAAAACATCTAAAAAACTCAAAATTTAAAACTGAATACTGATACATCTGTTCGTAAAGCCTCTAAACTTTTTGAACTGTGGAGTTGGTGATAGATGTCCTAAACTAACTCCATCTAGTGAAAATAAACAAAATCTGATACAAAAATGATAAAAGGATAATCCTCGAATGAAGAGGAATCATTGTTACGTCTACTGATGCTGATTGGGATTGAACTTCTAAGGGTACTCTGGATCTCGTGCCACTGAATCTATGGTGTCAAATAAAACACCATAGCGCAAATGCATCAGTATGGGAAAGTATCGAGTATTCAAATAAGGTAAGGCTAAATATAAGGGTTTATGCATGAACAATTACTTAACTGAATAATCATGAGAGTACTGAATGAGAACACATGCATGAATGCACAAACCATAATCGAAATCATCGTGACTCAAAATATTGAAACTTAGTTACTGGTTTAATGCCATCCAAACTTACTACTAATGCCTGAGATACTAAACAACTGAATCATCTGATACTGATAACTAAGTACTGGAGTTGAGATCAGTCTAATCTAGCGAGTGATGTCGGAATCTGAGGATACTAAAGCTGATTGACTAAATAGACTCACATCATTGACTAAATTTTGAGCTTTGCCACTCTCGACTGAATGCATCGTAGATCAACCTCTCTAGTGGATGATTCTAGAATCTACTATCAATGATAAGAAATGATCTAGTCTGAATCTGAAAACAAGAATACTCAACTGAATCTGAGACTAAGATCAAGACTATCTGATGGGTGATCTCGGGATCTGATAATGAGATTACTCAAATGAATATGAGACTGAGATCAAGCCTATCTGATGGGTAATCTTGGGATCTGATAATGACATTATTCAACTGAATAGGAGACTAAGATCAAGCCTATCTGATGGGTGATTTCGAGATCTGATGATGACATTACTCAACTAAATATGAGACTCAGATCACGCCTATTTGATGGGTGATCTCATGATCTGATAATGAGATTACTCAACTGAATATGATACAGATCAATCCTATATGATGGTCGATCTCAGAATCTGATAATAAGATTACTCAACTGAATATGAGACTGAGATCAAGCCTATCTGACGGGTGATCTCTAGATCTGATACTGAATAACTTTATATGGGACCAAGCCTATCTGATGGGTGGTCCATTAATCAATGGAACTATCTGAGTTCCTCACTAAGATAGATGATTGTATTTCACAGTCCTGATTTCTGAAGATTGATACTGAAACTACAATTGTGGGAAGTAGTCACTTAATCGACAAGCCCCAAATCTCAACTAGTGGGGGCCAACCTGTAACCCCAGCTGAAAGGGTGTCAATAAAACTCCACGGGTAAATACCTATCTAGTCAAGCCTATTTTATGGGTGACCCTTGAAGAAAGTCAAGCCTAAGGCAATATAATAGTCAAGCCTATCTAACGGGTGACCAGCCTTTCCTAATGGGTGACTCCTGCATCCTGCACTGGTTACGCAGTTCTGGAGTTCAGGGATTTCTCCTAACGACTCTGTCTCTCTGACAGGAAGCCTCCATCCCTGCCCTTAGTCGGTGCTAGCTCCTACTCTCAACTGAAAGACTCTAAATAGATTCTTAACTGAACACAGTCTAAGATAAATCTGATACTGATCATGTTTCTCGAATGATCTAACTGAGTTAAGATGAATTCACTTGGTTCCGTATATGACGAAATACTACTGAATCTCGTTATCTGATTGAACAAAACTGAGCTTTGAATAGAGTACTCAATTACTACAGAGGTCAGAACTGAACACTTGAATACCACTAGATTTAAGCTGGGTACAGAACTGAGGCTAGATTACTAGCGATACTGAGACTACGGAGATTAATAAGATTAATTAAGTTTTGTATCTGTTTGAGAGTACAGAGTTCTATAAGTCACTGAGTTCTGAGAATCGAGGCTTGACTGAGATTATTGTAAAAATAGACACGGGCTCTAGACTATAGCTAAATTGTAGGGTATAAATACCCCCAGGACTCAATAACATAAAAGTAAAGCATAACCATTCTTGAATTATCAAGAACATGGACATTCATTCACCATCACAATCACTACAGAATCTCTTCAAGCATTTGGGAATCATAAACATGTGATAGTATACAGAGACATGCAACTGGTTAACACTCCATTCAAAATGATATTCCATCAAACACTTAGCATGTATTACAGTCTCAGCATGTATCAGACAACACATAGTTGGGGAATTTTATGCTATCATGTCTGAATTCATGCACTAAGGCTTTTCAACAAACACTTGGCATGCATGGGCTTGCACACAATTTGGAATTTCTAATAAACATGCTAGAATTGCTCTAATTCCTTCACATAAACATTTTATCAAATATATGGGGAGCATGCTTTGCTTATTTAACAATTTCTACACCTAATTGACATGAACACATCACTTAACAAGCAACTTGAAGAGGGTTTATCATTAATATCACATACTAGGGTCAAATCTTGAAAACCTTGCAAAAAAATATGAATCAAAACTTAATAATAGCATGAACATCAATTTCAACTCACATGAATCATGGAAACTCATAAAGATAAAATCTTTGAATTTTTGAAAAAAGGGTTCTTGAGCTTCTTGGATGAAAGGGACCCAAGAATTAACATCTACATACCTTAGAGAAACTCTTTCTTGAAAGCCCTAGGAGAGATTCTTGATTCCTTGATTTCTCTTGAAGAAGAAGGAAGGGTTTTGATTTTTGTAGAAACCCTAGTTTTTTATGTTGAAGAGAATTGAGAGAAAACGATGTTATTTTGGGTGAAATGAGGTGAAATCCCGTGTTAAGGAGTATATATAGGGGTTGGAAAAACACTATTTTTTCCCTTGGAATTAAACTGAAAAATCCCAATTTTACATGTTGGTGCGACTTGCCATAATCGTGCCAGCTTACTAGAAACTGGACAATTGAGAAACTGGTTGATGGCGCGACACAGTGGAAATTGCTTTGCCACCTTGGTTGTGAACTGGAAAGTACCGTAATGCGGTGGAATCACATTGGTACACTAAAAATTGACAATTCTGAAATTAAACCTTGGAGCGACGCACCATAATCGTGGAGGCTCACTGGATTTTGACGATTGTCATTTTGGATGGTGCCACGATACGCTAAAGTGCCGGTGGCACACTGTCTCACTAAAATGGCTCTAACTCTTCACTCGTGTGTCAGATTTGGGCGAATTTAGTATCGATGGAAAGATTATTCAATTCTCTACATAAAAAAAAGTCAATATTGGGTAAATTCTGCACAGTTCAAAATACTTATCACCAGGGAAGACACTTCTTACCCTTTTAGGGCCGAATTAACACTTCACTGAACACGCTCTAAGGCTCAGACTACGAGAGAATTTTTTACGGTCTTACAATATCTCCCCTTAGAAAAATTCATCCTCAAATATTATTTGATAGGCTAAGAATACTGATCGACTGAACTTACTCAAGGAATGGGAGCATCTGAAATATGACTATGCGACTGGAACTACTGATATTCTGAACTCTCATACTGGACATGCATAACGGATGCATGGAATTCTCGACTGAAGCTACTCATAAATTGAATTCTCATAATAGACATACATATCTGATGCATGGATGCGTAACTTGGCTGATATCATGAATGCATGACTGAACACACTGAAAAGTTAAACTCTTTCTACTAAACGTGCATATCTAATGCATGAATGTCTGACTGAATTGACTCTCGAAAACATGACTGGCTATGCAATAATAACTAATGTTAACTTCGTAAAAAGAGTCTAAACGTGCAACTGAATGAGTCTAAGGACATGAAAGCATTTCAATATCATGGGGTATCTCCCCCTTGGGAATCTATGTCCCTCTAAACGCACTTCACTGAAATACTGGGGTAGTGCACGGGGCACCTGTAAACTAGGTCATGATTGACCGACTGTGATCTAAAACTAATGCATGAATCATGCTGACATATAAGCTCAAAATGAAAGCAGAGAATAGAGAAATGCATATCACAAAGAGGAAGGACTCATAACATACCCAAATCTATATCAGGGAACCTTTCCTGATAATGGAGAGCCTGAAACGCATAGAGATTGTTCTAACGCTGACCACTATTGGCACCAAAAGGGGCACCCTACTGATGAAACTCTCTACCCCTCTGAGATAACTCTCTACATTGTAGTATTCTATGGCTTGTCTTACCACACCCAAAGCACACATCACTACTGACTCTACACATACTTAGGTGGCTCTTGCCATACTCTCCACAAAGCAAATAGGTACAAACACCACTAGTACTACTCAGGGCTTTAGAGCCTAGCACCCCATCATAACTGACATCCCCGAACATTGGAATAGGTATACTAGCTGAGGATGGACCTGGGACTGAAAATCCCTGACTATGCTAAAAATGGCTACCACCCTGGGACCCTGCCTGATAGAAACCTTGACTATCAATTCTGGCTTTCTTACTCACTGTCTCTCTTTCTTTCATCTTATCTGCCTTAATCTACTACGCATGCATAATCATCCTAGCAAGGTACATATCTCTATTGAGCGTAGCATCCCTACACTCTTTCAACACTAACCTGGATACACCAGTCACAAACTTACTCATACTCGCTCTAGGGTCAACTATCAAGTCGGGAGCATACTTAGCTAATTAGTTAAACTTAAGACAATACTCTTTCACTGTCATAGATCCTTTCCTTAGGTTTATGAAATCTTCTACCTTATCTTCCTTCATCTCTAGCTGGAAAAACTTATCTAAAAAACTACCCTAAAACTCTTGTCAAGTAACGAGAGCTGCATCCTCCCCTCTACCTTTCTTCCATACTACAATCCAGTCATGAGTGACATCCTTTAACCTATAGGATGCTAACTCTATACTCTCCTCCTCAAAAATATCCATAACCTGGGTGATCTTCTTCACTTTCTCAAGGTAAAACTTTGGTTCCTCACCTGCTACTGACCCAAAGAATTCTGTCGGGTTCATTCTTATTAAATCTCCAATTCTAGCTGCGGCTGAACCCTTATAGTGCTGAATTGGGTCCACAGTTTGACGGTGACCCTAAATATTAGTCACAACTTGGGCTAGTGCCTGAGAAGCTTCCCAAAACTCTACCTATGACATATTCTAAATCTTAGGATCTACTGGCTGAGATGGATAGTCATCAACTCTATGGTCATTATCACTGTGAGGAGGCATACTCTGTACATGGAAGAAAGAGATGGATTAGACTAAGGATCAACTTTAGCTCATGCTCACTCGCATGACATGAATACTGAAAGAAGGGGAAACTGCTCCTAAAACATCTTATAGCCTCTTGTACATAAATGTGGCACACAACACACCCAAGCACAAGGCTCTACTAGATACGGATTTTCAGACTCCCTAAGACCCAATTGAACCTTAGGCTCTAATATTAAGTTTGTAACCACCCAATTTTCTGGAACAAAAATGTCACATGGTGCTCATGATACCGAAGGACCACAAGCCAACCCTCTACTAACATTTGTACCCAAACACTGCATAATATAAATAATAAAAGCCAAAACTGGCCATAAGGTTCAAAACATCAAAAAATACTCAAAATTTAAAACTGAGTACTGATATATCTGTTCGAAAAGCCTTTAAACTGTCTGAACTATGGAGTTGATGGATCATGTCCCCCAACTAACTCTGTCTACTGAAAATAAACAAAATTTGATACAAAAATGATAAAAGGATCATTATCGAATGAAGAGGACTCACTGCTACGTCTACTGCTGCTGACTGGGACTAAACTGCTAAGGGTACTCTGGATCTCGTGCCTCTGAACCTATGGTGTCAAACAAAACACCATAGCACAAATGCATCAGCACAGAAATGTGCTACGTATGTAGACGAGGTAGGTTAAATACAAGGGCTTATGCATGAACAATTACTTAACTGAATAATCATGAGAGTATCGAATGAGAACACATGCATGAATGCGCAAATCATAACAAAAATTATCGTAACTCAAAATATAGAAACTCGGATACTGATTTACTGTCACTCAAACTTACTACAAATGTCTAAGATACTGAATAACTGAATCATTTGATACCGATAACTGAGTACTAGAGTTGAGATCAGTCTTATCTAGCGAGTGATCTCAGAATTTGAGGATACTGAATCTGATTGACTGAATATACTCACGTATTGACTGAATTTTGAGCTTTGGCACTCGCGACTGACTGCATCGAATATCAAACCTCTCTAGTGGATGATTCCTGAATCTACTATCAATGATAATAAATGATCATGTCCGAATCTGACAATAGGAATACTCAACTGAATTTGAGACTGAGATCAAGCCTATTTGATGGGTGATCTCAGGATTTGATAATTAGATTACTCAAATGAATATGAGACTGAGATTAAGCCTATTTGATGGGTGATCTCAGGATCTGATAATGAGATTACTTAACTGAATATGAGACTGAATTAAGCCTATCTAACGGGTGATCTCGAGATTCGATAATAAGATTACTCAACTGAATATGAGACTGAGATCAAGCCTATCTGATGGGTGATCTCAGGATCTGATAATGAGATTACTCAACTGAATATGACACTGAGATCAAGCCTATCTGACGGGTGATCTCGGGATCTGATAATGTAATTACTCAACTGAATATGAGACTGAGATCAAACCGATCTGATGGGTGATCTATAGATTTGATATCTAATAGCTTTATATGGGACCAAGCCTATCTAACAGGAGGTCTATGAATCAATGGAACTATCTGAGTTCCTCACTGAGATAGATGATTGTATCTGACAGTCCTGATTTCTGAAGATTGATACTAAAACTGCAACTATGGAAAGTAGTCACTTAACTGACATGCCCCGAATCTCAACTGGTGGGGTCCAACCTATAACCCCAGCTGGAAGTATGTCAATACCATGACACGGGTAAACACTTCTCTAGTCAAGCCTATCTGACGGTTGACCCTTGCAGGAAGTCAAGCCTAAGGCAATATAGTAGTCAAGCCTATCTGACGAGTGACCAGCCTTTCCTGACTGGTGACTCCTGTATCCAGCACTGGCTACGTAGTTATGGAGTTCAGGGATTGCTCCTAAAAACTCTGCCTCCCTGATGGCGAGCCACCATCCCTGCCCTCGCTCGTTGTTAGCTCCTACTCCCAACTAAAAGACTCTGAATTGATTCTTAACTGAACATATACTAAGCTGAATCTAATACTGATCATGTTTCTCAAATGATCTGACTGAGTTAAGCTGAATTCACTTGGTTTCGTATCTGATAAAATACTACTAAATCTCATAATCTGACTGAACGACATTGAGCTTTGAATAGAGTACTCGATTACTACAGAGGTCAGAACTGAACACTTGAATACTGCTAGATCTGAGCTGGGTACAAAACTGAGGCTACATTACTAGCGATACTGAGACTACGGAGATTAATAAGATTACTTAAGTTCTATATCTGTCTGTGAGTACAGAGTTTTATAACTCACTGAGTCCTGAGAATCGAGGCTTGACTGAGATTATCGTGAAAACTGACATGGGCTCTAGACTACAGCTAAATTATCGGGTATAAATACCCCAGGACTCGATAACATTAAAGTAAAGCATAACGATTCTTGAATTATCAAGACCATGGACATTCATTCACCATCACAATCACTACAACATCTCTTCAAGCATTTGGGAATCATAAACATTTGATAGTATAGGGAGACATGCTATTGTCTCATACTCCATTCAACAAGATCTTGCATCAAGCACTTAGCATGTATTAAAGTCTTAGCATGTATCAAACAACACATGGTTGGGGAATTTCATGCTATCATGTCAGAATTCATTCACGAAGGCTTTTCAACAAACACTTGGCATGCATGGGCTTGCACACAATTGGGGATTTCTAATCAACATGCTAGAATGGCTCTAATTCCTTCACATAAGCATTTTATCAAACATATAGGGAGCATGCTTTGCTTATTCAACAATTTCTATACCTAATTGACATGAACACATCACTTAACAAGCAACCTGGAGAGGGTTTATCATGAATATCACATACTAGGGTCAAAGCTTGAAAACCTTGCAAGCAAACATGAATCAAAACTTAATAATAGCATGAACATCAATTTCAACTCACATGAATCATGGAAACTCATAAACATAAAATCTTTGAATTTCTTATGAAAGGGTTATTGATCTTCTAGGATGAAAGGGACCTAAGAATCAACATCAACATACCTTAGAGAAACTCTTTCTTGAAATCCCTTGGAGAGATTCTTGATTTCTTGATTTCTCTTGAAGAAGAAGAAAGGGTTTTGATTTTTGTAGAAACCCTAGTTTTTGATGTTGAAGAGAATTGAGAGAAAACAATGATATTTTGGGTGTAATGAGGCCAAATCTCGTGTTAAGGAGTATATATAGGGGTTGGAAAAAGACCCTTTTTGCCCTTTGAATTAAACTGAAAAATCCTGATTTTACATGCTGGCGCGACTCGCCATAAATGCGCCAGCTTACAAGAAATTAGACAATTGGGAAACTGGTTGGTGGCGCGACGCGGTGGAAATCGCGTTGCCACCTTGGTTGCAAACTGGAAAGGCACCGTGACGTGGTGGAATCGCATTGGTGCACTGGAAATTGACAATTGTGAAATTAAGCCTTGGCGGGATGCGCCATAATCGTGGAGGCTCACTGGATTTTGATGATTTCCATTTTGGCTAGCTCCGCGACGCGCTAAAGTGTCAGGTGGCACACTGTCTCACTAAAATGGATCTAAGTCTTCGCCCGAGTTTTAGGTTTTGGCAAATTTGATATCGGTGGAAAGCTTATTCGATTCTCTACGTGAAAAAAAGTCAATATTGGGGAAATTCTACATGATTCAAAATAATTCTCACTAGGGAAGACACTTCTTACCCTTTTAGGGCTAGATTAACGCTTCACTAAACAAGCTCTAAGGCTCAGACTACGAGAGAATTTTACGGGGTCATACACTAACCCTCTAACATATCCATGTACCAAAATCTGGCTTAAAATTATATGGCATGGGAAAATTCCTGGACCGTATGATAGATCTAATCTCGTACTCTAAACTGGTAGAGAACCCTGATGAACACTAATAGATCCAACTCTGTTCTGAGTACTGCTCAATGAATTCAACGTCATCCATGGTTGAGAGTGATCTACAATATGAATCGAATTCCCAATGTTGAACCTCAAAGGTTGAAGTAGTCGCAAGCTCAACTGGAGCCTAAGCCAGCCCAAATCTTTTTTGGGCACCGCTAAAGATCTTCGATATCCATCTTTGATTCTCTGGTACGATGTTTCTCTGAAACTAATACTCGTTGAATTCTCCTTTGAATATCTCCACATCTTTTTCCATCTTTCATCGTTCATTAGGAACAAAATATAGTCAAAGAATGTATGTGAGGTTCATAGGAATACAGGCACACAATAAAGATTCAAGAAGTCAATTTCCAAAAATTCCATTGTAGCCTCCCGAAGATAGGTTAAAGATGCTCTACACTAATCCATAAGACTCTACTAACACTTAGCTTTTATACTAACACAGCATTGGAACCAAGGCTCTAATACCAGTTTGTCACGACCCAATTTCTCAGGTCATGATGGCGTCTACCATAACCCACCAGTAAGCAAGCCAACCCATAGTCTGGAATGGCTAGTAACGAACTACTCAACAATATAAGGAAAAGAACGTAGAATATGTAAGGTAAAGATCAATACATAAGACATTCCCAAAACCTGGTGGTTTCAGTACAAGATCTTCTAAATATTAAAAAAAGTACAAGAGTGAAATATCAAGGGAATTACACTTATACAACTTATCTCTGTATATAATATAGAGACTAGTCTAATACATAAGAGAGAGATAATTAATACTCTGAACGCCAGGAGCAGTCACTCTAAGTCTATGAACCGTGGCTTATCCGTATGATGGACACATTAACGGCGATAACTCGTACAATGATTTGCAGGCTGCAGAAGTATAGTATGAGTACTAAATAAATAGTTCTCAGTAGGCAACTACCAACTGAGCTTGAAAGATAAAGTAGATATATCCAACATATAAGTAGAATGGAAACTATTCTCAAAAGTCCAGAAATCATATGACAACTCAATGAGATAATAAGGAGCAACTATCCTACTTATGCCCAAGAGACTAGCATAATAAGATTAAGGAAAATATCAGGGTAAACTATCCTATTTAAGCAACATTCAATATATGTAAATGCTATACCATATATCCCATGTCAATATACAAATAAAAAGAAAAAGAAGGATATATGTAGTATACAAGGAAAAGAAATGACTATACAAATGAACAACGAAGAAGGGATATACTGTAGTACCATAGACTTATATAGCTAGACATATATACATATATTTACATATATATAAACCTCAGGTCATATCAAAGCATAACCTAGATCATCATATTCTCATATTAAGACCTCATTATAATGCTATTAGGATTTAATGCTATCAAACTCAGGGTTTTTAATCCACGGGTCTAGACATAAAATAATCGTGCATAATAGAGTAATAATATGATAGAAGAGGTCAAAAACATACCTCATATCTCTATACAGGATCAATTACTACTCTGACATAAGCTAGCCATAATAATGATCATAACAATGATAATAACAACATTAATAACAACATGAATAACCTGCTACTCCGGACAACAAAATACCTAGCCGAGCCTATGCGTACCCCACTATCCCAGACTCGAAAGGTTCAATCAACATATAAAAACACAAGGAATACTCTTAACCCATATCTATTCAACCATCCCATACCAACTGATATACATAAGTGTATACTGGTGAGAGGCAACACCCATGCAGGAATGAATGCAAAGTAAGCAATCAATATCACAATCTCATCATAATAACCATTTCTATCATAACTATCATCATTGTTCCCATCATAAGTATAATCAACCTCCGGCATTGTCGAGTATCAATAAATCATCACAGTATCCTCCATCCTTGCTGGGTATCAATATAATAATCACAATATACTACAGTCTTGTCGGGGATCAATATATCATAACAGTATCCTCCGGCCTTATCAGGCATCTATATATCATAACAATATCCTTCAGCTTTGCGGGGCATCAAAATATAATAACAGTATTCTCCGGCCTTGCAAGGTATCAATATATCATAACATCAATACATATATATTTATAAACAAATAATAGGTGTATGGCCTCAAGACGTGGGAAAAGAGGGGGTAAATAGGCAAGCCTATTAGCAAATTGATAATCATAATCATATAATCATAAAACATCTAACTTGTCGATACTTCCCAACTATTTTATATTAGCTAGCTAATGCTTATTATCATTAAACCACTAGTTCTCTAGTCTTCACATGATCTCTAATTATTAGTCTAAACAATATCCTTTATATAATCCTTATTCATGAGATAACAACTAATCATTATTAAATTAAGTAGTCAATACCTAACATCTACTCAAGATTCATTTCTAGACCATAATCTTCATCTATCCACTAATCATTATTATCAACTTATCAACCTATAGCCACTAATAATTATTAGCAACATATTACCAATTATCATCTAACCATCTTATATTAACTAACACTATTCATTAATTAACTGTCGCTTATCAACTAATCCTCATTTACAAACTAATCCTTGTTAACCAACTATTCATCATTATTACCAAGTAATCTCTTATCACTAACATCTCTTATTATCTAGCCTCATTGATACACATTTCTAATTTAATAACTAATCAACGTCATAAACTAAGTCATCAAGTGCTATAGTCACCTAATAGACACAAACTACCACGTAGCTTAACACTTAATTAGGAAGAGTAGACCATCTAGAATTACATCAATTACCGATATAATAATCATGAATATACCAAATCTATGCATGTCATTACCAGTATTCAATCAGTGGAACAATAAGCATCATGCCACATCTTCCTCCATCCCATACCAGAGAGATGTGTATAGAAACATATATATGCATATTCATAAATTATAATCACATCCTTTATAATGACAAACATTTCTCGGATATCTAATCAATATAATAACTTGGACCTCGGTCTAATAATATGACCTGAATAATCACAACATCAAAATCATCGTCTTAGGACCATATACATATCCGAAACTCATATTGATAATCATATTATAAGTTGTAGCATCTCAAATCATCTCACAAATATAAGGCATCTCGCATATATAAGGCATAATAATATCAATAGACTTATATTCATCTACAAGATATCTCATATCAATAGGTTATACATCATGACCTTGAGGAAGGTAACCTCACTAGGCTAGTTTTCATAGTTAAGAGGAATATTACTTCTATAGACCCTTTAATCATAACTAACAGGAAATTCATCTCTATTGGCCAAGTAGTTATATCTAAGAGGAAATAACATCTATATAGGTGAACATCATATTTAAGAAAAAATAGCATCTCTATAGGTGACACGACATGACCCAAGGACTTGTCGTAATGGGCATCCCAATTGAGACCAGGACCTAGGACCACCCCTAATACCTAACCGAACCATCCAAATGCATACCTTAAGTTGGATGAATTCCGAACATATAATAAGATAGCATATTTTACATAGCTTCTAGACTTTTGGATAGGTCTATGACCGTGACCAACCCAAATGATTCCAAGCGTCCAAACCTAATCAATAACCAAATTACTAAACCAAAACCATAGGCCAACAACCAAAATAATAACCAAGTTCCTGTCCGTAACATAATATAAGAGGATGGAACAATCATAAATCCAGTTCAATAGTATCAACCCTAATACCAATGCCAATACTAAGGCTGACACCAATACCGATCCCACTTATTCTAACCTATAGTAGTCACATAAGCCTCTCACTAAAAGAGAAATAATATTAAGTTGGGACATGCCCCCAACATAGCTAAAACCAATATCCATAAAATAACCAATGTATGTAAAGACATCCATGATATGAAATAGAGCCTTCCAAAATATGGAATCTAACTACTTCAATCCAATGGTTGATCCCAAATACGTTCACTAAGCAGGAGAAGTAGAATGGTTGATTTCTGCATTGCATGGGGATACAGCTACTCGAAGATGGGTTAGAAAGTTAACACTTGCAAGTACTCATGATAAGGATAAAATAATGACATCCCATAAAACCAAATAAAAAAACCATATGCATACAAACCATACATATATATATCCTTGCCGGGAAAGAAAACGGGTTTAGCATGCATTAAAAATCATTAACCTGGGTATATGTAGCTTAACCATCCTAGAACCACCCACGATATGTATGGGTCCAGTCTAACTCCCTAAATGGGCCCCAATGGGTGTAGCCACATGAACCAGAGAAACCATAAGAGTAAGGGATTCCCGCGTACCCTTCTCTCTCTGTGATACATATGTATAGTGTACTTAGAGGATTCCTATTTACCTTATAGTATCATATATGGTCTGTATGACCAACCCTCATGTCGGCAAATATGAGTTTCCAGTGTCCATCCATTGGACTCGCGCCTTAACAGTTAGATAACATAACCCGCCATTATTGCTCAATAAAAACTATTGCCATCCAATCAAACCACTATTTCATTAATATTATCAACTAGGGCTAGGATTAGTGGTTTCATCATAACGACTATAGCTTGCAAGTAATGTCCATAGCCAACCTTTCTATGTAAAGGGATTCCTTTGTACCCATAGATTACATTATCAAATTAACTTGGGGGAATCCCATGTACCCCATAAGTGTTCAATTATTAAGTTTGCTTGGGGGAATCCTATGTACCCAACATATGGTTCATTAACATGTTTACTTGGGGGATTCCCTCGTACCCCACAAGAAAGTTTAATTAACCATGACCATGACCACCAACCTTACCATTTAGCCATTCTAAACCACTTAAACCAATCATACCATTTAGGGTTCCATTACAAAACCATACCGTGCAATAGTTCCCTTAAAAGTCTAATAATATAGTAAAAGCATTATCAAAGGCATTTTATCAAACATGTTGGGGCATAGTGTTTCCAAAACCAATTACAATTACCAATTAACCATTCCCTTGCAACCAATTATCCAAACCACCATTAAAGCATGTAAAAACATAATTAAAACATGGGAAAATCATAACCAAGCATTTAATACCAAAACCCCAATATATATTTGAAAACCCTAAAACCATACCATAATCATGCCATGAAAACATTGTATAAAACATGCCATTAGTTAGAACTAACAATGAGAGAGGAGAGCATTCCTTAGATTATGAAGATGATGGAGATAAATCACCCAAACAAGCCCTAAATTTCTCCTCTAGATGAAACCTTAGAGAGAGTTAGAGAGTATTTCTAAGTGTGTAAGATTAGAATAATAGGGTAAATTATATCGTAATAGAGTTATAAGTCGTGGGGCCTTAAGTGGTTAAGTGGAGAAATTTCCACATTACCCCCAACTTAAACTGCATAAAATCCATGTCATAGGGTACGACCATCTCATACCAGTTGTATCTACCAATACGAGTGGTACCCACCACTCGTACCTTAGGCCTCTATCTTAGACCCAACACTTTCCAACATACGACTTACCAAAAACAAGTCATACCCAAACCATATAATTAGTACCCTCAAATTATCTCCCTGGCAGAATAAAACCCAATAAAGTTGAACACTGCCTAAGATACGAGTCAGTGGTATGACTCGTACCCTAGCTTACGGCTCATGGTGAGCCACTCATACTCAGATCAAACTTAAGTTACTATGTCTCAGATTAAGTGAAGGTAAAACCCAAACTATTCAATCCGTATGCTACCATACGAGTCATACCTATAAACTCTTATTCATTCCAATAACCAATCCAACCCACCAACCAATACTGGATAGTGTACAACCAAGCCTTACCAACCGTACCCCAACATACGACCTGTACCCCCTAATCGTATCTTGACAAAAAACCAAAAATCTAAGAAATTTCTTAAGGGTCTAAATCCCAGGGTGTTTCACTAGGACAACACATATCTAAGAAGAAATAGCATTTTCTATAGGCAAACATCATATCTAAGAGGAAATAGCATCTCATATAAGAGTAAATAGCATCTCTATAGGTCAACATCAAATGTAAGAGGAAATAGCCTCTCTATAGTCCAACATTACATCTAAGAGAAAATAGCCCCTCCATAGGCCAACATCACATCTAAGAGAAAATAGCATCTCTATAGGCCAACATCACATACATCACATCTAAGAGAAAATAGCATCTCTATAGGCCAACATCACATCTAAGAGGAAATACAATCTCTATAGGCCAATGTCATATCTAAGAGGAAATAGCATCTCTATAGGCCAACATCATACCTAAGAGAAGAGTCATAGACATAACCAAAGACACAATCCTAGGAACATTAATACAAGTTACCAAATCACAAAGTAATTGTATTCTAAGGTTTTCTAGTCTCAACTATGCATAATATTCGCGGCTAAGTCCACAAGGCTAACACAAGTATTGGCTTAAGTGGGCCAAACGATCCTAATTCTGATCCTTAAATCACATATCTAGGCATACTATGCCTCAAACTAGGCTAAGGTTTCTATTTCAACTTATAGATGTCAAGTAAGCCATATCCAAGCCTAAGATAGGAGCTTCTACTAGAAACAAGGGAATTTTAGTCAACTCTATCCGCTTTACGATTTCAATACCACCACACTAGCCCAATAAGATTAAAATATACTAATTATGCTTCCAATGCTAAAAACATATCCCAAACCTAGCATTATATCGCATTCATGATACAAGTTAATCTAAACTAGGGTGAAGACAATTAGATTCTAAATGGGTTATAAATATACTGTCTTATGGGTCTAAAACCCTCATCTAATCCCTAAATATCCACAATAAAGGCTAAGACATTCTACTCATAATCAACCCTAAGATCCAAGTTCGGACGCAATATATATCACACATAATCTATAAAGATAAGTAGATAGAAGCCTACCTCAAAGCCAAACCGCAAACCTTACATCGATCTCTACATGCTCGTCTTTAATTCACAATCATCAAAATGCCATCACACTAACAAAATCATAATCTACTCATCAATACGAGTCTAACAATACCTATATTACGCTATTGTGCTTTGGGTCTAAAAACAACACCAAAACCCCCCACGTGGGTCCCACATATGGAAAAATGAGTTTCCAAGACCAACCCACTCTTCAAATACCATTAGGGAGTTATATCCCTTAAGAAATTAGTGCAAATCATCCATATTTGGGGCTAAAATCAAGCCTCAAGCCATTTAGGGTTTTGGTCTAAGAAAATAAGAATTCAACACTAAAATTAAAGGATTAGATTCAATGTTAATCACGATTAACTAAGTAATCCAAGCACCTAATCAACTCCCAAAACTCCCTCTAAGGTGTACACTCAATATTAGGTTTTAGGACTCACAACAATAGAGAAAATGGCCAATTCTTGATAAAAATGGCTATTTAAAGTACCCTTCCTAGGCCCTCAAGAAGAGCGATCGTGAACTTACGCCTATCGCAATCGCGGTCATCATGATCGCTATAAAGCCACCGCAATCGTAGTATGCTTCTACAATAAATGACAACTGAAACTTGGAATTTGATTCCAAGTTTCAGGTAATGACTCAGGATGCATCCGGAATCCAATTTTCACAAATAAAATATAAAACCATACTAAATTTGATGCTTCAAATATGTTGGGAAAGCCAGATTTTCAATCCTAGGCTATTTAGACCAAATGTGGGTCTCACACCTAAACTTTCCAATTAATAGGTCAAAATAAGCTCGGGTGCATTGGAACCCAAACCAAAGGTATACCTAGCCTAAAATTGATATTCCAAACCTGATGACATAGTCAAAATTTGCATCCGAGATCGATTCATTAAAGTTTTTGCCCAATAACCATTTGGAACCAGCAAAGACTTCTAAATAGGGAATTGGTTCTAAAAATCAAACAAACTGCTAGGTGACCAATTCATCAGTTCCAGCAAGTCGTAAATGACTTGGGCATCTATAGAGAAGCTCAAATAGCAAAAATATGAGTAAATATGGAAAATGACCTGAAGGTTCATTACATTATCCACAACTAAAATGACTTCTGTCCCTGGAAATCAACAGATAGAAAGAATTTCAAAAGCTCAAATGGGTGGATACTAGGCTTGCATGCTCCAAGCATGACTTTCCAGATAATCTCAATAAGGAGAAAAAACACTTCTAAAGTTTTTCCCCACAGGTATCCCTTTTTCAACCAGCACTGCCATTCTTCTGCCAAACAGCCAACACTCAACTTAACTGCTAACTAGCCTCAAACTGATCCAAGAAAACTTATGTACACACATCTGGACCATATCACGTTGATACCATCTCTATATCGGCATAAATCAGCAAAGGCTCATCCAATCCAAAGCTAACACAAGTCACAAGTCATGCCACCAAATCAAAATCCAACCATACATGCCCTTTACCATTTTGCACATGCTATCTAATCCAAGCTAGGAGAAAAATCACTTAAGTCTCGCCCATGCAGTCTTATAATTAAGGACTCAAAGAACTAAAGTTGTTCCACTGAAAGTACATATAGAAAATAAGAGAATAAGCTCATAAGGTGCTATATGGTCATACAAATAGAGATAATCAAGGAATTCAGTCCATATCAATGTTGCAAGAAGCCCAGATGAAAATCAAACTAAAATCTCAAAATCCAAGGTATAACTACTCATCACTGAACATTCCACTCTAGGATGTCTCATCCACCAGGAATGTAGTCATACTGAATCCAATTTGAGTATATTACTCTTATTGAGTAAATCATCCAAAATTCCCAAAGAAAATTAAAAGATCTAAGTCAAGACTAAAGTAGCCAATATGGGGCCCATGGGCTATCATCTGAATACTTATCAATTAGAATCCATCCGACGTCGAGAAAGTCAAATAGGTAATAACAGAGTAGGCATAACTAGCCTATATATGAAATCTGAACAAAGGGAAGTCTAAAATAAAAGTTGCACGCAAGGTCAACAACACCAAGCTAAAATCTCAACACATCGCTCATTCTCAAATATCTAAGCCAAAACTAAAAATGGGTATGCATTAATGCTCCAAACCTATGATACTAACAACTCGCCATTTTGAGGTGTCAAATCAAAAACTAAGCTAATACGGCCATATCACATTAACTACCCCAAATCGACTCTAGCATCCAAATATATCATGTCAGAGATAAATCATACCAATCCACAGTCGAGATATATCTGAAGAGAAAAAACTACCATAGGGATAACCACTGACTAATAACATAATACACTAACTCTATCTCAGCTATAGGGTATGATATCTATCCACAAAATAAGAACCCTACCAAACGATGAATTACTAGCTAAAAATACTAAATAACTCACTTCATAACCACTGGAGAGCATGAACTATCCAAACATACTCAAAAATTTCCCAAGGTTAAAAACCACACTAGTAAAGGCAAAAACTCTAACAACTCAGAGAAATGCAACTTTAGCCGATGTATAATCAATCTGCACTCTATCTCACCAACATATAGCCATAGGCACATATCATAAAAGGGGAACACTCCACCAATCCTCGCTAGGCTGAGCCAATGCTGAAATAGGGATTTTTTGAATCCAACCAAGAATCACATCATCAAAGAAGAAACACCAATCTCAAAACTAAGGTCAATGTTGAGACCATCGTAAGAGAATTAATAACTCAAGTTATAGAGTTTCCAATTTTCCAATATAAAAATCGATCATAGAAAAGGCCACCTGCATCTAACTTTCTAACTCTACTAAACAAGACCATATCACAATAACAAAGGGGTATGCAACCTCCACACTAGCAATATGACAACCCATCCCAAGGGAACAAACCCAACAAATATATGAGATAAATCCATGACATATCAACATAATATCAAATTACTATCAGATGAAGAAATAGCCACTAAAGAAGAACAGGCCTCAAACTGGTCCATCTTAAAAATAGGTCATATCAAAAGGGATAGACAAATAAAATCCTTCACAACCCAGGAGGCAAGTCAAAGGATCTCAAACTCAATAATAGGCAATATAACTAAATTTCTAACTTTAGGGTCATAACAGAGCCGCAAAAGGTCAATCTGACTTTTACATCACAATAAATCATTGAATCAATCAAATACAGCTAACCAAGCGGGAACACAGTCAACCTCGCCATACTAAGGGAAAGAAATTTTCACATCAGGCTATATCTACTCAAGCCACTAAACAATATTACAAGAGAGTTAAAGTCCAACTGGACAACACTAGTCTATAGAGCTACCCAGCAAAGATCAAATTCATTAACTAACAACATTAACTAATAATATCAAGTAATATCAACAACCTACATAATGGTAGCAATAGTAACCAGCAATATCAAAATCGACATAACTAATTAGGAGGTACCAATATAAATATCAATATCATGTACCACTCAATGGCCACAATATGGCTAACGTGCCAAGATAAATGGGACTCAAACCCAAAAACCATACACATAGAGGAAAAACATAAATATACATCTACTTTATCCACTACTAAAATACATAATCATGAATTCCACAATAAGGCACATAATAACCGATATCAATTCATCAAGGTACATAATCATCAATGGGTATGAAAACCCTTATACACATAATAAGACAAAATATGGGAAATAAAAGAACACCAATCATGGTGACATCTGCAACCACATGCCTAACAGGCATAGGGAAAATAAATCTGAATAGGTCCAACTAGAACTAACCGACTAAACCATTAACTGAGGTGGCACATACACTACCTATAACTAAGTATGCCACAACATCATGAGGATGATTTAAATAAGCTGAATGATTGGAAATACCATGTTGGGGACACTTTCTAGATTAGAAGTCGGTCTCCTTACAGTCAAAGTAAACTCCTGAATCATCAATTTGGAAATAACACAAATAGAACAAAATGGTTGGGCAACTGATGCTGAGAGAAATTCTTAAAATTATATCCATACTCTAAAATTAAGGCTTGTATTAGGAACTCCAGGCTGGTGGGGAATATGTGCTAACTCTAGTCAATCGTCTATCTTATACCTAGGGCATTTTTTAAACTAGCGACTCATCACGACACCATCAAATCAAGATCCTTGAATACTTTGAGATAATGCCCTTAATAATACAAAATGGTCGCCATGGCGCAAAGAACCAACCATACTCCATAAGTCTTATGGGGACTCTACCCACTACAATTATCATGACTAATCAAAAAACTACTCATAGTATGGAATAATATTTGTATAGAGTCGATGGATGTAAGGTAAAGCCAAACTATATCGGAGGGATCCTCACTTTCAAATAAAATACCAATAGCACTATATTGATAGCATGCCTTTAGCCGTTAATTTTGTAAGTATCAATACTTGTTCTATCTATAGTCCTCTCGTAATCAAAATCCTAATGAAATAAAGATTTAGCTGCTATCAAGCACTCCAACACCAAATAGAGTGCCAATCTAACCCTCTAACAAATCCATGCACCAAAATCTGGCTCAAAATTATACGGCATGGGAAAATTCCTTGACTACACTTGTAAAGAACCCTGATGATAACCAATAGACCCAATGCTATTCTGAGAACTGCTCGACGAATTAAATGTCACCCATGGCTGAGAGGATCTACAATATGACTCAAATTCACAATGCTAAACTTCAAAGGCTAAAGTAGTCACAAGCTCAACTGGAGCCTAAGCTAGCCAAAAACCTTTTTGTCCACCGCTAAAGATCTTTTATATATATCTTTAACTCTCTAGTACGATGTTGTGCTGAAATCTAGAAATATGTGTTAAAGTCTCATTTGCATCTATCCATATTATTTCCTATCTTCTATAATTCATTAAGGATAAAATAAAGTACAAAAATGTGTTTGAGGTTCATAGGAATGTGGGCACATAATAAGAATTCAAGAATTATATTTCCAAAAATGTCACTATAGCCTTCTAAAGATAGGTTACAACGTCTCTGCATCCATCCGTAGGACTCTACTGACACTTACCTTTTGTACTAACACACCGGTGAAACCTAGGCTCTGATACTAATTTGTCACAACCCAATTTCTCAGGTCATGATGGCGCCTACTATAACCTACCAGTACATAAGCCAACTTATAGTCTTGAATGGCTAGTAGCGAACTACTCAATAATATAAGAAAAAGTACACAGAATATGTGAGGTAAGGATAAATACATAAGAAATTTCCAAAACCTGATGATATTAGTACAGGAGATTCAAAATTTAATAAGGGTACAAGAGTAAAATATCAAGAGAATTATACTGATACAACTTATCTCTATATATAATATAGATACTAGTCTAATACATAAGAGAGAGATAAGTAATACTGCAAATGTCAGGAGCTCACTTTAAGTCTCTGAACTATGGCTGCTTTGCATGATGTACATATCAATGGAGATAACTCATACTATGATCTGTAGGATGCAAAAGTGTAGTATAAGTACCAAATGAATTGTACTTAGTAGGCAACTACCAACTGAGCTCCAAAGATAAAGCAGATATATATAATATATAAATAGAATGAAAACTATAACCAAGAATCCAGAAATCATATGAAAATTCAATGATATAATAAGGAATAACTATCTTGCTTATGCCCAAAATTCTAGCATAATAAGACTAAGGAAAATATCAGGGTAAACTCTCCTATTCTAGCTATATTCAATATACGTCAATGTTATACCATATATCCCAGGTCAATATATGAATAAAGAGATAAATAAATATATATAGTAGTACACAAGGCAAAAAATACTATAAATATGAACAATAAAGGAAGGATATACGATAGTATCATAGATACATATAACTAGATATATATACATATATATACATATGTAAACCCGAGGTCATATCAAAGAATAACCTAGATCATCATATTCTCATGTTAATACCTCATTATAATACTATTAGGATTTAATACTATCACACTCAGGGTTTCTAATGCACATGACTAGACATGAAATAATAGTGCATAATAGAGAAATCATACAATAGAAAAGCTTGAAACCATACCTCAAATCTCAATATAGGATCAATGACCACTTTGACATAAGATAGCCAAAATAATGATCATAATAATGATAATAACAACATCAATAACAGCATAAATAATCGGCTACTCTAAAAAATCAAAAATCTAGCTGAGCCTATGTGTACCCCTACTGCCCCAGACTTGGAAGGTTCAATAAACAAACAACAACACAAGGAATACTCTTCACCCATATTTATGCAACAGTCTCATACTAGATGATAGATATAAGTGAATACTTAAAATATCCTGGGTTTTAGTCCTTGGAAATTTCTTGAGTTTTGAGAATTTTGTTGATCATATGATTCACCATACTAGTCGTATAGTATGGGTATAGGTATAGGGACCGTAGTTGTATGTTGGTCAGTATGATGTTGGCCAAGTACTATTCTTGATATGTGAAGACTCCATATGAGTTGTATGTACATGATATAAGAGATAGGGTCCAACAGTATGCTATCCAGTGCCTAGCCTAGGTATTTTTGCTTAGGGTACGACTTGAGGGGTACTAGTCGTATATCTAGTATATAAGTAACGATATGGAGTTTTATGTTGAACAGACTATAATTTTAAACTTTCTAATCAAGAAATGAGTGGAAGGTACCACACGTATGATGTGGGTATGAGTGAGGGGTCCAAACCATACCCACATGTAGAAATTTTTACAGTTTAAGTTAGTATATTTTGGACATTTCCTCCTAATAACTCCTTTTGACCCCATGACATAAAATAGCTTTGGAGGCTTTCTTAACTTAATATTCACAATCAACTACTCTTTAAACACTCTCAAACTCTTGGTTCAATAAAGGCTAGGGTTTTCTTTAAGGTGATCAATTAGGGCTTTTAAAGAGTGATTTCTCTTCATCATACTTAGTTTCTAAGGCTTGTTACTCCTCTCTCATTGTTATTTCACCTAAAAGCATGATTTTATGGATGGTTTTTGTGGTATTATTATTAATTTGCTTAGGGTTTTGCAATATGTGTTGGGAGTTTTTGTTTGTTCTTGGTTGGATAATGGTTTCCCATTCTTTTCTTATGATTTTCATATTATAATTGTGGTTTTAACATATGGTTGCATGGGAATGGTCAATTGATACTTGGTTTTGGTTTTTGGAAACTATATGCCCTTAATATGTTTGTTAAAATGCCAATGAGAGTAAAACTATCACATGGTTTGACTATTGTTGAAATCTTTGCATTGTATAATATATTAATGGAACTTAAATTGGTTTGGTTGGTTCTAAATGGATTGGAAAGGCCTTGTGGAAATGGTTGTAATTCAATTAGAAACCTTGTGGGGTACATGAGAATCCCATAAGTGTTGGCTAATGACATTTCTTGCAAGCTATATATGGTATGACGATGCCACTTCATAATATTGTGATAATTGACTCTTGGAATTGGTGGTTTGGTTATGTGCTAAATGTTTTAATTGGGCAATAATGGCGGGTTATAATAGCTAACTGTGGAGGTGTGAGTCCAATGGATGGGTACTTGAAACTCATGTTTTCCGACATAAGGGGTGGTCGTGGTGACCACATTCTTGTAGGGTGAATAGGAATCCTAAGTTATACTTGTAAATATGTATCATGGAGGGTGAAGGGTACACGATAATCCCCATGCTATATGATATCTTCGGTTCATACGGTTATATGCACTGGGGCCTATTCAAGGGGTAACATGGACCCATATAGCCCATGGGTAGATTATGATATAAATATATATAGCCTAGGTTAAAGTTTTAAATGAATGGTAAACCCGGTACCCTTTCCCAATATGGTATATATGTATGTATGTGGTTGTATATAATTATTTACTTTGATTTTTAATAATGGTATTACTTTATCCTTATTCCTGAATGTATGTTAGCATTCACCCGATTACCCATCTTTGGGATCTATATCTGTACATAATTCAGGAACCGGCCATACTACTCCTTCTTCTCAGTGATTTTGGATCCGGGAACAACCTTGTATTCAACTGAAGTGGCGAGCTTCCAAACTCCAAAAGACTCTATTTCATGCTATGGACTTATTTTCATATTTTTATTTATTTATGGACTTTGGTTTTGGATATGGTTGGGGGCATATCCCGACCGGATGTTCTGGGATTTTAGTTAGAGGCTTTGTGTGACTACTATACTTATGAGTGGTGTTGTTATTAGTGTCATCCTTGGTATTGATATGGCCATTGGGATTGACACCTATTGGATATTTGGTTGGATGTTTAGTTGGATATGGTTATAGATTTTATTAGTGTGTTTGATTATTTATTATTTTATTTTATTATATATTAAAAATTCATCCAATATAGGGTGCTAGCGGTTATGGTTAGGTATTGGGGATGGTCTTTAATCTTGGTTGGACTTAAGGCACACGACACGACTAGGCCTTGGTTTGAGTCATGTCAGATTGGTATTAGAGCCCTAAGTTCATGGTCAATTGGGAGTCCACAAATTCATATCGAGTAGGGTATCTTTTAAGGGTGTGTACCATGCCACACTAATAAGGAAGAGGATACAAGGCATTTAGGAATGTTTCTCTTTCTTCTGTTCTATTTTCAAGTTGTAGAATCTAAGGTCCTGGATTATTCTCTAATCCTTCTTTGTTTTCTTTTCATATCATGCCTTCTTGATGATCTGATGCTCACAAAAACTCCTCTATCCCACCAGAGGACAGTGTTGATAGGACATATTCTACTTATAAGGTCCAGACCTAGTCTAGGGATCCATTTCCTGATTGTCCTCCTAGAGTTTCATTGGTTCCCTCTAGTCTTTCTCGAGCTCCTTAGGCTGAAGAGACAAATGCTAAGTTTCATTAGTCCATTCATATGTTGCAACATTTGGTAGATTCTCAGTTTGAGCGTGGTGTTCCTGTTACTCCATCTTTTTAGGCCACAAAGGTTGGCCAGTTCATAAGGTTGAATCCTTCGACCTTTACTGGTGTTAAGGTTAAGGAGGATCCTCAAGGTTTTTTTAGATGGAAAAGATTTTCTTCATTATACATACAACTAATGTGGAGGGTATGGAGTTTGTTTCCTATCAGCTGAAGGATATAGCAACCAAAAGCAGAAGATTTTATTAATCTAAAGCAAGGTAAGATGTTAGTCAAGGAGTATTCGTTGAAGTTTAGAGTTGGTTTCTAGTATGAAAGAGATGATGAGGAAATTCTCTTCTGATTTATCCTGAGACTTAATTTTGGAAAGTAAGGTTACCTTGTTGATCTAGGACATGGATATCTCTAGGTTATTTGTGTGGAGAAAGAAAAGAAGAAGAAGGCAGAGATAGAGAGAGGCAAGGCAAGAAGTTTAGGTTCTTTGAGCAGAGTAATGGCCAATACCAGAGTTGTAGAGATAGTGGAAAGTGGCCCAAGAAGAAGTGGGGCAATTCTGGGTCTTACTTGATGGCTAGTGCTCCCTACCCAAGTCCATTAAATGACAGGTTTTTATATGGTGGCAACAACTTTAGGTTGTAGGGTACCTGATATCAGGCTAATGGGGCTCAGTCAGCTTCTTCATATCCTCTCTGTAGATTTTATAGTGGATTGCATCCAGGTTACCTTGAATAAAAGAGGGATAAGTGCTTCAGCTATGGTCAGCCAGGGGATATGACTAAGAACTTTCTAGTAACCAAGGTTCCTTCTAAGGCAAGCAAGGTTCCAATTGCCTCATATTCAGCTTCAACACCAAAAGGTGCACCATGTAGTTCCAGCAATGGTCAAAACCATCCTTATGCTCTCGCTACCCGACAAGAGTTTGAGGCATTGCCTGATTTCATAAGAAGTATGTTGAAACTATTTTCTCATAATGCGTATTATTTACTTAATTCAGGATCCACTCTCTCTTATGTGACCCTATTTGTGGCTATGTGTAATACCCCATATTCAAGTACGTGCATTGGCGTATTCAAGTACGTGTATTGGTCTTATTTATATGCAATTAATTTTTTTATTTTATTTATACTAGAATTTGCCCGTCGATGGTCCCATGCGAAGGTTATTGAATAAGATTTACAACAATATAAATATTTCCAAAAACGAATAGGTTTCAGATATAATCGATCACGTTCGAAACTATAAAACGGTGGCCGGGATATGTGGGAATAGTAAATGTGCAGAAAAATTTTCTCCACACAAACTACTGAGGCCAGCCGAATTTTTGGATCAACTTTGAAAGATCATAACTCCCTTAATATAATGAACTAGGAGAGTTGTGACCTATGAAAATAAATATCTTTGAGTGTTCTTTCCAATGCAATTGGTTTCATCCAGATCCAACGTCTGAGTAAGGAGTTATACTCGTTTTACTTCATCCTATCAAAACAGATTTTTAGGGTCAACTTCAAACGACCATAACTCCTTGTACAGGATGAACTGGGTGGCCTACTTTATATGAAATGAAAGCCCTTTGAAGTATCCTTCCAACTATACCAATTTCACCCAAATATGATATCAGAGCAAAGAGTTATGGTCGATCTACTTTAGCTTATCAAAACAGTCCACCAAAGGACAGATTTGACATTATTTAAATTTTAAAGGCATTTTGGTCATTTCCTATTATATTATGGATGGTAATATGTGTATATATACATGTATATGAGTTAAAAAACTCATTTTCATCATCAATCATTAGGGAAGAACAAACCCTAGCCAAATTTGACCTTTAAATTACTTTTGATTCAACCGTAGAAATTCCAAAGTAATCCGATAACTGCATTTGTCATCTCAAGAGCTTCGAAAGGCACCTATTATTTGTGCAAACAGGATTGCGTAATCAAGAGGTGAATTCTAAAGTATGAATATTGTTTGCCTTTGTTCTTTTCCATATGTATATGTATGATAAAGAATTATATGTATTGGTTGTTATTGCACGGTGATGGAAATAGGGTGATGGACTATTTTGCATGGTTTGGTTGTATTGAATTGTGGAAGGTGGATATGGTAATTGAGTTATGGAAGGTGGATATGGTAATTGAGTTATGGAAGGTGGATATGGTGATATACTATTGAATTGATGATTATTTATGTCCATGGCTCAATTTTGTTTAATGGATTAGTTGGAAGGATAAATGAATCCGAACTTGATATTGGAGGATATTGTATAAATATGCATGGCATATGAATGTAATTGGTGCATAAAAGGGTTAAAGTTACACCCTTTTTGGTGTAATTAAGGCTTACTACTTAACCACTAGTTTGGTGAATTCAAATAATTGAATTGTGAAGTTTGGATGCTAATACTAGATTGCTATATATGTTCATTGTAGATAAGTAATCCGAAAAGACGGGAAGTCCATTTGGGACTAGTATTGAAGGTTGATAGTCAGGTATGTAAAGCATACTCTATACCATATTTTTGGCATGAAAGTGAACAATTGTTCTATTAAGAAAGTTTCTAAAGTTATTCAGTAACATGTGATCCAAAATGGTTTTGTATGATGTCCTACGTTACCAATGAACTTGTTTCCACCCTACAAGATGTCAATACATTCCAATACTTACTTGTTTTCAAAATATTACATGTTTATTGCACTAATGAATGTCAGAAGGTATCCGGTTACTCAAACAAGATCCATGTGCTATTAATGACTCCAAAACGTTTCATTGATATACCAATAAGTTCCTACTTCATTGTTATGGCATTGATGACTCCAAAACACTTCATTGATGTGCCAATGAGTTCTTACTTCATTTTTATTGCATTGATGGTCTATTTATATGTCTCTTATTGATTTATCATTGTTTCAAAGTATTAAAAATACGGTGGTGACCGAAATAACAATCTCAAAGATTAATTGAACTAAGTGATGAAAGTTCTCTCTTATCGGGTGGTATCACAGGGGCATAAGCCTATTATGGGTCGATCTCTATTTATGTGTTTATGGGTTGTATACCAGGGGCATAAGCCTATCATGGGTCGATCCCAGTTGATATGTACTAGAGGCAGTCTAGTGGTGACAGTATAGTACAGTAATGATTACAAAGATGAGAAGAATGAAGGTAAAGTGATTGACTAAATACAATGTACAGGTTGTCACAAGTTCTAGTAAGTGTGGTCCACTCCTATTATGATTTATTCACTTGCTTTTTATTTCTATTAAGCTCCTATATCATATGTGATTATCTACAGCTTTACATACTCATTACATATTTGTACTGATGTCCCCCACGGAGGACCTGTATTTCATGCTGCAGGCATAGGTACCTCAGCTCATACACCTTACAAGTAGAAGCCAGGATATCCAGCTTCTTTTGGTGAGCTCCAGTTTACTTTGGGGCTTTCGGTGTCATATCCAGTCACTGTTGGTATTGTATATAAGTTAGTTATATGGCGGGGTATGTCCCGACCTTAGTTAAACTCTGTGTATTATCTAGAGGCTTTGTAGACCTAATGTACAGTCAAGGTGGTGTTTTGTTAATAGACGTGATGGCTCCAATGGCCAAGTATTGTATATACATATATATGTGTGCTCAAGCTTATACAGGTGATTATTTCCTTTTATATGCGACATGATGTTATCCAAATTTTGGGTTGTCATAGAGGTATGAGTTGGTTCTCTCGAGCCTCTTAGGTTACGAGTGCCAGTCTTCCCCAATAGGATTTGAGTCATGACACTATGCATTTTGGTTTTAGCCCTGAGTATATTTCATACCTTTTTTTTGTTTCCACCTTGATAGGTGACTCTGTAATCACTATAAGAGTTTATAGGGGGTCTGGTATCTGTTGGTAGTAAATAAATTGTGGTAGATTTGTTTGAATTAGATATGGTGGATTTTGATGTTATATTACAGATGAATTAGTTGCACTCATTCTATGAGTCTCTAGACTGTCAGACCCATAAGGTTGTCTTTAATTTGCCTAATGACCATTAATTAAGTGGGAGGGTGGTTCCCTAGCTCCTAAGAAGAATTTCATATCATATCTTAGAGCTCATAGATTAATCTCCAAGGGGTCTCTCTATTATCTAGTCTGGGTTAAAGATTCTAACTCAGAGGGTCATTCTTTGTATTTTGTCCCAGTGGTAAATGAATTTCTTGAGGTCTTCACTGATGACCTTTCTGGTGTTACTCTTGATAGGAAGATTGAGTTTGGGATTGATCTTGTTCTGGACACATGTCCAAATTCTATTCCTCTATATAGAATATCTCTAACTAAATTAAAAAAGCTTAAGGAGAAATCAAAGATCATTTAGATAAGGGTTTCATCCATCCTAGTGTGTCCTTGTGGAGTGCCCAGTGTTATTAATGCATAAGAAGGATGGTTCTCTTTGAATGTGCATTAATTACCAGTAGTTGAACAATGTAATGGTAAGGAATAAGTATCCTCTTCCAAGGATACATGATTTGTTTGACCAGTTGCAGGGTGTTTAGTTTCTCTAAAAAATTGATCTTAGATCTAGGGATCACCAGTTGAAGATTAGGGAGGTGGACATCCCTAAGACAATCTTTCATACCTGGTATAGGCATTTTGAGTTTTTGGTTATGTCTTTCGAGTTGACCAATGCCCCTGCGGCATTCATGGATCTGATAAATAGGGGTTTTAATCAATTTCTAGATATATTTGTCATTGTTTTTAGATGAAATTTTTGTGTACTTTACATGCAAGGTGGATCATATGAATCACCTTCATATCGTGTTACAGACCTTAAATGAGCATCAGTTGTATGCCAAGTTTTTGAAATGTGAATTTTGGTTGAACACTATCACTTTTTTTAATCATATTATTTCTAGTAAAGGAATCATGGTAGATACTCAGAAGTTTTTAGTGGTTAAGAAATGGCCTAGACCCACAACTCCAAATGATATTTGGAGCTTCTTGGTTTTAGCTAGCTACTACCGGAGGTTTGTGGAGAGTTTTTCTTCTATAGTTTCCCCGCTAACTAAGTTGACTCAGAAGAAGGTAAAGTTTTTGGTGTCTGATGCTTATGAGGGTAATTTCGAGAGGTTGAAGGACAAGCTAACTTTGGCTCCAGGTTTTGACTTTGCCTGAAGGCATTAATTATTGCATTTTAATGCAGCATGGTAAGGTTATAGCTTATGCCTCTCGATAATTAAAGGTGCATGAGAGAAATTATCCAACTCATGATTTGGAATTATTAGTGGTGGTGTTCTTATTGAAAACTTGGTGTCACTATTTGTGTGGAGTGTATGTGGATATCTTTTCTGATCATAAGAGCCTGTAGTATATGTTTACTCAAAATGAACTTAACCTCAGGCAAAGGAGATGGTTTAAGCTACTCAAGGATTATGACATAAGTCTTCACTACCATCCAGGTAAAGCTAGTGTGGTTTATGATGCTCTTAGCAGGTTATCCATGGGGAGTCTATCTTATATAGATAAGGAGAAGTGGGAGTTGGTAAGGACATTCACCATTTGGTTAACCTTGGAGTTCGTCTCTTAGACTTTGAGGAAGGTGGTGTGTTCGTTCAGAAAGTGGTACAATCGTCTCTTGGTGCTGAAATTAAGGAGAAGCAAGTGCTAGATCCTATGTTAACGAGAATCAAGGATGACATTAGTGGGAAAAAGGTGATGTCCTTTGAGATCAGTGGTGATGGTATCTTGCGATACCAAGGGAGATTATGTCTACTTGATGTCGATGGTTTGTGAGAAAGGATCTTGGCTGAGGCACATGAGTCACGCTTTTGGAAAAAATGTATCATGAACTCAAGGATATGTATTGGTGGAGAAAATATGAAGAGGGATATGGAAAATTTTGTTGCCAAGTGCATCGTGTGTCAACAAGTGAAAGTTGAGCATATGAAGCCCGAAGGATTGTATCAAGAAATTAAGTTGCCAGAGTGAAAGTGGGATGTGATCAACATAGATTTCATTACTGGTCTTTGAATCAATTTGATTTTGTTTGGGTCATCATTGATTAAATGACAAAATCCAATAAGGATGAACTTCTCAATTGAGGATTATGCAAGATTGTATCTCCATGAGATTGTGAAATTGTATAGGGTGCTAGTTTCTATCATCTCTAATCATGGTACATAGTTTTTTTCTCACTTTTGGCGGTTATTTTAGAAAGGTATGGGGACCAAAGTGAGTCTGAGTACTGCTTTCCATCTGCAGTTAGATGGGCAAGCAGAAAGGACTATTCAGATATTGGAGGATATGCTTTGAGTTTGCGTCATTGACTATGGTGGTAGTTGGGTTGAGCACCTGCCCCTTGTAGAGTTTTCCTATAAAAATAGCTACCAGTCTAGAACTGGTATGGCTCTATTTAAAGCTTTATATGGTAGGAGGTGTAGGTCTTATATTGGGTGGTTCGATCTCAGTGAGGCGGATGTATTTGGCCCAAATTTGGTTCAGCAAGCTTTGGAGAAGGTGAAAGTGATTTGGGATAGGGTTAAGGCTACCCAAAGTCACCAAAATTCCTATGCAGACATGAGGTGAAGGAAGTTGGAGTTTCAGGTTGGGGATAGGGTGCTCCTAAAGGTATCTCCCATGAAGGGAGTAATGCAGCTTGGTAAGAAGGGAAAGCTTTGTCCCCGATATATGGGTCCTTATGTGATTTTGAGGGGGGTTTGTAATGTTGAATATGGTTTGGAATTGCCTTCTATTTTGAGCTCCATTCACTCGGTATTCCATGTTTCTACATTGAGAAGGTTAATGGGTGATCCGTCGCAAGTTGTTCCTATCAAGGATATTGGTATTTTGGATTCTCTATCTTATGAGGAGAACTGATTGAGATCTTGGATCTACAAGTTCATCAGTTGTGGACCATGTCTGTGGCCTCGGTAAAGGTTCTATAGAGGAACCACAAGGTTGAATAGGCTACTTGGGAAGTTGAAGAGGACATACAGTCCAAGTATCCGTTCCTATTTTTTGCTCTAGAAATTCATATGGAAGGTATGTGTTCTTTATTACATCTTTGTTTTCTAACTTAGTTAATGGCCAAAGTAGAGGTGTTGGGGTTTAAATCGAGCTTATACTGCCTTGCTCCATCATTCGAGGAAGAATAATCTAAGTGGTGGAGAATTGAAACACCTTGAGTAATGGTCCTTGGAAATTTCCTAAGTTTTGAGCCTTTTGGTTATCATATGAATCACCATACTAGTCGTATGGTATGGGTATGAGTCTAGGGACCTTAGTCATATGTTGCTTAGTATGATGTTAGGCAATTTATTTTCTTGATACAAGAAGACTCCATACGAGTCATATGTACATGATACAAGAGGTAAGGTCCAACAGTATGTTGTCCAATATCTAGCTTAGATATTTCTGCTTAGGCTACGACTTGAGGGGTACTAGTGGTATGGTTAGGGTACGATTTAGGCTAAGGAATTGTATGTTGGATAGAATGTGATGTCCTACTTTCTGATCTAGATATGAGTGAAAGGTACAACTCGTATGATGTGGGCACGAGTGAGGGGTCCGAACCGTACCCACCTGCAAAAAATTTTATAGTTTAAGTTGGGGGTATTTTGGACATTTCCAACTAATAACTCCTTTTAACCCTAAGACATAAAACACTTTTGGAGGCTTCCTTAACCTATTATTCATAATCAACCACACTTTAAACACGGCCAGATCTCTCTCAAGCTCTTGGTTAAAGAAAGTCTAGGGTTTTCTTCAAGGTGATCAATTAAGGCTTTCAAAAGGTGGTTTCTCTTTGACTTCCTTGGTGTCTAAGAAATTTTACTCCTCCCTCATTTTTAGTTCACCTAAAATCATGTTTTAATGGATGGTTTTCATGGTATTATTGTGCATTTGTTTGGGGTTTTGAAATATATGTTGGGGGTTTTGGTTGTTCTTGGTTGGATAATTTTTTCCATGCTTTTCTTATGGTTTTCATGTTATAATTGTGGTTTCAACGTGTGGTTGCATGGGAATGGTCAATTGAGACTTGGTTTTGGTTTTGGTTTTTGGTAAATATATGCCCTCAACATGTTGGTTAAAATGCCAATGAGAGTAAAATTATCACATGGTTTTACTATTCTTGAAATCCTTGCATTACATAGTATGGTAATAGAACTTAAATTGGTTTGGTTGGTTTTAAATGGACTGGAAGGGCCTTGGTGGCCATGGTTTTGATTTAATTGGAAACTTTGTGGGGTACATGGGAATCCCCTAAGTGTTGGCTAATGACATTGCTTCCAAGCTATAGCCGGTATGACGATACTATTTCATAATGCCTTGATAATTGACTATTGGAATTTGTGGTTTGGTTATGTGCTAAATGTATAATTTTTCAATAATTATTGGTTTTAATATCTAACCATGAAGGTGTGATTTCGATGGACGGATACATAAAACTCATGTTTGCTGAAATAAGGGGTGGTCGTAGTGACCACATGCTTGTGGGGTACACGAGATTCCCCCAAGTTATACTTATATATATGTATCATGGAGAGAGAAGGGTACAAGGGAATCCTCTAACCTTATTATATCTCTGATTCGTGTGGCTACATGCACTGGGGCCCATTCAGAGGGTAACACTGGACCCATATAGCCCATGGGTATATTATGATGGTAAAGCTATACAACCCCGATAAAAGTCTTAAATGCATGGTAAACCCAGTTCCCTTTTCCCGGTATGGTATATATGTATGTATGTGGTTGCATATGATTATTTACTTTGGTTTTAAACAATGGAATTATTCTTGAGTGCATGCTAGTGTTCACCCGCTAACCCGTCTTCCATCATTGTATTCCCACGCGATGCAGGAATCGTCCATACTACTACTCCTGCTCAGTGATCCTGGATCTAGGAACAGCCTTGTGTTGGACTGAAGTTGTGACTTCCATACTCCGGAAGAATCCATATCATTCTATGGACTTCTTTCCATACTTTTGTTTAATTCTTGGACTTTGATTTTTGGCTATGGTTGGGGTCATGTCTCGACCAGATGTTCTTTGATTTTAGTTAGAGGTTTTGTGTGACTAATATGGGCATGGGCAGTGTCAGTATTGGTGTCAGCCTTGATATTGGTATGATTGGGGTTGACACCAGTTGGATATTTGGTTTGATGTTTGATCGGCTATGGCTATGGATTATATTATTGACTTTGATTATTTATTGTTCTATTTTTTTATATTTTTGAAATTAATCCGATGGGTATTGGGGGTGGTCTCTGATCTTGGTTGGACTTGAAGCACCCGACACTACTAGGACATAGTTCGAGTTATGTCAATACTAGTGAAAGGCGATGTGCATGCAGGAATGAATACAAAGTAAACAATAAATATCACAATCTCATCATCATAACCATTTCTATTATAACTGTCATCATCGTGCCCATCATCAACATAATCATCCTCCGTCCTTGCCGGGTATCAATTCATTATCACGGTAATCTCCGGCCTTGTCGGGTATCATTATAATCATCACAATATCCTCCACTCTTGTCGGGCCTCAATATATCATAACAGTATCCTCTGGCCTTATCGGACAATAATATATCATAACAGTATTCTCCAGCCTTTTCGGGCATCAATATATCATAACAGTAATACACATATGTTTATAAACATATAATAGGTGCACGGGCTCAAGACGTGGAAAAAGAAGGGATAAATCTGCAAGCCTATTAGCATATTCATAATCATAATCATATCATCATAAAACATCTAACTTATCGATGCTTCTCAACTATTCGATATATGCTAACCAATGCTTATTATCACTAACCACTAGTTCGCTAGTCTTTTCATGATCTCTAACTATTAGCATAAATAATATCCTTCACATAATCCTTATTCATGGGATAGCAACTAATCATTATTAAATTTAGTCAATACCTAACATCTAGTCAAGATTCATTACTAGGCCATAATTATCATCTATCCACTAGTCATCATTATCAACTAATTGTAACACCCCGTACTTAATTACGTGCATTAGCCACGGTTATATGTGTTGGAGTATATGTATTGATCATAAGTTAGGTATATATGAGTTTAAGTATGAGTATTGATTATTTTGAGATGGTTTCAAGTGTATAGTTTGAATATATGTGTATAGGAATCGACTTTATTTATACTGGAATTTGCCCGTCGATGGTTCCATACGAAGGTTATTGAATAAGTTTTCCAACGATATAAATATTTCCAAAAATGGATAAGTTTCGGATATAATCGAGCACGTTCGAAACTATAAAACGGTGGCCGGGATATTGTGAACAGTAAATGTGCAGGAAAATTTCATGCACACAAACTACTGAGGCCTGCCAGTTTTTTTGGTCGACTTTAAATGATCATAACTCTTTGTACAAAATGAAATGTGTGAGCTGCTGTATATCGATGATAATCCCCAAGAGTCTTTTTTCTAATTCAATTGGTTTCATCCAAATCCAACATCTGAGTAAGGAGTTATACTCGTTTTACCTCAGCCTCTCAAAACAGATTTTTAGGGTCAACTTCAAATGATCATAACTCCTTGTACAGGACGAACTGGGTGGCCTACTTTATATGAAATGAAATATCTTTGAATTATCCATCCAACGATACCAATTTCACCAAAATCCAATATCGGAGCAAAGTGTTATGGTCGATTTACTTTAGCCTATCAAAACTGTCCACCATGGACAGATTCGCATTTACTTAAATTTTTAAGGGCAATATGGTCATTTTCCATCACCTCATGGACGAAAATTGGTCATTATATACATATACTTAGCCTCATATCCATCATGTTATCATCGAAGTATTGAAGAATAAGAAACCCTAGTCTAAGTTCAACTCCAATTATCTTGTGATTCAACCGTAGAAAGTCCAAATTGATTCCGTAGTTGTGTTCACCGTCTCGAGGGCTTCGAGAAGCACCCCTTATTTGTGCCAACAGGACTTCGAAATCAAAAGGGTCATTTTATGGTAAGGATGTAAATTATGTTGGTGTTATTTATATGGATATGTATATATATACATGTGAGCATAAGAAGTATGTTATTTGATTGTGGTTGAAAGATGATTGGGAAATGATGTTGAATTATGTTTAATAGTGAAGGGATTTGGTGTGATGATGTGGTATTGATGATGTGGTATTGAAATGATGAATATATATATATATACACATAAACCTATTGTTCAAAGTTGGTTTTTGGAATGTTTTGCAAATATTGGTTGTATGGAATTATGGAAGAGAATTGTGGTGTTGGGTTGCTAATACTAGATGCCAAAAATTTCATTATAGATAAGTGATTTGTAAAGGCGGGAAGTTGTGTTGAATTGGTATCCGAATCTACAACGAGGTATGTAAAGCATACTCTAACGATGTTCTTTGGCATGAAAACACCAATGTTCCATCAAGTAAGATTCTGAGGTTGTCCAGAAACATGTATTGTTCTACATTACCAACGAAGTTGTTTCCATTTTATAAAGTGTCAGAATGTTTCATTGATATACCAAAAGGCTCCTATTTCATTGTTGTGATATTGATGATTCTGAAACACATTGTTGATGTACCAATGAGTCTTTATTACATCGTTATTGTATAGAAGGTCTATTACTTGGTTCCTATTGATGTATCATTGTTTTAAAGTATCAAAAATGCGGTGGCGACGGAAATAACAATCTCAAAGATTAATTGAACTAAGTGATGGAAGTTCTCTCTTATCGGGTGGTATCCCAGGGGCATAAGCCTAGCATGGGTCGATCCCTATTTATGTGTTTATGGGTGGTATCCCAGGGGCATAAGCCTAGCATGGGTCGATCCCAGTTGATATGTACTGGAGGCAGCCTAATGGTCACAGTACAGTACAGTAATGATTACAAAGATGATAAGAACGAAGGTAAAGTGATTGAAAAAATGCAATGTACAGGTTGTCACAAGTTCTAGTAAGTGTGGTCCACTCCTATTACGATTTATTCACTTGTTTCTGATTTCTATTGAGCTCCTATATCATATGTGATTATCTACATCTTTACATACTCAGTACATATTTTGTACTGACGTCCCCACAGGGACCTGCATTTCATGCTGCAGGCATAGGTACCTCAGCTCATACACCGCACAAGTAGGAGCCAGGTCATACAGCTATTGTTGGTGAGCTCCAGTTTGCTTCGGAGCTTTTCCAAGTCGGTTCCTTATGTTTTGTTATTGTACAGGAGTCGTGTGTGGGTGGGGGTTTGTCCTGACCCTAGTTATGTCATGTATATCCTAGAGGCTTTGTAGACATAAGGAAGGGTAAAGTCATGGAAGTTTATATAGTGATGTTATATTTGTATATGTGGTGGCCCCGACGGCCAAGTATTATATATATATTTGTGTGTGTTGTGTTGATACAGGTAATTAGATCCTTCTATATGCAACGAAGTGCTGTCCAAATTTTTGATGACATGTAAGTAAAAGTATAGGTATTTGAACGGGTTCTCCCGGGCCTTCTCGGCTTCGGGTGCCAGTCTGGCTCGATGGGATTTTGGGGCGTGACAAAAGTGGTATCAGAGAGGTTCGTCCTAGTGAGTCTATAAAGCTGTGTCTACGTAGAGTCTTGTTTATCGGTGTGTTGTGCACCACATCTATAAATAGGAGGCTATGGGCATTTAGGAATTGTTTCTTTTCTTCATGTCTTAGATCGTGCGATAGAGCTTATATTGTATAGGAAGTCATAGTTGACCACTGAATCAGTTTGTTTCTCTTATTATACTAATGATGTCGGTTACCAAAAGCAAGAATACTGGTACGCAAGTAGATGTGGCTATCGGAGAGGGGACTAGTAAGTCACCCACTATACCAGCTAATCAAAGTGAGGCTCCAGCTGAGCATGCATCAGAAACTTCCCCCAGTCCGGAAGAAATAAGGGGGAGGAGAACTATATCCCCAAAGCCACCTATTAATGCTGTTGATCAAGATCTTAGAAATGCAGTGCAAATTTTGACTCGTATAGTTGCTGGGCAAGCTCAAGGGCAAGTCATTCCTACTGCAGGTCCTAGTGGTATAGATAGGGCGGCTAGTCTTCGAACACAGGATTTTCTTAAGATGGATCCTCCCACTTTTACTGGATCAGATCTTAACGAGGACCCACAGGACTTTATTGATCAAATTCAAAGGGCTTTAGATGTTATGCATGTAATGGGTAGAGAGACAGTGGAGTTAGTGGCGTATAGATTTAAAGGGGAGGCTATATATTGGAATGAGGACTGGAAATGATCTAGGGGTATTGATGCACCCCCAGCTACTTGGAAAGAGTTCAAAGAGGCATTTCTTGATCATTATCTTCCATTCGAGATTCGTCATGCCCGTGCAGATCAGTTTTTAAATCTTCGTCAGGGGAATATGAGCGTGAGAGAGTACAGTCTCCAATTTAATTCCTTGTCAAGATATACTCCTAATGTTGTAGCTACTATGGATGACAGAGTTCATCAATATGTGGATAGGCTAGATCCATATCTGGTTAGAGATTGTACTATTGCCGCTTTGAACAAAGATATGGACATAGCGAGGATCCAAGCTTTTGCACAGAAAATGGAAGATCAGAGGCAGAGGAGAAGAACACAGGAATCAGAAAGAGGATATTCCAAGAGGGCCAGATCTAAAGGAAAGTTCATGGCATCTCAAGGAGGGTTCAGACCACAGTTTTCTGCTAGACCACCTAGGCCATTATCTTCTTATTCTGCAGCTAGTGCCCCACCACAGTTTCAAGGGTCTAGAGGAAATGAATTTGGGCATAGAAGTGAGAGTCAGAGTTCGCGGATAGTGGGGTACCAAGGGCAAGGGAATATGAGACAATCGAGACCTCCTCGAGATCCATGCAATAAATGTGGAAGGTATCATTTGGGCGCATGTCGGCTGAGGACCAATGTTTGCTTTTGGTGTGGTATGTCGGGGCATATGATGAGGGAATGCCCACGAAGGGACATAGGGGGTATGTCATGACCTACGGGGTCATTTGTTGCATTATCATCATCGATGCCTTATTCAGGAAGGGGTGCACAGCCAATGGGTCGTGTTAGAGGTGATAGAGGAGCCATAAGTTCTAGCAGGGCTCAAAATCGTACGTATGCTCTAGCTGATCGACAGAATTTAGAGGCTTCCCCAGATGTGGTTACGGGTACGTTGTCTATCTTTTCATTCGATTTATATGCCTTAATTGATCCCGGTTCTACATTATCTTATGTTACTCCATTGGTTGCTGGAAAGTTTGAAAGAATACCCGAACTATTAGTTAATCCATTTGAAGTATCCACACTAGTTGGGGAATCTATTATAGCTAGAAGGGTTTATCAAAACTGCATAGTAACTGTTTGTGGTGGTGATACGATGGCTGATCTTGTAGAGTTAGAAATGGTAGATTTTGATGTTATAATGGGTATGGACTGGTTGGCGTCTTGTTATGCCACAATTGATTACTGCACGAAAAAAGGTATATTTCCATTTTCCAAATGAATCAGTCCTTGAATGGAAAGGTGAAATTAGAGCGCCAAGAGGTAGATTTATTTCTTATTTTAAGGCAAGAAGAATGATTTCCAAGGGATACATATATCATTTAGTTAGAGTAAGGGATACAGAAGCAAAGCCACCAACTCTTCACGCTGTTCCGGTGGTAAATGAATTTCCTAATATATTTCCTGAAGATCTTCCAGGTTTGCCTCCTGAACGAGAAGTAGAGTTTGGTATTGATGTAATACCAGGCACCCAACCAATCTCCATTCCGCTGTATAGAATGGCCCCAGCAGAATTACGAGAATTGAAAGAGCAATTGAAAGATTTGCTAGAGAAGGGATTCATAAGGCCTTGTATGTCCCCCTGGGAAGCACCAGTGTTATTTGTGCACAAAAAGGATGGCTCGCTGAGGATGTGTATTGATTATCGGCAATTGAATAAGGTGACTATTAAGAATAAATATCCTCTCCCAAGAATTGATGATTTATTTGATCAGTTACAGGGCGCCAAGTGTTTTTCTAAGATTGATTTGAGGTCAGGTTACCACCAAGTGAGGGTCAAAGAGAAGGATATACCCAAGACAGCTTTCCGAACACGGTATGGTCATTATGAGTTTCTAGTTATGTCATTTGGGCTAACAAATGCACCTACAGCTTTTATGGATTTGATGAATAGGGTGTTTAACCCATTCCTGGATGTATTTGTGATAGTTTTTATAGATGATATTCTAGTTTATTCTAGATCAGAAGAGTACCATGCCAATCACTTAAGACAGGCATTGCAGACTCTTCGTGATTGTAAGCTTTATGCAAAGTTCTCTAAATGTGAGTTTTGGTTAAAGTCGGTGGCATTTTTGGGTCATATTGTATCTAGTGAAGGGATAAAGGTTGATGCTCAAAAGATAGAAACTGCGAAGAACTGGCCATGGCCCACAATGCCTACGGAGATTCGTAGTTTTCTCGGGTTGACCGATTATTATAGAAGGTTTTTTAAAGACTTTTCTTCCATTTCAGCACCCTTAACCAAGCTAACGCATAAAGCATCCAAGTTCCAATGGAATGATGCGTGTGAGGAGAGTTTCCAAAAATTAAAGAATAAGTTGACTTCTACACCTGTGTTGGTACTTCCAGAAGGTACAGAAGGGTATACAGTGTATTGTGATGCTTCGAGAATTGGTTTAGGATGTGTATTAATGTAGCATGGTAAGGTGATAGCATATTCCTCAAGGCAATTGAGGCCACATGAGAAAAATTACCCCACACATGATCTTGAGCTGGCAGCGGTTATCTTTGCTTTAAAAGTATGGCGCCACTATTTATATGGGGTTCATGTTGATATATATACTGATCACAAGAGCTTACAATATATTTTCAGTCAGAAGGATCTAAATCTGAGGCAGCAAAGGTGGATGGAACTATTAAAAGATTATGATATTGATATTTTGTATCACCCAGGGAAAGCGAATATAGTAGCTGATGCGTTGAGTTATAGGGCTATGATGGCACCTATAGAAAGGCAAGGGATGATTAAAGATCTTCATCAATTAGTTAGTCTAGGAGTTCGTCTTCTCGAAACTCCGGACGAGGAGCTTATTGTGCATAATGTCGTGGAATCCTCATTTGTAGCTGAGGTGAAAGAGAAGAAAGATGCAGATCCTATTTTATTACAGCTTAAGGAGAACGTTCAGAGTGGTGTGATCAAGGCATTTGAGCTCACGCGAGAAGGAGTACTTCAGTGCCAAAATCGATTGTGTGTGCCGGATGTAGATGGGCTAAGAAAGAAGATTATGACAGAGGCACATTTTTCAAGGTATTCCATTCATCCAGGATCAACCAAAATGTATCAAGATTTGAAAGATATGTATTGGTGGAATGAGAGAAAAAGGAACATTGCAGAATTTGTAGCTGAATGTCCAAATTGCCAACGAGTTAAAGTGGAACATCAAAAGCCCGGAGGCTATATGCAATGCATAGATCTTCCAATTTGGAAGTGGGACATGATCAACATGGATTTTGTTATAGGTTTGCCTTGTACAGCTCGAAAATTTGATTCTATATGGGTGATTGTGGATAGGCTTACTAAATCCACACATTTCTTACCTGTTAAGACCACTTACACAGCTGAAGAATATTCGAAGTTGTATGTTAAAGAAATAGTCTGATTACATGGGGTGCCAACTTCTATTATATCGGATCGGGGAACTCAATTTACCGCAAACTTTTGGAAGTCTTTCCAACAGAGTTTGGGAACAGAAGTGAATCTGAGTACAGCTTTTCACCCTCAGACGGATGGACAAGCAGAGCGTACCATTCAAACACTTGAAGATATGCTACGAGCATGTGTTATAGATTTTAAAGGCAGCTGGGATGATTATTTACCTCTTATTGGGTTTGCCTACAATAATAGCTATCATTCAAGTATCAAAATAGCACCATATGAAGCTTTATATGGGAGGAAGTGTAGATCACCAATAGGATAGTTCGAAGCGAGTGAAACTCTTATGTTCGAACTGGATCTTGTGTATCAAGACATAGAAAAAGTCAAGGTGATTCAACAATGGTTGAAAACAACCCAAAGTCGACACAAGTCATATGCGGATAGTAGAAGAAGAGGGCTAGAGTTTTCGTTAGGCGATTGGATATTTTTGAAGGTATCGCCAATGAAAGGGGTGATGAGATTTGGCAAGAAAGGAAAGTTGAGTCCACGATATATAGACCCGTATAAGATTATTCGAAGATGTGGGCAAGTTGCTTATGAATTAGAGCTACCCCAGGAACTCTCCTCAATGCATCCAGTATTTCATGTATCGATGCTTCGAAAGTGCATCGGAGATCCGTCCCTTATTACTTCTACTGAAGATATGCAAGTAACAGAAGATCTTACCTATGAGGAGATGCCTATTGCTATATTAGATCGTCAAGTTAAGAAGATGAGAAATAAAGAAGTAGCATCGGTGAAAGTACTTTGGAGAAATCAACAAATGAAAGAGATTACATGGGAAGCGGAGAAAGCAATGAAATCGAAATACCCTTATTTGTTCAAAGGTGAAAAAGAAGTGCAAGGAGTGGAATTGGGACACTAACAAGTAAGTTCTTACATATGCATAATATCTATATGATGACGTGAATATCAATTATGAATTCGAACTTGTTTCGGCTAAATAACTACATTCACATTCGAGGACGAATGTCCTGAAGAGGGGAAGGATGTAACACCCCGTACTTAATTACGTGCATTAGCCATGGTTATATGTTTTGGAGTATATGTATTGATCATAAGTTAGGTATATATGAGTTTAAGTATGAGTATTGATTATTTTGAGATGGTTTCAAGTGTATAGTTTGATTATATGTGTATAGGAATCGACTTTATTTATACCGGAATTTGCCCGTCGATGGTTCCATACGAAGGTTATTGAATAAGCTTTCCAACGATATAAATATTTCCAAAAATGGATAAGTTTCGGATATAATCGAGAACATTCAAAACTATAAAACGGTGGCCAGGATATTGTGAACAGTAAATGTGCAGGAAAATTTCCTGCACACAAACTACTGAGGCCTGCCAGTTTTTTGGGTCGACTTTAAATGATCATAACTCCTTGTACAAAATGAAATGTGTGAGCTTCTATATATCGATGAGAATCCCCGAGAGTATTCTTTCTAAGTCAATTGGTTTCATCCAAATCCAACATCTGAGTAAGGAGTTATACTCGTTTTACTTCAGCCTCTCAAAACCGATTTTTAGGGTCAACTTTAAATGATCATAACTCCTTGTACAGGATGAACTGGGTGGCCTACTTTATATGAAATGAAATATCTTTGAATTATCTATCCAACGATACCAATTTTACCAAAATCCGATAGCGGAGAAAATATTTATGATCGATTTACTTTAACCTATCAAAACAGTCCACCATGGACAGATTCGCATTTACTTAAATTTTTAAGGGCAATATGGTAATTTTCCATCACCTCATGGACGAAAATTGGTCATTATATACATATACTTAGCCTCATATCCATCATGTTATCATCGAAGTATTGAAGAATAAGAAACCCTAGTCTAAGTTCAACTCCAATTATCTTGTGATTCAACCGTAGAAAGTCCAAATTGATTCCGTAGTTGTGTTCACCATCTCGAGGGCTTTGAGAAGCACCCCTTATTTGTGCCAACAGGACTTCGAAATCAAAAGGGTCATTTTATGGTAAGGATGTAAATTATGTTGGTGTTATTTATATGGATATGTATAAATAAATGCATGTGAGCATACGAAGTATGTTATTTGATTGTTGTTGAAAGATGATTGGAAAATGATTTTGGATTATGTTAAATTGTGAAGGGATTTGGTGTGATGATGTGGTATTGATGATGTGGTATTGAAATGATGAATATATATATATATATATACACATAAACCTATTGTTCAAGTTGGTTTTTGGAATGTTTTGCAAATATTGGTTGTATGGAATTATGGAAGAGAATTGTGGTGTTGGGTTGTGATAACGCTCAATATACAGCTCTCGTAGGAGTGTAAAGCGATCGTTGTCAAATATATAACCCAACTGGGTTGGGTATCGATCCCACAATGAATAAACGGTCAATAAGTAAGCAAAGATTATTAGACTTTTGGTGCAAGTCTCGTGAAAGGGGGGATTTTAACGTGCAAATAATGTAATCAAAATAGTAAAGTAACAACAGAAAATAGCAAAGTAAAAAGAAAGAATGTTTAGTAAGATGTAAAACAATGAGAATTGAGAGTTAGGGTTATGTCCACCTTATGAGTTATACGTCTCTATTGGCTATGAGTTATGCGGAATTCAGACATGCATGTGCTTATAGAGAATTGTATTCTATGGTAAATCCAAGCGTCTTTCGACCTTAACAAGGACTATTTCACTTTAACTCTTTCAAGCTTAAAGCGTGTCTAACGGTACAAATTCTCCAAGAGGTTAATCCAGTTACGGCACTAACTTTTTAATAGGGGTTGGTGCCCTATTGCCTTGACATTATCTCTTTTCCAGACATATAACTTTTCTTTCGAACAAGTTAATGCTATACTGGCATATTCTATGCGTTTGCAACCACAAGAATTTGTATTAAGATGAAGAGAATAATGATATAAGCAGCATACGTGTCGCGAATTCACAAACTCATAGCAATAGATAGTATCTCATACAGCTTCCATAACCCCAATAGAGAAGTTTAGCTATTCATGAGTGCGATGGAAATCACAATAGACATTATCATTATACCACAATAAAGATTTCACGTGTAGTATGGTGTGGTATGGCGTTAGGCGTGAATTCCTTGCAAAATAGCGATTCTCTTATTGTAAAATTAAAAGTCGAATAGATGAAAAATAATGTCAACAATGAATTAATAAAGAAAGGGGAAGGATGGAATAGGGATGAGGGTGGTGGAGAATTGTTTTGATGGATGGATGGATGGTGGATGGATGGGAATTGATGGAATGGGTGAATTAATTAAAAATCTCTAGCAAAATAGGGTATTTATAACACCCATATCCAATTCCTACTAGGCTACTGCATTACTTAACCCATTCCTACTGGGTTACTGCATCATTATCCTAATCCTAATAAGTTACTGCTAGTCCCCAAAGTCTTCAGAATTGTTGTTTTTGCCCGGGACAGATTTTCCATGCGCCACTTTTGGTCCTTGGCGTGTAAGATTCCCCTTTCTTCTTTCGTGAAGCTTTCTTTGGCGTCAAGTTATCCATATAATGCTGAAATCTGCATCATTTATATCTGAAAACTTGCTAATCACGTTTGTTAGCTCAATTACAGGAAAAAGGACTAAAAGTGTATGAATTATATATTTTGTCCTCAAAACTTAGCTAAAATATGGGTAGATTATAGTACTTTAGGCGTGTAAATTCGCCTATCATCAACACCTCATACTTAAAGCTTTGTTCGTCCTCGAACAAACTATCATGTCCATCTAAACATCTACTTGGGATTTCACAGTAAAAACACAAAATATTCATCAAGACAGGCACGACAATTATTAACAAAGAGTAGTTTTCTGATCACTACTAGAAACAATTCAACCTCCAATATAGACTCGTGATGATGGTTAATTCGTATTCAAAATTTAAGGCACAAAGAATCATACACGACTACCCAAAACTCATCAACCATGTGTGTCTCACAAAATATAACCCATAATCACTCACAAATATTGTATATATTTCGAACATGGGTATAAGATTTTCCTTGCTCTCACTCTCACAAAGAATTCATATGTTGCAACTGATGACCATAGGCTTGCCCTTAGTGTAATGCCCCACTAAATATCAGAATGCTAAGCTTAGCATCAAATAGGTCTTTACAGGTTGTAATGTAAGCTAAGGGACGGGTAGGACTATTTTGGCCAGAAATAGTGACTATGTTCCTAAGCGCTTTAATACATTCCATTATGCCATTTATGCTTTCTTTCAAACAACCTTTCTACGTTTTTTTAATCTACCACCCTTTCTCTTCTCTTTTGTTTTTCAATTTTGAGCAGAATTAACTTTTTATTTTTGTTTTCCTTTTTCTTTTCATAACACACCTCTTATGATAGCAATTATTTTTCATAACAAATTCAAGAACCAATACATTCTAAGGCACTATTCTCACCCAATTTCCTCTTATTTTGTCACATGACTTTACCATTTAAATCACTTAGGAATTTGGATCAAATTATGGTCTTAAAAAAATGGATTGGGCTTACATATGAGGTTGTCAAAGAAAATAGGCTAAAGGATCAAAAGGGTTAACTAGGATAATGTCCATGGGTAGGTAAAAAGAAGGTAAACAAGTCTAGGTTGCCAAAGAAATGCCTAAATCATCTCCTAGACTTGCACTCCTTATTTTCGCTTTACATATATACCAGGCAAGTTCTAGCATCATCCACAAACACAGAATATACTATATCCTCACACACACAAGGCACATGGTCGACTTTATTGGGAGTAGCATAGACTCTTGACCCAACAGATGAAAGAATTGAACCACACAATATCACATAGTGAGTCATAATTAGAGCCTAAACATCTCAATAGTCATGATTTTAACACAAACTCTTGTCATAATCTCATGCTGCCTATTAGAATAATTTCATGCGAAGTTAAGTTAAAAAAAAAAATTTAACTACTAAAAAGAAAAACAAAACAAACATAAAACAAAACAAACATAAATGCAAATGCAGATAGAGAAGTATAGCATGCAAATACCAGCACCCCACACTTAGACGGGACACACTGCCCTCAGTGGAAAATAAATAAGAAGAACTTGGTTAGTTGGACTCCTCCTCTATGTCTGGGGTCATACCCCCTTCGTCGGAATCATCATGGGAGTCTTCGTCATCAGAATTCTCCTCCACGTCGGAGTCTGGCATTCGTCGATCATCATCGGTCGGCACATCTTCATCAAGAGGTTCCTCAAAATATGTACCTACTCCACACATTGCCTTCGCATGCTCATTCATTGGGTAGTCATAGTCCAGCTGTTGGAGCTCTGCAGTAGTTGGAACATGGCCACCGCTCATCATTGTAAACCGATTCATGCCATAAAGATGGAGAAAGAAACTCTCATCTTGAGCATGCCTTTCTGAAGTGGTAAGGTTGACGCCATGCGTAGTTTCAGCATCCTTAACCTTCGTGAGGTCAACCTTCTTTGGTTTGTGTTTTATGATCAGCTGGTTCCTCTTCGATGTCTTCCTTCCTCAATATTGCGGTCAACAGATTGCCAAAACTGAAGTGGGACCTCTTGTGTAGCCTAGCTTTCCGCATTGTGGATCGAATAATTGCCCTAATGTTGATAGGGACATTCGTCATCAATGCTTATACCAAGAACACTCTATCTCGTGTTATCTTTGTGTACTGAGTCCCTGCAATTAGGCAAAAGTTGACTATGCGCAACCATATTCTTGCTTCTCTATTCAAAGGAGCATATGGGAAGGTGTTGTGTCGTCCGGTGTCCTTGTGTCTACTCTACCGTGCCATGGACCTTATTCCACAGAGTGTATGTCGAATGGCTCTATATGGAGGTCTACTGTATAGCTCTTTGAATGGTGATGGATCAACAGCAGGCAAGCCAAGAAAGGAGTTGAAGAAATCCGCATTGAGTTGTAAAACTTGGCCCCGAATCTTGACTTCATTCCCTATAGTTTTCGGTGACCAGTTGGCATAGAATTCTCATGTTAAATCGAGATTGCATTCTCCCATGTCTCGGAAGATGAAATCAAGATGTAACTCCATGATCTTGGCCAACATGCGCGGTTCTTTCTTTGCTAGGCTTTCCTTGTTTATCAAGTCCACATGAACATATTTCTTCTCTTTGTTGTTCCTATACCATTCCTTTGCTTCCTCCTCTAAAACCCATTTAATTCCGAACATGCGGCATGGTACTTGCATCGAGGATGATTCTCCTTGCTCTTTTCGTCCTCTTTTCTTGCCTTTTTGTGAAGTGGTTGCTTTATCTTTGCCTTGTCTTGCTTTGGGTGCCATTGTACTTGATTGATGCCTTTGGATGATGTTCTTGTGAAGTAAAAGAGCAAAAGGAAAATTTGGAGAGGATTTGGAGGCTATAGGCGGCGCTTATGCTAGGTTTCCAATGTGTTTTTGGTCTAAGACTAAGTCTCTTATTTATAGGAAAGGCTTGGGTCGGTTTTTGACCCATTTAAAATCGGATTTGGAGACAAGAAGTGACCATAGGCGGTGCTTTTTGCTTTGCCTATGCTAGGCATAGGCGGCGCCTTTTGCATGGCATATGAGATTCAGAGACAAAAGGCATTGGCATAGGCGGCGCCTATGCTATGGCATACTTGGGCATGGGCGGCGCCTATGCTATGGCACACTAGATTCCGAGAGCTTAGGCCATAGTATATGCCTTGCCTTGTTCGTGGCCTAGTTTTACATAGGCCTAGCCTTGTTCGTTGCCTATATTTTCATAAGCAATGCCCAATCCATAGCCTTTTGCGTCTTCATTCCTAACTTACCACCTTTAACATGCAATACGTCCAAATCAAAATTTGAAACCGACCTCCTCATTTTACACCTCTTTGCACCTACATTTACTCAAAAACATCAAAGACGATTAGAACAATGGGTTGCCTCCCATCAAGCGCCTTAGTTTTGGTCGTGGTACGACTCTTCTTTTTGTATTTTTATTTTTCAAAAGCAAACACGTAATAGAATGAAAGAAAGACAAAAATGAAAAATGATGGGTTGCCTCCCATCTAGCGCTTGATTTATTGTCGCGGCACGACATAGCTATCTCGATTACTTAGACTTCATCGAGATAGATGGTGGATCGTTTTCTAAATGGATTCAGACGATAATGAGGCTTACTTGTAGGCATGCAATCTTCTTCGAGATGACCCTTATGCATGCCTATCCTGGGAGGGATACCAATTATATCATCAATAGTCCAACCCATGGCTCTCTTATATCTCTTCAGAGCAGAGATGAGAGCCTCTACGTGCTGTTCACTTAAATCATCCTCCATACTTACCGGAAGTGTATCTTCACTTCCCAAGAACGCATACCTTAGATAATTGGGGAGCTCTTTCGCTTCTAGCACTAGGGGCTCTTCAATGGAATTCTTCACTGTTGGTAAGGGTCGATTCTTAAGATCACGGTCCAGCTTCTTAGGGGCATGAGAATAGGACTTTATTCCTGTTAGAGTACAAACGGTTTCTTCATATTCTTCAACATCCTCATGCTCATAATTCGAAAGCACCTCAGATAGTGACTCAACAGTAAGCTGCTTCTCTACAGATAATTCTTTGTCATCCTTATAATTAACGTCAGCTATAGAGAACACATCCATATCTTCAGGTTGCTTCATTGCCTTGCATACATCAAAACGGACCACTTCGTCATTCAACCGAAATAAAAGCTCATTAGCTCTCATGTCAATAAGCACACTTCCAGTTGCGAGGAAAAGGCGTCCCAAGATTATGGGAACTTCAGAGTCCACCTCACAATCTAGAATAACGAAGTCTGCAGGAAAGATGAATGAAGAAACCTTCACCAACACATCATTTAAGATACCCACAGGTCGTTTTACCGACCTATCAGCCATCACGAGCCTCATATTGGTTGGTGTCGGATCGCCTAACCCCAACTTCCTGTAGACGGATAGTGGCATCAAATTGATTCTAGCACCCAGATCGCACAATGCCTTGGTAAAGTTCAAAGATCCAACAGTGCAAGGAATAGTGAAGGCACCAGGGTCGGCCTTTTTCTGAACTAGCGATCTTGTAGCGATTGCACTGCAATGATGAACATTATCTGCCGGCTCATAGCTTACCGCCCGCTTCTTTGTTAAAAGGTCCTTCATGAATTTTGCGTACCCAGGCATTTGTTCTAGTGCCTCCACCAACGGAACATTAATGGTCAGCTGCTTTAACATAGTCATGAATTTGCTGAACCTTGTATCATCCGCCTTTTTCTGCAATCTTTGAGGAAAAAGTGGTGGTGGAAGTGGGATTGTTCTCTCCACGGCTTTCTTCTCCTCTTGCTTCCGTATTTTGGTCTTTTCAGGCTGCAACCTACTAGGTGTGACGTCATGGATGTCGTAGTTGGCTTCTACTGTGTTTTCTCCATTAGCCTTATCATCGTTGTCCGCTACATCGTCGACCACTTGCTTGCCTTTGGATGAAGTTTCCAGCACCTTACCACTTCGCATAGTAATATCCATGCACGATCCATCATTCCTTGAATTTTGCATAGTGTCGCTAGGTAAAGTGCCAGCCTTTCTTTGATTGAATGCTGCGGAAAGTTGGCTCAATTGCTGCTCTATTTGCTTAATTGAAGTGGAATGTGAGTCAACCAATTGCTTCATTGAGGACAAATCATTTATTACCTCCGTTACTCCCGCGCTAGTTGCTTCCACTCCTTTCAACAGTTTAGCCATCATATTTTCCATATTTCTGGAACCAGATGTAGTGGCATCACGTCTCCCTGGGGGAACATACAAACCACTCTTGTCATTCTTGTTCTTCCAACTACCTTGGTCCTTGTTTCCAGATTTATCATAATAGTTCCGACCTTGGTTTCCTTGGGCATTGCCTCGGAAACCCCCATGATTGTTCAAATAGTTGGCTTCTTCTTCAGAATCAGATTCCTCTCTTCCTTTTGACGCAACAGCTTTGACTTTTTCGGTCTTCCCTGATAATAGATGCTTTGTAAGAAGATCCACTTGTGTTTTCATGTGCGACATATCTTGATCACGTTCTTCTTCTCTTCTCCTTTGTTCAGCAGTCATGCCAATAGATATAGTAGGCCTTTCTACCTCAGAATCCCTGGTATGCCAAGCTCTACTTTGCTTCGTCATCCGATCTAGCATATTGCTAGCCTGCCCAAAGGTGAGGTCCATAAATGGTCCTCCAGCCGCATTATCCACCACTGGTTTAGTTATTGAATTCAAGGCTCTGTACAGTATCTCCATTAGGTGGACATTGGTCATGTGATGGTTTGGGCACCTCATAAGCTTCGTCTTGAACCTCTCCCATGTTTCATGAAGAGCTTCGGTTGGAAGTTGCCGAAAGTTGATGATTTTATCTTTTAATTGTACTCTTTTGGATAACGGAAAGAATCTTTCTAGGAAAGCGTCTCTCAATTTCCTCCAATTTGTAATAGAATCAGGAGTCAGCCCATTCAACCATAGAGTTGCCTCCCCAGACAGAGACAATGGAAATAGGCGTAATCGGATTGCATTCTAGCCAACGCCAGGATTGTCAAACGACTTGCATGTAGAAATAAAGTTGATGAGATGTATATTCGGATCATTGCCTGCTAGTCCACCAAATAGTCCCTTGAGTTGCAATAACTGAATCATGGTGCTTGTGATGTAGAACTTGGCTCCGGGTGCCAATGGTGGAAGAATAATGGCTCTTGTGGCTCCAGCTCCATCAATATCATCATCGTCATCGTCGAAAGTTGGTTGTACAGGTCGGCGTTCATGCCTAAACCTTGCTTGACGATCTCTTCTGTTGGCAGGTATTGCGATCTCAGCAGCATGCCTAGGGTTTAGTAACTCGTCATCACCTAGGTCCTCGTCGTCAGGATTTATTGCTCGCCCGGGGTTATCAACATTCTGTTGATGCACTTGAGCGGCGGCTAGAGCAGCTAGTCTCTCCTATTCCTGTTGAGCAGCCATCCTTTCAATTTCATGTTGTGCCTCCATTCTGCCAATACGTTGTGGTTCAGGATTGATAGGTAATAACGATTGACCAGAACTTCGAGTATGGGGCATACACTGAATAAAAACCTGCGGAGAACAAATACGAAAACTAAAAGTAAAAGTACGAGAATCTTTGACCAAAGGGTCTAGTAATTATCACAAACTTAATTGACACTCGTATTCCCCGGCAACGGCGCCAATTTTTTATAACGCTCAATCTACAGCTCTCGTAGGAGTGTAAAGCAGTCGTTGTCAAATATATAACCCAACTGGGTTGTGTATCGATCCCACAGGGAATAGCTGGTCAATAAGTAAGCAAAGATTATTAGACTTTTGGTGCAAGTATCGTGAAAGGGGGGATTTTAATGTGCAAATAATGTAATCAAAATAGTAAAGTAAAAACAGAAAATAGCAAAGTAAAAAGAAAGAATGTTTAGTAAGATGTAAAACAATGAGAATTGAGAGTTAGGGTTATGTCCACCTTATGAGTTATACGTCTCTATTGGCTATGAGTTATTCGGAATTCAGACATGCATGTGCTTATAGTGAATTGTATTCTATGGTAAATCCAAGCGTCTTTCGACCTTAACAAGGACTATTTCACTTTAGCTCTTTCGAGCTTAAAGCGTGTCTAACGGTACAAATTCTCCAAGAGGTTAATCCAGTTACGGCACTAACTTTTTAATAGGGGTTGGTGCCCTATTACCTTGACATTATCTCTTTTCCAGACGTATAACTTTTTTTTCGAACAAGTTAATGCTATACTGGCGTATTCTATGCGTTTGCAACCACAAGAATTTGCATTAAGATGAAGAGAATAATGATATAAGCAGCATACGTGTCGCGAATTCACAAACTCATAGCAATAGATAGTATCTCATACGGCTTCCATAACCCCAACAGAGAAGTTTAGCTATTCATGAGTGTGATGGAAATCACAATAGACATTATCATTATACCACAATAAAGATTTCACGTGTAGTATGGTGTGGTATGGCGTTAGGCGTGAATTCCTTGCAAAATAGCGATTCTCTTATTGTAAAATTAAAAGTCGAATAGATAAAAAATAATGTCAACAATGAATTAATAAAGAAAGGGGAAGGATGGAATAGGGATGAGGGTGGTGGAGAATTGTTTTGATGGATGGATGGATGGTGGATGGATGGGAATTGATGGAATGGGGGAATTAATTAAAAATCTCTAGCAAAATAGGGTATTTATAACACCCATATCCTATTCCTACTAGGCTACTGCATTACTTAACCCATTCCTACTGGGTTACTGCATCATTATCCTAATCCTAATAAGATACTGCTAGTCCCCAAAGTCTTCAGAATTGCTGTTTTTGCCCGGGACAGATTTTCCATGCACCACTTTTGGTCCTTGGCGTGTAAGATTCCCCTTCCTTCTTTCGTAAAGCTTTCTTTGGCGTCAAGTTATCCAAAAAATGCTGAAATCTGCATCATTTATACCTGAAAACTTGCTAATCACGTTTGTTAGCTCAATTACAGGAAAAAGGACTAAAAGTGCATGAATTATATATTTTGTCCTCAAAACTAAGCTAAAATATGGGTAGATTATAGTACTTTAGGCGTGTAAATTCGCCTATCATTAGGTTGCTAATACTAGATGCCAAACATTTCATTGTAGATAAGTGATTTGTAAAGGCGGGAAATTGTGTTGAATTGGTATCCGAATCTACAATGAGGTATGTAAAGCATACTCTAACGATGTTCTTTGGCATGAAAACACCAATGTTCCATCAATTAAGATTCCGAGGTTGTCCAGAAACATGTATTGTTCTACATTACCAACGAAGTTGTTTTCATTTTATAAAGTGTCAGAATGTTTCATTGATATACCAAAAGGCTCCTATTTCATTGTTGTGATATTGATGATTCTGAAACACATTGTTGATGTACCAATGAGTCTTTATTACATCGTTATTGTATAGAAGGTCTATTACTTGGTTCCTATTGATGTGTCATTGTTTTAAAGTATCAAAAATGCGGTGGCGACCGAAATAACAATCTCAAAGATTAATTGAACTAATTGATGGAAGTTCTCTCTTATCGGGTGGTATCCCCGGGGAATAAACCTAGCATGGGTCGATCCCTATTTATGTGTTTATGGGTGGTATCCCAGGGGCATAAGCCTAGCATAGGTCGATCCCAGTTGATATGTACTGGAGGCAGCCTAATGGTCACAGTACAGTACCGTAATGATTACAAAGATAATAAGAACGAAGGTAAAGTGATTGAATAAATGCAATGTACAGGTTGTCACAAGTTCTAGTAAGTGTGGTCCACTCCTATTACGATTTATTCACTTGTTTCTGATTTCTATTGAGCTCCTATATCATATGTTATTATCTACAGCTTTACAATCTCAGTACATATTTCGTACTGACGTCCCCCACGGGGACCTGCATTTCATGTTGCAGGCACAGGTACCTCAGCTCATACACCGCACAAGTAGGAGCCAGGTCATACAGCTATTGTTGGTGAGCTCCAGTTTACTTCGAAGCTTTTCCGAGTCGGTTCCTTATGTTTTGTTATTGTACAGGAGTCGTATGTGGGCGGGGGTTTGTCCCGACCCTAGTTATGTCATGTATATCCTAGAGGCTTTGTAGACATAAGGAAGGGTAAAGTCATGGAGTTTATATAGTGATGTTATATTTGTATATGTGGTGGCCCCGACGGCCATGTATTATATATATATATATTTGTGTGTGTTGTGCTGATACAGGTAATTAGATCCTTCTATATGCAACGAAGTGTTGTCCAAATTTTTGGTGACATATAACTAAAAGTACAGGTATTTGAACGGGTTCTCCCGGGCCTTCTCGGCTTCGGGTGCCAGTCCGACCCGATGGGATTTTGGGGCGTGACACTAATCAACCTATAGTCGTTAAAAATTATTAGCCAACACATTACCAATTACCATTTATCATCTAACTATCTTTTATTAACTAATACAATTCGCTAACTATTCATCGCTTACCAACTAATCCTCTTCAACAAACTAATCTTCATTTACCCACTATTAATCATTATTACCAAGTTATCTCTTCTCACTAAAGTCTCTTATTATCTAGCCTCATTGATACATACTTCTCATTTAACAACTAATCGAAATCATAAACTAAGTCATCGACTGCTATAGTCACCTAATAGACTACTACCTACTACGTAGCTTAACCCTTAATTTGGAAGAACAAACATAAGATAATATTTCTTCTAGAATCATATCAATTATTGATATAATAATCATGAATGCACCAAATCTGTGCATGCCATCAGCAGTATTTAATCAGTGGAACAATAAGCATCTTATCGCATTTTCCTCTGTCCCATAGCAGAGAGATGTGTATACAAACATATATATGCATATTTATAAACTATAATCCCATCCTTTATAATGATCAACATTTCTCAGCTATCCAATCAATATCATAACACGTCCCTCGACCCAATAATATACTCAGAACAATCAAAATATTAAAATCACGACCTTAGGCCTATATACATATCCGAAACTCATATCAATAATCATATTATAAGTTGTAGCATCTCAAATCATCTCAAAAATAGAAGACATCTAGCATATAAGAGGCATAATATTGATAGACATGTATTCATCTTCAAGATAACTCATATCAATAGCTTATACATCGTGACTATGAGGAAGGTCACCTTACTCTGCCAGTTATCATACTTAAGAGGAATATCATATCTATAGGCCTGATAATCATAACTAAGAAGAAAGTCATCTCTATAGGCCAAGTAGTTATATCGAAGAAAAAATAGCATCTCTATAGGCCAACATTACATCTTAGAAGAAATAGCATCTCGATAGGCCAACATCATATCTAAGAGGAAATAGCATCTCTATAGGCCAACATCATACCTAAGAGGAGCATCATAGCCATAACAAAAGACATAATCTGAGGACCATCATTGTAAGTTACCGAATCATGAAGTAATCCTATACTAAGGTTTGATAGTCTCAACTATGCATAACATCCGCAACTAAGTCCACAAGGCTAACAGAAGTTTTTGCTTGAGTGGCTGGACGATCCCAATTCTAATCCTCAAATCACATATTTAGGCATATTATGCCCCAAACTAGGATAAGGTATCTATTTTAAATTCTAGATGTCAAGTAATCCATATCCAAGCCTAAGATAAGAGCTTCTACTAGAAACAAGGGCATTTTTGTCGACTCTATCCACTTTATGATTTTAATACCACCACACTAGCCCAATAAGATTAAAATATACTAATCATGCTTCTAATACTAAAACCAGATCCCAAACCTAGCATTACATCACATTTATGATACAAGCTAATCTAAACTATCAAGAGGGTAATAAGATTCTAAAGGGGTTGTAAACATACCATCTTACGAGTCCGAAAGCCTCATCTAATCCTAAAATATCAATAATCAAGGCGAAGGATTCTACTCATAATCAAGCCTAACATCCAAGTTCACACACAGTATATATGACACATCATCTATGATGATAAGTAGAAAAAATCCTACCTCAAAGCCAAACTACAAACCTCAAATTGGGCACCACATGCTTATCTTCACTTCACAATCCCCAAAATGCCATCGCACTAACAAAACTATAATCTACTCATCAATATGAGTCTAATGATACCCATATTGTAATATTGTGCTTCGGGTCCAAAAACGACACCAAAACTCCCAAGTGGGTCCCACATATGAAAGAATGGGTTTTTGAGACCAACCCACTCTTCAAATACCATTAGGGAGTTATATCCATCAAGAAATTGCAACAAATCATCCATATTTGGGACTAAAATCAAGCCTCAATCCATTTGGAGTTTGGGGCCAAGAAAACAATAATTCAACAGTAAAATTAAAGGATTCATACCTTAGATTCGATGTTAATAATGATTATACAAGTAATCTAAGGTCCCAATCAACTCCCAAGACTCCATCTAAGGTCTATACTCTCTATTAGGGTTTTGGGACTCAAGACAATGGAGAAAATGACCAACACTTGGCCAAAATAGCTATTTAAAGGACCCTTCCCAAGCCCTCAGGAAGGGCGATCGCGAACTCATGCCTGCCATCATTTTTCTCATTGTGACCGCTATGAAGCCACCGCGCTCGCGGTACTGTTCTATAATAAATGATACCTTAAACTTGGTATTTGATTTCTAGTTTTGACCAATGCCTCGGGATGCATCCAAAATCTAATTTTCATTAAAAAAAAATATGAAACCATAATAAATTCAATGTTTCAGACACATTGGCAAAGTCAGATTTTCAATATGAGGCCATTTCGACCGAATGTAGGTCTCATACCTAAACTTACAAATTTTCCATTTTTTGATTGATAGGTCGAAATAAGATTGGGTTCATTGGGATCCAAACTAAAGTTCTACCTAGCCTAAAATTAATATTCCAAACCTACTGGAATAGTTGGAATTTGCATTCGAGATTGATTCACTGAAGTTTTTGCTCGGAGTCTATTTGGAACTAGCGAAGACTTCTAAATAGGGAATTGGTTCTAAAATCCAAACAAATTGCTTGGTGATCGAGTCGTCGGTACCAGCAAGTCATAAATGACTTGGGCCAGCTATAGAGAAGCTCAAATAGTGGAAATATGCATAAATATAGAAAATGACCTAAAGGGTCATTAAACTGCTCATCTGGAAAAAGTATCACCCATATTGAGCTTATTTACTCTTTTGAGCACCGGCACTTTCTCTAGGAGGGATAGATGGTTTACAACCTGATTCTCTGTACCCTTTTGGTCCTTTACCTTAAAATAAAATTCATGCAGCAATAGTACCCACCAAATCAACCTAGGATTTGTATCCTTCTTCGTCATAAGGTACCTTAATTTTGCATGATCAGTATGCACAATGACTTAGGCCCCAATCAATTAGGTTCGAATTTCTCAAAAGCAAACACCATCGCAAGTAACTCCTGCTTAGTCATAGTATAATTTTTCTATGCGGGGTTGATCACTTTGTTGGCATAGTATATAAGATGAAGTATTTTCTCACGTCTTTGTCCTAGGATAGATCCTAAGGCGCTACCACTGACATCGCACATCACCTCTAATGGAAGAGAATAGTCTGCGGACACAATGATAGGAGCAAAAATCAACCTCTCTTTTAGGCACTCAAAGTCCTTGATACACGCATCATTAAATACAAACTTTGCTTCTTTCTCCAATAACTTGCATAATGGATTTGCAATATTAGAGAAGTCCTTAATGAATTACCTATAGAACCCTACATGACCCAAGAGACTTCAAATACCCTTGATAGAAATGGGTGGAGGCATTTTTTCAATCATCTCAATCTTAGTCCAGTCAACCTCTATACCCTTCTTTGAAATCTTTTGCCCTAAGACTATACCCTTTTTCACCATAAAGTGACCCTTCTATCAATTCAACACCAAATTGTACTCCTTATATCTCTGAAGTGCATTGGAAAAATAGGCCAAACAGTAATCAAAAGAAATACCGACGACCAATTCATCCATAAAAACCTCTATAGTATCCTTCACTATATCAAAAAAATTAACATCATAAAATGTTGAAAGTTGGAGGGAGAATTACAAAGTCTGAAGGGTATCCTCTTAAATGCAAATGTACCATATGGACATGTGAAAGTAGTCTTCTCTTGTTCTTTGGGGCAATCAAAATCTGATTATACCCTGAATAACCATCAATAAAACAATACCATCCTCTACTTGTGAGATGGTCTAAAATCTGATCCATAAATGGTATAAGAAAATGATCCTTCTACGTCCTAGTGTTCAGATGCTGATAGCTTATACAAACTCTCTGTACCATAACTGATCTCATCGCACCAAATCATTTTTCTCATTTGGGACCACAGTGACCCCACCCTTTTCAACACACACTGAATCAAACTCACCCATTTATTATCTGTAATAGGATAAACCACACCTGTATCTAACTACTTAATGATCTCTTTCTTTACCACCTCTTGAATAGGTGGATTAAGATGATGTTCATGGACAATGTTGGGTATACACTCTAGTTACAACTGAATTTTATGAGAACAAATTCTGAGTAAAATCCCAACAATATCTGCAATGGTCAAACCAATGGACCATTTAAACCTCTACAATACCAAGATCAAGGCATCAACCTGTGTATTCACTTAATCAGCAACAATATTAATCGACACTCCCCAAAAATACATAACACATATAAGAAGGGAGAGACTTTAATTCCAAGACTAGTGGCTCTCTTATAGATGATTGAGCTGGTAGAGTCGCTCCATTCTATAAGTCCAAATCTAACTTCTTTGTTTCATAAGTGCGAGATCCTATTCCAATAAGAGTACTCACTATCTTGTCATACTCATCAATCATATCACCATCAAAATTTATGATCACTACCATTAATGGCTCTACACCAAGTCATTTCTCAATAGGTACAGGCAATGCATCTTCATCAATAGTATCTATCACAGACATCACTGTCATATCTTTCAACTGCCATATTGATTGATAGATATTAAAAATAACTTATTCATCATTGATCTTGAATTTCATATAACCCATCTCCATGTTAACCAATTCTCTTCCCGTGGCTAGGAAGGTCCTTTATAAGATAATAGAAATATCAAATGCACCTTACAGTCAAGATGAGCTGAGAATATGAAGGAAGATACCTTCACCAAAAATCACACACAATACCAACCAATTTCTTTATAGTTTGGGCAGCCATCAACAATCTCATTGGTGATGACTTAGGTGTCCCTAAACCTAACTTATTATAAACCACCAACGGCATTAGATTTATGCTAGATCCCAAGTCATAGAATGTTTGAGCAAAGTTCAGAGACTTTATAGTGCAAGGAATAGTAAAAGCTCTGAGTTCCTCTTTCTTCTCAACCAAAAATTTAGAAGAATAGCATTCTAATGATGTATATTATCAGTGGGCTTAAAACTCACCATCTATTTTTTATCACTAAGTCCTTAATAAACTTTGCATAATTGGGCATCTTCTCCAATGCTTCAACAAGATGGAAATTCATAGACAGTTCCTTCAATATAGACATGAATTTTTTATACTTTCACTCTTCATACTTTTTCTTCAACCTTTGAGTAAAAGGTGGAGGTGGTGGTAGAATGGCCTTCAAAATTGGCTCGGCCTCCTTAACCTTCTTTTTATCTATTTTAATTTTTTTCTCAACACCTTTTGATTTTTGTGATGTCTCAGCATAAGTCACCAACTTCTCAGTTTCAGCTTTGGGTGCATCATCAAGATCAATAGTTTCTTTCTTCACCTTATCAACTGCTGGAATATAGGGATCTATAATATTCTTACCACTCCAATGGTGATGACCAAATATTGTCTGTTATTCTTAAGATTTTACATAGTCTTCCTCAGAAGAGTGCCCAGTTGATGTTGATTTATTGTTGCCGACATCTAACCAAACTGGTATTCTAACTGCTTAATCACAGTAGCATACTATTCTACCTTCTAGCTCAGTCCTAAAATATCTTTATTAATCTCTTTAAGGAAAATCTTTTCATTATTTAAACCCTTAACAAGCTTTGCAAGTCAAGATTCCATCCTAAAATCAGTATCATGGTTTCCTAGCAAAATATTTGCACCACTCCTCTCCTTATAATTATCTTTTTACCTCCAGTCACTATGTCTCTCTACTTTGATTCTTATACCTATCCCATAATAGTTCTGACCTTGATTTCCTTGTCTCAAGTTCCAAGAGTCCTAATTAGACCCTTGAACTTTGGCTTGGAAACCTGCCATCTATCAATCCAGGCACTTTAATTTCTCCTCAATATCTAGATTATACAACCTAAGGGATTCACCTTGTGAGCCATAGTATTTTTCTTTTCTAAATTCATATTTATAAATTTCTTGGTTAGTAACCTAATCTCCATCCTCAACTATCCAACCTATTAAGCTATTATATCATCTATAATTTTTGCTCACTGGAAACACTAATAGCATAGGTATCAGCTTCTCTTTCTAACTTCTAAGTATGTCCTCCTTGGTGGTATTATAGACCCGCTCTAAGATTTTCCAGCTAAATCCAAGTGAAGGCTCATGAAAGCCCTACCAGTAATAGTATCAGCAATAACTTTGGTATTAGCATTCAAGGCTCTATAGAATATCTCAAGCAAATTTCTTTATAAAATTTTATGATTGGGCACCAGCATCAACTTCTTCTTGAAACTCAACCATGTCTCATATAATAGTTCTAAATGCAACTTCTTGAAATTATAAATCTCATCATTCAATTGAAGCATTCTAGAAGGCAAGAAGAATTATCCCTAGAATTATTTTTGCAACTCATTCCAATTAGTGATAGACCCATGAGGTAGTTCCCCTAACCATCATGTCTCTTATCCTATAAGAGAGAATGGGAATAGCCTGAGTCTTAAAGCTTCCTAACTTACCCTAAGAAAATTATATGAAATGCAGATCCCAACAAAATTTATGATGTGTATATTGAAGTAATCAGTTAGAAAACCAGCAAACACATCTTTCGGATTCAGTAACTAGATCACAATACTCATAATATAAAAATTCACCCCTGGGGCAACTTGAGAGGAATATTAGTTTCTATATCGATAGGCTCAACAACCCCAAATCTTTCTATGGATTATCATATATTGGTAAGAATAGAAAAGATAGGGGTACTTGACCTCTATCTCTTCTAGATATATTAAGTTCTATTTTATGCTCTTCTTCTTGTCACACTCTTTTCTCTTGATTTGCACGATAAACAGCAGCATCCGTTGTTGCATTCTCTTCAGCCAATAATTAAGAAGTAGTCTATGTGGATATTTCTTGAACACCATATGCGGGTGTAAAAATTAGATTAGGTTCATCATGAACCCCATACTCATGCCTTTCCATCATAAAATTCCATCATAAGGTCTACTCCAGCTTAATATTGAAACACCCCAAACTTTGGACCTTGAAAAATCTTTGAGTCTTAAACCTTTTGTTCATCATATGACTCACACCATAAGTTATATGGTGTGGTGATGGGTCTAGGGACCCTAGTCACATGTTGGTCAGTTTGTTGATTGACTAAGTTTTGTCCTTAGTACGATAGACTCTATATGAGTCATATATTGACATAACAAGAGGGTTAAGTCTAATCATATGTTATCCAGCGTCTATCCCTTGATGTTTTACCTTAGGTACAACTTGATAGTACTAGTCGAATATTCATGTTAGGAGTTGGTCAAGGGAGTCATATGTTGGATAGAATATGGTATCAAATTTTCTAATCTAGTAATGATTTTAGGGTACCACTTGTATATTGTGGTGATGTGTTGGAGGTTCCACTCATAACACTTGAGAGATTTCTGTAACTTTTAAGTTGAGGGTAGTTTATACATTTCCCACCCCAAGACCTTAAGACCTCACATCTTATAACACTTTTTGGTCACTCATTCTACACTTAAGAAGATCAAAAAACTCTCTAGAAACTTCTCAAGAAGATTGGGCTAGGGTTTCTTCAAGTTGATAATCTAAAGGCTTAGTGATCAAAATCTCTCTGTGAATTTTCATTACTCAGGAATGTCACTCTTTCTTCATTGTTAGTTTACAAAAATCATATGTCTTAACCATTGTTCATGATTTATTAATAGTGGTTTTGAAACCATGATTGAGATTTTGAATGTATATGTTGAGTATTGTTTTCTCATGTCTTAAATTATAATTACACATATTTTGATAATAGTCTTGGACATGTGGGTGCTTGGGAATACGAATTTAAATTAAGAGGTCATGGTTAACCCTAACTTAATGGTTTTGGGCTTGATTAATGGTTTGATTATGGTATGCCCTCAACCTGTTTATGAAAATATCAAAGCAAAGAATCATGTCACATATGAATTGTGTTTTGAACTAAGGCATTATCCTATGAATATTGATGATTGGTAAATGGTTTTATGATGTTCTTATGGGCCATAAATTGACATGAATCATAACATTGGTGGTTTAATTACCTAAATGGGTTTGAGTCCCTAAATATTGAGTTGAATTAATGTCTTGGTTTAGACAATCGGTTTGAGTCCCAAAGTTGATTGGCATATTCTACACTTGGAAGTGGGGTTGGTTTAACGATACCAATAGGATGCCTTCACTAGGTAATTGGATTAATGGTTATGTGAATGTGTAATCGATGTTTTAATTGGGCTTTAAAGTGGGATGTATAGTTGGGTTGTGAAAGTGAAGTTAAAAGAACTAACATAGGAAACCGCGCTAGCCGGTGCGGGTATCTATATGACTAAGAGGTTTGACTCCCCAAAATAGATATATGAATAGGAGGTTTGAGTCCCCTATATTGTATGAATTAGTGCCTAAGTCAACTTGATTATGCTGGGAGGTTCTAGACCTCTATAAAGGCATATACAGATATAGATATTCTCTGGTTCATATGTCTGCACACACTGGGGCCTCTCTAGCTAGGGGAGAGTTGGTCCCATATATCTCAAGGATTAATTATTATATGATAGTAATGCTACACAGCCCAGGTTAAGGTTTTCAAAGTACATGCTAAACCTAGTTCCCTATTCTGGGATGCTATATATGTATGTCTATGGTGCATATGATGATTTGACTTGGTTTGAATGATGGCATTATTTTATTTATCTATCCCTAAGTTTCATGTTAGTGCTCCAACCACTAACTATCTCTGGATGCTATATCCCCACGCGATGTAAGAATCAAAACTTCTTCTACTTTCCTATGCAGTGATCAGGTATTCGAGTGGTTTATAGGTTGAGTTTAAAGTGGTGAGCTTCCATACTTTAGAAGGCTTCATTTTATGGTCCTTATATTCTATGTCTCAAACTTTATTTAGACTTTGTTTTGGCTACTGTCAGGGGCATGTCCTGAAATTTTATTGACTTTGAATTTATATAAGCTTTGTTGGATTACTGTAGACTTGGGTGTGTTTTTTTGGTGAATTGGTTTAGATATTTCATGAGTTATGATTAGTATTATTCTTTACTGTATTCTTATATGTTTAGAATTCATTCAAATCTTGATGTTGTTGTATTAACTTAGTTAGGTGAATGGGTGAGCTCTAGTCCATGTGGGATTGGGATATCCATCACGACCAGGCCCTGGTTTGGGTCATGACAAAGTTGGTATCCGAGCCTAGGTTCATGGTCTTGGGTATCCATAAAGTCTTGTTGAGTAGAGTCTTTTTTATAGGTATGTAGTATGCCACACTTATAAGTGAGGGACTACGAGACATTAAGAAATATTTCCCTTTCTTGTTGTCCTACTTTGAGCTATAGTGTCAAAGGTTTTGGATTTCTTTAATTCCTGTTTGATCACTTTTTTAGATCATACCTCTTAGATGATCTGATGCTCATAAGGACTCCTCTATTCCACTTAGGGTCACTATTGGTGAAACACGCCCTGCTGATGAGATGTAGACCTGATCTAGGGTTCCATATCCTAATTACCCTCCTAAAGTTCCACTAGTTCCCTCTAGCCCTTCTTGCGCTCCTCAAGCAGATATGACAAATGTTGAATTTTGTTAGTCTATTCTTATTTTAGCTCAGTTGGTAGCTTCTCAGTCTGTGTGTGGTATTTTTATTACTCCATCTCCTGAGGCCACAAGGGTTGGTCCATTTATGAGGTTGAGCCCTCCTATGTTCACCAGTGTAAAGTTTAAAGAGGATTCTGAAGCTACCACTGATAAGATTGAGAAAATATTTTAGATTATACATGCATTAGATGTTGAAGTTGTGGAGTTTTCTACTTACCAATTGAAGGATATGGCGTATTAGTGGTATGAAGAGTGGGAATAGTCCAAGGGAAGTGATGCTAACTCTGCATAATGGGATGACTTCTCCAGTACCTTTTTGGACCACTTCTTTCCTTAGAAGTTGAGGGAGGCAAAAGTGGAGGAATTTGTGAATCTGAGATAAGGTAGAAGATTGATCAAGGAGTATGCCTTAAATTCCATCAGTTGTCCAGATATGCACCTGATTTGGTGTCTAGTGTGAGAGCTAAAATGCATAAGTTTACTTTTGGGTTGTCCTATGAGTTGATTCTTGAGATTAAGGTTGCCTTGTTGAACAAAGATATGGATATTTCTCGACTTGTGGTTTATATTCAATAGGTTGAGAAAGAAAATAAAAAGCAGGCTGATATTGGTGAAAGGCAGAGTAAAAACTTTAAATTTGCTGATTAGGAAGGAGGCTGGCAGGAGAGTGGTAGAGATGAGGAGAAAGTAGCCTAAGACAAATTGGGGGGGTTTTGGTTCTTTCTCTATGGATATTACTCCTTACTCAAAGTAGTTCGGTGATGGCTTCTCTCAATATGATAGAGGGTATAGGGCACGGGGTGTCAAATCTCAGGTTGGTCGGGCTCAGTCTACTTTATCATATCCTTCTTGCAGATTTTTTGGTTAGCCACATCATGGATAGTGTGAGAATGAGAGAAATTAATGTTTTAATTATGGACAAATTGTCCATATGTAGTATGATTGTCCTTCTAGGGTTGTTTTTGGGGCCAATAAGGTTCTTGTTTCCTCTTTATCAGCTCCTGCACCAAAGGGTGTTGCTTCTGCTTCTGGTACCGGTACTGGTCGAAATTATTTATATGCCCTTGCTTCTCATCAAGACTCCAAATCATCTCCCAATGTTGTTACTGGTATGTTGAAACTATTTTCCCATGATGAGTATTGTTTACTTAATCTGGAGTATACTCTTTCTAATGTAACCCTATTTGTGGTTGTGCATTTTGGTTTTAGTCCTGAGTATATTTCAGACCCTTTTTTTGTTTCTACCCTAGTAGGTGCGTCTGTGGTGGGTAGAAGAGTCTACAGGGGTTATATGGTATTTGTTGGCAGGTAGGAGACTTTGGTGGATTTTTTAAAATTAGACATGGTTGATTTCGATGTCATATTTGGGATGGATCGGTTGTACTCATGCTATGCTTCTTTAGACTATCGAACCCATAAGGTTGTCTTCAAATTCCCTAATGAGCTGGTTATTTAGTGGGAGAGTAGTTCTTTATCTCCTAAGGGGATGTTTATATCATATCTTAAAGCTCAGACATTGATCTCTAAGTGATGTCTCTATCATCTAGTCAGGGTTAAAGATTCTAAATCAGAGGGTCCTACGTTACATTCTGTCCCAATGGTGAATGAAATTCATGAGGTTTTCCTTGATGACCTTCCTAGTATTCCTCCTGATAAGGAGATTAATTTTTGAATAGATATTGTTTTAGACACTCTTCCTGTGTGTATTCACCCATAGAGAATGGCTCAGACTGAGTTATAAGAGCTTAAGGAGAAATTAAGGGATTGTTTTTACAAGGGTTTTATCTGTCCTAGTATGTCTTCATGGGGTGCACCTATTTTACTCGTGCATAAGAAGGATGGTTCTCTTCGAATATGTATTAATTACTGACTGCTGAATAAGGTGATAGTAAAGAATAAGTATTCTCTTCTGAGAATTGATGAACTCTTTGATCAGCTTCAGGGTGCTAAGTTCTTCTCTAAGACCGATCTTTGGTCTAGCTATCATGAATTAAAGATTAGGGAGGTGGATATCCCTAAGATAGCTTTCTATACCCGATATGGGCATTTTGAGTTTTTGGCGATGTTGTTTGGATTGACCAATGCCCTAGTGATATTTATAGATTTGATAAATAGGGTCTTCTATTAGTTTTTGGATTTGTTTGTAATTGTCTTCATTGATGATATTTTGGTATACTCTAAGAGTGAGGAGGATTATGTCAATCACTTTTGTCTTGTGTTGCAGATCTTGAAAGATTAATAGTTGTATGCTAAGTTCTCTAAGTGTGAATTCTGGTTAAACTCTATTACATTTTTGGATCATGTTGTGTCTAGTGAAGGGATCATGGTGGATCCTTAGAAAGTTATTATGGTTAAGAAGTGTCCCAGACCCACGAATCCAACCCATATTTAAAGCTTCTTGGGTTTAGCCGGTTATTATAGAAGGTTTGTGGAAAGTTTTTCTTCTTTTAATGCTCTATTAACTAAGTTAACTCAGAAGAAGGTAAATTTCTTATGGACTGATTCTTGTGAGGGTAGCTTTGAGAAGCTAAAAGATAAGTTGACTTCAGCTTCGATCTTGACTCTACCTGAGGGTACTAAGAGTTTTATCATCTATTGTGATATATCTCGGGTTGATTTGGGTTGTGTGTTGATGCAGCATGGAAAAGTAGTTGCTTATGCCTCTAGACAGTTGAAGGTTTATGAGAAGAATTATCTGACTCATGACTTGGAGCTATTAGATATGGTGTTCGCATTGAAAATCTGGTGTCATTATCTGTATGGGGTCCAAGTTGATATATTTTCTGATTATAAGAGCCTGAAGTACTTATTCACTCAAAAAGAGATTAAGCTCACGCAAAGAAAGGGACTTGAGTTGCTAAAGGACTATGATATAAGTCTTCTCTATCATCCATTTAAAGCTAATATAGTTGTTGATGCTCTTAGCAGGTTATCCAAAGGGAGTCTATCTCATGTGGATGAGTATAAGTGGGAATTGGTGAAGGATATTCACTATTTTGCTAACGTTGGAGTTCGTCTCTTAGACTCTAAAGATGGTAGTGTGTTTGTGCAACAGGTGGCACAATCATATCTTGGTTCAAAAATAAAGAAGAAGTAGGTATTAGATCCTTTCTTAATGAAAATCAAGGATAAGGTGTGTAAGCAGAAGGTGATGGCTTTCGAGATCAATGGTGATGATATCTTGAGGTACCAAGAGAGGTTGTGTGTTCTCGATATTGATAGAGTATAAGGTAGGATTTTGGCCGAGGCCTATGAGTCACGGTATATGATTCATCCCAGTTCAACAAAGATATATCATGACCTTAAGGATATGTATTGGTGGAATAATATGAAACAGGATATAGCCAACTTTGTGGCTAAGTGCATGGTATGTTAACAAGTGAAGGTGGAGTACATGAGGCTTGATGGGATACTTTCAGAGATTGAATTGCCAATGTGGAAATAGGAGGTAATTAATATGGATTTCTTTATCAGTCTTATGCAGTCGTGAAATCAGTGTGACTCCATTTGGGTCATCGTGGATAGGATGACTAAGTCTGCTGATTTCTTGCCTGTGAGGACTAATTATTCTATTAGGTCTATGCAAAGTTATTCCTTAAGAAAGTGGTAAAGTTGTATGGGGCACCTGTCTTGATTATTTTGGATCATGGTAATCAGTACTCATCATATTTCTGATGCTCTTTTCAGAAATATTTGGCCTGAATTTCATTCATGAAGCTATGAAGAAGGTGAAGGTGATTCTAGATAGTCTTAAGACCACCCAAAGTGGCCAAAATTCCTATACAGACATGAGTTGAAGGGACTTGTAGTTTGAGGTTGGATATTAGGTGTTCTTGAAGGTGTCTCCCATGAAGGGAGTAATGCAGTTCGGGAAGATGGGGAAGCTCAGTCCCCGGTATGTTAGCCCGTACGTGGTTTTGAGAAAGGTTGGTAGTGTTACATATGAGTTGGATTTTCCCTCTAGCATGAGTTCCATTCATTCAGTATTCTATGTGTCCATGTTACAAAAATGTGGGGGTGATCCTTCGTTGGTTGTTCCTTTGGAAAATATTGGTATTTCGGATTCTTTTCCCTATGAAGGATTCTTAGTGAGGATCTTGGATCATCAATTTCTTCGGTTATGAATGAATTACATGGCTTTGGTAAAGTTTCTATGGTGAAACCAAAAGTCTGAGGAAGCTATTTAGAAAGCTGAAGAGAACATGAAGTCCAAGTATCCATTCCTATTCCCAATTTCTAAAATTCATGCTTGAGGTATGTGTTGATCTTAACATCTTTGTTTTCTAACTTTATTAAAGGAAATATTGATACTTGGCATCTTTTTTTTCTAACTTGGTTAAAGGTAAGAGTAGAGGTGCGTAGAATCTAAATTATGCTTGTATTTCCTTGTCCCATCATTCGAGGATGAATAATCCTAAGTGGGGGAGACTGAAACAGCCCAAAGTTTGGCCTTACAAAATCCTTAAATCTTGAACCTTTTGTTTATCACACGACTCCCACCACAAGTTGTAGGGTATGGTGATGGTTCTAGGGACCGTAGTCGTATATTGGTAAGTGAGTTGATTGACCAATTTCTATCCTTGGTATGATAGACTCCATATATTCGTGTGTTGATGTAACGAGAGGGTTGAGTCCAATCGTATGTGTTCCAGTGTCTATCCCTTGATGTTCCGCCTTGGGTATGACTTGATGGTATTAGTTGTATGTTGATGTTACAAGTTGTGCAAGGGATTTGTATGTTGGATAGAATGTGATGTCCAACTTTCTGATCTAGTGACAATTTGAGGGTACCACTCGTATGTTGTGGTGACAAGTTAGTGAGTCGACTAGTACCCACCTGTGAGTTTTCTAAAGCTTTTAAGTTGAGGGTAGTTTGGACATTTCCCACCCTAAATCCTTGAGACCCCACGTCTTTTAACACTTTTTGGTCACTCATTCTACACTTAAGAAGATCAAAACACTCTTTAAAAACTTCTCAAGAAAATTGGGCTAGGGTTTCTTCAAGGTGATCATCTAGAGGCTTAAAGATCAAAATCTCTCTAGGAATCTTTGTAACTCAGGCATGTCACTCTTCCTTCATTATTCATTCACAAAAATTATGTGTTTTAAACATTGTTCATGATTCATTAATGGTGGTTTTGACAACCATGGTCGAGTGTTTAAATCATAATGTTGAGTATTGTTTTCTCATGTCTTAAATTAAGATTATCCATTTTTTGATAATGGTTTTGCACATGTGGGTGCTTGGGAATAGCGATTTAAACTAAGGGGTCATCGTTAACCCTAAATTGATGGTTTTTAGCTTGAATAATGATTTGATTATGGTATGCCCTCAACCTGTTTATGAAAATGTGTAACGCCCAAAATCTGTTACCCAAAACATTACATTGTGCTCATGACCCCAAAGGACCACAAGCTAACCCATGACTCATATCTGTAACTGATCACTAAATAATATACTATAAATATATGGAATATAAGTTGTAAGGCCATAAGGTTCAAGACTGAACTAATACTGACTATAGAATAATGTCTGAAATGGGCTATAAAAATACCCAAAAACTGAAATAAACTGTCTGAAAACATGTGGCAGTCTGAAAGCCTCTAAAATGTCTAATAAATGTTGAGTTGATGGGACATGACCCCAACTAACTCCGAACTACTAAAATAATAAAGTAATAAAATAATCATATCCTAGAATGATGAGGCTGCTAGTCTGGCTGCTGAAAGTCTGAACTACTAGGGATGCTTGGGAGCTCGTGCTTCTACACCTATGGTATAAAACACCATAACGTAAATGCGTCAGTACGTTGAATGTACTGGTATACAAGTGAGGTAGGCTAAATTCAAGGGTTCATATGCATGAACAATAATAACTGACTATATAACATAAATGTGAGAATACATGCATGAATACGTAATTGTAAATGAGATCGTGATAGGACTGAATACTGAGTTCTGACTACTGAGTCTACTGATAATAGGGATTTACTGATATCTGAGTATTGATACTGGGACACTGAATGACTAAGTATATTGAGCACTGAGGAACTGATATCATATTACAGATAAGGGAATGACTGATTCCAATAGTTCTGATTATGAAGAACTGGTCTGATTGACTATATCTGACAGTCTTGAAACTGAATACTGATAACATAAGTTTTGTATAAATTAATATACTATTAACTGGGTTCATGATAACATTATTACTGATTCTGAATACTGACAACATGAGTGACTGTATCTGACAGTCCTGATACTGATGGAACTAGTTGAGTTCTGCACTGTACTAATTTGATTGTATCTGACAGTCCTGGATTTTTGTAAAATTGAACTGAGTGAGACTAGATCTGAGACTGACACTGTGGGAGGTAATCATCTAACTGACATGCCCCTAAACTGAACTGGTAAGGTCCAACCTATAACCCCAGCTGGAAGGGTGTCAATACCGTGCCACAGGTAAAGATAAATTGTGAGGTAACCCTATCTGATGGGAAGCTCTTTCATCAATCCTCCTGTAGGAATAACCCCAAATGAGATGTATTAGTAGCCTTACGCATAGGGGTAAATCTTAACCTACGCTGGCTACGTATTTCTAGAATGCAAGGATTATTTCTAGGGATCACTCCCTCCACTGAATAACAGGTGAGTGCCCATTCTTGGGTTCACTCGGTGCTGAATCCTACTCCCAACTGAATAGACACTGTATTAATTATACTTAACTAAACTATTACTGATGGTATTGTTTAACAGAGCAAAACTGAGTTCGCTGAGTTTCGTTGACTGACGGAATGCTACTGATAGCTGAGGACCTACTGAGGGTACTAAAGTTACTGTGAGTTTTGGGAATACTGAGGTTACCGACATTATTGAGTACTGAGATCACTGAAATTATTGGACTACTGAGATTATTGAGATTTCTGAGATTACTAAGATTACTGAATGAGACTGGACTAATAGTGAGTTGTCCTGAGTCACATTGATAACGCTCAACTTACACCTCAATTTAGTGCAATGTGGTCGTCGTCAATATATTTACCCAACTTTGGAGTCGGGGTCGAATCCATAGGGAACAATGTGAGTGGCGATAAAACTAGTTTGAACATAAAGCTACAAGTCAAATTCAAAAAACTGAAACAAAAAGATAAATGGGGGTTTTGAGTTTAACGAGTAATTGTTGGTCACCTTGGTTTCAGTTTGTAATCAAGAGTTTATGAAATAATCAGGATTATGTTCACTAGGTCATACGGTACAGAACAGACACTAAAATTTACTCAAGGTTCTCACAGTAGTTAGGATGACAAGCTATCTTTATCGATGGTATGCTCAAATGTCTCTCGACCTATTCAAGCGTCTAATTCCCTAATCCTCTCGAACTTAGGGAATCGCTTATCGCTACACAGATTTTACCTCAGGTTAATCAACCTTGTTATAGCACTGATTATTAAACGAAGCCTTTACGAGTCCCTGTTGATAACTCACTTCCTACTGTTTATGATTTCTTTCTCAAACAAACCAAAGTATGCACGCCTGTTATTTGCAACCAACAGACATAAATTATAGTCTCAGAATTATCAAAAAATCCTAACACCTATTAAACCTTGAGTATTTAACACCTTATCATGACCTAACCCTAAATCCCATAATCCAGGTTAATGGAATTTAGCCACTCACGATGTAACGAACAAACACGTAACTGAATTCATGATTTGAAAGATAAATTTACAGATATGAATAATAACTAGTGAATTGCAGATTAGATCACAAAGGAAATTCCAAAGTAATGATATTAATCTCTTCAAACGATTTGTTTCTTCAAGCCAAGAAAATTAGAGAGAGAAAATATCAATGTGTTGTCTCAGCTAAAACTTAAGTGCGGCTCTCTCCCCTTTTGTGGAATAATAATATTAGAAAACCCTCCTATAGGTCTTTAAATAGTCAACCCTAAATAAGAAAATAAAATAAAATTTTAAGATTTTCTTCAGGATGGGTGACAGCATTCTTGACAGCGCGTCATAAGTATGACGACGTGTGCAGGATGCCGTCAAAGTTTCCAGTGAATTACTATCTTCTGACTTTTTTGACGGCAAATCTGAAGGCGTGTCAAATATGTGACGGCCCATGAAAAATATCATCATATCTTCACTGGAAATCAGCATAATCTGTCTCAGGTTGACGGCCACTTTGACAACCCGTCCTATGCTTGATGGCGCTTTCAAAACGTAATCACATTTCATCTCAATTCCTCAGGTTCTGTATAAGTTTGACAACAATTTTGATAGCCTGTCATATGTCTGATGACGCTTCAGAAATGGCGTCAACTTCAGTATAACTCATTTGTACCAGATTTCAACTAATTTATTCTTATTTGCTTTGGTTTCCTCCCCGATCACTTGTATCTGCATTAAAAAAATAAAACAATCAAAAAAACAACAAAAGTTGCTTAAGACTTCATGATTATTTTGAGCTAAAAAGCATTAAATGTGTTAGCTTTTGCTCACACATCAACACCCTCAACTTAAAATAACCGTTTGTCCTCAAGAAACAAACTAACTAAGAGAATACAAAGAACATTCAACAGTCAACAACCATTTTAGCTCAAAACTCAGTTACCACCTCCTAGGTCAACCAATTTAAACTATTGTGTATCTTATTGAAAAACAGCAATGTAACACAAAGGATTCCAGCCATGGCATCAACTAAGTACCAACAATCATGCTTATATCAATATGATACTACCCCAAAAAGTAAGTCACCTAGCAAAATACTAGTGTGCCCTCACAACAAAGAAATTCCCCTTTTTCTCTAATCTCAGAAATCAAAATTTAAACATGGGGCTTTGTACAAAAACACTCACTCTCAAAACGAAGTTCCAGCCAGTGTATGCCAAATACCATATGCTTGCCCTTATCTTCATTACCAAGGTATCCAGATAGATGAGTTAGGATCACTTAGGTATTTCTCGGCTTGTAACGCAGGCTAAGGGCTAGTATGATATTAAATGGCATTTAGAGTGAATAACCTCTTTGGCACTACCTTAACTTGTGGGGTCCACTTATTAACCTCTTTTTCTCTCTTTTTCTTTTCTTTTCTATTCCTCTTTTCCTCTTTTTATCTTTTCCTCTTTTCTTGATCACCCATTATTCAAGATGGATGTGACTTTTCTTGTTCATTCTTTTTCTTTTATTATTCCTTTTCACACCACCCAATTTATTCTTTTTCTTTTATTCTATCTCTCTCCATACCCAGTTTACATTACGCACCCCTATGATAGCCACCCTCAACTAAGGTTGTTTGCCTAAGTCAAGGTGAACAGTGTCCAAGAAGGACCAGGGCCAAAACAGGTTTATTATGATCTAAACAAGAAGGTGATAGGGGTCATAGAAAGAAATGGTCAATTCTGGCTAAAAATAGGGATTAAGTGATAGCATACATCATAGGAAAGGTTATTTAGGCTAAAAGTTGCTAAAAGTCAAAACGGCCTATGATCCTTTCCTAACCCCTATCTTTCAACTAAGGTAATACGAACTGGGCAAGTTCTAGATTCAGCAGTATAAAGGGAACTAAGATCTCTAACACACACATGGAACACAAGTGTATTACCATCTACTACTCATCTAGTCCGTGCAATTGTTAGCAGTTATTATCAAGAAAATAAAACTTAATGCCATAACAAGATGCACAGTGGTTACACATGAATACAATTCACACAGCTACCACATAGATAATTGGAGAGGTAGTTACCATTCCAAGAAAATTCAACAAAAATATGTCAACTGCTATAGATACTTATTTTTCTCCCAGTTAACCACAACATATCACAATGCAAAAAAATACGCCTAAACATGCCAACTCTACTAGGAACAAGACTCCGAGGAAAAGAGGCACGGCAACAAAAACCCACGGAGGACATCAACACCCACAAGTAGCCCCACCCTCAACTTAAAATCATGCAATTTCTCTAATGCGTCAAACCAAAACAAAAGAGTTAGAAACATACCTGTGGCACCATGGATGCAAAGATCTGATGTCAATCACATAAGACGAATACAAATAACAAAATACCTGGGGTTGCCTCCCAAAAAGCGCCTGGTTTAACATCGCGGCCCGACTCAGTTATCTTGACTACTCAGACTTCGTCAAGATACCTTGTTGATAATTATTTATGTATCCACTTGGACGATTTGAAACGTCGGCCCAACTTTTGATCAATACATCTTCGAGGTGTGTTGGGAAAATATGAGGGCATGATAAGGAATGTTCTATCACGCCACTTCGAAGACTTGAACTGCTTGCCTAATTTTGCATCAAAATTTCGTGTGGACTCATTTGGAAACAGTGAGAATCTTAAACAACCACTAAATGGACATCGATCTTTAAGCTCCCTGGCCTTCAATATTGGGGTTTTAGTATACCCTTTTGGAAGGAGAAACTCCAAAATATAAGAATCTTCCTCCTCATTTTCAAAATTCATCATTTTCTTGGGTGATTCGACTTTCATCATATCCACTAAGCATAATGTTGAAAAGTGATCTGAATGAGGACTAACCCTCAATTTTGGAATAACTTCCCTATTAGTATTTTTTCCCAAAAATGGACTAGAGTCTCCATGAGGATTGTGCTTGATTTCAACTTTTGAATATAATACAATTTCCTCATCCTTGGCATCTTCATTCATGAATGGTTCAGTTGGTTGGAAAATCACCGAGGGTTGCTCAACATCAAGCTCATCATCAATATCAAATTCTTGCTCTTCATCCTCACACTCTTACATTATTTTGAATAATTCCACAGACAAGATAGCATCTAAACATAATGTAGAAAAGTGTTTTGGATGATTGACCTCGATATCTATCTATTCAATCCTTTCTCTTCCCTTGTTAAATGCCCTAATGTATTGATGTATGTCACATATGGTATCATTTGTTGTGTCTATACGATCCAGCATTAGTTGAAGCATAGCTTCAATGTCACTCTTTACAGTCTTTATTCTTCCTTTTCTTGACCATAACACCTTTAATACTCATAAGAAGAACTAAAACTTGGGTTAGTGCAATAGGGGGAGGGGGCATTTGGGCGATCACTCTAATGTCCATATCAACCACCACATAAAGAACAATCATACTCCCGGTAGGATGGATATGGTGCACACATCTTTCTCCGAAGAGCATATCTACAATCTTGCCAAAAGTGAGGTCCATCACAACATAGACATGGATCATCAAGATAAGATTTCCAACCACCAAGCTCATGTTCATTCCACGATGCCATAGTAATAAGTAAACTAAAATAAAAATCTACCTAACACAAGAAATAAAAGAAAACTAAAAACAAATATTTACAAGTTTGAATTCAAGCTAGTAGGCTAAAATTCTAAACCAACTCAAAACGCCTAATTGTTCCCCGCAAATGGTGCTATTTTTTTGATAACTCTCAACTTACACCTCAATTTAGTGCAAGGTGATCGTCATCAATATATTTACCCACCTTTAGAGTCGGGGTCGAATCCACAGGGAACAATGTGTGTGGCGATTAAACTAGTTTGAACCTAAAGCTACAAGTCAAATTCAAACAACTGACACGTAAAGATAAATGGGGGTTTTGAGTTTAACAAGTAATTGTTGGTCACCTTGTTTTCAATTTGTAATCAAGAGTTTATGAAATAACAAGGATTATGTTCACTAGGGCTTATGGTACATGACAGATACTAAAATTTACTTGGCTATCTTTATCAATCGTATGCTTAAATGTCTCTCGACCTATTCAAGCGTCTAATTCCCTAATCCTCTAGGACTTAGGGAATCGCTTATCGCTACACAGATTTTACCTCAGGTTAATTAACCTTGTTATAGCACTGATTATTAAATGAAGCCTTTTCGAGTCCCTATTGATAACTCACTTACTACTGTTTATGATTTCTTTCTCAAGAAAACCAAAGTAGGCACGCCTATTGTTTGCAACCAACAGACATAAATTATAGTCTCAGAATTATTAAGAAATCCTAACACCTATTAAACCTTGAGTATTTAACACCTTATCATGACCTAACCCTAGATCCCATAAACCAGGTTAATGGAATTTAGCCACTCATAATGTAACAAATGAAACACATAATTGAATTCATGATTTGAAAGATAAACTTATAGAGATGAATAATAACTATTGAACCGTAGATTAGATCATAAAGGAAATTCCAAATTAATGATATTAATCTCTTCAAAGGATTTTCTTCTTTAAGCCAAGAAAATTAGAGAGAGAAAATATCAATGTGTTGTCTCACCAAAAACTCAAGTGCGGCTCACTCCCGTTCTGTGGAATAATAATATTAGAAAACCCTCCTACAGGTCTTTAAATAGTCAACCCTAAATAAGGAAATAAAATTAAATTTTAAGATTTTTTTCAGGATGGGTGACGGCATTCTTTACGGTGCGTCATAAGTATGACGGCGTATGCAGGATGTCGTCAAAGCCTCCAGTGAACTACTATATTCTGATTTTTCTAACGTCAAATCTGATGGCGTGTCAAATATGTGACGGCCCATGAAAAATGTTATCACATCTTCACTGGAAATCAACATAATCTACCTCAGGTCGAAGGCCACTTTGATAGCCCGTCCCATGCTTGACGATGCTTCCGAAACGTCGTCACATTTCATATCAATTCCTCAGTCTCTATCTAAGTTTGATGGCAACTTTGACAGCCTATCATATGTCTGGCGGCACTTCAGAAATGGCGTCAACTTCAGTATAGCTCATTTGCACTAGACTTCAGCTGATTTATTCTTATTTTCTTTGGTTTTCTCCCCGATCACTTCTATCTGCATTAAAAAAATAAAATAATCAAATAAAACAATAGATGCTTAAGACTTCACAATTATTTTGAGCTAAAAAATATTAAATGTGTTAGCTTTTGCTCACACATCATACATGACTGACTGAATTCTAATGATCATCGCTTGACTGATAGTATCATGAAAACATGACACTAGCTCTAGGCACACAGCTAAATTTTTGGGTACAAGTACCCCCAGGAATCGATAGCATGAAACTGACAAGACTTGACACTTCTTGAACACATAACCAATATCAACAATTCATACTACAATAAGTTTGGGATTTCATGAAGCACATAGTTATCATAATGTTGTACGTGGATGGAATTGCATATAGACATGTCATACTTTCATCAACCTAATCTCATGGACATTCCCTCAACCATTCATAATGCACACAATATCATAAAAGTCATTCTTGGTCATAGGATAAAGCATTCATTTATCACTTGGGTCACAATTAAGCTATAGTCCATGGTTGCTATTCTCTTAAGCATTTTATCAAACACCTAGGATGCATAACTTAGGGCAGAGGCATGACCATCAAATTAACACAACAAAACTCCATATTTCAACTCAATTTCACATGTTTCAGACCACATACTAGCATAGGTCATTAACAACACATAAAGATTCCAACTTGGGAATCATACAATCATAATCACATGAACATAATCAAGCCATAAGAAAATATTCACAATACAATATTTAAAACTTGATTCTTGGGCTTCATGGATGAAAGGAATCCATGAATGAACATTGTGCATACCTTAGTTCTTGATTCTATAAAGATTATTGGAGAGATTCTTGAATTCGAGTCTTGAATATGAATCCCTAATTAAAAACGCTAGCTTGTTCTTGAGAGAAACTTGAGAGAAACCCTATATTTTGAATAAAATATGGCTAAATCATATGTTATTGGGTTTATATAGGGTTAAGAAATTGACCCTTTTAACCCTTGGATGCATATTATTATTTTTGAGAAAATTTCCCAATTTAGCAGGCTGGCGCGATGCAGTGCTATTGCGCCGTGTCACTGGAAATTGCCAACTTGGAACTGAGATAACAGTGCGATGCGGTGAAATCACGTTGCAATACTGGATGGGACTTGGAAGTTCACCACGATGTGGTGATATCACACTGAGACACTAGAAAAAGGATAATTCTAAATTTGAGCCCTGGTGCGACTTGCCATAATCATGGAGGCTCACTGAATTTTGACGATTGCTATTTTGACCGGCTCCGCAATGCACTGATGGCTCAGATGGGACACTGTCTTACTAAAATGGCTCTAACTCTTCACCCGGGTGTCGGATTTGAACAAATTTGGTATCAATGGAAATCTTATTGAATTTCTTATATGAAAGAAAGTAAAAATCTTGAAAATACCATATGTATAAAAATGGATTCATCTTTTAAACAAGTCTTTAATTTTTTGGGGATGAATCTAAGCTAGGTAGAAGTATGGGGTATTACAATATCTCCACCTTGGGAACTTTCATCCTCGAAAAGATAGAAGAAATGATAAGCTGAAGTACATGCTGAACATGAACAACTGAAACATGACTACTTGATTGACATTACTGCAATTTATACTGAGCATGCATATCTGATGCATGATTTTATGACTGAGCTGATGCATGACTGTATGACTAAAAGTACTGATAAGCTGATCATGTATATCTGATGCATAAATACATAACTGAAATGACTCATTAATATGTGAATGAACATGTAAGGGTAAAGATAGCAGGTTTGAAATTAAAATCGAGCATGGAACCTAATACCACATTTGTAACTAAAACCTTAACATTAAACTAGATAAGCTTAAGAAAAGCTATTACCTTGGGCTAAGCCTAAGCTTAATTACTAAATATGAATTAGCAAAAATATGAGAACGTAACTAGGTCTGGAACGTGATACATGAGCTGAATATCATGATCTGAACTGAGTACCTTGAACACATGGCATACGACCGAAATTGGAGCTAAAAGGTCAACCTATGGGTACCCACTACTCTAAACTAGATTCATTACGTAAAGAAAGAATGGGATGATTTTGTCATGAACATTTGGGGGTTCATAGTGTATCTCCCTCTTGGGACACTATGTCCTTAGAAGAATACTAACTTGACTGTGGTGCTGAGGAAAATAGGGATGATGCATGGGGCACCTACGGACTAAATCGTGACTGAATATCTAGGATCTAAAACTAAGTCATAATGCATGAACGGAGCTGATCTCACAACTACTAAGACTTTCTATCTTGGAATAGTTACATTCGTGAGATTTTTGATTGTAGGACTAGGTGGAAAAAATAGGAAACCACACCATATGAACTTGATGCCTGATTTCTAAACTGGATTACTGGCTAATCGATTTAACTCATACTGAAAACTTATACTTAACTGAAGCACTTCTTCTTTAACTGAGACTACAAAAGATATTCGCATGAGCACTGAGCGTGAATGCCTAAACATACTAACTTATCTGATTAACTAGATGACTGATATCTGAATATTGGGTCTGCAAGATGGAACTATACTTAGTCTTGAATAACTGGACTGCAACTGCAAAGCGTTATGCATAGGAGATGAGGACTAACTGAGTGACATGAGATATTGAGCATGAACTGAGGGTAATTGTGTTATTTGATAATGCAACACTAAGAGTACAACATTCTTCTAGAATAGTCTTGTAAACTGAGGTATTGGAAAGCTGACAACTGAGTGACTGATAACTGTACGTTATGATCAAGTAAACCTAAAATTGATTGAGTTATCGACCTGATTACTGAACTAAAACTGGGACTGATATTGAGATTGTAAATAAGACAGTAATCGAGAGTGTAACTATAACTAAGACTGTAGCTGGGAATGAATACAGGTTTTTGATAACTAAGGTTTACACTGGTACTGAAGTACTAAATTCTGAGACTAAACACTGATTACAGAGTTCTGAACACTGAAACTATAACTGACATGGTAACTGCATTTTTAGATAGCCACAAAGTGACGACTAACATAAGTCGAGGATCTGAATGTATACTCTTACTCACACTCTGTACTTTCCTAACTTCTAATTATAACCTCTTGCTACCCCTTTACTGGCATACTAACATGAAATTCAAGGCCTATCTTCATCATTACACCCTCGTGTAAAATAATCATGCAACAATATTCCCTTAATCATGAAATATTTACTCTCTCCCATCTAAGCGACTGCTCATCACCATACTATTTTCATAGAGAGAGCTTACTGAAGGATTAAATCAGGAGGACCTGAAACATGAATCGACACTAACTGAACTTGACATTTGACTAAAGCTTGAGGAATAGAATATAAACATCATGGATTTACCAAGAGGTCTGAACTGAGGATATATATGACATAGTTTAAGCTTGGCCAATCACTAGGAGTGGAACATAAGTCATATGGGCTGAATATACCATAAAACATGGCATGAGTACATGAGTTGTGAGCTGCATAACCTGAGTTAGAGTTTTCTGTATTCGTGGGACATGATTTATATTACTGAGGGGAATAGAACTAAACTCCTTATGCTGGGAACTGGAATTTTACATGATTCTATGGAAAACATATGAACATAAGCTCTATTCATGGAACTGAGATGTGAAGCATGAATAGGCATCATGTTGACTGAAGTACTAAACTTTACACTGAGATAAGGATGAGTCAGGGAATCGTCTTCCCCTTACTGCTTTTCTATATATACTGACACTATTACTAGGATCTGAGAGCCTACTCGATCACTTGATCTATCATCTCCACCTTAGATTTAAGTTATCATCATAAGTCTATGAGCACTTTACTAAACTCTGAACTAGAGTACAATCATTGTCACCTACTAATACTCTGTTCGACACATTCTTACCTTACTAAACACATTATCTACTTCTGTTTCTTTATAGACTACTATTACCACATCACATCAATCACATCTACACCTTCATACTTAGTATCAAATTAATAACTTAAGTGCTAGCTTGCACTATTCAAGCTTACTGATTTACTATGGTATATCTATCCCCATGAATACATAATTTGTTCAACCTGGATAATGTTATCCCAACTCTACTACTACTAAACTCCTGAATTTATGCTTCTAACTCTAGGTCATATGTATCATAGAATTTTGAGAAGGGATCTGATGACATATGAGTTCTCATGATCATGAATAAGAGTTGTACAAATTTGGAGCATAACTGAACTGATGGGATACTTTTGAGATTGTGGGTAATCCCATAACTGTCTGCGGGGACTATCTGAGAAATCCCTACCCCTAGGACCTTGAGCTTCACTGTTTCTGTTATCTTAAAAGTAAGGTAAAGTTGACATAAGTGGAGCATGATGAGAACCTACATAAATTTCTTAGAGAACCTTTCTATAGCATGATCTAAAACATAAAAGAAGGGAAATAGTTCCTACAATATCTCATAGCCTCCTGCACATAAGTGTGATGCACAATACACCCATGCACAAGACCTTACTAGATGTGGCTTTACAGACTTCCTAGGACACTGTTAAACCTTAGGCTCTGATACCAAGTTTGTAACGCCCCAAATCTGGTACCCAAAATGTTACACGATTCTCATAACCCCATAGGACCATAAGATAACCTATAACTAATATCTGTAACTAAGCACTGAATAATATACTGTAAATATGCAGAATATAAGATGTAAGGACATAAGGTTCAAGACTGAACTAATACTGACTATTGAAAAATGTCTGAAATAGGGTATAAAAATACCCAAAAATTGAAATAAACTATCTAAAAATATGTTGTAGTCAGAAAGCCTCTAAACTATCAAAAATCTGTAGAGTTGATAGGATATATCCCCAAATAACTCTGAATAACTGAAATAATAAAGCACTAAAATAATTATGTTATCCTCTAATGATGAGTAATCACTGCTAGTTTGGCTGATAAAGTCTGATCTACTAAAGATGCTCGGGAGCTCATGCTTCTAGACCTATGGTATAAAACACCATAGCAAAAATGCATTAGTACATTGAATGTACTAGTATGCAAGTGAGGAAGGATAAATGTAAGGGTTTATTTGCATGAACAATAATAACTTACTGTATAACATAAACTTAAGAATACATGCATGAATACATAACTGTAACTGAGATTGTGATAGGACTAAATACTGAGTTCTAACTATTGAGTCTACTGATAATAGAGATTTACTGATATTTGAGTACTGATAATAGGTCACTGAATGACTAAGTCTATTAAGCACTGAGGAACTAATATCATATTACTGATAAAGGAATGACTGATTCTGACAGTTCTGATTATAAAGAACAAGTCTGATTAACTGTATCTCACAATCCTAAAACTAAATACTGATAACATGAGTTTTGTATAAATTAATTTACTATTTACTAGGTTCATGATAATATGATTACTGATTCTGAATATTGATAACATGAATGACTATATCTGACAGTGCTGATACTGATGGAACTAGCTAAGTTTTGAACTATACTGATTTGACTGTATCTGACAGTCCTAGATTTCTATAGAACTGAACTGAGTTCTATTACTGAGACTAGATCTGAGATTAAGACTGTAGGAAGTAATCATCTAACTAACATGCCCCAGAACTGAACTGGTGGGGTCTAACCTGTAACCCCAACTAAAAGGGTGTCAATACTGTGCCACGAGTAAAGACAAGCTGTGAGGTAACCCTCTTTGATGGAAAGCTCTTCCATCAACCCTCCTGTAGGAATAACCTTTAACAAGATGTATTATCTGTTATATGCATAGGGGTATATCTCAGTCTATGCTGGCTACGTAGTTTTGTAATGCAAGGATTACTTTTAGGAATCAGACTCTCTACTGAATAACAGGTGAGTCCCCCTCCTTGGGTTTACTCAGTTCTGAATCCTACTCCTAACTGAATAAACACTGGATTAATTATACTGAACTGAACTATTACTGATGCTATTATTTAGCGAAGCTAAACTGAGTTCGCTGAGTTTTGTTGACTGATGGAATTCTACTGAGATCTGAGGACCGACTGAAGGTACTGAAGTTACTGAGATTTTTGGGAATACTGAGGTTACCGAGATTACTGAGTACTGAGATCACTGAAATTACTGGACTACTGAGATTACTGAGATTTCTAAGATTACTAAGATTACTAAATGAGACTTGACTGATACTGAGTTTCCCTGCGTCGCATAACTGACTGAATTCTACTGATCATGGCTTGAATAAGAGTATTGTGAAAACATGACACTAGCTCTAGGCACACAGCTAAATTTTTTGGGTACAAGTACCCCCAGGACTCGATAGCCTGAATCTTACAAGACTTGACACTTCTTGAACACATGACCAATATGAACAATTCATAATACAATAAGTTAGGGATTTCATAAAGCGCATGGTTATAATAATGTTGTACGTGGATGGAATTGCATATAGACATGTCATACTTTTATCATCCTAATCTCATGGACATTCCCTCAACCATTCATAATGCACATAATATCATGGAAGTCATTCTTGGTCATAGGGTAAAGCATGTATTTATCACTTGGGTCACAATTACGCTATAGTGCATAGTTTCTATTCTCTTAAGAATATTATGAAAAACCTAGGTTGCATGACTTACCCTCAAATTAACACAACAAAACTCTATATTTCAACTCAATTTCACATGTTTCAGACCACATACTAGCATAGGTTCATGAACAACGCATAAAGATTCTAACTTGGGAATCATACAATCATAACCACATGAACGTAATCAAACCACAAAAAATATTCACAATACAAGATTTAAAACTTGATTCTTGGGCTTCATGGATGAAAGAAATCCATGAATGAACACTGTGCATACTTAGTTCTTGATTTTATGAAGATTGATAGAGATATTCTTGAATTTAAGTCTTGAATATGAATCCCCAATTAAAAACCATCGCTTGTTCTTGAGAGAAACTTTAGAGAAACCCTATATTTTGGATAAAATATAGCTAATCATGTGTTATTGGGTTTATATAGGGTTGAGAAATTGACCCTTTTAACCCTTGAATGCATATTTTTATTTCTAAGAAAATTTCCCTATTTGGCATGCTGGTACGACGCGGCGCTATCGCACTGTGTCACTGTAAATTGCCAACTTGGAACTGGGCTGACGGTGCGATGCAGTGAAATTATGTTGCAATACTGGATGGGACCTGGAAGTTCACCACGATGCGGTGGTATCACACTGAGACACTATAAAAAGGACAAATCTAAATTTAAGTGCTAGAATGACACGCCATAATCATAGAGGCTCACTACATTTTGATGACTGCCATTTTTACATACTCCGTGATGCGCTAATGGCTCAGGTGGGACACTGTCTTACTAAAATGGCTCTAACTCTTCACCCGAATGTCAGATTTGAGCGAATTTGGTATTGATGGAAAGCTTATTAAATTTCCCACATGAACAAAAATAAAAATATTGAAAATACCACATGTATAAGAGTGGATTCATCTCTAAAACAAGTCTTTGATATTTTTGGGATGAATTTAAGCTAGGTAGAAGCATGGGGTATTACAAAATCCAATGAGAAGAATCTAGTCACATATGAATTGTGTTTTGAACTAAGGCATTTGCCTATGAATGTTAATGATTTGTAAATGGTTTTATGATAGTTTTATGGGTCATAATCTTACTTGAATCATAACCTTGGTGGTTTAATTGGCTAAATGGGTTCGATTCCTAAATAGTGAATTAAATTATTATCTCGGTTTAGACAATAGGTTCAAGTCCCAAAGTTTATTGTTAATGGTTATATCATGTTGTACACTTGCAATTGGAGTTGGTTTAATTATACCAATGGGATTCCTTTGTTAAGTAATTGGATTAACGGTTGTGTGTATGTACAATGAATGTTTTAATTGGGCTTTAAAGAGGGATGTGTAAAAAGCCATGAAAGTGGAGTCCGAAGGACTAACACTGAAAATATTGCTAGTTGGTGCAGATTTCTATATGATCGGGAGGTTTGAATCCCCCAAATAGATATATGAATAGGAGATTTAAGTCCTCCATGTTATATACATTGGTTCTTAAGTCACCTTGATTATGTAGGGAGGTTCAAGTCCCCTATATAGGCAAATACGGATATAGATATTCTCTAGTACATGTGGCTACACATACTAGGCCATTCCAGCTAGGAGAGAGCAGGTCCCATATAGCCTGTGAGTGCCTTGTTATATGACAGTTAAGCTACACAGCCTAGTTAAGGTTTTCAAAGAGCATGCTAAACTCGATTCCCTATACTGGCATACTATATATGTATGTATGTGGTTGAATATGATGATTTGACTTGGTTTGAATAATGGTATTATTTTATTCCTCAATCCCTGAGTTACATACTAGCTCTCCAATCGGTAACCATCTTCGAATATTGTATCCCCATGCAATGTAGCAATTGAAACTTCTTCTACTTTTTCTACGTAATGATCATGTGTTTGAGTGGTTCATGGGTTGACTTTGCAGTGGTGAGTTTCAATACTTCAAAAGGCTTTATTTTATGGTCCTTATATTTTGTGTCTCAGACATTGTTTAAACTTTGTTTGTGCTACTGCCGAAGGCATGTCCTGATATTTTACTGACTTTGGATTTATAAAGATTTTGTTGGATTATTGTGGACTTGGGTGTGTTTTATTGGTGGATTGGTTTAGACATTTCATGAGTTATGATTAGTCTTATTTTTCACTATATTATTATATATTCCAAATTGATTTGACTCTTGAGGTTGTTGTGTAGACTAGGTTAGGTGAAGGAGGTGATATCTGCTCTACGTGGGACTTAGGATACCTATCATAGAATAGCCCTAGTTCAAGTCGTGAAAAATATCAAGTTAGATCAAGGGATTGCCTTGACTCTAAGTAAAAGGCATACACCAGTGTATGCCCCAAGAATAGAAAATAAATGAAAACTAACAACCTCACCAACTTCAATCAATCCGTAAGTGTATTCCCCCATAATGGTGCCCAAATTTAATGTCGCCCATGATAATACCTCCAAGAAGTATCACGCGGTCACTCTCAAATATATAACCCAACAAAGGTTGGGGTCAGACCCACATGGAATAGGCCAAATATTTATCAAAAACTTGATAAAGTATCCTAAAAAAAATAAAAAAATAAATGGGGGGATTGTTTAGAGAACAGTATCAATAGGAACAATTCTTGATCGCTTTGGGTTGAAATCAATAAGTAATGACCCTTATGGTCTTTTCTCATAATTTCATTTATTTTCACCATTAGGGCTTCTCCATAGCTTCCATAAGTCATTTATGACTTGTTGGGATGACAGTTCAATTACAGGGAAATTCCTTTAGTTTGTAGTGCTAATTCCTTGTCTAGAGGTCTTCATTGGTTCTAAATGGCCATCGAGAAAACACTTCAGCAAAAAAATCTTGGATGTAAAGTCCAACTATACTAACATTCCTGAATATCAATTTTAGTCTATGTAGACCTTTGGTTCGGGTCCTAATGCACCCAAGCTCATTTCGACCTATTGGTCGAAAAGTTAAAAAATTAATAATATGGGTGTGGGACCCTCATTTGGTATAAATGATCTTGGATGGAAAATTTGACTTCGCCAACACATTTGGAATGTTGAATTTAGTAGGTTACATAGTTTATTTGCAAAAATCAAACTCTGAATAGGTTCTAAGGGTTAAAAATAAGTTTTGGACTTTGGTGCATATGTGATCACATTTGGGGAATTATGATAACACTATTGTGATCACGAAAATTACCTTGTGATCACAAAACTACGACATCAATTAGTAGGTCTACGATAGCAATATCTCCTTACATAAGGGGCTACAAATAGCCCTCAATATCGTGATTTTGGTCATTTTCTCTTTATCCATGAAAGCTAAAAGCCCTAAATGAGTGTGATAACTCAAAATTGAGTCTTATGGGTGACTGAGAAATAAAGATGAGATATTGGTGAATGGTTTAAGGTTTTGTGATTCGTCTTTGAGGAAGGCTTCTACCTACTCTTCTTTGAAGATGATATGTGTTATATATATGGCATATGAATGTTAAGTTTGACTTTGAGTGGAATAACTTAGTCTTAATTATTGAAGTTTAGGGATTAGATGAGGTTTTTAGACCCGTAAGGCGAAATTCTTATTACCTTTTAGAATCCTATTGCCTTCTCCCTAAATTAAACTAATTTGTAGATCTATTGTGATATGATTCAAGGTTTGGGATGTGATTTAAGTGTTGAAATTTTTGTTAGTATGAATAACTTTAGGTGGGATAGCCTAGTGATCTTGAAACCATAATTTTAGTATAGTTGACTTAAATGCCCATGTTTCTAAATGAAGTTCTTAACTTAGGGTTGATTATGGCTTACTTGACATCTAGAAGTTGAACTAGATGCCTTAACCTAGTTTAGGTCATCGATTTCCAAAATATGGAAATTGAGGATTAGAAATGGGATCGTCCGACCTACTTAGGCCAAGACTTGTGTTAGCCTTTGTGAACTTAGCAATGGATACTAGGTATAGTTGAGACTATTGAGCTTTAGAATAAGTTTACTTCCCGACTTGGTAAATTGTGATTACTTACCTCGAATTATGACTAATGTCTTATGGCCATGATATTCCTTATGGAAGTGCTATTGGGCCTTTAGAGATGTTATTTTTTCTTATACATGATATTGGACTTTTAGAGATGTTATTTCCTCTTAGACATAATATTAGGCCATTAGAGATGTTATTTCCTCTTAGACGTGATACTGAGCCTTTAGAGATATTATTTCCTCTTAGATATTATATTGGGCCTTTATAGATGTTATTTCCTCTTAGACGTGATATTGGGACTTTAGAGATAGTATTCCTCTTACATATTATAATTGGCCTATAGAGATGATATTCTTCATAGTTATAATATATCTCCTAGATATGAGAATCCTTACTTATAATATGCCTCCTAGATGTGAGATGATTACAATTATATTTTGTGGCCTATGAATATGTTATACCTCATAATTAGGCTATGACTTATGAATACAATATGGTTTACTAACATGAGTATAGATATGAGTTTCGAATAAGTATGTGGACCTAAGGTCATGACATATATGTTGTAATGATTCCTGACACATTATTGGGCCAAGGGTTGTGGTATGAAATCAGTTTGATATCCGAGAAGTAATTGTCCTTGTAAAGGATATGGTTGTAGTCTATGAATATATATATATATATATATATATATATATATATATATATATATATATATATATATATATATGTGTGTGTGTTTATATACACATCTCTCTGGTATAGTATGGGATGGAGGAAGATGCGGTATGATGTTTATGATTCCAATGTTTGAATATTGATGATGGCATACATATATTTGGTACATTCATGATCATTATGTTGGTAAATAATATAATTCTTGTTAAAATATGATATTATGACTATTCTCCCAAAATAAAGGTTAAAACCCACTTTTCATCTTAAAAACAAATTTCTTTACAATGATAACCACCTAACGTAATAGATCGTCTATGTGTATAAAAGAGATTGATAATGTTGATTTAAAGATCTAATCGAGACAGATACAGTTCAATGAATTTACACTATTATTTACTACAATTATGAGATATTCTAACCCTTTCTACTCTTTATAATGATTTAGTCTCGAAGATTACTCCGGGAAATGGATTTACAAAATTACACTCTTATTAGCCACTGCTTGAGTTTGTCCACCTATTATATATATGCTTATTAATACTGGGATTTGATGAAGATGAATTATGGAAATATACTCTACCTTGCTTCTCTTTTTATGCTTATTTACTTTAGCCCTCGTAGGGCCTATTTTTTACTCTAGCCCTCGTAGGGCCTACTCTTTACTTTATCCCTCGTGGTGCTTGCATTTTACTTTCACCTTTGAAGATGTCTATCTCTATTATTAACATTGATGCCAGTAAGGTCAGAGGATATTATGATGATATGATAATACCCAGCAAGGCCGAAGGATATTATGATGATACAATAATACCTAACAAGGACGGATGATACTATGATGATTTGATGATACCCGATAAGGTCAGAGAATATTATGATGATGATATTGATACCCGCAAGTCTAAAGGATAATTATATTGATATGCCTATGTGTACATCTACTGATTTGAGTTTGGCAAGCCATATGTATGGCATTTATTTATATATATTGCAAGTCCTAAGGATGATTATGATGATGATGGTTATGATAGTGATTGTTATGACATTGGTATTGTGATATTATGGATTCAGTTGCATTCATACTTACATCCATATCGCCTATTACTAGTATGTACCTATATCTATTAGTGTGTATGGGGTGGTTAAATAGATATGAGTAATGGCTATGAGTTGTGTTGTTGTATACTGATTGAACCTTATAAGCCAGGGACAGTGAGGGAATGCATAGGATTGGTTAGGTATTTAATTCTTCGAATAGTTGGTTGCTCGCATTGTTATTATTATTGTTATGATCATTGTTATGGCTTCGAGACTTGAAGTATGATTTTGACCTCCTTTATCTAGCGATTATATTATTATGCATGACCAACTAATGAATTTATATATGGATTAGAACCCAGAGTATTCTAGCACTAGCTCCTGCTATGAGTATAAGATCTTAAATAGCTAGCCTGATGATCTAGGTTGTACTTTGAGTAAAGCTTCATTATATACTTATGCATATATATATGTATACCTAGCTATACATAGCTGTGGTATTATCATATATCCCTTCTATTTATTGATTTATATTATATATTCATTACGTGGCTTTGTATACTTATATATATATCTTACTTTTGACTTTACTTTGTATATTGGATAATGATATACGGCATAGTGTTTAGATTCATAAGTATGGTAGGAATAAGCTAGTGCATTCTTATTACTTTATTAGCCTTAAATTGCTAGTATGTTGGACATAAATAGGATAGTTTATCCTTATAATTTCATTGGTTGTCTTATATTGTTGTTGGGCAATTGAGTGTAGTTTTCATTATGTTAATATGTAATATATATCTAATTTATCTTTGGATCTCATTTGGTAGTTTCCTACTAAGTACCATTTGTTTAGTACTCATGCTATACATCTGTAGCCTGCAGATCATAAGTACGGTATATCATCATTGATGTGTGCATCGTGTGGAGCAGCCTTAGTTCAGAGACTTAGAGTGAGCTCCTAACATTCAGAGTATTACTTAACTCTCTCTTATGTATTTGACTATTCTTCATGATGTATTCAAAGATAAGTTATATCAGTGTAATTTCCTTATTATTTTCCTTTTGTACTCTTGCTATATTAGAAGCTCTTGCACTGATACTACCAAGTTTTGGGATTTTATTATGTATTTGATTCTCTTATTTCCTCTATTCCACATTCTTTTCTATTTATATTTGGGCAGTCCGTTATTAGCCATTTCGAACTATGGGATTGGCTTTCCTACTGGCAGGTTATAGTAGGTGCCATCTTGACTTAAAAACTAGATCATGACAAATTGGTATCAAAACCTAGGATTAACCATTGTGGTGTGTTAGTACAAGATCTATGTGTTTAGTACAGTCTTATGGAGATGATGTTCGTAACCTATCTTTGGGAGGCTATAGGTACATTTTAGGAAATTTACTTCTTGACTCCTTATCATGTGTCTACATTTCTATGAACCTTAAACATATTCTTTAACTCTATTTTGTCCCTAATGAATGATGCAAGACGAGCAATATTTTCAACGGATGCAGATGAGACATCAGCAAGTATTTTTAAAGCTTTGGCACAGCATCAAACTAGGGGGTCATATATGGATATTGAAAATCTTCAACATCAGCTAGAAGGATTTAGGGTCAGCTTAGGCTCCGGTAGAGCTCGAGGCTGCCTCATCCCTTTGAGGTTCAGTATCAGGAATCTGAGTCATGTTGCAAATCCCTCCCAGCTATGGATGATATTCGATTCATTGAGCAATTCTCAAACCAAGTTGATTCTATTAATGTTCATCAGGGTTCATTGTTAGATTTTGAGTATGAGATTGGGTTTCTAAATTAGGTTAGCCATATTCTTGTGCTATACTCTTTTGAGTTAGACATGGTGTGTGGATTTACTAGAGGACCCGTGTTTCCACTTTGTTTGGATTCAAAGCATATGATATCAATTAGGTATTTCTTCTCTCAAGTTTTTTATTATGTGATATCCAGGAAAATAGCATGCATTGAGACTTATAAAGGTGGTGTTAAGAAGCCATTCCATCAGTATAGTACCATTGGTATTTTATCCAAGAGCTTGTTTTGGTTTTGATGAGATGAGACATTGGGTTGGAGAGTGCCCTAGATGTGAGTTAGTGATTAGATAGAGCTAGAATGCATTCCCCACCAGCCTGAGTTCCTAAGATAGGCTATGATTGTGGGAAGGATGGCTATGCTGCTAGAATTTGCTCTTAAGTGTCAATTAGCCATCCATTTGAGCTTAGTTGTGTTGCTCTCTAGGATTAGAGCTTCAGGAGTTTGTTACTACGGTAGAGAGATCGATTATTTGTCTAGAGAATGTCCCAACATAGGATTCTAATTCATTTACCTCATTTTGATCAGCCCCATGATATTGTGGCATCTTTAGTTAGAGATAGTGCACCTATAGAACCTCAGTTGATGATGTAGTTAGTTGGTCTGAGTTTGGAACCGTTCATATTCATCCTCCATATGAGGTCAGGTAAGAGATTATAGATTTCAGCATAATAATTGTACTTTTATTTTTCTGCATTTAGCTTTTCATTATGTGTATTGGGGTTTTCATACCCTTTAACCGCGGTCATGATGAATTATGACAGTGAAGGCATCAGGGAGTATGAAGATACCGTTTGTGCTTTGACAGGAATGGGTTCATATCCTTATGATACTAAAATTCTATACCTTGACCTTGCTAATCGACTAACATCACCGGCCAAGCAATCTATTGAGGAGCCTCCTGTGTTGGAATTGAAAAAACTGCCCTGGCACTTATGGTACTTGTTTTTGGACAATGGGAACACGCTACCTATTATTTTTGTGGATGATTTGGGTGAGCAACAGGTTAGCACACTTATTTCAGTACTTCAGAGGCACAGGAGAGCTATAGGATGGACCATCGTAGATATTATTGCCATTCCCCCTTGCATCTGCACGCATAAAATTCAACTTGAAGAAGATTGTATTCCAACCATAGAGCATTAGTGCCATCTTAACCCACCAATTCAAGAGGTGGTTAAGAAGGAGATTATTAAGTGATTGGATGCAGGAGTGGTTTACCCTATTTATGACAGCAAGTGGGTGAGTCCAGTTCAATGCTTGCCCAAAAAGGGGGCATAACTGTGGCTGTAAATGAAAAGAATGAGTTGATTCCACTCAGTCCGGTAACTGGGTGGAGATTGTGCATGGAATACCGCAAGTTGAATGCCTGGAATCTGAAAGACCACTTCCCGATGCCCTTTATTGACCAAATGCTTGATCGATTGGCTGGAAGGGGGTAGTATTGCTTCTTGGATGGTTATTTCGGATACAACCAAATCTGTATTGCTCTTCAAGATCAGGAGATTATGATATTCACATGCCCATATGGAACCTTTGCATTTAAGAGGATGCCATTTGGTCTATGCAATGCACCCACCACTTTTCAATGGTGTACGATGTATATCTTTTCAGACATGGTGGAGGAAACTATAGAGGTATTCATGGATAATTTCTCTGTGGTGGGAGATTCATTTGAGATGTGTTTGGAAAATCTGAATATAGCCTTGCAACGTTGTGTTGAATTTAATTTGGTGCTTAACTGGGAAAAATATCATTTCATAGTAAAGGAGGGCATCGTTCTTGGCCATAAAATTTTCAAAAAAGGAATAGAAGTTGATCGAGCAAAGGTGGAAGTTATTGAGAAACTACCACCTCCTATTTCAGTGAAGAGAGTGCGTAGTTTTCTTGGTTATGCTGTCATTTATCAGAGATTTATAAAAGACTTCTCAAAGGTTGCAAATCCACTTTGCAAACTTTTGGGGAAAGAAGTGAAATTTTCCTTCGATGATGAATGCTTGAAGGAATTTGAAGGCCTTAAAAAGAAGCTGGTTGAGGCCCCTATTGTTGTTGCATCTAACTGGTCAAAATAGTTTGAGATCATGTATGATGTAAGTGGTGTTGCCTTGGAGCGGTGTTGGGATAAAAGAGGAACAAACTATTTCATCTGATATATTATGCCAGTAAAGCACTGAATAGAGCGCAAAAGAATTACACCATCACTGAATAGGAACTTTTGGCTGTAGTGTATGCTTTTAAGAAGTTTAGGGCTTAATTTCTTGGGACCAAAGTGGTGGTCCACACCGACCATGCTGCCTTAAGGTATTTGATGGCTAAGAAGGATATAAAACCAAGGCTGATTAGATGGGTATTGTTGCTGCAAGAGTTTTACATTGAGGTCAAAGATAGAAAAGGTTGTGAAAACCAGGTTGCAAATCATCTGTCTAAAATAGAAGGTGAACAAGAAATTAGTGATGAAATGGAGATAAATGATGCATTCCCTGATGAGGAAATCCTGGCTGCAGCTGTGGAAAAATTGCCTTAGTATACGAACTATGCAAATTATGTTGTGAGTGAGGTCATCCCAAAAAATCTTTCTTCCCATCAAAGAAAGAAATTCATGTATGATGTGACACATTACTTTTAGGATAAGCCATATCTTTTTTGGTGATGTGCGGACAATATTATAAAGAGATGCATGTCAGAAGTGGATTAATGTGCATATTGGAAGCATGTCATGCTTCCTCAGTTGAAGGACACTATGCAGGTGATCGAATGACTAAAAAGGTGTTGCAGAGTAGATATTACTGGCCAATATTAATCAAGGATGCCCACGAGTTTGTGCTGAAATGTGACCAATGTCAGAGTCAGGGGTCAATCTCTAAAGGACATGAGATGCCCTTGACTAAGATGCTTGAAGTGGAATTGTTTGACGTTTGGGGCATTGATTTTATGGGACCTTTTGTAAGCTCGTACGGGATGAAGTATATTTTAGTTGTTGTGGACTATATTTTAAAATGGGTAGAAGTTGTAGACTTTTTTGATAATGAAGGGAAGAGGGTTGTTGCTTTTCTCAAGAAGAACATCTTTTCTCACTTTGGAGTGCCACATATTATTATGAGCGATGGAGGATCTCATCTTTACAACAAATTGTTTTGAGCAGCTTTGGAAAAATATGGGGTGAAACAGCACAGAGTAGATACTCCATACCACCCTCAAACCAGTGGGCAAGTGGAGGTGTCAAATCAAGATATTAAAGCCATCCTAGCCAAAACGGTGAATGTTAGTCGGAAAGATTGGTCTCAAAAGCTCGATGATACCTTGTGGGCATATCGGACTACTTTCAAGACACCCATTGTCATGTCAGCATTTTATCTAGTCTATGGAAAAGCCTTCCACCTACCAATAGAGCTAGAGCACAAAGCCTTATGGGCCCTCAAAAAGCTGAATTTAAATTGGAAGGAGGCAGCAGAGCTGAGACTGGGACAATTGAATGAGATGGATGAATTCCGTCTTAGGGCATATGAATGAGAATATCTGTATAAAGAAAAGATGAAAAAGTACCATGATTGGAGGATAGATAAATGAGACTTCCAAAAAGGTGACTTGGTGCTTCTGTTTAATTCCAGACTCAAATTGTTCCCAAGTAAGCTCAAATCTAAGTGGTCAGGTCCTTTTAAAGTTAGTCAAGTCTACTTATTTGGATTAGTGGAACTTGAAAATGAAGACAGCATTACCTTCAAGGTAAATGGGCAACGTGTCAAACTTTACATTGGTCTAAAAGAATCAATGAAAAGTATCACCATTATCTGTCTCGATGAAGTCTGAAGTAATTGAGATACCTGAGTCGTACCGTGATGTTAAATCAGGCACTGCATGGGAGGCAACCCATGAACCCCGAGATTGATCCATTCTAGGTATACTCTAACCCTTAGTTTAGTTTTGTTTTAAGTCTAAGTTGAGGGTGTAGAGTAGGATATTGTTGTAGCATATATTGTAGTGACTAGGAGAAATACAAGTACAGAAAGAAGTTGAGATGTTTTTGATTGATTTTTAAACACTTCTCTAATGTTTTATTGCATAACTGTGTGAATTGCATTTACTTGTGACCATTGTGAATCTTATTATGGCATTAGTTCTAGTTGCTTGATAATCACTATTGAACAACTGTATGAACTAGATAAGTAGTAGCCTACGATATACTTGTGTGCCATGTGTGTGTGAGCAACTAATTAGTTCCCTCTACGTTCTGAATCCAGAACTTGCCCGGTTAGTCTTACCATGGTCGAAAGGTAGGGGCTAGGAAAGGATCATAGGCTATTTTTTATGTTAACCCACTTTTAGCGTAAATAGCTTTCCCGGTATGCATAATATTCCTTGATCCTTGTTTTGAGCTAAAATTTCCTATTTCTTTCTTATAACACCTTTCACCTTCCCATTTATACCATGATGAACTTGTTTTGGCCCTAGTCCTCCTTGGACACTGTGCACCCTGACCTAGGCAAACAGCCTAAGTTGAGGGTGGCTATCATAGGGGTGCATGGTGTAAAATGATTATGAAGAAGGGTAGAATAAAATAAAGAATAAAAGTTGGATGTAGTAGAAAAAGCATGAGATAAAAAAGCCCCCAACTTGAATATGTATGATCAAGAAAAGAGAAAAAGGTTAATAAGTGAGCCCTAAGAGATTAGTGCAGTGTCAAGGAGGCATAGTCACTCTAAATATCCTTGAATATCATACCAGCCCCTAACCTACATTACAAACCTAAGAAAAGTCCTATAGTGATCCAAGTTGGCCTATCTGAAGATCTGGGTAACAAAAATAAAGGCAAGCCTATGGTACTTGGCATACACCGATTGAAACTTTGTTTTGAGAGTGAGAGTCTTTTGATCATCCCCATGTTTACATCTTTGGTCTGATATGAGTAGAGGGGGATTTCTTTGTTGTGAGGGAACACTGGTATTATTGCTAGTTACTTGTTTGTTTAGGTAGTGTAAAATTGGTACATGCATGGTTGTTGTTGCTAAGATTGATGCCAAAGCTTGAGTCCTTTGTGTTACATTATTGTTTTTCAGTGGTATACACAGTTGGTTTTAATTTAATTTACCTTGGAGGTGGTAACCATATTTTGAGATTAAATGAATAATTGACTGCCAAATTGTACTTGGTATTCTCTTAGTTATGTTTTGGTTACTTGAGGAAAAGCAATTGTTTTAAGTTGAGGGTGTTGATGTGTGAGCCTATGCTAACACATTTGAGGCTTTTAACTCAAAATAATTGCAAGATCTTGAGCAACTTTAGTTGTTTTTGATTAGTTTTACTTTTATTTTGTTGAGATGCAGGGAAACCAACAATAATGGAGGCAAAAAGGCTGAAATCTAAAGTAATTAAAAGAAAAGGGCAGTTGACGACATTCATGATAGGTCATCAGCCCGGTGATAGGCTATTAAGGACATCGTCATCTTTAAACAGGGAATGAGTTCCAGCTGGTAGAATCGATAACATTTTCTGATAGGCCGTCATAATGGTGATAAGTCATCAGGAATGTCGTCAGACTTAGGCAGGACATGAGCATTGGAGAAAAAGTGTGACAACATTTTTGGATAAGTCCTCACAGTCCTGATAATCCATCAGATGTTGTTGTCAACCTAAGACAAGACTAGTGCAGATTTGAAGAAGCCCTGATGACATTTTTGATAAGTCGTTCGGATCCTGATAAGGCATCACCAATAGTCGTCGTCTATTTTGAGAAAAAGTTGTAACCTTGATTTTGTTACCTTATTTAGGGTGAACTATTTAAAGCTTTGTTTTAGGGTTTTCTAGAGAGATTTCCAAAGAGAGTCGACACATAGAGTTTTGAGATAGTATATATTGATATCTTTCTCTCTCTACTTTTGGCTTGAAAAAGAAAATACTTTAAAGATATTATTATCAGTATTTTGGGATTTCTTCTTTGATCTAATCTGCGATTCACTAGTTATTATTCATCTCTATAAGTTTATCTTTCAAATCATGAATTCAATTAGGTGTTCCGTTCGTTTCATCATGAGTGGCTAAATTCCATTAACCTGAGTTATGGGTTATAGGGTTAGGTCTTGATAAGGTGCTAAGTGTTCAAAATTCAAAAGGTGGTAGGATTTTTTGATAATTTTGAAGCTTTAATTAACATCTGTTGATTGCAAACAGGATACAAACCAGCTTTGATTTGCTTGACCAAGAAATCAAATATAGTAGGAAGTGAATTATCAATAGGGACTCAGAAATACTTTGTTTAATAATTAGTGTTGTAACAAGGCTGGTTAACCTGAGGTAAAATCTGGGCAGTGAATAGAAATTCCCTAAGTCCAAGAGGATTAGGAAATCAAACACTTAAGTAGGTCGAGAGACATTTAAGCATAACTTTGATAAACATATCTTGTTGTCCTGCCCACTGTGAAAATCTTGAACCACTTTTAGCATCTGTCATGTACCGGAAGTGCTAGTGAACATAATTCTGGTTATTTCATAAACTCTTGATTACAAATACTAAAATTAAAGTGACAAACAAATACTTGTTAAACCTAAACCCCCCATTTCAGGAGACATTAAACTATCAGTGGATTAAGTCGCAAACAACTTGAGTTCACACCATATTCCCCATGGGATTCGACCCCAACCTTGTTGGGTTTCATATTGACAACGATCGCTTACACTCTCGTTGAGAGGTATAGTTTGAGCGTTATCACCTATCTCTACTCATCTCACATATAGGAGACATCTCACATATAGGAAGCATAATATCAATAAGCATGTAATCATCTCTAGGATATCTTATATCGATAGGTCATGCATCATTACTATAAGGAATATCACGTCTTTAGGACAATTTATATATCCAAGAGGAATATCTTCTCTATAGGTCCAACAATCATGACTAAAGAAAATATCAATTCACTAGGAAAATTATCAAGTATAAGAGAAAATAGCATCTCTATAGGCCAATCATTAAGTATAAGATGAAATAGCATCTCGATAGGCCAATTATCAAGTCTAAGCTAAAATAACATCTCTATAGGCCACATAACGTATCTAGAAGGAATATTATCTATAAATGCCCAATATCACTACCACTAGGAGTATTGTAACCATAAATCAAAAGCCACAATCCGAGAATGTCAAAATAAGTCACCAAGTTTTGAAGTAGCCTCATTCTAAGGTTTACTAGCCTAATTTATTTCTAACATCCGCAACTAAGTCCATAAGACTTAACACAAGCTTAGGCCTAAGTGGGCCAGACGATCCCACTTCTAATCCACAAATTCCATAATTCGGCATACTATGCCCCAAACTAGGCTAAGGTATCTAGTTCTTCTTCTAGATATCAAGTAAGCCATATGCGAGCCTAAGATAGCAACTTTGACTAGAAATAAGGGCACTCAAGTCAACTCTACCCAACTTACGGGTTCAAGACTACCACACTAGCCCCAAAAGGATAAATATACCAATCCTGTGTCAATGCTAGGGAGAAGTCAATAGGATTCTAAAAGGCATCTAAGTAATTCAAAATATATGTCAAAACCCCCATCTAATCCCCAAACACACACACACACACACATATATATATATATTCAATACTAAGTCATTCTATCTAAAATTAATCTTAATATTCACATTCATACGTAATATATATCATATATCACCCATGGAGAATAGTTGACAGAAGCCTACCTCATAGCTGAACCACAACAGCCCAAATCATACATTATACGCTCAACTTCCTTTAAAATCTCCAAAATGACATCACACTAACAAAATCATAATCTACTCATCAATATGTGTCTAACAATACCCATATTGCACTATTGTGCTTCGGGTCCAAAAACGACACCAAAATCCCAAATGGGTCCCACATATAGAAAATGAGTTTCTGAGGCCAACCCAATATTCACACATGAACAAGGAGTCATAACCCTCAAAGAATGGGTAAAAACTAAGAATACTTTGGGCTAAAATCAAGCCCTAAACTAAATTGGGGTTTTGGGTCAAAAATAAGATATTAAAGCATGAATTCAAGGAATTCTTACCTTAATCTTGAAGATAATCATGATACAAGATGATAATTAGGCCCCCAAGTCACCCCCCCCCATAGCTAATTATGAGTTATTACACTTATTTTGGGGTTTCTAGGTCTAAATGGTGAAGGAGAAATTATCCAAATATGTCTTGGGACCTTTATATATCCCCTATAGGTTCTCAGGTGCCGTTATAGCAGTCACACAGGTTGCGATCGCGCTCCCTCGATCGCACACTTTTGGCCACGATTGCGGTTGCACCAGATGAGAACAAACTAAAAAATTAGTTTTTGACCCTCTGAACTCATACAAAATCCAATTAACATGATACAATAGTGAAATTTGAGTGTAAACCACATTTTAAATCTATTGGAATCCTCTTAAGTTTCATAGGAAATTGTATAGGCAAAAAGTGGGGACTACACATATATTTTCATCATTTTTATAAAAATCCGCTCAATAGACAAAATAAGTTCGGGAGCCTTGGGATCTAAACAAAGGGACTCCCTAGCCTAAATTTGATGTTCCAAACATGATGGAGAAGTTGTATTTTCCATCCGAGGTCATTTCAAGAAAATATAGGTCCCACACCTATTCCTTCTAATTTTTAACTTTCCGACAAATAGGTCAAAATGAGCTCGGGTGTAGTGGGACCCAAACCAAAGGTCTACTTAGACTAAAATTAATATTATGGATCTACTAGAGCATTCATAATTTGAATTCAAGATTATTTTGGTGAAGTTTTTGCTCGGTGGCCATTTTGAACAAGGAAGACTTCTAAACAGGAAATTAGCTCTAAAAAACAAATGAACTGCTCGGTAACCAAACTGTCAGTCCCTTCAAGTCATAAATGACTTGAGGAAGCTATGGAGAATCTCAAATGGTGAAGATAAGCATAAATATAGAAAATGACCTAAAGGGTCATTACAAGATTAAACTAATTCGTAGAACGATCGTGATATGATGCTAGATTTGGGATGTGCTTTAAGTGTTAGAATCATGTTTAGCACGAATAACCTTAGTTGGGCTAGTATAGTGATCTTGAAATTTAAATTTGAGTGGAGTTAATTAATTACCCATATTTCTAGACGAAGTTCTTATCTTAGGATTGTTATGGCTTACTTGACATCTAGAAGGTGAACTAGATACCTTAACCTAGTTTGGGTCGTATATTGCAAAAATATAGAAATTAAGGATTAGAAGTGGGGTCATCCAGCCCACTTAGACCAATACTTGTGTTAGACCTTGTGATCTTAGTTATGGATGTTAGGCATACTTGAGACTATTGAGCCTTTTGAATAAGTTTACTTAGTGACTTGGTAAATTATGATGACTTACCCCAGATTATTTCTAATGTTTTATGGCCATAATATTCCTTATGGAAGTAATATTGGTCCTTAAGAGATGTTATTTCCTCTTATACATGATATTGGGCCTTTACAGATGTTATTTTCTCTTAAACATGATATTGGGTCTTTAGAGATGTTATTTTCTCTTAAACATGATATTGAGACTTTAGAGATGTTATTTATTCTTAGACAAGATATTGGGCCTTTAGAGATGTTATTTACTCGTAGATGTGATATTGGGCCTTTAGAGATGGTAATCCTTTTAGATATGATAATTGGCCTATGGAGATGATATATCTCCTAGATGTGAGATGTCTAACTTATAATATGCCTCATAGATGTGAGACAATTACAATTATGTTTTACGGTCTATAAATATGTTATGCCTCATAGTTAGGCTATGACTTGTGAATACGAGATGTCTTACTAACATGAGTATTAATATGAGTTCCCGATATTTATGTGGGCCTATGGCCATGATATTAATGTTGTAATAATTTTGGATATATTATTAGAACAAGGGTTAGAGTATGATATAAGTTAGATATCTGGGAAGTAATTGTTCTTGTAAAGGATATGGTTGTAGTTTATGAATATATATATATATATGTCTGTATGTGTCTGTGTGTGTTTATATACACATCTCTCCGGTTGGGGATGGAGGAAAATACGGTATGATGTTTATGATTCCAATATTTTAATACTAGTGATAGCATGCATAGACTCGGTACATTCATGATCATTATGTCGGTAAATGATGTGATTCTATTTAAAATATAATATTATGACTATTCTCCTTAAATATGAGTTAAAACCCACTTAGCATCTTAAAAACAAATATTACAATGTTTACCGACAAGCTTAATGTATAATCTATATGTATAAAAGAGATTAATGATGATGATTTAAATATTTGATCGAGACAGATTTTGGTTCATGAATTGAGACTATTATTTACTATGGTCGTGGCATATTACAACCCTTTCTACACTTTATAATGATTTAGTCCCAAAGATAACTCTGAGCAATAGATTTATGAAATTACACTCTTTTTAGCCACAGCGTCCATGAACCTATTATATATATTCTTATTAATAATGGGATATTGATGATGAAAGATGAATTAATGACATATACTCTACCTTGCTTCTCTTTTTATTCTTATTCACTTTAGCCCTCCGTGGGTTTGTTTTTTACTTTAGCCCTCGTGGGGCTTGCACTTTACTTTAGCCCTTGTGGGGCTTGTTTTTTATTTTATCCCTCGTAGGGCTTGCTCTCTATTATTGACATTGATACCCAGCAAGGCCGGAGGATATTATGATGATATGATGATACTTGGCGAAGCCATAGGATATTATGATGATATAATGATACCCAGTAAGGCCGAAGGATATTATGATGATGTGATGATACCCAAAAAGGATGGAGGATGCTATGATGATGGCATTAATACCTGTCAAGGATGGAGGATGATTATATTTATGTGCCTATGTATACATCTAACGGTTCGAGTCCGACTAACCCTATGTATGGCATTTATATATATACCCGGCAAGGAGGGAGGATGACAATAATGATGATGGATATGACAGTTATAATTATGACATTAGTATTATGATATTATGGATTCAGTTGGATTCATACTTGCATGTGCATTGCCTATCACTAGTATGTGCCTATATTTATCAGCTAGTATGGGAGGGTTGCATAGATATGGGTGATGGATATGCCTTGTGTTGTTGTATGCTAATTGAACCTTCTAAGCCTGGGGCAGTAGGGGCACTCATAGGCTAGACTAGGTATTTCGTTATCCAAAATAGCCGATTACTCGCATTGTTATTGACATTGTTATTATCATTATTATAATCATTGTTATGGCTAATTTATCATAAATAGGTCATTGATTCAGTATCGAGACTTAAGGTATGATTCCAACCTCCATTATATTGTGATTTTATTATTCTGCATGACCAGCTAATGAATTGATAAATAGATTAGAACCCTGAGTATTCTATCACTAAATCCTACTATGATTATTAGGTATTAAATAGCTAGTCTGATGATCGAGGTTGTACTTCGAGTAGACCTTGGATATATACTTATATATATATATATATATATATTTAATATCCTGAATATGGTACCCGAAATGCTACACGCTGCTCATGACCCCAAAGGACCACAAGCTAACCCATGATTGATATTTATACCTGTATACTGCATAATATACTGTATAATGCGGAAACATGAACTGAAAGGCCATAAGTTTCAACGCTGAGATATAATATTTGTTAAAAAATATAACATCTGGGTGGGGTATGAAATACCAAAAACAACTAAAATAAACTGTCTGAACATACTATAGTCTGAAAAGCCTCTAAACCATGACTGAACTGTCTGAATAAGGAGTTGATTGGATAAGTACCCAACTAACTTCAACTAATAAATAAATTAATAAGATAATAAATTAATGATCATTTCCTTGAAAGATGAGGACTCACTGCAAACTCTGAGTGATGAGACTGGAATCTACTAATACTATGGAGCACGTGTCTATGAACCTATAGTATAAGACACCATAACACAAATGCATCAGTACTTTGAATGTATTGGTATGCATGTGAGGTAGGATGAATGCATGGGGTTCATATGTATGAACAATACTGACTAACTGACGAATATTAACATGAGAATGCATGCATGAATACATAGTAACTATAACTGAGATCATGATAACATGAATTTACTGATAACTAATATTACTGGTAACTGAGTTTTGATGACTGATATAACTGATAACATGAGTGACTGTATCCGAAAGTCCTGAATCTGATGGAACTAGCTGAGTTCTATACTATTCTGAGTTGACTATATCTAACAGTCCTAAATTCTATAGAACTATCTGAGTTCTATTACTGAGACTGAATGACTGTATTTGACAGTCCTGATTTCTATAGCTGAAACTGTGGGAAGTATTTATCTAACCGACATGCCCCAAATAATGTATTATAGTTGAGTTGGGGTCCAATCTATAAACCCAATTGGAAGGATGTTAATACCACACCATCGGTAAGGACAAGCAGTGAGTGACCCTTATCTGACAGTATCTCTAAAAGGGAATGGTGGGGCCCTCATCTGGCAGTGTTTATCCACCTCATCAATCGTCATCTGACAGTGTTGATGTCTCAACCTATGCTTGTTATATAGTTGTGGAATTCAAGGATGACTTTTAAGAATCACACCCTCATATGACAGTGTGTGTTCCCATCCTTGGGTTCACTCGGTGCTAATTTCTACTCCCATCTGAATAAACCATGTACATGAATTACTGAACTGAACTGGACTGAGTTAACTGAGTTTCGTTGACTGATGGAATATTACTGAGATTTCTATATAACTAAGAATTTTGAGATTACTGGGATTTCTCAGTTTCACTGAGTTTTCCTGAGTCACATGACTAACTGAATTCTACTGAACATAGCTTGACCAAGGATATTGTGAAAACATGACACTGGCTCTAGGCACACAGCTAAATTGTCGGGTACAAGTACCCCCAGGACTCGATGAAAAGAAACTGACAAAGCATGACTTTCTTGAATACATGACCAATATCACAATCTATAATTCATTTATTGAGGCATTTCATCAAACATGTGATATGCATAAACTTGAGAATTGCATAATATCATACTCGTTGGGTACTTTTCCTTAACATAGGCATTTAATCAAATACATGGTAAGCATAGTATATGAAGACAATATTATACAACAAATATACATCATGATTCAATTCTAATTTCATCATCCAATGGTTTAATCATAGGTTCACATGAATCTACACCTATACTAATCAATTCCACATAAAATAGATCACCCAACATAGATTATAATTGAATTAGTAATTATCAACATGAACAAAAGCAAACCAAACATGAAATTCATAAAGAAATCCATACACTTGAACTTTGAAAAGAGATTCTTGGGCTTCATGGATGAAAGGTGTCCATGAATAAACACTATGCATACTTGGTAATGAGTTTCTTGAAGTTCTTGAACTTAAAGAATTTGAATCACTTAGTTCTTGAAGAGGATTTGGATTTTGTTGCTTGAGGATTACTCTTAGGGAGAAAACCCTAATTTTTAATGTTGTGGAAGAATAATTAATTTTTTAACCTTGGTTGGAGATTACTAGGTAAATAAATCTATGGAAATAGACCGAAAATCCCCTCTAAAAATGACTTAAAATAACTGAATGGAATGTGAGACGGCTCATACAAAGGTCTATCATTTCAACCGTCGTACGTGGACCAAGAAAAGGATTCACTGCCTAAGTAGCGATGGCTTGGGCGATGGTCCATCGCAAGTTCGACGGTCCATCAACCTATCCATAGCACCTTGTCCAGAAGGTTTCCTCACTACCTTGGCTGCGACGGTCCATCGCTAGGTCGATGGTAGGTCAACCTGGCTATCGCACCTGGGCGATTCTGAGAGCTCTTAATAAAACATCCATAACTTTTTACTCCGATACTAGATTTAGATGAAATTGGTATTATTGGACAGCTAATTTAATTTCCCACATGATAAAAGTGAAAATCTTAAAAATTCCACATGTACAAAAGTGAATTCATCTTTCAAAGAAATCTTCTAACATTCTTGGGACAATTTCAAGCTAGGAATAAAGTACGGGGTATTATAATATCTCCCCCTTGAGACTTCATCCTTGAATAAGACTAAGAATGAAGGGAGAAGATAAACCGATGTACATACTAAAAATGAATGACTAAAACATGATTTCATGACTGATAACAAAATATATCATACTGAGCATACATATCTAATGCTTGTGTAACTGATTCATGAATGCATGGCTGAGAGTATTCATGAACCAAGGTTCTCACAATGAGAATGCATGTCTGATGCATGATTATATAACTAAAGTGATACATGAATGCATGACTGAATATGCAATAGTATTTGATACAAAGTTTGTGATGAAATTTTGAACATGAACTGTATACCAAGTGCGTACCTGAAGTCTGAACATGAAACTGAAAAGCTTAAGGATAACTATTACCTTGAGCTAGATCTAAGTTTGCATAGAAAAGGTGAGAATACTCGGTCCACATGTATGCTTCTGCATCCCAAATATCTCCCTCAACTAACTGATTTCGCCAAAGAACTTTGACTAGAGGGACTTCTTTGTTCCTCAGTCTACGAGTCTGGTAGTCAAGAATTTTAACTGGAATCTCTTTATAAGAGAGGTTGTTCTGAACATCTATGCTCTGAATAGGGACTACAACGGCTGCTGGGTCACCTATGCACTTCTTGAGTAAAGATACATGGAAGACTGGATGAACTGAGGCTAGATCTGAAGGCAATTCGAGCAAATAAGCTACCTTGCCAAAGCGACTGAGAATTTTAAAGAGACCGACATATCGGGGACTGAGCTTTCCCTTCCTGTCAAACCTCTTAACTCCTTTCATGGGAGATATCTTTAGATACGCATAGTCATAAATCTCATACTCGAGATCCTTTCTGCGCACATCTGCATAAGACTTCTGTCGGCTCTGAGTAGCCCAGAGTCTTTCTCTGATCAACTGGACTTTTTCTAAGGTATCGAATACTATGTCAGGCCCTATAACTGAGGCCTCACTAACTTCGAACCAACCAACTGGAGATCTACATCTCCTACCATAGAGAGCTTTGAATGGAGCTATGCGAATATTGGAGTGATAGTTATTGTTGTATGCAAACTCAATCAAAGGCAAGTTGTCATCCTAACTACCCTTGAAATCAATTGCGCATGCCCTTAGAATATCTTCAAGGGTCTAAATCATCCTTTCTGCTTAACCATCTATTTGAGAATGAAAGGTTGTACTGAGATAAACTTGGGTACCAAGGCCCTTTTGGAACTCTTTCTAGAATTAAGAGGTGAATTGGGTACCTCTGTCTGAGATAATAGATAACAAAACACCGTGCAATTTGACCAACTCTCTGATGTAGAGTTGGCATAATCCTCTACTAAATAAGAGGTATGGATTGGAAGAAAATGAGCTGATTAGGTTATCCTATCTACAATGACCCAAACTGAATCATGTTGGCGACGAGTATGAGGCAAACCCATCATAAAGTCTATGTTCACTTCTTCCCATTTCTAAGTTGGAATACTAAACTCTTGCATGGTCCCACTAGGCTTCTAAAGCTCTATCTTAACCTGCTGATATATAGAGCACTTAGCCAGAAGCTCTAAAATATCACTCTTCATCTCACTCCACCAATAGATCTCCCATAAGTCATGGTACATCTTTGTGGCCCCTAGATGAATAGAGCAGCGTGCACCATGTGCTTCTTAAAGAATTTGTTGCCTTAAGTCATCAACATCTGGAACACATAGATGACCCTGACAACATAATACACCATCTACCACTTGGGAGAAAACCTCTATTTTTTATCCTTGACTGACTCATTTAACTTGAAAAGGCTAGGATCTCTATCTTGCATTTCTTTTACCTCGAAAACTAGAAAAGATTCTGAACTACTCTAACCCACACATCACCCTCTTATGAATTGACTAAGCAAATGCCTAATCTAGCAAGATGATGGACTTCCTGAGCTAAATTCTTCTTACTGTCCTCAATATGAGCAACACTACCCATGGACAGTCTACTGAGAGCATCGGCCACTACGTTGGCCTTGCTGGATGATAAAGGACACTCATGTCATAATCTGTCAAGACCTCTAACCACCTTCTCTAATGAAGATTGAGATCTTTCTGAGAAAAGACATACTAAAGGCTCTTATGATCTGTGAACACATCAACATAAACACCATATATATAATGCCTCCAAATCTGTAAGGCAAATAGTACGGCTGCTAACTCAGGATCATGAGTATGACAATTCTTCTTATGGGGTTTAAGCTGTCTGAAGGCGCAGGCTATGACCTTACCATACTGCATAAGAAAACAACCCAAACCTACTCTGGATGTGTCACAATACACTACAAAACCATCTGAACCATCTGGAAGAGCTAAGATTAGAGCTGAGGTGAGTCAAGTCTTCAACTCCTAAAAACTCTTCTCGCAAGGATCTGAACACTAAAACTTGACTTTTTTCTGAGTCAATCTAGAAATAGGGGATGCAATTGAAGAAAATCCCTCAACAAACCACCTGTAATAGCCAACCAAACCTAATAAACTCCTAATATCTTATGGAGAGATAGGTCTAGGCTAGTTTCTTATCGCTTCAGTCTTTTGAGGATCTACTCTAACAACATTACCAAAAATGATATGATCAAGAAATACTACTGCCTTAGCTAAAGTTTGCACTTATTGAATTTGGCAAACAACTGATGATCTCTGAGAATCTGAAGGACGATTCTGAGATGGTCTATATGATCATGCTCACTGCGGGAATAGACCAGAATATCATCTATGAAGACTATGATGAACATGTCCAAGTACTTCTTGAACACACGATTCATTAGGTCTATAAAAGCTGCTGGGGTATTAGTAAAGACCAAAGGACATAACCAAAAACTTGAAGTGACCATACCAAGTACGAAAAGCTATTTTTGGAATGTCACATTATCTGACTCTGAGCTTATGATAGCCGAATCTGAGGTCTATCTTAGAGAAATAACTAGCACCCTGAAATTGGTCAAACAATTCATTGATTCTAGGAAGAGGATACCTGTTCTTGACCATGACTTTATTGAGTTGATGATAGTCTATGTAAATTTTGAGAGAACTGTCTTTCTATCACATGAATAAGACTGGTGTACCCCATGAGGACACGCTGGGTCTGATGAATCCCTTATCTAAGAGATTTTTCAATTGTTCTTTCAGTTCTCTGAGTTCTGCTTGTGCATTTCTATATGGTGGAATAGATATAGGCTGAGTATCTGGAAGAAGATCAATGCCGAAGTCTATTTCCCTTTCGGGAGGAATTCCTGGAAGATCTTAGGGAAAGACATCTGAATATTCATTCACAACTGGGACTGATTCAATACTGGGAGTTTCAGAACTAGTGTCCTTAACTCAAACAAGATGATAGATATATCCTTTAGATATTATTTTCCGTGCCCAAAGGTAGGAAACAAGCTGACTTCTAAAAGCAGATACACTACCCTTCTATACTAGGATGGGTTCATTCGAAAACTGAAACTGAACTATTCTATTTCTGCAGTCGACTGTGGCATAGCAGGAATGAAGCCAGTCTATGCTGAGAATGACATCAAAACCAATCATCTCTAATTCGACTAATATTGCAGAAGTAACTTTTTGAAATATCATAACTGGGCAGTTCCTGTATACTCTCCGAGCTATGATGGTTTTACCCACTGGGGTAGAAACTAAAAAGATCTTTGCTAGAATTTTAGGACTGACTCCAAAATCAACTACTATATAGGGAGTAACAAAAGACAAAGAAGATCCTGGATCTAGCAAACCATAAATACGAATATGAAAGATTTATAACGTACCAGTAACCACATCAGGAGAATTTTCCTGATCTTGCCGGGACTGGAGAGCATAAATTCGATTTGGGCGTTGCCCACTAGTAGCATTGGAAATGGCACCCTACTGATTTAGGCAATCAAACTGGGCTGGGGAACGATTCTACTAACCCTAATAACCTGACTGAGGACAGTCTCTATCCCTTTGGACTGTCTTTCCATATCCAAAATAGACATAACTACCAGCTCTGAAAGCACCCTTGTAGTTCTTACCATAAGTCTGACAAAGGAGATTAGTTCGGGCATTGCTGACACTGCCCTGAGACTTTGAGCCTGTCTCTCTATCTCTATTACCATCCCTGAACTTCAAAGCTAAAGTACTAGCTGAAGAAGAAGATGGAACTAATGACTTAGGATGAAACTGATAACGGTTTCCTCCTGCTAATTTGGGCTGAGCAAAGTTGAAACTACCTGTCCTTGCTTTCTTATTTTGCTTCTCCCTCGTCTTAATCTTTTTCTCCTTTATCTGTTGAGCATGAGTCATAATCCTAGCTAGAGTCATATCACTATTCAACATCGCCGACCTACACTTATTGACCACACTATCATTCATCCCAAAAATAAACTTACTTATCTTAGCCCTGCTATCTACAACCACATGAGGGGCATATCTGGCTAATTCATTAAACTTAAGAGAATACTCTTTCACCATTATGTTGCCTTGTCTGAGGTTGATAAATTCTAACACTTTAGCTTCTCTTAGCTCTAGGGGAAAGAACCTTTCTAATAATGTGGTGACAAATACCTCCCACTCAATAGGCCCTGCATTATCTGTCCTTTCTGACTTCCACTGCTTGTACCATGTGTGAGAAACATCCTACAACTGATATATAGCTAGATTACCACTCTTAATTGCTGACACCTCCATAATATTAGTAATCTATTGAACCTAATCGATGAATTCCTAAGGGTCCTCATCTGACTTAGACCTAAGATAGGATGGAGAATTCATTCGGGTGAAGTCCCGAATCCTGGCTGCAGCTGAATTGGCCACTGGGTTGGCTGGAATAAAAGTTGGTCTTTTATTCTGAGCAGCAACTAATTGGGCAAGAGTAGTGAATGCAGCTCTGAAATATGCATAAGAAACATGTTCGCCCAAAGGTACTTCAGGCTAAGGGGCTGACTGATTCTTGTTTTTTCTTTTTGGAGGCATGTTCTATAGAATAAAAGGAGAAATAGATTAGACTGAGATATTGAATTAAGACTTTGCTCACTGGCATGACATGAATACTGAAAGAAGGAAAACTGTTCCTAAAACATCTTATAGCCTCCTGCACATAAATGTGGCACACAACACACCCATGTACAAGACTATACTACATGCAGCTTTTAGACTTCCTAGTATACTATTGAACATGGCTCTGATAACAAGTTTGTAAAATCCTGAATCTGGTACTTGGAATGTTACCCGGTGCTCATGACCCCGAAGGACCACAAGCTAACCCATGACTGATATTCCTACCTGTATACTACATAATATACTGTATAATGCAAAAATATGAACTGAAAGGCCATAAGGATCAATGTTGAGATATATATTTGATAAAAATATAATATCTGGGTGGGGTATGAAATACCAAAAACAACTAAAATAAACTGTCTCAACACATTGTAGTCTGAAAAACCTCTAAAGCATGACTGAATCGTCTGAATAAGGAGTTGAGGGGACATGTCCCCAACTAACTCCAACTAATAAATAAATTAATGAGGTAATAAAGTAATAAGCATCTCCTCAAAAACTGAGGACTCACTACTAAATCTGACTACTGAGACTAGAATCTACTGATGCTCTGAAGCTCGTGTCTCTGAACCTATGGTATAAGATACTATAGCACAAATGCATCAGTACTTTGAATATACTGGTATGCATGTGAGGTAGGTTGAATGCATGGAGTTCATATGCATGAACAATACCGACTAACTGACTAATAAGAGTGTGAGAATGCATGCATAAATATATAGTAACTATAACTGAGATCATGATAATATGAATTTACTGATAACTAACATGACTGGTAACTGAGTTCTGATGACTGATATAACTGATAACATGAGTTACTGTATCTGATAATCTTGAATCTGATAGAACTAGCTGAGTTCCATACTGTTCTGAGTTGATTGTATCTGACAGTCCTGAATTTTGTAGAACTGTCTAAGTTCTATTACTAAGACTGAATGATTGCTTCTGACAGTCCTGATTTCTATAACTGAAACTGTAGGAAGTAGTTATCTAACCGACATGCCCCAAATAATGAATTATAGCTGAGTTGGGGTCCAATCTGTAACCCCAATTGGAAGGATATCAATACCGCGCCATCGGTAAGGACAAGCTGTAAGTGACCCTCATCTGACAGTGTCCTAAAAAGAGAATGGTGGGGTCCTTATCTGACAGTTCTTATCCACCTCATCAACCCTCATCTGATAGTGTTGATGTCTCAACCTATGTTGGCTACATAGTTTTAGAACGTAAGGATGACTTCTAAGAATCACACCCTCATCTGACAGTGTGTGTTCCCATCCTTGGGTTCACTCAATGCTAATTTATACTCCCATCTGAATAGACACTGTACATAAATTACTGAACTGAACTAGACTGAGTTAACTAAGTTTTGTTGAATGATGGAATATTAATTAGATTTCTGTATTACTGAGCTTTCTGATATTCTGAGTCATATAACTAACTGAATTCTACTGAACATGGCTTGACTGAGGATATCGTGAAAACATGACACTAGCTCTAGGCACAGCTAAATTGTTGGGTATAAGTACCCCCAGGACTCGATAGAAAGAAACTGACAAAGCATGACTTTCTTGAATACATGACCGACATCACAATCCATAATTCATTTATTGTGTCATTTCATCAATCATGTGATATGGATAAACTTGTACATGCATGAGGATTACATAATATCATACTAGTTGGGCACTTTTTCTTCACAGAGGCATTTAATCAAACATATGGTAAGCATAGTATATATAGACAACATTATACAACAAATAAACATCGTGATTCAACTCTAATTTCATCATCCAAGGGTTTAATCATAGGTTCACATGAATCTACACAGATACTAATCAATTCCACATAAAATTGAACACCCAACATGGATTAGAATTAAATTGGTCATTATCAATATGAACAAAAGCAAACCCAACATGAAATTCATAAAGAAATCTATACACTTGAACTTTGAAAAGAGATTCTTGGGCTTCATGGATGAAAGAAGTCCATGAATGAACACAATACATACCTGGTAGTGAGCTTTATAAAGTTCTTAAACGTGAATGATTTGAGTCTCTTAGTTCTTGAAGAAGATTTGGATTTTGTTGCTTAAGGATTGCTCTTGGGAGAAAACCCAAATTTTTTATGTTGTGGAAGAATAGTGAATTTTTTAGCCTTGGTCGAATATTACTAGGTATATAAACGGGTGTTAAATACAAAAAATCCTCTTTAAAAATGACTTAAAAATAACTGAACAGGATGTGTGATGGCTCGTGTGATGGTCCATCGCTGGATCGATGGTCCGTCGTTCCGACCATCTATGTGGACCAAGAAAACAATTCAATGCCTAAGTAGCAATAGCTTGGGAGACGATCCATCGCAAGTTTGATGGTCCATCAACCTGTCTGTTCCACCTTATCCAGAAGGTTGTCTCACAGCCTTGGCTGCGATGGTCAAGGCGATGGTCCATCGCTGGGTCGATCATCCATCAACCTGGTCGTCACACCTAGGCGATTCTGATAGCTCGCTATAAATGTCCATAACTTTTCACTCTGATACCAGATTCAGATGAAATTGGTATTGTTGGAAAGCTAATCAATTTCCCACATGATAAAATATGAAAAATAGAAATATTCCACGTGTACAAAAGTGGATTCATCTTTCAAAGAAAGCTTCTAACATTGTTGGGAGAATTTCAATCTAGAAAAAAGTACGGGGTATTACAATATATATATATATATGGATACCTGATAACGCTCAACTTACACATCAATTTAGTGTAAGACGGTCGTCGTCAATACATTTACCCAACTTTGGAGTCGGGGTCGAATCCACAGGGAACAATTTAAGTGACGATTAAACTAGTTTGAAACTAAAGCTACAAGTTAAATTCAAACAAATGATACGAAAAGATAAAATGGGGGTTTTTGATGATCAGCAAATAATTGTTGGTCACTTTAGTTTCAGTGTTTGTAATCAAGAGTTTATGGAAAACCAAGAATTATGTTCACTAGAGGTTTTGGTACTTAACATATGCTAATAGTGGTTCAAGAATTATGTTCACTAGAGGTTTTGGTACTTAACATTATGCCTAAATGTCTCTCAACCTACTTAACCATTTAATTTCCTAATCCTTTTGGACTTAGGAAATTTATATTTATTAACCAGACTTTACCTAAGGTTAATCAACCTTGTTACATCGTTGATTATTAAATGAAAGTTTAGGGTTTCCAAGTCCCTGTTGATAATTCACTTCCCACTATATTTGATTTCTTTCTCAAGCAAATCAAAGCAGATGTTATCTATTGTTTGCAACCAATAGACGATAATTAAAACCTCAGAATTATCAAGGAGTCCTATTACCTTAAGAATCTTGAACACTTAGCAAATTACCAAGGCCTAACCCATAGATCCCATAATTTAGGTTAAAGGGATTTAGCCACTCATAACGTAATAATCGATACAACAAGTTGAATTCATAATTTGAAAGATAAACTTATAGAAAGATCAATAGCAACAAGTGTTTCTCAGATTAGATCAAAGTAGAAATTCCAAAGTAATGATTAAAATCTCTTCAAAGTAATTGACTTTTCAAGCCAAGAAACTAGAGAGAGAAAATAACAAAAATGTGTATCTCAAAACTCAGGTTCGGAACCCTTAAGAAAACCCTAAACAATGCTTTAAATAGTTCACCCTAATTATAGAAACAAAATAATAAAGTTTAGCAATTCCTCGGACAGGTAACGCCATCTATGATGCCCTTTTAGGAGGCTGATGACTTATCACAAATGTCGTCAGCTCCTCTTTGCTTTTGGTATTCGCTGCCTTAGGTTGACGATGGTTTTGATGACCTATAATCTCCTTTTGACGACTTATCACGAATGTCGTCACGTCTCTACCTCAGCTCTCGTGTTCTGCCTTAGGATGATGCCAATTTTGACGACCTATCAGCTCCTTGACCGCTTATCACAAAATGTCATCACAACTCTCAACTCAGGTCCATTCTCTATCTAAGGCTGATGATAAAGCTGATAACTTATCACAGGGCTGACGACTTATCAGGAATGTCATCAGCCACACTTCTCTTCTTTTCGCTTCAGATTTTAACTCTTTTGCTTCCATCCTTGTTGGTTCTCGAGCATCTTAGCTTCTACTATAAAATCAAAGATAAAACAATCAAAAACGACAAAAGTTGCTTAAGACTTTGCAATTATTCTTAGTTAAAAGCCTCAAATATGTTAGCATCAGCTCACACATCAACACCCTCAACTTAAAACAACTGTTTGTCCTCAAGCAACTCAAAGACAACTAAGACAATACAAAGTACATTCGGCAGTCAATCATCTATATCATCTCAAACATCTTCACCATCTCAAAGGTCAGTAAATTTAAGAAAAACTGTGTATATTATTGACGAACAACAATGCAACACACAGGAATCAAGATATGGCACCAACTCAGCAACACAACCATTCATGCATCAAGTTTACACTATCCAAACAAGTCAGTAAATAGCGATGTAACCAGTGTGCCCTCACTACAAAGAAATCCCCCTTTTTTCATATCATACATCACATATATAACCATGGGGACAATCACAAGACACTCACTCTCAGAATGAAGTTCCAATCAATGTATGCCGAATACCATAGGCTTGCCCTTATTTTCATTACCCAGATCGTCAGACAGGTCAGTTAGGATCACTATAGGTCTTCTCTTTGGCTTGTAATGTAGGCTAGGGGCTTGTATGATACTCGATGATATTTAAAGTGACTAAACCTCCTTGACACTACAGATTTTTGGGGTGTCACTCATTAGACTTTTTCTATTCTTCTCTTTTCTTGATCATACTTATTCAGGATGGGTGCGGTCTTTTCTACAATCACTTTTTTTTCACAACTTTTCTTTTTCTTGCTCTTTTCTACCGCACTCAACTTCTTATTCTTTAATTTTACACTACCTTTCTTCCTAATCATTTTACATCATGCACCCCTATGATATCCACCCTCAACTTAGACCATTTGCCTAAGTCAAGGTACACAGTGTCCAAGGAGGACCAGGGCCAAAATAGGTTCATTATGATATAAACTGGAAAAGTGATAGGTGTCATAAAAAGAAATAGGATAAGCAGGCTCAAAGCAGGGATCAAGGGATATTCTACATACAAGGAAGGTTATTTAGGCTAAAAGTGAGCTAATATCAAAATGGCCTATGATCCTTTCCTAACCCCTATCCTTCAACTAAGGTAAGACTAACCGAGCAAGTTCTGGATTTTAATATATAATGGGAACTAGGTAGTATCTCACACACACATGGCACAAACGTACATCATAAACTACTTCCCATTTGGTTCATGCAATTATTTAGCAATGGTTATCATGTTACTAGAACTAATACCATACAAAGATGAACAGTGGTCACAATTAGATGCAAATCACACAGTTAAAGAATTAGACCCCTTACGAGGTGTTCAAAAAATAACAAAACCATGTTAACTTCCTCAAGTACTTGTATTTCTCCTAGTCAATTACAAAATATTACAACAAATCACAATACGCCTAAATATGTCGGCTCTACTAGGAACAAGACTCCGGGAAAAAGAGGCACGGCAACAAAAACCCCAAGAGGACATTAGAACCCACAAGTAGTCCCACCCTTAACTAATAATCATACATTGTCTCTAATGTGTCAAACCAAAACAAGAGAGTCAAAAATATACCTGTGGCACCATGGGTGCAAAGATCTGATGTCAATCACATAATACGAATACAAACAATAAAATACCTTGGGTTGCCTTCCAAGAAGAACCTAAGTAAGTGTCGCGGGATGACTAGGTTATCTTGACTACTCAAAATTCATCAAAATACCTTAAAAGTGCTTCATACTTTATCCCTCCACTTAGACAATTTGAATTTTACCCCCAACTTAGAGTCCATCTTCTTGGCTCGATCATACGGCGTGGTACAAAAATCAAGAAGTCGAGTAATGGATTGAGCATGGTAAACCACTAGACCTTAAAGTGAGGTGTGTTTTTATGTTGCTTATCAAGTGTAAAATAAAGAATATAGGATTTTTGTTCCTCATCTTCACACTCTTCCACTATTTTAGATGATTTCATAAACAAGATATCATCTAAACATAATGTGGAAAAATGCTTCGAGTGAGGCCCAACTAATTCTACTTCAAAATTTACACTATCTACTACACACTCACTTTTATTCACCTTCTCAATGTCAGTCTCAAAATCAAGATGACAATTGAGTGGTTGTGATTCTTGAGTTTTCTCCTCAAATTGGCTAATATCCCTGTCATATTCTTCTTTGTTTAGCCATTGTAAACATAGTGGGAGTGGTAACTCTTTTAGCTTTGTTCTTGATCTATAAGATTTGTTCCATCAATTTGTGCTCTTGAATCATGACAGCACACATATCTTCAGTATGATCACTTTGACCGCAAGCCAAACACCAAGTTACAGTAAGTAGGACAGTATCCACATCATATTGTGAATGTCCCATCCATGTACTTCTAGATAAATCTAGACAGTAAGCCTCAAAATATGGTCCCCCATAATAATAACAAGAATCATCACATGAATTTTCATCACTCAAAAAACCATCAATCCAGGCTGACATCTCAAGAAAGGTGCGAGAAAAATAAAAATAAAAGAAAATAAAATAAAAAAATAATCTAAACAAATATTTACAAGTTTTAATTTAAGCAAGTAAACTAAAATTCCAAACCAACTTAATACGCCAAACTGTTCCCCAGCAACGGCGCCATTTTTTTATAACGCTCAACTTACACGTCAATTTAGTACAAGACGGTCATCGTTAATATATTTACCCAACTTTGGAGTCGGGGTTGAATACACAGGGAACAATATGAGTGGAGATTAAACTAGTTTAAAACTAAAGCTACAAGTTAAAATCAAATAAATGATACGAAAAGATAAAATGGGGGTTTTTGATGATCAGCAAATAATTGTTGGTCACTTTAGTTTCAGTGTTTGTAATCAAGAGTTTATGGAAAACCAAGAATTATGTTCACTAGAGGTTTTGGTACTTAACATATGCTAATAGTGGTTCAAGAATTATGTTCACTAGAGGTTTTGGTACTTAACATTATGCCTAAATGTCTCTCAACCTACTTAAGCATTTAATTTCCTAATCCTCTCGGACTTAAGAAATTTACATTTATTAACCTGACTTCACCTCAGGTTAATCAACCTTGTTACAGCGTTGATTATTAAATGGAAGTTTAGTGTTTCCAAGTCCCTATTGATAATTCACTTCCCACTATATTTGATTTCTTTCTTTAGCAAATCAAAGCAGGTGTTATCTATCATTTGCAACCAATAGACGATAATTAAAACCTCAGAATTTTCAAGGATTCCTATTACCTTTAGAATCTTAAACACTTAGCAACTTACCAAGACCTAACCCATAGATCCCATAATTTGGGTTAAAGGGATTTAGCCACTCATAATGTAATAATCGATACAACAACTTGAATTCATAATTTGAAATATGAACTTGAAGCAAGATGAATAGCAACAAGTGTTTCTAAGATTAGATCAAAGTAGAAATCCCAAAGTAATGATTAAAATTTCTTCAAAGTAATTGTCTTTTCAAGCCAAGAAACTAGAGAGAGAAAATAACAAAAAAATGTTTCTCAAAACTCAGGTTCGGAACCCTTAAGAAAACCATAAACTATGCTTTAAATAGTTTACCCTAATTATGGAAACAAAATAATAATGTTCATCAGTTCCTCGGATAGTTGACACCACCTGTGATGCCCTATCAGGAGGCTGACGACTTATCACAAATATCGTTAGCTCCTATTTCCTTTTGGTATTCGCTGTCTTAGGCTGACAACGGTTTTGATGACCTATCATCTCCTTGATGACTTATCATGAATGTCATCACGTCTCTACCTCAACTCTCATTTTTTGCCTTAGGATGACGCCAATTTTGACGACCTATCATCTCCTTGGCGGCTTATCACAAAATATTGTCACAACTCTTAAATCAGGTCCATTCTCTATCTAAGGCTAATGATGAAGCTGATAACTTATCACAGGACTGATAACTTATCAGGAATATTGTCAGCCACGCTTCTCTTCTTTTCACTTCAGATTTTAACTCTTTTGTTTCCATCCTTATTGATTCTCTAGCATCTTATCTTCTACTACAAAATCAAAGATAAAATAATCAAAAATGACAAAATTTGCTTAAGACTTTGCAATTATTCTCAGTTAAAAGCTTCAAATATGTTAGCATCAGCTCACACATCAATACCTAGCTATATGTAGTTATCGTGTTACCGTATATCCCTCATTTTCATTAATTCAGATTGTATATTCATTCCTTGACTTTGTATACTTATATATATATCTTTCTTTTCCCTTTACTTTGTATATTGGCTAATTATATATAGTATAGTGTTGAGATTCCTAAGTATGGAAGGAATAAGCTAGTTCATTCTTATTACTTCCTTAGCCTTAACTTGCTAGTCTCTTGGACATGAATAGGATAGTCTATCATTATAATCTCATTGGATTTCTTATATTGTTGCTGGACAATTGAATGTAGTTTTCATTCTATTTATGTGTTATATATAGTTTCTTTATCTTTAGAACTTAGTTGGTTGTTGCCTACTAAGTACCATTCGTTTGGTACACATACTATACATCTGCAGCCTACAAATTATAAGTACGGGTTATCGTCGTTGATGTATGCATCGTGCGGAGCAGCCTTGGTTCAGAGACCTAGAGTGAGCTCCTAACATTCGGAGTTTACTTATCTCTCTTTTATGTATTAGAGTAGTCTTCATGTTGTATTCGAAGATAAGTTATATCAGTGTAATTCCCTTGTTATTTCCCTTTTGTACTCTTGTTATATTAGGTTTTGGGATTTTATTATGTATTTGATTCTCTTATTTCCTCTATTCCGCATTCTTTTCTATATATATTTAGGTAATCCATTACTAGCCTTTTCGAACTATGGGATTGTCTTGCCTATTGGAGGGTTATAGAAGGCGTCGTCATGACCTAGTAAATTGGGTCCTAATATAATATGAGATGAATTCTAGGATTGTATCTCACCTAACTTCCTAACTCTATAGACTTATCATGCTCTATTAAACTATTTCAATACCTTGTATGCAGAATCTGACAAGTTATGTATCGACAACCGTCTTGCAAACACCTTTGGTAAATTTTACTCTTCACCATTTAAGTTTCAGAGTTTCGCCTTTCTAACCCTTGTCTTGGATCCCAGATTAACTATTATCTTTTGAGTGTCAAGTTAATTAGATGAAGGTCGATAGTTTTAAATTACTATTGTGGTATTCTTTTCCTAATCTCTAAACCTCTTTTAGAGTAAGTATCGAATACATGCAGGTTCTTAACTTCTGCAGTCATTTAGAAAGCAATCACACCGAAGAAGATCACAATACATGCAAGAATATTGATCAAGAACGACTTTGCACTTTCTCCACTTTGTCATTCCGCCATGGATCCCCAACCCTACTTAGGTGGTTTAGATGCTCATGTTTGCAAGAACATCCATTGAATTTATGAAAGCAAGCATATGAATAATCTTATAATAATTGAAGAATAAAAACCAGAATCTCAAACTAATATTCAACCATGAAAACCAAGAACAAAGGATTCCAAGATTAAAAGTTGAATTTCAAAATCAATATAGTATTGTGAATATAAAGAGTGCATAAAAATACAAGAACATCAAAGGGATATTTATAGAATACATCAGAACACTAAAAATCCTAGCAAAAATAAAAAAGGAAAACCATGTCGGCAATAACTTATGGACCCACTTACGGGTTATAAGTACTACTTACAGGCTCTAGGTAGGTCATAATTATCAGATCAAATGTCCATGTTACATAACAACCACTTATGATGGTATTTACGAGGGGTGTAAGTACCACTTATGACCCGTAAGTAGCCCTTCGTAACTCTCAGAACAAACTTCAGACTTTAGATCTTTCAGAATAATTTTCTCTGACACTTACGATGGTCGTAAGAGTCACTTACAGCTTGTAAGTGGTTCCGTAAGTGGCATCCTTTGCTTCATTTTAACTCTTTTTCTTTTTTTCAGCTCCAGAACCTAGTTTCCTACAAAACAAACACAAAAACACATCACATCTAATAAAATGGCCTAAGTACTTGCATATTTTTCAATTTTAAGCATCAAAAGTGCCACAAAATCATGGCATATCATCAGGTCATCACTAAGTTCAAGGAACTAACCTCCTTTTGTTGATTATTCAACTAATAGATTCTGCTTAATTTACAATTCTATCAAGAATCATACACCTTTACAAATCTTACTTCCTAGCACTTATTCAAACTTAAATTCAGGTTATTTTGTTATATGATCACCTCCTGTTATCACAATCAATCCTACTATCAATATTCTAGAGAGGATATCTCATACTTCAACTGTACACAATATCGGGTTCACTCTTTTTAAGGTAGTAAAGACTTGTTGTACATCTTAAAAGGTAACCTAATTCTTCTATTACTACACACCTTCACATACTAAACTCTATCAATCATCAAGTAACTCATATAAACACAAACACCCATCAAAGGATTCACACAACACACAATATCACACAATTATATCATTAGTACATTAATTCCATGTTGTATACATCCAAATATTATGCTCGTAGATCTAGACATGAAATCTCCCATAAACTACAGTCACTACATGCAACTAATCCCGGTCTACTATATATTAAACCATAACCTACATCGACCAGTGATCTTGGAACAAGCAAGTCATACCATAGATACTCGTTCCATTTCCTCGGGACTTGGACTGCTCAATCATCTAACAAAAAAGAAGTTATAAGAGTAATTAATCAATTACTCTACACATAAATACTTTGAAAATTTAAACCCACTAATTCTACTGTTATTCATAGTGTATAACAATATCCATGGGTCAATTGCCCATTAACTAGCTCTATCATATTCAACTCATCTTCACTAATGGTGTTTCAAGGCTAAATATTCCATTTTCTTTGAATTCAAGGTTCCCTAACCACCAATTTCATGTTTTAGAATCACTAATTCTTGCTTGAAATTATTAATAACAAAGTAATTCTAGGTGATATTGATCCAACCCAAAGGTTTTCCCAAAAATACTGTGAACATAGGGGTTAAATTCCCAAGAATTCCATCATTAAAGATTGTTTAAGGATTTTAGAATGTTAAAGGATTCAAATCAAAGACAATGATGAAAAAATCTTACCTCAACAAAAATTTTCACCCAAGAAGTTGGAAATTAGCCCTCCTACGGCTTTAGGGTAAAGTTATACCTCGTATTTCTCAAGCTTAATTTAGCTCTAAGTAGATGAGTATTCCTAGCTAATATTTTTAAAATACTCAGTATATTTTAGTTTTGAGCTTACCAATGCGTAGGAAATTCAGTCAGGTTTCTAATGATATAAGATCTGCCCAAATTTGATACCCGGGCGAGGATTTAGAGCCATTTTAGTAAAAGAGTGTGCCAATTAGCACTTTAGCACATCGCGGAGGTATACCAAATGGAAATTGTCAAAAACCAGTGCGCCAACGCGATAACACCGCATATTGGTGAGCTTCCAAGTCTCATGAAGTGAAGCAATGCGATCCCATCGCGTTGCGCCAAGTCTTCAGTTCACAATTGTTGACTTCCAGTGACACGGCGCGATAGCGCCGCATTGTGCCAAGGTTGAAAATCGGAAAATTTCAATTAATTCCAAGTTTTAAATTCCAAGGGCTTTTAGGTATTTTTCCCTCATTTCAGTCAGCCTAACCATGGGATTAAAGCCCTAAATAGCCTAATATCTCATTAATTCTCACTTATCTCAAGAAAGAAATAATTTTATCTCAATTATCAAACCCTATCTCTCAAGAAACCAAGAACAAAGCTCAAGAAACTCACTATGAACTCCAAGAGCTCATCAATTCAGGTATGTTAGGTGTTCATTCATGGGTCCCTTTTACCCATGAAGTCCAAGAACCTCTTTTTAAATTTACAAGTTATAGGTTCATTATTTCAATGCTTGAAATTGATAGTACGCATATCTATGATGTTAACTTGGTGTTCAATCCATGATTATGATAAGATTCATGAAAAATAGAATAGTATTTATGGGGAATTATATGAATTTGCTAGTTTGGATATTTTAGTTGCAATGCTTATATGTTATCCATGATTATGTGCATAAAGTTGTGCTCCCCAAGTGTTTCATAAAATGTACATATGAATTAAATTATCCAATCATGATATGCTAGTATATGTACAAGCTTATGCCCTACAAGTGTTTGATAAAATGTCTCTATGAATGAATTATGGACAAGTAATTATTGTTATGTCTTTCAAGATTATGCTATGCTTTATTTTCATGCTATTGAGTCCTAGGGTTTTTAATACCCGACAATTTAGTTGTTTACCTAGATCCAGTGTCAGTTACAAAATAGTATCAGTTATGTCACAATCAGTAGAATTCAGTCAGCTACAGAAATCAGTAGAACTCAGTCAGTTACAAAACTCAGGAAAAATTAGTAAACTCAGTATTAGCCCAGTACAGTTCAGTATACTCAGTTCAGTATATTTTAGTTGGGAGTAGGATTCAACACCGAGTAAACCCAAGGATGGGGCTCACCTACCAGTAGAGGGTGTGATCCTTAGAAGCATCTCCTTTTAGGCGAGCTGCTTCGTTCTAAACCTTTCTCTAATAATAAGTTAAGTTTTTAAGACGCTGCCCTTTAAAGAAATGGATCCTTGCATTCTAGAACTACGTAGCCAGCATAATTTGAGACATTAACCTGCTAGTTGAGGGTTGATGAGGTGTTTTAACCTACCAATTGAGGGTTCCACCGTTCTCATTATAGTACCTGCCAGATGAGGGTAACTCTTCAGTGTCATTACTCGTGGCATGGTACTAACACCCTTCCAACTGGGGTTATAGGTTGGACCCCAAATCTACTCAGAAAAAGGGTATATCGGTTAGATGATTACTTCCCACAGTCTCAGTTTTAGTCTCCGAATAGAACTCAGTTCAGTTTTATAGAATCAGGACTGTTAGATACAGTCAATCAGTTTTAGTAACTCGGTTATCAGTAATCTCAGATATCAGTTACTCAATTATTAGAACTCATAACTCAGCTTCAGTAAAAGCTATATTACAGTATACACGCATATGCATATTATTGCATACTCAATACTTACAGCAGTTCCAGTTATCCATGTACTTTCACATTCAGTTACTCTATATCATTCAGTCAATTATTGTTCATGCATATGAACCCTTGGATTTACCTTACCTCGTCAAGCATACCAGTACATTCTACGTACTGACGCATACGCTTTCTTTTCACTATGATGTCTCATACTATAGGTTCGGACGCTCAGGTTCCTGACCATGCATAGACAGATCCAGTTATCAGCAGCAGTTTCAGTATGAGTCCTCATCTATCGAGGGCATGCTTTTATTTCAGTATTCCAATTTATTAGTAGTTAATTAGTCGAAGTTAGTTAGGGGATTATCCCATCAACTCCACCTTCAGATAGTTCAGTTAGAGGCTTTTCAGACTAGACTTTCAGAAATTATTCAGTTTTGAAGATTATTATTACAGTTGATATTCTTTATCAGTATTTCATCCTATTTTTTTCTTTTATAACATTATTATTATTCAGTGCTCACATCAGATATTAGTCATTGGTTATCTTGTGCTCCTTTAGGGTCGTAAGCACCGTGTAGCATCCGGGGTACAAACTCGAGGCTTTACAAACTTGGTATCAGAGCCTAAGGTTCAACAGTCCTAGGGAGTCTAAAAGTCGCATCGACTAGAGTCTTGTGTATGGGTGTGTAGCACACCACATTTATGGATAGGAGGCTATGAGATGTTTTAGGAAAAGTTTTCCTTCTTTTAGTGTTCATGTCGTGCAAGTGAGCATGAGCTCAAGTTAAACTTTCAGTTTAATTCATTTTTTCTTCTGTTCACAGAACATGCCTCCCAAAAAGACTAACTGAAGAAGGACCGTAAATCAGTCAGCACCTCATCCCGTTCAGGCAGATCCCCTGGACGAGTATGTCTCCAATGCAGAATTTAAAGTTACATTCATTACTCAAGCCAACTTCATAACAGCATAGAATGAACGGCTAGCTACTGTTCAGTCCAACCCAATGGCTAATACTGCTGCAGCTAGTATTTGGGACTTCACCTGAATGAATTCTCCCCTATTCTCGGGATCTAAGTCAGAAAAGGATCCACAAGAGTTCCTCGATCAGGTTTAGAAAGTCATAAATATTATGGGAGTGACTTCCAGTGAGAGTACCGAGTTAACTGATTATCAGCTATAAGATGTAGATCATACATGGTTTAAGCAGTGAAAGGTAGACAGGGGCACAAATACAGAGCCCATAGAGTGGGAAGAGTTTGCTACTGCTTTTCTAAATAGATTCTTTCCCTTACAGCTGAGAGAAGCCAAGGTGTTAGTGTTCATCAATCTCAGGCAGGGAAGTATGAGCGTGAATGAATATTCCCTCAAATTTACTCAGTTATCCAGGTATGCTCCCCATGTAGTGGCAGACAGTAGGTCCAGAATGAGCAAGTTCGTGTCTGAGGTGTCAGATAGTATGGTTAAGATGTCCAGAACTGCAATGTTGATTAAGAAGATGGACATATCCAGGCTCATTTTCCATGCTCAGCAGATAGTAGAGGCAAAGAATAGAGAGAGAGAGGCAGAACAGATAGCTTTAATTTTAATCAGCCTAAGTCAGGGGCCGATAATCGTTCCTAGTTTCATCCAAAGTCTTTGATTCCAGCTCCGTCCTTAGCCAGTGCTCCAGTACCTAAGTTCAGAAATGGTAACAAAGATAGGGCTCCATGCTCTAAATCTTAGGGCAGTATCAGCCATGCTCGAACAAATCCTCTTTGTCAGACATATGGCAAAAACCATCAGTGTGTCTGTAGAGCTGGTAGTACTGTTTGTTTCGAGTGTGGAAAGCCAAGCCACAAAGTTATAGATTATCCCCAGTCAGGTTATCAGGGTAATATAATCATCCTTCAGCTCAGTTGGGTCGCCCAAATTAGCAGGGTGCCGCTTCCGGTGCCACCAGTGGGCAATGCCCAAACAGGGTTTATGCACTTCAGTCCAGACAAGATCAAGAAAATTCTCCTGATATAGTCACTGGTACGTTACATATCTTTCATTTACATGTTTACGCCTAGATATATCTAGGAGATTTATCTTTCATAACTCCTTATATAGCCATTAACTTTGGAGTCATCCCAGAAATCCTAGCAGAGCCTTTCTCAGTTTCTACCCCAGTGGGTAAATCTATCATAGCCCAATGGGTATACAAGAACTGTCCAGTTATGATATCTCAGAAAGTTACTTCAGCAGACCTTGTAGAGCTAGAGATGGAGAATTTTGATGTCATTCTTGGCATAGATTAGCTCCATTCATGCTATGCCTTAGTTGATTGTAGAAATAGAATAGTTCATTTTCAGTTTCCAAATGAACCAGTCTTTGAATAGAGGGGTAGTACCTCAGCGCTTATGGGTCAGTTGATTTCATACCTTAGATCGAGAAAAATAATATCCAAGGGATGTGTCCATCATCTTGTCCGAGTCAACGACTCTAGTTCAGAGACTCCCAGTCTTGAGTCAGTCCTAGTATTAAATGAATTCTTAGATGTGTTTCCTAAAGATCTTCCTGGAGTTCCTCCCGAAAGGGAAATTGACTTCGGAATAGACCTTATTCCAGGGACTTAGCCTATATCTATTCTTCTATATAGAATGGCACCAGCAAAACTCAAAGAGTTAAAAAAGTAGTTAAAAGATCTCCTGGATAAGGGATTCATCAGACCCAGCATTTCCCCATGGGGTGCACCAGTCTTATTCATGCGTAAGAAAGATAATTCTCTTAGAATGTGTATAGACTTTCGTCAGTTGAACAGAATCACAGTTAAGAATAAATATCCACTTCCCAGAATTGATAACTTATTTGACCAACTTCAGGGTGCCAGTTAATTTTCTAAGATAGACCTTAGATCGGGCTATCATCAGCTCAGAGTTAGGGAATATAACATTTTGAAAATAGCTTTCAGAACCCGATATGGTCACTTCAAGTTTCTAGTCATGTCCTTTGGTCTTACAAATGCCCCAGCAGTTTTCATCGACTTATTGATCTCATGTTCAAGCAGTACTTGGACATGTTCATTATAGTCTTCATCGATGACATTATTGTCTATTCCCGTAGTGAGAATAATCACGCAAATCACCTCAGAATCATACTTCAGGCTCTTAGAACTCATCAGTTGTTCACCAAACTTAGTAAGTGTGAATTTTGGCATAGGTCAGTAGCATTTCTTAATCATATTATTTTCGGTGATGGCATTAGAGTTGATCCTAAAAAGAATGAGGTGTTAAGAAATTGGCCTAGACCCATCTCTCTATCAGATATTTAGATTTCTTGGGATTAGCTGGTTATTACCGTTAGTTTGTTAAAAGGTTTTTGTCTATTGCATCCCCCATGTCCAGATTAACTCAGAAGAAAGTCCAGGTTTAATGGTCAGATTTTTGCGAGAAGAATTTTCAAGAGTTGAAGACTGACTCACCTCAGCCCCAATCTTGACTCTACTAGATGGTTCAGATGGGTTTGTTGTGTACTGTGATGCATCCAGAGTAGGTTTAGGTTGTGTCCTCATGCAAAGAGGTAAGGTCATAGCCTATGCCTCTACACAGCTTAAGCCCCAAGAGAATAATTACCTGACTCATGATCTTGAGTTAGCAGCTGTAGTGTTTGCCTTAAAGATTTGGAGGCATTATTTGTATCGGGTGCATGTTGCTGTGTTCACAGATCACAAGAGCTTGTAGTATGTCTTTTCATGGAAAGATTTGAATTTACGTCAAAGAAGGTGGTTAGAGTTATTGAAATATTATGATATGAATGTTCTGTATTATCCAGGCAAGGCCAATGTAGTGGCTGATGCTCTCAGTAGATTTTCGATGGGTAGTGTTGCTCACGTTGAAGATGATAAGAAGAAGTTAGTTCTGGAAGTTCATTAGCTTTCCCAAATAGGTGTCTGCTTAGTCGATTCAGCAGAGGGCAGTGTATGGGTGTAGAATAGTTCAAAATCATCTCTAGTTTCTGAAATAAAGGAAAAGTAGGATAGAGATCCCAGTCTAGTAAAGTTGAAAGAGCCAATCAGATATCAAAAAGTAGAGATTTTCTCCCAAGAGGGAGATGGTGTGTTGCGTTTCCAGGGTCGTTTATGTGTGCAGGTATAGATGACTTAAGGCAAAGAATTCTTACAGAAGCACATGGTGCGTGATACTCCATTCATCTAGGGGCCACTAAGATGTACCATAATTTGTGGGAGATCTATTGGTAGAGTGGGATGAAGAGGGATATTACAGAGTTTGTAGCTAAGTGCTTTACATATCAGTAGGTTAAGATTGAGCATCAGAAGACTAGTGGGTCCATGCAGGAGTTTAGTATTCCCACATGGAAATGGGAAAAAGTAAGCATGGACTTTGTGATGGGTTTGCCTCATACTCTTCATCAATATAATTCCATTTGGGTTATCATAGACAAGATGACTAAATCAGCTCATTTCTTGCCAGTTCATACTTTCTATTCAGTCAAGGACTATGCCAAACTCTATATCAGAGAGTTGGTCAGGTTACACAGAGTCCCAGTAGCTACCATATCAGATAGAGCTACCCAGTTTACCTCTTATTTTTGGAAAGTATTCCAAAAGGGTCTTGGTACCGGAGTTCACCTCAGTACAGCCTTCCACCCTCAGATAGATGGTCAAGCAGAAAGGACCATTCAGACTCTAGAAGATATGTTAAGAGCCTGCGTTGTCGATTTTATGGGTATTTGGGATGACCACTTGCCTTTGATAGAATTCGCATACAATAATAGCTATTATTCCATTATTCAGATGGCTCCATTTGAGGCTCTTTATGGTAGGAGATATAGATCTCCAATTGGTTGGTTTGAGGTAGGTGAGGCCGTAGTTGTAGGGCCTTAGTATTTGATGCCTTAGAGAAGGTTTAGCTGATCAGAGAAAGGCTTAGGGCTGCCTAGAGCCGACAGAAATCATATGCAGATATGAGGAGAAAGGATCTCGAGTTTAAGATCGGTGATTTTTTCTTGAAAATCTCTCCCATGAAGTGGGTAAAGAGGTTCAGCAAGAAGGGAAAGCTCAGTCCCCGATATGTTGGTCTGTATAGAATTCTCAATTATTTCGGAAAGGGAGCTTATGAGATCGAGTTGCCTTTAGATCTAGCTTTAGTACACCCACTATTCCACGTCTCCTTGCTAAAGAAATGCATTAGTAACCCAAAACTCATAGTTCCCTTAGAGGGTATAGATATCAGAATGATCTATCTTTTAAAGAGGTTCCGGTCTAGATCCTCAATCATCAGATTCGCAAACTGAGGAACAAAAAAGTTCCCTTGGTCAAAGTTCTTTGGCGAAATCAGTCTATTGAGGAAGCTACTTGGGAAGCAGAAGCAGATATGCGGACTATGTATCCTCACCTTTTCTCTGCAAACTCAGATTCAGTTTAAGGTAATAGTCTTCCTTAGCTCTACTTAGTTCCATGTTCAGTTATAGTTATAGTTCCAAGCCTTCAATTCACAATTGTCGAATTCCAGTGACAGGCGCAATAGTGTCGCATCGCGCCAAGGGTGAAAATCGAGAATTTTTAATTAATTCTAAGTTTTAACTTCCAAGGGATTTTAGGTCTTTTCCCTCATTCCAATCAGCCTAAACATGGGATTAAAGCCCTAAATAGCCTAATATGCCATTAATTGCTCACTTATCTCAAGAAAGAAATCATTCTCTCTCAATTAGCAAACCCTAGCTCTCAAGAAATCAAGAACAAAGCTCAAGAAACTCACTAAGAACTCCAAGAACTCATCAATTCAAGTATGTTAGGTGTTCATTCATGGGTCCCTTTCACCCATGAAGCCCAAGAACCTCTTTTTAAATTTACAAGTTATAGATTCATGATTTCAATGCTTGAAATTGATTGTACGGATATCTATGATGTTAATTTGGTTTTCAATCCATGATTATGATAAGATTCATGAAAAATAGAATAGTATTTATGGGGAATTATATGAATTTGCAAGTTTGGATATTTTAGTTGCAATGCTTATATGTTATCCATGATTATGTGCATAAAGTTGTGCTCCCCAAGTGTTTGATAGAATGTCCATGTGAATTAAATGATGCAATCATGACATGCTAGTATATGGATAAGTTTATGCCCTACAAGTGTTTGATAAAATGTCTCTATGAATGAATTATGGACAAGTAATTATTGTTATGTCTTTCAAGATTACGTTATGCTTTATTTTCATACTATCGAGTCTTGGGGGTATTTAATACTCAACAATTAGCTATTTACCTAGAGCCAGTGTTAGTTATAGAATAGTATCAGTCATGTCACGATCAGTGGAATTCAGTCAGCTACAAAACTAGTAAACTCAGTATCAGTCCAGTCCATTTCAGTATACTCAGTTCAGTGTCTTTCAGTTGGGAGTAGGATTCAGCACTGAGTGAACCTAAAGATGGGGGCTCACCTACCAGTAGAGGGTGTGATCCTTAGAAGCAATCCTTACATTCCAGAACTATGTAGCCAGCGTAGGTTGAGACATTAACCTGCCAGTTGAGGGTTGATAAGGTGTTTTAAACTACCAGTTGAGGGTTCCACCGTTCTCATTAGAGTACCTGTCAAATGAGAGTAACTCTTCAGTGTCTTTACCCGTGGCACAGTACTGACACCCTTCCAGCTGGGGTTACAGGTTGGACCCCAAATCTATTCAGAAAAGGGGCATGTGGTTAGATGATTACTTCCCATAGTCTCAGTTTCAGTCTCAGTATAGAACTCAGTTCAATTCTACAAAATTAGAACTGTCAGATACAGTCAATCAGTTTCAGTAACTCAGTTATCAGTAATCTCATATATCAGTAACTCAGTTATCAGAACTTAGCTTTTGTATAAGCTCAGTTACAGTATACACGCATATGCACAGTATTGCATACTCAGTACTTATAGCAGTTTCAGTTATCCATGTACTTTCACATTCAGTTACTCTATATCATTCAGTCAGTTATTGTTCATGCATATAAACCCTTGCATTCATCCTTACCTCATCTAGCATACCAGTATATTCCACGTATTGACGCATACTCTTTTTTTGTGCTATGATATCTCATATCATAGGTTCGGACACTCAGGTTCCTGATCGCACATAGACAGATCCAGTTAACAGCAGCAGTTTCAGTAGTGAGTTCTCATCTATCGAGGGCATGATTTTATTTCAGTATTTCAGTTTATCAGTAGTTTATTAGTCGGAGTTAGTTGGGGGCTTGTCCCATTAACTTCACCTTCATACAGTTCAATTATAGGCTTTTCAGACTAGACTTTCAGACATTATTTAGTTTTGTAGATTATTATTACAGTTGATATTATTTATCATTATTTTAGATTTTGAACCTTATGGCATTTAAGCCAATTTTCTGCATTTATTATAGTATTATAATTTAGTGCTCACAGCAGATATCAGTCACTGGTTAGCTTGTGGCCCTTCGAGGTCGTAAGCACTGTGTAGCATTCGGGGTACAGACTCGGGGCGTTACAGGTGCCTTGGTGTATGTTATTTGCATATGATGTGGTATTGATTGACAAGACTCGGGGAGGAGTTAATGATAAGTTGGAGATTTAGAGACAGACCCTTGAGTCTTAAAGAATTTTGGTTGAGCAGGACCAAGACAGAGTACTTGAAGTGTAATTTTAGTGATGTGTCTCAGGCGATTGACGTGGTTGTGAAGATGGATTCTTAGGCAATTCAGAAGATGAGGAGTTTCAAGTATCTGGGGTCTATGATTTAGAGCAATGGTGACATTGACGAGGATATCATGCATCGTATTAGGGCAGGGTGGTTGAAATGGAGGCTTTCTTCAGGAGTTTTATGTGATAAGAAGGTACCCCTAAAGCTTAAAGGTAAGTTCTACAGAGTGGTAGTCCAACCGGCTAAGTTGTATGGAGCAGAGTGTTGGCCAATTAAAAAATTCCACATCCAAAAGTTAAAGGTAGCGAAGATGAGGTTATTGTAGTATATGTGTGGTCAGACCATGAAGGATAGGGTGAGGAATAAGATTATTCGAAAAAAAGTAGGAGTGGCTTCGGTGGAGGACAAGGTGCGAGAAGTGAGGTTACGTTGGTTCGGGCACGTGATGAGGAGGGGTGCTGATGCGCCAGTGCTAAGGTGTGAGACACTGGCTATGGATGATTTTAGGCGAGGGAGAGGTGGGCTGAAGAAATATTGGAGTGAGGTGATTAGGCATGATATGGAGCAGTTACAGCTTACGGAGGACATACCCCTCGATAGGAAGATGTGGAGGATGCGGATTAGGGTAGAGGGTTGGAGGGAGGAAGGGAGTCGGTAACAGCAGGGGAGTTTTGTATTTGTGTCTGAAGTTTCTTGTCTGTAGGTATTGAGTGTTATCTATGGTTTTGGATTTATAGTTTTAGTATTATCTTGTGGCTAGCGTTGTTAATTTATTTTGCATACTTTACAAGTTTATATACATTTATGTATTGTGTTTGTTATATTGTTATTGATTCTAAGCCGGGGGTCTATCGAAAACAACCTCTCTACTTCACCTGAGGCAGTGGTATAGACTGCATACACTCTACCCTCCCTAGACCCCACTAGGTGGGAATACACTAGGTGTGTTGTTGTATTCGAAGCCTCAACTTGATTGTCAAAACACTATAACCCCAAGTAATTCATCTAATCTGAATTTCATCTTATAAATCTGCGACTTGCTCCATTTTACTTCTTGTAATAATCAAAACACAATGTCACTCTTTATTATTTGTTTCTTACTGAATAAAGACTAAGAATTCAAACTAGTTAATCAATTCATCAAATTCATGTGGGATCAATATCTGAAATTATAAGTCACATATTCTGACATGCACATTGGACACAACATAATTCATGAGAATAATCATAATCACTATATTCTAGCATGGTTAGAATATCCCTGGATGTAAGATATCCCTTATGTAGATCACTTGACCAACCATATCAATAATACTATGTTTTAATACAATTTTCTGTCATCTGATTTACATATTTTCTTTGTCATCTGATTTAACAACTCCAGGATTTGCAGCTATTAGTTTCCGCATAATCCCCTATTGACTTTGATCCCAACATTCTCTGCCATAGTATTCTAGACCATTGTGTCTAAGCCACCTTTCATTTTTAGAAACCTCCTCAAATGCCATTGCTAGATTAATTTTGTGCCGAAAGAAGCAAAGCTTATGATCTTGAATAGACTCACGATCAGAGATGGTTCAAAATATCCTCCCAATGTTGTCAGAAAATTACCTTCGCATTTCCTAGATATACAGTATTTCTTAACCAGGACTGATATCTGCTAAAGAGGGAGAGAAAAAGCATGCTTCTTCCAAAGTATTTTTTTCCATTCGTTCAAATTTTCAGAAGTATAATCAAGTACACAAATACATAAACAAAGAAAAGTGAAAGAAGACAAAGCTTCTATCAATCCTCTGTAATTACAACTAACAAAGCAATTTTTCATTAGGTGCTTATGGAAACCCAGAGGGATGGCCTTGGCTCAGCAGTAAGCTTGCTTACCGTGGTGTGCCAGGGTCGGGGGTTCGAAACGCCCCTCCAGCGAAGCTGGGGTGAGGGCGCGTAGGTCAGGCCCGGAGTGGTCCCCCCCTCCCCGACACCTACGGAGTAGGTATGAACCGGGTCGTCCCTTTTTGCTTATGGAAACCCAAACTGAAATTATTTTCATCAATACCTATTACCTACCAAAAGCTAAGAGTAATCACAACAAACGACCTTAACAAGCTGTGACCAAGAAAATACAGATTAAAGAACCAGACAAAATAACTTGAATATAATAAAAAAGGCTTTAACGTTCAGAACGCGTCCACAGATAAAAAAGGCTTCTACATGATCCTCACATAGAGCACGAATAGTCATCTCATCAGTCATTTGATAATAATTTAATGAAAAAACTACCTGAGTTTCTTTGAAGCTTATTATCCTGTCCTTTTACTAAAATAACCTGGTAAATCCCCAGACTGAGTTGAACAGACATAAAATACCATTCAGCTCAGAAAATGTCCTCTCAGTAAATGTCCTCTAACTGATCTGTGAAACCATCTGCAAAATGGAAGTGTCAACCAATCCTGCCAATGAAAGCTTACATCCTGCAAGGCCAACTCATGCGCTGCTCATGGAGAAAAAGAACGAGAACCCCATTCTGTTACGAGTCCATCCTATGCTACCTCCGATCGGTTGACATAACTAAAGGCGCCTGCAGATGTAGGATTTCAGATTGAAACTGAGCACCAAGGACAGATGGATCGGGCTGTTAGGATGTGACAATCTTGACAATAAATGCCTTTACAATCATCAGTATGAGTTGGTTCAATATCAATACATTCCCTTAAATACGGGATTTGTCCGGCATATGCTAGCTCCATATTCCTCGTATTCCGTCTTTGTATGGCAAGCCTAACATAAAAAATATCGAAATCAATCATTAAAAATGATGCATAAACCAGTAAATGCAAGGATTAACTTCATTAGCAGTAATTAACTGCAATCAGATAAAATAGAAACTAGAATGATAAACATACCGCAAAAAATTCAGGAGTTGAAGCTAGTACAGAACCTCCAAACCAAACTGCATATCTCTGGATAGGATTGCTGACCACATTCACTTCAACTGGTTGTGCCTGAGGTTGAAGTCTAGCAGTCAAGTAAAGGGCAGCCCGTGTACACCAAAGCTCCCGCTATGCGTGACGTCCAGGGAAGGGCCGGACCACAAGGGCCGATTGTGGTCAAGAATCAGCCCGGTGCACTAAAGCTTCCGCTATCAAGCATCTATTGGAGACTATATTCATTTGTCTCCTAAAATTCAGGTGAGAAATGAAAGGGACAAACACTTACTTTGACATTCCCACCTAACCGAGCATCTGATGCAAGAATTCGGTCATCCACAATCTTCTTGAGATCTCGTTGTAATCTTCTATGGAAGTCTTTAAACATGGTTGACCCTCCGGATAGAACAATATTCTGAATTTCAACAAGTGCACAATGTATATCACACTCACATAGAAAAGTGAATTCATACACAGCTTTAGTTCATTCACGATTCAAGGAACCTTTATGTTGATCATAAGACTGAATCAGTTCTGTGGTATTCAGCAACAAAACTACCTTATATAGAGCTCTTCTTGTGTCTATTGGTGCAGACTGGATACATCTGTCAATCACCTCGGGTAAAGGGGTCACAAAATCACTGTAAAAAATCTCCGGACTGAAGAAAACCTGCAAACACAATTCATCACGTCAACTTATGAATAAAGCACCTGAAGCCACCATAAAAAGTTTCGACTTTAATCCAGCTCTATGTTGATTAAGGTCCAAAGATTCTTTGCTCTTTCTTTTAATTTCTACCACACCCATAGTGGTTCCAAGACTATAGTCAAGTGTGACTCGAGCACCAGACCAGTAGGCCAAGTCAAGAGGCTTCCCCTAAAAGTCAACTCGGCATGGATACTATCTTGACTTCTCAATTAACTTGGATAGTTTCATTGAACTAGGGTTTAGAAAAAGACAAAAAAAGCTACTCCATCCCCCCCCCCCCACAAAAAAGCAGGGTTTGAGCTAAACGTCTCTGAACAATTCGAGAGATTTGGGTAAAACATGAAATACACAATACTAATTTATTGACCCATCTTGTTGACTAACAACTAACAAGCACATTGGAAGCAAAACTTAAAGCTCATGAGATTGAGAAACTTGAAGCTAGAAGATAAGGCAGACCTCAGGACCAAGAAATCGCTCATAGCCAACATCACATGAATAAGGTGCTCCTGTCTTTGGTTTAGTACCTCTCCAGTGCTTGGTGTACTTCCCTGGCTCTTTATCATGCTTATTGAACTCCTGAAATCATTAAACAATAAGGACCTACAAGCAAAAATCAGTTGCAACCTCCAGCCTCAGATGCAAACAAGGATTCTGAGTTTAAATCATGGTATGACTAGATTGCCCTAATTCACAGAAATGTCGAACAGATAAGTTTGAGAACTGGATGGAAGAACAAGAGGAATTGGATATACTATCAGAAAGAACTTCAAACCTTTTGTTTTATCTACTCTTTCAACTTATTCCTTTTTATTCTTTGTACGGGCTCATACAAATAGATAATACCTTCACAATGTCAGAACAAGTGTAGCAATGCATTTCCTTCACTTTTCGTGCTATTTCAAAAGAATCTTCTGCTGGAAGATGTTCTCCCCTCTCCTGCATTGAATAATCAGAATAAATTGTAATCTTTTGAAGCCTGATTAGCAATGACATACCATCTTAGAAACTCAAAGATAGACCTCAAACACCCAACATGAACATGTCTAAGTTGTGGCTAGGGTTGGGCATAAATTACCAAAAACTGAGTTACCAAGCCGCACCAGGAATTTCCGTAGTTCGGTATTTGGTTTCGGGACCAGGTTCCAGACAGCTGGTATTCAGGATACCGAATTCTAAAGTAGTACCGACTTGTAATATTTTTTCTTGGTTTCAGTTATCTGCTTCGCTGGTCCAAGCAGGTGTTATTTTTGTTAGTTATATTAATGTTAGTCAGCAATGTGATTGTATGTAGAACATGACCAACTCTTCTTGAGAAAACATCACGTGCTCGGTAGAAGTCTCAATTTCAACAATTGTCTTCTCCAAGTTCAGGTTAGGATATAAATGAAATACTCCATGCTGTCATAATATTTTCCCCTTCAATACGTAATCACTGAATTATCATACTGGGATTTACCATACCAAAGTTTGATTTACCGGACCGGACCGAAGTTTGAAAGGTATTCGGTATCTACTTCAATTATAATTACCGAATTACCGGAACCGATCTTTGAAAATACCAAACCATATCAAATGCTCACCCCTAGTTATGGACCGACTCAGCAATCAGCAGTTTTATAGCCTGTTTGGGGTTCCTTTTTTCTTAAAAAAAAAAGCTCTTTTTTTTAAAAGAAGGGTGTTTGGTAAACTTGCAAAAAGTGTGTTTAAAAAGAAGCAGAAAATTATATTTTTCATGATAAATATCCCTATCACTTACACTCAACACACACACACACAAGTTTGATTTTAGAATTTTATACTTCATATTTACATCATAATTCTTTATTTCATTCTATTATTTATATATTATTATTTTATTTTTTACTCATTTTTTAAAATAAAATCGAAAATATCATTGATGATAATGATCGAAGAATATATAACTCTTTATTTTTTATTAGTAATGATAATAAATGACAGACAAATCATGTTGCAAGATCAAATGGTATTTTGGCAACACTTGCAATTTTTTTCTTGAACATTTTATTTTAAATAAACAATTAAAAATATTATGATAGATATTTAAGATAAATTTTTTCTATAAAATGATTTTAGTAGTAAAAGTCTATTGATACATTTCCTTTTTTGATCATTTGTCTCTCAAAAGAACTTCTTGAAAAAATTTATCCACAATTTGTTTATCAAAAGCACTTTTCTGAAAAGCTATTTTATAAAAGTGTTTCTCAAATAAGCAGTTTTCTAACAGCAATCCCAAACGGTCTCTTAGACTTCCCACAGGTAAAGGATATCATTGGGTAACTGAAGGTAAAAGATGTTGATATTATAAATCAAGTAACATTAAGCGGTACTTCTCAATTCGAGCAACTATGATCTGAGCACGGAGAATAAAACTTCTGCATGGCAAGTCATAGGAGGAACAATCACTAATTATCTAATCTTACTTACCCTTCAGGAACTGTTTACTAAACAACCATCATTAAACTCATAAAATAATCTTCTTTAGGTGGCGCATGGACTAGAGAACAGTTGGTATTTGTTTTTCATTTCTTTCCCTTTTTTTGGGTGGGGGTTTAAACGGAAGGGAACACGCATTGGTTTGGAAAAATTGGTTTTATTAGTGTCTTAAGTATTTTTTTTTCACTGTTTCCTGTTTTCTAGTGAAATTTGGCGGCTTCAGTTTTTTGGGGGAAACCGCTTTTCTAAAAATAAAAACTATCTAAGCTTGTTTGATTTTCTAACTTAATAATTAAGGGGAACAACACATTGAACAATAACAACAATTGGCAGTACAGGCATTAAGAACTTAGCAATAGAAGATTCAGAAGAAGATACTTTAGTTACAGAAAGGTCTTTACGCGATAGAAATGGATAATATAAATTTCGGGCAGAATGTCTCGTACATCGAATTTAAAAGCACTCTTTCAGACCTACCCAATCTTGATTGTCCATAATGGTTGTGAATATCAGCTACAGTGTTTTGAACGGCGAAAGGTGACAAGGCCCCGCCTCGCCACGCGGCGAGGCGAGCGCCTTTTGAATGTACGGCGACAATTAATATAAAAAATTAAAATAATATATAAATGATCAAAATTTTAATAACACTAATATATTAGGAAATATTTCAAGTCAAGAATTAAAAATATATAGTATATAGATACTAAAAGTCTAGAACTTAAATGACTCAACAATTCAATATCCTATCAAGTGTTGTTTGAATCAAGTAATGCCGCCATTCATGGTACGTCGATAAAAATTACAAATCACTGCATCTTTTGTCGGTCCTTGTGTACCATAATTCCATCCTATGTCCTTTTGTTTGCTACTAGTAGATTAGGACGCCATTGAAATTGAAAGTTGTTAATAATCAAATAATTTAATTAGTATATTAATATTACCATCATGCTATGTTAATTCTACAATCCACATAAGTTATTAAAAAAAATTACATAATAAGTTATAAGAAAAAGAAGAAGTATATTAATATTACCACTGGTTAAGTATATTAATATAATAAGTATATTAAAAAAAATTACATAATAAGTATATTAATATTACCACTGGTTATAACAGTAACACTGTAACAGTGCATGTGAGAATGTCACAAGTTCACTGTTACAGATGATACCGGCCGCCGGAAAATAGAAGAAAAAGAAGATAAAAAGAGGAAGAAAAAAAAAATAACAACACCAAAAGGCATATCCAGTCGCTGGATTAAGAAGAAGAAGAAAGAAGAAACAAAAAATAGAAATCACTGCTAACCGGAGTTTCGGAGTCGCCGGAGTTCGTCGCCGGTCGCCGGAATCAAACTTGTGAGATGAACGGTGGCAGCCGCAGTCACCAATTTGTAAGTTGGTAGTGTTAAAATGTGTAAATAAACCCTAAAATTAGCTTATATACCTAAAACCCTAATTTTTAAAAAACAGTTAAAAGGCGTCGCCTTTCTCGCCGCCTCGTCTCGCCACGTCGCCTTTTGATTTTCGCCACGCCATGGACTGAAGAGGCGACATAGGCTCCCCTCGCCATTCGCCATTGGCGACGAGGCGCTCGCCTTTTACAACACTGATCAGCTACCAAAAGAAAATAAAGAGTAAAACAAAAATAACCCTGCTGGATAATAAAAAAGGACGACCCGGTTCATACCTACTCTGTAGGTGTCGGGGAGGGGGGGACCACTCCGGGCCTGACCTACGCGCCCTCACCCCAGCTTTGCTGGAGGGGCGTTTCGAACCCCCGACCCTGGCACACCACGGTAAGCAAGCTTACCGCTGAGCCAAGGCCATCCCTGCTGGATAATGATTGTGATAAAGATTAATGCTGCAAGGCATCAGTTCCATTTTCAAGGTAAAGAATTTCACCGACTTCATTTGGTTTCAAAAAAGGTCCGATGAAATGATTGAAACTTGGTATTGCTACTTTTAGGGCCCATTTGACCATGTGAGATGAAATCATGATATGAAATCATATAAGATAAAGTTGAAGTTATGTTTGGAGATGCAATTTGGACTTTCTAAAGTTGTATATTTTCTCATAAGTTGTGAAAACTATCAAAATTGCCCCAAGTCTTTATACAATCTTACCAAATAAGTAAAAGTCCATAACAAAAATATAATACACTATCACAGAGTAATTTTTAAAAATAAAATACAACACTTATTGATCAAATTTTAGTTCAATAAAAAGGTAAAATTGAACAAATAGTTGTAGTGTACTACTTTTTTAATATAATCTTCTCACATAGTACGAAAAAATTCCTCACGTTAAGCATGCATTTCTGGATCGATCAGATGACAGAGTAATAATATTAACTATAAATTATGTTTACATATAAAATAAATGGTTGGTAAATAATCACACTTTTTGGAGAATTTGGGATTTCATTCATGATATGAAATCGCATGTCCAAACGTTGATTTCATCTCATGATTTCAAATCACAAAGAAGAAATCACATGTCCAAACGCCTACTTAGTATGCTCATTTGAACCAGAAGATTGTGTGCTATAGGAGGTAGTTCCTCTTCTCTATCAAATAAAGAATGTGAGTACTTGTAAAGGTTATATATAGAATCTATTGCTATTTTTTGGTAGAGTGTATTGAGAAAAATAATGCATGCATTAGTTAATGTGTACTACTAATACCATGTTTGGTATATTTTTTAGCCAATATATAATTAATGCTTGCATTAGTTATACACTCCATTGTGTATTACTAATATCACTCATTTTCTATATATTAGTAATACAAAGGCTTCAATAGATGCACTAACTTGATGAATTACAAAATTACTCCTCAAATCTCATCTTATTCTTTCAACTAAATCTACCACTTCTTCTAAGGATACCCATTTTGCCAAAATCTAATAATTTAGTTAAATCCATTTCACTACATATCAAAGGATTAGTCCACCACGGAATTAGGAGTAGATTGATAACCAAATTATGTCTTCTGCAAGGTGTAAGAGGAATGGTGTTAAGGTGTTAATTGGTTCTATGGCAATAGCATTAGGCATATTAAACATGAGGTGATAATAATCCATTAATGGCTCTACTAAGACCCCAAGTCTGATCTTGATTTGTATCCGAACGTAACATTGCCAATTTCATTAGAATTGATTGAGAAAAAGTTCAGAAAATTATGATATTTTTCAAGGGAAGTTGGGTAAAAGATGAGAAACAATAAACACCCAATTAATTGGAGATGGCGGTTCCTCTACGGGGAGTGAGTTTGTAGGCAGATGTTGCCATTTTTCTTAATTGTCACCAGATATTTGTGAAGCTTTTAATGGAAGAAGGATATTTTGATAAACAAAATTTTTTTGATGAAAATATGTAAATACATAGTATTATTTTTAATATATCGTATTATTTTTAATACATCAAACCAAACACTGTGGAAGAAATAATGTGTGCATAACCAACACTAGCATTACTAATACTTGCATTAGTAATGCAAGCATTACTAATACATCTTGTTCAACATTATTCTTATCTACTCTACCAAACAACCCCCAAGGGATTTATAATACCAGTAACATTGAGACACAAAATTTTAGATACCAAAATGCTATGTTATTTATACGACCCTACATTAGTAACTATACAACACCAATATACCCAGTGTATTCCCACATAGTAGAGTCTGGGGAAGATAAAAGTGTACGCAATCCATACCACTACCTTAGATGAAGTAGAGAGGTTGTTTCCAATAGACCCCCGGCTGATGATAAATAACAATATAACAAGCAGAAAACATAAAAACGAACAACAATATAGGGTAACTCACCACTAGATAATAAAAGAAACAAGACATCCACCGGGTAATACTTTGATCTATCTATCCAAAATCCTAAATATCACCAAAACACCACGAATAAGAAACTACAAGACACATGCATAACACTATGACACAGGTATATCGACAAAAAAAGCACTTCTCCCAATTAGTACGGACACACTTCAACCCACTAACCCTCTACCCTAATCCATATCCTCCACACTTTCCTATCAAGGATCATGTCCTCTGTAAGCTATAATTGCTCCATATCATGCCTAATAACTTTCCTCTAATATTTCTTCGGCCTACCTCTACCCCATTTGAAACCATCCATAGCGAGCCCCCCATACCTCCAAACTGGGGAATCCGTGCACCGCCTCATCACATGTCCAAACCATCTCAACCTCACTCCTTGCATCTTGTCATCCACCGAAGCCACTTCCACCTTCTATCAAATAATCTCATTTCTAACCCTATCCATCCTAGCAAGTCCGCACATCCATCAACATCCTCATCTCGGTCACCTTCAACTTTTAGATGTGGGAGTTCTCAACTGGCGAACACTCTATTCCATACAACATAGTTCGTCGAACTGCTACTCTATAGAACTTACTTTTAAGCTTAGGAGGCACCTTCTTATCACACAAGACTTCTGAAGCGAGCCTCCATTTCAACCACCCTACATCAATACAGTGCATGACATCCTCGTCAATCTCTCCATTCCCCTGAATAATAGACCCAAGATACTTAAAACTATCTCTCTTCCGAATGGCCTGAGAATTCAGCTTCACAACCACGTTAGACTCAAGCATCAAATCACTGAACTTACACTCCAAGTATTCCATCTTAGTCCTGCTCAACCTAAACCCATTAAACTCTAGGGTCTGTCTCCAAACCTCTAACTTATCATTAACTCCTTCCCGAGTCTCGTCAATAAGCACTACATCAACAGCAAATAACATATACCAAGGCACCTCCATTGAATATGTCATGTCAATACAGGAAAATGCTTTGAATCTCCTCCTACCGTCCTCACACACGTCTTCGCTCCACCGTACATGTCCTGAATCGACCTAGTGGATGTCACAGGCACACTTCTAACCTCCACAACACCTCCCTGGTGACTTAGCGACTTTGTCGTACGTCTTCTCAAGATCGATGAACACCATGTGCAAGTCCTTTGTCTCCCTATACTGCTCCACTAATCTCCTCAAAAGATGAATGGCTTCGGTAGTCGAACAACCTGGCATGAAACCAAATTGATTTTCAGAAATAGTCACGATCCTCCTCAGCCTTAACTCTACCACTCTTTTCCAAACCTTCGTAGTATGACTCAACTTGATACCCTATAGTTGTTGCAACTCTAAACAAGCATATTTCTTTTCTACCACGAGAGTAACATATTTCTTTTCTACATCAGTAATAGTAAAGGGAAAATAGTGAAGATGCATATATTTCTGTTCTACCATTGTTATGGAAGTGTTATACTAACGTCATAAAGAAACAAGAACTACATACCTTCATGAGCTGTTGAACAAAGAGAGTAACATCTTTCCCAGAAATGGGAATTGATTTAATGCTGCTCCCAATAACATAGCCCTCAGCAACAGGTACAACGTGGGTAGCACCATCTCCAACATCCACTACAACTCCAGTCATCTCACACTAAAAAAAAGACGCATAATAATTACAAGATATGTCAAATTGTAAGACCACAATTAAGTTTAGTTTCTGGAATAATGATATGCAAGTCACTTGTGATCACAAAGAAGAGAACGAATACACAGGATATTATATCAAGCAAATAATGAACATACTACAGGTCCAGTACTCTCCGAATAGCTCAATTTTCATCTTCCCATTTTCCATTAGAAAAGGAAGAATGAAGATAATAGACTGGAACAGACTTCTTGGCCATTATTTCCCCTGACATGACAATGATACCAATTTATGCCATAGAGAAAAAAACATAAAAGCTATTCTGTTTTGACATAATCAAGAGTTCATACAGGAGTAGATGAACTTAAACCAGAATGACTCATGATTAATGGTGCCCTTACAATCAGAATGCTTGCTAATGCGACAAATTCCTCTGGTACATACTTTGCTTCTGGGAGGCTCGAATTTGTTTGTAGGCTTGTCGAATTCCCTGAAGATAACACATATTTGGGAAAGGTAGAAGGGATATGCACAGGCTATGCTTTAGTACAGTGCGGCTCAGATTAGCCAGCTGACAAACTGCTTGGCCTTACTTGCTTTACCCAACTTCATATTTTATACGGTATGGCCAGTATTTCACTTCATTCTTTTGCATATCATTGCTACGTCTTGAGCATTTATCTATCCTTTTGGCCACATAAAGGCTCTATTAGCACACCATGGGAGATGTATATGTCATGAGGGTAGAATCAATGTTTGATCCCTTGCCGGGACAAGTTCACTTATGATGACGCTGTAGAGCCATTATTTGCTTCAACGGTCAAATTTCATATTTAAAAATGCATAATGCATGATGGTAGGGGATTGCAAGGAGTCCCAATGCATGTGATTGATGGTACAACGATGACTGGATCCCCTTATGTGTTCAAATATAGTTATGGGATACGAGATGGTTGGTTGCACAGTACAGGGTTTAAGGCATATCGGATGCCACCGGTCAAGCCACTAATAAATTTGGGGCATCACATTTAACCTCTTAACTTTTTATGGGGGACCAAACGATGTCATCGAAGAGGAGAATATGTATTTTGAATTTTTCTCCAACACTTCACTCCCACATTAACTTCTTCCCTCATATTCTACAATTCAAACCACACTTCCGATCTAAAACTAGAATCAGGGTGTCCTTTCCTATTTGAAGTAAACCAGTCAACTGCTACAACAAAGGAACTTGTTCCCATCAAGATATATCTTTACTGCTCTTGAATTGTATTAGTTTAATTCTTGCGGTTCCAAAACAAGATCTTTGATTACTCTCTTAGTTCATTGTACTAGGTGTTGTTTTGTGTTGTAAAGGGACTTCATTTTGGTTCCAAAACCACCATACACCTCAAGCACACGGACAGCTCCATACACGCCCACCCCACACGTCACATATACACGTGACAAATAGAAGAAAATCCCACTTAATTCACTCTGATTTATCAAATTTCCATGGTTAATTAATGTGTTATTACAAATATTACTTTTGCTTCCTATTATTTCAAGAATTTGCTCTGAGGGGTAAGATGGAGGGGGCGAGATGAGGACCTTACTACACGTTGTTCTCACCAAACTCCACTTAGTACTCTGTGCAAATCCTACCACTTAGCAGTGTCAGGGGACATAATGGAATCCTGCTCAAGGCGACAAATCCAAAACTGCTGAGGTGAGCCAACTACAATTGGTTTGTGGTGGCGAATGTCCTCTTTTATGTTTATTTTGGGTTATAACCTTGATCATTGTACTCAGAGTTTGTTTCAATGCTCCTTCGACTATGTATTAGAGAATCGTAACTCAATTTAGACATTTATTTGTATCTTGAGACTTCTGTAATATTGAGAAACTGCTTTTTTACTTAATTTGGACTTTTTATAGCTTAGGCAACTTATATGATATTAGCTTTGCGGGGGCCTATTGGATAGTAGCTCTGTGGATACCCTTCATAGCCTCGGATTTGGGTTACTACACAAATTTTAGTTCCAAACAAAAATGAAAGATCACGTCAACTAGACTCATTATAAAATTATCAAGTTGGTCACGAATTAAGTCATCTTGGTCTTGACATAAATTCATTCTTCTTAGGGTCGTTGGAAGAATAGGTTTTAGCCTTAGAAGACAACTCACAATCAACTTGATAATTTTATAAGGAATCCAATTGATGTAATCTTTTATTTTAGGTCTTGGACTTAAAATTTGAGTAGTATTCTTATGGTTTTGTTGAGAAAATGGTCAAAAGCCCCCATTGAGAAAATGGTCAAAAGCCCCCAACCTTTACCCCAAATCCCAACTACACACTTATACTTTGCGGGGGGGTCCTATGACCCCCTGAACTATTTTAAGGTGGAATTATTACCCCTGAATGCTGACATGGCAAGAGAGTGTGTTTCACTCTCTCTAAAGAGAGTGAGAACGAATTTTTTTTATTAAAAATTTATTTTTAATATTTTTTATACAAAAAATTTTAATTATTACTTTTCTTATTCATTTTCTCATGTCTTCTTCTTCTCTTTTTTAGAACAAAAATTCAAGAACTCATTAATGGAGTTCCTCATCTTCCTCATCTCCAATTTTATTTTTTCATCTTTCTTGAACTCATTAGTTTTTTGATAATTTGAAAAATGTTATTACCGAAAACAAGAAACACTTGAACTAAGGAAACAAGAAGATTTCTCCGATTAATGAATTCTTGAATGAGGAAGATGAGGAACTCCGATTCAAAAAACTTAAAAAAATTCAAGAACTCCGATTTTCTCTCTTTTTGTTCAAGATCCGCCATTAATGGCGAGCTCAAAGCTTAGAATTTCCACAATGTCATATATAATTTCCAACATAACCCAAAATGCCATATATAATTTCCAACCCATTTCTCCGATTTTCTCTATTTTTGCCCAAGATCAATGGCGAGCTCAAAGCTTTGAATTTCCACAATGCCATATATAATTCCAACATAACCCGCAATGTCATATATAATTTCCAACCCATTTCTCCGATTTTCTCTTTTTTTGCTCAAGATCCGCCATTAAAAAATTCATTAATCGGAGAATTAAACAGTGTTCGATAGAGGGACTTTCGAACGAATGACCCGCTTGTCATTAATCCGATTTTCCTGATCTTGGGACTTTCCCAAGAATTCATTAATCCGCCATTTTTTCCCCAAGAATTCTATCTTTGACCCAAGAAGATGAAATTAAGTTGAAGAAGAAAATGGAGCAAAAAGGGAAATGGGGAAGAAGAAAGGAAATAATAAAGTTAAATAATTAATTTTTTTAGAGTAAAAAAAGAAAAAAATGACGTGCCAATGATGTGGCATGACGTGGCAGCGCGTGCATCACACCACATCCCAAATGACTGGTTGTCAGTTTTCGGGAGGTAATAATTCCACTTTAAAATAGTTCAGGGGGGTAATAATTTCACTTTAAAATAGTCAGGGGGTCATAGGACCCCCGCAAAGTATAAGTGTGTAGTTGGGATTTGGGGTAAAGGTTGGGGGGCTTTTGCCCATTTTCTCTTATTTGTTTGACTTTACTAATAACAATTGGTGGTTTTGCTTGTCTGAATAAAAATCCTTTTGGTTGCTTGTTTGACTAATATTCTTTAAATTATAATCCTTTTTGGTTACTACTCATTAAAAAAATAGGCATAATATCTCAGAACCCCCTAAACTTGACACTTGTAATTCAGTGTACACCTAAACTATAATTGGTCCCAATTTCCCCTTATACTTGGCTATTTGATAGCTTTCATTCTCCAGGTCACTGACATCCCAAAGAAAGTGGAGTATTTTTCAACTGTTAATTGCCACAATCATATACAATGATTTCTTTGTTCTAATTGTGTAATTTTTCTTATTTCTTAATATACCACACATATTTTACCTCAACTTTATATTTCTTATTTATCTTTAGAAATTAGAGGTGATGACTATTTACTCAAACTGTATTCTTTTATGGAGGATTCTATGATTTATTTCTACAAAAACCCCATTTTATTTATACAAATAAATTTCTTTTAACCAAAATGATGAATATTTAACAGTGGATTCCTTTTTATTTCATCTTATATGCAATGATGATTTATTTTACCTGTGCATATCTTCTTATTCAGGCCAAATATGTAAAAAGAAGAAACTCCATTGTGTAGTCATATAAACAAATGTAGCCTAAATAATGGGACTTCTAATATATTTCCCTGAAAATATAACTCAAAATATTATAAATGAATTTAAAAGGGTAAAAAATATATATTTTCTTATTAAAAATGCCACGTGGACAAAAAATATCCACGTGACGGCAAGTGCATCAAACCTCCTTTAACTGAGGTCATCTAAGGGTGAAAATTACAAAATAGCCAAGTTATGGGGGATAATTAGGACCAAAAATAATTTAGGTTTGCACAAAAAAAAGGTGTCAAGCTCATGAGGGTCCCAAAGTGTTATGCCAAAAAATATCATTTTTTCGTTGCTTGTATCACCAGAACTCCTTAGAAAAGAGGATTGAATTGTACACCTTTTAAATTGTTTGCCTCCTTCGAACCTTGGTTGCTCGTTTTCTACAAAATTGACCAATATACCCGTAAAATCGCATATCAATTTTTGTTTCAAGGTTTCCTTCCAATTTTTTCTTCCAGTCTCACCAAAGGCGATAAGGTACTACCATATAACAATTGGATAGTTTAAATTTCATGAAAGCAAGTTTTAACGCGTGAAAATCGCCCTGTTCTCCCCCACCCGCAAAAAAGAAAGTCCACATGCACCATCAGCATATTTCAAGGAAAACAAACTTTATAAGTGAGTAGGTCACATACTATAATGACCCTACAAACCATTTTCCGAGTTTTCCGGCATTTTCCATGTTTTGGGCTTTCGTTTAGTTTGTATTCGTCATTTATGACTTGCTGGGATAGGTGATACGGTTCCCGAGCAATTCGTTTGAGTTTTTAAGCCAATTCCCTTCTTTTGGAGCTTCTAAAGTTAAGAAATTGGACTCTGGTCTAAACTTCTAGTAAACGGACTCAGATGAGAATTCTGACAGTTTTGTTAGCTTCAAAACGTGGATTTTGGATTAGGGGACCTTTGGTTTGGGCTCCTAAGACTTTTGGACTCATTTTGGGCTATTGAGTGAATTTTAGATAAAAATGAAAAAAATGGATTTGGGCCCACATTTCATCAAAGCGATATTTGTTAGAAATTTCATCAGTTCTGTTGAGTTCGAAATGTCATTTTTGATAGGGTAGCATATTTGGTTTGCGTGCACAAGGTTTCGGAAAAATCCCGAGGACCCATTCGAAGAAAATGCAACTTGGAAAAAGTTGGTGTGGTGTTGTTGGTGCATAACACCAGCCTTTTTCGCATTTGCGAAGAAGCGTCAATTTGGCTGGCCCGGGTTTGTTCTTCGCGTTTGCGGAGAATCGGCTGCTTCCGCAAAGGGTTGGGCTGGTGGACCTCTGCATTTGCAATAGGGGCCCCGTGAAAGTGATAAAGAGGCCCTTACCAGTATAAATACCCCTCCACTTCGTCTTTCTCACCATTTTTCACGAACTTACCTCCATTATTGAGCTGAGGACCTGGCAAAATTGCGGGTTGTCATCATATTAACTGAAGGTAAGTTAATTCCGCTTCTTTTGGTTGATTTTCCATTGTTTCTACGTTAAAAGTCATCCCAAATTCCGTCAAGTTCCTAGTTTGAACTTTTGATTTCTTGATCGTTGTGGGTTGTTTTGGGATTCGATCTTGCTCAAATTTTGAGCATGTGTTCCTTGTCCTACGAGGGAGTTAATTGTGGGTACAGTTTTGAATGTTGCTAGCTGGCCCCATGGGTTGATTTTGATTCGATTTTCAACCTGAAGTATAAAATTGCTATATGGGTATCGTTTTCCTCATTATAACGTGTAGATTGTGTTTTAGATAGCGAGGCGACATTCTAAGGTCAAGTAGAGGGGACAAATAGCTCGTTTTCGGTCTGAGGTTGTTGTTTGGCTTTGAGGTAGGCTATGAACTACTTTCTTATATTCTTTGCTCTACAAGATGGTATATGTTATAAATTTCATAAAGAGTAGGGAATATAAGATAGTCTTAAGATTACTTATCCTTTTCGCTATTATTGGTCTTCTTTGGGGAATCTTAGAGTAGAATATCTGTTTGGGCCTACATGTAGGATACTTTCTAGATTATTAGGATTAGGATAGGGATCCTTTAGTATAGATTTGGATAGAATCTCGCCATGAGACTAGTTTTCCCTAGTCGGATAGACTTTATGGTTTAGGTTATGCTTATTACACTTTTCCCTTATTCTTATATTGTACCCCGTATGTTTGTGGACTCGGGGACATGGTTACGATCTAGGTGGACTCCATGTCAGTATTGCCTTGCTATGACGGGTGATTTTACCCCGCTTTTTCTATACCTAAACATTTATATGTATATACTTGTGTCAGCATGCATACATTTACTAGTGCATACACATGCATTATGGTATGATTCCAAAGAAAAATACTGATTTTATTCTTTCAAAAGAAAGGAAAATTGTACTTTCTTTCCTACTGGTTAAAGGCTTTTAAAAACGAAAATGTACCATCTTTACTACAGTATTTGGGATTTTAGAGGATTTGTATCACTTTTTATCATAGGTTTACCTTTCTGTTTTTTGAAAGATTTGTGCCGTTTCCTATTTACTCCCTCTGTTTCAAAAAATGACCTATTTGGACTTGGCACGGAGTTTATAAAAGGGACGACCCGGTTCATACCTACTCCGTAGGTGTCGGGGAGGGGGGAGACCACTCCGGGCCTGACCTACGCGCCCTCACCCCAGCTTTGCTGGAGGGGCGTTTCGAACCCCCGACCCTGGCACACCATGGTAAGCAAGCTTACCACTGAGCCAAGGCCATCCCTCTTGGCACGGAGTTTATGAAAAAAAAAAAACTTTTGAATCTTGTAGTCTTAAATTAAAATTAGGTCAAATGTATCAAAATATCCTTCAATCTTGAGATCTTAAACATGTCAAGTGGAAAGTTATAATTAAAGTACTGCCGAAAAGGGAAAGGATCAATCTTTTTTTAAACAGACTAAAAAGGAAGGTAGGTCATTCTTTTTTAAATGAAAGGAGTATTTGTTTCTGCTTTATTCACACGTTATTCTTGCATATTCATGGTATATGACTGACTAGGTTTTAAAACATTGTTTTGGAGTTAAAAAGAAACTTGGAGAGATTCTTATCTATACATTAGTTTTCAAAAGGGGAAATAGACCATTTTGGTCCCGCTTTGGTTCCGGGCACCTGTTATATTCATGCTTACTTTTTGACTCTGATTTGAGTGTAAAGGTCACATTGAAAGCCCCGGTTCAAGATCGGGTAGTGTATACGGTTATTGCGAGTCCCCCATGGGTCCTTTCTTTGCGATCCACAAATGTTGGAGAAGTATACAATACTGTTGGGCATGGCATTCGTCTCATATCGCATTACATGATCTCCATTTGCACTCATCTATTCATATGCACTGCTTGTAGGGAGTGTTACTTTTTAAATGGTAACAGTTAATCCATATTTCCATAGGTATACAACATCAAAATATGTAGCCCCCTTCAAAAGTATTACAACTTACAACTTGAACATCTATTTGTTGTTCCTATGAATAGTTTAAAACATCATAAAGATCTTCTGTTTGAGCTATGAATATCTGTTTACACCAAGAATAAAACAAAGCTAGACAATACATTTTGAACTCCTGCAAATTGCCCGGCTTATCTTCAAAACATCTCCTATACCTTTCTTTCCACACTGTCCACAAAATGCATGCAGGAACAATCTTCCATCTTCCTTCCTTCTAAGCTGCATTGCGATCCTTGTTACAGAAATTCGGTAGTCCTTTTATGTTCCCTGTTCTCACCCATTTAATCCTCCTCAGCAGATGAACATCTTCCACAACTGATCTTCTTCCAAAACTGATCTGTATACATACGATGTAAAAAAAGATAATTATTTGTCATAGCATGTTCCCCAGATACAAACCATTGGAACACAGATAAAAGCCTCTCTTCTTCAAATTCTCATGTGTCAATACAACTTCTTTACCCAGAAGCAACGTAAAGCAGTTCACTTTATAAGGGATCTCCATTCCCTTTTATCCTACATTATAACAATGTCACCCCTACTCCCAATAGCTTCCAATTGGACATGGTTAACCCAACTCTTCCCCCGGACTTCCTTAACTATCTCCGTAATATCCACCGTTAGCCTTTTTTTCCTGGAAACACACTACATTAGCCTTCCATATATGTAAAGCGTTTCTGATTAGCCTCCTCTTTCTACCGCAATTCAACCCTCTAACATTCCAAAGCACTATCTTCAACTTTATTTATCTTGTATTAACAGGTATCCCCCATTACTTCTTGAGCCATAACTCAAGAATTTGGCATCAAGCTCTAACCCTTTCAATTTATTCACCCCCTTCCTTTTTACAGTGGTTTGCTCCCATGTCCATCTGATTGTTTAAGATGTACATCCAATTCTATGCTTAGCTTAATGATATGTTGTTGAATCCATTCTGAAGTGTTTGCATCTTGAAACGCCTCTTCATCTGGTAATTGGATTTTCAAAGGAATTACATCTTCTTTGATGAAATTTGCTTCTTCATCTTGTTCCTTCAGTTGTAAGACCTCAGATTCCTCTTTGTCTACTTGCCTAGCTTCTTCCAGTGGTAAGTCTTCCTTTAATAGTCCTATTTCAGTTGACTTATCCCTTCGCACCACTGTATCAGCCACACAAATGTTGAACTGATCTTCATGTGTCTCTGTGTGTTGTTCCTCACCCTCGTACATCACGAGTTCTTCGTGACTTGAGTTATCGCAGATGACTGAATGTGCGATGCTGTTGTTCTTTCTCTGCTAGTATTTGCTTGGATTTCAATTGTGACTGGGTCTTTAGTTTGGGCTTCATTCTCAGAGAAACTGGGAAATCTCTGAAGTCTGAATTATTGGGTCTATTTTTGTCAGGCTTTAATATTGGGCCCAAGTTTTGGAGCTGAGTAAAAGGTCCAGGAATACCTTTAAAGGCCCCTCTCCGTTAATTAGCACCACACATGCATTTGACCTAAACTTTCCCCCCTCGACTGACTTGCCCACATGTCCAGTCTCTTTCCCCAAGGTTTCAGCCCTCATGTCTCTTATCAAAGAAAGTTGGCACTGTACTATTATCTGGTGGATAATTCAAAGGCTCCCCACTTCTTCTTCCTTCTGATTTTTATAGTGACGGGAGCTTCCACCCACACTGGAATTGTATAGATGAGACCTTCTGTTTCCACTTCAACCTCTCTGGGGATCTCTTTTCCGTCCCCCTTCACTTTTATACGTGCCCAGTACAGGTGATTTCACAGAGTTGTCTCCTCTTGTGTTCAAATGAATCCACCACAACGATTACCTATCTCTTCAAATATCTTCTGTGACCAGAGATTCAATGGAATACCCAGCAATCTGACCCAGACCCAGTCCCTATTGATCTCCCCTGGCCAACATCCGACAACCACTTGTAGCGAGTGTTGTGTTGTTTGTACCCGCCGTGCTTATGGAGGTCGGTTGGGTTATTGTTTGCCATTTGTACCTGTCGTGCTTATGGGGGCCAGTTAGGTTATTGTTTTTGGTTTGTACCTTTCGCGCTTATGGGGGATAGGTTAGGTTATTGTTGTTTATTATTGCATAACTTGTGGCAGGATAGTTACATACGTTTTTACTCATTGTCTAGATATTCCATGTTTGCTCCCTTTCTAGTATTTCTATATTTAGCGTTAGATTGCCCTGCATTTCCTTCCAATTGAATAGGTACTCTGTGTATACTACTATTACCATTTTTAGTTTGACCTCTGTATGTTAGACGGCTAGACTAGCATTTTCCGATAAGTATCTTCCATACCATTTATATTGTATATTATCTTTAAGCACAATCGGTAAATGATGCCTACTTGGTACCGTGTGTTTTCATACTCATACTATACTTCTGCATCTTTTCCTCTGACGTAGATTCTAGTACGAGATTCTATCGCTGATTTTGCTCATTCGGGAGTCCTTACACGGGAAGGCGGTGGGAACTTGACGTCCAATTGCTTACACATCTCCTTCTTATATTCAGAACCTGTATTTTGTATCCTGTACAAACTTGTACTAGTGCAGTGCTTATTCCCTCACTTAGTAGATTTTATACTGATGACACCAAGTCCAAGGTTGGTATTCGTTGTATATCCTGTCTCTCTTGTTACTGTAGGGCCCCTTTTGTATATTTTTGTACCTGTTGTGTATATATTCATACATAGTGGCCCATTGTTCTTTTTATTGTTCTCTTTAGCATCTATTGGTTGTCACTCACCGTATGCGGCTTGGGGATTTGGCTTACCTACTGAAGGGATTATAGTAGGTGCCATCATGGCCCGCTTTTAGGTTATGACACATACATACTTCAGAGACATCACACACACACCACGACATGGCAACACTAACATCAAAACAACATTATTTGGATAATGTTCCAAAAAGAAGTCATGGCATCACACTGCCAATGTTTGCTCTAATTTTATACCGCTAACCTAAAACAACTGTACACGAGTCAGGCACCCTTTTTTCCTGCTCTGCAGTCTACACCTGAATTTCAGAAACATAACAAGCTTTCCACTAAGTACATCAGTTTGTTCACACTTAAATCATTTTATGAATGCAAGTAGCATCATCGAAGTTAGTCCTAATATTGCGAGAAACTAGAGCAATAATGGCCTACTGAGAAGTCCAAGCTATCACCTATTAAACAATTAGCTTTCCATTAATACTCTAGTCGACACAAAGCTACTTGTGAAGCAAAAAGTTTGTTGAACAAGGTTAACAAAATTATTCAGACCATTAGATCATAAGAATATCAATACCAGAAAATATTCAATCCCAGATAGCATCAAATTCTCAAAACTACACACAACAAGTTGTTAAAGATAAGAGTACCAACCTTAGATGCTGTGTATCCAGCTGCCAAAGCAAGAACCGGCTGCACAGCTATATAAAGTCCCGGAACATTGAAAGTCTCAAACATAATTTCACCAGTATATTCTCGGTTTTCTGGTGCAGTCATAGGGCTTTCAGTCAAGAGAAAATAGTGATCCTCAGGGTCACAACGCAGGTAATTGAATATACACTGCTGCCAGAACCGCTCCATTGAATCCCAGTTATCAACTTGCCCATGTTTAATAGGATTGCTAAGATTGTAATTGCTACTAGATTTAGATCTGCTCAAAGCCTCTTCCCCAATAAAGAAATCAAGATCCGCCATAACCCCTGCACTGTGCTGGGCTAACCAATTGCTGCCCTTAGTCAACGCTCGAGGCTGATTGACAAATGATTCGTTAGCAGCAACAACTGTAGGCAGTATGAAACATGGCTCCACATTTCCAGCAAAACCCATTTTTGTATACCTGAAAATAAAAGAGAAGAAAAAATAAATGAATTGTCGTTTATCAAGGAGGTTGAGCGTAATGTAGAATATACCCGGTTCCATTGTCAATGACTACAGCTGGGCGAGATGTAGAAGGGTCCATAAGGGTTGAAAAAGAAAGAGAAAAGGTCGAATAGGTTGTGATGGATCTGCGATTGAGATCCAAAGAGGGGTTTAGAGGGGATAATCATGGTCGTCGTAGGAGGAAGAAAGGGGATAAGAACGACGGCGTATAGTGTAGGATAAAGATGATGATGACGTTGGTTGAAGGTTTCGATTCATCCATTTCATTGACTAAGGCGAAAAAAGAGTTTGAAATTCATGAAACTGAGATTCTGCTCTTATTCAATTTTGTCCTTTTCAGATTGAATTTCGATTCCTTTCTTAGCAACCAAACAAGATGTTTTTGTTAGTGTTTCTCGGTTGTTGCTTGGCTTTACTTTGTCCAGAGGCATGTGGGGCCTCACATTATATTATTTATTTATACTTATTACTCTTAGGAGTCGTTTGGTAGAATATATAAGATCAATGCAAAACATAGTGTATTAGTAATGTTTGCATTAGTAATACTTGTATTACTTATACTTATATTAGTTATGCATGTATTATTTCTTATACATTATTTGGTTTGATGTATAAGAAATAATACATCTTACATAATTTCTATAAAAGAAATGTTTATTTACAAAAATATTCTTCTTTAATTTTGTATACTTTTTTGCAAGAAAATTTTTTTACCATCTCAAATATAATTAGTATTGTTGAATTAGTATATAGAGATTTCGGATTAATTGCAAAACCTTCGTCTTTGCGCATGAAATATTATGTCAACGGATTAACATAGTCGAAACAAAAATAAAATATAAGACGTAAAATTAAAAAATAGTCTCAATTTTTTAAAAAATTTTAAAGACCTTCAAAGCAAAGGAAAAATATGTTATAATTATTTAAATCAATTATTCATTGTTGTAGATTAAAATGGTGGGGAAAAAAATTGTGAAATGTTTTGAAAAGATTCAATATTGCAAATTAAAATGGCGGGAAAAGGAATGGTGAAATATTTAGAGAGTAAAATTGAGGGGTATTAAGGACATTTAATAAATTAATGCATTTATTAAAGACTTTGCATTACTAATACATAGAAAATGGTTAGTATTAGTAATACACACCTTAATACACAATAGAGTGTATAACTAATGCTTGCATTAGTTATACATTGACTAAAAATTGTATCAAACAAGGTATTCATAATACACATTAATTAATACATGCATTATTTTTTCCAATACATTCTACCAAACGACCCCTAAGGTTACGGATGTTTCAATATAATTTTAGTATATCATTCCTAATTAATTAGTATAAGTCATTTAATTATTAAAAAATTAATCATATTAAGACACGTTTTCGATATGTCTACTTGTGTTGCTTGCTTTAGCTGCTTCATTTATATTTTTACTATATCATTTCTAATTAATTAGTATAAGTCATTTAAGTATTAAAAATTAAATATATTTAATTAAAAATATAAAATATAAATAAAATAATAAATTAACTCTTGATGTTTTAAATTAACTTGATATCTTATATGAGACCCATTTAAAAAAAATTCACAAGTATTTTTATAGTAATTTTGTTATATCATTTCTAATTAATTATTATAAGTCATTTAAGATATGTCTGCTTCGTTTTTTCAATCGTGATTTTTTATATCACTCCTAATTAATATTTATAATCATCTAAGCATTAAAAAATAAATAATATTTCATAAAAAGGGATGAAATACACACAAAATGATGTGTCAACATAAAACATTTGGTTGAATATCAAAATTATATTAGTACCATAGAAATTACGATAGGACGGAAGAAGACATAAAATAACATATATTATTTAAAAATGAGAAGACACCTAAACTGCGACGAAGAAAGTATTAATATCTTATTGAAAAATTATGCTAAAAGTATTATAAATCACATAATTAACAACTTAACATACATAAAAGATATAAAATATTTGATTGACTCTTGAAATTATATCAGTGTTACTTAAATTGGAATAGAAGAAAAAGTATTATAAATCATAATAATTAAAAATTTAAATTATTTTAATAATTGATTATCTAAATTATATTTGTGTCACATAAATTGAGAAAAAATAATATAGATTTGGCACGTGCTAGCACGGGCCTTCAATATCTAGTATATATACTATACGAGAATAAGATAAGATTAATATTTAAAAAAAAATTATGCAATAGAATTGCTTTGTATCTATTACTTTTATTTTAAAAAATTATGCAATAGAATTGCTTTGTATCTATTACTTTTTCATACATATTAGTATTACTAGTGAATAGATACGGGACATTTAGCTAATAGTGACAAAATAGTTTGAAAATAAGGTGTAGGTGACTTAAGTCTTAATAATTGAGTGGAAGTGACCATTACTTTATTATGTATTAAGAAAGTTGGAAAAGTTTGAAAATAGCCCACAAGTTTTTAAATTTACACTTTGATTCAAATGTTAGTTAATATAACAGGAAACGCAGGAAAAAAACGTGTTTCTCTCTCTTCTCATTCATTGTTGTTTTCTTTCTCTTCCCAATGTTTGTTGTTCATTGTTGTTGTTGCTTTATTCATCATCATCTTCAACTTCATTATCATCATCTTCAACTTCATAATCATCATCTTCTATTTCATTATCCACTTCATCTTCTTCTTGCCGATCATTGTTGTTGTTTTTACCTCTACTGCTGCTACTTGAATAATTTTTTAAGTCAAATTTTGTTTCGTACATCACTTTGACATTACTTCATAGGTGACTTTGGTAAGTAAAATTATGATTTTTAGTTGAATTTATCATATGGGTACACTGCTACTGCTGTTTTTTAACAATGGATAAAACTCATTTATGAATCCAACATAAGAGTCATCTGTTTAAATAGATCACTCATCTGTTGCGACAGATGAGTAATCTGTTACATCGGAAGACTCATGTTGGATTCATGAACGAGTTCTATATAGTGCCCGTAACATGAATTGAACAAATGGGTCATCTGTTGCAACAGACAAGTTATATGTTGCAACAAACTAGTTATATGTTGCATCAGGCGAGTTTTCTATTGCAACAGACTAGTTATCTGTTGTAACAGATAAGTAATCTATTTGTAACAACACAAAACAACTCCTACCACAAACCCAACAGATAATCAATATGTTTCAAAACTCTTGCTATTGCTACTGGATTCAAAATTATTCCTTATGTCCAATTGTCGACATGTTTATTGAGTATAAGAAATAGACAAAAACATAATTTTTTCATTAAATAAAAATAAAATACATTAGGTAGGTAGTTGGAATATAAATAAAAATAAAAATACACACGCTAAAATAAAAAATATATCTTAATTATTATTATTATTATTATTATCATCATCATCATTAGTATTGTCAGCTGACCAATCATCAATCGGAAGCAGCAGGGCCCTCCTCAGCCTGCGAATCTCTCAGAGCATCCTTGCTTTCACGACGCCTAACTCCCACTACGGTCATGAACCTGCCTTTGAATTTTCCGCACGGCGTCCTGCAGAAAAGCAACGTCCCAAACAAGATCAGTCATATCTAGAACACGCATGAATTGACAAAAAAATAAAAACACAAGTGAAGAAAAAAATTCGAATGTAATACAATGTATACTATTAATTGAATATATTTACACAAAAAATAAGAAAATTTTTACCAAAGACAGGGAAAAGGTATCTGGTCTTTGAAGAGAAAGTGGTTGAAGATGTAACATGAAAGACAAAATGCAAGAAATAAATAGAGTGTAGTAGAATGAACGAGTAAAGAGGACCTATTTATAGTGGTTTGAATTTGAATTAGTTAGGCAAAAAGGCGCGACTGTTCACCTTCATATATTAATTACATTCAAACTGATGACTTTTTGATTACTGTGAAAAGTTATGACTTTTCAGTTTATTATTATTAATTAGTTCTTAAATTTAAATAATATTTTTCTCAATTAAATAATCGAAGACTTCTCACCTTTTCGATAACCATTTTTATTAAGTTGTGACAATAGATTGTATATTTGTTACATCAGATAACCTATCTGTGACAATAAATATACCATTTGTTGCAACAAATAGACCATTTATTGCATCAAATAATCTATCTGTTGCAGCATATAATCAATCTATTGCAACATATAATCTATCCTTTGTAATAATCATCATATCATATACTTTAATTAATCCAAATTGGTGACTCTTTTATTATATAAATTAAGCAAACAGATATAAAAACAAAAATAGTGAAAAGTCACTACTTGTCACCTATTTAATATTAACATCAATTATTCAAATTAAATAACCATTTTTTTACGGTTATAAATTGTGTTTATAATTTATTTCCTTATTATTTTCTGTGAAGAGAAATGACTTAATTAAATCAAGCTGGTGAATTTTTTATTATTGTGGCAACTCATGACTTTTCAGCTTATTATTATTAATTAGTTCTTAAATTTAAATAACTTTTTTCTTAATTAAATAATGTAAGACTTCTCACTTTTTCAATAACCATTTCTTTTAATAAAATAATAATATTTTTATTGAGTTGTGACAACATATTATATATCTGTTGCATCAGATAACCCTCTGTGGCAACAGATATATCATCTGTTGCAACAAATCGACCATCTGTTGATGGAGCTTTTTTGATTTCTTCTAACAGTTGATTCACCAGTCGCAACAGATGAGAAATTTGATTCATCGGCTATTTTGAATGTGTTAGACAAAAAGTCACGACTGTTCACCTTTTTTTAAAAAAATTATCATATACCTTGATTAATCCAATGTGGTGACTTTTTTTTATTATATAATAAGTAAATAAATTTAAAAAAATAGATTTAAAAATAAAAATGGTGAAAAGACACGATCAGTTATTAAAATTAAATACCTGTTCTTTTACGGTTATAAATTGTGTTTATCATTTATTTTCTTATTATTTATTTATGAATCGTTTTTCATATTAAATAATCAAAAAGTCATGACTTTTCACCCTCTCAATAACAATAACCCTTTTTTTATTAATAATTGTATGTTGCAACATATGATCCATCTGTCGCAACAGATTAACAATCTGTTGCAACATATGGTCCATCTGTTGCCACAAACGCTCAGTCTCTCCCTCCAACCGTTAACATGTTGAGAATAAGAAATAGACAGAATGAAAACTAAATATTAAATAAGAATTAAAAATTCAAAATCGACCAAACATAAATTTTTGAATCCATTATATACAAATATATACACTAAAAAACCATACCCTTAGGTAGATCCGATAAAAAAAAGAAAATACATGCGCTAAAAGAAAAAAACATAACCTAATTATTATTACTACTATTATTACTATCATTATTATTATTACTATTAGTAGTAGTAGTAGTATTAGTATTAGTATTAGTATTATTGTCAATCTGCCAATCGTCATCCGGCAGGAACAGGGTCCTCCTCAGCGTTTCTCTGAAGTCGCCCAACTTCCTCTAGAGTTTATGAATCTGACTTTCAAGTTTCCGTAAGAACTCGAGATGAATCACCTTGTACAAATCTGGACCAACCATATCTAGAAGTAGAGTAGAATGAACGAGTAAGGAGGGACCTATTTATAAAGGATTGAATTTGAATGGGTTAGTCAAAAAGCCACGACTATTCAACTATTTTTTAATAATTACATCCCTTAATTAAATAAAACTAGTGTCTTTTTTGAATATGTAAATTTAAAAAATGGATCTAAATACAATATTTTATCTTTATTGTATTTCGAAAAGAAAAAAAAATTTCTTTAAAATAAATCTACAGATGGGTAATCTGTTGTAAAATATATTCTATCTTTTTGATAATTTACAACACATTGACAATCTACTGCAACAGATAGATATATCTATTTAATTTTTCTAACAGATAAGTCATATGTTGCAACAGATTGATCATCTGCCATAATAGATGTCTATAATTATTTGATAATTTTAATAGATATGTCATCTGTTGCAATAGGTTAGTCATCTATTTATTCAAATTAAGTCATAGATGGGCTAGGAAGAATAAGGTGCGTGTAGATGGATGGATCCCCTTTCATGTGTGGGAGTTATGTATTACTGATAAGGTCATCAAGACAACACATGTAACATACAATGATTTTGTGAATGCAGTTTTTAACTGATTAGGTATTGATCATTCAAACAAGATCATGCATTGTATAGTTAAGTTTGATAGGTTCGAATTGATAAGGCCGAGGGGGGCATGAAGATGGTGCCGATACCTTGTTACGAATTAATGATGGTTGTTGCTCATGTTTATGTGTTTCAAGTTTCGAGAAGGGATCAATATTTAGTGTTAGTGCAGAGATCCAATAGTGATTGGATTTAACTTTAAGTGTACATTGGACTCTGAGAAGGCCATTCCTCACACAACATCAAACAAGAATGAAAAACTAATACAAATTCCCCTGGCTCAGATTTATATGGATGGATTGTTCGAGAAGATAATTATACGCTAGAAAGAGTCGTAGGAGAATACCTGTAAGGGAAGGGGGAGTTGATGAAAGACTATATCATCTGAGAGATAATTAAAGAGGAAACATAAGGTAGCAAGGAAATTCTAGCGAATCAGGTCGATGAAACTGAATTAGAACACGAGAAATCTGAATCAAGTGCAAATATGAAATTGTATCTAGTAATGAAAATTCGTCTGTTGTCTCTCTTAAAAAAATAGTGCAATTAGTTACTTTGCTAGAAATATGTGACTAGGTAGCATGGTCGGAATGATCAGGTACATAGAAAATAGCAAAACACTAAGAAAACAGCTTTGCGGGCACTGAGGGTTGAAATAATGTACAATAAGTCAAGAAAACTTGCGTCAAGAATAACTAAAGTTGAAATAAGGAATCTAAGCAAAGACGACAATTTTAAATTGCATCCCATGCCTTGTTGTTTGTGGTTTCGATTAGGTCCACTACTATTGACCTGATTGGAACCACAAATAAGATTAAAAGGCAGATTGAGTATCATTACTTCCTTAGCAATATGAATATAATTGATTGTGTTTTCTTGCCTTATCATGCTTTCAATATATCTTGGAGAAAGATCAGAGGCTTGCTGTAGTATGTGAATCTCGATAATTTTCAAGCTTGCCTCCAGCTTGCTGAATTGGTCTTCAAGTTTGTCATTATCATCTTTGAGGTTAGTATAAAGTTCTTGGTCTTTTGTGAGATCATCAATGAGGAACACTTTTACGGAGTTATGGCATTGTAAAAGGCCTTCAGAAGGCTTTCAGCACACTTTGTTCAAAAGGCTTAAATGATACATGGAGGGTTGCTATGTTTGTTTTAGGTCAACGTGTTGATGCACACTCAAGCAGTGGTCCCAAAAGTTGACCTAAAACAAACATAGCGACCCTCCATGTATCATTTAAGCCTTTTGAAGAAAGTGTTCTGGAAGTCTTCTGAAGGCCTTTTACAATGCCACAACTTTGAAGAAAGTGTTCCTTATAGACGAGCTCACAAAAGACCAAGAACTCTATACTAACCTCAAAGACGGCAATGACAAACTTGAAGACCAATTCAGCAAGCTAGAGACAAGCTTAAAAATTATCAGGATTCACATACTACAACAAGCCTCTAATCTTCTCCAAGATATGTTGAAAGTATGCTAAGGCAAGAAAACAAAATCAATTATATCCATATTACTAAGGAAGTAATGATACTCAATCTGCATTTCAATCTTTTTTGTGGTTCTAATCAGACAACAAGGCATGGGATGCAATTTAAAATTACCGCCTTCATTTAGATTTCTTATTTTAACTTTAGCTATTCTTGACACAAGTTTTCTTGACTTATTGTACATCATTAAAACCCTCGGTGCCCGCAAATCTGCGTTTTTGGTGTTCTGCTATTTTCTATGTAAGTGATCATTTCGACTATGCTACTTAGTCACAACTCCCTAGCAAAGTGCCCAGCTGCACTATTTTTCTTTGAGAGGGACAACAGACGGATTTTCATTACTAGATACACCTTCATATTTGCACTTGATTCAGATTTCTTGTGTTCTAAGTCAATTTTATCGGCCAGATTCTCTAGAAGTTCCCTCTTATCCTATGTTTTCTCTTTAATTAGCTCTCAGATGATATATTCTTTCATCAACTCCTCTTTTCCCTCACAAGTATTCTTCTACCGCACCTTCTGGCATATAATCATCACCCTAAGCAACCCAACCATATAAATTTAAGCTAGGGCAATAACTAAGTTGATTTTCATTCTTGGTTGAAGCAGTGGGAGGTTTCGACGACCCTCTAAGAGTCCAATACACCCTAAAAGTTAGTCCAATCGCTATCAAATCTTTTTACAATTCCATCAAAACTTGATCCCTTCACAAAGCTTGACACATAAACATGAGCAACAACCGTTATTAAAATCTTAACAGTGTATCAGAGCCATATTCATGGTCCCTCATCCTTATCAGTTCGGACCTATCAAACTTAACTGTAAAATTATAGATATCTTATTTGAATGATCAATGCCTATTCTGCAAATAATAGCATTCACAAAATCAATGTACTCTATGTGTGTTTTCACAATAACATGATCGGTAATGCATACCTCCCAAATATGAAGTGGTTCCATCTACAAGCAGTTTATTCCTCCGAACTCATCTTTACTGTAGCCTTTTGTGTTAGTTGGGCAAAAGTTGATCAACTTTCACTTCCTTATATCTATAAACAAGAGAAAAACAATTGATGTCAAACAAGACAATAACAAAAATAACATTACCCATCTGTTCTAACAGACTATGCATCTGTTGCAACGGATGTGTAATCTGTTGGAACACATCATACCAGCCTTGCTAGTGGTTTGATTTATCCCAATAATTGCTCTATCTGTTACAACGTCAACAATAAAGAAACAACACCATTTATTTTAACACAATCAACAATACCACACCACACGTTCCAACAACACCAACCCCGTCAACAACATCAATAATAGCATCAACAATAAAGAGACAAACAAAATACTTACAAAAAAATAATACTGCCAACAAGGCTTTTAAACTTCTCCCAACAGATGACCTTTTTCATATATTTTAATAAAAACAACCGTTCGTTCATTCAAGACTTAAAAGTCACTTTTTCTTTAATTTTTAAATAAATAAGATATGCGTAAAGAGTAATTAAATAAAAAATAAATGTAAATAATTAATTTAGATAATTTGCAAAGAAAAAGATGAGAATGAAAAAACAATAGTGAACCATACCTACAATGTCAAAAGCAACGGGATCAAAACAATAATTTCAATCGAGAAAAGATATAGACCGATTAAGATCTAAAAGGATCCTCATGAGAAAGAGGAGACACAAGAGAGATAAAAGGAGGCAAATGTGATAACCCTAAAGAGGGGAGAAAGATAAAAAAGAGAGATGAATAAATTTATGGCTGAAGGAGAGATAGTTCTAGAGATGGATTTAAATATTCATTAATAAATTTGAGAGGCACGAGGAGATGGGTGACATTAAAAAGACAAGATAAGACTACTCAAGGAGGAGATTTTTGAATTATTCAAAAAATATTTTTTACCGCCTTAGGAATTTATCTTTTTTATTTTGGACAAAAAATTAATTTAACATTAAAAAATAAAATTTTCAAACAAATATGTCATCTATTGTAACAGATATCAATATCTGTTTGAAATTTCCAACAGCTCAGTCATCTGTTGCAACAGATGCAAATGTGTATTTGATAATTAAAATACATAGGTAATTTGTTGCAATAGATCTCAATATCTGTTTGAAAATTTCCAACAACTCAGTCATATTTTACAATAGATTTCAATATAATTAATTTAGCTAAAACTAAGAATGAGATGATAGGGTCAACTACAACTTTATTTGAGTTTTTGCAATTGAATGATATTGGTATTGTGTTCCTACGACCTTAATAGTCGATTGATCACTCTGAATTGAAAAGATTCTTATTAACTTATTATTAAGCTTATACCTAAATTGATTTAGTTAGAACTAGGGATGAGTTGATAGGGTCAACTACAACTTTAATTGAGTCATTGCAATTGCATGATGTTAGTATTTCATTCCTCTCGACCTTAGTAGTCGATCGATCACACTGAATTGAAATGATACATATTAACTTATTATTAAGCTAATACCTACATTGATTTAGCTAAAACTGGTGATGAGTTGATAGGGTCAACTACAACTTCAATTGAGTCTTTGCAATTGCATGATGTTGGTACGGCGTTCCTCCCGACCTCAGTTGTCGATCGATCACTCTGAGTTAAAACGATTCTTATTAACCTATTATTAATATAATACCTTAATTTAGCTATAATTAGGGATAAGTTGATAGGGTCAACTACAACTTCAATTGAGTTGTTGCAATTGCATGGTATTAGTATTGCGTACCTCCCGACCCGAGTCGTCGATCGATCACTCTGAATTGAAATGATTTTATTAACCTATTATTAAGATAATACCTAAATTTATTTAGATATAAATAAGGATGGGTTGATAGGGTCAACTACAACTTTAATTTAGTCTTTGCAATTGCATGATAATGGTATTGTATTCCTCCCGACCTAAGTCGTCGATCAATCGCTCTGAGTTGAAATGATTTTTATTAAATTATTATTAATCTAATACCTAAATTGATTTATCTAGAACTAGGTATGAGATGATATGGTCAACTACAACTTCAATTGCGTCTTTGCAATTGCATGGTGTTGGTATTTCGTTCCTTCCGACCTTAGTTGTCGATTGATCACTCTGAGTTGAAATGATTCTTATTAACTTGTTATTAAGCTAATACCTAAATTGATTCATCTAGATCTAGGGATGAGATGATAGGTTCAATTACAACTTCAATTGAGTCTTTGTAGTTGCATGATGTTGGTATTGCACTACTCCCGACCTCAGTTGTCGATCGATCACTATGATTAAAATGATTCTTATTAACCTATTATTAAGCTAATTTCTAAATTGATTTATCTATAAATAGGGATGAATTGATAGGGTCAACTACAACTTCAATTGAGTCTTTGAAATTGCATGATGTTGGTATTGTGTTCCTCCTGACTCGAGTCATCGATCGATAACTCTGAGTTGAAATAATTATATTAACTTATTATTTAGATAATACCTAAATTATTTTATCTATAACTAGGGATGAGATGATAGGGTCAACTACAACTTTAATTATGTCTTTATAATTGCATGATGTTGGTATTGCGTTTCTCTCGACCTCAGTTATCGATCAATCACTTTGAGTTAAAACGATTCTTATTAACCTATTATGAAGCCAATACCTAAATTTATTTATCTAGAACTAGGTATGAGTTGATAGGGTCAATTACAACTTCAATTGAGTCTTTGTAGTTGCATGATATTGGTATTGCACTACTCCCGACCTCAGTTGTCGATCGATCACTATGATTAAAATGATTCTTATTAACCTATTATTAAGCTAATTTCTAAATTGATTTATCTATAAATAGGGATGAATTGATAGGGTCAACTACAACTTCAATTGAGTCTTTGAAATTGCATGATGTTGGTATTGTGTTCCTCCTGACTCGAGTCATCGATCGATAACTCTGAGTTGAAATAATTATATTAACTTATTATTTAGATAATACCTAAATTATTTTATCTATAACTAGGGATGAGATGATAGGGTCAACTACAACTTTAATTATGTCTTTATAATTGCATGATGTTGGTATTGCGTTTCTCTCGACCTCAGTTATCGATCAATCACTTTGAGTTAAAACGATTCTTATTAACCTATTATGAAGCCAATACCTAAATTTATTTATCTAGAACTAGGTATGAGTTGATAGGGTCAATTACAACTTCAATTGAGTCTTTGCAATTGTATGGTGTTGGTATTGCATTTCTTTTGACCCGAGTTATCGATCGATCACTCTGAGTTGAAATGATTCTTATTAACTTATTATTCAGCTAATACCTAAATTGATTTATCTAAAACTAGGGATGGGATCATAGGGCCAGCTACTGCTTAAATTGAGTCTTTGCAATTACATGATACTGATATTGCATTTCTTCCAACCCCAGTCATCGATCGATCAATCTGAGTTGAAATGATTTTTATTAACCTATTATTAAGATAATACCTAAATTTATTTATCTAGAACTAGGGATGAGTTGATAAGGTCAAATACAACTTTAATTGAGTCTTTGTAATTGCATGATGTTGGTGTTGCATTCCTTCGGACTCGAATCGTCGATCGATCACTCTGAGTTGAAACAATTCTTATTAAATTATTATTAAGCTAATACCTAAATTGATTTAGCTTAAACTAGGGATAAGATGATAGGGTCAATTAAAACTTCAATTGAGTCTTTATAATTACATGATGTTGGTATTGCGTTCCTCCTGACCTCAGTCGTCGATCGATCACTCTGAGTTGAAATGATTCTTATTAACCTATTATTAAGATAATAACTAAATTGATTTATCTAGAACTGGGAATGAGTTGATAGAGTCAACTACAACTTAAATTGAGTCTTGTAATTACATGATGTTGGTATTACGTTTCTCCCGGCTTGAGTCATCAATTGATCACTCTGAGTTGAAACGATTCTTATTAACTTATTATGAATCTAATACCTAAATTTATTTATCTAGAACTAGGGATGAGATGATAGGGTCAACTACAACTTCAATTGAGTCTTTGCAATTAGATGATGTTGGTATTGCGTTTCTCCCGAACTCAGTCATCGATCGATCATTCTGAGTTGAAATAATTCATATTAACTTATTCTTAAGCTAATACCTAAAATTCATCAGTGTTCCAGTTGAAATTAATACATTTTATTATGATGATACAGTTAGAATTTATATCTTTTAAAATTTAAAAAAATAATTGAGATCAATTCGGACCAAATTAACACTTTCAAAACTTGTCATTCTTTTTCAAAAATTCAAATCAATCCATACAAATCATCCATTTATGGGAAAAATGTTTATCATTTAAAATCTTAAATTCTCACTCTTTTTTCCTCTCTCAACAATACAGACAACAACTACTCAACGTATTACTCAACCTTTCAAAACAAATCGATTTTCTTTCCATTTTCTACCCTATAGTTGTTATTTTTGACTTTATTCTCGCTTTTATTCATCATTTTCTTTGTCTTCGCAGGTAACATAGTTCGAGACGAGTTTTACAGTTGTTCTTTATTTCAAAAATTAGGGGTTTTTAGTTAATAATGATAAAGAAGACTTTACAATTTTGAGTTTTGATGCTAAAAATACAGGAAGAGCCCAAGAAAACCCTAATTTTTGTCACACTATTTTGTTGACTGTTGGGTTATTATTAGATGGTGTTTGTGGTATTATTAGTGGCTTTTGTTGGTGGTGTTTGTATTGGTGGTCTTGGCGGTGGTGTCGATGGTGTTGGAGTTTGTGTTGGTGGCATTGGTGGTGGTATTAAAGGTCTTGGTGGCCTTGGTGTGGGTATTGGTCGCATTGGTATTGGTATTAGTGGTCTTGGTATTAGAGTTGGTATTGGTGGCATTGGTGGTGGTGTTGTTGGTATTGGTGGCATTGGTGGTGGTGGTGGTCTTGGTGATCCATATGTTGCAACAGGTGGAATATCTGTTGGGAGATACTAAATAGGTCTTCAAACAGATTCTCCATCTGTTCCAACTGATGGGTTATCCGTTGGAATATTTTTTTGTAATGTGACATATAATAATTTATTAAAATTTGTCTTACCTTTTTTTTTTAAAATTATACAGACATCAAATATAATGTATTTTTTGTTTTTCTTTTGTTTGTATTTAAAAGATGTCTTCTAAAAGAAAAGAAACTGATAGCATATCGACTTCTGGCCACCCAACGAAAAAGGTTAGAGTACATGATGGATTCAAAGGAACTTCCTGAACAAGGGAAAAATGAAGCTGCGGAAAGTTATAAAAAGGGAGGTGGATAACAGTCTATAGAGGCTAGTGGGGAAAGTAAAAGTGAGAAGGAACAAGAAGATAAATAAAAAGAGGAAGAAGTAGCAAGTGAGAAAGGAGATGATAATCAACGTGATGATAAACAAGAAGAGGAGGAAGTAGAAAGTGAGAAAGAGGATGATAATCAAGATGATGATAATGCATCACCAATGGGGCGTGAATTAAGATTGAAATCCCAACATGATCTTGTCAAAACTATTAGTATTGATACGGTTTAAGTTTCGATGGCAATAGATGACCCTGCATAACTAACTGGTGATCTTGTACTTAAATGTTAGTTGGGAAACCTTTTGATGAATTTAGGAATATTATGAAGAATGAAAACATAGACGGACTTTTTAAGAAGAACTGCTTTGGATACTTTTTTTAGCTTCCTGAGGACCACACTACCCATTTCCAAATGAGCATAGTATATGGTTTCTCAAGCATAGGATCAAGTACGTGGGGGATGGTAAAGATACGACATGGGGGGGGGGCGGGCAAAAAGATGGATGAAATCTGGATCAACTACTATGGCATGCCGGTTTGTTTTGGCATGAAAAGGTTTGCCATAGTGACAGGCTTGAGATGTGATTGTCCAACAGAACCTCTCATCAAGGAATCACCCTGCAAAAGGTCCAAGGCAAGAAGGACAACCAAAGAATCACCATCAAATAGAGGAAAGGCATTGACCCAGCAATTACCCACCAAAACTAATAAACGCAAGAAAAAAAATATATGGGTTGTTGGACATTGCTAGACATAGCTACAAAGTGGTGGATTTCATAGAAGATCTCAAGGATAAAACCATACCAAAGCAGTACATGGAGCAATTATGCTTAGTTTAGTTTACCCATTCTGTTATATTGGCAAGAGACGTCAAAAAAGCCATAGAAGATGGTTTGTTGGTGCTTGCTGAGGATTTTGAGAAATTCAACGATTATCCCTGAGGGTATGACAGCTACAACTTAATTATAAATTATTTACTGATAAAACAATCCCCAAAGATGATCACATTATACGGCTTTCCTTGGGTTTTCATGATAAATTTAATCACTATTTATTTATTCATCCATTAATTTATATTGAATAATTATTATGACTTTTTTTACTTGCTTCCTGTTTACATATTTTAGGCTTGGGCATTTGAAGCCATTCCTCCCCCTCGAAAGTAGGTCAAGGATTACCTGGATGAGGTTTCTCATCCAAAGGTCCTTAGGTGGTTGGCTGCAAAAAGCAACACAAGAATTAAGGAGGCTGATTTCTTTAACCCTCCGGATGATGCAGTACGTCTTCTTTCAAGTAAAATAATTTGACTCAAAGAAAGATATTGAAATAAGTGTGCTATTTATTATGATAGATGGGTCGTATGTTCCAACAGATTTCCTATCTACTGCAACTGGTTCAATAGATAGGTAATCTATTATGACATAAGATTCATAGTTTACAACAGATTACCCATATATTGCCTTGGTTCTCTGAACCCAACTCAATAGATTGTCCATCTACTGCAAATTATACAATATATGGGTAATCTGATGCAATATATTGTTAATTTATTACGACAGACAGATCAACTATTGCGACAGATAGATTATCTATTGCATAAGTTGTCTGTGTTAACATGTAACCCAATTGACTGCAAATTATTATCATATGATTTAAATGTATCTGTCTTTTTTATAGGTTGTGCATCCATAGATCGTGCCTACTGAGCAGGAGTTGGGGTTGACTTCGTTTATTACTCTAGGTCTTGTTGATACAATAGCGGACCCAACAGTGGTGTTAATAAAGAAGGAATTTGATGGAACAACAACCATAAGAAGAGCAGTTAGGCAAGGTTAGCCTAATGTTAAGGCTCTTCATGACCAACCTACTACAATAAATTCAGGTGTTTCTTCTGGGGGTGTTGCTGGTAGAGTTGTTGATGTTGGTGGCAGCCATCCTAAGGATGATGATGCTGCCAGTCATGATGATGAGCATGTTGATGCTTAAAAAAATTTGAAATCACCCCTTACACTTGTGCCTCTCACCTATACAGTGGTCTCCCCCACCCTTATAATGGTCCCACTCACCCCTCTTCACCCTCATGTTCTCATTGCAAATGCAAAGTGTGCAAGAATGGACAAGATAAACTCCTTGAAAAACTAGAGGCTATTGATGAAGCTACCAAGGAATTGATATCCAAGAGGGGTGTCATACCATCCAAGAAGGTGAGGGAGCCATATGCTCTTACAGTGGCGGTTAGGAGCAAGAAAAGAAAAATTAGACAAATACTCTCCAATTTGAAAACAAAAAAAAAATTTCACTCCTCCTTCTCCAAAAGTTATTGAAGTTCAAGGGTCATTGAAGAAGGTAAACATATATGTGGCACTTGGTTATGAAGAGAAGAAGGAACTGTGAAGGACCATGAATTCCAAAAGGCCTGCACAAGAATACACCATGCATACCTTTTGTGCCCAGGACTTCAAGAATATAATGAATATGCGTAAGTGGTACGTGGATTGGGTAAGTTTACTTTTCATAACCTAGCCTTCTAATCTACTCCATAAAGAAGAAGCTACGCAATAGATGTGTCATCTGTTGCAACAACTAGGTATTCTGGTACAACTGGTGATAGTTCTGTTGTAACAAATTACCCATTTATTACATAAGTTACGTTAGCTGGGTAATTTGTGAACAGATTCAGAGAACCCTCTACAATATATGGACCATCCATTGCATCTTTCCACTATGTTTTTCTTTTTTACAATTACTAACCTATTTAAAAATTATCTTTTTATATCACAATATATTGATGACATTCTCTGCCTCATGATGGGCAAGCAATTAGCATACCCGGATGCTTCTAATACTATCGATAGGATAATGGGCCTCAACTTCTACAATAATTTCAAGAATAGGTATAATGAACTCAGTAGGCTAGCTGATACTCCCGGTGGCCTGAGATTTGATTGGTTAGTTTTTACGTTCGAATGGGATGAAGATATGATTAACTATGTTAGATGGAAGAGGCCATTTCCACACAAAAAGAGCCGGACCAAGGCAAAGAGAATTCTTGAAGTCATGAATGTGGAAGTCAGATATTTTCTCATTGTTGAGATACTACTCGAGGAGGGAAAGATTAAGGTTTATGACTGCAACTTACCTGTCTTTGACGACAATATTTTTTTTACCCACATGCAGCCACTATTGGAGTTCTTCACCATCTTGTTGAGGTAGAGTAAAACGATGGATCATTTGCCAGCGGTAGTATAACGCCTCGAGTTTGTACCCCAGACGCTACATGGTGCTTATAATCTTAAAGGGCCACAAGCTAACCCATGACTGGTACCTGCTGCAATAACTGAATGATAATACGATATAATGTGGAATAATGGGTTGAAATACCATAAGGTTCAAATAACTAAAATAAAACTGAAATAAGGTATCTTAATACCAAAACTTAACAACTGTCTGAACATCTAGTTTGAAAAGCCTCTAACTGAACTATCTGAACTGTGGAGTTGATGGGACAATCCCCCAACTAACTCCATCTACTGAGATACTGAATTTAATGAGATAATAAAATAAAAGAATATCCTAAAATGATGAGGACTCAATGCTAGTCTACTGCTGCTGGCTGAATCTAAATCTATCTACGCATAATCGGGAACCTGAACGTCCAAACCTATGGTATAAAACACCATAGCACAAGAGAAAAGTAAGCGTCAGTATATATGAATGTACTGGTATGCAAAGTGAGGTAGGCTAAATACAAGGGTTCATAGGCATGAACTATAACTGACTAAATAACATAAACATGACTGAGTGAGAAAAACATGCATGAATACAGAAGCTGTCACTAAAGTCATAATAATACAGAATATTGAGTTTACTGGTATCATGGATTACTAATAACTGATATCCTATTGAGTGACTATTCCTGACAGTCCTGATTCTGATGGAACTAGCTGAGTTCCGAACTGAGCTGAGTGACTGTATCTGGCAGTCCTGAAATCTGTAGAACTATCTGAGTTCTTTACTGATGACTGAGACTGAGACTGTGGGAGGTAATTATCTAACCGACATGCCCTTTTTTAACTGATTTGGGGTCCAACCTGTAACCCCAGTTGGAAGGGTGTCAATACTGTGCCACGGGTAAAGACAAGCTGAGAGTTACCCTTATTTGTCAAGTACTTTAATGAGAATGATGGGACCCTCAACTGACAGGTTAAGACACCTCATCAACCCTCAACTATAAGGTTTTGATGTCTCAACCTACGCCGGCTATGTAGTTCTGGAATTCAAGGTCTGCTTCTAAGGATCACACCCTTTACTGGCAGGCGAGTCCCCATCCTTGGGTTCACTCAGTGCTGAATCCTTCTCCCAATTGAATAGACACTGAACTGATTTCCTAGTTCATACTAGGTTGGACTGACCAGTTACTGATTGTACTAATTAACTGAATTGAACTGAGTTTACTGAGTTTTCCTGAGTTCTGTAACAGAACTAAAGTACTAGTGATCGTGACATGATTGAGACTGTTCTGTAACTGACACTAGCTCTAGGCATACAACTAAATTATCGAGTATTAAATACCCCCAAGACTGGATAGCATGAAAATAATAAGACATGATAATTCTTGAATTTTTGACAATAGTCAACAACTCACAATACGATCTATAAGGCATTTCATCAATCACTTGAAAGTCATAAACTTCCACATGAATAGGAATGCATTCTAACACATCATAATTTCATTAAACCAATCTCATGAGCATTCCATAAAACACATACAAGGTATAACTTTTACATGGAAGGGATTGTGGACATATGGGTATAGCATAAGTTCATCATTTAGACCACCAAAGGATCACAAAAGTGCCATAGTCTCAATTTTAGCATTTTATCAAACATATGGTAGGCGTAGATTTATACTTGGGTATGATCAACAATGCTAATACATCATGACTTTATAATTCAAGGGTTTTAATATAAGAGAATCAAAATTCAACTTACATGCTATCATAATATCAAGAAACACATAAAGATTTCAACTTGGAACATACTCCACAACATCAACATGATTATATTCAAACCCATAACGTGGAAATCATAATTCATGTTTTGGTAAAATAAGTGTCTTGAAATCCAAGGGTGGAAGGGACCCTTGGATGAACACTTCACATACCTTGTTGAAGAATTTTTGGAAATTAATGGTGGAAATCTTGAGCTCTTGATTTGAAATTTTGAAAAAACTCTAAGGCTTATTCTTGAGAGAAATTGAGAAAAAATGTGTCTATTTGCTTCCGAGGGTATTAAATTTCGTGTTTTGAGGGTTGAGAGTTGGGGAAAAAGACCCAAATACCCTCAAGAATGCGGTCTTTTAATAAGTGAAAACTAGATTGCCGATGCATAGGTCGACGTGGTGCGTCACTAGCACCGACGCGATATCTAATACGTCGCTCCAAGATCATGCCAACTCACTGGAATTTAATGCTGGTAGCTGGGGAAAAAATTAACCAATGTGATGGGCGATGCGGTACGCCAAGATCGCGTTGGTACACTATTTTGGGATTCCAAAGTAGCTTTAAACGAAGTCTAAAAATATGAAACTTGTCCGGAAACACCCATTGACCTTCCTGATCATTAATTAACTAAAATATAGATATTTAAAGTACTTTAAGGTCGCAAAATGAGATTGCCAACTTTCGAAGGCCTAAAAGTAAACTAAGTCTAATTACTTAGCTAGAATTTTCTAAGTTTGGGACTCCTTAACAAGCTTAAAGGACTGAATTAAGCTAGGAATTTTTTAGGGTCTTACAATATTTTCACCTTGGGAACATTCGTCCTCGAATGAGACTGACTGAAGTGAGAGTACTAGTAGGCTGAATCTACTTACTGGACATGAACATCTGGTACATGACTATAGGACTGATATTACTGATATAATGAATTACCTTACTGGACATGCATATTTCATGCATGAGTACATAACTGAGCTAATTCATGAGTACATGACTGGGATTTCTGATAAGCTGTGTTTCTCATACTGAACATGCATATCTGATACATGGATACATGACTGAACTGACTCATGAACATATGACTGAACATGCAATGGTATTTGATACCAAGTTTTTGTAACGTAAATTAGAACATAAAACTGAATAAGCTTAGGGAAAACTATTACCTTGGGCTGAGTCTGAGTTTGCAGAGAAGAGGTGAGGATACTTGGTCCGTATGTCTGCCTCTGTTTCACAAGTAGCTCTCTCAACGGACTGATTCCTCCAACGAACTTTGACTAGAGGGACTTCTTTGTTCCTCAATCCGCGAGTCTGATAGTCAAGGATTTCGACTGGAATCTCTTTGAAAGAGAGGTTGTTCTGAACATCTATGCCCTCTATAGGGACTACAACTGCTGGGTCACCTATACACTTCTTTAGCAAGGAGACATGAAATAATGGATGGACTGAAACTAGATCTGAAGGCAATTCGAGCTCATAAGCTACCTTGCCGAAATGACTGAGAACTTTAAAGGGACCGACATATCGGGGACTGAGCTTTCCCTTCTAGACGAACCTCTTCACTCTGTCCATGGGAGAGATTTTCAAATACACATAATCGCCAATCTCGAACTCGATCCTTTGTGTGCATATCTGCACACGATTTCTATCAGCTCTAAGCTGTCTTAAGACTTTCTCTGATCAACTAAACTTTTTCTAAGGTATCAAATACTAGGTCAGACCCTACAACTATGGCCTCACCCACCTCGAACCAAGAAATTGAAGATCTGCATCTCCTACCATAGAGAGCTTTAAACGGAGCCATCTGAATGCTGGAATAATAACTGTTGTTGTATGCAAACTCAATCAAAGGCAAGTGGTCATCCCAACTACCTTTAAAATCTATCGCACACGCCCGCAGCATATCTTTCAAAGTCTTAATGGTTTTTTTTCTTAACCATCTGCCTAGGTATGAAAGGCTACATTGAGATGAATTCGGGTACCAAGACCCTTTTGGAATGCCTTCTAAAAATGAGAGGTAAACTAGGTACCTCTATCTGAGAAAATAGATAATGGAACACCGTTTAATCTGACCAACTCTCTGATATAGAGTTTGGAGTAATCCTTAGCTAAATATAAGGTATGGACTGGAAGAAAGTGAGCTGATTTGGTCACCCTGTCTATGATGACCCAAACTGAATCGTGCTGATGATGAGTACGAGGCAAACCCATCATAAAATCCTGGTTTACTTTTTCCCACTTCTAAGTAGGGATACTGAACTCCTGTATGGACCCACTTGGCTTCTGTTTCTCAATCTTAACCTGCTGACATGTTGAGCACTTAGCCATAAATTTTAAAATGTCTCTTTTATCCCACTCCACCAATAGATATCTCGTAAATTATGGTACATCTTAGTATCCCTTAGATGAATAGAGTAACGGGCATATGTATCTTTGTAAGAATTCAATTGTAATGCCATCACCAAAAATAATATGGCCAAGGAATGCTACTGACCTTAGCAAAAATTCACACTTACTGAATTTGGCAAATAACTAATAATTTTTTAAGAGTTTGTAATACTATTCTGAGATGGTCTGCATGATCATGTTCACTACGGGAGTAAACCAGGATGTCATCTATGAAAACTATGATGAACATGTCTAAGTACTGCTTGAGCACTTGGTTCATCAAGTCCATAAAAGTTGCTATGGCATTGGTAAAACCAAAGGATATGACTAAGAATTCAAAGTGACCATACCGAGTTCTGAAAGCTATTTTCGAGATATAACGTTCTTTGACTCTGAGCTGATGATAGCCTGATCTGAGGTCTATCTTAGAGAAGTAACTAGCTCCCTAAAGTTTATTAAATAAGTCATCGATTCTAGGAAGGGGATAATTGTTCTTGACTATGACCTTATTGAGCTGACGGTAGTCTATGCACATTTTGAGAGAACCGTCTTTCTTATGGATGAATAAAACTAGTGTACACCACCAGGATATACTGGGCCTGATAAATCCCTTTTCTAGGAGATCCTTCAACTATTTTTTCAATTCTATGAGTTTTCCAGGTGCCATTCTATATGGTGAAATAGATATGGGCTGAGTATCTAGGAGGAGAGCAATTCTAAAATCAATTTCCCTTTTGGGAGAAATTACAGGAAGATCTTTGGGAAATACATCTGGGAATTCACATACTACTGACACTGATTCAAGAGTAGGGGTTTCTGAACTGGAGTCTTTAACTCACATAAGGTGATAGACACATCCCTTAGATATCATTTTTCTTGCCCAAAGGTAAGAAATAATCTAACCTCTAAATGCTGAACTACTACCCCTCCACTATAGGACGAGTTTATTTAGAAACTGGAATTGGACAATTCTATTTCTGCAGTCAACTAAGGCATAGCAAGAATGAAGCCAATCAATGCCAAGAATGACATCAAAATCAGTTATCTCTAATTCGACTAAGTTTGTTGAAGTTATTTTCTGAGATACCATAATCGGACAGTTCCTGTATACCCATCGAGCTATGATGGATTTACCCATTGGGGTAGAGACTGAGAATGGCTCTACTAGAATTTCAGGACCAACTTTAAAATCAACTGCTATATAAGGAGTAACAAAAGACAAGAAAGCTCCTGGATCTAGAAAAGTATAAACATATAAGTGATAAATTTGTAACGTACCAGTGACCACATCAGAAAAACTTTCTTGATCCTGTTAGGACTGAAGAGTGTAGGGTCTGTTTGGACGTTTCCCACTGGTGGAACTAGATAAGGCACTTTGCTGATTCGGGCGACCGAACTAAGTTGGAGGACAATTTTACTGACCCTGAGAACCTGAATGGGGATAATCTATGACTCTGTGGCCTGGATTACCACATTCAAAACAAATATCACTACCAACTCTACAAATACCCTGATAGTTCTTGCCATAAGTCTGGCAGAGAGGATTGGTCCGGGCACTGCTGACACTACTTTGAGACTTAGAGCCTAGCGCCCTATCTCTATTGCCGTTCCTAAATTTTGGTACTAGAGAACTAGCTAAGGATGGAGCTGGAAATGAAGATTTTTGGCGGAACTAAGAATGATTTTCACCTTCTGACTTAGGCTGAGCAAAGTTAAAACTACCTGTTCTAGCTTTCTCATTCTACTTCCCTCTCTTCTTATTCTTCTGCTTTTCTATCTGCTGAGCATAGATCATCAGCCTAGCCAAGTCCATATCACTAATCAATATTGTGGTCCTGCACTCTTTGACCATACTATCATTCACCCTAGACACAAACTTACTCATTCAGGATCTGCTATCTGCCACCACATAAGGAGCGTATCTAGTTAATTGAGTAAACTTGAGAGAATACTCTTTCACTATCATATTGCCCTGCTTCAGATTAATAAAATCTAACACCTTAGCTTCTCTCATCTCTAAGGGAAAGAATCTATCTAGAAAAGCAGTGGAAAACTCCTCCTATTCAATGGGCCCTGCATCTACAGCCCTCTCTACTTTTCACCATTTGAACCAAGTGTTAGCCACATCCTGCAACTGATATGCAGCTAGCTCAGCACTCTCACTAGCTGTCACCCCAATAATATATGTAATCTTCTGTACCTTATCAAGGAATTCTTGAGGGTTCTCATCTGACTTAGACCCTATGAAAGATAGAGAGTTCATTCTGGTGAAGTCCCGAATCCTGGCTGTTGTAATATTGGCCACTAGGTTGTCCAGAACGGCAGCTAGATGTTCATTCTGAGCAGTAACTGAATGAGATAGGGTGGTGAAAGCTGCTCTGAACTCAGTGTGGGAGACATGTTCACCCAAAGGATTTAGCTGAACGGGCTGAGGGGCTGACTGATCTCCTGTTCCTCTTTCCTGAGTCCACTTTGGAGGCATTTTCTGTAGATGGAAGAGAAATTTGTATTAAAAAGAGAGTTTATCTGGATCTCATACTCACTCGTATAACATGAATACTAAAAAAAAAGAAATTATTCCTAAAACATCTCGTAGCCTCCTGTCCATAAGTATGGCACGCTACACACCCATGCACAAGACTCTACTAAATACGTCTTTCAGACTTCCTAGAATACTGTTGAACCTTAGGCTCTGATACCAAGTTTTTAACGACCCGAGTCTGTACCCCAGATGCTACACGATTCTCATAATCCCGAAGGACCACAAGCTAATCCATGACTGGGACCTTCTGCAATAACTGAATGATAATAGGGTATAATATGGAATAATGGGCTGAAATGTCATAAGGTTCAAATAACTGAAATAAGGTATCTCAATACCAAAACTAAACAACTGTCTAAATATCTAGTTTTAAAATCCTCTAACTAAACTATCTAAACTGTAGAGGTGATGGGACAATCCCCGAACTAACTCCATCTATTGAGATACTGAATGTAATAAGATATTGAAATAAAAAAATATCCTCAAATGATGAGGACTCTCTACTAGTCTACTGCTGCTGGCTAAATCTGAATCTATCTATGCGTGATCGGGAACTTGAGCTTCCGAACCTATGGTATAAAACACCATATCGCAAGAGAAAAGTATTTATCAGTATGTGTGAATGTACTAGTATGTAAAGTGAGGTAGGCTGAATGCAAGGGTTCACATGCATGAACTATAACTGACTAAATAACATAAACGTGGCTGAGTGAGAAACATATGCATAAATACAAGAGTTGTAAATAAAGTCATAATAATACAAGATACTGAGTTTACAAGTTACATAGATTACTGATAACTGATATACTGTTACTGAGTGACTGTTCTTGACAGTCCTGATTCTGATGGAACTAGCTGAGTTCTGAACTAAGCTGAGTGACTGTATCTAATAGTCCTGAAAATTGTAGAACTATTTGAGTTCTTTACTAATGACTGAGACTGAGACTATGAGAGGTAATCATCTAACCGACATATCCCTTTTTAACTGATTTGGTGTCGAACTTGTAACCCTAGTTTGAAGGGTGTCGTCAATATCGTGCCACGAGTAAGGACAAGCTGAGAGTTACCCTTATATGTTAGGTACTTTAATGAGAATGGTGGGACCCTCAAACGACAGGTAAGCCACCTCTTTAACCCCCAACTAGTAGGTTTTGATGTTTCAATCTATGCTGGCTACGTAGTTCGAGAATGCAAGGACTGCTTCTAAGGATTACACCCTTTGCTGGTAGGTGAGTCCCCATCCTTGGGTTCACTCGGTGCTAAATCCTAATCCCAATTGAATAGACACTAAATTGATTTTCTAGTTTATACTAGGTTGGACTGACCTTTTATTGATTGTACTAATTAACTAAACTGAACTGAGTTTACTGAGTTTTCCTGAGTTTTGTAACTGAACTAGAGTACTACTGATCGTGATATGATTGAGACTATTCAGTAACTAACACTGGCTCTAGGCACACAGTTAAATTATTGGGTATTAAATACCCCAGGACTCGATAGCATAAAAATAATAAGACATGACAATTCTTGAATACTTCACAATAGTCAACAACTCATAATACAATCTATAAGGCATTTCATCAATCACTTGAAAGTCATAAAATTAAACATGAATAAGAATGCATACTAACACCTTAATTTCATTAAACCAATCTCATGAGCATTTCATCAAACACATACAATGTATAACTTTAACATGGAAGGCATCGTAAGCATGTGGGTATAGCATAAGTTCATCATTTAGACCAACAAAGGATCACAAAAGCACCATAGTCTCAATTTAGCATTATATCAAATATATGGTAGGTGTACCTTTATACTTGGGTATAATCAACAATGGTAATACATCATGACTTCATAATTCAAGGGTTTCTATATAAGAGAATCAAAAATTAACTTACATGTTATCATAATATCAAGAAACACATAAAGATTTCAAGTTGGAACACATTCCACAACATCAACATGATTACATTCAAACCCATAACGTGAAAATCTATAACGCCCCAAATCTGGTACCCAAAATGCTACACGGTGCTCATGACCTTGAAAGACCATAATCTATCTCTTGACTAATATCTATAACTGAACATTGAGTAATATACTGTAAATATGTGAAATATAAACTGTAAGGCCATAAGATTCAAAATTGAACTAATACTGAATATAAAATAATATCTGTAGTGGGGTATAACAATACCTAAAACTAAAGTAAACTATCTGAAAACATGTTGTAGTCTGAAAGCCTCTAACTGTCTAAAGAACTGTAAAGTTGATGGGACATGTACCCAACTAACTCTGAACTACTGAAATAATAAAGTAATAAAATAATTATGCTATCCTCGAATGATAAGGACTCACTGTTAGTCTGGCTACCGAGCGTCTGATCTACTAAGGATGCTTGGAAGCTCATGCTTCTAAACCTATGGTATAAAACACCATAGCACAAATGCGTTAGTATGTTGAATGTACTAGTATGCAAGTGAGGTAGGCTAAATGCAAGGGTTCATATGCATGAACAATAATAACTGACTGTATAACATGAACGTGAGAATACATACATGAATACATAACTGTAACTGAGATCGTGATAACGCTGACTCAAAAATTCTGATAACATGGATTTAGTGATATCTGAGTACTGATACTGGGATACTAAATGACTGAGTCTATTGAGTACTGAGGAACTGATATTGTATTATTGATAAAGGGATGATTGTTTTTGACAGTTCTGATTGACTGTATTTGACAGTCCTGAAACTAAATACTGATAACTTGGGTTTCGTATAATTTATATACTATAACTGAGTTCATGATAACATGATTACTGAGTCTGAATACTGATAACATGAGTGACTGTATCTGACAGTCCTGATACTGGTTGAACTAGCTGAGTTTCGTACTGTACTGAGTTGACTGTATTTGACAGTCCTAAATTCTATAGAACTGAACTGAGTTCTATTACTGAGACTGGATCTGAAACTGAGACTATGGGAGGTAATCATCTAACTGACATGCCCTGAAACAGAACTGGTAGGGTCCAACCTATAACCCCATCTAGAAGGGTGTCAGTACCGTTCCACGGGTAAAGACAAGCAGTGAGTATACCCTCTCTGATAGGGAGCTCTTCCGTCAACCCCTCTAAGTAGGTAACCCAAATGAGATGTATGAATCCCTACGCGTAGGGTGCATCAAAACCTACATTGGCTATGTAGTTCTGGAACACAAGGATTGCTTCTAAGGATCACACCCTCCACTGAATAATAGGTGAGTCCCCATCCCTGGGTTCACTCGGTGCTGAATCCTACTCCTAATTCTAAAAAGAGTTCACTGAGTTTTGTTACAGATGAAATGCTACTGAGATCTGGAGACTGACGGAGAGTACTAAAGTTACTGAGATTTCTTGAAATACTAAGGATACTGATATTACTGAGTGCCGATGTTATTGAAAACACTGAGGTCATTGAGATTACTGAGTAGGACTAAACTGATACTGAATTTACTGAGTTTTCTTGAGTCATGAGATTGACTGAATTCTAAGGATCATGGTTTGACTGAGAGTATCATGAAAACATGACACTGGCTCTAGGCACATAACTAAATTGTCGGTTATAAGTACCCTCAGGACTCGATAGTATGAAACTGACAGGACACGACACTTCTTGAACATATGACCAGTATCAACAATTCATAATATATTAATTTGGGGATTTTATTTAGCATGTGGTTATCATAGTCTTGTACATTAATGGAATTGCATATAAACATGTCATACATTCTTCAACCTAATCTCATGGACATTCCTTTAACCATTCATAATGCACACATTATCATAGAAGTCACTCTTAGTCATAGGGTAAAGCACACTTATCACTTGGGTCACAATTAAGCCATAATGCATAATTTCTATTCTCTTAGGCATTTCGTCAAACACCTAGGATGCATGACTTAGGGCTTAGATATGACCATCAAATTAATACAACAAAACTCCATATTTTAACTCAATTTCACATGTTTCAGACCACATACTAGCATAGGTTCATGAATAACACACAAAGATCCCAACTTGGGAATCATACAACCATAATCACATGAACATAATCAACCCACAACAAAATATTCATAATACAAGATTCTTGGGCTTTATGGATGAAAGGAATCCATGAATGAACACTGTGCATACCTTAGTTCTTGATTCTACGAAGGTTGACAGAGACATTCTTGAATTTAAGTTTGGATTTGAATCCCCAATTGAAAATCCTAGCTTGTTCTTGTGAGAAACTTGAGAAAAACAACATATTTTGGGTGAATTATAGCTGAATCACGTGTTATTGGGTATATATAGGGGTGAGAAATTGACCCTTTTAACCCTTGAACTCGTATTGTAATTTTGTGAAAATTTCTTGATTTTCATCCTTGGCACGACGTTCCACTATCACGCCAAGTAATTGGAACTGAACAATTGGGAATCTACATGGTGGCACGACGCGGGGCTATTGCGTTGCCACTTTATTTGCGACCTAGAAGTTTGGCGCGACGCAGAGACATTGCGCTGAGACACTGGAAAAAGATAATTCTAAATTTGAGCGCTGACACGATGCGCCTTAATTGTGAAGGCTAATTGGATTTTGACGATTTCCCTTTTGGCCTGCTCCGCAATGCGTTGATGACTCAGGTGGCACACTACCTTACTAAAAAGGCTCTAACTCTTCGCTCGGGTGTCAGATTTGGACGAATTTGGTATCGATGGAAACCTTATTCAATTTCCCACATGATAAAAAGTGAAAACATTGAAAATAACACTTGTATAAAGGTGGATTCATCTTTAAAACAAGTCTTTAACATTTCTAGGATGATTTTAAGCTAGGTAGAAGTACGAGGTATTACAAAATCACAATTCATGTTCTTATAAAAGAAGTTTCTTGAAGTCCAAGGGTGGAAGGGACCCTTGGATGAACACTTTACATTACCTTGTTAAAGAATTTTTGGGAATTAATGATGGAAATCTTAAGTTCATGATTTGAAAATTAAATAAACCTCTAAGGCTTGTTCTTGAGAGAAATTGAGAAAGAATGTGTCTATTTGATTCCTAGGATATTAAATTTTGTATTTTGAGGGATAAGAGTGGGGTAAAAAAGACCCAAATCCCCCCAAGAACGCGGTTTTTAATGAGTGAAAACTTGATTGCCAACGCGTAGTCGACGCAGCGCATCTTTGGCACCGACGCGATATCCAATGCGTCATGCCAAGATCATGCCGACTCACTGGAATTTTATGCTGGTAGATGGGAAAAATATTAACCAACGTGATAGGCAATGCGGAGCGCCAAAATCGCGTTGGTACACTATTTTAGGATTCTAAAGGAGCTGCAAACGATGTCTAAAAAATTCAAAACTTGTCTGGGAACACCTGTTGACCTTCCTAATCATGAATTAACTAAAATATAGACATTTAAAGGACCTTAAGGTTACAAAATGAGATTACCAACTTTCAAAGGCCTAAAAATAAACTAAGTCGGAATACTTAGTTAGAATTTTCTAAGTCTGGGACCCCTTAACAAGCTTAAAGGACTGAATTAAGCTTGGAATTCTGTGGGGTCTTACAGCTAGTGTTGGTGAAGGAAGCATGGGATTTTGAAGGTATAAACAAGGCCATGGACCATCAAAAAAATAAAACTGATGTCGCGTGTGGGTCGTACGCACTTTCATACATCGAATGTTTGCTGACTAGTACAAAAATGACCGCTCTATGCAATGGCATTACGGAAAAGATGCAAGAAGTATGGTCTTATGGGGTCTAACTAGATGCTTGGATCCTGTGTATAAAGAAGAAAATGTACAAAGACAAACACCATAATAATTTTTTATTTCAAGCCACTTCCACCTCACTTTACATAAAGTGGCAATTTTTTATGTTTGATGAAAGTTGAATTTTTTCTAATGCAACAAATTGTCTATCTGTTGTAATATATAGTCTATCTATTATGACAGATTGATTATCTGTTGTAATAGGTTGGTCATCTGTTGCATTATACAGATATTTTTGTCTATCTGTCGCAACGATGTATAATCTATTACAACATATAGTCTATCTATTACAACTGATAGGTAATCTATTGGAACAAACCAAAATAGTAGGAAGACCTATTTTATAATTTCCAACAGGTGACCTATATATTGCAATATACGTCTAAATCTGTTTGATAATTTCCAATAGATATATTGTCTATTCTAACAGATGTATTTTTTATTGCGATATTTGAATCTAGTATTCCATTTCAATTAATAAGTTAAAACTAATGATTAAATTAAATTCATAGACAACATAAAATAAATCATAGCCTTCTAAAATTTCATGAAATAACTCAACAAATAAATGAAATGTAAAAAAATTATTATGGGTACAGACTATTTACTGTCCAAATAAATCAACAATTTATCCTTTGGTGCCAACAATTCCTAAGGAGAGGTTATTACTTTGACAAACTCAAGCTATAAAGATCAACTCAATATGGACAAGTTGTTCTTCATCCGGTGCTATGGAATTCGGCTTTGGCTGTCATAGATCTTTAATGTCGCTTGCTTACGATTTATGCGTTTTTGCTTCTCCGTATTTCCATAAAAGAGCAGCATATCTTTTACGTAGTAATTCGACAATAAGTTCATCATTTGGTACTTGTAATCCATCACCAAAATACTCGGCATAAGAGACAACAAAAAGACCAATCCCTGCATTTTAATAAAATAGATAATCCATATCTTGCAATTCATGTAAGTATTGTGAAATTCATGAAATGAAAATAAATCATGATACTTATAGGCTATAAATGGGTTGTTGAACAATTTCTTCAACTTATTCTACATCAAATTTACCCATTTTACCCCGGTATGCTTCAATCGTCAACCAATCAGTACGAACCTTTTAGTCCAAAAAGCCACTCATATCAAGGTAAGTAGGCAATATTTTGGCCATTTTTTGTATCTCAGACGACAACCCAAAATGTCTCCTTCATAACATCAAGTCATAAACTCAAATGCGTCTCTCTTTTAAAATGACGATAGCAAACACCCAATGGAATTCATCACCATAATTGATTGAGATGTATACTTCATCGACCAAATGCCAAGGTAAGCCAGCTGGAATGCTAAAACCTTTGATGATGTTGATTAAGCATTCCTTACTTTGGAAAACTTCCGGCTGTTGTTGACAATACCTATCATAGGCATTATTGATTTAAACTTTGTACAAACAATTACTTGTCGTGTATATGTATTGTTCTTGTGTTTACAACTTGATCTTCTTTCAGAGGTAGTAAAAAATAATATCGATGTGCTACACATATTATCAAATATTTTAGATTACATGATAGTAAAATTAATACGCAGATGCTAATTAAATAAAGTATTAATTAATAGTAATATGTATGGTATTTAAACCTTATCGTTCCAGCAAGTTTAGGGCTGTGACATCAAATAAAACCAATCCTTCGTTTCAAGATGTGCAACAACAAAGTCAAACATATCAAAATCAAGACTCGATTCGTTCACTTTGTAGTATTCGTCATTTTATTTTCTACATGATTTATATGTGTTAATGTCATATTTTTACAACAAGAATTGTGTAAATCAATATATTTAAAAATGATTTATGTACTTACCAGCGTGATGCTTGAATAGACCATCAGTAATCTATTCTGAATAGTCGTTGATCAACCTTGTTAGTCTTTTTGGAGCCTTATCAGAGATGTTGAACCCTTTAAATGGGTAATTCTTCCGTTCTCCTGAACTGACAGGCTCTATTTTTTCTTCTTCCTTAGAAGTAGTTGATGGATTATCAACTATGATATTATGCTATTTAGCAGTAGCTTCTACTTTGACATCCACGTGGAAAGCTAGAATTATCAATGATAATCACATATATACAATAGACTATCTATTTGTTGCAATAGATGGATCATCTATTGGGAAAAATTCAAACAAGTAAAAAAAATTTGTACGATAATTTTGAATAGATGAACCATCTATTGAAATATATGATTCATATGTTGGTAAAAATTACAACTGTACGAAGACCTATTTGATTTGCTGAAACAAACGGACATATATTGCAATAGATAACACATCTTATGCAATAAGTAAGACAACTGTTGCAACAGATAACGCATTTAATGCAACAGGTTAGACAACAGTTGCAACAACTGTATGTATCTGTTTGATAATTTGCAGTAGATGTATCATCTGTTGAAAAAGATATGTATCTATTTATTTGTTAGAACAGATGATATACATTCACCTTTTTTAGCTCATGCTGCTCTCCTATGGCCCTTGTATATTATTCAAAGGAGCAAGACAAAGACAGAGGATTTGAAATTTTACTTTTTTTTATGCTTGATCATGCCTTGGAAATTTCTTTCCTTCTCCTCTTAGCCACCTTGATATCTAGTGGAGTGTATGGATATGAAATCCTCTTTGATGGAATGACACCCCTCTTAGATATTATTTACTTCATAGAAGCAGTTACTTCATTAATAGCATTAATCACTACATCACGTTTCGCCTTGTAGTCTTGACATTTTCAAGTAGAACATTCGTTAGAAGTAGTAAAATTTGTATAACCAGTATGATCATAATCATAATGGTTTGTTGTTTCAAAAACTGTAAGAGGAGCATCATTTTCCCCAACAGCATCACTACTACCACTACCACTACCATCATCAACAACAACAATCCCACCATCCAGAATTGTTTTTCTTATGATGGTTGTTGCTCCAAATAATTTCTTTTTTATTCTATCAATGACTTTAGGGTCTAATAAAGTTTGCACAGATCATAAAGTAAGAAAAAATGGCATCTTCAACTCTCAATTGGTCGGAACAAGCCACAAATGGACAATCTAAAATAAACCAGTACATATATTAGAATGATAATGAAATTATTTAGAAAAATCATTAATTAAAACAAAAAATTAATTAGAATTAGACTTACTGCTTCCATCGGAAGGTTGAAGAGATCAAGAAATTTTACATTTTTATCAATTTAGCCAACAACCATTTAGGATTCTTAGATAGAAAACTTCTTCCTGGTAGTTCACTTGTTATCTAAAATAAGGAATGACTTTAAACGCCCAAGACTATAAGATAACGCTAACAAATCAAAAGCATTATTAAATAAAAAAAGAATCATAACATAATAAAAGAAATATTTACCATGAAAGCCCACAGAAAGCTATATAAGTTGACTGTCTTTGGCGTTAACGGAGTCAACAAATATTTGACAGTCATTTTGAAATTTTTATAACCCCAAGGATAGCTGTTAAATGCCTCAAGATCCTCAGAGAGTTTTATTAAACCAAGTGGTATGTTGTTGTTAACGTCTCTCGCCCAAAGAATATTATGTACAAACCAAACCAAGCACACTGATTGCTTGTGCTTCTTTGAAAGTCCTTTAACTTTCAGTGCTTCTATCAAATTTATGTTTTTGAAGCTTAGAACAACAAAGGACACCAGGTCATCATAATCACTCGACGTATCTTTGCATTTTTTAGGTGGCGGGGTGCTTTTTTTGGGTTAGAATAAGTACAACTTGAGAAGAAGAAGGAGGATAATATTTTAATCTAGTAACTATGGCAAACTCCCTATAACCAAAACCAACAAGTATGCCCATTTTTATTTGGAAACGAGCATTGTTGTTCTCCGGTAAATCAAGATATCGCCCAAAGCAGCTATCCCTGAAATAAGCATCCAATTTTTGTTCTTGAATTATTTTTCTAAAGGCGTCGAAAGATTTCCCATGGCTGACTTAACCACGAAATCACCAGTTAAATCTATGGTACCATTGCACTACATTCTCACAGGATAACTATCAATACTGAAGGTTTTGACCAACTCTTCGGTGAAAGGGATATTAGAATTTGGATGATCTCTTTTGAAACATCCCTCCTCCCCATGTTCATTATCTTCTACTCCTGATTGAGGTAACACTTGTAAAGTAAGCTCATAAAGTGGTGGATGTAGCCTAGCTGCTTCACTTGGACTTGATTTATTTATTTTTCTTTTGGGAGCCATATTATCTAAAATTAACAGGAACATTAAATAGATTATAATTGATTAATGCATTGTTAAAAAAGATAACAATAAATCTAACATGCACAATAGTAAAATAACTGTTTCAGCAGACCACACATCTGTTGCACTAGGTAAGTTATCTATTGCAACATATAACAACTTGTTGCAATAGATGAGTAATCTGTTGGAAACAATAAAAATAAATCACTCATCTGTTGAAACAAATCAATCATTTATTACACCAGGTATGTTATCTATTGCAATATATAACCAACCTGTTGCAACGAATGAGTAGCCCATTGGAAACAATAAAAAAATCACTTATTTATTGCACCAGGTAGGTTATCTATTACAATATATAACCAACTTTTTGCAATGAATGAGTAATCCGTTGGAAATAATAAAAATAGATCACTCATCTATTGCACTAGTAGGTTATCTGTTGCAACATATAACCAACCTATTACAACGGATGAGTAATCCATTGGAAATAATAAAAATAGATCACTCATCTATTGCCAAATAAGTTATCTATTGGAATTTTTAGCAACTGTAAATATTGTTTAGATTTCTTCCAAATAGAAGAATCGTTTATCACAATAGATGAATGATCTATTAGATTGTTCATCTGTTGCATCAGATTTTTATTATTTATATCAGATTTTTATCTGTTGCATCAGATTTTCATCTATTGCATAAGATTTTTATCTGTTGCATCAGATGGTTTATCTGTTGCATTAGATAATTCATTTGTTGCATTAGATAGTTCATTTGTTGCAAAAAAAATGGTACCAGGATTTAGTTCGATAGAACAACAACACTACTATTGTTTAATATCAAATACACCATTTTTACGAAGAAAAACAATAAATCAACCCTACAATACCAACATAACACACACACACTAAGAACATCAACGGTGATAAAAAATCACCAACATTGTTGTTTTGCATTTGTACAAACACAAACAACAAAAATTAAACTTCAAAAAACTCAATAGATACCAACGAATTGAATCAACAGTTCGACAACACGAACTACAATAACTAAAAAATATTATATTTCACATCAGAAAGGTAGAGAAGAAATGCCAGAACTTAGTATTTTCTTCAGTCCACATTTCAAATTTATGCAAGAAATATTGAAATTATTAACCAATACTAGAAAAGAAGTTGGCTCAAGTTTCTTTTACTTTAAAACTAAAAAGAAGTGAAAGAAGAAATGGGATAACGAAGAATTTAAAGTTGTTGTCGTCGGAGAACACTACTATCACATCGATTGATGGTTGAAAGTTAAAAAGAAACTCACCCAATTATTTATCGTCGGAGGTTGAAGTTTTCAAGAATTGAAGGGAGAAATTTTGAAGAACTGTTGGTTGGGAGAGAGTTGAGAGAAACTATCGAGATAGGGGAGAGAGATGGTTGATTTGGAGAGGAGAGGAATGTGGGTTGATTTATATTTTTGAAAAGATCAGAAAGTTTTGAAAATATTATTCAAGTCCACAATTAACTTAATCAAGTTTTCTAATTATGTTTGACCCTTTAAGTTGGTCAATGTCACCAATCTTTCATTCAAGACTTAAATGACACCTTTCCTTCAATTTTCTCAACATATATGCACCGCGCGTGATAATTAAGCTCTTATATTTAAAGAATGGCCTAATAATAATTTTTTATTCGTTTAAACTATTTCCATGTTAGGTTGTGAGATGAAATATAATTTGTTTTAATTGTTGATACTTCAAGAAAAAAATAAGAAATTGAGGCGCTCAAGTATGAAAATCGAGTGATATAACATCTGAATTAGAGAGAATCAAATAAAAAGAAGGTTAGAAAAAGTAAAGAAAAGAGACAAAAATGATAAATCATTGGCCTAAAAACCACAAGCCAATAAGTTCTATGTTATCAATAAAGCAATATGTTGAAGAAATTTTTCGTTGCCCATGACATAGTATAAAATTTTATAATAAATTCTTGTTCTTGAAGGCTACATTTCTTCTATTTAACAAAATAATTAATTAAAAATACTAAAATTAGTAATATATCATCCAAACTTCTATACTTTGCCAAACTAATAATTTGATAATGGATCTTCCAAGATCATTAAACTTTCTTTTTTATCTTGATAAATTTGTATCAAATTAAATTAGTTCTATCTTGGATGAATTTTACACCGTCATCAAGCTTCCTTCTTCATTTTGATGAACTTGTGTTTGATTATTAGATTGTTTTATTTTGAGCAGGGGGTTTATCAGAAACAACCTCTCTATCTCACAATTGAGGTAGTGGTATGGACTGCGTACACTTACCCTCCTCAGACCCCACTTGATGGGATTATACTGAGTATGTTGTTGTTGTGTTTGATTACTATTACACAGGAAGAAATTCTAAAGAATATTTCTATGATCTTCATCAAATGATGATTACCATATTGTCACATGAAATAGATGTAAAGGAAACAAAAATAATAAAAAAATACAATTAAAGAAGAATAAAGAGATAATGCAAATGAGTATCCAACAACTCCATCGATGATTGGTTTTTATAGATGGATTAATGCATAAGAATTAAGTTGAATGAAGTTGAGAAGACATGTCATTTAAGTGAAGAATACAAATCGATGAAAGTTTTTTTATAACTCACGAGATATTATTAGATATAGTAAATACAATAGAGTATTTTTTAATTAATAAACAAATTGATTAGTAGAAGAATGAACAAAAAAATTCAAAAAAAGATAAATAAAAATGGAGTCCATAGAAAGGTGCCACATCACCTCCTCTAGAACCTTCCTTTATATTATATATAAATTTTTATCGTCATTTATTATTTAATGATCATTTTTATTTAGATTTTTTGAATTAACTTATTTGTAGTAATGTTTTGTAAATTTCTTCTTATTCTCTGTTAGACTACTTATTTTTTATATCTATTTTTATATTAAAAATTAATTATTTTAGCAATCATAAATATTTATTAATATATATATATATATATATATATATATATATATTACTATTATATTTAAGGGAAACCTTTTGTAGTCCTCACAAGATTATTATAGTAAATTTTATAATTTTTTTAATTCTCTAAAATTGTGACATGTGGTCGATAAAGATGAAATATTTTTTTCCTGTCACATGGACCTTTGCACTTGTGGCATTTTCATAGGAAATTAAATGAGATAACTCTCATAGTGGGTGAGTGTCACTTTGTATTTTTAGTAAGACTATTTTTTCTTTTTATTTATATTGATTTTGGGGGTATTTATGCATTCTAATGTCACTATTCTTGTCTTTTTAGCCTTGTTTTGAGGATGATTCATATGCAATATGGGTTGATAATGAGATAAATGTGCATCTATGTGTCAAAGTACATGCTTACAATGTTCAAAGTGAATTCCGAACAAGTTTGTACCTAAATGAGTCATTTAGAGTTTAATTGAGGAAACTAGTTTTACTAGCTTGAGCTACTTGTGTGCTAGTTGGTTTCGATGGATTCTAGTGTGTTGAATAAGTTTATTACGGTTTAAATGTGTAATATTATGTGGAAAAACTTGTTTGAAAGGTACAAGGCCCAATTTGATTAAGTTAAGAGTTGGAACATAAAGTTGAGGATCATTGCAAATTAGCCTCGTATTAGCTTGTATTTTGATTCATTATTGGGGATATTGTGTTATTATAATCTCTAATTTGTGGTGTATGATTATGTAGGCAGAATTATAAGCAGAATATAGTGATATATTAATGATATAAAGGCTGGAAATCCTTGAAAAATACACCACAAGTTAAGGGATGAAAGATTGGACGATCAACACTTAATCAAAATCGTGGAGGCAACTTCCAGTGTGTTGAGGCGATGAGCCCACGGTTCCCTAACCATAATGGGGATCTAAAGTAGGCTCATCCATAGCTGGAGTGGCGCTCTACGGCAAGCTTAGCCCCATCTGGAATGGTGTAATACCCAGGGTGGCACCCCCTCCACTCCACTACTCAATTCTAGGCCAGTACCTACTCCTACACGGCTTTGGCTTACCCTTGAGCTATAAATACATCGGTGTACACGTGTTTAATTATCTTTGGATGTCGTGGAACATCAAGGATCTGATACTACATGTTTCTTTTAGGTTTTACATTATTTCTTTAGTTTTTATTTTAGATTATATCATGCATTCAAGCTTTTGGATCATGATTATGACTATGAGTGGCTAGAAACCTCCTTTCCAGGGTGAAAACCAAGATCATAAGTACTATTTTTTTGAATTAAGTTCCTTTAATTTTGCTTATCATTATTGGTTGTGTGTTTATCTTTGATTTAATTATTTGATGGATTGATCACCCAAAAAATCTATCAATCGTCTACCTTGTGAACTCGAGAGAGGGAATAGGGAGATACAACATGGATATGAACAAAGTAAGGTTTGTATTGTTTTATGAAATAAGAAATTCAAATTACCGTCTAGGATAGGGATGTACTTAGATGCCTTACTTGATTCAAGCATCGGTTGATAGCTTTAAAACACCTAAGTAGATTATTACATCCCCGCTCAACGATGTAGTTGTAAGGTCCGAATTAGGTAGATGGTTAGAGATCGGGAGACCATGATCATGCAATTAACCCTACGAATCAACAACCAAGATATGAAAGTTAAAAAATTAAGTTCAATAACATAGTATGATTGTTCGAAGTGCTTTAACCCTGGGATTTACTCCATTGATTGTTTCAAGATCTTTATTTTACGCATTTTTTACTATTCTTTAGTTACAAATTTAAAACTCTTTTTTTGGTTATTCTTGCACTAAATTAATCTAAACTGTGAATTAGATTTGAATCATTGTTGGAGCAAGTCCCTGTGGTATCGATACTTGGCTTCTTGAAGGCCACTTTACTACTTGGAAGATCACGTACACTTGAGTGTGCGCTGTCAAGTTTTTGTCACCATTGCCGGGGACTTGAAATTTCACAATTATTTATTTTCGTTTTACTTTTAGATTTCTTTGGTGTTTTTTATGCTTGGTCTTGGTTTTGTATTTGCAGGAAATAGTTTTATAAAAGTAGTAAGTTGGTAAGAGATCAGGACTTGGTTGAACCAAGTTCCGAACTTGAGTAATTTTTCCATCAACGAAGGAGAGAAAGATACTTCTCCCCCAAATTCTACAAATACAAGAAGACCAAGAGAATACTTCCACCATGGCTAATGAACAAGCAGCCTGTAGGACAGTCAGAGAAGTGGCAATCCCACTTCTAACCAATTTGACCTCCCCTTTTCAAAAACTGACAGCTGGAGGAAATTTCAAACTTAAACAGAAAATGGTACAACTTCTGATTAGCAATGGACAGTTCACAGAGCTTTCACAAGAAGATCCACAGGTCCACTTGTAAAATTTTCTGGAAATCAGAGACAATTTATCCCCACAGGTGTTAATACAGACTATGTGAGGATGACGATGTTCCCCTTTTCACTGATTGGGGAAGCAAAAAGGCGATTGAATGCAGAATCAGTAAGTTCAATCACATCATAGGATGACATGGCTAAAAAATTTCTAATTTGATTCTTCCCGTCTGGTAAGGCTCGAGACTTCACAGTAAGAAAGTGTGCTTCAAACAGAAGCTAGATGAGAATCTTTATCATGATTGGGAGTCCTTTAAAGCACTTTTTTGAGAATATCCACACTATTAATAGTCTAATGAGGTACTTGCTCATACTTTTGTAGAGGATCTTAATCACGATACAAAAATCTTTCTAGATTTATCTGCAGGTGGTCAAGCTCTTGAGATAACATATGATGTGCTGTACACTTTATTGAACTGCATTGCCTAAGGAAATCTCGAGTGGCAATCAAACTCGAGAAGTGTTATAAAAAGAATTGCAGCTATATTAGAAGTTAATCAATTCATTGCCATATCTACTTAGATCGCTACATTGCAAAATCAAATTAGCAGTCTAAAGTTGGGAGTGGCACAACCTACGGCCACAGTCAATGCAATCCAACAAGCTGCATATTGGTGTGAAGTTTGCGGTAATAGTGGCTATTTAGAAACTATGTGTGCTTCCAATCCTAAATTAGTTATGTATGTGGGCAATGCTCAAAGACCAAATTATGATAATGCCTACGACATGAAATGGTAGACTCATCCATGGATCATACAACAATAGTAAATTCAGCAACCACAGGCTCCACCAAATTAGTCAACTAGCAATGTGGAGGAGATGATGAAACAAATTTTAGCTGATCAAACACAAATGGTTGCAGACATAAAAAGCCACCAGGCAGAAATAAAAAATTAGCAAGCTATCAAAAGAAGTTTAGAGTTGCAGTTGGGCAGTTACAACAGGCAATGAATACTAGGCCTCTAGGTGGTTTTCCAGCAGATACAAAAAATTCAAAACAATTTATGGCAATCACCTTGAGGAGTGGTAAAGAGCTTTAAGGAGAACCTTTAAAGACAACTAAGGAGATAGATGTTGATGTGGTGACTGAACAGGTAAATGACAGAGTTGCTAAAAAATTGAGGAAGTCTGAGTCTCCAAAGAAAAAATAGATGTAGAAGAGGAGAAGACGATGCCACCAATTTCTTTCCCTCAAAGGAAAATAAAATCAAAGGAGGATGCAATGTTTCAGAAGTTCTTTGACACGTTCAGAGAGCTTCACATTAACTTACCTCTGTTAGATATTTTGTAGGGTATGCCTAAGTATGCTAAGAACTTGAGGGTTGTGGTGGCTAATAAAGCCAAATTGTAGGATGTAGAAGTGGTAGCACTTACTGAAGTGTGTAGTTTTATGGTTACTCAAAAGATGCCAAGAAAGCTTAAGGACCCAGGGAAGTTTACCCCCCCTTCATATTGGCAACAACGAGGTGGTCCAGGCACTTAGTGATTTAGGGGTAAGTATCAACTTGATGCCCCTATCTTTTTTTAATAAATTGGGTTTGGGGAAACCTAAATCGAGCTCTGTACTATCATAGTTGGCAAATGGGACCATAGCTCGCCCCGAAGGAGTGATAGAGGATGTCCTTATAATGGTTGGTAATAATGTGCCATGTGTGTGAGGTATTTGAGTATTCCTTATTACATATGATGTCTAAAACTTGCCCGGTGTGTGTGTGTGCAAAGCAAAATAAAGAATGTGGGTTTAGGAGATGATTTAGGCATTTCTTTGATAGCCTTGTTTTATAATTTCTTTTTGATCTACCTTTGTGCTTAATCCTAGTAAGACCCTTTAAGAATTTAGCTTTTTCTTTGGTAGCCTCATATGTAGCTTAATCCCTTTGTTGATAGACCTTAAGTTAATCCAAAGTTCCTAAGAGATTTAGTGTAAATTTAGTAAGTTAAGAAGTGTGAAATTAAAGAAGGAAAAGTAAAATTAAAGCCCCAAAGTGTTAGCTTTTAGTTTTCAAGTAAATAATCATGTGTTGTGGTGGGGAGTTGAGTAATGAAAAGAATAAAAAAGTGTTCAAATTGAATGGGTTGTGCATGGAATACTCCCACCATAGTGTAAGTAAATAAAATAAGAATGGGGTAAACAAAGATGGCGTAATTTGGTTGTTGGAGATTGGTTTTAATTGATAAAGTGATGTATTAAAGCACTTAGGTAAGATAGTCACTATTATTCCAAAATAGTTCCTACCCGTCCCTTAGCCTACATTACAACCCGAAAAAGACCTAATTGATCCTAAGTTCATCATTATGATATTAGTAGAGCACTACACTAAGGGAAAACCTATGGTTCATTATGTGTAACTTGTGAATTCCTTGTGAGAGTGAGTGTAATTTGATTCTTGTACCCATCATGTTATAAATTACTTAATTATGAGGGATTATGGGTAACTCTCTTGTTATAAGGGAACATGTTTGATGAATGTGGGTGATTTGTATGATGTCCTTTATTGAATAATATGCAAGAGTTTGACAACCAGGTGAGTTAATTCTTGAGGTTAGGATATTTTGGAGTAGTATTCTTGAGCTTTTAATTGTGTAAATGATATGATTAGTGAAGAAACTTGCATTCCGTGTAATAATTATAATGCTAACTTGAGTGTATTGCATGTAGTAAAAGTGTAGAGTCTCCTTAGTTGATGATGCTTATAGTTAAGAGTTGTTCGAGGATGAACAAGGCTTTAAGTGTGGGGTGGTGATGTTGGGTGTATTTTTGCATTTTAGTATCACTATTCTAGTTTTTTTTAGCCTTTTTTTGAGGATGATTCATATGATATATGGGTTGATAATGAGATAAATGTGCATCTAAGTGTTAAAGTACGTGATTACAATGTTCAAAGTGAATTCCAAACAAGTATATACCTAAATAAGTCATTTAGATTTCAATCGAGGAAACTAGTTTTACACTTGTGCGTGCGCTTGGGCGCTGCCAAGCTTTTGGCGCCGTTGCCGGGGACTTGTAATTTGGCAACTATTTATTTTAGTTTTACTTTTAGATTTCTTTGGTCATTTTTACGCTTTGTCTTGGCTTTGTATTTGTAGGAAACAGGTTTATAAAGTAGTAAGCTAGCAAGGGATTAGGACTTGGTTGAACCAAGTTCCGAACCTGAGCAATTTTTCCATTAACGAAGGAGAGAAGAAATCTTTCTCCCCAAATTCCATAAATCCAACAAGACCAAGAGAATTCTGCCACCATGGTTGATGAACAAGGATCCCGCTGGACAGTCAGAGTAGTGGCAATCCTATTTCCAACCAATTTGACCTCCCCATTTCAGAAGCCGACAGCTGGAGGTAATTTCAAGCTTAAAGAGAATATGGTACAACTTTTGATTAACAATGGACAATTCACAGGGCTTTCACATGAAGATCCACAGATCCACTTGCAAATTTTTTGGAAATCAGTGACACATTCGTCCCCACGGATGTGAATACAGACTATGTAAGGATGACTTTGTTCCCCTTTTCACTGATTGGGGAAGCAAAAAAATAGTTGAATGCGGACTGACAAATTCAAATACATCATAGGATGACATATCCAAAAAATTCCTAATTCGGTTCTTCCCATCTGGTAAAACCTCGAGACTTCTCAGTGAGACAGTGTGCTTCAAACAAAAACTAGATAAGAATCTTTATCATGATTGGGAGTGCTTCGAAGCACTTCTTTGGGTCTATCCACACCATCAATAGTCTAATGAGGTATATGCTCATACTTTTGTAGAGGCTCTTGATCACAATACAAAAATCTTGCTAGATTCAGCTGCAGGTGGTTAAGCTCTTGAGATGACATATGATGAGCTATACACTTTATTGAAATGCATAGCCCAAGGAAATCCCAAGTGGCATTCAGACTCGAGGAGCACTACAAAAAGGATTGTAGGTGTATTAGAAGTTGATCAATTCACTGCCATATCTGCTCAGATATCTATATTGTAAAATCAAATTAGCAGTCTGAAGTTGGGAGTAGCACAACCTGTGACCACAGTCAATGCAATCCAACAAGCTGCATGTTGGCGTGAAGTTTGTTGTAATAGTGGCCATTTAACAACTATGTATGCCTCCAATCCTGAATTAGTAATGTATGTAGGCAATGCTCAAAGGACAAATTATGGTAATACCTACAACATGAAGTGGCAGACTCAGCCATGGATCGCATAACAACAACAAATTCAGCAACCACTGGCTCCACTGAATTAGTCAACTAGCAATGTGGAGGAGCTAACAAAGCAACTTTTAGCTGATCAAGTGCAAATGGATGCAGGCATGAAAAACCACCAGGTAGAAATAAAAAATTAGTAAGATACCATAAGAAGTTTAGAGTTGCAGTTACGACAGTTACAAAAGGAAATGAATACTAGGTGTCAAGGTGGTTTTCCAGTAGATATAGAAGATTTAAAACAAGTTATGGCAATTACCTTAAGAAGTGATAAAGAGTTTCAAGGAGAACCTCCAAAGGCAACTAAGGAGATAGATGATGATATGGTGACTGAACAGGTAAATTGCAAAGTTGATAAAAATTGAGAAAGTCTAAGTACTCGAAATAAAAAGAAGCTGTAGAAGAGGAGAAGTAGATGCTGCCACTTCCTTTCCCTCAGAGGCAAAGAAAAGTTAAAGAGAATGCAATGTTTAAGAGGTTCTTTGACACGTTTAGAGAGCTTCATATTTACTTACCTTTGTTAGATATTTTGCAGGATATGCCCAAGTATGCTAAGTACTTAAGGGATAAGGTGGCTAATAAAGTCAAATTACAGGATGTAGAAGTGGTAGCACTCACTAAAGAGTGTAGTTTTATGGTTACTCAAAAGATGTGAAAAAAGCTTAAGGACCCAGGGAAGTTTACACTCCCTATTCAGACAGGCAACAATGAGGTGGTGCAGGCACTTAGTGATTTAGGAGCAAGTATCAACTTGATGCCCCTATCTTTGTTTAACAAATGAGGTTTGGGGAAACCTAGATTGAGCTCTGTGATGAGTGGTAATCCTATTACTCATTCGTACAAATTATACACACACACTGCTATGTTTTGTATTAGAAAATGAGGCATTATCAGGATTTAAGTACACTAACACCCACATTTTGCAGATATGAATTAATGAAGGTGAAAATATATCGAATAAAGCTAAAAATGGAGTAAATGGAAGCAAGAGGAGTGCAGCTGGAAACCTAAAGCGGTCAGCCTCGATTACCACAACTGCGGCTCTCAGACCGCAGTCATCGTCGATCTAGAGGGTTAGGAAAGCATGATCACAAAACCTAAATGCGGTCGCGGTCAAACACACGTGATCACGGATCAGCGGGAACTGGTCTAAGGGAAAAATTATAAAATATTATGGACGAATCCCAAATCATATATAAGCAAAAACCCTTTCTTCTTTGGGTATTGCTTATCTCACAAGATAGTTTTGAATTCTAAGCTTGAAACCCTAATTGGAAAAGTGTGTAATCAACTTTGGAGGCTTAAATTTCTTAGTTTCTTGTTGAAGAATGAATGCTTTGGTTGACCCACATGGTATACCTCTCTTTACTTTCTTCATGAGTAGCGAAATAATTTGGTCTTGGGATTATGTTGAACTAGAGTGTGATTGTGTGGGTATTATTGTGTTTACATGGATTTTAGTTGTTGAGTATGGATTTCACCATTGCTTGAGCTTATGTGTTAGAATTTGATGGGTGAAAACTCTAAATATCCAAATGGGCTTGATGGGTGAAAACTCTAAGCTCTAAAAACCAATTTTTATCCTTGACAGAAGGATTTAGGTAAATATTAGGTAACCCATAACATCCTCAAAAGAGGGTTATTGAGGGACAAAACAATCGTGAACAACTAAGCCTATGGTTTACTACCCTTTGCAATCTTAGACATAAGTGTTTAGGGAGTGTGAATCATGTCAAGAGTATGATCCTAGAAATAAGGATGCTTGGTTGAGGTTTTGGGTGGTTATAAATACTCCACACTTGTTAGGTGCTCGAAAGGGCCAATGGGTGAAATCATTGTGTTTTATCAAAAGATTGACCCCAATGATCTTTGATCTATCCTATTCATTAATTAACAACTAAATCCCATGATAAACCAATATTTTCCCACATGCTTCACCTCTAAGGAGACATAATCCCATGATTTCTCCAAAACTTGAATTAAAGCCAAAGATAACATTCACCGCGCACTTGTTGAAGTTATGTAAAGAATTTTCAAACAAATCAAGCTCCCCCATTTAATTATACATGTTGTTTCCATTAGAATTTTGGGTAACCCTTTGGTAACTTGAGTACCCATAAGTTAGAAGTATATAATATTCACTCCTTGAGATTCAACCCTAATTTACATTGGGTTACTTGACAATGACCTTTCACCTTAAAATTATGGGAGTGAGTTGAGTGTTATCACTCTATACTATTATAGTTGGCAAATGGGACCATAATAAATGATAGAGGATGTCCTCCTAAAGGTTGGTATATTTATTATTCCTATTGACTTTATTATTCAAGATTTTCAGGTAGACAAACAGGTACCAATCATCTTGGGGCATCCATTCTTAACAACTGGAGGAGCATTGATTGGTGTAAGAGAGGGTATGCTAAAAATAAGGTTGGAGGATAAAGAGGCGATATTTAAAGTTTATAAGCTGCTTAACACACTATCCCACTATAAAGACTTGTGCATGATCTCTATAATTAAAAGGGATGAGTGTAGGGTGGTTAATCCATCAAGGGCTTCTTTGGACTGCTTCATTGAGCTGTCTAAGCCACTACCACCGCAACCTGACACGATGGAAATTAATGGGCCTGAAAAGGCTAAAGTTGAAAAATCAGGTACCATTGAGAAACCACACCAAAGAGGGGTGAAAAGAATAAGAAGATGGTTACCAAATGTGAGAAAGATAAGAAAAGAGAATGACTAAGTCGTTAAGTTGGGCCGTACCGCGACACTAAATCAAGCGTTGCTTGGGAGGCAACCCAAGTTAAGTAGGTATGCTTTATTTTTAGTTCTTAGTTTTTATTTCACGTAGTTTTTCGTTTTTGATTGAGTCACAGGTTAATGGGAAGTCTGAGTACCGAAAACCTGAGCAAAGGAGCATGACAAATATTGAGTGCGGGGTCCCCAGACCTTCTCGATATGTTAAGATGCTACTAGCTACGCCTTGAGGCCTCAAGAAGTATTTCTATCTCTTACTTTTAAATTCACTTTTGGGATAAAGTAGATTTTTATGTGTGGGGTAGGGGAAATTCTCAATTTTGGGCTCAATTTTAAAATTTTTTATGTAAGATATTCTTGTTGGTGCTATTTTTGATTGCATGGTGCAAGTGTTTTATTTGTAAATAGCATGTTGAATTGTGAGAATTACTACTTTTAAGACTCTTAGGCTTATTTTTGTGACTCTTGTACTTTTTTTCTTAAATTTGAACTTATGCTATTGTTGGTTAAGAGTGTATGATGATCCTATGTGAGTTAAGCATGTGCCATGTGCGTGTGAGGTATTTGTGTATTCCTTGTTGGATGTGATGTCTAGAACTTGCCCAGTGTGTGAGCAAACCAAAATAAATAATGTTGGCTTAGAAGATGATTTAGGCATTTCTTTGATAGTCTTGTTTTATACCTTTTTTTTGACCTACCTTTGTGCTTAATTCTAGTTAGCCCATTTGATCCTTTAGCTTTTTCTTTGGTAGCCTCATATGTAGATTAATCCCTTCATTGATAGATCTTAGGTTGATCCAAATCTCCTAAGCACTTTAGTGTAAAATTAGTGAGTTAAGGAGTGTGAAATTGAAGAAGGAAAAGGTGAAATTGAAGCCCCAAAGTGTTAGCTTTTGGTGTTCAAGAAAATAATATGTGTTGTGGTTGGGAGTTGAGTAATGAAAAGAATAAAAATGTGTTCAAATTGAATGAGTTGTGCATGGAATAATCCCGCCATAGTGTAAGTAAATGATCTTAATAAGAATGAGGTGAAAAATAAAAGAATGGGATAGAAAAAGATGGCGTAATTTAGTTGTTGGAGATTGGTTTTAATTGATAAAATGGTGTATTAAAGCACTTAGGGAAGATAGTCACTATTATTCCAAAATAGTTCGTATCCGTTCCTTAGCCTACATTACAACCCAAAAAAGACCTAATTGATCATAAGTTTATCATTCTGATATTAGTGGATCACTACACTAAGGTCAAGCCTATGGTTCATTGTGTGTAACTTGTGAATTCCTTGTGAGAGTGAGTGCAATTTGATTCTTGTACCCACCATGTTATAAATTGCTTAATTTTTAGTGATTATGGATAACTCTCTAGTTGTAAGGGCACATGTTTGATAAATGTGGATGATTTTTATGATTTCCTTGATTGAACGATATGCATGAGTTTTCCAACTAGGTGAAACAATTCTTGAGGTTAGGATGTTTTGGAGTAGTATTCTTGAGCTTTCAATTGTGTAAATGACATGCTTAGTGAAGAAACTTGCATTCTATGTAATAATTGTAGTGCTAACTTGAGTGTATTGCATGTACTAGAAGTGCAGAGTCTCCTTAGTTGATGATTCTTATAGTTAAGAGTTGTTCGAGGACGAACAAGGCTTTAAGTGTGGGGTGGTGATGTTGGGTGTATTTACGCATTCTAGTGTCACTATTCTAGTTTTTTTAGCCTTTTTTTAGGACAATTTGTATGCTATATGGGTTTATAATGAGATAAATGTGAATCTTAGTGTTAAAGTACGTGATTACATTGTTCAAAGTGCATTCCAAATAAGTTTGTACCTAAATGAGTCATTTAGAGTTCAATCGTGGAAACTAGTTTTACTAGCTTAAGCTAGTTGTGTGTCTAGTTGGTTTCGATGGATTCTAGTGTGTTAAATGAGTTCCTTAAGGTTTGAATATGTAATATTATGTGGAACAACTTATTTGTAAGGTACAATCTTTAATTTGATTAACCTAAGAGTCAGAATATAAAGTTGAAGATCATTGAGAATTTGCCTCGTCTTAGCTTGTGTTTTGATTCAGCGTTGAGTATATTGTGTTATTATAATCTCTAATTTGTGGTGTGTTATTATGTAGGAAGACTTGTGATCTGAATATGATGATATAATAATGATATAATGGCTGGAAATCCATGGGAAATACACCACAAGTCAAGAGATGAAATATTGGACGATCAACACTTAACCAAAATTGTGGAAGCAACTTCAGTGTGTTGAGACGATGAGCCCGCGGATCCCTAGCCATAGCGGGGATCTAAATCAGGCTTAGAACTAGCTGGAGCGGCGCTCTACAGCAGGCTCAGCCCCATCTGGAGCGGTGCAATACCCAGGGCGGCGCCCCCTCCACTCCACTGCTCAATTCTTTACCGGTTCCTACTCCTACACGACTTTAGCTTTCCCTTGAGCAATAAATACATCATTGTACATATTTTTAATTATCTTTGGAAGTCTTGGAACATCTAGGAGCTGTTACTACACATTTCTTTTAGGTTTTACATTATTTCTTTAGCTTTCTTTTAGATTATATCATGCATTCAAGCTTTTGGATCATGATTATGACTATGAGTGGCTAGAAACCTTCTTTTCGGGGTGAAAGCCAAGAACATGAGTACTATTGTTTTGCGTTAAGTTCGTTTAATTTTTCTTATCATTATTGGTTGTGTGTTTATCTTTGATTTAACTATTTGATGGATTGATCACCCGAAAAATATATCAATTGTCTACCTTGTGAACTCGGGAGAGGGAATAGGGAGATAAAACATGGATATGAACAAAGTAAGGTTTGTATTCTTTTATGAAATAAGAAATTCAAATTATTGTCTAGGATAGGGATGTACTTAGATGCCTTACTTGATTCAAATGTAGGATGATAGCTTTAAAATACCTAAGTGGATTATTACATCCCTGCTCAACGATGTAGTTGTAAGGCTCAAATTAGGTAAATGGTTAGAGGGCGGGAAACCATGATCATGTAATTAACCCTACGAATCACTAACAAAGATAAGAAAGTTAACGAATGAAGTTCAATTACATAGTATGATTGTTCGAAGTTCTTTAACCCTGGGCTTTACTCCATTGATTGTTTCAAGATCATTATTTTACGCATTGTTTACTTTTCTTTAGTTACAAATTCAAAACTCACTTTTTTGGTTACTCTTGCACTAAATTAATCTAAACTGTGGACTGGATTTGAATCATTATTGAAGCAAGTCCCTGTGGGATCGATACTTGGCTTCTTGAAGGTCACTTTATTACTTGGTAGACCATGTACACTTGCGTGTGCGCTTGAGCGTTGTCATATGTATAGTGCAAATATATTTTTGCCCATCTACACCACATATATTTTTTTATTTTACATGCTCATTTATCTCTCAATTACTATTTTTTATTTATTTTTTTATTTTTGTCCCCCATAAGAAATTTTTTTAGAAACTAGTCTTTCTATCTATTTATATATAGTGCAAGTATATTTTTGTCCCTCTACATCTCATGTATTTTTTCACTTTACATGCTCATTTATCTCTCAACTATTATTTTTTTTTCTTTTTTTTCTGTTTTCTATGTTTCCTTGATTTTTACTTTTTCACTTTTTTTCCTTGTTTTAATTCATTTGTATACAACTTTTATCTTTTTTCTTCTCTTTTTTCTTTTTTCTCAAGAATTAGTTATTTTTAATTTTTCTTTTCATTTTATTTTTAAAATTTATTTGTCTTAATCTTAATTTTTTTATTTTTTTCTCATTTTTCTTTTTTTTTTTCTCAAACATTATTTATATTTATCTTCTCATTTTTTTTGAATTTCTTTCTCTTTTTTGTTTCTTTTTTTTTTCTTTTTTCTTAACCTTTATTATTTTTATTTTTTGTCAATCTTTAATTTGTTCTTTTCTCTTTTTCTTTTTATCAACTTCTATTCTATTTTGCTACTGAACCGAAAGTTGAATAATTATCAAAAAAGATCTTCTTTCTTCGACGTCAAAGTAAATTTAAGGGTGTGACTTGTTGTTTGAAAGTCCTTTGAGATAACGCTTGCCTCTAAGGCAAGAGTTTTAGAACATTTGATAACACTAATAAATGAAGGCTAAAAAACAACGGCTAAAAGCGACGTCTAGCGTCGTTTTTTTAAAGAAAATCGACGAAAAAGCGACGCTGTCACTTGCGTCGCAAAAAAGCCCATTAGTTTTTTTAAACGACAGCATGTGCCGCTTTTTTTATGACGGCTAGCATCTTTTTTACAATGAACATCGTCATTTTATTGAGAAAAATATTATTTTCCAGAAAAACTGACATTGGCTGTCGTTTTTTGAAAAAAAACTAAATCCTTTTTTAGAAAAAGCGACGTTGTTCGTCGTTTTTTGTTTCTTATAACAAAGAAAAAAGCGACGACTATCGTCGGTTTTCTTGAATTTTTTTTTAAATTAAAAGCAATGAAAAGCGTCACATTTTTAGAAATATAAAGATGAATATAATCATTAAATTTCATATCTTTTGAGTATGTAAAGATGGAAAATTTATTTATTAAACTTAAATTTTACCAAAAATATTTTTAAAAGTCGATCGACATTCATCTATCATCTGTAAATTGCAATAAAATAATACAATGATAGAGACATCAAAATAATATAACTAAATCTAATCTTTACACACAAAAATTTTCTCAAAGTCGTTCGACACATCTACCACCTGTAAACAATATCAAAATAATATGATAATAGAGATATTAAATAAATACGACTAAACCTAACCTTTACATAAAAAAATTCCTCAAAGAAGACCAACATTTATCTATCAACTATAAACTGCAACACAATAATACAATAAAAGTGATATCAAAACATTACAATTAAACTTAAATTTTACACACAAAAATTTCTCAAAGCTGATCGAGATTCATCTACGAACTGTAAACTACCACAAAATAACAAACTAATAGAGATATTACGATAATATAATTAAACCTAACCTTTACCTAAAAGAATTTTCAAAGATGAGCCACATTCATCTAGCATCTGTAAATTAAAATAAAACAATAAGATAATAATTATATCAAAACAATATAATTAAACCTAACTGTTACACAAAAAATTCTTTAAAGCCAACCGACATTCATCTAAGACCTATAAACTATAAAAAAAAATATAATAGTGATCACAAAGCTTTGATTTTGATCCAACTAATTTTTGTCTGAGCGAAAATTTTGACCCTAAAGAATGATTTTGAATGAAAACAAAGAAGATATATATATACACGCATGTTGAATTCTATTATGCTGATAAAAATAGTAAAGAAGTTGAGGGTTAGAAAATCAAGCACCCACCATCTACAAATGCAATCGAATCAAGTTAGATGAGCATAAATCATATTCTCCCAATAGGCAAATCGGTTTGTTCAATAGTTTAACGTACATCTCAATATTTATAGAAGTATTTCCTTAATTGAGTACTATATTAGTAGTATTTTTCTAATTGAACAGTAGAAAGGAAAATATTAATTAATTCTCCTACCATATATTTTAGGAGTCCCATATATTTTAGGATAAAAAGTTCAAATCACTTTTCTAAGGGTCTTCACACTTTTAATATGTTATAGATTAATCTCAAAATATTATAGGATGGAATAACCAACAATACCATCCATTGATGTTAGCCCACCGGCTTATTCCAATGCCAAGGCCGACACCAATATCGATCCCGCTTATGCCGACCCATAGAAGTACCACAAAGCCTCTAACCAAAAGAGTAATGAAATCTGGTTGGGACATGCCCCCAACCATAGCCAAAACCGATATCCAGAATAAATTCAAATGTCTAAAAGTATCCATAATATGAAATGAAGCCTTCCGAAAAGATAGAAGCTCACCATTTCAGTCCAAGTGCTGTCCCCAAGTCAATCACTATGTAGGAGAAGTAGAATAGTAGGTTCCTGCATAGTGTGGGTATACAGTTGCTAGTAGATGGGGTTACCGAGTGACCGCTAGCATGATCTCAGGATAAGGTTAAATAATGTCATTCTTAAAACCAAGTAAAACCATCCATACGCATGTAACTATACATACACACACACACATATATATATGTATATATATATATATATAACCATGCTGGGAAAAAGGGACCGGGTTAAGCAAGCCTTTAAAACCTTTACCTGGGCTGTATAGCCTTGCCGTCCTAAACCACCCACAGGCTATATGGGTTCAGATCCCTCTGCCGAAAGGGCCTAAGTGCATGTAGCCGCACGACCAGGGAAATATACCATAGGATGACTAGTATATCTCCAAAATGAAGTGTGACATCATGTACACGGTCACTAAGATTTACCTCATATCGACAAATATGAGTTTTCAATTTTGGTTGCCCCGGGACATCCACCCTCCATGACTGCTAATGCTCAAGTTACAGTCTTGAATGGGTGTAAGCGATTATTGTCAATATAAAACCCAACTAGGTTGGGGTCGAATCCCACAGGGAATATGGTGTGAACTCAAGTTGTTTGCGATTTAATCCACTGATAGTTTAATATTTCCTGAAATGGGGGGTTTAGGTTTAACAAGTTGTTGTTTGTCACTTTATTTATGGTGTTTGTAAATCAAGAGTTTATAAAATAACTAGAATTATGTTCACTAGGGCTTCCGGTACATGACAGATGCTAAAAGTGGTTTAAGATTCTCACGGTGGGTAGGATAACAAGCTATCTTTATCGATGTTATGCTTAAATGTATCTCGACATACTTAAGCATTTAATTCCCTAATCCTCTCGGACTCAGAGAATTTCTATTTACTGCCCAGATTTTACCTCAGGTTAACCAACCTTGTTACAACGCTGATTATTAAACAAATTATTTCTGAGTCCCTGTTGATAATTTACTTCCTACTATATTTAATTTCTTTCTCAAGCAAATCAAAGTAGGCGTGTCTACTATTTGCAACCAACAGAAGGTAATTAAAACTTCAGAATTATCAAGAAATCCTACCACCTTTTAAATCTTGAATACTTAGCACCTCATTAAGACCTAACCCTAGATCCCATAACTCAGGTTAATGGAGTTTAGCCACTCATGATGTAAGGAACGAAACACATAATTGAATTCATGATTTGAAAGATAAACTTACAGAGATGAATAATAACTAGTGAATCACAGATTAGATCACAAAGGAAAAATCCCAAACTATTGATAATAATCTCTAAAAAATAGTTGTGTTGTTAAAGTCAAGAAGTAAAGAGAGAAAATATCAAAATATGCTGTCCAAAACTCAAGGTGTCGACCTTGTGCGGAATAATAATAATAACAACGATAATAATCATATCTAGAAAACCCTAAAACAAAGCTTTAAATAGTTTACCCTAAATAAGGAAACAAAATCAAGGTTACAATTTTTTCTCAGAATAGACACGACTATTTGATGCCTTATCAGGATCCTGATGACTTATCAAGAATGTCATCAGGTTTTCTTCAAATCTGCACTAGTCTTGTCTTAGGTTGATGAAAACTTTTGATGACTTATTAGGGTTATGACAACTTATCAGAAATGTCATCACATTTTTTCTCCAATTCTTATGTCCTGCTAAGTCTGACGGCATTCCTGATGACTTATCACCATTATGACAGCCTATCATGAAATATCGTCAATTCTACCAGCTAGAACTCATTCCCTATTTAAGGCTGACGATTGCCTTGATATCCTATCACTGGGCTGACGGCCTATCATAAATGTCGTCAGCTGCACTTGCCTTTTAATTGCTTCAGATTTTAGCCTTTTTGCTTCTATTATTATTAATTCTCTATCATATCAGCTTCTACTGCAAAACAAACATAAACTAATCAAAAATAACTAAAATTGCTCAAGACCTTGCAATTATTTTGAGTTAAAAGCCTCAAATGTGTTAGCATATGCTCACATATCAATACCCTCAACTTAAAACAATTCCTTATCCCTAAGTAACCAAAACATAACTAAGAGAATACAAAGTATAATTTGGCAGCTAACTAATATTAGTTCAGAATAATTTCACCATCTCCAAGGTCAATCAATTTAAAACTAACTGTTGATGTTATGAAGAACAACCATACAACTCACAAACATCAAGATATGACAAAAATTCAGCAACAACAATCATGCCATACCAAGATCACACTATCTAAACAAGTCAGTGACTTAGCAACATACTCAATGTGCCCTCACAACAAAGATATCCCTTTTTACTCATATCAGAATTCACATACATAAACATAGGGATAATCAGAAGTCTCACTCTCAGAATGAAGTTCCAAATACTGCACGTCAAATGCCATAGGCTTTCCCTTATAGTCAGTACCCAAATCTTCAGGTAGGTCAGTTAGGATCACTTTAGGGATTTTCTAAGCCTTATAATGTAGGCTAGGGGCTGGTACGATATTCATGGATATTTTAGAGTAACTATGCCTCCTTGACACTACACTAAACTCTTAGGGTTTCACTTGTCAACTTTCTTTTCTTCCTCTTCTTTTATTGATCACATATGCTTAAGATGGATGCGGTCTTTTAAATCATCATATTATCTTTATATCATCTTTAACAAAGCTTTCTCTTTTCTTATTCCTTTTTCACCGTACCCAAATTTTTACATCATGCACCCATATGGTAGCCACCCTCAACTTAGGTTATTTGCCTAAGTCAAGGTGCATAGTGTCCAAGGAGGACCAGGGCCAAAATAGGTTCATTGTGAGATAAACAGAAAGGTGAGAGGTTTCACAAAAAGAAACAGGCATATAGGCTCAAATCAGGGATCAAAGGATATTATTCACATTGGGAAGGTCATTTAGGCTGAAAGTGGGTTACAATAAAAAATAGCCTATGATCCTTTCCTAACCCCTATTTTACAACCTAGGCAGGACTAACAGGGCAAGTTCTAGATTCGGCACACAGTAGAAGCTGAGTAAGACCTCACATACACATGGCACACAAGTACATCGCATATTACTACTTATTCGATTCATGCAATTTGTTCAGCAAAAATCATAAAATCACTAGACTAATTCCATAAAAAGATGCACCGCAATCACAGATGAATGCAATTCACACAGTTATAAACTCAGATCAATGGAAAGGTGTTCAAAAGTCACAAAATAAGCTAATTGCCTCAAGTGCCTGTATTACTCCTAATTATCTACCAAAAATTATTACAACAACATCCTACCCTACACCCTTAACTTAAAATTAAAAATAAAGCTAAACTAAGGGTTAGAGTATACCTAGAATGGATCAATCCCGGGGTTCATGGGTTTTCTCCCATGTAGCGCCTGATTTAATGTCACAGCACAACTCAGGTATCTCGATTACTTTAGACTTCATTGAGATAGATAATGGTGATACTTTTTATTGATTTTTTCAGACTAAGGTAAAGCTTAACACATTGCCCATTTACCTTGAAGGTAGTGCCGTCATCGTTTTCAAGTACCACTACTCCAGAGAAGTAAACTTGGCTAACTTTTAAAGGACCTGACTACTTAGATTTCAACTTACCTAGGAACAATTTGAGTCTGGAATTGAAAGAAGCACCATGTCACCCTTTTGGAAGTCTTATTTCTCTATTCTCCAATCGTGGTATTTTTTTGCATCTTTTCTTTATACAGATCTACTCGTTCATATGCCCTGAGATGGAATTCATCCATCTCATTCAGTTGCCCCACTCTTAGCTCTGCTGCCTTCTTCCAATTCAAATTTAGCCTTTTGAGTTCCCATAAGGCTTTGTGCTCCAGCTCTATTGGTAGGTGGAAAGCTTTTCCATAGACCAGTTGAAAAAGTGACATGCCAATGGGTGTCTTGAACACAGTCTGATATGCCCACAGGGCATCGGCTAACGTTCATCGTTTTGGCTAGGATAGCTTTAATCTCTCGATTTGACACCTCCACTTGCCCACTGGTTTGTGGGTGGTATGGAGTAGCTACTCAGTGCTGTTTCACCCCATATTTTGCTAAAGCTTCTCAAAATAGTTTGTTACAAAAATGAGATCCTCCATTACTTATTATAGTATGTGGTACTCCAAAGCGAGGGAAGATGTTCTTCTTAAGAAAAGCAACAACCCTCTTTCCTTCATTTTCAGACAATGCTATAGCTTCGACCCATTTTGAGACGTAGTCAACAACAGCTAAAATATACTTCATCCCATACGAGCTTACAAAAGGACCCATATAATCAATGCCCCAAACATCAAAAAATTCCACTTCAAGCATCTTAGTCAAGGGCATCTCATGTCTTTTGGAGATTGACCCCTGCCTTTGACATTGGTCACATTTTAGCATAAACTCGTGGGCATCGTTGAACAATGTTGGCCAGTAATAGCTACTCTGCAACACCTTCCTAGCCGTTTGGTCGCCTGTATGGTGACCCCCAATTGTGGAAGCATGACATGCTTCCAATATGCATAATACATCCACTTTCGGTATGCATCTCCTTATAATATTATCCACACATCGCCACAAAAGATACGGTTCCTTCCAGAAGTAATGAGTCACATCATGCAAGAATTTCTCCTTTGATGGAAAGAAAGGTTTTCTGGGATAACCTCATTCACAACATAATTTGCATAATCTGCATACCAAGGTAATTTTTCCACAATGGCAGCCAGGATCTCCTCATCAGGGAATGCATCATTTATCTTTGTTTCATTACTAATTTCTTGTTCAACTTCCATTCTAGACAGATGATCTGTAACCTGGTTTTCACAACCTTTCCTATTTTTAACCTCAAAATCAAATTCTTGCAGCAGCAATACGCATCTAATCAGCCTTGGTTTTGTAGCCTTCTTAGCCATCAGTTACCTCAAGGCAGCATGGTTGGTGTGGACTACCACTTTGGTCCCAAGCAGATAAGCTCTGAACTTCTCAAAAGCATACACTATGGCCAAAAGTTACTGTTTAGTGATGGTTTAATTCTTTTGGGCTCCATTCATTACTTTGCTCGTGTAATATATCGGATGAAATAGTTTGTCCCTCTTTTGCCCCAATACAGCTCCAAGGGCAACACCACTGGCATCACACATGATCTTAAATGGTTTTGACTAGTCAGGTACAACAATAATAGGGGCCTCAACCAGCTTTTTTAAGGCATTCAAATGCCTTTAAGCACTCATCATCGAAGAAAAACTTCACTTATTTCTCTAAAAGTTTGCAAAGTGGATTTGCAACCTTCGAGAAGTATTTTATAAATCTCCGTTAAAAAGCAGCATGTCCAAGAAAACTACGCACTCCCTTCACTGAAATGGGAGGTGGTAGTTTCTTAATAACTTTCACTTTTGCTCGATCAACTTCTATTCCTTTTTCAGAAATTTTATGGCCGAGAACGATGCCCTCTTTTACCATGAAATAGCATTTTCCCAGTTAAGCACCAAATTAAATTCCATACATCTCTGCAAGGCTAGATTCAGATTTGCCAAACACATCTCGAATGAATCACCCACCACCGAGAAATCATCTATGAATACCTCTATGGTGTCCTCCACCATGTCTGAAAAGATAGACATCATACACCGTTGAAAAGTGGCGGGCGCATTGCATAGCCCAAATGACATCCTCTTAAATGCAAAGGTGCCATATGGGCATGTGAATGTCATCTTCTCCTAATCTTTAGGAGCAATGCAGATTTGGTTGTATCTAGAATAACCATCCAAGAAGCAATATCACCCCTTTCCAGCCAATCGATCAAGCATTTGGTCCATAAAAAGCATCAGGAAGTGGTCTTACAGAGTCCAAGAATTCAGCTTGTGGTAGTCCATGCAAATTTACCACCCAGTTACAGGCCTGAGTGGAATCAACTCATTCCTTTTATTAGCAACCACCGTCATGCCCCTTTTTTTGGGCACGCATTGAACTGGGCTCACCTATTTGCTGTCAGAAATAGGGTACACCACTCCTGCATGCAACAACTTAATAATCTTCTTCTTAACTACCTCTTGCATTGGTGGTTTAAGATGGCGCTGATGCTCTATGGTTGGAATACAATCTTTCTCAAGTTGAATTTTATGCGTGCAGATGCCCGGGGTAATGCTAATAATATCTGTAATGGTCTATCATATAGCTCTCTTATGCCTCTGAAGTACTAAAATAATTGTGTTGACCTATTGCCCATCCAAATCGGCAGCAATAATATCAGGTAGCGTGTTCCCATTGCCCAAAAATACGTACCGTAAGTGTCTAGGCAGTTCTTTTAATTCCAACATCGGAGACTCCTCAATAGATGGATTGACTGGTGGTGTTGGTCAATCAGCAAGTTCAAGGTCTAGCTTTTTAGGAGCATAAGGGTATGAACCCATTCCTATTAAAGCACAAATGGTATCTTCATACTCCCTGATGCCTTCACTATCATAATTCATCATAATTGCGGCCAAAGGTTCTATAACAAGTTTCTCAGCTATGGACACTTCCTGTTCGTCCTCATAATACATATCAACTACTGAGAACACAATCATTTCTTCATGTTTCTTTATTGACTTACCCATATCAAATTGGAGCACTTCATCATTCATCCTGAATAAGAGCTCATTCACTCTCAGATCAATCAACACACTTCCGGTTGTGAGGAAAGGTTGACCCAAAATTATGTGCACCTCAAAGTCCACCTTTCAATCCAGAAGGATAAAGTGTGCAGGTAATATAAAGTTGGACACCTTCACCAACACATCATGCAGAATGCCAATATTTCGCTTTACTGACCTATTCGCCATCCCGAGTCGCATGTTGGTGGGTGTGGGATTTCCCAGACCCAACATTCTATAAACAGTCAGTGGCATCAAATTAACTCTTTCTCCTAGATCACATAATGCCTTGGCGATTCCATAGTACCAATTGTATCAGAAATAGTGAATGCGCCCAGGTCTGGCTTCTTCTGCACCAAGGTCCTTATAGAAATAACGCTACAATAGTGGATATTTTTCTCTAATTCATAGCTCACAACTCTTTTCTTAGTCACAAGGTCCTTCATGAATTTTGTGTATCATGACATTTGGTCAAGTGCCTCAACCAAAGGCACATTTATTATCAATTGCTTGAGAATTGCCATGAATTTACTGTATTTTGCATCATCATCCTTCTTTTTCAATCGTTGAGGAAAGGGAAGTGGTGGTCTTGGGATAGTTTTCAACACCACTTCCTCTTCCTTCTCTCTTTTCTTCTCTGAAGTATTAATAGAACTATCTAGCTTCTTAGACTCCACTGGATAGCTTTCCTCGAATTAATTAATAACTACCTTACCATCTACAGATTTTCCCACAGAAGGGCAGGTAATATCTTACTACTCCTAATGGTAATCGCCATACATGAGCCATTATTCTGTAGATTCTGAACCGTATCACTTGGTAACGTTCCGCACTTTCTCTGGTTGATTGCAGTAGAAAGTTGTCTTATCTGCTGCTCCAACTATTTAATGGTAGTGGAGTGTGAGTGCACCAACTGACTGATGGATGTCAGATCAGTCTTCATGGTGTTTACACCAGAGTTGGTGGCCTCAACTCCCTTCAACAATTTCTCCATCATGTCCTCCATGGATATCTTTCCAGATCTAGTTGCAGCAGCTTCCCGATTTCTAGGAGGAACATATAAACCACTCCTGTCATTATTGTTTCTTCAATTTCCTTGCTCCTTGTCTTTGTAACCAGTCTTTTCATAAACATTTCGACCTTGATTCCCTTGGCTACTACCTCAGAAACCCCCCGATTATTAATATAATTTGCCTCTACTTCAGGCTCCACATCTACTCGGTCTTGAGATGTTACAACTTTCACTTTCTCAATCTTCCCTGACAATAAGTTCTTGGTGAGTACGTCCATCTGAGTCTTTAGATATGCCATGTCTTGATCCTGCTCTTCATCTCTCTTGCGTTGTTCAGCAGACATACCAACAGAAATAGTGGGGCTTGCTACCACAGACTCCCTGGTATACCAAGCCCAACTCTATTTGGTCATCCTATTTAGCATATATGAGGCATCTTGAAAAGACAGATCAACAAACGAACCACCAACAGTATTATCTACAATCGGCTTTGTCATAGAGTTGAAGACCCTGTATAAAGTCCCCATCATGTGTAGGTCCGTCATATTGTGGTTCGGACACTGTGTTATCATCTTCTTGAATCTCTCCCAAGTCTCATGCAAAGCTTCAGTAGGAAGCTATCTAAAATTGCTGATTTCTTCCCTCAACTGTACCCTCCTGGAGAGTGGAAAAAACTGTTCTAGGAATGCTTCTTTCAATTGCCTTCAGTGGGTGATGGAATCAGGCGTAAGCACATTCAGCCACAATATTTCCTCCCTAGATAGAGACAACGGGAACAACCTCAATCGGATAGCATTTTGGCACACTTCTGGGTTATCAAAAGATTTGCAAATGGTGACAAAATTCACCAGATGCAGGTTTGGATTATCCCCAGGAAGGCCACTAAATAACACATTCAGATTGAGGAGTTAGATCATAGTACTCGTAATGTTGAACTTGGCTCCAAGTGCTAACGGTAAAGGAATAATTTCACCCATTGCATCTTCCCCGTCTATGCCATCATCATCATCATCATACAGATCATACTGGACCAACTGGTACTCTTGTCTTCTTTGGAACAGATGGTTCCAGTTAACATTATGTGGCATTTGTGCAACTATCTGCTCTGCATGCCTTGGGTTACCAAGGTTCAATAAATCCTCATCCCCCAAATCTTTGTCCTCTGGGTTTGGATGTCGTGCATGTTGCCCGACATTTTGTACATTCACCTAAGCTCTAGTTAAGGTTGCCAGTCTGTCAGCCTCTTGCTATTCTGCCATTATTCCTATTCATTGCGGTTCAGGATTTAGTGGTAATAATATTTCTCCAAATCTTCTGGTGCTTGGCATACACTATCAAATCTTGCAAATAAACAAAAATAACAAATAAACATAAATCTAGGAAACTTAACTAACAGTCAATTAGCGCATACAAACTTTAGCTTACAACCGTATTCTCCGACAACGATGCTATTTTTGATAATGCTCAAATTATACTCTTGAATTAGTGTAAGCGATCATTGCTAATATAAAACCCAACTAGGTTGGGGTCAAATCCCACAGGGAATATGGTGTAAACTCAAGTTATTTGCGATTTAATCCACTGATAGTTTAATATTTCCTGAAATGGGGGGTTTAGGTTTAACAAGTTGTTGTTTGTCACTTTACTTTTGGTGTTTGTAAATCAAGAGTTTATGAAATAACCAGAATTATGTTCACTAGGGCTTCCGGTACATGACAGGTGATAAAAGTGGTTCAAGATTCTCACGGTGGGTAGGATAACAACCTATCTTTATCAATGTTATGCTTAAATGTCTCTCGACCTACTTAAGCGTTTAATTCCTTAATCCGCTCAGACTTAAGGAATTTCTATTTACTGCCCAAATTTTACCTCAGGTTGACCAACCTTGTTACAACGCTGATTATTAAACGAAGTATTTCTGAGTCCCTGTTGATAATTCACTTCCTACTATATTTGATTTCTTTCTCAAGAAAATCAAAGCAAGTGTGTCTACTATTTGCAACCAACAGACTTTAATTAAAACTTCAGAATTATCAAGAAATCCTACCACCTTTTGAATCTTAAATACTTAGCACCTTATCAAGACCTAACCTTAGACCCATAACTCAGGTTAATGGAGTTTATCCACTCATGATGTAACGAACGAAACACATAATTGAATTCAAGATTTGAAAGATAAAATTACTGAGATGAATAATAACTAGTGAATCGCAGATTAGATCACAAAGGAAAAATCCCAAAATACTGATAATAATCTCTCAAAAATAGTTATGTTGTTAAAGTTGAGAAGTAAAGAAAGAAAATATCAAAATATGTTGTCGAAAACTCAAGGTGTCGACCTTGTGCGGAATAATATTAATAACAACGATGATAATCATATCTAGAAAACCCTAAAACAAAGCTTTAAATAGTTTACCCTAAATAAGGCAACAAAATCAAGGTAACATCTTTTTCTCAAAATAGACGACGACTATTTGTGATGCCTTATCAGGATCCTGATGACTTATAAAGAATGTTGCCAGGTCTTTTTCAAATCTGCACTAGTTTTGGCTTAGGTTGATGGAACTTCTGACGGCTTATTAGGACTGTGACGACTAATCAGAAATGTCGTCACACTTTTGCTCCAATTCTCATGTCCTGCCTAAGTTTGACGGCATTCCTGACAACTTATGACCATTGTGACGGCCTATCACGAAATATCGTTGATTCTCACAGCTGGAACTCATTCCCTGTTTAAGGCTGATGATGGCCTTGATAGCCTATCACCGGGCTGATGACCTATCATGAATGTCGTCAGCTGCACTTGTCTTTTAATTGCTTTAGATTTCAGCCTTTTTGCTTCCATTATTGTTGGTTCTCTGTCATATCAGCTTCTACTGCAAAAATCAAACATACACTAATCAAAAATAACTAAAGTTGCTCAAGACCTTGCAATAATTTAGAGTCAAAAGACTCAAATATGTTAGCATATGCTTACACATCAACGACTTTGCTACACATCCCGCCATTATTGCCCAATTAAAACCGGTTTTCAAATAACCAAACCATTATACATTTATTAACCAAGGCCATTGATATTGATATGGTTATACCAACCCTTACTTCAAAGTATCATCCATAGACAACCATTTATAGGTTTACGGGGACTTTCAAGTGCTCTTCAATTTACCATATTAAACCACTTGGGAGATTTTTATGTTTCCCGCAAGCATAACCGATTAGCCTTTAGCCTTTTCAAGCCATTTAGACCATGCTTAATTTTTTTACCAAGTTTAAAACATGCAAGAGTTCCATTAAATAAAGCCAATGCAATGAACATATCTTTATAAGCATTTTGTCAAACACATTAGGGGCATATTATAACCAAAACCAATTCCAATTTCCACTAAACCATTTCCATTAAATCCAATTTTCCAAAACCACCATTAATGCATATAAAAGAATAATTAAAACCATGAGAAACCATAACCAAGCAATTAACATATAAACCCCCAAATCATATTTGTAAGCCAAAACTATGCAATAGTAAAACCATGAAAACATTCACATAAACCATATCTTTAATTAAATTAACAACGAGGGAAGAGAAACATACCTTAAACCAAGATGATAACGAAAAGAAATCACCAATACAAGCCCTTAATTGATCCCTTAGTTAAAACCCTAGCTCCCCTTGCTCAATAGCTCTTAAGAGAATTATGAACTGTTTAGGAAGAATTTCTAAGTGTTAATGAATAGAATAATAGGCTAAATATCCTCCAAAGTAGGTTAGAAGTCATGGAGCCTTATTAGGATAAGGAGGGAAATGTATAGAATACCCCCACTTAAGTTGCACAAAATCCCCTCACAGGGATACGACTGGCCCTCACGAGTCATACCCTCTTAATACAATCGGTATCCACCATTCGTATCCAAGCACTCAACCCTTGGATCAAAAAATGTCCAGTATATGACTCATCTAACTAAGTCGTAACAATAACATACGATCCATATCCTTGACCCGTATCCCTGTCAGAGTAAAATACCTGGGGAATTAACACTATTTACCATATGAGTCCCTGGTACGATTCGTACCCTGGCTTATGGTTCTTGGTGAGCCACTCGTACTCAGATTCAACCTAACTAACCAAGTATAAGATTAAGTTAAGGAACCAAACAACCCGTAACTACTAATATGACTCGTACCCCCAAGTTGTATCCATTCCAGTAACCCAAATCCATTTCACCAACCAATATTGGTCAGCATACGATCGAACTATACCATCCGTACATTATCATACGGATCGTACCCATGAGTCATATTGGGTCCAGAGGCCAGAATTCCAGAAAAGTTTCTAAGGTACAGAAACTAGGGTGTTTCAGTCTCTCCCACTAGGAACATTCATCCCGGAATGACGGAAAAGGTAGGGGTAATCATATGGTAGAGTCATTTGCATTACGTTATAAGCATATCCCTAATATTTAACAAAGTTCAAAAACAAAGAGGCTAAGATATAAATCTTTCCTTTAACAAACTCTGAAAAAAAGATGTGTTGAATACACATACCTTCCGCACGAATCCCAAAAGCAAAAAATAAATGTGGATACTTGGACTTTATATTCTCTTTCGCTTCCCAAGTAGCTTCTTCCACCTTATGGTTCCACCAAAGAACCTTAACCGAAGCCATATCCTTGGTCTGCAACCGACGAACCTACCTATCCAAGATCTCAACCAAGAATTTTTCATAAGATAAGAAATCTGTGAGACCCAGTCCTTCCAAAGGAACAACCGAAGAAGGATCACCAAGATACTTCCTCAATATGGAGACATGAAAGACCGAATGAACCTAGCTTAAGCTAGAAGGCAACTCCGGCTTATAAGCAACATTACCAACCTTCCCCAAAATCTCATAAAGAACCATTTACGGGGGACTGAACTTTTCCTTCTTGACAAACCGCACCACTCCCTTCGTGGGAGATACCTTGAGAAAAACCTTATCCCCAACCTCAAACTCCAAGTCTCTACGCCTAACATCTACATAGGACTTTTGGTGACTTTGGGCAGCCTTAATCCTATCCCGAATCATCTTCACCTTCTCCGTTGCCTGGTAGACCAAATCAGGACCAAACATATCCGCCTCACTAAGCTCAAACCAACTATTAGGAGATATATACCTCCTACTATACAATACCTCAAAAGGGGCCATACCAATACTAAAATGATAACTATTGCTGTAAGAAAACTCTACCAAAGGTAGATGCTCAACCCAATTGCTACCATAATCAATCACACAGGCCCGAAGCATATCCTCCAATATATTAATAGTTCTCTCTACTTGCCTATCCATCTGCGAATAAAAAGCAGTACTCAGACTCACCTTTGCCCCAAACTCTTTTTGAAAAGATCGACAAAAGTGAGATGTAAAATGCATACCACAATAAAAAATAATTGAAATAGGTATCCCATGCAGCTTCACAATCTCCTGAAGATACGACTTCGCATAATTCTCCATCGAAAAGGTAGTCCCTACTGGGAAAAAGTGCACAAACTTAGTCATCCTATCCATGATGATCCAAATTGAATTATGTTGGATCCGAGATCGAGAAACACCGGTAACAAAGTCCATATTGATTACTTCCCACTTCTATTTGGGCAAATCAATTTCTTGATACAACCTTCCTGGACTCATGAACTCAACCTTAACCTGTTGACACACCATGCACTTGGCCACAAAATTAGCCATATCCCTCTTCATACTATTCCAACAATAGATCTCCTTGAGATTATGATACATCTTAGTTGACCCTGGATGAACAACATAGCGCGACTCATGCACCTCAGCCAAAACCCTTTGCCATAACCCGTTGACATCAGGAACACACAACCTCCTTTGGTATCATAAAGTACCATCACTACTGATCTTAAACACCACTACCTTTTTCCTTCTAACGTTGCTCTTGATTTTTATTAAGATAGGATTCAACAGTTGCTTCTCCTTAATTTCTACACTAAGACATGATCGAACTACTTCTTGCACCACTGCACCGCCACACCACCATCCTTGGAGTCCAAGAGACGAACTCTGAGATTAGCCAAGTGATGAATATCCTTCACAAATTCCCACTTTTCTTCCTCCACATGAGCTAAACTCCCCATGAATAACCTTCTAAGAGCATCAACAATCACATTAGCCTTACCTGGGTAGTAGTGAAGTCTCATATCATAATCCTTGAGAAGCTCAACCTATCTCCTCTGCCTGTGATTAAGTTTTTTCTGGGTGAACACATACTGAAGAATCTTATGATCAGAAAAGATATCCACGTAGATGCCATACAAATAATGAATCATATTTTCAAAGCAAACAAAACCGCCAACAACTCCAAATCATGAGTAGGATAATTCTCTCATGTTCCTTTAAATGCCTGGAAGCATAGGCAATCACCTTCCCATGCTGCATTAACACACAACCAAGACCTACCTGAGATGCATCACAATAAACCACAAGCCCTTTATTGCCTTCTGGCAAAGTCAAAATTGTAGCGAAAGTTAACTCATCCTTTAACTTCTTAAAACTCCCCTCACAAGCATCTGACCAAGAAAACTTGACTTTTTTCTAAGTCAACTTAGTCAAAGGAGCAGCTATCGATGAAAAGTTTTCCACAAACCGCCTATAATATATGGCTAAATCCAAGAAGCTCCAACTATTAGATGGAGTCATAGGTCTAGGCCACCTCTTCACCATATCAACCTTCTGTGGATCTACCTTGATTCCTTCACTAGAAATAACATGACCCAAAAAAGTCACAACGTTCAACCAAAACTCACATTTGGAGAACTTGGCATACAACTATTGTTTCTTTAAGGTCCGTAACACTATGCGAAGGTGATTAACATGATCTAACTCACTCTTCGAATAAACTAGAATGTCATCAATTAATACAATGACGAAGAGATCCAAATACTGCCAAAAAACCCTGTTCATCAGATCTATAAATATTACCAGAGTATTAGTCAATTAATTAACAATACCAAAAATTAAAGTGCCCATATCAAGTACGAAAATTTGTCTTAGGGATATCCACTTCCCTAATCTTTAGCTGATGGTACTCAGACCGAAGATCTATCTTAGTAAAGAACATTTCAAGTGACAACACAAAACCATTTCAAGTCATGAATTCACATTTAGAAGTGATTACACTTAACTAATTTCAAAACACAAGTTCACCTTTCATGTAACTACACTAAACCATTTTCAAGTCACTAGTTCACTTCTCAAGTGACTACACTTGATCATTCTAAAGTCACTAGTACACACTTCATAACACATATCAACCATTTTCAACTCTCTAATTCACATTTTAAGTGACTAAACTTAACCATTTTCAAGTCATGAATTCACATTTCAAGTGAAAACACTAAACCATTTTCAAGTCATTAATTCATATTTCAAGTGATTACACTTTACTAATTTTAAAACACAAGTTCACCTTTAAAGTTATTTTACTAAATCATTTTCATGTCACTAATTCATTTCTCAAGTGACTAAATCATTTTAGATGAGATGCTTATACAATTTTAATGGAGTGTTTCATCTAGCAGAACCTATAGTACTACTTGTAGATAACAAACACAAACAGAATCAGAAGAATCTATCAAAAAATGGAATTTGAAGAAAGGATAAGTGTATTATCTTTAGGTTATCAAAAAAAGTTAAAGTGTATTCTCTTTGAACAAACACGGGAAACATCAAAGCTACTTGAAATTTGATGCAAGTTAATGAACTAAAAAGATTATCATTAAAAAGGCATCCTGAATAGCAGCACCTGTCCTGGTACATGAAATGCATTCACAAGCTGGAAGATTCCAAACATGTAAAAATTAGCTACTTCTACAAGCCAATAACTCTCTCTTGCATCAAGTGCTATGCAAATGACATATCAGGATCAATTATTTGAATACATTTACTATTACTTCAATTTCATAATGATAATCACTAATCAAATACATAAAGATGGGTCAAAATTGAGAAGGTCATGTGATATTCCAAAGTAGGGGAGAGCCTAAAGCAATCAATAGAGGACAGATTGACAATTCATTAGGGCCCGTCTTGAGCTCCAATTTTTTTAAAAGTAATTACAGCTCATATTATTGAAAAGAATATAAAGAAAATGCCCTATATTCTTGCTGTCCCATCATCTGGACCAGTTATAATTTAACTTTTCTAAATGCATCTCTTCATACTTAACTTAAGGTTTTGATTAATTCCTATCTTTCTAAATATAATCAGATATGAAGCATTCCTATTTTAAAAAGAATAATTAACTTCAAAGAATGAGATTTACTGGTCAATCTTCACTTCTCTAAGAAAATATTTAAACATAAGGAGACAAAGAAGGCATTGATAAGAATGACTACAAAAACATAAAACATTCTCTTGCCTTCGGCAGTAGCTGGTTGGAGATTTCATTAGTTGTTGTGGTTGTTGGCGGCTGTTTGGTAAAGTTTCACGTGGAAGTAGTGCGGACAACTTAGCTAGCCGGAGGAGGAAGGAGAGGTAGTGATGAAGGGCATCGTCGGCGATGGCGATGATGAGGAAGGTGGCCAAAGTTTAGAGAAAGTAAGAGAGAAGAGAGACAGTGAGATGCAACTGAAGTTCTTGATAGTGAGATTAGGGTTTTGATATTTGGGTGTTTTTTATAAGAAAAACAAGATTTAATCTCAGTCGTCAATCTCATGAGATCGATGGTTGTGATTAAAATAAAAAAAGAATTGAAAATTGGTTTAAAAGATGAACCAACTTGAATTAAAAAATAGTTTAAAATTGACATCAATTAGATATAAGGTTAGGTAGAATTTAAATAAAATTGAGAAGATAATTAAATTAACTTAGGCTGCCATTTAAATATAATAATAAATTTATAGTAATAATAAATAAAAAAATATTAAGAAAATTGTTATTCTTACAAATAAATTACTTATGTTACATAGAAAATATTATATAAAATTTACTGATAGCAAATTTGAAATAAGTTGGGCATAAATATAATAATAATAATAATAATAGTAATAATAATAATAATATTAATAATAATCAATTAATCAATCAGTCAATCAATCAATCAATCAATCAATCAAGGTGACTTCTTTTGATTGTTTTCTCTATGAGATTTTGAGAAAATAAACACAACAACTAACCCGATTTAGTCCCACAAATTTAGGGTCTGTGGAGGGTACAATGTATGCAGACCTTACTGCTAATGTAGATAGGTTGTTTCCAATAGACCTTCGATTCAAGAAAAATAGTTTGAAGCAGTCCAATTTTAAGAAAAAATAGTGAAAATTGATTTAATATTGACCGTTGATCAAATATGATAAACGATTGAGATTACAATTGAGGGTTGGAAATTGGGGATAGAAAAAGATTGAATTGGGGATTTTGATTGAGTTGAATTAAACTCAATTGTCACAAATTGAGTATAAAATGGCTAGAATTTAAATAAATTAGGAAAATTGAATTGAATTAGGTTGGTATTTAATAGATATGGTAACTATATAAAATTAATATTAAAAAAGTAAATAAAATTATTATTATCAAATTAATAATAAATAAATTATGTAAATAAAATTAATGATGTCAATTGCATAATAATGTCAATGCATTTCGTATACTACAAATAATTTTTGGTTAATTAATTTTTGAATACGGTAATATATATATATCGTAATACAGCGTATTAATCTGATAAATTATCGTTTAATTAACTTCATTATTATAACTTCAATAGTGTATTATTAGCTCGATCATATGATGTTAACGTACTATTCAAAACATTTAGATATATAGATTCAGTTAGCTAACTTTTGACTACTATGTACATCACTACACGAAAGACACATATATATACATATATATGTATATATATATATATATATATATATATATATATATATTTGATTGACTATCAAATTCGAAATATGTACTATATACATCACATAAACGAGTATATTACCTCGTAATTCAACGTATTTCATATATACTCTGATGAATTATCATTTAATTTAGCTTACTTTATTATATTATAACTTCAACAGTATATTATTACCTTGACCAATCGATTGTATGACATCAATGTATTCAATATATAATTGAATACATTTAGTTAGCTTTTGACTGCGTACATAACTACATGAGATATGAATACATGCATACACACACACACACACATATATATACCCACACAAAATCTCAACAATGCATATGTGGTCGGTTTTTAATTAATTTTGTTTTTAAAAAACAACCACAAGAGGTCTCTTACCACTATTTGTGATTTTTGGAAGTTGCTTTTGCTGTTTCTTTTTAGTAATAAGAGAAAGAGAAATCACAACCATAGCGGCGGCGAAAGGAGAGCAACGATGGAGGGAGGAGAGAGCAGTGGTGATGGATCAAAATTCTTGAGAAAGAAAGAGAGAGAGAATCAACTAAAAGATAAATGAGGAGAAAAGAGAAAGAAAATTGGGGTGTTTCCCTAATAGGTGTTTGACTAAAAATTTGACTGAAAAATCGACGTTGTCCGTCGCTCTTTAAAAAAATTATATATTTAATTTAACTTTTTAAACTATGAAAATTATTTATTTATTAGTAGATTAAAAATATCAAATATCGACGGAAAGTGTCATTTTCATAAAGTTAATTTTTATTTATTTTTAACAAAAGAGACACTGTCTGTCATTTTTTATAAAAAATACAAAAAATAAAAATAATTAGAAATTGTAATGGATAGCGTTGCTTTTCTAGAATTAATATTTTAAAAATAAAAAGTTATAGCGGCGTTGTTCACCAATTTTAATAAAAATAAATAAAAATAAAAATTAAATTTAAAATCGACAGACAATGTTGCTTTTTAAAAATTAATTATTATTATTTTTAAATGAATAATGATGCTATCTGTTGTATTTATTAACAAAATTATAAATTATTTGTTAATTAGTTGGCACAATAATCCGCGAAAAAAGCGATGGATATTAAGACGTTGGTCGTCGATTTAAATAAAAATTAAATAAAAATAAAAACTAAATTAAAAAAGCGACGGACAGTGTCACTGTTCGTTGCTCTTTTATGTGTCGTGTTTTGGCCTTTTTTTAGTAGTATAAATCAAGACACAGTGTGGTGGTGTCAAGTCTTGCTCATAGCATAACTTATTGTTTGAAATTTTTTATCTAAGTCTTGCCTCTTAGGTAAGAGTTATAAGGTATACCATTAATTAAGACATAATGAAGTAGTGTTAACTTTTGCTCATGGGAAGTAATGATATGTCCAAACTACAACTCTCTTTTAAGAAGTATAAACAGCTGTTGTCAAATATATAACCCAAAAAAGGTTGGGGTCGAATCCCAGAAGGAATAGGGCGTTAATCAAGTTGTATGTAGTTCACCTGACAATTAGTAATTAGCTTCCAAGAAATAAGGGGGTTGTATTTTGAATTGAGTAATTAATTATGTTTGTATCAAAATACCGATGTAATTCTATAATGTATCAACAATTGAGAAAGAACAAACTAGGATTTTGTTCACCTTAGTATCCAATCACTTCAGAATTATGAGACATGTGAATTTCTACCAATGTGTGCAATTATAGGAAAATCAATATCAATTTTTCATTGAAGTGTTTCCCAGCCTTTAAAGATGGTTGTCACTTTAATTCTTTCAAACTTAAAGTGATGATATATTGATTTGATGTAATCCCCAAGTGTCACGACCCAATTTCTCGGGTCATGATGACGCCTACTCTAACCCACCAGTAGGAAAGTCAAACCCGTAGTCTGGAACCGCTAGTAACGGACTATCGCAAGAAGGAAGGTAAGACTGCAGAATACATATAATAAGAGATCAATTACATAATATAGTCCCAAAACCTGGTGCTATTAGTACAAGAGCTTCTAACATAAGAAGGATACAAATGAGATACTAAATGAATATACAGATATATATATCTCTGAATACAACATAGAGACTAGTCTAGTACATAAGAGGGAGGAAAGTAATACTCTGAATGTCGGGAGCTCACTCTACGTCTCTGAACCATGGCTGCTTTGCACAATGCACACAACACCGGTGATAACTCGTACTATGATCTGTAGGTTGCAGAAGTATAGTATGAGTACCAAATACATGATACTCAGTAGGCAACTGCCTACTGATCTCTAAAGATAATACATATAAATAGAAATAAAGTCTAAACTCAAATGTTCGGCAACCATATAATAAAGCCAATGAGATAATAAGGATAAACTATCCTATTCATGTCAAAGAAACTAACATAATAAATCTAAGGAAGTATTAAGGATGGACTATCCTATTCTAGCCATACTCAGGAATCTCAACACTATACCATATATCACTGGCCAGTATACGAATAAAGAGCGAAAAAGGATATATAACAGTATACAAGGCCAAGGAATAAATTACAATCTAAAAAAATGGAGGAAGAGAGGGATATACAGTAATACCATAGCTACATATTAATAGATATACATATATTTATAAACAAGATCGACTCAAGTTACAACTTAAATCATCAAGCTAGCATCTTAAAACCTCAAAATCATAGCAGGGACTAATACTAGCATACTCAGAGTTTCTAATCAAACGTCTAATCATGAGATAATCATGAATAATATTATAATCGTAAGATAGAAGATCTAGAAACAAACCTTAAATCTCGATACCGAACCATTAATCAATCTATTACTAACTAGTCATAACAATGATCATAACCATAATAATAACAATAGCAATGACAATGCGAGTAACCGGCTAGTCCAAACAACCAATACCTAATCGAGCCTTTCATGATCCCCCACCGCCCCAGGCTCAGAAGGTTCAATCAATATACAACAAACTACAAGCCATACTTATCATCCATATCTATGCAATCTCTTATAAATATGATAGATATAGGCGCATACTGGTGATAAGCAATATGCATGCAAGGATGAGTGCAACAAAATCCACAATACCATAATCGAACCAAGTATCATAATATATATTCACACTCAAACTGGTAAGTATAATCAATATCATAAGCATCATCATCATAATCATTCTCTGTTCTTGCCGGTCAAACATCATCACTATCATAATCATCCTCCGGCTTTATTAGGCATATAAGCATATTATTATAATCATCCTCCAGCCTTGCCGGGTATATAAGCATATCATCATAATCATCTTTTGGTCTTGTCTAGTATATAAGCATATCATCATAATCATCCTCCGACCTTGTGGGTATATAAGAATATCATCATAATCATCAACACATACACATATATATAACATCAACACTATAATCTATCATTGAGATTTACTCAGAATTTATATCATCAATACATCATCCTCCTCCATCCCATATCAAAGAGATGCGTATATAAAAATAATAGGTGTACAGACTTAAGCCATGGCTAAAAGAGTACAAATTCATAAATTAATTATCCAGGGTAAACTTTGAGACTAAATTATTTTGAAAGTGTAGAAAGATTCAAGACCTCTTATGACCAGAGTAAATAATAGTATAAAAATCATAGATCAGAATCTATTGCGATCAAATCCTTAAAACATCATTTTCAATCTCTTTATACATAGATTATTTAATAAGAAAGACATTTATAGATATAAAGAAATCCATTTTAAGGTAAAAAGTGGGTTTTAACCCCTATTTAGGAAAAACAGTAATGAAGTCATATTTTAGTTGTAATCATACCATTTACCATAATTAATGATCATAAATGTCCTGAATCTATTCATGCCATCACCGGCATTCAAACAATGCAATCATAAGCATCAATATATCCATGAAATACAACCACATCCTTTACAAGGATAGACATATTTTGGATGTCCAACCAATATCATAACACGACCTTAGACCTAATAATGTGTCCAAAATAACTACAACATCATAATTATGGCCTTAGGCCCATATACATGTCTGGAACCCATATCAGTAATCATATTCATAAGCCATCTCATATATATAAGTTATAGCATATCTATGAGGCATCTCACATCTAGAAGAAATAATATATCAATAAGGCTTCTCGCATCTAGGAGGCATAATGTATCACTAAGGCATCTCACATCTAGGTAGCAAATAGGCCATAAATCATAGTTATGAGGCATCTCATGTCTATAAGTCATATATCATAACTATGTCGATGCCTATATGATTAAGAATGTTGACAGACCATATCATATATCAAATCTGAAAACCATAAACTAGCTACAAGCTAATAACCATAATCCAGGAAAACCATTATCATTCACCAAGTCACGAAGTAACCTTATACTAAAGGCTCGTTAGTCGCTCGTTAGTCTAAATTATGCCCAACTTTCATAAATAAGTCCACAAGGGCTAACACAAGTCTTGGCTAAGGTGAGGTAGAAGAACCCACTTCTAATCCTCGAATTTCATATTTAGGCTATTTCTACCTCAGACTAGGCTAACATATCTAAATTGACTTCTAGATGATACATAATCCATAAGCGATCCTAAGATAGGAATTTCACCTAGAACATGAGCAAGTAAGTCAACTCTACCAAAATTACAATTTCAAGATCACTGAAATAACGCAAATAAGGTTAACCATACTAACCATGCTTCCAACACTTAAGCTACATCCCAACTCTAGCATAATAGCACAATCATTCTACGAATTAGCTCAATCTATGAAGGAAGCAATAGGATCCCAAAGATGTAATACGCATTTCACCTTATGGGTCAAATTCACTCATTTAATCCCTAAACCTCAATAATCAAGACTAAGTCATGGTTTCTACCTATAATCAATCTTAATTTCACATTCACATGCAATACATAACACACATCATCTTGTGAAGAAGAGTGGACAAAAGCCTACCTCGGAGCCAAACTGTAAATTCTTGAATCGTTCACCAAACATTCGTCTTTACTCCATGATCCTAAAATGTTGCTACACTATCAAAATCATAATCTACACTTTATTAAGAGTAAAATGAGACTCATATTGCTATATTTAAGACAGGTCCAAAAACAAACCCTGAAAATAGATTAAAAATTTAAGTGGTAAAATTGTAATTTTGTTTTTGAAATACATTCCCCATACTCCTAGGAGTCTACAGCTAAAAACTCAATCGAAAATGAGTTAAAAACGAGGTTCAAATCAAAGAAAAATTACTTTTAAACTTTACCGGCAAAACCCCCAAAAATCCATTTTGAAATAAAGAATTTGAAGTAGTTTTAAAGAGAAAATTGAGGAAAAAATGATAATTATAAGATTAGAAAACTTACTATGAGAGAAATCTCAAAAACTTATTCGGAATTGCCCAAAAATAGTGAAAAAAGGATTTTTGGTTCTCAACTTGGGTGAAATCACCTAAAAATAAAATAGAAGTTCTTGGGTGGGGAAAATAGAGTTCTACACTGATAGACAAAGATTATACGAGAAAAATTCATCGAAAATCATCAAAATCAGAGCTTCCTAGCTCTCAAAATGTCAAAAATACACACTTGGGATTTTATACTCAGTGATGGTCGTGATCGCGAGCTTTTGGTCGCTATTGCGACCTGATCAGAGGCTAGAAATTCCGCTATAACAAATTTTGGGTCGCAGTCGTGAACACAAGCACCAACAAAGTCAAAAACTTATTTTTGACCCTTGGAACTCATCCAGAACCCTATGAACATGGTCCAATAGTTAAATTTGAGTGTAAATCACATTCCGGATCCAATAGAACCATCAAAACTTTCATTGGAGATCGTTTTGAAAAATATTAGGGCCCACACCTATAGTTTCATTTTTCATATAATTTGTGCAATATCCCAAAACAAGTCTGAATGCCTCGAGACTTGAATCAAGGGTTCCCCTAGCTTAAAATCAACATTTTAGAGCTGATGGCAATATCAAAATTTCCATCCGAGGTCATCTACTAGGAGTTTTGGTCTAATACCAAATCCTAAACAATGAAATCTCCAAAATAGGGAAAGGAGCCTAAAATCCAAATGAACTTTTCAATCACCGAACCGATAACTTTGGAAAGTCATAAATGACCTATAGCCTCTGCGGGAAGGCTTAAAATGCTTAAAATGTATGAAAATTGAGGAAATAACTTAGAGGGTCATTACACCAAGAAACACAATGAATAAGAAACTTAAAGCACAAATACAAACAAAGCACTCTTCCCTACTATAACAGTTAAACTCCTACCCACTAACCATCTACCCTAATACGAGTCCTCCACACCTTTATATCAAGGGTCATGTACTCCGTAAGCTGTAACTATTCCATATCATGCCTAATAACCTCCCTCAAATACTTTTTAGGCCTACCTCTACCCTTCCTAAAACCATCTAAAGCCAATTTCTCACACTTCCATACTGAAGCATCTATGCACCTCCTCATCACATGTTTGAACCATTGCCACCTTATTTTTTGCATCTTATCCTCCATCGAAGCCACTCCTATATTCTACTAAATAATTTTATTTCAAACTTTATATTTCCCAGTAAGCTCACACATCCATCGTAACATCTTTGTCTCCCCCACCTTCAACTTTTGGATGTGGGAGTTCTTAACTGGACAATACTCAGTTCCATACAACATAGATGGTCGGACTTCTAGGTCTGGCTAAAGTATTAATCTTAATTTAGAGGTTGAAAACTTTAAATTCTTGTTGCTAATCCCTTTTCCTAACATCAACTTCTTTACTCAAGCAAGTTAAGTTTTGAGGTTTGTCCTAAAGTTTGCAACAAATAGAACCCATTAAATTGAAGAGAAAAGTAATATAATCATAGCTAACAGTATAATTTCAACAACCCATAATCCTAGAAGTGAATTTACACCGAGGATCCCATAACCCTAGTTATGGGATTTAGCCACCCATGACAAGAAAATAGATGAAAAAGCTTGAATTCATAATATAAGAATTAGGACTTACAAAGTGGAAATTTAGAATTCGAATCTATGTTCAAACCAAGAATATTGTGTTTCCCACTACAAAATTTATTTCTCAAGAACTAAGTATATTACAAAATCCGCTCCAAGTCAAAAAATGCCTGTTCTATACCCTAAACTAGGTATTTATAGGCTCCAATAAAATGGTGATTTGAATTTTAAATTTGGGATGCCACATCATAATTGATGACTTAGGGTGGGTGACAACTCGTCAAATAAACTATCACCCATCACCAGGTTAGATATATTCTGATGCAATCTTAACATCTTTGGCAATGGTTCATTACTCGTCTATTGGCCCATCAGCCTATGTGTTGCTTGTCTTGACTTTTCCATGGTTTTTGCTTCAAAATAATGGATTGGGTAAGGGTCTGTCATAGCCTTGATGGCCTGTCAGCTGGAACGTCACCCAACTTTAATTTTTCCCTTTCTTTTTGCTTCTTTTTAATAGAAAAAGTGATGGATCATCAGGACACAGACGACCCGTCAGGTACCAGGTCGCAAATATCATTAGCTCAAAGTTCTTATTTTTTATTCTCTTGAGTTTGATTCCTGTGAACAAATACAAAACACATTAAAAACGTCAATAATTACTGGAAAATATGCAATTATCCATCACTAAAGATGCAAAATATATCGCCATGAGACGGTATATCAACACCCTCAACTTAGGAGGATTGCTTTTCCTCAAGTAACTTAACACGATATCATGCCTGTATCTAGATATAGAAGAATAAGCAACCATTAGAAATAGGCTCGAACCACACTTATATTAACAATGTATATATATATATATATATATATATATATATATATATATATATATATATATATATATATATATATATATATATATATATATATAAGTTATTTATCAACTAACTAGTAGGGATATGCGCTTGACATTACATTCTAAATAAGACATATAACATATGTTTAAGACAACTAATCTGAAATTTAACAACCACAAGTATTATTCACATGTTCTCACCAAAAAGATGTCTTTTTCACATCGATTGTGTTAATTCAAGAACAATAATTTATATCTCTCAATCTCACAACAAACATCAAATAATTCATACACAAAATGATAAGCTTGCTCTTACCATTCCACCAAATTCTACAACTGGTTAACAAGGATCACTATAGGACTTTGTTTGACTTATAATTGAAGATTGAGTGCAAGTGAGTATAATTTTGGAATAGTGACTCAACCCTTCTTGCCATATTTATTACTTATTTGTCTCGCTTTACAACTCAACCATTTCTCTAGTTATCTACTTACTAATTCTTTCTTAGTCGAGTGTGCTACAAAAACTTTAGAGAAATATACCTATTACACTATATATATATATATATATATATATATATATATATATCCTTTCTCAGTTATGCATACTTTTAAAGTTTTTGATTCAATTTCCACTCTCTTCATAACCTTCTTTACTCATTAAACCTTTCTACAGTAGTCATCTTTAACTTAGGCAATTTGCCTGAGTTAAGGTACATGATGTCCAAAGAGGGATCAAGGCCAATATAGCGGTTTAACAAAAGAGCAGGGAAGTCTACCAATTATTTAATAAAAAGGCTATTAGCGTAAACAAGGATAAAGAAATTTATACATATTATTTGGACCGGTCTTTAAGGCTAAGTGGACGAAATTAAAACAAGGACTATGATCCTATCCTATAAAACCGACTATCACCTAACGAAATAGACTGGGCAAGTTCTAGTTGTATACATGAAGTAAGAATTTACACAAATTCCTCACACACTCATTTCATTAAAGTGATGCTCATGCTTCTTATTATCTGATTTGTGCTTAAGCTTAAGTATGCTTTACTTTAGTTAGAGATTACTAATGCCAAGTGTATATCCATAAAAATTAATCATCAAACCTAACTACATGATTAATCATAAATTTTAGAGGCTCTTCATTTAACATTCTTCCAGCACAATATCTATTTCTTCATTCTTTTCTTTTTAAAGGCACAATATATACAGACACCATAATAATAAAATAGAAATAAAAATCTTAAACATGCCAGTTCTCCTAGATATCACATGAGGGATAAGAACATAGGCAACAAAACCCCCGAAGAGATAGACTCCCAATTATAAGTTCAAGTACCCCACCCTATGAAAGAAAACTATTTTGTCCTCAATAAATTAATAGTAAAAATACAAAGGGTGTAATACTTGGAAAGTTGTTATACTTGGGGTTATAGAAAATCCTAGGAGTCTTGATTATCCTCAGTATCAATAATGGTGACCCCAGTGGCCACCTAGGTGATTAAGTTAGCAACATCTTCACAAATCAGGATAAGCATCTGTAACACAAGTGGTCTGGTCCATCTGCATATGCTGAATTAGTGGATACACCAGCTACCTCATTCTCCACTCTCTTATTCTATACATCCTTATTCGTAATGCCTGCCTCATAACTCTATCCTCATTGATCTTATCTTTATTCTTTATTTTTTCTCAATTTTATCTTCTCTCTACTCCCACTTATTACTTTACCTTTGTACTTTAATGGTTTTCCCATCAAATCCATTATATTATCATCCTCCTCTTCCAAATCAACTATCTATGGATCAAATACACATGAGATGAGGTTCGCCTTCAAATTAACTATATCTACTTACACTTACTTTAATTCATTTATGAACTTAGTGAGTTCTGGAATTGAAAGTTCCTCCAGTCTGTTATTCAGTCTTTCTTCTGGGTCATCCATTCTAGTATGTAGATTTTTATGTGGCTTTAAAGCCTCTACTATAATTCTATTGTGAAACCCCATAAAATTTTGATGAATTTATTTTTGATCCTTCTATATGTGTAACATTATTTTTTGACTTAAATTATGATTATGGATGTTAATGGGGTGTTTTGGGGATGTTTAAAAATTTGTTAAAGGGGTTCAGGGCCATTTTTGGGACCCTAAGGCTATGAGGATCTGCGATTGTAGCATGCCATGCTATTTATCTTCTACGATAATAGCGTAGCATGCTGGCTACCCTCCATGATAGCAGTGAGCCATACTGTTATATATTTTTTGTCCAATTTTATTCTTTTCAACTTAGGGTGGGGGCATTTGGGCCTTTTTAACTTTTAAAACATCATAAATGACCCCCAGATGCGATGTGGAAACACAACACTTTCGATGCTTAAAGACATGTATGCTTGGACTTAGGTTGTTTTAGGGAATGTGATGTGCTTTTATGGTTATTATAGGTAAAATAGGTCAATATAAGTGTTGCACTGATACTGGAAGAAAAAGACCTGTGAATACCAAGTTGCAGAAGGAATGAGTCCCCTTACAAGTCATCAACATATCATAGGACTTGGAGGCTGACTCATAAGCACAACAGAAACCAAAGCCAAGAAGAAAAACCAAGTGTAGACAAGATACGACTGAGAGTATGAGCCGTAAGATGATTGTACAATCTATATCATGAAGTCATACAAAGAGCAAAACCCAAGAAAGTAAATGAAAATTAAAATGTTAGAAGAATACGAGTCAAAAGTCTGAGTATGACTCGTATGATCAAACAGTAAGCAGACTAGTATCAAAGCTTGGAACGACATAAGTCTCAGGTGGATACGAGTGAAGGCAATGAATTGTATGGTTAAGGTACAACTAGTAAGCAGAAGTCATAAGAAGAACAAAAATATTGAAACCTGGAGGATCAGACACTGGAGAACATACATGAGTCCTGGTACGACTCGTGAGGAGAGCATACGAGTGGATGAGTGAGTCGTACCATATGTCGACATAACTTTTCCTTCTCTATTTTTATTAGGAATTCTGAGTATTTTTGAGATACAATAAATAACCTAGGGTTTATCTTTTATTAGGCTACATTCTTTGATATCTTTTTACAATCTAATACACTTTATTACATACTTTTGGTTTGTTCATGAGATTTTAGGGTTATTATTCAATAGCAGATTTTGGATTTTATTCATCTCATTATTGTGCAATTAATTAGATGCTTTTTTTATTGATTATCATAGATTATTGCATGAAAATGAGCGACTAACTTCCCTGACTAGGGTTGTGGGAACCCTGGTGGATTAACCATATAAGGGAGGTGGGAGATCTATCTATTCTAAAGAAGCTGCATGTATCTTAATCTTCTTTATCATAATTGACCTCAGAGCTACTACAGAAGCTTAGGATATCCTGTATTCATAAACTTCCTTACAAGGAAGTTTGTGATTAGGAAAAGAGGATTACGACAGTAATTTGAGATTTACCTCTATCTTATTATTCCGCCATCTCATATGATCAAATCAAGACATAAAAGGTGAGAGTTAAACTTAAGCCATAGACAAGGAGAAATAAGGTGATGCCCTGAGACTCATAAGGTAAAGGGTGAGATTTATCAACACGTTCATAAGACTGTTGATAATACATAACTTATCGACTTTATATGCAGCACAGTAGAATATGTAGGTTGAACACGAGAAAATTACAGAGTTAAGAATCCAGGGGAACACAAGCCTTGTGTTCGTCTTCAATTGTTTATAATCCAAAGAATTCAAGTTTGGTTACTACTTACTGATTACTTCTAAATTCCCCCTTTTACTTTTCTATACGGCTCGTGGATTCCATCAAGTTAAGCAACTATTCAATATTTTCCCTGTGGGTTCGAACCCAACCTAGTTGCATTACTATATTTGGCATCAACCACAACATAATTTTTTGGATGTTAGTTTTGGGTGACATCAAATTTTGGTGTCATTGTCGGAGATGATTGTGCGATTTGTTGATTAGGTTTGGTGAAGTTTGTGGGTTTTATTTATTATTTTTGATTTGGCATACACCTGTGTTTGTCAAACACTAGGAGAAGAGGCAATTCCTTACTTTCTTTTGATCTAGAGCAAAAAAGAATTCTTTAAACATTACGAAGAATGGAAGAATAAGTTTATGATAATGTTCCAACTAGGGTTCAAGACCCTCATAATGTGCCGCTTTCTCCTCTACCTACTGATCCACAGAATGCTGCTGACAGATAGACTAAACAATTATTAGCAGCAGCACATGAAGAAACTATGGTGGCTGAGGAAGCACGATTACCCGAAGAGGCTAGGCTAGCTCAGAATGCAGCACTAGCTAGGCCAAGACAAGTGCCTGCACAACAAGGGAAGATTCAAAGAGGCATAGCTTCAATGATTCCTGCTTATCAGCATCTTCAACCATATTATGAAGATGAAGACAAGGGATATGTTGAACCTGCTAAAATAAGAGCCATTATTCCTCCTGCATTACCCTCTTATGTTGAATTTGACATTACCAGTTCTATGATCTAATTGCTCAATTTGAAGGGTGCATTTTTGGGATCAGTAACTGATGATGCAAATATGCTTCTAGCTATTTTAATAGGATTTGTTTGTCATATGCTATTCTGAGGGTAGATCAGGAGGCTTTGAGACTATGATTGTTCCCATTTTTATTGACTAAAGAAGTATCATTATGGTTAGGGGAACTTACGAGAGGTTCAATCAACACTTGGAATGAGTTGCACAGATAGTTTTTGAAAAGATTCTTCCATTATGCAAGGATACTATAGTTAAAACATGAAATTTACAATTTTAGACAGTTACTTACAGAATGCATGTATAAGGAATGGTTTAGATTCAAGAAGAAGCTGAGCATAGTACTTAATCACAGAATCACCGGGTCCAACTTGTTGGAATTATTTTACAGATCACTAAATATCGGTTCTAGAGCAATAACAGATATAATTTTTGGAGGTGCATTTATGCATCTTCGGTGGGATGCTGCACAGGATATGCTTGATGATGTTTCGGTGACTAATAGAGGTTAGCATAATAGAGATGCTAAGCCTGGTGTTGGTACATATGTTATTAGAGCAGATAATGCTTATATAGCTATTAATGATATGGTAGCACAACTTTGGACAGATATTAGGCTGCTTATAAAATAGTTCGCAACAAGGAGTGCTGAGAAAGTGAATGTAGTTGCGGCACATAGTTCTACTTCTAGAACTTTTGAGATTGAATCTGAAGAGAAAGTAAAGTATCTTGATCGTAAGTTGGCAAATATTTGAGCCTAAGGGAAAGGGAATCAAGTTCAGAACTATTATAATGATAGATACAGAGATAGAAGTAGAGAAAGAGTTATGATTAGCGGTGAAAAGATGACCACAAGGAGAAGACTGACAAGTATATTCCACCAGAAAGCCGTGATTCAAAATCTAGAATGGAGGCAATGTTGTCAAAACTAGTCATAGGGAAAGAAAGTCAAGACAACTATCTTAAAGAGATTAAGGAAGACATGTCAAGGCTGAATCAGAAAGTTGAGTCACATGCTACCACAATCAAACAACTGGAATAACAGTATGTCTAGATTTTAGCCATATTGAATCAAAGGTAACCTGTCACTCTTCCTAGTAACACGATTACAAATCCAAAAAATGATAGTCATTGCCATGCCATTACCACTTGGAGTAGTAAAAAAACTATGGATCCACCTATGCCCACTATTAATGAGCAAAAAAATAATGATGATGTTATTGATGTGGAGAGTAGTAGCAAGAAAGATAAAGGAAAAGGTGAGACTGATGAGCCTATTTTAAAGCCCATTTTAAGACCTCGCCCTTCTTTTCCTGAAAGGCTAAAAAAGAAACAAGAAGAGGGTAAGTGTCAAAATTTTTTGTTTATGTTAAAGGAACTATCAGTCAATATCCCACTTGTAGAGGATTAGAGCAAATGGCAGGATACAAAAAATTCATGAAGGATCTTATCACCAAGAAGAGGTCTATTTGTTATGATCCAGTCGATAATATTCATCACTACAGTGCTGGAGCAACTAGATTATTAGTAGAGAAGAAGGAGGATCCTTGTGCTTTCACCATGCCTTGCACCATTAGATCTTTTAACTTCACTCAGGCATTATGTGATTTGGGGGCTAGTATCAACCTCATGCCATTAGCAGTATACAAGTAGTTGGGGTTGGGGGATCCCACACCAACCACTATAAGACTAGTGATATCAAATAAGACGATGAAAAACCAGTTGGTATTCTATATGATGCATTGGTGGAGGTGGATTCTTTTATCATTCCTACTAATTTTCTAATATTAGACTGTGAAGTGGATTTGTAAGTTCCAATTATCTTGGGAAGACCATTCTTGTCTATTGGAAGGACATTGATTAATTTGGAGCTAGGACATCTGATATTGAGACTCAATGATGAACAAGTGATATTTGATGTATGCAAATCCATAAAGTAACCTGGTGAGTTAAGAGTTACATAAATGATTGATGTGTTTGATGAAGAAATAGACTCTTTCCATGATATTTATGCAGTAACTACTTGGGAAGATACTTCTAATACTATTTTTATTAAAAAGAGGTTGGGTGTTGAAGCTCTAGCAACTGTGATCATGAACTTTGATAGTGGTGGTATTGAGGACTATGATGAGATGGTATGTGCACTCTATGGTAGTGGTTCTTACACTCATGCACCAAATAATCTTGATTTGGATCTGAAGAATAGAATAACTCCACCTGCTCGTCTATATATTGAAGAGCCACCCATCTTAGAGTTGAAGGCTCTTCCTTCCCATTTGTGATATGTATTTTTGGGATTCAATAACACTTCATCGGTAATCATTGTAGCTGACTTGGGTGAGATAAAAGTAGAGGCTTTGTTATCAGTGCTACAGAGATTCAAGAGGGCCATAGGTTGGTCCATTGCAGATATTATAGTATACCGCCTGGTATTTGTACTCATAAGATTCAACTTGAGCTGGATTATATTCCAAGTATAGAGCACCAATGTTGACTCAATCCTCTCATACAAGAGGTGGTGAAAAAAGAGATAATCAAGTGGTTGAATATTGGTGTAATATATCCTATTACTGATAGTAAGTGGGTCAGTCCGGTATAGTGTGTTCCATAGAAAGGTGGCATTACTGTTGTGCCTAATGAGAATATTGTTCTAGTGCCAATGAGGTTAATCACAGGATAGAGAGCATACACATATTAAATAAAACTGAATGTATGGACTAAGAAGGACCATTTTCCTATGCCCTTTATGGACTAGATGCTGGATAGACTTACGGGTAGAGGATGGTATTATTTTTTTGATGGTTATTCGGGTTATAATAAAATTGCTATTGTACCCGAAGATAAAGAGAAGACAACCTTATACATGTCCTTATGGGACCTTTGCATTCAGACATATGCCATTTAAGTTATGTCAAGCTCCAGCCATATTTCAGAGATGTATGATATCAGTTTTCTCTGACATGGTAGAAGACACCATCGAAGTGTTTATGGATGATTTTTTAGTCATTAGTGATTCTTTTGATGACTACTTAGTTCACTTGGAAAATGCTCTTATAAGGTGTGAAGAATGCAATTTGGTACTTCATTGGGAAAAATGCCATTTTATGGACAAAGAAGGTATAGTGCTTGGACACAAAATTTCAAAAAAGGGTATTGAGGTAGATAGAGAAAAGATTGAAGTGATTGAGAAATTACCTCCACCAATTTCTGTGAAGGATATTAGTAGATTTTTGGGTCATGCTAGGTTTTATAAGCGATTCATCATGGATTTCTCCAAGATTTACAACCCTCTTTATAGGCTTCTTGAGAAAGAGGTGAAAATTGAGTTTACTGAAGCATGCTTGAAGGCTTTTGAGTGTTTGAAAGAGAAGTTAATGACTGCTTCTATCATTGTATCCCCAGATTGGTACTTGCCTTTGTATTTTATGTGTGACGTGAGTGGATTGGACTTAAGGGATGTACTGGTTCAACGAAAAGAAAAGATCCTTCATCCCATCTACTTTACTTCCAAGGCACTAAATCCTGCTCAAAAGAACTACACCATGATAGAACAAGAGTTGTTAGCAGTGGTTTTTGCCATTGAGAAGTTTAGGTCTTATTTGATTGGAACATAGGTGATTATGCACACTGATCATGTAGTATTGCAGTACTTAATGGTGAATAATGATGCAAATCCTAGACTGATTGGGTGGGTGCTATTACTGTAAGAATTTGATTTTGAGGTCAAGGACATATAAGGCACTGGGAATCAAGTTGTAGATCAATTGTCTCGACTTGAGGAGGAAGCTATACAGAATGTTAAAGACAGTCTAGAGATTGATGACATTTTCCCAGATGAGCAGATATTAGAAGCTTCCTAAGATCTAATTCCATGGTTTACAAACTATGTAAATTATCTAGCAAGTGATCTAATCCCAGAAGATTTTTTTTTCAGCAAAGAAAGAAGTTTATGCATGAGGTCCAGAAATGTTTCTAGGATGGACATTATTTATTTAGAATTTGTGCGGATGGTATTATTCGTAGATGCACACCTAAGGTAGAGACGATAAGTATACTTGAGGCTTGTCATTCTTCGCCAGTTGGGGGTCATCATGGAGGAACCCGCACAACCCACAAAATATTACAATGTGGGAATCATTGGCCAGCAATCCACAAAGATGCACAAGATTTTTCTTCAACTTGTGATCAATGTCAACGATAAGGTAATATCTCTAGATTTCATGAACTTTCTATGACTACTATCTTAGAATTAGAATTGTTTGATGTATGGGGTATAAACTTCATGGGTCCTTTAGTGAGTTTGTTTAGCATGAAGTATATACTTGTGGTTGAGGATTATGTTTCTAAATGGGTGGAAGCAATTACACTCCCTAATAATGAAGCACGTAGTGTCACTGCATTCTTAAAAAAAATATATTTTTTGTTATTTTAGCATGCCACATGCTATCATTAGTGGGTGGGTCAAATTTTTGTAATCATCTATCCAAAAGTTTGCTTGAGAAGTATGGATTCAAAAATAAGGTGGAAACACCTTATCATCCATAGACGAGTAGACAGGTTGAGGTATCTGACAGAGAAATCAAGTCCATCTTTACGAAGACAATAAATGCTAATAGGACTGATTGGTCATGAAAGTTAGATGATACATTATGGGCTTACTGAATAGCATTTAAGACCCCCATTGGTGCTTTCCTTGTTAGTTGGTGTATGTCAAGGCTTGTCACATGCCTATTGAACTTGAACATAATATGGGCTTTGAAGAAGCTGAATTTTGAGTGGCAAGATGCAACCAAGTCAAGGATAAGTAGTATGAATGAGTTGGATGAATTCTGACTTCGGGCATATGGAAGTTCTGCACTTTACAAGAAAAAGTTGAAGTTGTATCATGATCGCAAAATAAAGAAGAAAATTTTCAAAAAAGGTGATCAGATATTACTCTACAACTTAAGGCTTCACTTGTTTCTAGGTAAGTTGAAGTCTAGATGGTATTGAACCTTTACTTTGCTAAGAGTATTCCCATATGGTGCTTTGGAATTGAAGCAAAATGGTGAAGCTCCATTCAAGGTGAATGGGCAAAGAGTAAAGCACTATATGGGTAACACTAAGGAAATAAATGTAATTTTTGAAATGCACCTTGGTAAAGTCTGAGTAACCAAGGCAACTATATTGTGCCGAAATATTAAATCAAGTGATGTATGAGAGGCAACCCATGAGGCTAGTTAGTGAAATATGAGTATACAACTTAGCCACGTCGTGCCGCAACATTAAATCAAGCACTGTGTGGGAGGAAACCCATGTTTTTGTACTTATTTATTTATAGGATAATATGTTTGCTTAGTGTGCAGGGCTAAAAATTGAAGAAAAGAGCAAGAAAATTCCAAGAATTAGGTCATACAGAATTTTCACGAGTCGTAAGGTACGACTCGTGAGTAAGAGTATTTAGGACCTGAGAGGTAATTCAAAATCAGGTTAAAGTTTTTGGAGTAATTCAAAATCAGGTTAAAGTTTTTGGAGTCTTTATGACTCTCAGAATGAGTTGTACCCTCAAGGTACGACTCGTCACATTGAGACATATCGACTCTAGAACCCAGGTAAGGTTCTAGGTCTTTACGAGTAGAAGAAAAGACCTGTAAGCCTGGTTACGAGTCGTACATATGACTCATACCCAAGCTTACCAGGACAGGGATCGTGGGTCAACCTGGTCCAACAATCAATTTAAAAAAGAATTAGGGCACCTGATACGGGTGTCTGAATCCTGAATCTCCTCTAAACCAAAAATAACTTTATCTTTGATTGATTTTTGAGAACTAGAAGCACGATTTTACTTTAAATCATATACCAAATCACTCAAATTCTCCCACATTGCACAAATTAAGCACTATTGGAAAAGAAAATCACAAACTCAAGAAGCCTACATTTCAACTACTCAAGCAAGTTCTCGCTCACAAATTCTCTTTATTTCAAGTTGAAATTGCTAATGTGAGATAGTTAGAACTTGATTTAAGTTGAATTTTCTAGAATGTTGCCATTTGGAACCCTAACCTTAGGAGTTGAGTTGAAAATAGGTATTCGGCAAGAACATGAAATGTTATGTTGAAATTTTATAGTTTTTGACTGATTTAAGGATGAAATTGCTATATAAAGTAGAGGGTAGTTTGAGAATTTTGAATTGGAGTCAACTCTAAGGTTGAACTTCTATGTTGCAGTAGATACGAGACTACTTATGAGTCATACCAATAAGTAACAGTGTCGAGACTCGTACCCACTGATGAGATAAAAGTCTAACTGAGTGTAGACTTTGGTATGGATACGACTAGCCTAATTGAGTCATATCCAAACCATACGATTCGTACATTTAAGTCATAAGGACCTAGGTATATGTCATATTTTAGAGGGTTATTTCTGATCTACTTACGAGAACTGGTAAAGTCATAACTTATCCTTACGATTGGTTAGAAGGACTCGTAAGTAGTCAGTGAACAATCATCTATGCACTGTTTAGAATACGACTCAGTCATATGATTTATACCCAGTAGATACAACTCTTACCCCCAATCGTCCTTGTACATATCATGTATACTGTCTTTTGTTTTCTATTTTTTTGATTATTTTTCCTTATTTAATTAATAACATATGTATACATTTAGGTACAATGCCTTCAAAAGGTGCGTTAGCTTCCAAGAAAGTGGAAAAGAAAGGAATGAAAAAGGTACAGACCTCAAGTTTTAAGTCCACTAAGTCATCTAGTAGTAGCAGTGACTTAGTCAAAATCCAAATAAAGAGACAGGTCGAGCCAAGGGACCAGAGAAAGGCTCAGGGAAAGAAAGTAATTACCCTGGAGGAAACACCTCTATGGATACCAAGGATGAAAAACTCGAGTACCTCTTCTCCTCACTCACCCCCATCTTTTGAGGCAGAAGAAGATATTGAGTCCAGTTATGAGAAAGTGAGCTAAGAGAATACTACTATGAAAGAAGTGGATACCATCCACCCTGATTGATTAATAGGACCCTCCACTAGCTCTTACACATACTTCGGTGCCTACCATTGAATAGTAGGGGTACCCCAGTTGCAGGCTATATATAATGAAGGATTGAGTAGTCTCTACAATGAAAAAAATAAAATGGAGTCTGTACCTTAAGTGAAGGTTGACTACTATGGGGATGACTGTGCTACCCTAGTTTGAGGAGCAATTCAAATAGTATGGGTTCGAGTGGATGACCAGAGCTCCTACCAAATATAGTGTAGCATTGGTCTGAGAGTTCTATATGATGTACAACGGAGAGTTGCAGCGACAGTATCCCTATGGATAGATATGGAGAGGTGGTGACCCCATTGCCTTATTATTCATTTGGGGTATGCGGGTTAATATCTCCCCACATACTATTTCTAGATTCTTGTATGGATCGGATTATCAGCCTCCAGTGAACACTGGTGAGGTGGAGTACAAACTTAGGAAGATGCAAAAAATCACCAGGAAGCAGATTGGAATGGAGGACAAGATAGGAAATTTTAAGTGGATTATTGACTCTATAGAGGTAAATTGTGAGAATGCTATTTGGGTAGTTGGAGGCCCATGAGTGGTCTCCCAGAAGACAGAGATGAATACACTCAACTTTGAGGCCAAGGTATGGTGGATACTGGCCAGACACTGGTGTTGTCCCCTACTGAGGACAATATGTTGAGCCCTGTATGTGCAAATTTCATAGTCAGGTTCATGACCAATTATGAGTTTGATATAAAAGAGTTCTTAGCTCAAGATATAAGAGATCGGGATATAGGTGGAGAAAACTTATTGTTGGCATATCCGTGTTTGATCACACAGTTATGTTAGGATATTGGGGTGCAGGAGCTCCCGCATATTAATAAGACGATAGAGTCCATAAACACCACTGACTTAGGGCTGATCAGAGACACAGCCAACCTATTGTCCAGGTAGGCACGAAGAGTAGCAGACATGTTAGCAGAGATATACCAATAGAATAGTCAGACTGAGGCTAATGAGACTACTGATGCTGCTGAGGTAGTTGGACAGACTGAGACCGCACAGACTTTGGATACAGTGGGTACATCTGGTGTCGCACCTCCAGTGTAGTTTATAGCACCTCACACTAGGGGTATGCCATCTTGGTTTATTATGATTTCACAGGCCATGTGGACTGAGGTGATGACGATATTGGGCACATTAGAGGCCAAGGTTCGAAACATAGAAGGGGTCATAAAGCCCTATGTTGATATTCAGTTGGCAAACCAGGATACACGAGTACAGAGTTAGCTAGACTCCTTTGAGTTGAGGATCACCCGATAGTTTGGTAGCGGCCAGACCCTGGATATTTCAGAGGTTAAGTCAAAGGTGGCAGAGATAAAGAGGATGGTCGTTAAGCTATACATCAGCATGGTTATATCAGAGCCTGAGGTCACGACTATCATGCCCGAAGTCCATATTAATAATATTAGGGCTATTTTGGATCCAGTAAAAGAGACCCAATTGGTAGAAAAGACCTAAGAGGAAAGAAGAGAGAGGAAAAAGAGAAGGTGTGTAGAGAAGGAGGAAATTAGAAAGGCTAAGAGAGATAGCCTACAGACTGAGCAGGACCAGTAGGTTAGGGTCCAGGAGATCTATGCTGGAGCCGGGAGTTCGATACCGACCACTGATGTTGCTAAGAGGGACGGTGTTGTACCCTTGACTACTGATGCAGAGCCAGTCCAGATAGTTGATGAGATGATAACTGATGATGGAGGGACCCACTCTAAGGCCCCACGTGATGATATTAGTTGATCCGGTGCCTTGAGTGCCCAAGTATATTATCGATCCCATGTACTTTATTTTTTAGATGCACTGGGATAGTGCATAAGCTTTAAGTTGGGGGAGAGGGTGTACCAAAGGTCGCCACAGGCTATGCTTGCCATGTTTTGAAACCCGTGACCATAATCTAGAAAATTTGAAGAACTGGCATATTTTTATATTTATTTGTGTTTTTGGTGTGTTGGAAATAGGTGAATAGGAGGAGAATAAGTATCTGTGGCAGTTGAGTGGCTTGAATGACTATCAAAAATTTTGTGCTGAAAATTAATACCCCTCCTAAATTTATGTGTGAACTATGTGATTGTGTATATGTGTGAGACAACTGTGAATCTGATAATGGCATTAGGATTAGGAATAGAACAACTAGGGAAAAATTTTGCAATAGCTGGATAGGTAGTGCTTAGCAGTGTAACCCTATGTGAGTGTGCGTGAGGTATTACTAAGTTCCAGTGTATCAAACTCTAAAACTTGCCCAGTTGCTTTTACCTAGGTCTAGGATAGTCAAGTAGGAAATGATCATAGGCCATTTTTGTTGTAAGTCTACTGAGTCTATATGACCAAACCAAATGAATGAATCCCTTTGATCCAACTATTTGAGCCTTAATTGACCAATTTTATTATTTACACCAACTTCACCTGCCCCTTTCTACAATAAACCTATTTTTGCCCTAGTCTTTCTTGGACACTGTGTACCTCAACTCAGGCAAACTGCCTAAGTTGAGGGTGGTTATTACATGGGTGCATAGGAAAAATGAGTGTGGAGAAAGAAGCGTGCAATGAAAGGATGAAAAGGACAGGTGCAGTGAAAATAAAAGAAAATAAAAGAAGAAGACAAAAATTGCAAGAAAAGAAAAAGAAAGTGAGAAACAAAAAATCGCATCTGGTCCAAAAGTATGCGCTTTAAAATAAAAAGGGAGACATAAGTGAAAAAATAAAATAAAATAAAAAGATAAAGTGGTAAATAAGTGGACCCCAAGAGATGCGTAGTGTCAAGGAGTCTTAGTCACTAAATAAATTCCAAAAATATTGCATACCAGCCTCAAACCTATGTTACAAGACAAATAAAGTCCTTTAGTGATCCTACTTTGACTGTCTGAAAACCTAGGAAAAACGCATATGGGCAAGCATATGGTATTTTGTATACACCGGTTGACACTTTTTTTGTGAGAGAGAGCATTGTTTGCTATATCTTTGAATAAATTGCTTAATCTAAGCTGAGATTTAATGGGTTTCCTTGATTTTGAGCGCACATGGGGTATGTTGTTAGGTTGCTAGGTTGTTCGGCAAATGATATTTCTATATACTTAGTTGTCTGTTACTAATGTAATGCCATCATCGAATTCCTATTTGTTATGCCATGTACCTTATCATATACATAGTTGGTTCTTGAAAAGTTAAAATTAGGAGGGGGAATAAAATTGTTGAAAATTAAATTAAAAGGTCACTGCCATAGGTATATTAGGATCTTCCTATTTAAGAACTATTTTGTTTTGTGATAGTTCAATTTCTATTTGCCCGAGGATACACAAAATTTTAAGTTGAAGGTGTTGGTGCACTGTAGAAACGCGACACTTTCGATGCTTAAACCAATAAATTTATGCCTGGACTTAGGTTGTTTAGGGGATATGATGTGCTTTTGTGGCTATTATAGGTAAAACAGGTCAATATAGGTATTGGACTAATACTTGAAGAAAAAAACCTGTGAATACCAAGTTGCAGAAGATACGAGTCCCCTCACGAGTCGTCAATGCCTCATACGACTCGGAGGCTAACTCGTAAGCACAATAGAAACCAAGGCAAGAAGAAAAACCAAGTGTAAAGAAGATATAACTGAGAGTACGAATTGTAAGATGAGGGTACGAGCTATATTATGAAGTCGTATAAAGAGTAGAACCCAAGGAAGCAAATCAAAATTAAAGCGTTAGAAGAATACGAGTTGAAAGTCTGAGTACGAGTCATATGATCAAACAGTAAGCAGACCAGTGTCCAAGCTTGGCAAGATAGAATTCCCAAGTAGATACGAGTGAAGGCCATGAGTGGTATGGTCAAGGTGCGCCTCGTGAGCAGAAGTCATAAGAAAAACAGAAATATTAAAGCCTGGAGGATCATACATTAGAGAACATACGAGAGTCCTGGTATGACTTATACGGAGAGCATACGAGTGGATGAGCGAGTTGTACTATGGGCCAAAATAACTTTTCCTTTTCTATTTTTATTAGGACTTTTAAGTATTTTTGAGATACTATAAATACCCTAGGGTTTATCTTTTAATAGGTTACATTTATTGACTTCTTTTTACGTTCTAATACACTTTACATACTTTTGGATTGTTCTTGAGATTTTTGGTTACTATTTAATATCAGATTTTAAATTTTCTTCATCTCATTATTATGCAACTAATTACATGCTTTTTTTATTGATTATCATGGATTATTGCATAAACATGAGTGGCTAACTTCCCTGACTAGGGGTATGGGAACCCTGGTGGATTAACCACGTAAAGAATATGGGCGATCTATCTATTCTAAAGTAGCTGCATGTATCTTAATCTTCTTTATCATAATTGACCTTAGAGGTACTAAAGAAGCTTGGGATAGCCTATATTCATAAACTTCCTCACAAGGGAGTTTGTGATTGGGAAAATAGGATTAAGACAGTAATTTGAGATTTTTCTTCATCTTATTATTCCGCCATCTCATCTAATCAACCTGAGGCTCAAAAGGTAAGAGTTAAACTGAAGTCATACAAAAGGATTAATAAGGCGATGCCCTAAGACTCACAAGGTAAAGGGTGAGATTTATCAACACGCTTACAAGACTGTTGATAATACATAGCTTGTCGACTTTACATGTAGAGCAGAAGAATAGGTTGGTTGAACACGAGAAACTTACAAAGTTAAGAAGCAAGGGGGATCACAAGCCTAGTATTTTTCTTCTATTGTTTACAACCTAAAGCATTCAAGTTCGGTTACAACTTAGTGATTAATTCCAAATCCCCCCATTTACTTTTCTATACGGCTCGTGGATTCCATCAAGTTAAGCAACTGTTCAACATTTTCCCTATGGATTCGACCCCAACCTAGTTGGGTTACTATATTTGGAATCGATCGCAACATACTTCTTTAGAGGTTAGTTTTGGGAGACATCACCCCAACCCCAGAAAATCCTAAAATTCACTTAGCTTTACATTGCTTTATTCTCTCAAAACCCCTAAATTAAGAAACTCAAGGATTTTCATTCTTTGAGCTCTAAACTTCAATTATTCCTCAAATTTATCTAAATTTCCGGCATGTTTCTCATTCCTAAACTTGTATTTTATATTGTGGCATTAATTTAATCAATATTTATGTGTTTTAAATGATAGGCTTGAAATTAGGTTGATGGCTTTAGGTTGTTAATTCTGAAATTACTTTTTTCGTTGTTTTAATATTTTATTCATGCTTTAAATTATGCCTTTTATAACTGAATTGGTGTATTAAAACAATGCTTGGAATGGGTGACATGGTTTCACCTAAATTGATGAATTTTTACCTTGGTAGTGACATTAACCTCAACCCATATTATAACTTGATTTTTAATATGGATATTTGCATAACTTAACTTTTCTTTTGGAAATCATTGCATTGCATTAAATGATCAGTGAAAAATAAGATTGGAAGTACCCTTGGTGGCCATAGATTTGGATTTTAAATAAAACTTGGGAGTCTAATGGTTAAATGGACTGGTTTGGCATAATTGAATTATCTTGCAAGCATATTAGTATGATGATACCAAGTTGGTAAATTTCTAAATAAATGACTTCTTCATTAATGGTTGGTTTATGTGCAACCTATTTTAATTTAGGCTTAAAGAGAATTTGTAGCTCATCGTGAAGGTGTAGTCTCACGACCAACACTGGTAACCAAGTTTGCCAACGTTTGGGGTCGATATGATGATATGTCTAGATACACATTATATTTTTTATGGCTATCACCTTGGTGTCTTTAGCCTTTCCTTGGTATATGCGGCTAACATAGACTAAGGCCCTTTCGGCAGGGGGAGTCAGACCCATATAGCCCACGGGTTCCTTTAGGATGAGCGAGCAATATAGTTTAGGGTAATATTTTAAACTATCGTGTTAAATGACCTTTGTCCCTATCTCGACATCCTATATATATATATATGTATAAAGTTGTACATATGGTTTATGGCTGGATTTTCGTAAATGCATTATCTTATCCCTATTCATTGAGTTACATGCAGTGCTCACCCTATTAACTATCCTCGAACATTGTATCATTTCATTATGTAGGTTCAGAGGACTTTTCTGGTAGTGCTGTGGAACATTAGGTAGTTGGGTACTTCTATTGATCAACAATAAAGTGGTGTGCCTCTATCCTTTGGAACGCCCCATCATTTCATTGTTCTTTCCTTATTATTTTAGTACTTTTGGATTTTTTTCGTCCTAGTCAGGGGCATGTTCCGACTTAGTATTTTTTCTAGTTTAGAGGCTTTTGTGGATAGTGTTGGGATGTCTTGTTTGGAATCTAATATTTCTTTGGGTTTATATATATTTTCATAGACTTCTTTGGTTTTTGATGCTTACATTTATACGCTCTTGAGGTAAGTCTAAGGGGGTTGTCTCTGGCCCACGATGGGCTTAAGATTGCCCATCACAGCCAGGCCTGGGTCTGGGTCATGACAAATTTGGTATTAGAGCATAGTTCAGGGTCACTGTGTGTCTACAAAGTTGTGTCTAGTAGAGTCTCTTTTATGGGTATGTAGGGCATAAACTTTTAAGAGGGACTCTACAAGGCATTTAAGAATTTTTTCCTTTCTTGTCTTCTATTTCTAGCTATAGAGTCGAGTATTGTGAAACTTCTCTAACTCCTGGCTTACTTGCATTTCAGATCTTGCCACCCCAAAGATCTGGCAGTCATTAATACTCTGCTAGAACCTTTGTCCCACCTGAGGAAAATATAGAGAGAATTTTCCCAACTTATGGAGTGAAGACCTGATCTAGGGTCCCTTCTCTTGAATGTATTTCTCCACCTGGGATTCCATTAGTCTCTACTAGTCCTCCTCGGGCTTCCCAAGATAGTGATACTTATGCTCAGTTACCTTAGAGAGACATCTCTAATACAGAGTTTCGTCAGTCTATTTATATGCTTGCTCAATTGGTGGCATCATAGTTTTGTTGACCTATGTATGTTGGTCTCATTGCCAGTATGTCTAAGGTCACCAGGGTTGTACAATTTATGAGGTTGAATCCCTTAACCATTATATTCTCTGAGGTAGAGGAGGATCCTTACGGGTTTATTGATGAGATGAAGAAGATCTTTAGGGTAATGCATGTTACTAATTCAGAAGGTATAGAGTTTGCTGCTTATCAATTGACAAATATGGCTTCCAGTGGTATGAGAAGTGATAATAAATGAAAGATGATTGTGTTGAGCTGGTGATGTGGGGTGAATTTTTAGGTGCTTTTCTTGAACTATGGCCAAAGAGTTTATGAACTTGAAGTAGGGTAAGATGAGTGTTACAGAGTCTGTAATAAAGTTTCAGCAGTTGTCCCATTATGCTCCAAAGTTGGTGTCTAATATGAGGTCTCAAATAAAGAAATTTGCTTCAGGTTTATCCCATGATTTGATGTTAGAGTGTAAGGCTTCCATGCAAAATAATGATATGGGCATATCCAGGTTAGTGGTTTATATATAGTAGGTAGATGATGAAAAAAAAGCAAGTAAAGAAGGGAGAAAATTAGAATAAGAAGTTTAGATATGCAGAGCAGGGGAAAAATTAGTAGAACAGTGGAGGAGATGGCAAGCAGTGGATTAAGAAGAAGAATTTGGAAAATTCTTATTCGATAGCTAGTGCTTCTTATCCTAAGCCTTTAGGTGATCATCTTTTTCAGGCTAGTAGTGGTCCTAAGACACAGGGTGCCCAATCTCAAGTCAGTAGAACTCAGTCAACCTCACCTTATCCTCTTTGCCATTTTTGTAGACAACTTCACTATGTTTATTATGAGGAAGGGAGGAATTTGTGTTTTTATTATGGCCGTCCTGGTCATCTATAGCAGAATTATCCTATAGCCAAAGTTGAAATTGGAGCGAATAAGGTCTCGGTTGCTATTTTTTTTGGCTCCAACACATAAAGGCACCATATCAGGTACCAGTAATGGCTGAAATTGCCTCTATGCACTTGCTACTCGTCAGGAATCTGAGGCATCCCCAGATGTTGTCACGGTATGTTACAACTCTTCTCCTTTGATATTCATTATTTTCTTGATCTGGGTTTCACCCTGTCTTATGTGACCCCTTATGTGGTTGTACACTTTGGTTTTGGTCCTAAAGTATTTTCGATCCCTTTTCTATTTATACTCCTTTGGGTGAGTCTATTATTGCTAGAAAATCTATAGGGGGTTGTGTGGTGACCATAGGATGACATTGGTGAATTTGATAGAACTTGAGAAGGGAGATTTTGATGTAATATTAGCGATGGATTGGATCCATTGTAGGACCCAAAAAGTCATTATTTATTTTCCTAATAAACCAGTGATTGAACAGGAGGGGAGTTCCTTAGTACCCAAAGGGAGGTTTATTTCTTATCGTAGAGCTTAGAAAATGATTTCCAAAGGGTGTTTGTATCATATAGTTTGGGTTAAATATTCAAATTCTGAGAGTCCCTTTTTGCAATCTGTCCCTGTGGTTAATGAATTTCCTAAAGTTTTTCTTGATGATCTTCCTAGAATTTCTCCCGAGAGGGAAATAGATTTGGGAATTGACCTACTATCAGATACCTATCTTATTTTCATCCCTACTTATAGGATGGATCTAACTGAACTAAAGGAATTAAAGGAGCGGTTGAAGGATATTCTTGATAAGGGTTTTATCCATTCTATTATTTTTTCTGTGGGGTGCTTCTATGCTTTTCGTGCTAAAGAAAGATGGGTCTCTTCGGATATGTATAGACTATCGTCAGTATAATAAGGTTATAGTAAAAAATAAGTACTCTCTTCCTAGGATTGATGATCTTTTCAACCAGTTTCAGGGTGCTAGGTGTTTCTCTAAAATTGATCTCCGTTCGGTATATCATCAGTTACAAATTTGGGAGGTTGATGCTCCTATGACTGCTTTTCAAACCAGATATAGCCATGATAAGTTTTTGGTAATGTTGTTTGGGTTAACTAATGCTTCGACTACTTTCATGGATCTTATGAATCAATTGTTTCGGCTGTTCCTGGATTTGTTTGTTATAGTCTTCATTAATGACATCTTGGTGTACTCCAAATGTGAGGAGGATCATGGCAATCACCTCTAAATTGTATTGCAAACTCTTAAAGACCAGAAATTGTTTGTAAAATTTTCTAAGTGTGAATTTTGTCTAAGTGTTGTGACCTTTCTCTGGCATGTTATTTATAGTGAAAGGATCAAGGTGGATCCACAGAAAGTTGAGGCAGTTAAGAAATAGCCTAGACCCATACTCCAATCAACATTAGGAGATTCTTGGGCTTCGTTGGGTATTATAGGAGGTTTTTGGAGAGTTTCTTATCTATAACTGCTCCGCTAATGAAGTTAACTCAGAAAAGGGTTAAGTTTCTGTAGTTCGATGCTTGTAAAGGTAGTTTTGAGAAAATAAACGATATGTTGACTTTAGCACCTATTTTAAAGCTACCTGAGGGTACTAATAGGTTTGTTTTGTATTATGATGCATCCCGTGTGGGGCTGGGTTGTGTTCTGGTGTAGCATGGTAAGGTTGTATCCTACGCTTCTAGGCATCTTAAGGTTCATGAAAGGAATTACCCCACTCACAATTTAGAGTTGGCAGTTGTGGTGTTTGTTTTGAAGATTTGGCATCATTATTTGCATGGGGTGAATGTGGATATTTATTCAGACCATAAGAGCTTGTAATATATATTTTCTTAGAAGAAACTAAATCTCAAGCAAAGGCGGTGGCTCGAATTGCTTAATAATTATGACATGAGTTTGCATTATCACCTGGGTAAGGCTAATTTTGTTGCTGATGCTTTTTGTAAGTTGTCTATGGTGAGTTTATCTCACTTTGAAGAGGAGAAAAGAGGGTTGGTGAAGGATAGTCACAGGTTTGCTAAATTGTGAGTCTGTCTTTTGGACTCTAAGGATGGATGAGTGATTGTTCAGGAAGTGGTTAAGTCATCTTTGGTGCTGAGGTTAAGGACAAATAGGTTTTGGATCCCATGCTTATGTAAATCAAAGATGATATGGGTCAGCAAAAGGTTTTGGCTTTTGAGATTGAAGGATATGACATCATGAGATATCGAGGAAGGTTGTCTGTTCTTGATGTAGATGGACTATGAGAAAGTATTTTGACTGAAGCTCATACGTCCAGATATATAGTTCATCCAAGATCGACCAAGATATATCATGACTTGAAGGAAATCTACTGATGGAATAATCTGAAGAGAGATATGGCAAATTTTATTACTAAATATATGGTTTGTCAGCAAGTCAAGGTAGAACATTTAAGGTTTGGTGGCATATCCCAAGAGATAGAAATTCCCATGTAGAAGTGGGAGATAATTATTATGGATTTCGTTATTGGTCTTCCGCAATCTCAGAATCAGTATGATTCTATTTGGGTCATTGTGGATAGGATGAATAAGTTTGCTTACTTCTTGCCTGTGAGGACTAACTACGAAGCAGAGGATTATGCTAGGTTGTTCATTTAGGAGATAGTTAAATTGCATGGAGAATTGATATCCATTATTTTAGACGGAGGTACATAATTTTCTTCTCACTTCTGGTGTTTGTTTCAGAAATTTTTGGGTACTCAGGTGAACCTTAGTAATATTTTCCACCCTTAAATGAATGGACAAGCATAATGTACTATTCATACTTTGAAGGATATGCTAGGGGCCTGTGTGATTGATTTTAAAGGTAGTTGGGTTGACTATTTACCTCTTATTGAATTCGCTTACAACAACATTTATCATTCTAGTATCCAAATGGCTCCTTTTGAGGCTCTTTATGGTAGAAGGTGTAGGTCTCCTATTAGATGGTTTAAGGTGGATGAGACTGAGCTGTTTGGTCCTGACTGGGTTCACCAATCCATAGAGAAGGTGAAGATAATTAGAGAAATACTTAAGACTGCTCAGAGTCACCAAGAGTCTTTTAGGGATGTAAGGCAAAGGGAGTTGGAGTTTGAAGTAAGTTATTAGGCGTTCTTGAAGGTTTCTCCTATGAAAAGAGTCATATGACTTAGGAAGAAAGGAAAGCTCAGTCCTTGATATATTGGTCCATACCAAATTGTAAGAAGAATTGGGGATGTCGCTCTTGAGTTAGAGTAACTTGAAAATTTGGCCTCGATTCATCCTATTTTACGTGTGTCTATACTTAAGAAGTGTATGAGTGACCTTTATTTGATACTGCCTACTGAAAATGTTGTAATTACGAACTTGTTGTCTTATGAGGAAGTCCCGATTGAGATATTAGATAGGAAACTTTGTAGATTGATGTAAGGCCCCGCAAAGTTCCCTCGTAGTTTGAGCCATAGGGCATGTCGAGTGAGGTGTGATTCCGGCCCTAAAAGATTGAGAAATTTCTTCCTAAGAGAGTAATGTGTTAACCATATAGAATTTCTTTAATTTCTTCTTTTTGTCACATGGGAAATCTGATAAGTTTTCCATCGATATAAGATTTGCCCAAATCCAACTCTTGGGTAAGAAGTTATCGCTAATTTAAGCCTTAGTCGTAAAATTGCATCATTTAACTGCCTGGCGTGTCTCAGAGAGGGTTGATTTGGCAATTGTCAATTTTCAGTGGAACCCCGCGATAGTGGCGCGTCGCGGAGGAGTCCCAGGTCCCAACCAGTGGGAAAACACGATGGCTCCACATCACGGAGGCTGCTAATTTCCCAATTGTCAAATTCCAGTGAGCCACCACGATAAGTGGCGTGTCGCAGAGGTCAATGAAATCGGGTTCCAGTTTAATTTTTCTAGTTTCATACAAATGTTTAAAAGGGCACTTTGGACCTTTTCCAAGCCTATAAAACTGTGGAAACACTAAATCAAAGCCATTTACAAGTATCTTATGAGATTTTTCTCAAGTTTTCTCTCAACATAAATCCTAAGTGACCAAAACCTCTTCCAAGAATCTCAAAAATCCACCATCTATTTCCTAAATTGAGTCAAGATTTAAGGTTCCCAAGTCAAGGGCATCAATAACCCTCATTCTAGAGCACGAATAGAGTTCCAAAAGTGAGAATTCATCAAAAGCTTCTAATTCAAGGTATGTGGGGGTTTTGAACAAGGGTAACCCTTTCACCTTTGTGCCCAAAAGGCTATTTACATCATGAAATTCTTGAAATATATGAGTTTTTGTACATGAATTTGAATTAGATTTTTCACCCATTATTACTGAATGCATTAAATTGATATTTTCCATGAATTAAGAGTCAAATGGCATGATTTCTACATGTTTTCTTGAGTATTTACAGCTGGGTATAAACACCATGATTTTACTCCTTCATAAGCTAATATTTGCATTGTTGAGATATTGAGGCATATGGCTATATTGAGATTTTGAGGTAACTTACTGAAATTCCCAGATTTCCATATGATTTATGAATCTATATGCTATATATTATGCTTTTGATAAGCTTTAACTTGAGATTGAATAATGGGTTAGTAAGCCCTATTTGAGACTTGTGAAATTATGAATTCTTGTGCTATGAGCACCCACGTTTTGAGTATTTTGAGAAGATTGAGAAATGAATTGACCTAATGGTCCTTGAGCTTTGAAATCCACTTCACTATATAAGATTATCGATTTGATTATTGGGTTTGTGGTGAACATGTGATTATTCTAAAAGTGGATTTTTTATGAGATGAGCGTAGATAATCTAAAGGGAGTAGTATTTAGCACCGAGATGGTAAGTTACTATAATTTCTTACCCCAAAACTATGTGCCACCATAGGTTGGGCCTGAGTCTGAGTTTATGATGATTATGATTGAGCCCAAGGCCGAGTTTCATTTAGTGATCATGAGACCTAGGTTATACTCCCTGGCAAGAGTATGGCGCTCCTCCCCAATGTGGGGTCTCTTCCTTAGAAGGACAAAATTTTGGACTCCATGTAGCTCGTATGGTTTATGTCGGTTACGAGAACATCCCTTGACATTTAGACTTTGAGATCAAATACTTATTTTCCTTCCCTATAAGCTATTTTCCTAAATGGTTGAATTGCAAAGATGTTTCCCCAACTAAAGTATTTTCTTGATGTGAGTTATTTCCTAAATAAAAACATCTTCCCTTGTTATAGTACTTTTTATAAAGCCTTGAGATAAGTTGTTTCCATAAACTAGAATGCCTTTCCATTTGAGATGGAGTAATTTCCCTAAAGCTTGAGATGAAATATTTTCCTAAAGTGAATGAAATGCCTTCAAGTATGTTTTCAAGTTGTATGATTTTGAATTCCAAGTATATGAGTTCTAAATAGTTATGAAATATTAAGCATTGAAGAAGTTTTACTCTCCATGAGACTTGTGCATGAGTTGAAAGTATTGTTTAAAGTCCCTTAGCCTTTTGGTATTAAGAACAAGAGAAGATTTCAAATTTTGAGATTAAAATAATGACTCACGAGATTTGTGTTACATGCTCCATTCTACATGACTTATGAGCTTTATATTTTATAGTTTTTCAAGCCATGCGATTCATCTCATAATGCATACATAATTTGATTAAAGAAGATTGTTACTATTTTATTCATATGCAGTCACCCCCGCATACTCAGTACATTCCAAGTACTGATCCACATATAGGTCTATGTGCTACATTGTGTCATAATGTAGGTTCAGGGCTCAGTCCCAGCCTCGGCCGTGATTTTTGGAGTACCTTGCCTACGTTTTCTACAGTGGTGAGTCCTCATGATTCGAGGACCGATCTTCAGATATTTACCGTACTCGAGAGACTATGTTTTATCTTCAGTTCATTTCTAGTCAGTTGGGGACCTGTCCCAACAACTCTCTAGATTTTGATTTGTAGAGGCTTGTCAGACTAGTGTCAGACTTGTGACGTGTCGAGGGTTCAGTATTATGGTTTTGTTGAGATTTCTCTATATTGTGGTCTTATGGATCGAGTATCTTTTCCATATTTCTTTTTATGTGATATGACTATGCTAGTGTTAAGTCCACTCTTATCTTGAATTGAGTGTCATTGGTGAAAATCGGCTCTAAGGGTTAGCTTAGGGCTACTCGTAGCCTTAGGCACCATGTGACGTTTCGGGAGACGATTTTGGGTCGTTACAATTGAGGACAAAAGATATAGCTTCAGTGAAGGTTCTTTGGAGAAATCAAAAGGTAGAAGAAGCTACATGGGAATGAAGAAGATATGAAAGCCAAGTACCCATTCTTATTCCACATGTTAGATGAAAGTGACTAAGGTATGAGTTTTATTTCCCTCTTACTGCATTTCGAATTTATCATTAGATCCTACTATGTTCTTTTTAGTATCATGCTAAAAATGTCCTAACTCCTAATTTAGGGATGAATGATCTAAAGCGGGGATAGTATAAGACCCCATAAAATTTTGATGAATTTATTTTTAACCCTCATGTGTGTATAACGTTAATTTTTTACTTGAATTATGATTAGGAATGTTAAAGGGGTGTTTTAGGAATGTTTCAAATTTTTTGAAAGGGGTTTAGGGCCATTTTAGGAACTCGAGGCAACGAGGGTCCACGATAGTAGTATGCCTTGCCACTTAGCTTCCTCAATAAAAGCGTGGCACACTGGCTACCCTCTGTGATAGTAGCGTTTCACGCTGCTATATATTTTTCATTTAATTTTGTTTGTTTTCAACTTGGGGTGGGGGCTTTTGGGTCGTTTTCACTTTTAAAACTTCATAAACAATCCCCAACCCCAAAAAACCTAAAAAATTTATTTAGTTTTACATTGCTTTCTTCTCTCAAAACCCCTAAGTAAAAAAACTCAAGGATTTTCATTCTTCAGGCTCCAAACTTTGATTTTTCCTCAAATTTATCTAAATTTCAGGCATGTTGCTCATTCCCAAACTTGTATTTTACATGTCGCATTAATTAATCAATAATTATGTGTTTTGAATGATGGGTTTGAAATTGGATTGAGGGCTTTTGGTTGTTAATGGTTTAATTAATTTTCCCATTGTTTTGATGTGTTATTCCTGCTTTTAATTATGGATTTTGGAACTAAATTGGTGTATTATTATAATGGTTGGTTTATGCGCAAACTATTTTAATTTGGCTTTAAAGGGAATTGTGTAGCTCACCATAAAGATGTAGTCCTAGAAGGACAAACACTGGAAACCACTTTTTCCGACATTAGGGGTCTATATAACCATGTGTCTGGATACATATTATATTTTGGATGGCTATCGCCTGGTGTCTTTAGCATTTCTTTGGTACATGCGGCTAACATGGACCGGGGCTCTTTCGGCAGGGGGAATCAAACCCATATAGCCCGTGGGTGCCTTTAGGATGGAGCGAGTACATAGTTCAGGCTAATGTTTTGAACTATTATGTTAATTGACTATTGTCTCTATACCGACATTCTATATAAATATATATGTATAAATGTTGTGCATGTGGTTTATGACTGGATTTCGATAAATGTATTATTTTATCCATATTCCTTGAGTTACATGCCAGTGCTCTCCCCACTGATCGTCTCTGAATGCTGCATCATTTCATGATGTAGGACCGAAGGACTTTTCTATTACTTTTGTGCATTATTAGGTGATTGGGTACTTCTATTGATCAGTTGTGAAGTGGTAAGCCTCTATCCTTCGGAAGGCCCTATCATTTCACTGATCTTTCCTCATTATTGTAGTACTTTTGGGTTCTTTCTATCATAGTTGAGGGTATTTCCTGGCTTAGTTGGTATTTCTAGTTTAGAGGCTTTTATGGACAATATTGGGATGTTTTTGATGTGTTGTTTTGATTTTGATATTTCCTTGGGTTTATATATATATATATATATCCTTTATAGACTTATTTGGTTAAGGCTAAGAGGGTTGTCTCCATCCCATGGTAGGCTTGAAATCTCCCATCACAGCCAGGTTCGAGTCCGGTTCATGACATCTGTCCACAAATGGATTGAAATCCTTAGACCATGCATTTAGTTGCTGTTTGAACTTCATCTGAGCTTTCGCCACTTTCAAAAAAAAATTCTATATAAACTTGTACTCCAAGTAGACTAGTGGCATAGATGTTGAATCGATCGTCTCGATTGTGAGAGGTGTATAAATAGATCTAGATGTTGTAGAAGTACCCTGTGGAACAACAGTGACAAAAGTTAATGGCCTACCTGAAGTAATCTCTGATGTCTCTGGAGTAGTGTGAGACTGAGGGCCAAAATTTTGCAACTTGTGAACCCTCATCTCAAATTTTGTCTCCTCCCTTGTCTTCTTAATATCTTGCCTTTTTGACACTCTAACTTTATTGTACACCACACTGATAATTGGAACCTTTGCTAACTTGCGCAACTCTATAATTAAGCATGGAAAAGACAATATACTTGCAGTCTTGTGTTCCTAACAAATAGTTCATCAACTATAAACTAGTCAAAATTTATCTTCAACCCCTCTAGAAAACTCTCCACAATCACTTCTCTCTATGGGTTAAGATTTGCATTACCTTCATTCGACATCAATCTAAGTCTAACCATGACCCATCAGAACATTGCCTTGAAACTCAATGAAGATTTAGAGATCCTCTCCCTATTGTTCAGCCAAGATGGCTTACCATTGTTTATCAACACGCGTACCAACCATGGGCTTTAGGTAGATGTGGTAGTCATCTTGTGCTCAGGCTCTAGAGTAAGGGTGGGAGTAGTATACAGCTGACCGAAAAGAATTCGGTTGATAGTATGATCTGGAATTTTCACTATCACTCCCCTACCTGGAATTCTTATTCTATTCCGCATGTCTGCCATTTTTTTCCAACAATCCTTCTCTAATGGCACCTAGTAGTTAGCAAAAAATTCCCTAACAATGGTGGGGTAGTAAGACCCCGGAGGTGTGCTTAAACAATCAAGCCCATAGTCATTGAACTGTCTTTAGATATCTGTCATCCCAACCGCCAGAGCTTAGGAAATTTACTGGGATTCTTGTGATGGTTCCCTCGATAGGTCATTGCAAGGTTAATAGTTCGTCAAGTTAACCATCAGCCCTAACCAAAATAAAATATGAGATTTTTAAGATAGGCAAAGATTGTCACGATAGGTTTTCACCTAAGAAATGATCCATCAGTTATGACGTCAGCCCTTAACCATTACCTAAGAAGTTGATAAGTTGTGTGATGGGTGAAGCGATGTTCCATCACTAGAGCAACAGTTCGTTAGTCAATCCGTCAGGACTATTAGTGTACACAACCTTCTTTGAGACATTTTGTCGAATGTGTGGTGGATAAATGTTTTCTTACTTGAATGGAGGATACAATTCACTTAAATTTCATCGAGTTTGACCCACATAGTTGCATTATTGGGGTTACTCAGAATTCACCCCTAAATTTACTCTACCACAGTGTATTAAATGCAATTTTTCAACACAAACTAAGAACATAAAAGTAACACAAAAAATGAAAACATATGAATATAAAAACTAAAAATAATTAACAACTTACTCTAGTAATTTATTAAGGAAGGAACATACTTAAATGCAAATGCAATTATCAAACTGGACTTGTGTGCAAACTATGTGTAACAAAATAACAAAGTTTAGAGCAGGCAAAGGCAAAAGTGATTTAGTTTAAGTGATGGATTGAGTTGAGGTAAAGGATGGTTTAAATAGAAATGGGAGACGAAAATAGTGAGTAATGAAGAATGTATGTAATTTAAGAGTTATGAACGTGGGTTGGCAATATGAAATGGAAGGGTAATGGTGAACGCAGGTATTAATTCTATTCCCACATAGGGATGCTTTGGATCGGGTATTTGGTACCATTATAAGATAATTTTTGGCAAGTATAGAACATGGGGTGGCTCAATTTTTAAACTAGCACAAACTTACTGCGACGGTTTATGTGATGGTCCATCGGTGTGTTGACAGTCTAACTTCAAGAGAGTGAAATGATTTACTGATGTCGACAAACTTTACCAGGTACATGTTTGGATCATCACTTGGGAAAACTCATTCAAATTTAGAAGTCGATTAATTAAGCTAGTGATGTTAGGAGCCAATAAAGGTAATACAATTACTTTTGTAGCATTAGCTTCATCCAAGTCAGCATTATCGTCATCCAAGGCAAACTGAGTTGCAGTCTATTGGTGTCTTTTTCCTTGTGCTTGCTGATTATGACTAGTTGATGCACCATTATTTGCACACTGCCTATTTAATGGGTCAACCAACTCATCATCTCCCAGATCCTCATCGTCATTATTTTGCACATGATAGGGTACATCTGTATCTTGTTGGTTTAACTGGGTGGCGGCGAGTGCAACCAATCTTTGTTTCTCTGACGTTCTTCCATATTTCTCCTTAGCATTCTAAGGAGTTTAGGATCAATAGGTAATAGAAGTTCGTCTAAATGAAGAGTTGCGACATGCACAATTAATAGTATATAAACATAAAAGCAACAAATAAAAGTAAAATTAGAAAATGAGACTAAACGTTAGTTAACACACATAAACTTAATTGACAATCGTATTCACCGATAACAATATCGAAATTTAATATGCCCAAACTAAAACTCCCTTTTAAGAAGTGTAAGCGATCGTTGTCAAATATATAACCCAACAAAAATTTGGATCAAATCCCACAGGGAATAAGTTAATCAAGTTGTATGTAGTTCACTTGACAATTAGTCATCAACTTCCATGATACAAGGAGGGTTGTATTTTGAAATGAGTAATTAATTATGTTTGTATCAAAATACTGATGTAATTCTATAACGAATCAACAATTGAGAAGACACAAACTAGGATTATGTTCATCTTGGTGTTCAATCGCTTCAAAATTAGGACATATGAATTTGTACCAATGTATGCAATTATAGGGAAATCAATGTCAATTTTCCATCTAAGTGTTTCCCGACCTTCAAAGATGATTTTCACTTTAATTCTCTCAAACATAAAGTGATGATATGCTGATTTGATATAATCCCTAAGAGACTAATCTGGTTAAAGCATTAATATTAATTTAGAGGTTGAAAATAGTAAATTCTTATTACTAATCCCTTTTCCCAACATCAACTTCTTTACTCAAGCAAGTTAAGTTTTAGGGCTTATTCTAAAGTTTGCAAGCAATAGAACCCATTAAATTGAAGAGAAAAGTAATATAATCATAACTATCAATACAATTTGGACAACCCATAACCCTAGAAGTGAATTTATATCGAGGATCCCATAAGCTTAGTTATGGGGTTTTAGCCATTGACGACAAGAAAATAGATGAAAAAACATAAATTTATAAAATTAGGACTTACAAAGTAGAAATTCAGAAAATATATGTTCAAACCAAGAATGTTGTGTTTCCCACTCCAAAACTTATTTCTCTAGAACTAAGTACGTTATAAATCAGCTCCAAGTCAAAATATACCTATTCTAAACCCTAGACTAGGTACTTATAGGCTCCAATAAAGTGGAGGTTTGATTTTTAAATTTGGGTTGTTGTGTCACATTTGACGGCTTAGGTGACAGTCCATCAGGTAGGTAATGTCTTATCAAATGAATAGTCGCCCATCACTAGGTTGGATTTGTTTTGATGCGATCTTGACGCCTTCGGTGATGTTCCGTTGCTCGTCTGATGGGTTGTTAGCCTAAGTGTCACTTGGCTTGACTTTGCCATGGTTTCTGATTTAATATGACTACTTAGGTAATGGTCTGTCGTAGCCTTGATAGCCCGTCAGCTAGCCCGTCACCCAACTTTAGTTTTTCCCTTCTTTCTACTACTTGTTGACAAAAAGAGTGACGGTCATTCAAGATACTGACAGACCGTTAGTTACTACATCGCGACATCATTAGCTCAAAGTTTTCATTTTTTCTTCTCTTGAGTTTTATTTTTGAGAACAAACATAAAACACATTAAAACACCAACGATTGCTAGAAAACAAACAATTATCCATCACTAAAGATGCAAAATATACCGCGGTGAGCCAGTTCATTAAGCAAGTTATTTTTTGGGGAGGTTCTTGTGCTAAGTCTTATCTTAGAGGCAAGATTAATAGAGTATCTTATAAATCAAGAAACAGTTGGTTGTGTCAACTCTTGCCCATGGGTCATAACTTATTTTTTGAAAATCTTTGGGCTAAGTCTTGCCTCTAAGATAAGAATTATTGAACAACTTATAAATCAAGACATAATATGATAGTGTCAACTCTTTTCCGTGTGGCATAACTTGCTATTTAAAAGTCTTTGGGATATTGTCTCTAAGGCAAGAAATAAAACATCTAATTAATCAAGACACAATACAATAGTGTCAACTCTTGTCCATGGGGATTAATTTGGTGTTTGAAAGTCCTTGGGCTAAGCCTTACCTCAGAGGCAAGAGTTATAGAGCATCTCATAAATCAAGACACAATGTGGTAGTGTCAACCCTTGCCCATGGGGTATAACTTGTTGTTTAAAAGTCCTTGGACTAAGTCTTGCCTCTAAGGCTAGAGTTATAAAATATCTTATAAATCAAAACACAATGTGATGGTGTGAACTCTTGCCCATGGAGCTTAACTTGTTATTTGAAAGTCTTTGGGCTATGTCTTGCCTCTAAGGCAATGGTTAAAAAATATCTTATAAATCAAAAAATAATACATTGTCAACTCTTGCCCATAAAACGTAATTTGTCATTTGAAAGGCATTGGGCTAAGTCTTGCCTCTAATACAAGAGTTATAAAACATCTCATAAATAAAAAAATAATGTGGTAGTAACAACTCTTACCCATGGGACGTAGTTTATTGTTTGAAAGTCTTTAGCTAAGTCTTGCTCTAAGACAAGAATTATAGAACATCTCATAAATTAAAACACAATGTGGTAGTGTCAATTCTTGTCCATGAGGTGTAACTTATTGTTTGTAAGGAATCGAAGAAAATAAAAAAATAAAATAAAAATAATAAAAGTTGAGGAGAAAGAAAAAATAAAGAAAATATAATTTAAAAAATAAAAATCAAAGAAATAAAAAAATAGAAGTTGAGAGGAGAAAAGGAAAAAAAAATAAAGACTGAGAAAAAGAAAAAACAAAGAAAAAAACATAAAAGAAAAGAAAAGTAAAGGCTGAGAAAAATTAAAAAGAGAAAAAAAATATAAACCAAAAATAAAAAAAATAAAAGTTGTGATTTTTTTAATAAAAGGATAAAAGGAAAAATTAAAAAAGAGGAAAAAAATAGTTGAGAGGAGAAAAGGAAAAAAAACTAAAGGTTAAATAAAACTTTTTAAAAAAAACAACGAGAGAAAAAAAGTAAACACTAAAGTAAAATAAAAAAGAGTAAAAATAGAAGTTGAAAGATAAATAAATATAAAGAATTGTTTTGAAAATATTTTAGCTATAGAGGAGCAAATTGGTATTTGTCCTATACATAAAAAAAAAGGAAGACTAGTTTTGTAAAAATTTTTTATGGGGGACAAAAAAGTAAAGCCACCTACTATACAGGTCATTTTGTAGTTTACCGATGTGTCATAATATGAAAAATTACTATTGAGTTTTTATTGTGTGTGTTTTCAATTTTTTAGTTAATCCTTCTTTTAAAAAAGTTGACAGTAGGAAACTTTCAACTTTACTTTACTCTATACATAAGGGAGAATGAGGAGCTTTTGTAGTACTCACAAAATTATTTTTTCAATTTTATAAAGTTAGTGTTCTTTAATAATATCTAACTTTAAAATTTTGCTTTATTACTCTTTTATGTTACCCTTTTGTTTTTGTTAAATGTTACTTACTATCTTCACATAATTTGGTATATAAGAAAACTTTTAAGATTGTTATGTATAAGAGAGAATAAGATAAGATTGGTAATTTTCACAAAAAAATTTATGCAATAGAATTTCTACGTGCATCTATTTCTTTTCCCTACACATTTTTATTTTTTTCCTCATTCTTTATTTAATGATCATTTTCATTTGGTTAGTTATTTTAGCAATCACAGATATTTATTACTTTTTCCTATATTATGTTTTACTTACAAAAATTATATGTTTTACTCCTAATATATAATATATAATGTATAAGTGAATATATATATGTGTGTATATGTATGTATGTATGATGTATGTATGTATATGTTACTACTATATATTATCAATTTTTTGTAGTCCTCTCAAAGTTATTACAGTAATTTTAATGAATTTCTTAATCCTCTAAAATTCGTGGCATGTGATTAATAAAGATGAAGCCCTTCTTGCCACATGGACCTTTGCACTTGGTGGTGTATTATAATATGAAAAATTACTATTGAGTTTTTCCTTGTGTTTTTAATTGTTTAACTAATTTTTTATTTTTCCAAAAAATTAACTACTTTACTTTATTCTATCCATAAGGGCTAGTGAGGAGCTTATGTAGTACTCACAAGGTTATTTTGTCAATTTTATAAAGTTGGTGTTTTTTTAATAAGATCTAACTTTAAAAATTTTTTTTATCACTCTTTTATGTTAACCTTTATTTAGTTAAATACTAGTCAAGTATACGTGCGTTGCATGTGTGTATCACATGATTAATAAAAATTATATAGAAAAATATAATACTAAAATATTTAATTAATGTTGAAATAAATTTAATATTTGTTTAACGGATGAACAAAGAGTGTATTACATTAGCATAATAGCTAAATTTGGTATATTCTAAACATGCAAGGTTGATGAATTTTTAGTTTAAACAATTTTGTACGTAATCTTCACATTTCCTTGTTTTTGTCATTCTTTTAACATGTCGAGTCCTATTAAGAATAAAAAATTTCATTCCATGAGGAATCCCTATAGTTGAGCACCGACCACTAGAATTAATATTGTCTCCATTTTCTAAGATTTTCTAAAATTTGATAAAAGAAGCATATTCAGGGAACAAACTTCTTGGAGTCTAAACTTATCGAGGAAGCATAGTTTTCTATTAATTTTCCATATCAAGTGTAGGTCTTCTGTATTTGTTGTGCCTCAAGGTATTGTTATGCCAATGATATTAACCTATCTTTCTTTTTAAGTTTAATCTATATCTATATCTATAATCTATATGTATAACATATTAAAAGTGTGAAGGTTAGAAATGTTATTTGAACTTAAATACTAAATCTATTTCATAAGTTAGTTTCCCGCTCAAATTCGCACCCCCCTCCAAATGGTATCAGAGCCCAGTAATTTAAAAAAGTACAGCAGTGAGATATATGTTGTATATGTTAATTAGTTATGAGAAGACCATATAAAAACAGAGAAGCTTTTAGAAAAATTAAAGAATCTTTAATTAGTAATTACTCAGAATATACAAGTCTAAATAAAACAAAAGAAAACCCACAAATATTAGCCTACCTATTGACATTAATATCTAGTATTGAAGCAAAATTAATAATCCACTTAAAATCTAGGAGAATGAGACACCTACCACCTAATTATGATAAATTTAGATTTAGATATCCACCAAGATATTATAAATATAATTTAAATGAATAAAGTACAAAAATACAAAGAATTAAAACAAATTATTTCTGAAAAACGTAAAGAATTAAAAATAAGAATAGAAAGACTACATTATAATATATTTGCCGGAGTTAGTGAACACTCAATAAATACACAAAAAGATGAAATATCAAAATTAGAATCACAAATAGACAGTTTAGAATATATATACCAACATGAACTATTCACAATAAAATGAACAAAGAAGAATTTATAATAGATGAAAAAATATATGAAAATTACGAAGGATTAAAAATAAAAATAGTATTTTCTAATCTAGGAAGAAGATATAAGAAAATAGGTGAACATTTATATCTAATGTTATAAAAAGAAGAATTAAAATTAGAAGATAAATTGACAGCAATGGTAAGAATAGAAAGAGAAAATGAAGAAATAGATAGAAAAAAGGAAATAGAAAAAATTAAACAACAAACTACAGAAGAAATACGAAAAATAGAAGAAACTAAAAATAGCAGGATTGCTGAATTAGAAAAAGAACTACAAATGTTAAAAGATTTGTATGAACAAAGACAAAAAGAAAAAGAAGAAAAAGATAGAGAACAAAAATTATTGAGCGAGATAAATCAATTTAATGAAAAATTGGAAATAGAAAACAAAGAATTAGAAATAAATAATATAGATGTTGAAGAGACAGATAATTATGATTCAGAAGATAGTGAAACATATACAGAAATATTAACAAATACAAAAAATTTAGAAATCAATGAAAAACAAGAAGTAATTAATGAAAAAAACTTAGAAAGTACCAACACAGAAATAAATACTCTTGATAAAAAAGAAGATGAAAATATAATACCTAAAACAGCAGAAATAAGAAAACCTATATATTATAAAAGTAAATTTAAAAAATACAATGAATATGACAAATGGACACCAAAACAAATAGTTAATAAAAATTATAACTTTTTAGACCTAGACTGTGTAATAGATACAGAAAAAATAATACAATTATGGATAGGATATATGACAAAACAATTATTAGATAATAATATAAATATAACAGATGCACCAGAATATATAGAAAGAACACTAATAGGATCAGTAAAACTATGGTTTTCAAATTTAACTGAAAATAGCAAGAAAGTATTAAGAGCTAATAAACCTATAGAAGGAACATCATCAACAACAACTAAACTAACACCTACAGAATTATTAAAAAAATATGAAGCAGCTATAAAAGATGAATTTGGTAGTATGACAACAATAGAAGAAGAACAAGATGAAGAAAAAGATACAAATAGGAATTTAATGTTAAAATTAGCAATATGTAATATGTGTTATATAGATAAATATACTTGCGCATTTAAAGAATATTATTATAAAGGAGCATATAATATAGAAGAAAGTAAAGAGATAATAAAATCATATTTTAATAAATTACCCGAACCATTTAGTTCAAAGATAATAAAAAGTTGGGAAGATGCAAAAATAGTAGATACGTTAGGAGCAAGAATAAATTTTTTACAACAATGGTATAGAAACTTATGTGAAAAATATAGAGAAGAATTAAAAATGGAAAAAACATTAATAAGAAATTTAGCATGTTGCAAAAATAAAACAGCACCCCAATTTGGATGTGAAGAAAGATATTATAAGAAAAGAAAAAGACATAAGAAATATAAGAAATATAAAAAATCAAAATATAAATATAAGAAACCAAGAAAAAGATATTATGTAAAAAATTATAAATACAAAAGACCATATAGAAAGAAGAAATCTATAAAAGAATGTACTTGTTATAATTGTGGAAAGTTAGGACATTTAGCTAGAGATTGTAAATTATCTAAAAATCCAAAAAATAAACAAATATCAGAAATAAAAATAGATAATACCGAATATATGCAGATAGATTATATAGATTATGAATTAGAAAGTGAGGATAGTGTATATGAAATTTCAGAAAACGAAACAGATAATGAAATAGATAGTGAACTAGACGAATCAAATGACTGAAGAAGATATAAAAATAATAACAAAAAAAGAATATTTAAATGATGAAGGAACGAAACAAAAAATAATATTTGAAAGTAACATATTTGATGAAATAAAAGGAAAAGAATTAGATTTAAGTGTAGAAAAAATATTTAAAATACCAACAATAAAAAATATTTTTACTAGGAAAAAGGACGAATATTATGTAGTATGCCAAAAAGAACATGTAATAGACTGTAGATATGCAAAAGGCAAAGCTAGTATACCACTAGTAACAAAAAGAATAATTAATAAAAAAATAAATGATATAAAAAGTAAAGGAGATCCAATAAAATATGTACACCTCAGAGGTACAGAGATATTAATAAAAGCATGTTTTAGAGAAGGAATAGATACACTAATAGAATTATATTTAGCAGATGATAGAATTATAAAACCTATAGAAAAAAGCATAATAACTGCCGTAAAAGGAAATCTAATATATCAAAAATTTAAATTTATAATAAGTGCAAATTATTCAGTAGCGGTAACAGATAAAAATATAGATAAATCACTAGTATTATATTGGAAAATATCAGGAATAGAATTAACCCCAGGAAGTAAAATATTTATAGCAAGATGCAAAAATTTATATGTATTAACAACAAAACATAAAATAACAGGAAAAAATAAGATTAACAAAATACGAATAGAAAGTCCATTCGAACAAATTGTAAAAACAATAGATTATAATGATTATAGCTATAGAGACATAGATATAGAAGAAAATTTAGAAATAGTAAATGATAGAATAAGTACAACGAAAAGAATAGCTGATGAAAAACCAGAATCATCAAGCTCATAAAAAAGAACAAGTTATGAAATAAATTCAATATAGCAGAAAAAGAAATAATAATAGGAGTTAGAAAAATAAAAATAGAATTCGAAGTAAAGGAAGAAATGCAAAAAGCAGATATAATATTAGGAATAAAATAGTTAGAACAAGTAAAACCATATAATATAGAACATACACAATTAACCTTAACATATAACAAAGAAAAATTATTCTTAAGAAGAGCCTTAACATAAAAATAAAAATATATGTATTAATGAAGATAGTAGTAGAAGGATATTACAGTAGATATTATACGCCTATGATAGATACAGGAGCAGAAGCTAATTTATGTAGATATAATTGCTTACCAGAAAGTAAATGGGATAAATTAAAAACACCAATAATAGTTAAAGGATTTAATAATGAAGGAAGCCTAATTACTTACAAAGCTAGGAATGTAAAAATGCAAGTATGGGATAAGATATTAACAATAGAAAAAAATTATAATTATGAACTAACATCAAAAGATATACTTTTAGGAATGCCATTTTTAGATAAATTATACCCACATATAATAACTAGAACTGATTGGTGGTTTACAACACCATGTAAACAGAAAGTGAGAGCAAAAAGAGTTAATAATAAAATAAGAAAGAAAACTGATTGGATAAAAGGAAGTGAAAAAATTACACAAAAGTTAGAAAATATAAAAAATACTGAAGATACAATAGAACTAGTAGTATTTTCGATAAATAAAACAGAAATAACTATATTTTCAATAAATAAGATAGAGATAATTAAGAAAAAATTAAAACAATTATACAGTGAAGATCCATTAAAAGGATGGAAAAAACATAAAACTACTATAAAAATTGAATTAATAGATAAAAATAGTATAATAAACCAAAAACCATTAACATATACTTTTGACGATTTAAAAGAATTTAAAATGCATATAGATGAATTATTAGAAAAATAATATATACAAAAAAGTAATAGTAAACATAATAGTCCAGCATTTATAGTAAATAAACACAGTGAACAAAAAAGAGGAAAAAGTATGATGGTTATTGATTATAGAAATTTAAATGCAAAAACTATAACATATAATTATCCAATACCAAATAAGATATTAAAAATAAGACAAATACAAGGATATAATTATTTCAGCAAATTCGATTGTAAATTAGGATTTTACCATCTAAAGTTAGAAGAAGAATCTAAAGAATTAACCGCATTTACGGTACCACAAGGATTTTATAAATGGAACGTATTACCATTTGGATATAAAAATGCACCAGGTAGATATCAATATTTTGTGGATAATTATTTTAAATAATTATCTAATTGTATAGTATACATAGATGATATATTATTATATACAAAACTAAAGAAGAACATTTAAAATTATTGGAACAGTTTACAGATATAATAGAAAAATAGGGAATAAGTCTAAGCGAAAAGAAAGCTGAAATTATGAAAAATCAGATAGAATTTTTAGGAATACAAATAGATAAAAGTGGAGTAAAAATGCAACAACATATAGTACAAAAAATAATAAATTCAAAAGAAGAATTAGATACAAAAAAGAAATTACAATCATTTTTAGGGTTAGTAAACCAAGTAAGAGAATATATTCCAAAATTAGCAGAAACTTTAAAACCACTACAGAAAAAATTAAAAAGGATGTAGAATATAACTATAATGAAGAAGATAAAAAACAAGTTCAAAAAATAAAATTACATTGTAAAGAATTACCAAAATTACAATTTCCAGATGAAAATAGAAAATTTATATACATAGTAGAAGTAGATGTTAGTGAATATAGTTATGGAGGAGTACTTAAATATCGATATGAAGCAGAAAAAACAGAATACCATTGTAGATACTACTCAGGTACGTTCAATGAGACAGAAATAAAATGGGAAATAAATAGGAAAGAATTATGTTCATTATATAAATGTTTGTTAGCATTTGAGCCATATACTGTATATAACAAATTTATTGTACGAACAGATAATACACAGGTACGCTGGTGGTTAACAAAGAAAATACAAAATTCAGTTACAACGAAAGAGATTCGGAGACTAGTTTTGAATATATTAAATTTCACATTTATAATTGAAGTGATCATTACTAACAAAAATGTTATTGCAGATTACATATCAAGACAAAGCTACACAGACTGAATAATAGAAGAAGATACTCTAGAAAAAATACTCAACACCCTAATTACGCTTTCAATGAAAGTGGACAGTATGGGTAATGAGATAGAAAAGCTAAAGACTAATGAAGATAAACTGAAGTCTATAGCTACAAATCAGCTAACTCAGCAGTGTGCAGAGCTATGTCGATCGGAAAACATTAAAGTTCCAGAGCTATAAGGAGACGTTGGGACACTCCATAAAACCCATAACATTTATCAATCTACTTCTGCAGGTACAAGCAAAGGAGTTAGTCGACCAAGATACCAGAATATGAATATGAATAAAATATTTGAAAAACCATTTACACCAAAAACACAAAAAGACCATTTGTTCATACCCCCACAAATTACCACATACCGGGATAGCCTAAACCAACATAAAAAAGTTTACAACTACACAGCCCAGAAATACATAGAAAATATCTATAGAGTACAAACTTTTCTAAACCTTAACCCCAGAGCTACAAATACCAAAGGACCAAACACCAACTATATAACCCAAAAATTACAAGGATAAAACAAGCTAATTGCACTACCCAAAACTAACCCAAGCCTAGTAAAAACTTGCTTTGACTATGGACTATTAAACACCATATACACCCAAGACGGAGAAGAACTAACAGCTATGGAAGAATTACACAAGATATTCACCACCTACAAAAGGATAACAAAAGGAAATTTATTTTATATAAAGTGTTATACTGCACCAGCAGAGATATTATATGACAAAATAAAACCAGTTATACAAGTTGTAAAAATAGGACTAACCTGAGATATGATCATACCATAAGATATTACACAGCAACCGGAGATACCCAGAATTGAGATACCCAATTTCTATGCAAATAAACGACTTATTGGACTAGCTACAATTATCCAAGAATTAGCAAATAATTATACTAATGAAAACCCAATATGGAGCTATTATTCGAGAGATCATCAAATGATTTACTCAAATTCAAAAGAACTACGACAAGCAGATATGGAAGATGTCAGACAATGGATAATGACATTACTTAACCCAGAAAAACAATCTACCGCAAGAGCAATTAAAAAAGGATTTATTTCAGATGGACCACTGACAAGATATTGTAAAATAATCGGACACAAATATCCAGATCACCAATGTTCAAGATGTAATGGAGAAGATAACATTATTCCAGAAGTACATCTAGAATAAAAATCAAGAAGACAAAATGCCACCTGGAAAGATAAGAAGCAATAATGGAGATATAACAGATATGACAACATCAACGGAAGACAAGATATTGGATCATTTATGTTAGAATCATTGTATAGATTTTTTAGTCTTTACGTAAATTTGTTAAGATTGTAAATTAGCTTTTATGTAGATTTGGACTTTTCCTTTTTAGCCTTTAAAGGCTATGTATAGGCTTTTTAGGTTAGGTAGCCTTTTTTACCTTTCTTAATAGCCTTTTTGACTTTACAATTAGAATTTTTAAAACGTGTAAGGATATTATAAAAATTTCTCTATAAATGAAGGAAACCGAAGGCATTGCAAAGCAAGCCTTCATGTGTTGAAGCAACACTCTCTCCAGTCCACAAATAAATATTTTGCTCAGTTAATTAAAAAACAGACATATTTCAATGGAAAAAGCTATGGAGGAACAAACTTCAGAAATATCAAAACTACCCGAACAGGTATATTTATTTATGATTATGAATAGCTAAATTCATAATTCCCAACAATCATGATATGATAAAATAAATTCATATTAGTTACTTTATAGTAGAATTATTCGAAGAATAATATGTTAAGAAGTTTATTAGCAAAGAGGAAACGGAGAAAAATCCCTAAGAACTATGCCATCCTAAAGGTGAAACCAATGAGGCAAGAAGCCGTGGCGGGGAGTAACCAGAGTAGAGGCGCTGTTTAAGGAAAAAAGTATTCAAATTACCATGCTAATAGTGACCGAAGAACATGTTATTTAAGAATAATCTAGTATATAGTAATCTAAGATGACCATATTTTGTTATGTACATGGTTGAAGGGAATATTTTGAAAAAAACAATTTTATGAAAATAAATAATTATTTATCTGATGTAATGGTAGATAAATTTAAAATACTTATTTTGTATGCACTTTAAGATACAAAAGTAGTAGATATAAGAAAAATCATATTAGAAAAAGCATTTGGTAAATATTACATGACTATAGTAAATTATATACCATACCTACCTAACTACTCTTACAAATACTTACCATGATAAATTACATAAAATTTTTAGAAAAAGATATGAGAAATATACAGTTACTAGAAAAACAGATGAAAATAAATATAGACAAATACATGGAAAATAAAGATATAAAATATATAGAATTTCTTAATAAAAATATGCAAGAACTACTAAGGCTAAAACAAACAACTATAAAATATTATAATAAAATCAATTTTAAAAGATAGATCATCTAGACTATCTTAAAGTTTTAATCTTATATGTACTTAAAGATATAGAAATTATGGACATTAAGAAAATAATATTAGAAAAAGTAATAGACTATGAAATTGAAACCATAAACTGGATAGAACAGTTATACCAAGAAATTTACCCAGAAGGATATTATTCAGACTAAGAGATGTTAGAATATATTAGAAAAACTAGATAAAATCAAGATAATCTAAATAATGAAATTAGTTATAAAAACCGAATTAGAAAAATAATGGAAAATCTAAAAGAAAAATTAATATGGATAGAAGAAACCTTAGAAAATTTAGAAAAAAGTACATGTAATAGTTTATATAATTTAAAAAACTCACTACGAGAAGAACAACACAAGATATAAATAACATAGAAAATCTAGAATTAGATATACATTACAGTACAGTTAGGATAAATTATTATACAGAAATTTGTAACTCTGCAATTACTATGGGATAAAATAATAAACCAAACAAACTAATGAATACATCTTACGAAAAAAATAAATCATTAAAAGATATTAAAACAAAAATTAAGAAATATCCACGCACAAAGAAAAATAGATTCATTATATATATACTAAATCTATTTCATAAGTTCGTTACCCGCTCAAATCCGCATAACTCTGCAATTACTACAGGATAAAATAATAAACCAAACAAACTAATGAATACATCTTACGAAAAGAATAAATCATTAAAAGATATTAAAATAAAAATTAAGAAATATCCACGCACAAAGAAAAATAGATTCATTATATATATACTAAATCTATTTCATAACTGCTGAGTTAGCTGATTTGTAGCTATAGACTTCAGTTTATCTTCATTAGTCTTTAGCTTTTCTATCTCATTATCCAAACTGTCCACTTTCATTGAAAACGTAGTTAGGGTGTTGAGTATTTTTTCTAGAGTATTTTCTTCTATTATTTCAGTCTGTGTAGCTTTGTCTTGATATGTAATCTGCAATAACATTTTTGACAGTACTGATCACTTCAATTATAAATGTGAAATTTAATATATTCAAAACTAGTCTCCGAATCTTTGGGACACTCCATAAAACCCATAGCATTTATCAATTTACTTCTGCAGGTACAAGCAAATTTTTCATGTATTTGTCTATATTTATTTTCATCTGTTTTTCTAGTAACTGTATGTTTCTCATATCTTTTTCTAAAATTTTTATGTAATTTATCATGGTAAGTATTTGTAAGAGTAGTTAGGTAGGTACCCTTCATTAAAAGTTTTACTTTAGACAAAATCGTCTTTGCACTATTGTTTCCTAATATTTAAGAATTGAAAAATAATTAAATATATTTATAGTAAAACCTTTAAGTCATTAGAATTAATGACAACTAATATTTCTTTTATTAGTTTAAGAATTCTAAACCAACTAAATTTGATATTAAGAAGATTGGAAAAATCTAACAATCAATATAAAAACGTTAGAATAAGAAAAATTTAAGAAGTATCAAATTTAAAATTTTTTTAAGTAAAACAAGAAAAATTATCGTACCACAAATATAGTTCAAATTGATGTGTCTCTGACAAATGCAAAAGTATTGATCCATCAACCAGTTGAAACTTCTTATGGTAAAATATATATGTGCTTACACTAAAATATATATTTATGTTTACATTATTATATTAAAATATATGTTTATGTTTACATTATTATATTAAAGTATGAAGAATCTTTGAAAAGTAATTTTATTTTTTACACATCATTAAAAATCTCCGCAATAAATAAAATTATTTAATTTTAAATAATTAATTATTATACGTGCGAGGCAGGTGCGGTTAAACTAGTCTCTTACAGAAATACAGAATAAGAATGTATACAGTAGACCTTTGTGGTCAGACCCTTCTCCAAACCTTGTATATAACGTGAACTTTAGTAAAGCAGATTGCACTTTAGATAAATAGAAGAAAAAACAACCATGGCATTTACCATTATCTTGTATATTAATTTTATTTATACATGTTAGCTGATTCCTATACTAATTTAACACTTGGAAGAGATGCTTTATAATTTTTCTTGCATCGCGCTAGCAGATGTAGAAACTAAATATCTTTGTTTTCCTAGGTAGAGGAAGACTTTATTAATATTAATCAAGTTTTTGTTTTTCTTCTCCTTCTACACTCCTACACATCAAAGAAGATCCAACCTTCTATGTTTATTTTTTTCATGCATATACTCAATTGCGCGAACATTTAAATCAAGGTGTAATATCATACATGACTCAAAACTATACCTGTAAAGTGTTAATGACATTATTACAGTCCTGAAGAAACTCTTCCTTTCAAAAGAACATGTGTTATTACCCTAGAAACTGCAATTTATCTTTGCTTAGTTTCATAAAGAGTACTTATTTGCAATGCATCAAATAGTTAATTCTATAACCTACAATAATTATATTTCCAGTTGAGAAAAGAAAATGCGTGACATTTATTCTTTCAAGCTGATTTTCTCTACCTTTATTTTCTCCTAAAATATCATGTTATTTCTTTAATTTTATTGATTTGTTCTTTGTGAGCAACTTTTAACTAAAGTTTCACGTTTGTTTTATTTTTTATAATTTTTTCTTTTGGTTCTATGGGACATACCTCTAAATTTCTTCTTAATCCTTGTTGCAATTGGTGAGCCTCTTAAGAAGATTTCCAGGTTTGCTTCTCCTTTCATTGTTTGTCATTTTAGAGTTTTAATGCCGCTTCTTTAAAATATTACACTTGCTATATTTCTCATCCTAAGTGTAAACAAAAATAAAGACAATAGAAACTCTTCATTACTACGTCAAACAAAATTTATCTGATATTTTTTTTTTAGTATAAAAGGGCAGCCCTGTGCACTAAATCTCCCGTCATGCGCAGGATCCGGGGAAGGATTCCACTACAAGAGTGTATTGTATGCATCGTTATCTAGCATTTCTGTCAGAGGGTGTTTCAAGACTTGAACTCGTGACCTCCTGATCACATGACAGTTACTCTGAGGCTCCCCTTTAATATCTAACAAACAAACGACAGCATACATATTTTGTGTAATGAGTTTTGCCTTCGTCGCTAGGTTCTTGTGCTTATCACAATTCTGAGTGAATGCACAATTGTAGATGTAAAATAATTTTAATGACTAAGTTTAGAGAATCATGGCTATATGAGTAGTTGGAGCACAAATGTTGGAAGAACCACTCCAAGGAAAAGAGTATGAAAATTTCTTTGCAGTTCACTCTCTATTATTTTACTATTAATGTAATTATATTGACGAATATAAATCTGTTTTGAGACTTTACACCTATATTATATGAATCAAAATGATTATGAAATGTTTCATGAATTGAAATATCTAAGAGCCGACATGTTACAAACTTTTTCATTGAAAATTAGATGTTGAAAATGAAAGAAGTATCTCGAAGTGCAAGAAAATCTAAGCATTTGATGTGTGGGACTCACCCAATCTTCACAACAACACCTTGCCCAGGAGAACATGAAGAAAAATCAATTGTCGTTATCTCATTTTTGGTATCTGTATTATAGATTTCGGAGTTGAGCAAGCACCCGATTGTTAAGGATGTTTTTGTTTAGGATTTATTGCGCTCATTTTCTTACCAAATTTAAGTTTTACTTATTTTGCAAGAAAAATAAAAGTAATATCATAATTATTTTTACTTTTACTGAAAGTTAAATATAAAACTTTTCCATATTTGACAAACCTCTTTCTCGGAGGAAAAGACCCCTTCTCATACAATAACACAATAACATCCACAAGGTACTCATTAAAAAGTCTTTGTCTAGGGAGATTTCTTCCAATAAGTTTAATGTTTTTTTGATATTAGGTTTTATAATATGCAGGCTGATTGGCCAAAACATATAATAATTTAATGCTTTTTAGGATAATTTTCTTTGTCGTCTAATTTATTGTCTTAAGGTTTGCAAACTTTAAGCTTCCACATCACGCCCTCTCAATTTCAAACCCAACAAGTGGTATCATAGCCTACGGTTCAAAGATTCAGTGATTTGGTAAAACGAGGTTGAAGACAAGCTCAAGGTGGTTCAAACCAATTTGCAACCAATTTGATGATAATGAGGATTTTTGTCGAACTACATGTGGAGAACAAGTTTCAACCATATTTTCAATATTCCTGCTGCTGCATCTTTAAAAATAAAAATAAAATATTACTTTTAAGCCAATTTTTAACCATGATATTTTAAATCTTATTTTTAACTATGGCAAGCAGCAGTGATGAAGACTATGTGAAGAAAAAAGATCAAAGGTGTGAAGAACGAGGATCAAGTGAAGAAAATCAAACCAAAAAGGAGAAATTTGTTAGGATTTTTTGCCCTGATTTTCTTACCAAATTTAAGTTTTACTTTTTCTTGCAGGGAAAATAAAAGTAATACCATAATTACATTTACTTTTCCTGAAAGTAAAATATAAAACTTTTTCATATTTGACAAACCTCTTTCTTGGAGGAAATGTTTTGGAACTCTATAAATAGAAGACTCCTTCTTATACAATAACACAATAGCATCCACAATTTAGTTGTTAAAGAGTCTTTGTTTTGGGGAGATTTCTCCCAATAGGTTTAATTTTTTTTCAATATTAGGTTTTATAATATGTAGGCCGATTGACCAAAACATATAATAATTTAATGCTTTTTCGTATTATTTTCTTTCTCGTCTGATTTATTGTCTCAAAATTTACACATTTTAAGCTTCCGCATGACCCACTCTCAATTTTTAACTCAACAGTTTTCCTTCCTAGCAGTTTAATTGGCTACCACTAGATTGTAGTATTAGTTTTGTTTTGTTTTCTTTACATTAATATGACTATTTTCAAAGTTATTACAAAGTCCTGTTTACTCATTAAATTATCATGAATCTATCAAGCATCTTGTTTACATGAGCTCAAACATAAAACACAAAAGTTAGAGAATTTTACATGGCAGTACATATCTTACATAATCAATTATAAAAATAGCCTAACTATTGCATCATTTTATAAATATCATCTTTTATTCCACTTTTATCATTTACATAAAAATCAGTATAATAATTAATTATGTAAATAATTAATTAAAGAAAATTGTGCTAAATTAGAAAATATAAATATATAATCTTTACTATGCAGTAAAATTCTCTTTCTTATATTCAATGCAAAGTAATAAAATGATGAATTAAAGAAAGTTACATTTATTCTTCTTTCTCATAATTTTTTATATTTTTTCTTTAATGTTATTTTTATCTCGACAACTTCTAAACTTATTTTAAATAAATTTCAAATATATTACACTGTGATTAATTTCTATCATTTTATGATATATATATATATATGCAAAATTTTAATTATATATTTATAATATCTACTGTCATATATGTAATACACCAAATATATGAACTTTATACGTAATAGATGAAATTAAATAATAATAATTGTAGATATTTTTAAAATATCTGGTACCTAACTGATAGCTTAGCTCTTTCTCTCTCTTGAACCCTCCACTCCAACGTCATCTATGACGTGACCCATTCTACTCCGACGCCGGCGACAGGTAAGTGTACACCCTATATCTCTTCCTCTTTGGTCTCTCTCTCCTCCTTTCTCTCTCTCCCTTTTTTTCAAACTTTTTATTACTCTTGCGGCAAGATAGGGTTTTTGCCGGCGTCGTCAGTGTGCAGCACCGTCCATAGGCGAGAGTCGAGTTGATTCGATGACAGTCGGTGGTCACTTTGGCGTGTCCAGATTAACAGGCTTTGCTCGTCCAGATCTGATTTCGGCGATATTCTGATGAAGCTCCGTCGATAATATTTCGGCAACGAATTTCTACATCAATTTGCTGGAATCCATCATAGCGCACAAGAGATGAAGACTTGGTTTACAAGTGTATCTCATTGACTTTTAACCTTTTATATTTATTTTCTCTTATTATTCCGTGTCTCTTGACTTTTTTTTTTTTGGGACTGACTACTTTCTTGTATTGGTGGCTATTGTTTGGTTGTTCTAGGTGTTAGGCCGGATAGTGTGCTTTGTGTGTGCCTTCTATTTTTTATTGTTGTTTTTATCTTTGTTATTATTTTTTGAGTAGTGGCTTTGGAGGTTTATGGTAGGATAGGGTTATATTGGGGGGTTGGGGCTGAGGGCTATTTCAGGGGTAGCGGAAGAGAGAAGGGTAGGGGTGGGAGTGGGGTCAAGGTCTGGTATTACAGAAGGTTTCGGGTATGCGGTGAGGGGTGGTAGAGGTAGGCATGTTGAAAAAGATGATAGGTTGAGGCCTTAAGGGTAGGGTCTTGGAACATAGGGACCCTTCATCGTAATTCCATAGAGCTTGTGAAGATTCTTAGAAAGAGGAAGATCAATATTGCGTGTGTCAAAGAGACCAAGTGAATAGGGTCTACGGTTAGGGATATAGATGGATACAAGCTGTAGTACTCAGGAAGTGAGAGACATAGGAATGAAGTAGACATATTAGTATATGAAAGTCTTAGAGGGCAGGTAGTGGAGGTTAAGAGGGTTAGAGATAGGTTGATGATAATTAAGTTGGTCAAAGGGGGTTTACTTTGAATGTGTGTAGCATTTATGCACCACAGACGGGCTTGGAAAAGGAGGAGAAAAATATATTTTCGGAGGCTTTGGACGAGGTGGTGAGAAACGTGCCTAGCTCTAAGAAGATTGCTATAGCAGGGGATTTCAGTAGGCATATCGGGGTATTTCTAGGAAGCTATGACGATGTGCATGGAGGTTTTGGTTTGAGGGAAAGAAATAAAGAGATAGCTGCTCTGTTCGATTTTACAAGGGCCTTAGGTTAGTGGTAGTGAATTCGAGTTTTCCAAAGAAGAAGAATCCTGATTACCTTTCAAAGCGCGATAGCCCAGACCCAAATTTACTTTTTATTGCTAAGAAGGGGGGTGGAGGGATAGGGCATTATGTAAGGATTTTAAGGTCATTTCGAGTGAGAATCTTTTGACCTAGCACAGGCTTCTAGTAATGGACTTGGTTATCAATAAGGGAAATAAGAGGAGGGGCGAGGAGGGTCGACCTACAATTAAGTAGGGTGGCTTGACGCCGGTTAGTGTGCTTGAGATAAGAGAGAAGATAGTGGGTATAAGGGTATGGAAGTATAGAGGGGACGTGGATGGTATATGGATAGGGTTGCCAGTTGCATCAAAGAGATAACTAGAGAGGTGTTGGGTGTCTCTAGGGGTTGGGCTGGAAAACATCAAGGAGACTGGTGGTGGAATGAAGAAGTTAAGAAGAAAGTGGAGATTATGAAAGAGGCTTATGCTAAGTTGGTTGAGAGTAAGTATGAGAAAAAGAAGAGGGTGAATAGGGAGGAGTACAAGTTAGCTAGGAAAGAGGCTAAGTTAGTAGTTACGGCTGTTAAGAAAGCAACATTTGAAAGCTTGCATGTGGGGTTAGAGGAGAGAGGCGGGGAAAAAAGGTTGTATAAGCTTCTAAGGCTAGGGATCGGAAGGTTCGTGACCTCGATCAAGTAAAGTGCATTAAGGTGGAGAATGGTAGAGTATTGGTGGACATTCACATTAAGAGAAAATGACAGTTGTATTTTCATAGATTCTTGAATGATGAGGGGGATAAATAAATTGTGTTAGGGTATCTAGAACACTAAGAGGAGGGCCGTGATTTCAGTTACTGTAGATGTTTTAAGGCGGAGAATGTCAGAGAGGATATTCGAAGAATGCGAAGGGGTAGGGCAACAGGGCCTGACGAGATTTTGGTAAATTTTTGGAAGTATACTGGTGGGGCAGGTTTAAGGTGGTTGACTGAATTGTTTAAAGACATTTTCAAGACTACAAAAATGCCTAGGGCTTGTAGATGGAGTACTATGATTAATTTATTTAAGAACAAGGGTGATATCTAGAGTTGCAACTACTACAGGGGTATTAAGCTATTTAGTCACACTATAAAGATTGGGGAGAGGGTGGTCGAGTGTAAGTTGAGGAGGGTCATGTCTATTTCAGCGAATTAGTTTTGATTTATGCCGATCACTCGACGATGGAGTCAATTCACCTAGTGCAGAGACTGGTGGAGCAGTATAGGGAAAAAAATAGCGACTTACACATGGTGTTCATCGACTTGGAGAAGGCATACGACAAAGTATCTATGGAGGTTCATGGAGATGGTTAGAGGTGAGAGAGATCTCGGTGGTGTACATCCAATCGATTAAGGACATGTATGATGGAGTGAAGACTCAGGTAAGGATGACGAGAGGAGATTTAATGCATTTACCTGTCTTGACAAGGTTGCATTAGGGATCGACTTTAGCCCCTTTTTATTTACATTGGTGATAGATGAGTTGATGTGATGTATTCAAGGAGAGGTGCCATAGTGTATGCTATTTGCAGATGATGTAGTTTTGATTGATGAGACACGAGGGGGTGTGAATGATAAATTAGAGGTTTGGAGATAAACCCTTGAGTCTAGAGAGTTTAGGATGAGTAGGACCAAGACGGAGTGTATAGAACACAAGTTTAATGACTTGAGGCAGGAGGACGAGGTGGTAATGAGTTGGATTCCCAGGTTATTTATATGAGGGATAGTTTTAAGTATATAGGATCAATGATTTAGGGAAATGAAGAGATTGACGAGGATGTCTTTTACCATATTGGGGCAGGTTGGATGAAGTGCAGGCTCTCTTTGGGAGTGTTGTATGATAAGTAGGTGTCCCTCAAGCTTAAAGGATAATTCTACAGAGTGGAAATTTTTCTAGCCATGCTGTATGGATCGTAGTGTTGGTCAATCAAAAACTCCAATATTTAAAAGTTAAAAGTGGTAGAAATAAGGGTGTAGCATTGGATGTGTTGGTTTACTAAGGGATATAGGGTTAGCAATGAGATTGACACGCCTCGAAACTGGGCTATGTCGTATGGGCACCTCAAACTCACATGAACCAGAGGTCTTCCCGATAATTCATCACAATCATCACATCAATTAAAAGGGTCGGGTGAATCCCGACCATATAATAAGATAGCGGAAACAATACTAGAAGTTGTAACTTAACAATGTCTAACCATTTCTGTAATACCCCAAAAAATCCAAACCAATATTAGAGCCATTTTTCAATCTTATGCATAGTACATCATGATTCTTTTATAGTTTTATGAGTAATTTAGATGTATATTAAGGCTTCAAATAACTCCCAGCTATTAGACGAATCTAAACATTCCTTATCGATTGAGTTATTGGGAAGGATATTTCTATAGTCAATTTCAAATGAGCACATATCTCATTTTAATAAGAATTTTTGATCTCATGGCCCACCAAAATATAGATAATTGAATTATATTTCCAAAAATACTAATTTCGTCCAAATCCGATATCGGAGCAAAACGTTATACCCATTTTACTCCAGCATGTCAGCCTAGAAACTGAGTGATGACCTGTCTGACAGCTTATCACATTTCTGATGACCTGTCTGATGGCTTATCACATTTCTGATGACCTGTCTGATGGATTATCATATTTCTGATGACTTATCAGCCATGTCGTCAAGCGTAGATAGCAACCCATCAATTTCAGGTCCTAGGTGATGACCTGGGCTAACGGGCTATCAAAGACCTAACGGCTTATCAGCCCATGTCGTTAGCTGATAATTTCAGCAAATGGGAAATAATTTTGTAGGGGTATTTTGGTCTTTTTCCCTCACCCTAAACCTTACCCCACGACATAAAACACCAAAAACATGTATTTAATTATTGGTATTTAGTTCCAAAAGCTCTTAACCCTCTTTGTTCCCAAGAACAAACTTAGGGTTTCTTCTCAATTAACTTCAAGATCCCATCACACTCTCCATAAGATATTCAAGAATTAAGATTCCTAATCCAAGAACATTCAAGAAAGGTCAATTTTCTTTGAAGATTCAATCCCTAAGGTATGCGTAGTATTCATCCATGGATCCCTTTCATCCATGGAGTCCAAGAATCAAGTTTTAAATAATAAATTATGATTTTCTTGTTATGGTGTGATCACATTCATGTTGATGGTTTTTACTAGAGTTTCAAGATGGTATCTTAGTGTATTTTCAGGAAGTACGTGAGCATATAGTTGAAATCCATGAGTTTGGGTGGCTCAAGATTGTTAAATTGATGAATACACCTATGCCACAAAGTGTGCATGTAAGGTGTTTGATAAAATGCCTAAAAGACTAGAAGTCATGTATTATAGTTGTATTATGACCTAAATAACAAATGCATGCTACACCCTTATGAAAATAATGACTTCTATGATATTGTTATGCATCATGATTGTTGATGGAATGTTCATGAAACTAGATTGATGGACTTATGGCATGTTGTTATGTGCATTCCCTTCCATGTATAAGACTTTGAGAACTATGTGTAGTATGAAATCCCTAACTTATGGTATTTTGAATTATGAATATTGGTCATGTGTTCAAGAAGAGCAAAGTCATGTTTTGTTAGTTTCCTTCCATCGAGTCCTGGGGGTACTTGTACTCGATAATTTAGCTATGTGCCTAAAGCTATGTTATGTTTCATGATACTCTCAGTCAAGCCATGATCCATAGAACTCAGTCAACCATACGACTCAGGAAATCTCAGAAATCTCAGCAGTTCAGTAGTCTCAGTGATTTCAATATTCCAAGTAAAAATCTCAGTAACTACAGTTCTCTCAGTCAGTCCTCAGATATCAGAACATTCCGCCAATCAACGGAACTCAGTAAACTTAGTTTAGCTCCGCTAAACAATACCACTAGTATCAGTTCAACTAATCAGTTCAGTTCAACTAATCTGTTCAATTTAGTTAATCAGTTCAGCTCAATTAATCAGTTCAGTGTCTTTCAGATAGGAGTAGGATTCAACACCGAGCGAGCCTGGGGATGGGAACTCACCCGATAGATAAGACTAATATCAATAGAAGCAATCCCTAAGTTCTAGAATTATGTAGCCAGCGTAGGTATGAGATATCACCCGTTAGATAGGACTGACATACTCAGGGATCACCCATTAGCACATTAAATGTATAGACTGATCGCAGGGGTCACCCGCTAGATTAGGACTGACTCCACAACAGTTGTCTTTACTAGTGGCGCGGTACTGAGACCCTTCCAACTGGGGTTACAGGTTGGACCCCAGACTAGCTAGAAAGGGGCATGTCGGTTAGATGAATACATCCCATAGTTTCAGTTACAGATTCAGGACTGTCAGATATAGTCAATCCCTATCATTATCAACAGAATCCGGGATAACCCACTAGATAGGACTGACCTCAACTAGGGTCAATCAGTATCAGTATCATTAGATTTAGATATCACCGCTAGGTAGGACTGATCTCAGACAAAGTTAAATCGTCTTTATTATCATTATACTCAGAGATCACCTGTTGGATAGAACTGATCACAAATTCAATTACTCCATACAGAATGGAACTCAGATAGATCCATCAAAACTTAGACTGTCAGATACAGTCGCTCAATATCAGTTACATCAGTTATACCGATCATCACAGTCATATCAGTTATATCAGTAATCATAACTCGCGTTATCAGTATTCAGTTTTAGGACTATTAGACACAATCAATCAAATCAGTTCTTCATAATTCATCCTATTAGAAATAGTCGTTCATCTATTAAGTAATGCACTATCAGTTCCTCACTTATTAGTGACTTACATATAAATATCAGTGAACTTAGTCATTCAGTATCTCAGTATCAGTACATTCATGTTGTCAACATTCAGACTCAGTAGTCAGTATCACCACGAGTTCAGTTATAGTTACTTATGCATGTATGTATTCTCACATTCATATCAGTCAGAATTGTTCATGCATATAAAACCTTTGCATTTAGCCTACCTCACTCGTATACTCAGTACATTCAGTCATACTGATGCATTCGCGCTATGGAGGTTTTATTTTATGCCATAGGTTTAGAGGCATGTGTTCTAGAGCAATAGTAGCATTACAGATTTCAGCATTCAGAGTTAGCAGTGAGCCCTCATTATCTGAGGAAATAATTACTACTTTATTACTTCAGTATTTCAGTTTGGCTTTCAATAGTTGGGAGTTAGTTGGAGACATGTTCCTTTCATTCCCTACTTCTGATAGTTATAGGCTTTCGGACTAGATTACAGACTAGATTCAGATTTCAGTATTTCAATTTTGTTTTGGTATTGTTATACCACTTTATTCAGACATTATTATTATTCAGATTATGTTCAGTATTGAACCTTATGGCCTTTCAGTTCATGTTTCCGCATTTATAGTCATATATTATGCAGTGTACAAGTACAAATATCAGTCATGGGTTAGTTTGTGGTCCTTCAGGGTCATGAGCACCGTGTAGCATGCTGGTTCAGAAAATTGGGGCGTTACAATTTCATAAATATCAACACACTAAACAATATACCCAAGTCCACAGTTATCCACAATACCTCTATACAAATTGATGTTTAGAAATGTATATTTCGGGATAAGCCCCCGACAATAGCCAAACCAAGTCAAAATAAAACTAAGTCTAAAGATAGGGGACCAAGAATGAATGTTTTCGAAAAAGCCCACCACTCCGAGGTCAATGCACGAACCGCTTCGATTACCTAATCACTGCATAGGAAGAGAAGAAGATGTTCTGGCCCCTAATCGCGTGGGGACATAGCTTCCGGAGACAGTTAGTGGTTGGAGCGTTAGCATGTAGCTCAAGGATAAGGATACGATAGCATCATTATTCAAAAACAAGTCAATATATCATATTCAATCATATCCACATACTTATCCTTACATATAGGTATATCACATGCTAATCAAGAAATCATGGGTCAACAACATTCTTAAACATTCATTCATTAGACATGAAGTGGGGGACTCCGGCCCTCCACACTTATGGATTCAAGCATTTCTCATTAAGTTTAGAACTTTAACTATATTCAAACATTCATTAGCCAAGGACTTTAACCACATACACAATCATTCAAACAAAAGACTCTAACCATATACATATTCATTTAGGCTAGGGACTTCAACCTTATTCCCATTCTTTAGACAAGGGACTCTAACCTCATACAAGGGACTCTAACCGCAAGCCATTTCATTCAGCGAGGTACATAAACCTTAAGAGATCTTTTTATGCAGGGGACTTTAAACTCGAGCAATTTCATTAGGAAAAGGATCTAACTTGAAGCCATTTCATAAGGCAAGGGACTTCAACCTTAAGACATCACAACTATCATTAGTTTACATTGGGACTTTAACTTTTTGCGCATGCATCAACATTCATTCCATACAACATTAAGGACTTTAACTATTTAACTAATTCAACACTATACACGACCTCATGGTCCTTATGGGACCCTTCATTACTCGACTATTTCGATAGGACATTGCCTTTATTCAATTCATCGTACAATTCAATTTATGGTTATTAAGACCCTCATAAACTATGAATATATCATAATAAATCTTATACCAGATTCATACCGCACTTTAGTTCGACCCACAATTCAAGTTCATTTTTATATTGAGGGACTTCAACCCCTTAGTAGTCATTAACTCAACAAGGTCATCAATTCACAATACATGGCTCACAATACCTTTACAACATCATTTATTAATCATTCAAACTTATTGGGCCATTGCCCTAGTTGGACACATCATCACATATGGCTAGACAATTCACTTAGACATATTCACAAACACCTTACGTGCATACCTTTAACAAGGCTATTTTTATGGCAGAAATCATAAAGATTTGGTTTACTCAAGACCCTCATGTTAAACCACATATAACAAGCACCCACATATGCAAATTACCATCAATGACATGTATAAACATAAGTCTACGCAAAAATCAACATTATCCATCATTAGGCAACACAACCCTTTTCATTTGACTTCAAAATCACCATGTCCACTTACTAATCTAAGTGTGAAATACATGGGTTTTGAGTTATTTAACAAGGGTAAAAGGTACATGCCTTATACAACTTGATTCACCCAAGAATCTTGAATTCACTTTCCTCCTAGATGGATACCCTTGAACCCTAGCCTCCAATGCTTCACAAATTATGTTTGAGAGAGAGTTTTGGATGTTTGATCCACTCAAAGTATGTTTAAGAAATCCTTATACCCTTATATAGTGAAGGGGCTTAGGGTTTAAGGCATAGGAAATGACCACAAGGCCCTTAGTTAAAAGCTTTAAAATGAACCCGTGCAGGGGTACAACTCACCTTACAAACCGTACCCTAGGGTACGAGTGGTCGCCTGACTTGTACCTTAGGATTTTCATAGATCACCTACACTATTAAGGGTATAATCACACACCCTTTAGTCGTATCCAAAGTGTATGACTCATCCCCTAACTCGTATACACCACCCGTACCCAAAATAGTCTACTCAAGCTAGGACTTCCCTCTATACCATCATGTTGTGTATGACTCGTATACTTAGGGTACTATTTAGAAGGAGGGTCACTCGTATAGTGGACAGTATACTATCATCCTAGGTTGGTCAAGGCATGAGAGAGGATGGGAGAGTGGATACGACTCATATCCAAGGGGTATGACTCATGCCCTTAGTCGTACCCATCCAGTGATATCAAAAGGAGAGTTTCTTTCAATAGTTCAAAGTCTAAGTGTTTCAATTCTCCCTCACTTGGATTATTCGTCTGCAAATGACGGTTAGGGCAAACAATAAACACAAGCCAACATATAATCACACATCAAAATGACTTTTAAATAAGTTAGAACAAGCACACAACACGGATATAACACATATCATGCTCATTATCAATCATCATTCACCTCATCGTCTTTGGGACTCAAACCCATTATTTATTAAGACACTTGTTTAGTGTAAATCTTAGGGACTTAAACCCTTACTTATCAACACTCACTTATTTCAAAACTTAGGAACTTCAACCCATCGACTTATTAAGAATACTTTCTCAATTCAAGTATTAGGGACTCAAACCCTTCATTTACCAAAGACATGAATCAACTCAAGATACTAGGGACTTAAAACCATCACAACAAGGATACATAGAGTTTCAAAGAATTAGGGACTTGAACCTATGGTCTAACAAGACACAAATCAATTCAACATATTAGGGACTTTAAGCCATTGTCTATCAAAGACATAAATTAAAGCAAAGAGATCAACATATACTTCCATTCCAAGTTTCCAAAATAGGAAACAAATGCGGATGCTTAGACTTCATGTTCTATTCCACTTCCGATGTAGCTTTCTTAGACTTTTGGTTCCTCCACAAAATCTTTACCGAAGCCACCTTTTTAATTTGTAACCGTCCAACTTGCCAATCCAAGATCCTCACTGGGATCTCCTCATAGGAAAAAAAGTTCGAGATATCAACATCCCTCAAGGGAATAACCAATGACGGATCACCCACATATTTTCACAACATAGAGACATGGAAAGCTGGGTGAATGGAGTTCATACTAGAAGGCAACTCCAACTCATAGGCAACATTGACAACCCTCTTCACAATCAAGTAAGGGCCAACATACCGGGGACTAAGCTTTTCCTTCTTACCAAATCATATTACTCCCTTTATGGGAGATACCTTCAAGAATACCTAATCTCCAATACTAAACTCTAGGTCCCTACGCCTCAGGTCTGCATAGGACTTTTGGTGACTTTGAGAGGTTTTCAGCCTATAACGAGTCACCTTCGCCTTCTCTAAGGCTTGGTGAACTAAATCGAGGCCATGAAACTTACCCTCAGCAACTTTGTACTACCCAATAAGAGATCGACATCTCCTACCATGCAATGCCTCGAATAGGTCCATGCCAATACTAGAGTGGTAACTATTATTATAGGCAAACTTAATCAAAGAAAAGTGGTAATACCAATTACCATAATAATTAATCACACAAGCCCGTAACATATCCTCCAATGGTTGGATGGTACTCTCCGCTTGACCATCAATTAGCGGTGGAAGGCGGTACTAAGGCACACTTTAGTACCTAAACCCTTTTGGAATGACTTCCAAAAGTAGGATGAAAATCGAGGACCATGATCCGAGATGATCAAAATCGAAGCATCGTTCAACTTCACGTTCTTCACAAGATATAAATTAGCATAATCTTTCATTGAGTAATCAGTCCTCACGGGCTAGAATTAAGCGGACTTGGTCATTCTATCAACAATGACCCAAATAGAGTCACATTGATTTTGAGATTTAGGGAGACCGGTAATGAAATTCATACTAATTTCCTCCCACTTTCATTCGGGCAATACAATTTATTTATACAACCCACCGAGCCTAATGTGCTCAACTTTCACTTGTTGATACACCATGCACTTGGCCACATAGCTAGTCGCATCACGTTTCATATTTCTCTACCAATAGAACTTTCTAAGTTCGTGATACATCTTGGTGGAACCAGGATGTATATCATGCTGAGATTCATGAGCCTCGACATGACCCTTTTCCTCAATCCTTCGACATCGGGAACACATAGCGCACCTTGGTATCTCAAGATACCATCACCACTAATCACAAAGTCCACAAATTTGTGTTGACCCACATTACTCTTGATCTTTATCAAGTCGAGGTATAAATCTTGTTTCTTCATTATCTCAACAATAAGAGACGACTGAGATACCAGAAGCACAAATACACCACCATCCTCGGAGTCTGCAAGTCAAACTCCTAGATTAGCTAAATGGTAAACGTCCTGCACCAATTCCCGCTTATCCTCATCTACATGGGCCAAACTTTCTATAGATACTCTACTAAGAGCATCAACGACTATATTCGCCTTACCGAGATGGTAATAAAGACTCATATCATAGTATTTTAATAACTCAAGCCACTTTCTTTGCTGGAGATTTAACTCTTTTTGGGTAAACACATATTGGAGACTTTTAAGATTAAAAAAGATATAAACATAAACCCCATAAAGATAATGCCGTCAAATCTTTAACGTAAAAACCACGGCTAATAACTTTAGGTTATGAGTAGGGTAGTTTTTCTCATGAACTTTCAATTTCCTAGAAGCATAGGCCACCACCCTACTATGTTGCATCAACACACAATTGAGACATACATGAAAAACATCATAATATACCATGAAACTATCACTACCCTCGAGTAAGGTCAAAATTAGAGCCGAAGTCAACTTATTTTTCAACTTCTCAAAACTATCTCACACGCATCTGACAATAAGAACTTGAACCTCTTTGAGGTCAACTTGGTAAATGGGGCAGCTATAGTAGAAAAACTCTTCACAAATCTTCTATAGTAACCAGCTATACCCAAGAAGCTCCGAATATCTATTAGAGTCATAGTTCTAGGCCACCTTTTAACCACTGTAATTTTTTGGAGATCTACTATGATCTCTTCATTAGAGATGACATGACCACGAAAATCTGCGACTTTCAACCAAAACTCACACTTGGAGAACTTGGCATACAAACGATAATCCTTTAAAGTTTGCAACATGGCACAGAGGTGATCAACATAATCTATCTCACTCTTAGAATAAACTAAGATATCATGAAGATAATGACAAACATGTCCATGAATGGATGGAAGACCCTATTCATCAAGTCCATGAATGTCGCTGGGGCATTAGTCAACCTAAAAGACATGATAAGAAACTTATAGTGACCATACTGGGTTCTATAGATAGCCTTAGGGATATCCGCATCCCTAATCTTAAGCTGATGATAACCCAGTCTAAGATCAATCTTAGAGAAACACTTAGCACCCTGAAGTTGATCAAATAAGTCATTAGTCATAGGAAGAGGATATTTATTATTTATGGTCAGTTTGTTCAACTGACGATAATCAACGCACATACGAAGGGAACTATCCTTATTGCGCACAAATAACACGGGAGCACCCTACGGAGAAAAACTAGGGTGGATAAAACCTTTATATAAGAGGTCTTTCACTTGCTCCTTAAGCTCTTTTAGCCCTGTCAGAGCCATTCTATAAGGAGGGATAGAAATTGAACGAGTGTCCAAAACAAGATCAATCCCAAAATCAATTTTTCTCTCTGGAGGAACACCTGGAAGATCATCAGGAAACATCTCGAGAAACTTTTAACTATGAGAACAAATTCTAGAGAAGGCTCTTTCGAGTTAGAATTTTTAACTCAGACAAAATGATACAAACATCCTTTTAAAATCAACTTTTGGGCCTTTAGATGAGAAATTAACCTTTCCTTAGGTACTAGGGAACCACCTTCCCATACAATGATTGGATTATTAGGGAATCAGAACATAACCCTACGGGTTTGGAAATCTAAGAAAACATAGCAAGAGTGCAACCAATCCATCCTAATATGACATAAAAATCATCCATGTCCAACTCTATAAAGTATACAAGAGTATCTCTACCACCAACTGATATCACACACCCTTTATAGACCCTTCTAATAATCACAGGGTCTCCGATCGGGGTAGAAACACAAAAAAAGACTGACAGACTCTCGGGACCACAATCATGATGGACAGCAATATACGGGGTCACATAAGAAAGAGTAGACCTTGGATCAAGCAAACAATACACATCATGGGAGAAAAGTCTCAACATACCTATGACAACATCGGGAGACGCCTTATCCTGGCGAGTAGCAAGTGTATACAAACGGTGTCGACCAGAGTCGGTGCCAAAAATAGAAGTAGGGGTAGACATAGCACCCTTTGGTATGGGAGTAGATGGAGTAGCAATAGGGGCCCTGTTGGCCCAAGAAGCTGCTTGAGAGGGGCACTCACGCTTCATGTGACCAATCTGTCCATAACTAAAATATCTATTCCTCTTCTTCTCATACTGACCACGATAACTCCAACCACAGAATTTGAAAGGAGGGCGGGGTCGATCTAACTGGGCACCACTAGCCTGGAATTAGGCACCCTATACCCAGGGCCCACCCCTAAACTGATATCGATGATTACCCAAAAACTTTGGGTAAGGAGAGTGAGCACTATTCAAGGAGAAAGAACTCAAAATCCTCCACTTCTTTTGTGGCCATTTGCCACCCTCACCACCACTATGCTCAAAAGGCCTAAGTTTTTTTCCTTGCCTCTCACTAAGCTTAACTTGCTTCTTTTTCTCTTCTTCTACTTATTGCAAATACATAATCAACCTAGAAATATCCATATTTTCAATCAACAAAGTTGCCTTACTTTCAAGGAATAACTCATGGAATAATCTAGAGACAAACTTATACATTCTAGCCCTCCTGCTAGAAACTATCTTGGGAGCATACCTTGACAATTGATGGAATTTTAAGGCAAACTCTTGAATGGACATCCTTCGTTGCTTCAAGTTCATAAACTTTTTCGCCTTTGCCTCTCTCAACCCTTGAGGAAAAAAGAAGCCTAAGAAGGCCTCAAAGAAGTCCTCCCATATGGTGGGACTAGCATCAACAACTCTAGACAACTTCCACTTCTCGTACCATTGGTACACTACATCTATAAATTGGTAGGAAGAAAACTCAATAGCCTCAATCTCTGAAGCATGATGATTCAGAAGATCTTTTTCATTTCATCAACGAAGCCTTGTGGATCTTTATCAACCTTCGTACTGGAGAATATAAGAGGGCTCAACCTCATAAATTGGACAATTCTTGTGGCCTCAGAAAAATGGTAGCCAAAGCACTATACTCTGATTGAGCGGATACCTATTGAGTTAAGAGGTTGATAGAGCGACGAACCTCAAAATTAGTAGCATCCGTTTGATGTGAAAGAATAGGAGGGTCACTCTTATATTTAGGGTTAGTGATGAAAATTGGAACCCCATGAAGATGGTCGAAAGCCGTAGCCCTAGCCTGGGTTTTAACTCAAGAAGTTGGATGAGCTTCATCTATAGGGGCCTCAGAAGGGTTTGTCTGAGTTCAGATCTTCTTGGAGGCATGATCTAAAAGATAGGAAACTAAAATTAGAGGAATCTAAGACCTTAGACTCTATAGATTGAGATTGAAACACAAGAAAGGGAAACATTTCCTAAAATGTCTCGTTCCTCCTCTTTTATAAGTGTGGCACGCTTCACACCCATAAAAAATACTCTACTTGACATGGTATTTGGAACACCTAACTGAACATGAACCTAGGCTCTGATACCAACTTAACAAGTCCCAAAATTGGGCCATGTCATATGGGTACCTCAAGCCTACATAAACCAAAGGTTATCTCGATAACCCATCATAATCATCACATCAATCACAAGGGTTGGGTGAATCCCAACTATATAATAAGATAGAGTAAACAATACTAGGAGTCGTAACTTAATAATGTCTAACCATTTTATAAATATCAACACATTGACCAATATAACTAAGTCCACAGTTATCCACAATACCTCTATACAAACTGATGTTTAGAAATATATATGTTCGGATAAGACCCCGACAATAGCCAAACTAAGTCAAAATAAGACTAAGTCTAAATACAGAGGACCAAGAATGGATGTCTTCTGAAATAAGAAAGCTCACCACTCAGAGGTCAATGCATAAACCACTTCGATTAACTAATCATTGTATAGGAAAAGAAGATGATGCTATAACCCCTATGTCGTGTGGGGACATAGAATTTGGAGATGGTTAGCAGTTAGAGTACTAGCATGTAGCTCAAGGATAAGGATACGATATCATCATTATTCAACAAGTCAATATATCATATTCAATAATATCCACACACTTATCCTTATATATAGGTATATCACATGCTAATCAAGAAATCATGGCTCAACAACCTTCTTGAACATTCATTCATTAGACATAAAGTGGGGGACTTCGACCTTCCACACTTATAGATTCAAGTATTTATTATTAAGAATGGGACTTTAACAATATTCAAACATTCATTATCCAAGGACTTTAACCACATACACCATCATTCAAATAAGGGACTTTAACCACACACACATTCATCTAGGCAAGGGACTCCAATCTCATGGACACTCGTTAGACAAGGGGCTCTAACCATATGCCAAGGTACTCTAACCATAAACTATTTCATTCAACGAGGTACATTAACCTTAAGAGATCTCTTTATGTAGGGGAATTCAACCTCGAGCAATATCACTGGGCAAGGGACTCTAACCTTAATCCATTTCATAAGGCAAGGGACTTAAACCTCAAGCCATCACAACTACCATTAGTTGACATTAGGACTTTAACCTTTTACCTATTAAACAATATTCATTTTATACAACACTTAAGGAATTTGACCATTTAACTAATTCAACACTATACATGACCTTATAGTCCTTATGGGAGCCTTCATTGCTCAACCATTTAAATAGGCTATTGACTTCATTCAATTCATCATACAATTTAATTTATGGTCATCAAGACCCTCACAAACTATGCATATTTTATAATCAATATTATACCATATTCATACCACACTTTAGTTCGACCCACAATTTAAGTTCATTTTTATATTGAGGGACTTCAACCCCTTAATAGTTATTAACTCAACAAGGTCATCAGTTAACAACACATGGCTTACAATACTTTTATAACATCATTTATCAATCATTCATACTTATTGAGCTATTTCCCTAGTTTGACACATCACCATATATGACTAGACAATTCACTTAAACATTTTCACAAACACCTTACGAGCATACATTTAACAAGGCTATTTTCATTGTAGAAATCATAAATATTAGGTTTACGCAAGACCCTCATGTTAAACCACATATAGAAAGCACCCATATATGAAAATCACCATCAATGACATGTATAAATATAAGTCTAAGCAAAAATCAACATTATCCATCATTAGGCAACAAAACTATTTTAATTTAATTGTAAAATCACTATCTAAACTTACTAATACAAGTATGAAATACATGTGTTTAGAGTTATTTAACAAATGGAAGAGGTACAAGTTTTAGTAAACTTGATTCACCCAAGAAGCTTGGCTTCACTTTGCTCCTAGATGGACACCCTTGAACCCTAGCCTCCAATCCTTCATAAATTGTGTTTGAGAGAGAGTTTTGGCTATTTTATCTACTCAAACTATGTTTAAGGAGGCCTTATACCCTTATATAATAAAGGTACTTAGGGTTTAAGGCATGGAAAATGACCATAAGACCCTTATTTAAAAGCTGTAAAATAAACCCGTATAGGGGTATGATTCACTTTATGAACTGTACCCTAGGGTACGAGTGGTACCTTGACTCGTACCTTAGGCTTTTACTAGTTTACCCATATTATTAAGGGTATAATCACACACCCTTAAGTTGTATCCAAAGGGTTTGACTCATACCCTAACTCGTATACACCACCCTTACCCAAAATAGTCCACTCAAGCTAAGACTTCCCTCTATACGATCATGTTGGGTACAACTTATATACTTAGGGTATGATTAAGGAGGAGGGTCACTCGTATAGTAGACAATATACTATATTCCTAGGCTGCTTAAGGTACGAAAGGGGAGAGGAGAGCGAATACGACTCGTGCCTCTAGTCGTACCCACCCAGTGATATCAAATGAAGAGTTTCATTCAATGGTTCAAAGTCTAAGTATTTTAGATACTATCCGAGAAAAGGTGGAAGTGGATTCTATGGATAACAAGACATGGAAAGTGAGGCTAAAAAGGTTTGAGCATATGATAAGGAGGGGTACAGATTCCTTAGTTCATAGGTGTGAAAGCCTAGCTTTGGATGGTTTCAGGAGGGGAAGAGATAGGACAAATAAATATTGGAGGGAGTGATTAGACTTGACATGGAGCAATTACATCTTACTGAGGACATGACCCTAGATAGAAAGGTATGGAGGACACGAATTAGGTTAGAAGGCTAGCGCATATGGGTGAGTTATAGCCAGTAGTTAGGAGAGCTTTGGTGTAGCTGGGCTAGTAGTCTCAGTGTTGTATCCATAGGTTAGAGCTGCTAGTTAGGAGAGCTTGGGTATGGTGGGTGCCTTTGGTTTGTTAGTGTATAGTATTACTTTGTGGGTGTTTTATTTCTGTTACTCCATCTTGTTTCATGTTTTATTACGACTTTGGTTACTATACTTTCTCTTAAGCTGGGGTCTATCAAAAATATCCTCTCTACTTTTTTGAAAGTAGTGGTATGGACTACATATATTTTACCCTTCATAGACCCCACTATGTGGGAATACACTGGGTTTTGTTGTTGTATATTTTTAAAATATAGAGCTAGTTATTTTTCTTTTATATTTTTAATATATACTATCATACGTGTAGTACATCAAATATATGAACAATATATGTTATATATATATATATACATATATATATATACATACATACACACACATAAGGAGTCAAAAACAACACTTAAATTGGTAATATGTTGATATAATATTTTTTATATTTATGGTTGAAATTCAAAACAACACTAGGAATAGAAAAGATTTTAAAAAATAAATATAAAAAGAAACAAAAAATAGGCACTAGAAAAGGAAACTAATCCTTTTTAAGGAATATAGAACAATTTCTTAATTACCAGAGATCTTATTTGTAAATAATGTGTGATAATGAAAAGACTTATTTATTAGGCATGAATTAAGGGATATAAATTAGTTAGTTTTTTCTTTATCTTTTACAATTAGAATATTTTAGCTATTTAATTGGGCTATGCTAATACAGTAATAAAGATTTGGCTATATTTGATATAATCAAATTTTGGCTAAAAATCAACAATGTATAATTTAACTAAAAGTTACACAAATTCACAACTTATGTTTCACTTATTACAAAAACCAACTCCCTAAACATATTACTTCAATCCCACTTTTTAAGTTTCTCTCTCTTAAAGTACATATACATACATATCCTCTTTTCTCTCAAGTTTTTTTTCTCCTTTAAAAAAGGCTACAATCAAGGGTCCATTTTCATGTTTGAAATCAACCATGTTCGAATCCAACTATCTGCATTTAATTTTAACATAATCTCTTTTTATGATTCTGATTTTTTTATTTACACTTCTTTTTTCTATTCATTTTAAAAATAAACTGATCACCTTATGAGAGGCCCAAAATTTGATCAATTTCTTTCGTCTAATGATTGAATTAATGTTATAGTTGTTAAATAAGTAAATTATTCTTTTAACTAAAAAATAAAGAAAGAAGATCACTAATGAGAAAAACGATTATTTGATAACTTTTTTTATTTTTAAAAATAAAATAAGACACTTAAACTGTGGGTTAATTTTCTCTTATAATCCTTTTATTTATTCAAAGCTAACACATCCAGTAGTAAAACTTTGAATTACTCTCTATAACATTAACGACATAATTTTTTTTATTTATAATAGTAAAATTATTAAACTAATTATTTTTAACATTAAAGTCATACATCATTTTTGTTAAAATAAAGTCACTAGACTATGTATTAAATGCGAAAAAAATGCAAATACTCGAAAAGTGGAATTTTCATCTTCATTATTTATTATTGCATATATGCTATATGAGCTTTTATAAGCTATATGAACTTTTTTGTAGTTGCAAACATTTGCTTTTTCATTATTTTTAAAAAATAATAAAATTTTTCATGTCGAAAAATAGTGTGTCAAATTGATCAATCAGGTTGATAAAAGAAGCAAAAAGAAGATAAGAAAAGGACCCAAAAAGTAAAGTGCAAAAGGTATTGTCTGGGGAGCAATAATTAGTAAGCAATAATTATGTATGTGTGTAATACCTCGAGACTCTAACCAATAGTGCAACCATGACTCAAGCTCATGAGAAATAGATTATAGTTCTTTGGTTGTTTTCTGATCAAGGGTGATGTGTATTAAGGCCTCAAAGATGTCCTAGCGATTAGGTGAATCAAAACATCCGTTACCGATTGAATTTTTGAGAAGAATTTTGGCCTAGTCAACTTCAAACGAGCATATCTCTTTATACCCCAAGAATTTTTGGGCTCATGACCTACCAAAAGATAGATAATTGAATTAGCTTTCAAACAGTACCAATTTCATCCAAATTTGGTATCAGAGCAAAGAGTTATGCCTATTTTACTCCAGCGTATCAGCCTGAAAATTTCGTGACGACTTGTCACAAGCCTGACGGCTTGTCACCAAATATCGTCACCATAAGTAGAAAGTCACAAAATTCAACATTTTGTGACGATATTTTGTGATGACTTGTCACAAGTTTGACGGCTTGTCACAAAATGTCGTCAACCTTAAGCCGAAAATCATAAAATTCACCCTTTTGTGACGAAATTTCATGACAGCTTGTCACAATTCTAACGACTTATCACGGATGTCGTCAACTATTTTTTCAGCAATTAAGGGACGTTTTTTCAAGGGAATTTTGATCTTTTCCATCTTTTGGAGGCCTATATAAATATGAGAATCCCCATCCAAACCCTAATTTCTTCATTCTCTCTTCTAATTTTCTTAAGAATATATATTAGGGTTTCAATCAAGAAAATTAATCTTTCAAAAATCATCCAGAAATCTTCAAGATTTCTTCAAGAATCAAGTTTCTCATAGTGATGGTTTCAAGAATCATTCATTACAAGTGCGGATAGAGTCTCAAGCACTAGAATTCATCCAATTTCAAAGATTAAGGTATGTGAGGTTTTGAATAAGAGCAATTCTTTCGTTCTTGTGCCCAAAGCTTTAATTTCTATCATGAATTTATATGATTTTGCAAGTGGATTTATACCCAAATTACTTCATCATGAGATTATGAGAATATAAATTGTTCAAGCTTTGTTATACATGATTATTTTGCTATTCTTAGGTTATGACTTGATATTTAATATTGTGAATTTCATATTTCTACCATGAGTTGATATTTTAAGTGCTTTCAAGATATGTGTCAAGCTTTAAGCTTCCTTATGACAAATCAGATTATTGAGTATATTGATTCATGAGATTGAGTTGTTACCATGAGTCTTGATATTTCCTCAAAGTTATTGATGTTGTTATGATTTAATGAATTGATACATTTTGATATTGAGAAAGATTGATTTGATTTGAGTTGAGTTAGGAATCTACAAATTGATTATGATTTGATAAATGAGAAAGAGATTTGATTTGATCTTCATGATAGACCCTTGTGATGTTTATGGTGGATTTCCTAACACATTCTGAGCTTGTGTCTGGGAGTAGTATTTAGCACCGAGCAGGAAATGTGGTATTTCTTCGAAACTACGTGCCACCGTAGGATTGATATTGATAGTTGTGGGCCAGAGGCTGAGTATGAGATTGTGAGATTGTGATCACTAAATTTAGATTATACTCCATGGAAAGAGTACGACACTCCCGTCAATGTGGGGTTCTCTCCTTACGAAGGCAAAACATTGGAATTCATGTAGCTCATATAGTTTATGTCCGATAGAAGAACCTCCCATGTCTATAAGAGTTGAGTTTATTGAATTACCGAGTCACTCTGAGTCTTGAGTTGAAGAGTTGAGTTATTTATGATAATTTACGAGGTTTTTATCATATGATTTATTTACTACAAGATCACGAAAAGTATGTTTCAATCTAACTCAAGCCAAGTGAGCCATCATTTTACATATGCATATTTTTATGAAATTGATGGTGATATTGCATTGTTGCATGCACCCCCACATACTCAGTACATTCCAAAGTGCTGACCCGCATATTTTTCTATGGGCTACATTTTCTGGTAATGTAGGTTTAGGTACTCAGCCGCAATTGCATTAGCGATATTCGAGTGCCTCAACTATGTTCCCTCAGTGGTGAGTCCTCATGGTTCGAACATCGTGTCTATATTTTTGGTGATATCATTCTGTTGTTATGGCTTTCAGTACTGTTTGAGTCAGTTGGGGGTTTGTCCCAATGACCCTTGATTTTGATGTATAAAGGCTTTGTCAGATTAGAGGGTTGGTATGTACAGACATTCAATATATTTTGGTTGTACAGTCTAGTATTCTCTAGTATTTCTATTGAACCCGATGTGGTATATCTCTTTGTTGTGCATGACTATTGTTGAATTGAATTACTTGAGGTAATGTCTGGCTCCGAGGATTAGCTTGGGGCTACATGTAGCCCTAAGCACCATGTGGAGTCTCGAGATGAAATTTCGGGGTGTTATAATGTGCTATACCAATACATAAGTCTATCTATGTATTTTTACCTGTTATGAAATATGTAGTTAGTGCACATCCACATACAAGTAGTAACTATGTATGTGCTAGACAAATACATAAGTATTGCTATGTATTTATTCAATTATGCATTCTTTGGTTAATGTACGTCAACATACACCCAATAACTATGTATATTCTAGACATATACATAAGTACTATTAAGTACTTGATCTATTTTGAAATTTATGTTTTCTGTACAACATAGCAGTTTTGAACTAATAATATACTCTAATTTTATGAATATATGCATTATATAATTTTAGTTTCTAAACCGTCTATTTCAAGTACTAAATTAACAACTTAGTACTTATTTAATGGATGATTCTGCTTCATTTAGTTTAGGATTTACTCAGTTAGAGCATACCAAAATAAAAAATTCGATAGTTGGGTTCGTTTCAGATGTGATACACATCACTCCTTTGAAAGTATGGTCTTCGAAAAGAAAAGAAGGGTTATGTTAGTGAGAATGAAGACCCTCTAAGACCAAGGACAAAAGCACACCCACTTCTAGACAAAAGGGCAGTAGTTAGCATTGAGTAGGCTGTCAGATGATTATGCTTTACATATTTTACTTATATGGATTTGTTAGGAATGTTGCATTTTAAACTTATTTAGATAATTTGTTTTTAAAATTTTGTTATAACACTTTTTAACCTATGTTTATGGATTATTGATAAAAATATTTTAGCATGATTATTGTATTTTGTACATGGTTTTTCGATGTATTTATATGCGTGAACTAGTCTACATATACATAGAATTATTGTCTCTCAAAAATAAATTATTATATTTTTTTATTTGTGTGTATATGCATACATATACATATGTTTATACGTTGATAAGGCTAATCAGATGAATAGTTATCGACAAGTTTGGAAAAGTTTAGCAATGCAGATTTTTGTCTGTGTGTATATGCCATCATATACATATAGTATTTCTATATTAACAATACATTCATTATTATATGTGTAATATACATAGCATTTATGTATATAGTTTACTTACATAGTATTACTGTAACCCTTATATCTATTAGATAGTCATTACTATGCATGTATAGGTCCACATATACATAGGATTACAACTTTAAATACATAAACAAATGAAAAGTTTCCAACAATATAGTAAAAACAGATACCCGGTATGAACTTTTAAATGAGTGTATATGTCTTCATATGCATAGCATTTGACTCTACAAAACACAATCATTATTTTGACATAACTTGATTCATTCAAACATAACAAGTAGACAAAGAAGTTTAACTATAATTTCTTTTTTTTTTTAATTCATACTATTGTGTGATTCATATTAAAATCTTAAATTTTGTATCGTGTATATGTATTAATATAGATAGAATATCTTGTCATCTATAACTACTACAAATAAATGCAGTATATATGTAAATATTTACATATACATTTGCTTAACTTTTTACAAATAAAAAAGCATGAAGTCATTATCTCAGCAAATAAATACATCAAAAAAATGGTAAACTAATTATCCCAACAAACACATACACAACACAAATGAGAAAAAAATACATATTCAGCAGTGATTGATCAAAATCAACAACGATTGACCAAAATCAAATAGCATTGATCAAAATTATCGGCAACGATTGACGAAATCAACCTCAAATAACTTATAGATTCAACAACAACGATCCCTTCACTTTTATAATTTACATATTCTGTTTCGATTCTCCATTGATCAAAGTAACTCAAAAGAATAGCAATATTCATCTTTTGAATTCCAATTCAAATTTTCTTCTTCAAAACAAAAAGAAGTAGATGTGCGTGATGTTTCTTTAAAACAAATTTCAGTGATTGAATTTTTTTGTGTGTGTATTTCGTCTGAATTTTTTTAATATATTTGTATAATTCAAAATTTGAATTTTAGTAGATGTTACATAATTTAAGGAATACAGTAATCTACTTAATTAATTAGTTGAGTTAATTGCGTCCTTAAAGGAAGAAAATCCGTTATTTCCATTTTTAACTACAGTAAAAAAATCACATATACACAGGATGCTATGTATATGACGCGTATCTTATGTATATGAACAGGGAGAGAGAGTAAAGAAGTTAAAAAAAATGAGAGAGAGTGTAATTACTTCTAAAAGGGTTGGTATTTGTGTTATTTATACATAATTTAATGTTGTATATTCATATAATCTTCTCAAAAGGTTATTGTGTTGGGCCTGTGCTCAACACAGGCATGACTATCTAGTTTTATTACTATGAGATGCCTGTAGGCTATGTTGTTGTATCTTGTATAACATCTGTTTTACTCTTTATAAATGATACTTGATTAAATTTGATCTCTTTTTTTTAACCAAAAAAGTAAATTTAGTCTTTGTTTTGCGACCACTTTCATCTATTGACATGAAATTGTTAAGTTTTTTTGATATTAAATCACCTCATTTTCTTTACATTTTAAAATCCATTTGTGTTTATAAAATATAAAATAGTGATTATATTTTAGTATATCATAAAATAATCACATTTTATCAAAGTAACATTTTCTAATAATCAGTGTTATATTAAACGTACATGAGAATCAATAATTTTATATATGAATTAATTTGGAATTTATAATTTAGCAAAAATCAGGTTCATATCTAGATAAATAACTTTAAGGATATTTAGATCATTTTAATAGAAAAAAGATATTTATCAAAACTTCATTACCAAACATTTCACCATCACGATATAAAAATATAAGATTTTCTCTTGATGTACACTTTAATTGCATTTTGTCAATTGGATCAATAATAAACTATGACAAATTTGCTTTTTTAAGTTATTCCAGTGGAAATAAATTTATGAACCTAATAATTTGTTTAGCTTTAAATACAACATTAACTAAATCTACGGTAATCTTTTTCATCACACTTTATATCTATATATAATATTTAGACCTTTTTACCTATTTCAATTAATTTAAGGTGATAATTTACTTATAAGTTTTGTTTCATAATTAGACTAAGCTTTTGGAATTTTCTCATAGGAAAAATAAATTCAATTTATAATTGGAATGAAGGAATGTGGTGAGTCCCTTTGGACTCTCCACAAGTCTCATAGTTTTTCATCTATAGTTCTTTTCTTTTGCATAATCAAATTAATAGTTTGTTTTACCAACCAAAAACTACTTACAAATATAACAAAAGAAGATTTGTTATTTATGATCAATAAATTAACATAATATAATTAAAATTCTGAAACCCAAGAACTTCTTCAATAACGAAAACATTTTATTCATGATCAATAAATCCAGCATAATAGAAAAAAAAACTTGATACATGATACCACAAAGTTACGTTAGAGATTCAATATCGAACTTTACTTACAAACACAAAAAGATGTTATTGTTATTCTTGATGATAAACTCAATTAATAGAATATTGTAATGATCCCTTCGGTCGTTTGTGCAATTTTCTCATCTTTCCTAATTTAGTTCTCCCGATAGGTCGTATACATAATTTATGACTTACGGTGATGAGTAGTACCAATTCTTGAGGTGTTTGAAAGTTTTGGGTATTTTAAATAATTAGTTAATTAATAAATTAATGGGTCAAAATAATAATTTATTTACTTATGTGGTTAATATAAGGGTGAAATTAAATGCTAGGATTTACCATTTATAGTATTAATTAATAGCATCAGAAATTTACAAGAAAAGAGGCAGATAATAGTGGTTTTTCTTTATTGTAGTTCGAGGAAAAGATTTTCAGGTCTCAGGTTAGCATCCATTGTACGTTGAAACATTGAGGAAAATTGAAATATGTTATGTTTTCATCATAATGGTCTAATGAATATTGATAAAACTTTTGTCTGTATTAAGAATGAGAAGACAGTAGCACGAATAGCAATTTTTAGGCAGTAGTACAAATAAAAATTCTTTCTCTCTATTGAGTTAAGAAACTGTATGCTAGATAATCATTTTTTTTTGTATTTAGTAATATTAATGAAAAAAAAAGGTTAGGCATTTACAGGTTGAGTTTGTGAATTGTTTACATGTAATTAGCAACATATGATGCCATTATTGGAATTAGCAGCGTGCTTTTGAAATTTAAAATCAAAAGTTGTTATTTTTTTTTACAGTAACAATGTAATGATAACAAAGCTATAATCATATTGAGGATAATATTAAGATAGGTAGAGAAATTGAGGTTTAAGCATAGAGTTTGACAACTACAAACTACTATCTTGATTGTTTCTTTAGGTCTTAAATTTTAAGTGAGAATGTGTAAAATGGTTGTCACTAGATCTGTATTCTTATTGGGATTACATATTTGAACAGATGTAAAACATTCGGAAGTTTTACGGAAGGGTAAGACCCTTGCAGCATAGATTGTGTTCGAGTTCTTCGGTTGAGGTAGGTTACAGTTTTATTCGAGTTTAGACTTAACTTAATTGTGTGTATGCTTCTAAGTTGGACACTTGTTGATTGGTATTTGGACATGCTTGAAATTATTGATGTTTGGATTGCTAATGCGTGTATAAATGATTATTGAAAACTTACTTGATGGAATTATCTTATGACCTTAAGTGTCTTTGTAAACTTGGTACATTGTGTTGTTTGCTATGAGGTTGTGTAAATTGATATTGATAATAATTATTTATATTTATGTTGGATCGGGTACCATGCCGGTATGTTTATATTTATGTTGGATCGGGTACCACGTCGGTACGTTAATATTTATGTTAGATCGGGTACCACACTAGTACATTTATATTTATGTTGGATCGGGTACCACACCGGTACATTTATATTTATGTTGGATTGGGTACCACGATGGTACAGTACATGAACACAAATTGTTCCCTGCAAGTCATGACTATTTGGGCAAAAATAAGTCCCATAACATGTGTGCACATACTTGTGTTAATTCTATGGATGTTTACCGTATGATGGATACTCTTGATAGTTATGTGGCTTGTTTGTGAGTACTGTTGACCTATTATTGTTGTATTATTTATTCAATGAGAATTTTTTATTTGATGATGCATGTCTACTTGTTATTTGATTGAGTTGGCCTAGGATACCTACCAGTACATAGTGGTTTGTACTGATACTACCTTGTACTCTTCTTTTGTTGAGTGCAGAAAGTATTCTAGAGGCTCAGACATGACCTCACCTCTAGAGTTTGATAGCAGATCTTGATTCAAGGGTGGGCACTTCGTCTCCCGGCTACTATGAGTCATCTTATTTATTCTTGTCCATCTTCGGACAATGAAACATTCTTTATATACTTTATTTTTGGATATTTTTTAAACATGATCTTTGTTTGTAGTTCTTGTATGATGACTTTTGGGTCTTGGGGATTTTAGTAAGTAGTTTGTTTAACTTCCGCACTAATAATGATTAGCTCTAGATTATTGTTATTAAGTTAGTTTTATAATAATAGCGTGTTAATATTGACTAAGTGATTGGGTAATGATTGGGTTTATATGGTTCTCCCACAAAAATATTAGTGTGAGTTCCATTTATGGACATTTGGGTGGTGACAAAGTTGGTACCAGAGCCCTAGGTTCGTCAATCTTGTCGTACAAGAGCATGTCTAGTAAAGTCTTGCGGAATGATACAAAGACGTCTGTACTTTTCTTCGAGAGGCTATAGGACTCTAGGAAAATTCAAATTCTTCTTCTTACATGCTATTACTTGAATTCAATTGGTACCTGACGATTCCAATTGGTATCTGTTAATAAGAGCAATGTCAAGTAGAGTTTTTTAGATTGGTGTGTAGGGACCCACACTCAATCTTTGTAAGGCTATGATACATGTAAGAAGTCATTTTCCTTTCTTTCTCTCCATCGTGCCGTTCTAATCTTTGACTACTAGATTGAATCCAATTGGTATCTAGATAATTCCAATTGATATTTTAATAATTTTGAATATCTAGGAAATTCCAATTAGTATTGTTAATAAGGTCTAAAAGTTATTGTTAATAGGTAAAGACTTGGGAAAGTTGTGAACCTATTGATTGCTTGTGTTTGATATTTGGCTAAACTTGTGTTGCTTGATTTTTGTCATTGTTGTGAATTATTTTTATTAAGTGATAAAAAATGGACTAAGTTGTTTTTGTTGATAAATGTGATGGGATTATTTGATTTCTTGTTATTGTGAAACTAGAAATTCTATGGTGCTTACTTATTTTTGGTCTATTATACTGATGAAATTGACGGTACGAGAATTGAGAGAATGATATGAGAATATGATGTCAAGAAAAGATAGTGAAAAAGTAACAAAAATAAACGGTTGAGGTGATATGTATTTTTTTGTAATGAGAGGTTCTTGTTAATGATTTTGTGGATGGATCCTTGTGTAGTTTGATTATTTGATATTATTTGGGGATCCTTGTGTGGTCCGACCATTGTGATCATATTTAGAATTTTTGTGCAGTTCTATTATTGAAATTATAATGGGTTCCTTGTAAGGACTAGCTAAGTGACATCATCTTTGAGTTCCTTATGTAAACGAATTCTTAATACTTGAAAAAATAATGAGTTTTAAATAAAAGTGACAAAAACTAGTAGAGTTTGTTAATACCTATAGAATTTGATCGATGACTTGTCTGGAATGTGATATTGGTGATAAGACTGTCAATGACCTATAATCGATTTATTTTGCTTGGCCTTGCTTATGTGCGAGTGGTGTGGGGACCACTCTTGAGGTGATAAGAGTGAAGTAAAGCCCATAATAAAAATATTGTTAGGCAGAAATAAGAATGACTCAATATATATTAAATGGGTGTTAGTGGTATAAGAGAGGTTTGACTTGACCATGAAGTGTTTGTTGTTGAAAAATATTGAGTTAGTGATTGTCAGGACATAAGTTGTAACTATGGATTTATGCATTAGGAAAAAATTTGAGAAGATAAATTGTTATTGACTTGTCCTTGTAGCTGAATTATACATTTGCATGTCCTACAAAGTTGGATGATATATGACACTTTTAGAGGATAGTAATTTTCATGATAGTGGCAGTGCAAAATCAAATGGCTTAGTTACATTCATAAAATAATTAAAGATGATCCTGAATGGGAGAATAAATGAATTATTAAATGGCATGATTGATCTTTTCTTAGGTAGTACTTGGTAGATATTTCTTGTTGAGTGGTTAAGGCATGATGATTAGATTGTTATGGAGGATAATGTGTTGTAGGCTCTAATTTTGTGGGACCCGTAAAATGGCATCTTTATACCCTTTTTTAATCCTATTACTTTTTCTCTCTAATTTAGATTAGTTGAAGCATGGTTATGATGTAAACCTATGTTTGGGATGTGGTTTTAGTATTTGAAGCATGATTTGTATATTTAACCTTACTGGGCTAGTGTGGTAGTCTTGAAACCGTAAGTTGAGTAGAGTTTACTTGAGTACATTATTTCTAGTCGAAGCGACTATCTTAGGCTTGAATATGGATTATTTGACATCTAGAAGATAACTAGACACCTTAGCTTAGTTTGGGCATAGTGTGCCTAAGTGTGGAAATTGAGGATTAGAAGTGGGATCATTTGGCCACTTAGGCCTAAACTTTTGTTAAGTCTTGTGGACTTAGTTGCGGATGTTAGACATAGATAAGGCTAGTAAACCTGAGAATAAGGCTACTTCGTAACTTGGTAATTTATATTGATGTTCCGGGGTTATGGCTTTTGAGTTATAGTTATGATATTTCTTGTGGAAGCCATAATGGACCTTTAGCGACAGATATTCCTCCTAGACACGTTGTGTGGCCTATAGATATACTATTTTTATATCTATCTTACAGCCGTGATTTGATCTTGTGACTATTTTAGATAAATTAATGGGCCAAGGATTGTGTTATGATAATGTTTGAATATTCGAGGAGTGTTTATCTGTAACGCCCCGAATCTGGTACCCAAAATGCTACACGGTGCTCATGACCCCGAAGGACCACAAGCTAACCCATGACTGGTATCTGTACTTGTACACTGCATAATATACTATATAAATGCGAAGATAAAAGATGAAAGGCCATAAAGTTCAAAACTGTAACATAACTGATAAAACATAACATCTGGAGGGGGGGGGGGTATAAAATACCCAAAACAACTAAAATAACTATCTGAACATGCTAGTCTGAAAGCCTCTAAACTGTCTGAATAAAGAGTTGATGGGACATGTCTCCAACTAACTACAACTACTGAAATAAATTAATTAATAAGATAATAAAGTAATGGTCATGTCCTTAAAGGATGAGGACTCACTGCTAACTCTGACTGCTGAGACTAGAATGCTACTGATGCTCTGGAGCTCATGCTTCTGAACCTATGGTATAAAACACCATAGAGCAAATGCATCAGTACGTTTGAATGTACTGATATGCATATGAGGTAGGCTGAATGCAAAATGTTCACATGCATGAACTATACTAACTGACTCGATAACATGATTACTGAGCCTGAGTACTAATAACATGATATACTGATAAATGTATAACTGAAATAACTAATATGGAGCGATTGTATCTGATAGCCTAGGTTCTGATGGAACTAGCTGAGTTTTGTGCAGTTCTGAGTTGACAGTATCTGATAGTCCTAAATTTTGTAGAACTATATGAGTTCTATTATTGAGACTGAATGACTGTATCTGACAGTCCTAATTTTGTAACTGGAATTGTGGGAACTAGTTATCTAACCGACGTGCCCCAAATAATGTAATATACCTAAGTTGGGGTCTAATCTGTAACCCCAATTGGAAGGGTGTCAATACCGCGCCACTGGTAAGGACAATCTGTGAGTAACCCTCATATAATAGGTGACTCTAGTGAGAATGGTAGGAACCCTCATATAACTGGTTAAGCCACCTCATCTACCCTCATATAATAGGCTATGATGTCTCAACCTATGCTGGCTACGTAGTTCTGGAATGCAAGAATTACTTCTAAGAATCACACCCTCATATAACAGGTGGGTTCCCATCCTTGGGTTTGCTCGATGAAAATTTCTACTCCCATTTGGATAGACACTGAACATGATTAACTGAATTGACTGGATTGAGTTAACTGAGTTTCATTGATTGACGGAGTACTACTGAGATTACTGAGTTTTCCTGAGTCATAAAACTGACTGAATTCTATGGATCATGGCTTGATTGAGAGTATCTTGAAAACATGACACTAATTCTAGGCACACAGCTAAATTTTCGGGTACAAGTACCCCCAGGACTCGATGGGAAGAAACTGACAAAGCATGACTTTGTTGAATACATGACCACATCAACAATCCATAATATAATAATTTAGAGAATTCATGAAGTATAAGTTCTAAAGCAACACAATGACCACACATATATCCATAACTCATTGACTAAGTCATTTCATCAAACACTTAACATGCATGAACTTGAACATGAATGAGGATTTCATATTATTATACTAGTATGACACTTTTCCTTCACATAGGCATTTAATCAAACACATGGGGAGCATGCTTTGGTTATACAATCACCAACATATCTAATTATCATGCATACATCAATCAACTTGTAAATTGAAGGGGTTTATCATGGTTATTATGCAAATCTTCATATACTAGGGTCAATCATTGGAAGAATGTAATTTAAAACATGAATCAAAATCCCACAACATCATGAATATGAAATTTCAATTCTATTTAAATTATGAACATTCATAAATACACAAATCTTGTATTTTGAAAAGAGATTCTTGAGTTTCAAGGGTGAAAGGGACCCATGAATCAACATATGACATACCTAGGTTGTGAGTTTCTTGAAGTTCTTGGACTAGAAGAACTTGAATTTCTTTGTTTCTTAAAGAAGGATTTGATCTTCTTCTTGGGAATTATCTTTGAGAGAAAACCCTAATTTGATGTTGTAGATGGATAATTAACTTATGAGCCTTGATTTGATATAATTAGAGGTTAAAATAGGTGGAAAAGACCCAAATATCCTTTTAAAAATGACTTTAAAATAACTGAACGAACTATGCAATGGTGGATGCGACGGTCCATCGCTGGGTCGATGCTCTGTCGGTTCTGACTGTCGCACCTGGGCTAAATAGGGGTTTACTGCCTCTGCTACGACAGTTTGGGCAATGGTCTGTCACTAGCTCGACAGTCCGTCAGCCTGAGCCGTCGCCCTTAGGCAGAAGGTGGTCTCACTGCCTCTACTGCGATGTCTTAGGTGATGGTCTGTCGCTAGCTTGACGGTCTGTCGACCCTCATCGTTGCACCTGGGCGATTTTGACTACTTTCTATAAAATGGCCATAACTTTCTACCCCGATACCAGATATTGACGAAATTGATATCGTTGGAAAGGTAATTCAATTTTCCACATGACAAAAAGTGAAAATCTTAAAAAAATTCCACATATATAAAAGTGAATTCATCTTTCAAAGTAAGTTTCTAACATACTTGGGATGATTTCAAGCTATGTAGAAGTACGGGGTATTGCATTATTAGTGTAAGAAATACAACTACAGTTTATGAATACATATATATTTGTATACACATCTCTCTGGAATGGGACGAAGGAAAATTTGGTATGTTTCTTACGACTTTATTGATTGAATACTGGTGATGACATGCATATATTTAGTACAATCATGAGTATTATATTGGTAATTGATTTGATTGTAGCTGAAATATGATTTGACGATTATTCTGCCTAATTAATGGTTAAACTATGTGGTAAATAGTTTCCTATTAGGGGACTATAGGACTTGATGGCTAGGAATCTAATGTATTAGTTAATGAATCTTGCTTAATTAAAACATAGTAGTTATCGATGATTAATTCGTGACTTATGGTGAGGTCGGGTCTAGTATAGGTGAAGATTAGTTGGTATTGATGACTAAGTTTGTGATGTCGCTTAGTCGATAAATGAGGAGTTTTGTTAATGAGGCTAGACAAGAAGAAATATTACTAATAAGAGGTGAGTAGTTAATAACTTTGAATAATTGCTAAATGGTTCACTAGTGAATAGTTAAGCAAGGATTAGTTGGTGAATGATGGTTAGATAATGAATGGTCTCAATTAAAAAAAATGGTTAGGTGACAAGTAGTAATATGTTGTCTAGTAATGATTAACGAATATAGGATGATTAGTTGATAATAATGAAAGATGGATAAATGGTGATTTTGGTGTACTGATGAACCTTGACTAGATGTTAGATGTTGGATATTAAATAAATAGTGGTTAATTGCTATCCCCTGAATAAGGATTATGTGAAGGATAATGTTTAGGCAAATAACTAGAGGTTATGTGATGACTAGCGAACTAGTGATTCTATTATAATAAGTGTTGGTTAGCTAATAAAGAGTAGTTGGGAAGTATTGACTAGATAGATATTGTAACGTTCCGAATCTGGTACCCGAAATGCTATACTAGACTTTCTCTAAGGCATCGAATACTAAGTCAGGCCCTATGACTGAAGCCTCACTAACTTTGAACCAACCAATTCGAGATCTGTATCTCTTACCATAGAGAGCTTCGAATGGAGCCCTCCGAATACTGGAATGATAGCAAACTCAATCAAAGGCAAGTGGTCATCCCAACTATCCTTGAAATCAATTGCACACTCCCTTAGCATTTTTTCTAAAGTCTACATGGTCTTTTCTACTTGACCATCTGTCTGAGGGTGGAAGGCTGTACTGAGATGAACTTGGGCACCAAGATTTTAATGCCTCAATTTTTTAGAATTAAAACACCACACGGTGCTCATGATCTCGAAGTACCACAAGATAACCCTCTACAAATATCTGTACCTGAGCACTGGATAATATAATAAATGTGGAAAATAGGTGAAAACTTTCCATAAGTTTCAAATCATATAAAATAATCAAAACTAAACAATTAATACTGATATATCTGTTTGAAAAGCCTCTAACTGTCTGAACTATAAAGTTGATGGGACATGTCCCCAACTAACTCCATCTACTAAAAATAAATTGAGTCTAATGACAAAATAACATAAGGATAATTCTCAAATGAAGAGGACTCACGCTACGTCTACTACTCCTAAATCTGGACTGCTAAGGGTGCTCTGGATCTCGTGCTTCTGAACCTATGTTATAAGACACCATAACATAAGAGGAAAGTATGCATCATTACTTTGAATATACTTGTATGATAGATGAGGTAAGGCTAAATGTAACGGCTTATGCATGAACATAGCTTAACTGAATAACATGAAAGTACTGAATGAGGACATATGCATGAATGTACAAACCATAACTGAAATCATTGTGACTCTGAATAATGATACTCAGATACTGCTTTACTAACATTTAAACTCACTACTAATAATGAGATACTGAATAACTGAATCTTATGATATTAGTGACTGATTACTGAAGTTGAGATCAGTCCTCTCTAGCGGTTGATCTCTGAAACTGATGATACTGAAGTTGATTAATTGAATCTGCTCATATCAATGACTGAGTTCTGAGTTTGCTATTATCGACTTACTAAATATGTGATCAATTCTTTCTAATGGATGATCTTTAAATCTACTAATAATGATAAAGAATGATTATATCTGAGATCAGACCTATCTAGCAGAAGATCTCTGAATCTTTTAATAATAAAAATAACGGACTGAGTTTGAGATCAGACCTATCTAATGGGTGATCTCCGACTCTATTAGTACTTATATTGATTAACTTTATGTGAGACCAGGACTATCTAGCTGGTGGTCCATGAATCTATGGAACTATCTAAGTTCCTTACTGAGATGGGTGACTGTATCTGAGAGTCCTGATTTCTAAGTTCTACTCTGAAGACTGATACTGAAACTGCAACTGTGGGATTTCTTACTTAACCAACATGCCCTGAATCTGATCTAGTGAGGTCTAACTTGTAACTCCAGCTGGAAGGGTGTCAATACCGTGTCATGGGTAAAGACCTTTGTTATGGTCAAGCCTCTCTAATGGGTGACCCTAAATAGGAAGTCAAGACTTAGGTCATATATAGTCAAACTTGAATCTAACGAGTGACTCCTGGTCCTGCGCCAGCTACACAGTTCTGGAGTTTAGGGACTATTACTAGCGACTCGGCCTCATTAACGGGGAAGCCATTATCCCTGCACTCGATCGGTGCTAGTTCATACTCCCAACAGAAAGACACTAAACTAATTCTTGGACTGTACTAGACTGAGCTGAATCTATTACTGATTATCTTGCTTGATTGATCTGACTGATTTTACTTGATTCTGTTATCTGACGGAATACTTCTGAATCTCATTATCTGATTGGATGATATAAAGTTTTGAATTAATTACTTGAATTCTACTGAGGTATGAAACTAAATTCTTGAATACTACTAAGATCTGAGTTGAGTACTAAACTAAAGTTGGAATGCTGATGATAATTGGATTACTAAGATTTCTTCAGTTCTGTAACTGTCTGAGAGTATTGAATTCTGTAATTGACTGAGTTCTAAGAATCGTGACTTGATTGAGATTATCATGAAAATTGACATTGGATCTAGACAATAACTAATTTATTGGGTATAAATACCCCCAGGACCCGATAACATAAAAGTAAAATATAACCATTCTTGAATAATCATGACAATGGACTTTTATTCACAACACAATCAATGCTATATCTCGTCAATCACTTGAATATCATACACATGTAAATGTATAGGGAATGCATACTAATATCTCATAGTTGTTCAATAAGGAATACACATAGATAAGAATGTATGCAACTTATCATAATACATTCACTAAGGCATTTCAACAAATGCTTGGCATACACTATGTATCACAAAATTGGGGATTTCATGCTTAACATATTAAATAGGAACTATTATCTTTACTTAAGCATTCTATCAATCATATGGGGAGCACACTTTGGTTATACCACAGATTTTATACTTAATCATCATGAATACATCAATATCATGCAACTTGAAGAGGGTTTATCATGAACATCATACAATTAATCACATACTAGAATCAACTCTTGAAATTGATAGTCTAAATTATGAATTAAAACCCAACAATACAAAATCATGAACTCTAATACACATAAATCATGAAATCTCATAAGTACGTAAACCTCAAAATTTTAAAAAGGATTCTTGAGCTTCTTGGGTGGAAGGAACCCAAGAATCAATATCTAACATACCTTGTTATATGGTTCTCAAAAGATTTATGAAGGAATCTTGATGACTTAGGTCTTGAGATATGAACCCTAATAGTTGTTCTTGAAGAAAATTCTTAGTCTTGTTCTTGATTTCTTGGCTATAGTTCTTGCTCCTTTGAGAAAAAATATAATATTATTGAAAGAAAAGTGAGGAAAATAATGGAATAAGGGCTTATTGGGCGTTTTCTTTCCTGTTTAGGTCCGATAAGGATGATGGAAAAAGTCTAAGATGCCCTTGGAATTAAATAATAGAATTTAAAAATCCCAAATTTTCATGCTGGTGCGACGCGCCATAATTACGCCAGCTTAATGGAAATTGGACAATTGAGAAACTGCTTGAAGGCACGACGCAGTGGAAATCGCGTTGCCAACTTGGTTGCAAACTGGAAATACACCGCACTGTAGTGTAACTGCAGAGGCTCACTAGATTTTAATGATTTCCATTTTGGCTTGCTCTGCGAAGCGTTAAAGTATCAGGTGGTACACTATCTCACTAAAATAACTCTAACTATTCGCCTGAGTGTCAGATTTGGGCGAATTTTGTATCGATGGAAAGCTTATTCGATTTTCCATAGGATAAAAAGTCGAAATATTAAAAATTTCACATGGAATAAAATATATTTATCTTTGAATCAAGATCTTTGATGTTGTAGAGATGAATTTGAACTAGGAGAAGGGTAGGGTATTACAATATCTCTCCCTTGGGAACATTCGTCCTCGAATAAGACTGATTAAGCTGAGAATGCTAGTAGGCTGAACTTACTTAAATAATCATGAGAAACATGACTACATGACTGGAACTACTGATATACTTAGATTTTATACTGAACATGCATATCTGATGGATGGAATACATGACTGAAGCTACTCATAAGCTGAATTCTCATAATGGATATGCATATCTGATGCATGGATTCATGACTGAGTTTCTCTCATGAATGTATGATTGTATACACTGAAGAACTAAACTTTTCCTACTGAACATATATATCTAATGCATGAATATAACTGATTCTTGAATACATGACTGATTATGCAATGATAACAGGTGCTAACTTTCTAAGGAGGGTCTGAACATGCAACTGAATAAGTCTAAGGACATGAATGCATTAGGATATTATGGGGTATCTCCCCCTTGGTACTCCATGTCCCTCTAAGAACACATCGCTGAAATATTGGGGCGGTGCACAAGGCACCTACGAACTGGATCATAACTGATCCTCAGAGAGCTAAAACTAATGCATGAATCATGAACTGAACTTTTCTTGCAACTACTAAGATACTCTATCTTGGAATAGTTGTCTTTCCTTGAGATTTCAGATAGCATGACTAGATGGAAAGATGAGAAAACAAACTACACGAAGCTGACTGTCTGACTGCTAAACTGACTTGCTGGCTGTACTGACTAACTCATGTTGAAACTTATAATTAACTAAAGTAATTCTTCTCCACTCTTTCAACTATACTCTCCTCTTTAGCTTTAAGTCATCACCATAAGTCTAAGAACACTTTACTAAGCTCTGAACTGAACTACAATCACTCTACTCTGGGTATAATAATGCACATGAATGATAAATTTATCCAAAAAGTCTGTACCTAAAAGTATAAAACTCACTGCTAGTACTATCTTCTGGAATACAACTCTTAATATTCTTTAGTTTCTGCCATCATCATCGCATACCTACATCCCTTTTCGACACATGTTTGTCTCGCTAAACACATTATTTACTTCTGTTCCTTCATCAACTACTAGGATCACACCTCCTAACTTATATCCACACCTTCACACTTAGTTTTTGATCAATAACCTTAAATTCTTACATGCACTATTCAAGCCTACCGATTTACCTCTTATACAACTATGCCCATGAATACAATCTCTGCTCAATATGGTTAACACTATTCAGACTCTACTACTGCTAAACTCCTAGGTTCATGATTCTAACTCTAGGTTATATGCTATTATAGGATTCTGAGAAAGATCTTTGATGTTGAAGAGACAAATTTGAACAAGGATAAGGGTGGGGTATTACAAATACCCTTTTGGAATACTTTCCAGAAATAAGAGGTAAACTGGGTACCTCTGTTTGAGATAATAGATAATGGAACATTGTGCAATCTGACCAACTCTCTGATGTAGAGTTTGGCATAATCCTTGGCTGAATAAGAGGTATGGACTGAAAGAAAATGATCTGATTTGGTCATTCTGTCTATAATGACCCAAACTAAATCATGCTAGTAATGAGTACGAGGTAAACACATCATGAAGTCCATATTCACTTCTTCCCACTTCCAAGTAGGAATATTGAACTCCTGCATAGACCTACTAGGATTCTAATGCTCTATCTTAACCTGTTGATGTGTAAAGTACTTAGCCACAAACTCTGCAACATCTCTCTTCATCCCACTCCACCAATAGATTTCCCGTAAGTCGTGGCATATCTTTATGGCTCCTAGATAAATAGAGTAGAGCGTACCATGCACTTCTTCAGGAATTCGCTGCCTTAAGTCATCTTCATCTGGAAAACACATACGACCCTGACAACGCAGAACACCATCTCCCCGTTGGGAGAAAACCTCTACTTTTTGATCCTTGTTTGACTCTTCTAACTTGACAATGCTGGTATCTTTATCTTACCTTTTTTACAACTTGGAATCTAGAGATTATTCTGAACTACTCTAAACCCATATGTCACCCTCCTCTGAATCGACTAAGCGAACGCCTAGTCTGGCAAACTTATGGATTTTTTGAGCTAACTTTTTCTTACTATTCTTAACATGAGCAACACTACCCATAGACAGTCTACTATGAGCATCGGTCACAACGTTGGCCTTTCGAATGATAAAGGACACTCATGTTATAATCTTTCAAGAGCTCTAACCACCTTCGCTGATGAAGATTGAGATATTTCTAAGAAAAGACATATTAAAGGCTCTTATGATCTGTGAACACATCCACATAAACTCCGTATAGATAATGCCACAAAATCTTCAAGGCAAATACTATGGCTGCTAACTCAAGATCATGAGTAGGATAATTCTTCTTATGGGGTTTAAGCTGTCTAGAAGTGTAGGCTTTAAACTTACCATGCTGCATGAGGACACAACCCAAACCTACTCTGGATGCATCATAATACACTATGAACCCATCTGGACCATCTGGAAGAACTAAGACTGGAGCTGAGGTGAGTCGAGTCTTCAACTCCTGAAAACTCTTCTTGCAAGGATCTGACCACTAAAACGTGACTTTATTCTGATTCAATCTGGACATAAGGGATGCAATAGAAGAAAATCCCTCAACAAACCATTTGTAATAGCTAGCCAAACCTAAGAAACTCCTGATATATGATGGAGAGACAAGTCTGGACTAGTTTGTTACCGCTTCGGTCTTTTGAGGATGAACCCTAATGCCATCATCAGAAATAATAAGACCAAGAAATGCTACTAACCTTAGATAAAATTTGCATTTACTGAATTTGGCGAATATCTGATGATCTCTAAGGGTTTGACATACTATTCTGAGATGTTTGCATGATCACACTCACTGCGGGAATAAACTAGAATGTTATCTATGAAGACTATGATGATCATATCCAAATACTACTTGAACACCCGGTTCATCAAGTCCATGAAAGCTGCTGGGGCATTGGTAAGACCAAATGACATGACTAGGAATTCGAATTGACCATATCCAGTACGAAAGGTTATTTTTGAAATGTCACATTCTCAGACTCTAAGATGATGATAGACTGATCTGAGGTCTATCTTAGAAAAATAACTGGCACCATGAAGTTGGTCAAATAGGTCATTGATTTTGGGAAGAGGACACTTGTTCTTGACCGTGACTTTATTGAGCTGATGATAATCAATGCACATTCTGAGAGAACCATCTTTTTTGCGCATGAATAAGACTGGTGCACCCCATGGGGACACGCTGGGTCTAATGAATCCCTTATCTAGGAGATCCTTCAACTTCTCTTTCAATTCTATGAGTTCTGCTGGTGCTATTTTGTATGGAGAAATATACATAGGCTGCGAATCTGAAAGAAGATCAATGCCGAAGTCTATTTCCCTTTCGGGAGGAATTCCTGGAAGATCTTCATGAAAGACATCTGAATATTCATTCACGACTAGAACTAAATCAAGACTGGGAGTTTCAAAACTATTGTTCTTAACTTGAACAAGATGCTAGAAACATCCCTTAGATATATTTTTCCTTGCCTGAAGTAGGAAACAAGTTGACCTCTGAAAGCGGAAGTGCTATCCCTCCACTCTAGGACAGGTTCATTCAAAAAAACTGGAACTGGACTATTCTATTTTTGCAGTCGACTATAGGATAGCATGAATAAAGCCAATCCTTGCCGAGAATGACATCAAAATCAGTCATCTCTAATTGGACTAAGTCTGTTGAAATGACTTATTAAAATATCATAACCGGGCAATTCCTGTATACCCGTCAGACTATGATGGTTTTTCCCACTGGGTAGAGACTGAAAAGGGCTCTTCTAGAATTTTGGGACTGACTCTAAAATCAAATGCTATATAGGGAGTAATAAAAGAAAAAGAAGCTTCTAGATCTAGCAAAACATAAACATGCACATAAAAGATCTGTAACATACAAATAACCACACTAGGAGAATTTAAATAAATACCACTGCCAGCTATGAAAATACCTTGATGGTGCTTACTATAATTCTGGGAAAGAGGATAGGTACGGGCACTACTAACACTGCCCTGATACTTAGATTTTGGCACTCATCTCTATTACCATCCCAAAACATAAGAGTTGGAGAACTAGCTGAAGAAGGAGCTGGAACTACTAACTTAGGACAAAACTAAAAATGGTTTCCTCCTTCTGATTTGGGCTGAGCAAAGTTGAAACTACCTATCCTTACTCTCTTATTCTACTTCTCTCTCATCTTATCCTTTTGCTCTTTTATCTGCTAAGCATGGGTCATAATCCTGGCTATGTTTATTTCACTATTCAACATCACAGACCTGCACTCATTGACTATACTATTATTCACCCCAAAAACAAACTTACTCATCTTAGCCCTGCTAACTGCAACTACAAGCTAACCCATGACTGATATTTATACCTAAACACTGCATAATATACTAAATGAATGCAAAAATAAAGGTTGAAAGGGCATAAGGTTCAAAACTATAACATAACTAATAAAAATATAACATCTGGATAGGATATAAAATACCCAAACCAACTGAAATAACTGTCTAAACATAATAGTCTGAAAATTCTCTAACTGACTGAACTGTCTGAATAAGGAGTTGATGGGACATGCCCCCAAAAAACTCTAACTAATAAATTAATTAATGATATAATAAAGTAATGATCATGTCCTCAAAGAATAAGGACTCACTGCTAACTTTGACTGCTGAGACTGGTATACTACTGGTGCTCTGGAGGTCATGCTTCTGAACCTATAGTATGAAACACCATAGCAAAAATACGTCAGTACATTTGAATATACTGATAGGCATGTGAGGTAGGATGAATTCAAAAAGGGTTTACATGCATGAACTATACTAACTAACTGCATGACATGAACGTGAGAATACATGCATGAATATATAATAACTGTAACTGAGTTTGTGATAACATGATTACTGAGTCTGAGTACTGATAACATGAGATACTGATATCTATATAACTAAAATAACTGATACTAAGAGACTATATCTGATAGTCTCGGTTCTGATGAAACTATCTGAGTTTCGTACTGTTCTGAGTTGAGTCTATCTGATAGTCCTAAATTTTGTAAAACTATCTGAGTTCTATTACTGAGACTGAATAACTGTATCTAATAGTCCTGATCTATAACTAAAATTGTGGGAAGTAGTCATCTAACCTATATGCCCCTAATACGCTATTATGGATGAGTTGGGGTCCAATCTGTAACTCCAATTGGAAGGGTGTCAATACTGCACCACTAGTGAGAATGGCGGGAACCCTCATATAACAGCTTAAGCCATCTCATCTAACCTCATATAACAGGATATGATATCTCAACCTACGATGGCTACTTAGTTATGGAATGCAAGGATTGCTTCTAAGAATCACACCCCTATATACCAAATGGGCTCCGATCCTTGGGTTCGCTCGGTGCTAATTTCTACTCCCATCTGGATAGACGCAGAACATGATTAACTAAACTGACTGGAATGCGTTAACTGAGTTTTATTGACTGGCGAAATACTATTAAGATTACTAAATTTCTGAGGTTTCTGAGATTACTGAGTTTACTGAGTTTTCCTGAGTCACATAACTGACTGAATTTCTATGAACATGGCTCGACTGAGAGTATCTTGAAAACATGACACTGGCTCTAGGCACATAGCTAATTGTTGGGTATAAGTACCCTCAGGACTCGATATTATGAAACTGACAAAAAGCATGACTTTCTTGAATACACGACCAACATCGATAATCCATAATATAATAAGATGAGGATTTCATAAAGTACAAGTGCTAAAGAACCACAATGGCTACACATATATCCATAATTCATTGACTAACACATTTCATCAAACACTTAACATGCATAAATATGTACATGAATGGGGATTTCATATTATCATACTAGAATGGTACTTTTTCTTCACGTAGGCATTTAATCAAACACATGGGAAGCATGCTTTGGTTATATAATCATCAACACATCTAAAAATTATGGATACATCCATCAACGAGTAAATTTAAGGGTTTATCATGATTATTATGCAAATCATCACATCCTAGGGTCAATAATTGGATTATGTAATTTCAAACATGAATCAAAACCCCACAACATCATGAACATGAATTTCAATTCAATTTAAATCATGAACATTCATACATACACAAATCTTGGATTTTGAAAAGAGATTCTTAAACATCATGGGTGAAAGGGACCCATGAATCAACACATGACATACATGGGTTGTGAGTTTCTTGAAGTTCTTGCATTTGAAGAACTTAAATCTCTTAGTTTCTTAAATAAGGATTTGGATCTTGTTTTTGGGGATTATCTTTGAGAAAAAAATCCTAATTTGATGTTGTGAATGAATAATGAACTTATGAACCTTGATCTGATATTATTAGGAGTTAAAATGGGTGGAAAAAGACCCAAATATCCTTTTAAAAATGACTTTAAAATATCTGAATAGAGTATGCAATAGTGGGTGTGATGGCCCGTCGCTGGGTCAATGGTCCGTCGGTCCTAACCGTCGCACCTGGTTAGAATAGGGGTTCATTGCCTCTCTTACGATGGTATGGGTGACGGTCTATCACTAGCTCAAAGGTCCATCATCTTGATCCATGGATCTTAGGTAGAAGGTGGTCTCACTACCTCACTGCGACGGTATGGGCAATGGTCCGTCGCTAGCTCGATGGTCCGTTGGCTCTCACCATCGCACCTGGGCGGTTTTGACTACCTTCTGTATTTCGGCCATAACTTTCTCTTCCGATATTGGATTTAGACAAAATGGATATCAATGAAAAACTTATTCAATTTTTCACATGACAAAAAGTGAAAATATTAGAATAAAAGTGGATTCATATTTTAAAGTAAGTTTCTAACATACTTGGAACAATTTTAAGCTAGGTAGATATACAGGGTATTAGAGATATTCTATGGTGATATGAATATTTTATGAGTATTTCAATATATGTTATTTGGTAATGACTATTATAATGATATGTTGATAGTCGGCAAGCCCTAAAGATATTATTAATGATGTGTTTGATATCCGACAAGGCCGAAAGTTGATTATGATGCTGATGGTCCTAATGATAACGGTTATGATGAGTTGGGATGTTGATTATGTACTTTGTATTTATTCCTGCATGTGCATTATCTATCACCAGTATGCATCTATATTTATTAGTCGGTATAGGATGGTTGCCTATATATGGGTGAAGAATATGTCTTGTGTTGTTGTATGCTGATTGAATCTTATGAGTCTGGAGTGGTGGGGGTACTTATAGGCTTGACTAGGTATTTGGTTGCCCGTAAGTTCAGGATTAAGGAGATTGCGTTTGTGAAGGTCCAGTGGAAGAATCACACTATTGAGGAGGCCACTTGGGAGACCGAAGCAGACATGTGTAGCAAGTATTCACAACTTTTAATGATTCAGATAATTTTCTTTCTAGTCGTTTGTTTGCCCGTTCGGGGATGAACGATTGTTTAATTAGTATCTGATATAATAACTCCTCCGGTGTTTGTGCAATTTTTTTATCTTTCCTATTTTATTTCTCCCGGTAGGTTGTATACATGATTTATGACTTACGGTGATGAGTAGTACCAATTCTTGAAGTGTTTAGAAGTTTTGAATATTTTAAATAATTAGTTAATTAATAAATTAATGGGTCAAAATAATAATTTATTTACTTATGTGGTTAATATAAGCGTGAAATTAAATGATTAGGGCTTACCATTTATAGTATTAATTAATAGCATCAGAAAGTTACAAGAAAAGAGGCAGATAATAGCGATTTTTATTTATTGTAGTTCAAGGAAGAGATTTTGGCTTCAGGTCTCAGGTTAGCATCCATTGTACATTGAAACATTGAGGAAAATTAAAATATGTTATGCTTTCATAAAAATGGTCTAATGAATATTGATAAAACTTTTGTCTGTACTAAGAATTAGAAGATAGTAACACGAATAGCAATTCTTAGGCAGTAGTACGAATAAAAATTCTCTCTCTATTGAGTTAAGAAACTGTATGCTATCTAATCACTTTTTTTATCTTTAGTAATGTTAATGAAAAAAAAGAAAGGTTAGGCAATTACAGGTTGAGTTTGTGAATTATTTACAGGTAATTAGCAACATATGATGCCATTATTGGAATTAGCATCGTGCTTTTGAAATTTAAAATCAAAAGTTGTTTTTTTAACAGTAACAACGTAATGATAACAACACTACAATTATATTGAGGATAATATTAAGATAGGTTGAGAAATTGAGGTTTAACCATAGAGTTTGGCAACTACAAGTTACTGTCTTGATTGTTTCTTTAGGTCTTAAATTTTAAGTGAGAATGTGTAAAATGGTTGTCATTTGATCCGTATTCTTATTGGGATTACATATTTGAACAGATTTGAAACATTCAGAAGTTTTACGGAAGGGCAAGACCTTTGCACCGTAGATTGTGTTCGAGTTCTTCGGTTGAGGTAGGTTATGATTTTATTAGAGTTTAGACTCGACTTAATTGTTTGTATGCTCCTAAGTTGTATACTTGTTGATTGGTATTCAGACATGCTTGAAATTATTGATGTTTAATTGCTAATGCGTGTATAAATGTTTATTAAGAATTTACTTGATGGAATTGTCTTATGACTTTAAGTGTACTTGTGAACTTGGTACATTGTATTGTTTGCTGTGAGGTTGTGTAATTGATATTGATAATACTTGTTTATATTTATGTTGGATCGGGTACCACTCTGGTACGCTTATATTTATGTTAGATCGGGTACCACGCCGGTACGTTTATATTTATATTGGATCGGGTACCACACTGGCACGTTTAGATTTATATTGGATCGGGTACCGTGTTGGTACGTTTATATTAATGTTGGATCGGGTACCACGCCGATACGTTTATATTATGTTGGATCGGGTACCAAGCTGGTACGTTTATATTTATGTTGGATCGGGTACCATGCTGGTACGGTACATGGACATAGATTGTTCCCTGCAGGTCATGACTATTTAGGCGAAAATAAGTGCCATAGCAAGTGTGTACATACTTGTGTTGATTCTGTGGATATTTACCGTATGATGGCTACTCTTGATAGTTATGTGGCTTGTTTGTGAGTACTGTTGACCTGTTATTGTTGTATTGTTGATTCAATGAGAATTTGTTATTTAATGATGCATGTCTACTTGTTATTTGATTTATGTTGGGTACATGCTATTAAATTGAGTTGGCCTATGATACCTACCAGTACATAGTGGTTTGTACTGATACTACTCTATACTCTTCTTTTATTGAGTGCAGAAAGTGTTCTAGAGGCTCAGGCATGACCTCACCTCTAGAGTTGATAGCAAATCTTGATTCAAGGATGAGCACTCCATCTACAGTCTGCCATGGGTTACCTTATTTATTCTTGTCCATCTTCGGATAATGAAACATTCTTTATTTACTTTATTTTTGGATATCTTTTAGACATGATCTGTGTTAGTAGTTCTTGTACAATGACTTTCGGGTCTTGGAAATTTTAGTAAATAGTTTGTTTGACTTTCGCACTAATAATGATTAGTTCTAGATTATTGTTATTAAATTGGTTTTATGATAATAACGTGTTAATATTGACTAAGTGATTGGGTAATGGTTGAGTTTATATGGTACTCCTACAGAAATATTAGTGTGGGTGCCACTCATGGCCATTTGGGTCATGACAAATATAAAATCTGAAATCTAGAAACCACAAAGTTATTTTGCAAATTTAATAACGAAAGTTACTTACAAATATAAGAAGATGTTTTGGATACTCTTGATGAATAAATCTAGTGTAATAGAAAATTAAATTTGTAATCTAAAAAATTAAACAACAAAAAATCATGTTAGAGACTCAACAACAAAAACTACTTACAAACACAAACGATTATTGTTTATGATCAATAAAATCAACGTAATAGAAAAATAAAAATAACGTAATAAAACCACAAAATTACATTGGAGATTTAATAACAAAGTTACTTACAAGGTAATAGAAAAAAATGATAATTATCAAAACTTTATTACCATATATTTCACCATCACAATATGACTAAACATGATTTTCTGTTGATGTACACTTTATTTGCATTTTATCAATTGGATCAATACTAAACTATAGACAATTTTTTTTTTAGTTATTCCCATGGAAACAAATTTATGAACCTAATGTTAGGGCTTTTGCCCTGATTTTTTTTACCAAAATTATGTTTTACTTTTCGTAGAAGGAAAATAAAAGTAATACCATAATTACTTTTATTTTTCCTTAAGGAAAAATATAAAACTCTTCCATATTTGGCAAACCTCTTTGTTGGAGGAAATGTTTTGGACATCTATAAATAGAAGACCTCCTTCTCATACAACAACACAATAGCATCCACAATGTAGTCATTAAAAAGTCGTGTTTAGGGGGAGATTTCTCCAATAGATTTTATGTTTTTTCAATATTAGTTTTCAATATAGGTCGTTTGATCAACCATACCAATAATATTTTTTTAGTATTATATTATTCTTTGTCATTTGATTTATCACTATAAGCTTCTGCATGGTGCCCTCTCAATTTTGAACTCAACAAGTAGTATCAGAGCCTATAGTTCAAAGATCAGATGGTTCGATTGAGGATAGTTTAAGATCAAAGTGACAACAAATTTGATGATAATGAAGATATTTTGTCAAAATAAAACTACATGAGGAGATAATTGTCAATCATATTTTCAACAATCCTGCTGTCACATATTTGAAAATAAAATTCACTTTTAACTCTTCAAAAGGGCTCCAGTATTTTTAACTCGAAAAGGGATGATATATTTTAACCCCAAAAGGCTCAATTTCTAAAGCATGTCAAACAACAATGATATATGAAAAATATGTGAAGAACGAAGATCATGCACAAGAAGAAGGAGATTTGTTAGGATTTTTGCCCTGATTTTCTTACCAAAATTAAGTTTTACTTTTCATAGAAGAAAAATAAAAGTAATACCATAATTTTTTTTATTTTACTTAAAGAAAAATATAAAACTCTTCCATATTTGGAAAACTTCGTTGTTGGAGGAAAGATTTTGGACATTTATAAATAGAAGACCTCCTTCTCAAACAGTAACACAAAAGCATCTATAATGTAGTCATTAAATAGTCTTGTTTAGGGGGAGATTTCTCCCATAGATTTTATATTTTTCCAATATTAGTTTTCAATGTAGGTCGTTTGACCAACCATACCAATAATATGTTTTTAGTATTTTATTTTTCTTTCTCATCTGATTTATCATCTCATGGTTTGTAAACTATTAGCTTCCGCATGACGCCTCTCAATTTTGAACCCAACACTTAATAATTCGTTTAAATTTAAATACAATATTAACTAAACTACGGTGAACTTTTTCATCTTACTTTATATCTATAAATAATATTTAGTCCTTTTTACCTATTTAAATTAATTTAAGGTGATAATTTACTTGGAAGTTTTATTTCTTAATAAAACTTAGCTCTTAGGAATTTTCTCATAGGAAAACTTAAATTCAATTTATAATTGGAATGAAGGAATGTTGCGAGTCCCTTTGAACTCTCCACAAGTCCCACCGTTTTTTCATCTATAGTTCTTTTCTTTTGCATAATCAATTAATAGTCTGTTTTACCAAACAAAAGATACTTGCAAATATAATAGAAAGATGGAGAAAAGACATCAACCCCCCCGAACTTGTCGCCAAAACTTACTTTAGACCCTAATTTAATTGGCCAATTATTTATCCCCTTAATAACTTTAAAGTGAATTTTTTATCACCCTAAAAAAATTATACCACTCTCACTATGGAGTGTGAACTACACACGCCCCACGTCATTGCCAAATCACTGTCATGTCATTGCCACGTAAGAAATTATAATTTTTTTTAAAAAAGTAATCCAACACACATATTATTTTTATATTTTTTTTAAAAAAAGCAAAAAATATATATGTACTATTGTTATATATATATATATATATTTTTTTTTTTTAAAAATATATATATATATATATATATAAATTATTTATATATTATTTTTAATATACATACATATATATATATATATCCCCACCCGCTTGCTCCTTTTTTTTCTTCTTCTTCAACAGCCTACCCCACCTCACCCCCACCCCCCTCGTTCCTCCTTCTCCTTAAGCTTCAATAACCCCTCACCCCCCTCGTTCCTCCTTCTCCTTAAGCTTCAACAGCCCTCCACCCCCAACCCCCTCATTCCTCCTTCTTCTTATGCTTCAACAGTCCCCCTATCCCTACCCCTCATTTCTCATTCTTCCTTAATTTCTTTTTCATCATTAATACAATTATTTCACCATTAACACTATTATATCACCATTAACACCATTATTTCACCATGAATATCATTATTTCACCATTAACATCAATAACTTAATTCGAATTTAACAAGAAATATAGGACCCAAGAACTTGATAAATAATATTTGGTAGGGTGTAAGAAAGAAGAAGTTATGGGGCTGGTGAAGTGTGAGGAAGAATAAAAAATGGGAGCGTTGGAGTGTGAGGAAGAAGAAGAAATAGAGGGGTGGGGTGTGAGGAAGAAGGAGAAAAAACTAATGGTTAAAAATATTAAAGTGGGCCCCACTAAATTTTTTTATACTTTTTTTCCACTAAAACGGGCTTACATTTTTTTTGTCACGTCAGTCGTTAAGGGGGCAAAATAATACACTTTAAAATTGTTAAGGGAGGTAAATAATTGCTCGATTAGTTTAGGGTCTAAAGTAAGTTTTGGCGACAAGTTCGGGTGGTGGGGGGTTGATTTCTTTTCTCTAAAAGATGATTCGTTATTTATGATCTATAAATCAAGATAATAGAATTAAAATTTTGAAACCTAGGAACTGCAACTCTATTCAATAACGAAAGTATGTTATTCATGATCAATAAATCCAGTATAATAGAAAAGAAAATTTGATACATGGTGCCATAAAACTTACAAACATAAAAAGTTGTTTTGTTATTCGTGATGATGAACCCAATGTAATGGAAAATAAAATCTGAAACCTAGAAACCACAAAGTTATGTTGCAGATTCAATAACGAAAGTTACTTACAAATACAAGAACATATTTTGGGTACTCTTGATCAATAAAACCAACATAATAGATAAGTAAATTTGTAATCTGAAAAATTAAACAAAAAAATCATGTTAGAGACTCACCAACAAAATTTACTTACAAGCATAAACCATTATTGCTTATGATCAATAAAACCAACGTAATAGAAAAAATAAAAATAGCGTAATAGAAACCACAAAGCTACATTGGAGATTTAATAACAAAGTTACTTACAACATAATAGAAAAGAAAAAGATATTTATCAAAACTTTATTACCAAACATTTCACCGTCACAATATAACAAAACAAAAATTTCTCTTGATGTACACATTAATTGCATTTTATCAATTGGTTCAATACTAAACTATAACCAATTTTTTTTTTTTGAGTTATTTCTATTGAAACAAATTTATGAATCTAATAATTCGTTCAACTTTAAATACAACATTAACTAAACTACGGTGAATTTTTCCATCACACTTTTTTTAGACCTTTTTACCTATTTCAATTAATTTATGGTGATAATTTACTTATAAGTTTTGTTTCATAATTAACTTAGTTTCTAGGAATTTGCTCATAGGAAAACCTAAATCTAATTTATAATTAGAATGAAGGAATGTTGTGAGTCCCTTTGGACTCTCCACAAGTCCCACAATTTTTTTTTGTCTATAGTTCTTTTCTTTTGCATAATCAAGTTAATAGTCAGTTTTACTAAACAAAATCTGCTTACAAATATAATAAAAAGATTATTTATTATCGATGATCAATAAATCAATATAATAGAATTAAAATTTTGAAATCAAGGAACTGCAATGTTATTCAATAACGAAAGCTTGTTATTCATGATCAATAAACCTAGTATAATTGAAAAGTAAATTTGATACATGATACCATAAAGTTATATTAGAGGTTCAATATCGAAAGTTACTTACAAACACAAAAGATGTTTTGATATTCCTGATGATAAACCCAATCTAATAGAAAATAAAATTTGAAACCTAGAAACCACAAAGTTATGTTGCACATTCAATAATGAAAGTTACGTACAAACATAAGAAGATGTTTTGGGTACTCTTAATCAATAAGACCAACGTATTCAAAAAGTAAATTTGCAATATGAAAAATTAAACAAAAAAATCATGTTAGAGACTCAATAACAAAGCTACTTACAAACACAAACCATTATGGTTTATGATCAATAAAATCAATGTAATAAAAAAATAAAAATAACTTTATATAAACCACAAAGTTAGATTGGAGATTTAATAACAGAGTTACTTACATGGTAATAGAAAAAAAAATTGAAACCTAAGAACCACAAAATTACTAAATAAAAAAAACTACTCTCACAAAGTTTTTATAACTTCAAAAGAAATTTGTAAACCTAAAAATGACTCCTAAAATTGAAAAAAGTGTCATAAATATATTACCATATATAGTGAATGTCTACTTTACCATATATTGAATGTCTATTTATGGAAAAGTTAGAAATCCCAAGGTTAGTTTTTCCCTACAAATAAAGGGATTTTCTTCATTGTAATTCACCACATCAAGAGAAATAATAATTACTCTCTCTTCTCTCTCTTCTTATTTTTATTTACTTTATATTTCATAATATGTTATCATCACGAGAATCTGCCAAACAAGGTGAGATTATAAATCTAAAGGTAATTTCAAGGTTAGTAATTCCTTATGTTATTTATCTTTTGCTACTAATGATATAGTTATTGTTGGATTTGAGAAAAAATAATTGGTTTGGAACCACTTATGCTTTAAATTTGTTCATGAAGAACAATATTATTAAAAGATATGATGATGCATTTAATTCTTATCTCATTTAGAGAGTAAGACATCGGGTTGGAGTCCCGATGCACCATGATGATAAGAATTGGGATGCGATCTCATCAATTTATACCTAAGACACCTTTATATGGATAAAACGTTGAGTTTGAATCTTGATGCACCATATTAATGATGTTATGATGGATAAGGTAAAAATAATATGTATTTAATAAAAAGTCATGAAACTTGTCCATTGAATATGCTCTATTCCATGAAGTGAATGTGGTAGCAATATATGATAAGTCTGAAATATGACAATTTGATCCATTCTTAAAGTGAATGTGGTAGAAATATATGATATACTTTGAATTATATATATGGCTCAATGTGCACCTGATGTAGCAATATCATGAAAGAGGTTATAAGCTATCAGAATTTGATAAACTTAAGGCACGATTATATTTCATTACTGGGGAATGAAAAGTTTATTAATACAAATGTGCACTTCATTGTGATGGTATCACAACTCACCTCCGTAAGAGACTGAATAATTGAGAAGAGTTACTTTGAAATCTACTTTTAAAGTAGCAAAACTGAAATTTATTCATGTAATAGTAAATCTGAAATTTACTAAAGTAAAAATACATGTCATGGTAAACTTGGAGTTTGCTATAGTAAAAGTTCATAAATTGACATGAACGATTGTGACATTCTAAAACTGCATACTGAGTATTGAACATATATTGAAGAATTAGAAAATTCTTCATTACTTTCTATGTTGATTGTTCTCATGATAAGCTGGTTGGACCAACTAATTTTGGGATTGAATCTCTTAAAATCTGGAAAACATTAAAGGTGAATAAGGGTCCATTCACCTATTATTTGATATGTTGATAAGATGCATCAATATAAGATGATCACATGTACATTTATTGTCAACATGCAGTTCATAAATTTGCTTGCTCAATATAAATTGAGTTAAGAATATAATTTTCAGATTGTGTAATCGAGACAACTCATCTTGATGAGGATGATTTGGCATTGAATGCATTCGATAAATAGCTAGACCATTATTAATGAGAACAAAAGCTTCATGTGTTGGTTTAAAATATTATATACAAAAGTACTTCTATGCATCAATCAATAATTATGATTAATTCTCCCTCACAGTTGGTTCTGAGTCAGGACCACTGTTGCCCATCTAATAGTTTTAATATACGGTATACGGTTAATGAATATACTATAATACGCAAAGATGGATTCCTCAAAGGATATGAAGGGTGTATGTTATCTTTCCTAACATAAGGGGATATTATAAACAACTATAAAATATGTTAGGAATTATCATCAGATCCTCATTCAAAAGATAATTCAAGTCATATACCGAATGCATCTTATATTTAAGGTACAAATGCTCCTATTTTGTGTCCATAAAAAAGAAAGTCTATGCATGCGTGAAGCGTGGTAGACCAATCAGTTTCAAATGAAATAATCCTTGAAAATGATAAGGAACAAATAATCATAATAAGAAGGCAATGTTTTCTTAAAAAGCCTACGACATAACAGTTCATGAAACCTTATAAGAGGTTCAGGTACTTGAAAATAATGAAGTGATGAGATCTCAAAATGTTATGTCACATTGCAAAATGATACAAAATGACATATCATCGATAATATCTTTGATACAACAACAACAACAACAACAAACCCAGTGTATTCCCACCTGGTGGGGTCTGTGGCGGGTAAGATGTACGCAGTCCATACCTCTACCTCTAAAGAGGTAGAAAGGCTGTTTCCGATAGACCCCCGGCTCAAGACACACAATACCACACAATACAAAGTAGGGCACCGAACAGATTACAAGATTACATAACATAACATGCATAACATAAATACGGCATAAATGCGACAGTCATAAGTAAAAGAAAAGAAAAATAGAAAATAGAAAGAAAACAGAGGAAAGCACCCAGATTCGTACTAAAACAAGGAACAAGAAACACGGAAGCATACCAGGCTACTACCCCCAGCAAGTAATTCCCTACCGTAGCGACCTAAACTGGCCCTAGTCCTCTACCCTAATTCGCGTCCTCCAGACCTTCCTATCTAGGGTCATGTCCTCGGTAAGCTGTAACTGCTCCATGTCCCGCCTAATCACCTCACCCCAGTACTTCTTCGGCCTACCCCTACCCCACCTAAAACCGTCCAACGCTAGCCTCTCGCACCTACGAACCGGTGCATCCATGCCCCTCCTCTTCACGTGTCCGAACCAGCTCAATCGGACTTCCCGCATCTTGCATTCCACTAGAGTCACACCAACCTTCTCCCTGATAGTCTCATTCCGAACTCTATCCCCTCTAGTCAGCCCACACATCCAACGCAGCATCCGCATCTCTGCCACCTTCATTTTTTGGATGTGGGAATTCTTTACTGGCCAACATTCCGCTCCATACAACATGGCCGGACGGACTACCACCCTGTAGAATTTGCCTTTAAGCTTAGGCGGCACCTTCCTATCACATAACACCCCCGACGCGAGCTTCCACTTCATCCATCCCGCCCCAATTCGGTGCGAGACATCCTCATCAATCTCACCGTTACCCTGGATCACAGACCCGAGATACTTAAAACTATCCCTCTTACATACCACCTGTGATTCCAGCTTCACTACCACCTCATCCTCCAGCCTTACATCATTAAACTTGCATTCCAAATACTCTGTCTTGCTTCTGCTCAACCTGAACCCTTTTGACTCAACGGTTTGTCTCCACACCTCTAATTTATCCTTCACACCCCCTCGAGTCTCATCAATCAGAACTATATCGTCCGCAAAAAGCATATACCACGGCACCTCCCCTTGAATACATCGCGTCAACACATCCATCACCAACGCAAACGAAAATGGACTAAGAGTATATCCCTGGTGCAATCCTGTCAAGATGGTGAAATGCTCTGAGTCTCCTCCCGCAGCCCTCACCTGAGTTTTTGCTCCCTCATACATGTCCTTAATTGCTCTGATGTATGCCTGCGGAACTCCCCTCACTTCCAAGCACCTCCAATATTGTAAAATATTATGATGATCCGAATTCTACATTTATTTAAGCATGCTGACGTACAAATATTTATCAAGTGACATGAAATGATGCATTTTGGTAAGTATAAAACTTATCTGATTTGCAGTCCAGACACATAAAGATGTCTCACATGAAATGTTGAATATTGTCAATTGATAAAATTTATATGAAAACTTTTATAATGATTCAAAATGTTTAAAGAATATAAAAGTTTTGGAAAACTTATTTATAAACCTTATATTGTATAAGCTTATAACTTGAAAATTATTGGAACTCTTGCAGATTTTTCAAAAGCAATAGATTATTTACTGAAATGAGAAATATACCAAATTGGTTTGGTTATGAAGTACCATATCTTAGTGCAATTGGTGCACTCTTGTATCTTGCAAATACTACAAAGTCTGATATAGCCTTTTCATTTAATTCATTAGCAAGGTATATTTCTGCTCCTACTAGGAGACATCAAAATGGGATAAAATACATGAGTTTATCTTAGTCTAAATCTTGCACTCCCAATCTTGTTGGCAATGCTAATGTTGGTACTTATCTGACTCACATAAAACTCGATCTCAAACAGGCTATGTGTTCATATGTAAAGGTATTGTCATATCTTGGAGATATATAAAACACTCTATCATAGCCACTTCATCGAACCTTGATGTGATGATAGCTATTTATGAAGTACGTGGAGAGTATGTGTAGGTGAGGTCCATTATACATCTCATTAGAGAAAAGTATGGTTTGAAATGTAACAATGTATCCACAATTTTATTCAGAGATAATGGAACATACATAACACATCTTAATGGGGGATTCATTAAAGGAGATAAAATGAAGCACACTTCATTAAATCTTTTTTATATACATGAGCTCCAAAAGAATGATGATATTAACATTTAAATGATTCGTTCAAGTGATAATATGGCTGATTTATTCACCAAGTCTCCTCCAACTGCAACTTTCAAGAAGATGGTGCACAAGATCGGGATGCAAAGGTTCATTGATGTTCTCATTGGGGGAGTTAATAAGCGTTGTACTCTTTTTTCCTTGCGAGGTTTTGTCCCACTAGTTTTTCTTGTAAGGTTTTTAATGAGATAGTCTATATACTATTATTAGAAATGTGTACTCTTTTTCCTTCACTAGATTTTTCTTAATGAGGAATATTATCTATTAATTAGACATTCAAGGGAGAGTGTTATAAATATATTGCCATATATAGTGAATGTCTACATTACCATATATAGTGAATGTCTACTTTACCATATATTGAATGTCTGGAAAAGTTAGAAACTCCAAGGTTAGTTTTTTCTATAAATAAAGAGGTTTTCTTTATTGTATTTCACCCCATCAAGAGAAATAATAATTACTCTCTCTTCTCTCTATTCTTCTTATTATTTGCTTTATATTTCAAAACAAAAAGAATATTATACCAAAAGAATAATAGTCCTAATCTAAGCAATACTCCTGAACTCCTAAAGCGGAAGAGAATCCTACGTTAATTGAAAGTCTAAATATGAAGGTTTTCACAAATAAAATACTGATTGATGCTTTTGTTTTATGGAAGTTTTCACAAGTAAAATATTAATTGATGTTTTTGTTTTGTAAAAATCTAATAAGAATATACTTTTATGCACTATCATTATTTTTTTTCGAAGTTTTAATGGTTAAACAAACTTTTCCTTACATGTAGTCATGGAAAAAAAAGCCTTTTCCTTTTGAATATTTCTAGGGTTAGGAGTCTTTACGTTATTTTATTAATTTTAGTATTGCGGAGTCTTTAGTGAAGGGCAAAAAATTGAAATCACTTTTCTAAGGGTCGTCACACTTTTAAGTAGATGTAGATTACTTCAACTGTCTTTACATAATTTTATAGGCTTAAATTCATTCTCTAACCCCCCCTCCCTCCACCCTCAACCCTTGCTACTTGGTAAATATATATATGTTGTAAGTACTTTTTTTTTATATATAAATTTTGTTAAAAAAGATCTCATAATATATATTGATTCACATAGTACTGCAACTATCCAAGAAATTAATCTAGCATGTGATTAAGTTCAATTTGAATTATTGAATGCTATATTCTCAAAAACGTTTGATGAAAATAATTTTTATATTACATATCGATTTTAAAATACAAATAAATTCTTCTTTAAATTGAAATTAATTTTTTACAAGGATTTAGTTTTTAGGAGTTTGTAGGAAATCTCAAACTATTCTTTCAATAACTTAATATCACAAAAAGTAAAAAGATAAAAATGTAATTACAAATTCAAAGTTTTATGTTAGTTTTGAATTCAGGCTTATACGCATGAGTCAAATGCAAAACTTTAATAATAATAAAAATTTATCGACAAGATATATTAACCTGAATAACATTGAATTAATTATGTAGTTGAAAAATATTAAACAATTTATACTTATTTAATAAATTACGTACTATTTTTATATCTTGGGCACGAGCCACGAGGAACTAGTATATATATAGTGTGTATATATATATATATTAGTTTCTCGTATATTCTCTTCAATCTGCAATTTCTTGGTTTAATTCCAACATATGTATTAGTTATATAAAATTTATCTCTCTAAGGATGTGGCGGAGATGTGATATATAACACCAAACAATATTACTAAAATATGTCAAAGAAAACATTTAAAAAAATATACACAATGTTCACCCAAAGTGTGAAAAAAATACTTGAAAAGAATTGACAGGGGGTCGACCAAAGGCTGACCAACCCTTTAATTTTTTTTCTTTAAAAATATAACCCGAGGAACAAACATGAGCCATTAATAAAATGTGGGTGTGGGCGATGCAATTTTGAAGATTTAAATTCGTACAAAATTCAAAATATATTAGTCCCAAATAAATATTGCGGATTAATATAATTGGATTAATTATTTAAGTCCAAACATATATGGATTTAATTAAAGTCCATTTTTTATTGGGCAAGCCCATTGATTTGGGCTACAAATGATGAGCCCACTTTGCTAAGCCCAAGATATTGTCATATTCTATAGACCCAAATAAATGCCACGTGTCGAATGACGTGGCATGCCAAGTCAAGTGAAGAAGTCAATAGGACCATGCCACATGTCAAAATAATGCAGCAGGTCTAATAAAATCAAAGTCCATAAAAGGAGCCACGTCACTTGAATTTGATTGGTAAAAGGAAGTCCTCTTTATCTTGACTCTTTCTTTTCCACAACTATAAATAGGGGTCTCATTTCTCTAAAAAGCTCAAGCATTCAAATCAAGATTCAAGATCAGGACCGCATTATTCAAGAACAAGCTCCAAAGCCCTTGAATTCAATCACAAGTCAAGATCAAGTCTCTCAAATCAACAAATCAAGTTCAAATTCGAGATCAAGCTTTAAGCCCTTGAATTTGTATTTGAAAAGGCGAATCAGAGGATTCATAGAGATTGTAGCACTCGCATTGAAATCAATAAATTGATTGTTGTAATATATTTTTCCTATCTCGATTATTTATTTTCCAGCCTCGAGAATTTTACTGTCCAACAAGTTCTGGCACGCCCAGTGGGACAATCTCTACCTCTCATCTCAACTTTTCTAACTACAAAGTTCAACAACATTGAAATGACTACGAAGAAGGTCAACTCTCAATCAACTGCATCCAAGGCTGCTGATTCAAAGTTCTCTGCTGAATTAAAAAGAATCCTTGGTGTTACTTTTGGAAGCTTAGGAGCTGTCATGAGGAGCAAGGCAGGCTTGCTAGAACAACAAACACTTCCAGTATCGTCCACGCCAACTCCAGTTTTTGGATCATCAACCCCACAAGGAGTGAAGTCCAACACAAGTGCTTTGGAAGGAGAAAGTAGTGTATCAAAATCACTTAAGAAGACTCTAGCTCTACTTGAGCATTCTGATTCCAAATACTTTAGCGCAAAGAGCGATGATCGTTCAAGCAACTCATCATCTCTGACTACACCTCATAAGTTGATCACTTCAAAGATCAAATTATGTGATAATCCATGCAACTCTCCAACATATCCTTTGATCATGCAAGCAATGGTGACTAATGCCTCGTTTATGGAAAAACAACTTGTGAATCTGACAAACGCAATTAAGAGCTTGACTAAATATGTTCAAAATCAAGATGCTCGGATTGATAATATAGTGGATAGGGTAGAAGGCCTGATAGATGAAGAGTCTAGAAATATGCCTAAAAAATCTCCAGAGGTTCATGAGACAGAAGATCCTGTGAAACAAATACCACCAACTAAAGAGGTGCACGTTTCTTCTAAGGGAATGATTCCGATTGGGCAATTGAGGGAATTCATTGAAGGGACCCTCAAAGAAAAGTATGATGCTGTCACCAAGTCTTCTCTTGCATATTCTAAGACCTACACTGCAAGGATAGATAGCCTTAAAATGCCTGCCGGCTATCAATCCCCCAAATTTAAACAATTTGAGGGCAAAGGGAACCCAAAATAGCATGTCACACACTTTGTTGAGACATGTAATAATGTTGGAACTTATGGTAACTATCTTGTCAAATAGTTTGTTCATTCCGTAAAGGAAAACATCTTTGATTGTTATACGAATCTCGAGCCTAACTCCATTGATAGTTTGAAATAATTGGAACATGAGTTCCTGAATTGCTTTTACAGCACAAGGCATATGGTGAGCATGGTAGAGATCATAAATACTCGGCAAAGAAAGGATGAACCAGTCATCTACTTCATTAATCGATGGAGGAATGCGAGGTTAAACTACAAAGATAGGCTTAGTGAAGCTTCTGCAATAGAGATGTTTATTTAAGGAATGCATTGGGGGATTATCTATATCTTGTAAGGAATTAAACCAAAATCCTTTGAAGAGTTAGCTACTCATGCTCATGATATGGAGTTGAGCATGTCTTCTGCTAGAAAGGAAGGAGTGCCTATCCATGACCCTCGAAGGGGAATGGATAAGAAATAACCCAAAAGATGGGGTAAGTTTGTCTACAAAAATGATAATAAAGAATCCATGAATGTCAACGTGTCTCCTGTGAAGGTCAACACAAAGGTGAGCAAGAAGCAAAGTATGAAGATGACTTCTGGAGCATGTTCGAATCAGAAAACTTTAAAGAAAATACAAGAAAAAGAATATCCCTTCCTTGATTCTAATGTTGCAGAGATTTTTGATAAACTCTTTGAGCATAAGCTCATTGAACTCCCAGAGATGAAGCATCCCAACGAAGCTGGAAGGACCAACGAATCTAATTTTTGTATATATCATAGGCTCATAAGTTACCCCCTCAAAAAGTGCTTTGTCTTTAAAGATAAAGTCATTCAACTGGCAAAAGAGAAGAAGATCTCCTTCGATGATGAGACGTCTATTTCTCATTAAATATCCATCATATTTGGCTCGCTCAATCCAGTCCAAATATGTGTCAAATAGCATAATAAGAAAATATTAGAGCCTGATAGGTCTTCAAGTGATGAAGGCGATGATGAAGATTGGACTCTATTGACCAGGCGCAGATGCAGGAGGATGAGTCTGTGAAAGGAGTTATCTGAGTAGCCAACCAGAAGGAGAACGGTGAAGAAACCTAGGAAATAGAAGTTGGTTGAACTAGCAAAGAAGACAAGGGTGACGGAGCTTCACCCCCTAAAACTTCGGCGTCCAGTAACTTAAGAGAATTTCTTACCTAGTTAGTTTCATGTAAAGACTACCCAAGTTAACCTTGAGGTATCTTGTTTTAATACCGCCAAAGGGGCGTAAGGGGTGAGAATCTACACATGGAAGTTCCTTCATCGTCCAAAAAGCTTGCTAAAATTCTTAGCAAAAATCACATTCACAAATAACGATATTCTGCTTGGTAAGGCCGTACATAACTATCCCTTATACATGGTGGGTCAAATTCTAAGAAAGAAGATCAATAAAATCTTGATAGATGAGGGATCTGGAGTCAATATCCTGCCTATCCGCATGATGAAGGAACCTGGCGTCGCTACTAGCGAACTGGACAAAAGTCGTATAATGATCCAAGGCTTCAATCAAGGAGGCCAGAGGGCCATGGGTTGCATCACATTGGGGATTCATATGGATGATTTTCAATCAAGCCCATTGATGCATGTGATCGATGCCAAAACCTCATACAATATATTACTTAGTAGGACTTTGGTACACAGGAACAAAATTATCTTGTCCTCTTACTATCAATGCTTGAAGTACCTCAAAGGCGGAATGGAAAGAAAGATTAGTTGCCGATGACTAGCCATTCACTGAATCTGAGTCACATTTTGTCGATGCAAAATTCTACTTAAAAGTCATGTTGTGGATGAGAAAAAGGTTGAAGATGTCACCAAGACTAAGTGTGATGATATTGCATCTAAGAATGTCGCGGTGACTATCAAAAAAGTCACCACCAAGAAGCCTCTCTCCACTTTAAATCAAGAAAATGTCGCTTCTACAAAAAAAAGGCAACTCCCATTCTTCGCTATGTACCAAAGGTAAAGAAAGAGAAAGATCACCCATCAGATTCCCAATATAATGTGCTAAAGGGACTAACTTTACCTATCAGGAAGATTGACGCAATAAATCCATCCTCAACACTTCTTGAAGAGTCTGTGGCTCAAAATCTTCCACAAGATATAACACTCCCTACAAATCATACGAAAGAAGGCTTTGACCCAAATATATATAAGCTATTTGTAAAGACTAGATATAATTCTAATGATCCATAAAAGTTGGGCAAACTTTCATTGAAGGGTACAACTAGAAAGGCACGTGAAGGCCTAGGATACATGCAGCCACCTCCAATTTGCATCTCCAAAAGAAGGGCAATCAGTAATTACATCACCGTGGAAGAAGAATCTACTAGTGCTAATAAAAGACCTTCTGTATTTGACCGACTTAGAGGGTCAACTGTAAGAACTTTTATGTTTTAAAGGTTGAGACCTCTAAATAAAAAGAAAAACAACAAGCGTAAGAGGAGTCATCAAAGTATGATGATGCACACTTCACTTAAAATACAAAAGGATTTCCAATGTTTAATTTCTTCTAGAATAAAGCGACAGATGAAACTGGTAGTTTCATGCAACGAGGTGCTAAAAGCAAAGCCTTATACTGTGGTTTATACTGAGCAACGCGAAGAATATAAAGAGAGTGTTGGCTTCTCATATCATGTTATGACCCAGAATGAGAAGGATGTCTCATCTCAAATGAAGGTTTATAAAGAGATAGAAGATACCTTCTAGTGTTATCATATATCCATCAGGAAGGATGATCCTCAAGAGGAGGAGGATGCTGGAGATGCTCTATTGCAACTTGAAGAAGTAATAAAGGCCATAATAGATCCCTTGAAAGAAGTCAATCTTGGAACCAATGAAGACCCAAGACCAACTTACCTGAGTGCGTTTCTAGAAGTGGAGGAGAAAATCACTTATACGGACATACTCAAAGAATATATGGATGTCTTCTCCTGGAGATATAAGGAAATTCCTAGCTTAGATCCAAAAGTAGCAGTCCATCAGTTAGCGATTAAGAATGGTGCTCATCCTGTTAAGCAAGCCCAAAGATGTTTTAGGCCGAAATTAGTTCCTTTGATTGAAAATGAAGTTAACAAACTTATTAAAGCTGGCTTTATTTGTGAAGTCAAATATCCTACATAAATTTCAAGTATTGTTCCAGTACAAAAGAAGAATGGACAAATTTGAGTTTGTGTCCACTTTTGGGATCTCAACAATGCCTGCTCTAAGGATGACTTTCCAATCCCCATACCAGAGTAGATGATTGATGTCAACACTGGTTATGAGGCAATGTACTTAATGGATGGTTCATCTAGCTATAATCAAATCTGTATGGCACCAAAAGGTTAGCTCACTGTATTTCGTACACCTAAAGGTATTTATTGCTCCAAGGTAATGTCTTTTGGTTTGAATAATGCTGGCACCACTTATCAAAGGGCTATGTAGAAAATCTTTGATGGCCTACACCATAAGATTATTGAATGCTATGTGGATTATCTAGTGGTAAAGTCAAGAAAGAGAGACGACCACTTAAAATACCTAAGAATGGTATTCGAGTTACTTCGATGACATCAACTTAGAATGAATCTATTGAAGTGTGCCTTTGGAGTTACTTCCAAAAGTTTTTTGACTTCATTGTGTGATATCGAGGAATTGAAATTGATCAAGACAAGGTAGATGCAATTTTGAAGATGCCTGAGCCTCGAAATATTCGTGAGTTATAAAAACCTTTAAGGAAGGCTATCATATTTAAGGATTTTTATCTCAAACCTGGCCAAAAAATGTCAACCATTTTGTCATCTCATGAAGAAGGACACTCCCTTCGAATGGGACCAAGATTGTAGTAATGCCTTTGAGAGTATCAAATCATACTTAATAAAGCCACCAGTTCTTCCGGTACCCATACCTGGGAAACCATTAATACTCTATATCGCGGCATAAAAGAGGTCAGTTGGAACACTACTGGCTCAAGAAATAGTAAAGGCAAAGAAAATTCTCTTTATTGTTTGAGCAAAATAATGACGCCGAATGAGCTAAAGTATTCTCCAATTGAAAAGTTATGTTAGGAATTAGCCTTCTCAATTCAAAAGATAAAGCAGTACTTTCAGGCTCATGTTGTTCGTCTTGTGTCTAGGGAAAATTTCATCAAGTTTGTAATGTCGAAACCAGTCCTTAGTGACCGACTAGCAAGATGGTACCTTCAATTTCAATAGTTTGAGATTGTGTACACGCCCTAAAAGACCGTAAAAGGATAAGCATTGGTTGATTTTTTGGCAGATCACCCGATACCTAATGATTGGAAATTGAGTGATGAATTTCCTGATGAAGATGCAATGGTTATCAAAGCTAGACCCTCATGGAAGATGTACTTTGATGGTACCACATATCATTATGGAGCTGGTGCCGGCGTGATGTCCGTCACTCTATAAGAAGAGGTCATCCCATACTCTTTTACCCTTACAAACCTTTGCTCTAATAATGTTGTTGAATATCAAGATTTAATACTTGGACTTGAGATGGCAGTTGACATGAAACAACTGCAATTACAAGTTTTTAGTGACTCCCAATTGGTGATCAAGCAGCTTTTGGGTAGCTATAAAGTCAGAAAGCCTGAGCTACGACCATATCATGATTATGCACAAAAGTTTATGGGTGGCTTGGAGAAGTAACCCTTCAACATGTGCCAAGGAGAGAAAATAAGCAAGTTGATGCCCTAGCTGCTTTGGCCTCAACCCTAACTCTTCCAAATCAAATGAAAGTCACTATCCACTAAGAATGGGTAGTACCACCAGTAATTGAAGATGAAGAAAATAAAGTTCAATACCTTGTTGCCGTATCTGAAGCTGAAAAAAGATTGGCAACAACTTATCATTAATTACTTATGTTATGGGGTACGTTCAGAGGACCCAAGGAGAAGGACAAATATTTGTCATTGTGCACCTCACTTCCTTTACTATAAGGATACACTATACAGAAGATTATTTGAAGGAGTACTCTTATGATGTCTGGGAGAGGAAGAAGTATTTCAAGATTTGCAAGAAGCACACTCGATAATGTGTGGATTGTATCAATCTGGACCGAAGCTTCATTTTCATATTAAAAGGATGGGATACTATTTGCCAATGATGGTGAAATATTGCTTGGACAATGCTAGAAGATACAAATCTTGTCAATTCCATGCAAATTTAATTCATCAACCTCCTGAAGTACTTCACCCAACTGTAGCATCTGAGCCGTTCAATTCTTGGGGAATGGATGTTGTTGGTCCACTACTAAAATCTTTTGGTGGACACTTATTCATCTTGGCTACCAGAAATTACTTCTCAAAGTGGGTCGAAGTTGTTGCTCTTAAGGAAGTAAAGAAAGAAAATGTTACAAACTTCATCCGAGTGAATATCGTCTACCTCTTTGGAATCCCTCAATATATAATAACAAAAAATGGCAAGCCGTTTGATAAAAAACTGATGAATAAGATTTGTGATCTCTTTGGCTTCAAGCAGCGTAAGTATTCTATGTACCATGTTGCTGCCAACGGTCTAGCTGAAGCCTTTAATAAGACTTTATGAAACTTGTTGAAAAAAGTCATCTCCGAATCCAAACGAGACTGGCATGAGCGAATAGAAGAAGATTTATGGGCATATAGGATAACTTACCGTACGTCGACGCAAGCAACCCTATACTCACTTGCTGTTGGAGTTAAAGCAGTCCTTCCACTTGAGCATCAAATACCTTCTTTGAGACTGACTATTCAGAAGGGCTCACTGATGAAGAAAATGCTAAGTTGCATCTTATGGAGTTAGAAGATCTTGATGAGAAGAGGTTGGAGGCTTGACCAAATCTTGAATATTATCAAGCCCGGTTATCTCGTTCTTTCAATAGAAGGGTTCGCTTGATGTGCTTCCAAGTTGGAGATCAAGATCTTTCAATAAGAAAGCCCATTATCACTTTTCATAAGTCTTGGGAAAAATTTACCCCAAAGTGGGATGGACCATATGTCGTACAAGAGGCATATTCAAACGGTGCTTACAAGCTTATCGATGTAGATAGCGTAAGGATTGGCCCCATCAATGCCAAGTTCTTGAAGATGTACTATCCTTGAAGGAAGATGACACTCTTTAAGGCACGAGTATAAACTGAATGTACACTATTTAACGCACGAGTATAAACTGCATGTACACTCCTTAAGGTATGAGTATAAACTGCATGTCCACTCCTGGCCCGCAAAAGTATAAACTGTGTACGACTATAAAAAAATTAAAGTCCACTAGGTTGAAAACCTTGAAATAGGCGGCCTAGGCAAAAGTTAGGACACAAGAAAAAAAACTCACCCAGAACTACGTTGTAACTTGATCCTCTTTACTGAGGTACGTAGGCGCTTGGAATTTTATTCTGAGTTCAGTTGCATGAGTGTCAAAAAAAATGTTCCTGCAGTATCTACCATATGGATACCAAGTATGAAACTATTCTAATTAAATTTTGGACTTACTCTAAATATCTGTGACTCAATGGGGGCAACTTGTCAAAAAGAAAGAGAGTTCCTTCAATAGGATTTGGAATGACAAAGTTCTCCAGGCTTACAACTAGAAGGATCTCAAAATTTTCATGCCTTAAGGTGGATAAGATTTGTCCTTTTGCACGTTAAGATGGCCTCTCATGAGTTTATCCTTAAAGAATATCGAAATTTGCATGCCTTAAGGTGGACAAGATTTGTCCCTTTGTACCTTAAGCTGACCTCTCATGAGTTTATCCTTAAAGGATATTGAAATTTTCACGCCTTAAGGTGGACAAAATTTATCCCTTTGCACCTTAATATGGCCTCTCACGAGTTTATCCTTAAAAGATATCAAAATTTCCATGCCTTAAGGTGGACAAGATTTGTCCCTTTACACCTTAAGATGGCTTATTACGGGTTTATCCTTAAAGGATATCAAAATCTTCATGCCTTAAGGTGGATAAGATTTGTCTCTTTGCACCTTAAGCTAGACTCTCACGAGTTTATCCTTAAATGATATCAAAATTTCCATGCTTAAGGTGGACAAGATTTGTCCCTTTTCACCTTAAGCTGGCCTCTTACGGGTTTATCCTTAAAGGATATCAAAATTTTCATGCCTTAAGGTGGACAAGATTTATCCCTTTGCAGCTTAAGCTGGATTCTCACGAATTTATCTTAAAAGGATATCAAAATTTTCATGCCTTATGGTGGACAAGATTTTCCCCTTTGCTCCTTAAGCCAACCATTATAAAGGGCCCATACTTAGAGAAGACCATCTCATAAATGCATCGGTGAAAAGGGCCCATACTTAAAGAAGACCATTGCATAAGTGCATAGATGAAAGGGCCCATACTTAGAGAATACCATTGATTAAATGCATTAGTAAAGGGCCTATACTTAAAGAAGACCATTGCATAAATGCATTAGTAAAGGGCCTATACTTAAAGATGACCATTGCATAAGTGCATCTATGAAAGGGCCCATACTTAAAGAAAATCATTCCGTCTTTAAGAAAAATCTTTTGGTCTTAAGGTGACGGAGGCGAAGTTAAACTCTCGCTCCTTAAGCCAGTGTCCATTATCTTCAAGAAAAGTCTTCCGGTCTTACAGTGATGGAGGTGAAGTTAAAACTCTCGCACCTTAAGCCAGCCAATTATTGCAGTCTCTCAGTCTTAAGGTAACAGAGGCAAAGTTAAACTCTCTCCACCTTAAGCCGGGAAATTATTGCATAAGTCTTTCGGTCTTAAGGTGACAGAGGCAAAGTTAAAATCTTACCACCTTAAACCATCCAATTGTTGCATATTGCTATTTCCTTCAACCCTGCAAAAAAGGGGGGAAAACAAGAAAGAAAGTTAAAAAACACAAATAGAAAGGATGTTACCTGTCAGAGCGCTACGATCTTAAAAGTTGTATATCACCAATTTGGATTAAGATAAGATATCAGTATTTAGGATTTAAGGTGATAGAGGCAAAGGTAAAATCTCGCCACCTTAAGCCAGCCAATTATCGCATGTCTTTCTGTCTTAAGGTAACAGAGGTGAAGTTAAACTCTGGCCACCTTAAGTTGGCCAATTATTGCATAAGTCTGAGATAAGATGCTAGTATTTCGGTCTTAAGGTGACAGAGGAAAAGTTAAAATCTCACCACCTTAAGCCGGCCAATTATCGCATGTCTTTCTGTCTTAAGGTGACAGAGGTAAAGTTAAACTCTGGCCACCTTAAGCCGGCCAATTATTGCGTAAGTCTTTCGGTCTTAAGGTGACGGAGGTGAAGTTAAACTCTCACTACCTTAATACAGACAATTATTGCATATTTCTATTTATTTCAACCCTGTAAAAAGGAGGGGGGGGGGGGAACAAGAAAGAGAGTAAAAAAACACAAATAGAAAGGATGTTACCTGTTACCTGTCAGAGCGTTGCGATCTTAAAAGTTGTATATCACCAACTTGGATTGAGATAAGATGCCTTGATAAGAATAAAGCCCTCAAAATCCAATTTGAAGAAATCAAAACTCCCTTTGATGGTTATGGTCCCTCATCAAGATATAAATTTTCGCCACCAAGGTGATGCAAATCTGGAATCCTCTGTCGGGCAACATATAAAGATCGACTTTAAAAAATCATCTAGAACAATTCAAAAAATTTTAAAATCCAAATTTTGGCTATGTTATACATTCATATTTATGGCATCTATAGGATCGAGAATATCATAATTTTAATACTCTCACATCGAGATATAGTTTTTTCGGTGATGCTGCGTAAATCTGAATTGCTGATGCATCAAAACTCGATGTTGATTTCGGGATAACAACTAAAAATATATCAATTTTATTAAATTATAAATTTTGGATATGTTATATATCTTTGTGTATAGTTTCACAATAATCAAGAGGCTTGTGATTTCATCCTTCCTACTTCAAGATATGAAGCTTTTAGTAAAGACGTGCAGATCTGAAATTTTCAGCATGATAAAATTCAAGGGTAATTTAAAAATATTATCGAGAATTATATTAAAGGAATTTAAAGCTTAATTTTTGATATGTTATAGATACCAAGGTCTAGTTTTTGAAATATCAAACAGTTCATGATTTCAATATTTCTACAATTAAATATGAATTTTTTTCCACAAATATGATGTGCTGAAAAAAAGTGACGAAAATAAGAGAAAAATAGGAGGGAAAGAAATTACCTCAATATTGTTGATGTCTTGAAAACCCCAAAATTGATATTGAGAAAGTGGGGAAACTACCTCCATTTATAGGTTTGTAGGATCGATGTTTCCTTCTCCAATATAAGTTCAGATTGGAATAACTTCTATCTTCAAATTCAAATTGGAGATTGTTTCCTTCTCCAATACAAATTCAAATTAGAAGTTATTTCCTTATCCCATATAAATTCAAATTGCAGATTGTTTCCTTCTCCCATACAAAATCAAATTGGAGGTTATTTCCTTCTCCATACAAATCAAATTGGAGCTTGATTTTTTTCTCTCATACAAAATTCAAATTGGAAGTTGTTTCCTTCTCCCATACAAATTCAAATTGGAGGTTCTTTATTTCTCCAATCTAAGTTCAAATCAGAAGAGTTTTATTACTGATTAAGTAAGAAGATGAAAAAGTCTTCCAAAATCTATTAGAAATTGGATATCATGCCTCACCAACGGGTCTTAAATATAGAGATTCGTGAAAAAAAATAAGAGAGTTTTGAGAGGCAATATCAATATAGTTCGGCTTCAATTCTTTTGAATGGGGTATTCATATGTGTGAAAATCATTGAAGCACAAAGGAAACATGTTTAAATAATCATACTTCAAGGCTAGTCTCCAAAATATTAAATGTCTCGACAAGTCTTGAAGTAGGGGGCATTTGTGGGCGATGCAATTTTGAAGATTTAAATCCATACAAAATTCAGATTATATTAAATTAAAAATATATTAGTCCCAAATAAATATTGCGGATTAATATAATTTAATTAACTATTTAAGTCCAAACATATATGGATTTAATTAAAGTCCATTTTTTTATTGGGCTAGCCTATTGATTTGGGCTACAAATGATGAGCCCATTTTGCTAAGTCCGAGATATTGTCATATTCTACAAGCCCAAATAAATGCCACGTGTCAAATGATGTGGCAAGCCAAGTCAAGTGAAGAAGCCAATAGGATCATGCCACATGTCAAAATAATACAGCAGACCCAATAAAATAAAAGCCCATAAAAGGCACCACATCACTTGAATTTGATTGGTCAAAGAAATTCCATCTTTATCATGACTCTTCCTTTTCCAAAACTATAAATAGGGGTCTCATAATTTAGACAGGATCCCCCAGAACTCTAACAAGAAGCAAGAGAAAGTTCGTGGATCAAACTCCATAATTTCTCTAAAAATCTCAAGCATTCAAATCAAGATACAAGATCAGGAACGCAATATTCAAGAACAAGCTCCAAAACCCTTAAATTCAACCACAATTCAAGAGCAAGTCTCTCAAATCAACAAAAAAAGTTTAAATTCAAGATCAAGCTTTAAGTCCTTGAATTTATATTTGAAAAGGCAAATCAGAGGATTCATAGAGATTGTAACACTCGGATTAAAATCAATAAAATTGATTGTTGTAATATACATACTCTTTTGGTACAAAGTGTTGGGGAAAAGCCTTTTGGCGTTTGACTCGGATCATACGGATTATTTCCTTAAACTTTTATTGAGCTTATTCTAAAGCTTCCATTGTAGCCTTCATTGAAGTAACAACAATTCCTTCTAAAGGTAGTTGAAGATCTGTTCAAGTTAGAATTACCTTCATTCACAAAATTGAGTGAAACAATTCTTATGTAAGCCACTGCCAAAATCAAATGTTACTGAAAAGACTCCAGAAAAGCCAACATGTAATACCAACTCAAGTTCTTTGAGACATAATCTTTTCAAATCAACAAATCAAGTTCAAATTCGAGATCAAGCTTTAAGCCCTAAAATTTATATTTGAAAAGGCGAATTAGAGGATTCATAGAGATTGTAACACTCACATTGAAAGCAATAAATTGATTGTTGCAATATATTTTTCTTGTCTTGATTATTAATTTTTTGGCCTTGAGAACTTTATTGTCCAACAGCTGGTTTGCCCAAAGACAGGTGAAGAATTTCTTTTGGTACATGTTCTTTGAGACATACTCTTTGGGTACAAAGTGTTGGGGAAAAGCCTTTTGGCATTTGACTCGGATCATAGGGATTGTTTCCTTAAACTTTTATTGGGATTATTCTGAAGCTTTCATTGTAGCCTTCATTGAAGTAACAACAATTCCTTCTAAAGGTAGTTGAAGATCTGTTCAAGTTAGAATTACCTTCATTCACAAAATTTAGTGAAACAATTCATATGTAAGCCACTGCCAAAATAAAATGTTACTGAAAAGACTCCACAAAAGCCAACATGTAACACCAACAATACCTATGAATAATGCATGTATCCAAATATCTCTTACTGTACTCATTTGCTGTCAATGTATGAACAACATCAACAATAAGAACATCTTCGTTTACTTCTCCTTACTGTGATTATAGAAGTTAAAATTCTAGGCTACTAGATTAGACCATTGACTTTAAACTCACCCGAACAGAAATTTTATGAAAATAGAATACACTTATCAAATAGGCTAAATCAATTTTGACAACATTTTGTAGCTAGATAGCAAGTAGACGAATACTCCAATTCCATACGGTGGAATTGAAAATTCAATGCTTTGTAACTAAGATCAAATCAATATAAAATCTTTGATTACTAAAGAGTCAATAATTTTGACAGAGGTGTCAAAACATAAGACAACTATATTTTAAAATCATTGGTGTCAACGTCGCAGGGAAAGATCTTTATAGTACCAAAGTAAAAAGTTTCCTTAGATAACAGAAACATACCAAAAGTGCAACATGTACCTGTTATATTGAAAAGTAGATATATGATTATAAGTTCTCAAATTTTAGCTAAATTGAAAAAGAAAAATCCAAAAAATTTCTATTCAAATCTAAAAGTGTCGTTGTCTTTCAAGCTAACTAGAAACAAATTAAGATGAGGCTTTGGTCTAAGACCCCGGAGTTCCAAGAAATGTAATATCCCACATGACCATGAAAATTGTTCAACTTGCGTGCGATAATAAATGATATGTAGAAGAGCTAAGTTTATAGTAGAACAGTTGAAAAACTAACTGTTGACACTTAATTTTTTCCCTCCATAACTAAATTTAATCCTGAGTTTCTTCGACTTTTAATAAAATCAAAATATTTATTTCCTCCGGATAAATGTGCTTTAAAATATTTATTTTGGGGTAATTTAGTCATTTAAGTGACGATTATACATTTTCGTATTAACATATATGAGATTGTATAAATTTTGTTACTTAAATAAATATTTTTATCAAAATTGGACTATTATTGAGATTAATCCTGAAAATTAATTCAAATGGGTAAGATCTTGATTTAAATATAATTTATTCTCAAAAAATAATTTATTTGGAGAAATATTTATTTGGTTTTATCTAATCAAGAAGCTTGGGGTTAAACTGGTTAATAATTCGTATCAGATCTGATTTAGAGTTTAGTCAATTTATTAAATTTGATCATAATTAAAATTAATTTAGGCATAGTTGCAATACAATTGGCCAATTATTTTTCAATATGATTTTAATTTAAGTAAAATTGACTAAAATTATGATTTAGACCATAATTGCAATATAATTGACTAATTGATTCTCAATTGATCAAAATTTAAATGAGATTGACTAATTTCAACTTAATTTATGCTATTTAATAAATACTCTAAGCCAATCTACCCATTCAAATTTGAATTTCAAATTTGTACTAGATTGTACAATTCCACCTCAACATTATCCTCTTTTCCATTTGAATTTTAAAATTTGTACTAGATTGTACAATTTCACCCCAACCTTGTCCTTTTTACAATATTGTACAATTCTACCTCAACCTTATTCTTTTGCCATTTTTGAAATTTAAAATTTGTACTACATTGTATAATTTCACCTCAATCTTGTCCCTTTTTCAATTTTGAAATTCAAAATTTGAACAAGATTGTACAATTCCACCTTACTTTATCCTCCAACAAATCTTACCCTCAATTTAAAATTCTTAAAACACCCCTAAATTCTCCTCCCACATTGGTGGATGAAAAGAATTGCATCAATATTCTTTTCTATAAATACTACCACTATTTTGGTAGATAATCACGTCTCAAGAGTGAAAAAACTTTTGAGCAAAGAGTTGAATTTTTGTAGTAAATTTTTTTCAAGCGGTAGGCCAATCGAGGTTCTCAAAAGTTTCTTTTTGATGGTGATCAAAACTCCGAAGAAAGATTGGAGTCCCGTTTTTCTATACCAAAAAAGGTAATCACACCTTTCCCTTTTAATTTTTTATCATTTTATTCTTTATCTCCTTCTTCATAGTCTCATAGTTTTAATTTTGTTTACTGAAATTGTTTGCTGTAGACGGCCTTAAAGGCGATAGGTTGTTGTGATATCTACATTATGGCTATCTTTTTAATTCTCATGGTGTAAAATTATAATACCCTGAGTTTTCGAGCCCTAGACTTCTTAAAAGATAGGCCACAAAGTTAGTTTTCCAGCACTTCAAGCCTCGTCTTAATCTGAGGTCATGGTAAAAAGTTATGGAAGATTTTCCTTAAGGGCCTAATAAACTGCCATGGCTACAATCAGGGAAATGAGTCGTAACCACTCGTGACGAGTCGTCACAGGTGATTCGTAGCCTCTCCAATGAATCTCTCTACCTAAGTTCAGTGACTACGACTACTCACCACGATTCGTAATCATTGGCTACGAGTCATACGAAAGGATTCTTAGTCACCACAATATATAATCCAAGAATTCAACTCAATGGTTAAGAGTCCAACATACGACTCGTATCCAGACATTATGAGGTTTTATGATGACTCGTAGTCTACCAGTAAAGGATCCAAAAATCAAGTGTCATGTTTTGATAGTATTAAATGTGACTTAGACATATACTAAGACCCCAAATATCTCCTAACTTATAGACAAGTTGAAACATTCTTTAGCGATTAAGTTCTTAGTAAGAATATAACTATAGTCAGATTCAAATAAGCACAACTTTTTGTCTACTAAGTATTTCTGATCTTAAGACCCACCAACATATATATATAATTGAATTATCTTTCCAGTGATACCAATTTCTCCTTAATCCGATATTGGGATAAAAAGTTATGACCAAATTATTGAAGCACTATCAAAGCTGCTAGTGGTTACGACTCCTGATGACAACTCGTAAGAAGACCATACGAGTTTTTAGGAGGAGTCGTAACCATGATAGTAGGGGTTGAAATTTGGGCTCCTGGTGACGGCTCAAGACACAACCTTTACCCAAAACTTATGAGTCATACCCAAACTTGTCGAGATGACTTCCAGACGTTTCTAGAAGATTTTTAAGGTTTTTTTTTGGTATTTTTCCACACTTTTAACCCCAAAACCATGTTGTTTCACCATCCAATCAACAATTATCAAGCGTAAAAACAACCCTAACCTATCATCACTCAGAAATCATCCATCACAGAGCAAAAGCGGGAATTTTTCTCTCCCTAAAACCAACTAGGGTTCATCAAATTCAATTTCAATATGAAGATATTTATCCAAGGCTTCAACATTCAAGTATATGGGGTATTCATCAATGAGTTCCTTCCACCCATCGAGTCCCCAAAAAATCCCCTTTTTGTTAAAGTATGGATTTTTAATCTTCTTTTTTGAAATTATCCATGTAAATCATAAATTTAATCCATGTGATCTTATAAATATGAATCCAAGCCATGTCAACATGTTTTTCCTATGAAAATTAGATTAATTCATTCTTTGAATTTCATGTACGCATGTCATATTCAATTGCTCCTATGTCAAATTATCAAATCATGAACTAAACTATGTGAAATTGTTATCCTCCTAAGTTTAATACATTCATATATTCAAATTCATGGACTTTATCAGTTTAGTGATAGGTATTATGTTTTGGGTCTTTGAATTGGGACTTTATGTCACTGTTTCAAGTTTTGTTATTGAATTTTGTAATCATTCAGTGCTGGCGGGTTATGAACACCCAATACCTATGTATTTCTATATGTTTCCATTTTCAAGTATCAAGTTAGTCTAAATAATGATTTTATCACCATATTCATATAATCATTTTTATAATGAACTCACCAGTATTATTTTATGTTGAATACATCAGTTCACATGTTCATGATTTCTTCAAGATAATGCATTAAGTGTTGTTTTCAGAATATCATGTTTGAGCATATCAGTCATCAGTGCATGCACTAGTTTATGAATCTGTGTTAGTTTAGTTGAGAGTAGGATTTAGCACTGAGTGAACCCAAGGATGGGGGTTTACCTACTAGTAGAGAGTGTGACCTATAGTAGTAGTACATGAGTTCCAGAACTATGTAGCCAACATAGATTTTAAGAGGCCTTCATGCCAGTAGAGGTTTAACATTCTCTAGGGGTACCTGCCAGTAGTGCGTGACACCTTAGTCCTTTAGAACCCCAGATTAGTGGATCCACACAACCAGTGTTAGTAACCCTGGAAAGGTAATGACACCTTTTCAACTGGGGTTACAAGTTAGACCCCAATTAGCACAGATTGGGTATGTCAATTACATTATAGCTGCCACAATTTCAGTTAGTACTCTATATATATCATCTCATATTTGTCTGACCAATTAATCAGATTACTAGTTATTTAATCAGTCAATTTTACAGATTATTCAGTTATTCAGATCATATCAGTACATGCTTTACTTGGACTTGCATTCATCTTACATGTACATGTTTTCATGTTCAATATTCATATATGATCCTCATTATGATTTTGTAGCCTATTCAGCTTTACATGAGATTTACACACAGTATTCATGTTTTTATCGCTTCCCAACTTACAAAATTGTTTTCAGCTTATGAATTTATAAAATTCACTATGACTTATAGTTTTCAACTATATCCATGTTTTAAATGTATATTTCAGCAAATAAATTATATCCTCGATTTTAAAGCATGTTTTAAATATTTTTATGATTTAGTGCATGTCCCCATATACTCAGTACATTCCAAAGTACTGACCACATATATGCATTTCTGGCTATATTCCTTCATAATGTAGGTACCAGATGTAATCCACACCTAGGGTCAGACAGTTCTCAGCATTCAGCAAACAGGTGGTGAGTTCTCTTATTTCGGAGACTCTCATCCATTGTAGTTCATTTGTTGTATTTGATTATCCATATATGTTAATTAGTAGTAGTTGGAAGCATGTCCCAGCTACCTATAACCAGTATAATAGAGGCTTCATAGATAGTCAGTCAGAATTTTTCATGAAATTTCACGTCCTTTCTTCAGTTTTATCCTATTGTGAACTTGATTAGTAATTCATACATTTAGATTTTCTCATAATTATGCTTCTTCTCAATAACTTTAGCTTATATATAAAATATAATTAGTTGCTCAAGTAGTATACCACTACATGGGTTAGCTTGGGATCATTTGTGGTTCTAAGCACAATGTTATGACTAGGGGGTAGCCTTGGGTCGTGACAAAGTTGGTATCAGAATACAAGGTTCAAGTGTCCTAGGGTGTCTATGAAGCCATTGATACGACCCAAACCAGGGCCTTGTCATAATAGGTATCTCAAGTCCAACTAGGACCAGAGACTACCCCTATTACCCAACCCAACCTCCAACTGCATATCCTAAGTCAGATAAATTTTGAGTATATAATAAGATATCCTTTTGTATAATCCCAGAATTTGGGATAGGTCCATGACCATGACCAACCCAAGCAAGTCCAACCATCCTATGCCAACCAACAACCATAGTAAAATCGATATAATAACCAGGTTCATGTCTATAACATACATAATAGGATGGATTAATCATAAATATAGTCAAATGGTATCAGCCCTAATACCAATACCAATACTAAGGATGACACTACTACCGACACCGTTTATACCAACCCATAGTAGTTCCACAAAGCCTCTAACCAAAAATAAAATAATATCTGATTGGAACATGCCCCCAACCATAGCCAAAACCACTATCCATGAAATAACCAAAGTATGTAAAGAGATCCATGATATAAATAGAGCTTTCTAGAGTATGGAAGCTCACCACTTCAATCCAAAAGCTGATCCCAAATTCGATCACTAAGAAGGAGGAGTAGAATGGATGGTTCCTACATCGCATGGGGATACAACCACCCAAAGATTGGTTAGTGGGTGAACGTTAGCAAGTAATCAGGAAAAGGATAAAATAATGCCAACCTTTAAAACCAAGTACACAATCATATGCATTCACAACCAAATATATATATATATATATCTATATAATCTATGTCGGCAAATAGAACAAGGTTTAGCATGTCTTTAACACCATTAACCTGAGTATGTGTAGCCTAACTTTCCTAAAACCACCCATGTGCTATATGAGTCAGTGTAACCCCCTGAACGGGACCCGAGGCGTATAGCCGCATGAACTAAAAATACCATAGGGGTAGGGATTCTCGTGTACCCTTCAGCCTCTATGATACATAAGTACAAGTGTACTTAGAGGATTTCCATGTATACCATAAGTATGATATAAGGTATTCATGACCAATCTTCATGTCAGCAAAAATGAGTTTCTAGTGTCCGTCCATTGGACTCACACTTTCACAGTTAGCTATCACACCCCACCATTATTGCCCAACTAAAACCATACCACATAACCAAAATCACCATTCTATTTATTATTAACCAAGGCTATAAGTAGTGGCATTGTCATACCGACTATATCTTGCAGGCTATGTCCATAGCAAACCTTTTGGAGAAGAAGGGATTCCTATGTACCCATAGATTACATTATTTAGTTGCTTTGGGGATTCCCATATATCCCAAAAGATGGTCATTATTATGTTTGCATGGGGGATTCCCATGTACCCCACAAGGATGTTCAATTAAACCATAACTATGACCACCAAGACTATACTATTTAACCATTCCAAACCATTTAGGATTCTATTACCAAGTTGTACCATGCAATAGTTCCATTAAAAGTGCAAAAATCTACTAAAAGCATTCCCATAGGCATTTTATTAAACATGTTGTGGGCATAGTGTTTCCAAAGCCAATACCAAGTACCAACTAACCATTCCCATGCAACCAAATGTTCAAACAATCATTATAATATGAAAACCATAAGTAAAAGACATGGGAAAACCACAACCAACCATTATAACCAAATCCCCCAACATATATTTAAAAAGCCAAAACCATTAAACAATTATGCCATGAAAACAATTCATAAAACATGACTTTAGTTGAAACTAACAATGAGGGTGGAGTAAAATGCCTTAGATTACAAAGATGACAGAGAGAAATCACCCTTGTAAGTCCCAAATTGATGCTATTGATGAAACCCTAGCCTTCCTTGACCCAAGAGCATTTGAGAGAATTTGAGAGAGTTTCTAAGTATTTAAGATTAGAATATTAGGGTAAATGATGTCCCAAGAGTGATATAAGTCATGGGGCCTTAATAGGTTAAGCGGGGAAATATTCAGATTACCCCCAACTTGAACTGCTTAAAATTCCTCCAAGAGGTTACGACCACCCCCAATCGTACCCTAGGCTACGAGTGGTACCCCTATCTTATTCCCTAGTCCTCTCTTTGGACCCCAACACTGTCCAATATATGACCACCAAAGCCAAATTGTATCCAACCATACGATTAGTACCATTAAACCATACCCTAGGAAGAATAGAATCAACTAGGTCAAACATAGGGTAACATAGATTGACACCTTATAACTCATACCCCATCATATGACTAGTATGATCCATTCATACCTTGGCCAGAGCTCATCCAACCTATACTGGTTAATATTTGAGAGGGGGACCTTAAACCATACCCTAACATACGACTAGTACCCTCTAGTCATATGATGCCTAATAAGATCAAAACCCAGAAAATTTATAAGGACTAGAAACTTAGGTGTTTCAATTCTCCCCCCACTAGGATCATTCATCCCCAAATAATGGAACAAAGCAATATAAGCATGACTTACACCCCTTAGATGCCTCTACTCTTACCTTTAATAAAGATATAAGGAAAACAACTTTCGTTTTAATTAAAATCAGAAAACAAAGATGTTATGAAGAACAAATACTTTAAGCATGAATATTCGGATTGGAAAACAAGTGTGGATACTTGGACTTCATGTCCTCTTCCGCTTCCCAAGTAGCCTCTTCCAGCTTATGGTTCTTCCATAGACCCTAAAGCGAAGCTACATCATTGGTCCACAACTGATGAACTTGCCGATCTAAAATATTAATTGAGATCTCTTTATAGTATAGATAATCCAAAATACCCAAACCTTCCAAAGGAATAACCCATAAAGGATCACCTACACACTTTCTCAACATAGATACACCAAACATTGGATGAATAGAGCTCAAACTAGAAGGAAACTCTTACTCATACACAACATTACCAACCCTTCTCAAAACTACATAAGGACTAACATATCGGGGACTGATCTTCCACTTTTTTCCAAACCGCATCACTCCCTTCATAGGAGATACCTTTAGGAATACCTTATCCCCAGTCTCGAATTCGATGTCTCTATGTCTTACATCTGCATAGGACTTTTGACTACTTTAGGAAGCCTTAAGCCTATCTAGAATCACCTTTACCTTTTCCATAGCCTAATATACCAAGTCCAGACCAAACATATCTGTCTCACAAAAATCAAACTACCCAATTAGAGATCTATACCTTCTACCCTACAATGCCACAAAATGGGCCATCCCAATAATAGAATAGTAACTATTATTGTAAGAAAAATATACAAGAAGTAGATGCTCAAACTAATTACCACCATAGTCGATAGCATATGCACAAAGTATATTCTCTAATGTCTGAATAGTCCTCTATATTTTTCCATCTTTTTGCACGTAAAAAGTAGTACTCAGACTAACCTTAGTCCCCAACCCTTTTTGAAATGACCTCTAAAAGTGAGATAAAAACTCTGTACCATGATCAGAATGATAGAAACAAGTACCCCATAGAGCTTTACAATCTCTTGGAGGTATAACCTCACATAATCCTTAGCCAAAAAGTTAGTCCTTACTAGAAAGAAGTGAGATGACTTTGTTATTCTATCCACGATAACCTAGATCGAATCAAATTGGGTTTGATACCAAGGAAGATCGATAATGAAATTCATATTAATCACCTCCTATTTTTTATACGGTAATACAATTTCTTAATACAACCTCTCGGGCTTTATAGCTCAACTTTTACTTGTTGACACACTATGCACTTAACCAGAAAATCAACCACATCCCTTTGTATACCATTCCACCAATACATATCCTTGAGATCATGATACATTTTTATCTAAATTGAATGAACAACATAGCGCAATTTATTCACTTCATCAAATATCTTCTTACACAAACCATCAACATTGAGAACAAACAACCTCTCTTGGTACTGTAAAGTACCATTACTAGTGAGCTCAAATACCGTCACATTTTCCCATATACACCACCATTGATCTTATTCAAGACATGATCTATCATTTGTTTCTCCTTGATCTCAGCACCAAGAGACAATCAAACCACTTCCTGTACCAACACACTACCATTCTCGAAGTCCAAAAGACGAACTCAAATATTAGCCAAGCAATGAATATCCTTCACCAATTCTCGCTTTTCTTTTTCCACATGCGCTAAAATCCTCATGGACAACCTGCTAAGAGCATCAACAACCATGTTAGCTTTACCTAGGTGGTAGTGAAGAATCATGTCATAGTCCACTGTTGGGTGTATTTATGAACTCTAGTGTTACTATTCTAGTTTATTTTGCCTTATTTTGAGAATAACTTGAGTACTTGAGGTGTTGATATTGATATAAATAAGTATCTAAGTGATAAAGTGTATGATTACAATGTGCAAAGTGTATTCCAAACAAGTTGGGTTTAATTGGATCACTTAGAGTTCAATCAATGAAAGTAGTGTTACTAGCTAGAGCTAGGTGCTTGTCTAGTTTATTTCATTGGATTCTATTGTGTTTAATATGTTATAAATTGTTTAAATGGTGTTATTATAGGTGGAAAAACTTGTTGATATTGTACAAAATTCTAGCAAGTCGATAAAAGAGTAAGAACATAAAGTCGAAGATTATGGAAATTTGCCTTGTCTTAGCTTTTATTTTTTATTCATCGTGATGGATATTGTGTTGTTTGAACATCAAATTCGTGTAATGTGTTCTTGTAGGATCTTTTGTGATCTTAACATGAAGATATATAGATTATTTGGAGTCTATTAAACCATTAAAAAGGCACCATAAAGACTTGGGTAGAAGGAGGAATGTTCAACACTTAACTAAATTTTGAAGATGCAATTTCCAGAGAGGTGTCGCGATAAGCTCGCGATGTGACTTCCACATACGTCTCTAGAGCTCACAATGCAACATCCACACATATATCCAGAGCTCGCAATGCAAATTTCATAAATATTTCCATCTAGTGCATTGCGAGGTCCAATTCATACACGACTAAAAGATGCAATTTGAATCCTATACAGCTTGGGACTTGTGGTCCAATATAAATACATCTTTGTACTTGTTATTAATCATCTTTAGAACATCTTGGAACAACAAGTAGGCTGCCACAACTTCATAACTTAGTTTTTTATAATTTTAGTTTAGTTCATTCATGTCCTTGGTTGTCAATTACAATCTAGTGATTACGATTATGACTATGCATGGCAAAACGCCTTCTTTTCGCGGTTGAAGACGAATACATAAGTACTATTCTTTTGATTTTAGTTCATTGATTTTCTTATCATTGTTGGTTGTGTTTTCAGTCTTATTTTAACTATTTTGAGGCTTGATCACCCTTAGAATACACCCATTTCAACTTTATGAACCTGGGAGAGGGAATAGGGAGATAGAACATGGGATTGAACAAAGTACTATTCTTTGTCTTTTATGAAATAAGGAATACGGATTAGTATAAAGGACAGGGATATACTTATATTCCTTACTTGATTCAAACATAGGATGATAGCTTAAAGAACTTAATTGGATTATTAAATCCCTGCTCAACGATGTAGTTGTAATGTCCACATTAGGTAATTGGTTAGAGGTTGGGAGACCAAAATCATGTGATAAACCCTAAAAATCGACAATAAAGGCAAGTGAATTAATGAATAAAAGTCAATAACATAGTATGATTGTTCAAAGTTCTTCAACCCTAGGTTTTACTCCTATTGATTGTCCAAGATCTTTACTTTACGTATTGTTACTTACTTGCAATTTACAATCTCCAAACTCTTTTTGGTTACTTTGCACTAAACTAATCTCAGAAGTTAAACTAAAATCAAATAGTTGTTGAATCAAGTCTCTATGGGATCGATACTTGGCTTCTTGAAGGCCACTTTACTACTTGATAAGACCATGTACATTTGTGTGTGCACTGTCAAGTTTTTGGCGTCGTTGTCGGGGACTTGTTATTTGGCAATTGTTTATTTTAGTTTTACTTTTATATTTATTTGTTGTTTTTACGCTTGGTCTTGGTTTTTTGATTGCAAGAAATAGGCTTTAAGGTTAGAAAGCTGGAAAAGGATAGGGATTTGGTTGAACCAAGCCCCAAACCCAAATACTACTTCCATCAACAAAGGAGAGACACAATCCATCTCTCTCAATTTTTGCAAATAAAATAAGACCAAGTATTTTCTTCTCCAATGGCTGAGGAAACAACCAACTTGAAAGACAATGAAGAAAGTGGCAGTCCACTTCCAACGAACTTGACTTTCTCTATTTAAAGACCGGTTGCAGAGAGGAATTTTGATTTAAAGCGCAACATGGTGTAGCTTCTCATCAGTAGTGGATAGTTTCCAAGGCATTCACACGAGGATCCACAAGTCCACTTCCAGACTTTCATGAAGTTTACTGACACATTCATTCTGACTGGGGTGAGTTCAGATTATGTAAGGCTGACACTTTTTCCCTATTTACCGTTGGGGGAAGATAAAAGGTAGTTTAATGCAGACTAGACCAATTCAATCATATCATGGGACGAATTATCCAAAAAGTTCCTCATCAAATTTTTTCCATCAGGCAATACTGCGAGACTTTGCTATAAGATAGTGAGCTTTAAACAGAAGCCTGATGAAAATCAATATCACGCTTGGGAACACTTCAAGGCCCTTCTTCGGGATTGTCCACATCACTAACTATCCAATGAGGTGCTTGTTCATACTTTTGTAGAAGCACTTGATCATAATACAAAGATTTTGCTAGATTTATCCGTAGGTGTTCAAGCCTTGGAGTTGACTTATGATTAGCTATACACATTGTTGAATCGTATAGCACAAGGAAATCCCAAATGACACTTAGATTCTATAAGTGACAATAAAAGAATTATAGGTGTATTAGAGGTAGACCAGTTCACTGCCTTATCAGCTCAAGTTACTACATTACAGAATATCATAAACACTCAGTTCAATAGACTGAAATTAGGAGCTCCACAACCTGTAGCCACAGTTAATGCTATCTATTAAGCTGCAGGTTGGTGTGAAATCTATGGGAATAGCAGCCATGTGTGCTTCAAATCTGAAATCTGTGATGTATGTGGGCAATGCTCAAAGGATAAATTATAGTAATTCCTACAACATGAAGTGGAAAACTCAGCAGTGGAATGCCCAACAACAACAAATTCAGCAACCACAGGTACAAGGGAATCAGTCAACTAGCAACATAAAAGAAATGTCGAAGCAACTCCTAGCTAGTCAGACTCAATTGGCTGCAGACATGAAAAATTTACAAGCTGCTCAGAGAAACTTAGAGATTCAAGTAGGGTAGATATAACAAGCATTAAATACTAGGCCACAATATAGTTTACCAGTATATACAGAAAATTCAAAGCAGGTTATCGTAATGACCTTGAGAAGCGGTAAAGATCTTCAAAAAGAATCTCCCAAAGAAACAAAGGAAGTAGATGTAGATTTGAATCTCCAACAGGTTTTTGAAAACGCTATTGATAATTTAAAAATCTGAGTACTTGAAGGAGACAGTTGTTGTTGAACCAGAAAAGAAGAAAGTGCCGCCATTACCCTTTCCTCAAAAGCACATGAAAGCAAAGGAGGATACAATATTTAAGAAGTTCTTTGACACATTTCGAGAGCTTCACATCAACTTACCTTTGTTAGATATTTTGCTGAGTATGACTAAGTATGCAAAGTACTTGAGGGATGTGGTTGCTAATAAGGTAAAATTTCAAGATGTAAGGGCGATAACACTCACTGAAGAGGGTAGCACTGTGATGACACTGAAAATCCCCAAGAAATTGAGATATATAGGGAAGTTTACCCTCCCTATCTAATTTAGGAGTAAAGTGGTCCATGCATTAAGTGACTTAGGGGCTAGCATAAATCTAATGCCCCTATCTCTGTTTGAGACATTGGGCTTAGGAAAGCCTAAATCGACCGAGGTGGTTTTGCAGCCGGCAGAAAAATCCATGGTCTATCCAGAAGGAATCATTGAGGATGTCCTCATAAAGGTTGGTAAATTTATTATTCCTGCTGGCTTTACTGTTCTTAATTTTAAGGCAGACGAATAGGTACCAATGATCTTGAGGCATCCATTCTTAGCAAATGGAGGAGCATTGATTAATGTTAGAGAAGGCATGCTCAAAATGAGGGTAGAGGCTAAAGAGGTGGTATTTGATGTATACAAAGCACCTATACTAATTTCCTAATATAAATATTTATGTATGATAAATGTGATTAAAGTGGATGAGTGTGGGGTGGCTAGTCTACTAAAGACCTCTTTGGAATACCTGATTGAGCAGCCTAAGCTTATACTACCTAAGCCTGATTTGATGCTAATTAATGAGCCTGAAAAGGATAGAGTTAAAAATTCTATTGCACTTGAGAATTCCCACCCAAGATGGGTAAAAAGAATAAGAAGATGGAGACCAAGTGTGAGAAAGAGAAGGAAAGAGAATGACTAAGTCATTAGTTCGGTCTTACCACGACACTAGATCAGATGCTGCTTGGGAGGCAACCCAAGTTAAGTAGGTATATTTTATTTTTAGTTTTTTTTATTTCATGTAGTTTTTGTTTTTGTTGAGTTGCTGGTTTATGGGAAGTCTGAGTATCAAAAACCTGAGCTTGAACCATGGCAAGAAATTAAGTGTGGGGTCCCATGGACCCCATTAATGCAAAAGATGCTACTAGCTAGGCCTAAAGGCCTCAGGGAGTATTTCTGTCTCTTACTTCACTCTAGGGACAAAGAAGATTTTTAAGTGTAGGGTGGGAAAATTCCCAATTTTGGGCTCAATTTAAAAAAAATAGGAATAAAGAAGATATTCTTATTGGTGCTATTTCTGATTACATGGTGAAAGTTTTTTGTTAGATAAAAGCATGTTGAATGAGTGAATTGTTATTTTTTAGACTCTTAGGCCCATGTTTGTGTCTCTTGTACTTTTTGGCTTATATTTGAATTCCTTCTATTGTTTGGTAGAGAGTCTATGATGATCCTATTGAGTTGAGTATGTGCCATGTGCGTGTGAGATTTTTGTATATTCCTTGTTGAATGTGATGTCTAGAACTTGCCCGGTGTGTTTGTGAAGCAAAATAAAGAGTGTGGGTTTAGGAGATGATTTAGGCATTTCACTGATAGCCTTGCTCTATACCTTCTATTTGTCCTACCTTTTGTCCATTATCCCAGTTAACCCCCATTGATCCTTTAGCATTTTCTTTGGTAGCCTCATATATAGGATAATCCCCTTCTTTGATAGACTATAATTTAATCCAAAAAGCTCCTAAGTACTTTAATGAAAATTCTATTTAGTAAGAAGAAAAAGGTGAAATTGATGCCCCAAGGTAATAGTTATTGGTGTTTATATTTGATATGTGGTGGTTGGGAGTGATATAAATGGTGTTATAAATATTCCCATGATTGTAGAAAATGAGAAAAATTGAATCTTGAAGGAATGAACAATACACCCACCATATGTTTGTGAAAATGCTTAAAAGAGATGGGGCAAAATAAAAGAACAGGGTAGACAAAAAATGGTGTAATTTAGTTGTTGGAGATTGGTTTTTAAATCTATAATGAAGTGTATTAAAGCACTTAGAGAGGTTAGTCACTATTCCCAATTAGTTCCTACCCGTCCCTTATCCTATAGTTCAACCCAAAAAAGACCTATTTGATTCTAAGTTTCAACATTCTAATATTAGTGGAGCACTATACTAAGGGAAAACTTATGGTTCATTATGTGTAACTTTCGAATTCCTTGTGAGAGTGAGCATAATTTGATTCGTGTACCCATCATGTTATAAATTTCATAATTCTGAGGGATTATGGGTAACTCTCTTGTTATGAGGGGCACATGTTTGATTACTGTGGGTGATTTGTATGACCTCCTTGATTGAGTGATAAGCAGGTTTTTGACAACTAGGTGAGTCACTTCTTGAGGTTAGAATGTTTTAGAGTAGTGTTCATGAGCTTTAAATTTTGTATATAACATGCTCCATGGAGAAAGTTGCATTTTGTGTAGTCATTGTAGTACTAGATTGCGTGTCTTCGATTTAGTAGAAGTGTAGAGTCTCCATAACTTAAGATGCTTGAAGTAAAGAGTTGTTCGAGGACGAACAAAGGTTTAAGTGTGGGGTGATGATGTTGGGTGAATTTATGCACTCTAGTATTACTATTTAGCTTATTTCACTTTGTTTTGAGGATAACTTGAGTGGTTAAGGTGTTGATATTGATATAAATAAGAATCTAAGTGATAAATTGTGTGATTACAATATGTAAAGTGTATTCCAAACAAATTGGGTTTAATTGGATCACTTAGAGTTCAATCGATCAAAACTAGTGTTACTAGCTTGAGCTAGGTGCTTGTCTAGTTTATTTTGTTTGGATTCTATTATGTTTAATGTGTTATAAATGATTTTAATGGTTTTATTAAATGTGTAACAACTTATTGATAGTGTACAAATTTCTAGCAAGTCAAGTAAAGAGTCGTAACATGAAGTGGAAGATCATGGAAATTTGCCTTGTCTAAGCTTTTTTTTATTCATTGTGATGGATATTGTGTTGTTTAAACATCTAATTCGTGTGGTGTGTTCTTGTAGGATATTTTTTGACCTTAATATAATGATACATAGATGATTTGGAGGCTGTAATACCATTGGAAAGACACCATAAAGACTTGGGTAGAAGGAGGAACGTTCAACACTTAACCAAATTTCAAGATGCAATTTCTAGAGAGATGTCGCAATGAGCTCGCGATGCGACTTTCACACACGTATCCAGAGCTCGCGATACAAATTCCACTCACGTCTCCAGATATTGATACACGACTTCCACAAATGTTTCCAGCTAGTGTGTTGCGAGGTCCAATTTATACACGACCAAAAAGTTCAATTTGAAACCTATACAGCTTGGGACCTGTGGTCCATTATAAACACATATTTATACTTGTTATTAATCATCAAGGAGGCTGCTACAACTTCATAACTTAGGTTTTTACCATTTTAATTTAGTTCATTTATGTCCTTGGTCATTAATTACAATCTAGTGATTACGATTATGACTATGCGTGACTAAATGCTCTCTTTCCGGGGTTAAAGCCGAATACATGAGTACTATTGTTTTGATTTTAGTTCATTGATTTGATTATCATTGTTGGTTTTGTGTTCAATCTTATTTTAACTATTTTGAGGCTTGATCACCCTTAGAATACACTCATTGTCAACTTTGTGAACTCAGGAGAGAGAATAGGGAGATAAAACGTGGGATTGAACAAAGTATGGTTTGTAGTTTTTTATGAAATAAGGAATATGGATTAGTATCTAGGACAAAGATGTACTTAGATGCCTTACTTGATTCAGATGTAGGATGATAGCTTAAAGAACTTAATTGAATTATTACATCCCTGCTCAATGATGTAGTTATAATGTCCACATTAGGTAATTGGTTAGAGGTTGGGAGACCATGATCATGTGATGAACCTTACGAATCGACATCCAAGATAAGTGAATTGATGAATGAAAGTCAATAACATAGTACGAGTGTTCAAAGTACTTCAACCTGGGTTTTAATCCAATTGATTGTACAAGATCTATACTTTACGCATTGTTACTTGCAATTTACAATCTCCAAACTCTTTTGGGTTACTTTGCACTAAACTAATCTCAGAAGTTAAACTGAAATCAAATCACTGTTGAATCAAGTTTCTGTGGGTTTTATACTTGGCTTCTTGAAGGCCACTTTACTACTTGATAAGACCACATACACTTGTGTGCGCGCTTGGGCACTGTCATAGTCCTTGAGATGTTCCAGCCATCTCCTCTGTCTGAGATTAAGCTCTTTCTGTGTGAACACATATTGTAGACTCTTATGATCCGAGAAGATGTCCATGTGCACTCCATACAAATAGTGGCACCATATTTTCAATGCAAACATCACAGCTAACAGTTCTAAATCATGAGTAGGATAATTCCTCTCATGCACCTTCAACTACCCTGAAGCATAACTTATCACCTTCCCATGCTACATCAAAACACAACCAAGTCCCACCCAGGATGTGTTACAATAAACCATAAACTCCTCAGTGCCTTCAAGTAAGGTCAAATTGGAGCCAAAGTTAACTAATCCTTCAGCTTCTCGAAACTACCCTCACACGCATTCGACCAAGAGAACTTTACCTTCTTTTAACAACTTTGTCAAAAGGGAAGCTATAGTAGAGAAGCTCTCTATGAACCTCCTATAGTAGCCATCCAAACCTAACAAACTCTAAATATTCGGTGGAGTTATGGGTCTAGTCAACTTCCTTGCCACTGCAACCTTTTGCGGATCCAGCATGATCCCCTCACTAAAGATAATATGACCCAAAAAAGTGACAATGTTTAACCAAAATTTACATTTCAAGAATTTGGCATACAATTGCTGCTCCTTCATGGTCTGCAACACAACACGAAGGTGGTTGGCATGATCCACCTCACTTTTAGAATACATCAGGGTGTCATCTATGAACACCATGACAAACAGATCTAGAACCTAATGGAAAACCCTGTTCATCAAAATCCATAAACACTATCGGAGTGTTGGTTAACCCAAATGACATCACCAAGAACTCAAAGTTCCTATACTAAATAGGAAAAGCTATATTAGGGATATACACTTCCCTAATATTTAGCTGATGATACCTGGATTGAAGATCTATCTTATAAAAGAATTTGGCACATTGCAACCGATCAAATAAGTCATCTATCCTTAGAAGAGGATACTTGTTCTTAAATGTTACCTTATTCAACTGCCTATAGTCAATGCACATATGAAGGGAACCATCTTTCTTACTCACGAATAACACCGGTGCACCCCATGGGGATACACTAGGATGGATGAACCCCTTATACAAAAGATCCTTAAATTGCTCCTTGAGTTCCTTCAACTCAGTCAGAGCCATCCTATAAGGAGGAATAGATACTAGATGAGTGTCCAAAACCAATTCAATCCCAAACACAATCTCCCTATCTGAAGAAACACCAGGAAGACCATTCGGAAAGACCATAGGACCCATTCACCACAGGAATCGAATGCAAAGAAGAACCTTCCGAGTTAGAATCTTTAACCCAGACAAGATGATAGAGACACCCCTTGGAGATTAATCTCCAAGATTTAACATATGATATAAACTTACCCTTAGAAGCTTAGGAATCACCCTCTTAGTTAATAATCGATTCACCAGGGAATATAAAGACAACCTTACGGGTCCGACAGTCTAAGGATATGTAACACAAGTGTAACCAATCCATACCCAGAATAATATCAAAATGGACCATATCTCATTCTACAAATCCACCAAAGTCTCCTTACTACCAACAGATACCACACACACACCCTATTGACTCTTTTAGCAGTCACAGAGTCACCTATCAGGGTAGAAATAGAAAAAGGGTCTAAAATAACCTTGGGATCAAAACCAAAGTACATAGCCACAAATGGGGTCACATAAGAGAGAGAAGACCCTAGATCAAGTAAGAAATACATATCATGAGAAAAAAGTTATAACATACCATCCACGACATTAAGTGATACCTCAAACTCCTGTCAGGTAGTAAGTGCATATAGACAGTTCCAACCAGTACCGGTACCAGAAGTAGAAACAGATGCAGAAGCAGTACTCTTCAATGCAAGAGTAGATGAAAAGGAAAACAAACCCTTATTCTCCCCCGAAGCAACATTAACAATCAAAAAAATTATAAGCATATGGCCTGGCTGACCACATTTGAAGCACCTGCCCCTCCCCTACAAGGAGGACATGATGAGGCCGACTGAACCCCATTCACCTGAGATTGGGAATCTTGTGCCCAAAAGTTATCGCCACCTTACTGACGTCTGTCACCCGACGACTTCACATAAGATACACTAGCTGTGGAGAAAGAACCAGAACTCCCCATTTATTTTTTGGAGACTTACCACCATCCCTACCACTTTTTTGTTAACCATCCTACTTCGAGAACCTAAACTTTTTACCCTGCCTTTCCCCTACCTCAGCTTGGTTTCTCTTTTTATCCTCCACCTATTGTATATGAAAAACTAACCTAGAAATATCTACATCCTTGATCAGTAAGTTAGTGTTACTTTCAAGGATCAACTTACGAGACAGTTCTAAAGAGAACTTTCTTATCCTGGATATCATATCAGACACCATTTTTGGAGTATACCTAGACAACTGGTGAAATTTCAAGGCATACTCCTTGACCAATATCTTCCCCTATTTTAGATTAACAAATTCCTCCATTTTCACTTACCTCAACTCCTGAGGAAATAAACGATCCAAAAATGCATTAGAGAAAGTCTCCCACAAAGATGACTCCATAACATCACCCCTTGCCCTATCCCATTACTCATACCATTGATACACCACGTCATTTAGCTTATAGGTATCAACATTACCCCTTCCACATTCGTGGCCTGCATCACCCTTAAGATATTTTCCATTTTATCTAGAAAACCTTAAGGATCCTCCTCCACCCTAACACCAATAGAGGTTGGAGGACTCAACTTCATGAACTGGCCAACTTTTGTCACCTTAAAAGATGGAATACCAGATACACCATTCTCGGCCTGAGAAGCTACCAATTGAACAATCACATGAATTGGTTGACAAAAATCTGCACTCATCATGTCATCATGAGAAGGACTAGAAGAATTGGTGTAACTCTAAAATAATCAAGAGCTTGACCCCTAGACCAAGTATGGATCCCCTGAGTAGAACGTGTCCCATCAATATTGTCCCTAGTTGGGATAGAGGAGTTTTTGTGAATCTCAGATCATTAAGGCATGATATGAAAAGAAATAAATACGAATTAGAAAAGATTCCAGGAGCTTAGACTTTATAGCTTGAAACCAGAAAACAAGAAAGAGAAATATTCCTAAATACCTTGTCGTCTCTCTCTTATGAGTGTGGCGCGCTACACACCCTTAAAAGAGACTCTACTCAACATGGGTTTGTGGACTCCCCAATTGACCATGAACCTAAAGCTCTGATACCAACTTGATATGACCCGAACCAGGGCCTTGTCGTAATGGGCATCTCAAGTCTAACAAGGAATGGAGACCATCCTCGTTATCCAACCCAGCCTCCAAACACATACCCTAAGTCTGATGAATTCTGAACATATAATAAGATAAGATTTTGTATAATTTAAGACTTTGGGATATTTCCATAACCGTGACCAACCCAAGAAAGTCCATCCATCCAATGCCAACCACCAACCACAACCAAACTGATATAATAACCAAGTTCATCTCCATAACATAACATAATAGGATGGAATAATCATAAATATGGTCAAACGGTATCAACCCCAATACCAGTTCCAATACTAAGGCTGACTCTACTATTAAAACCACCCATACCAACCCATAGTAGTTCCACAAAGCCTATAACCAAAAGTAAAACAATATTCAGTTGGGACATTCCCCCAACCAAAGCCAAAGCCAATGTCTATGAAATAACCAAAGTATGTAAAGACATCCATGATATAAAATAGAGCTTTACGGAGTATAAAAGCTCACTACTTCAATCCAATAGCTGATCCCGAATACGATCACTAAGAAGAAGGAGTAGAATGGACGGTTCCTGTATCGCATGGGGATACTGCCACCCAAAGACGGGTTAGCGGGTGAATACTAGCAATTTCTCAGTATAAGGATAAAATAATGTAAACCTTTAAAACCAAGTAAACAACCATATGAATTCACAACCATACATATATATGTAATCCATCGGGAAAAGAAACTGATTTTATCACGCCTTTAAAACCATTAACCTGGGTATGTATACCTTAAACGTCCTAGAACTACCCATGGGCTATATGGGTCAAGTGTAACCCCCTGAATAGGCCTTGATGTGTGTAGCCACACAAACCAGAGATACCATAGGGGTAAGGTATTATCATGTACCCTTTGTCCTCCATGATACATATATACAAGTTTACTTAGGGGATTCTCGTGTACCCCATAAGTATCATACATGGTCTCCATGACCTATTGTCATGTCAGAAAATATGAGTTTCTAGTGTCCGTGTATTAGACTCAGACCTTCACAATTAGCTATCACACCCTGCCATTATTTCCCAATTAAAACCATTCCCACATAACCAAAATAACTATTCCATTTATTATTAACCAAGACTATAAATATTGGTATCGTTATATCAACTATAGCTTGCAAGAAATGTCCTTCGCCAACCTTTTGGAGAAGAAGAGATTCCCATATATCCATAGATTATATTACATAGTTTCTTGAGGGATTCCCATGTATCCCCTAAAATTTCGTTATTATGTTTGCTTGGGGGATTCCCATGTACCCCACAAGAATGTACAATTAAACCATAACCATGACCACCAAGACCTTATAATTTAAACATTCCAAACCATTTATGCCATTTAAGGTTCCATTACTAAGTTATACCATGCAATAGTTCCATTAAAAGTTCAAAAATATAGTAAAAGCATTCTCATAGGCATTTTATCAAACATTTTATGGAAATAGTGTTTTCAAAGCCAATACCAAGTACCAATTAACCATTCCTATGCAACTAAATGTTCAAACCATCATTATAATATGAAAACTATAAGTAAAAGATATGGAAAAACCATAATCAACCATTATAACCCCCAACATATATTTGAAAATCTTAAATAATTAACCAATTATACCATGTAAAGACCTCACAAAATATGCCTTATGAGGGAGGATTGACATGTCTTGGATTATTAAGATGACGTAGATAAAGCACCCTTGTAAGTCCTAAATTGATCCTATTAAAGAAACCCTAGCCTTCCTTGACCCAAGATCCGTTGAGAGAGTTTCTAAATGTGTAAGATTAGAATATTAAGGTAAATAATGTTTCAAGAGAGATATATGTCATGGTTCCTTAAGAGGTTAAGAGGGGAAATGTCCAGATTACCCCCAACTTAAACTGCTTAAAATTCCTTTAGGAGGGTAAGACCACCCTCCCAATCGTAACCTAGGGTAAGGGTGGTACCACCATTTAGTAACTTACGCCTCCCCTTGGAACCCAACACTGTCCAACATACGGCTGCCCAAGCTAAATCGTACCTAACCATATGATTAGTACTATAAAGTCATACCCTAGGCAGAATAAAATCACCTAGGTCAAACATTGGGTAACATACAATTGACAACTTACAAATTGTACCCCATTATACGGCTAGTATATTCCACTCATACCTTGGATAGAACCCATCCAGCCTACATTGGTTAACATATGAGAGGGACCCTAACATATGACTAGTACCCTATAGTCATATGATGTCAAGTAAGCTCAAAACCCATGATTTCTAAGGACTAGAACCTTAGGTGGTTTGGCTATGTCTAGTAGAGTATTACAGAATGGTACAGAGACGCCTGTATTTTTCTTTGAGAGGATACAAGGTATTTAAGAAATATTTTCCTTCTTTCATATCTCATATGGTGCAGTAGAGATGTTCTGTAAGAAATTTATGTAGATTCTTATGTTACTCTGTTCATGTCAACTTTGCCTTATTTTTAAGGTAACAAAAATAGTCAAGCTTAAATTTCTATGATAGAATTTTCTCAAATAGTCTCCACAGATAGTTATGGGATTGCATATGGTCTCAAAAAGGATACCATTAGTGCCTTGATGTTCTAAAGTTTGAAAGATTTCATTCATTCTTATGAAAATCATGCATTAATCCAAATCCAGATATGCCCTCAGATCCTTTCTCAAAATCCTATGACAATATATGACTTAGAGTTAGAAGCATGAACCCAGAAGTTTAGCAGAAGTAAAGTGGGGATAGTGTTTATCGAGATTTTGTAGAGTATGTATCCATGGGGCTAGTTGTATGAAAGGAGATCCAGTAGGCTAGAAATAGTATATACAAGAATTTAAGTACATTAATTCAAAATTAAGTATGATGATATGGGTATGATCTAGAGGTATATCCAAGGTGATATGGGATTGTATTATTTCTATATTTTTATAGTGTGTGTGCTTAGATAGTACCCTTGAGTTTTTGAGTGCAAATGAGGCTAGCTATGTAGTATATAATGTTCTTACCAACTAAGTTATGGGTTATAGATTGATGATGTTCACTATATTGGTGTAATGGTAATTCTCATAGTTTAGGAAAAAAATAAAAATTTAGAGATGTGATATTAGTAGGCTATGAAGGAAGCTATCATAGTTCATTAAAAAGTTTGGGAATATCCATGTTAAGTTTTAAAATCTAAGATTGAAACTTGGATGATTGAGCTAATAGAAATAAAAATTGAAATTCTAGATGGTGTGAACTCAAGGCATGGTGATACTCATGAAGATTCTAAGTTAGTAAGTGTTTAGGTTATTATATGATGGCTTTAATCTAATGGGGAGATGATAGAATAAGGAACCAAGTCCAACTCTTAGATTCTGGTAAGGATACCAGTATATTATAGAACAACAGTAGGGGAGGAAGATGCCCGACCCATTCGTAGTATAAATTTTTGTACTTCAATCATCACAACATCTACTCAAGCCTCATAAGTCAGATCCATGATCATAGCCCATATTCATGCATTTTCCATAAAACCATGTACACTCCCAGTTTTTAGTATGAGGAGTTCCAGTTCACTTAGAAGTACAAATCATATTCCATGAATTTATGATCTCCAAACTCAAGTCATATAGCTCATGACTCATGTACTCAGGCTTTATAGCATGATTAGTTTTAGATACTCATGCTACACTCTTAATAATCAATGAAACTTTAGATTATGTCATGTATATCCTCAGTTTTGATCTTTTTAATGATTCATATCTTTGATAATCTATTCCTCAGTCCTCAGTTAAGTGTCAAGACTATGTATAACCTTTCATGTTTTAGGTCCTCATGTTCTAACCTTTCAGTAACCTCTTTTTATAAAATAATATTGGTGATGAACAATGGTTTAGATGGGAGAGAGTAAACGTTCCTTATTAGGAAGGATTGTTGCATGCTTATTTTATCTAAGGCTATAAGTGTGAAGGAAGGTTGGGGAAAGGCATTTCATATATATCATAGTTGATTGAGAATTCTAGGTATGTCATCTTGGGGATAGTACATGACAGTTGTTATTGATAAAGATATTAGAGAATATTGAAAAAATTTCTAGGTGAGTTGGTTTCCTAGAAGTTCGAATGTGGTTATAATGATAGGCTTGAATGTCATATTGGTATGTAAGTAAATAAATGCATTATGTGCTAGTGAATTCTATCTAGAGGTTGAAGTTAGTTGTTGAAGTGGTAAGGAATATTATTCTTGAGATGAGAGCTCTGAAAATACATAGTATATTGAATCTGTGGTTTAAACTAATATTATGGTGTTATGAGTGGTACCTTGTGTCTTTGAGTTAAGCTTGAACAAAGTGAGAGAATTTAGTTCAGCTCAGACTTTGGTAGGAGGAGTTATCAGTACCCATGTATGAGATTACAAGTGGCGTCACATGAAGTGTAGTTAAGGGAGTATTTAATAAGTGTGGCTAAGCTCAAAATTTAGCAGTTGCATTTCCTAAGGCATAATAGTTACATTCCAACTTATATTTTATATGCCTATATTCCATGTTTTAGAGTTGTAGCCATGTTATGATTCTTTATTCAGATAGCTCTCTCGGACCATGCCCAAAACTCCTTTCTCCCTAATGTTATTAGAACCTCTAACAAGGAGTGTTGGAAGTAGTAAATATTCTTTTCCAAGTGACTCTTAGAAATATTATGTCATCAGATATCACTTTACAGTTCTAAATATCTATTCGTGCAAAGAATACTTTAGTTGAGCTATCAACTTTTAGTATGATTCAGTCCGTATAATAAGCAACTCAGTTTAACAATAAGCACTATAAGCTCCTATGATATTGCATATTTTCATCTAGTTCTACTATCCAAAGTTTCATGAATATGCTTATTCCATGAGGTAATTTATTCACATTCATGCAAAATGTGAATTCAGTTGAGTCCTTACTTCTAGTCTAAATCAATCTTAACCATAAAGGATATCTAGATTCCAAAATCAGTATCATGCTAGTTATCCAACTTTAGAATTCATCCAAACAGTACCAGTAGGTTCCCATATTTTCAAGCTTTGAATTCAACTCAGTTCATGCCTCATGTATCAGTTTTAGATTTAGATATTAAGCATGTTTCATCTTGTAAGTGTTCAGTGCATTATCTCAGCCTTTCCTTAGTATCTCAGTCAAGTCAGTATCATTTGGGGACAAATGATCCCAAGGGGGATATATTTTAATACCCTGAGTTTTCAAGCTCTATACCTCTTAAAATATAGGTCACAAAGTTATTTTTACAATTTTTCAAGCCTCATCTTAATTTTAGGTCATGACAAAAAGTTATGGAAGATTTTCTTATGGGCCTGATAAATTGCCATGGCTATGACTAAAGGAAACGAGTTGTAACCACTCGTGATGAGTCATCACGGGTGAGTCGTAGCCACTCCAGTGAATCTCTCTACCCAAGTTTAGTGACTATGACTACTCCTATGACTCGTAATCAGTGTCAATGAGTCATATGAAAGGATTCATAGTCACCATAGTATGTAATCCAATAATTCAACCCAGTGGTTACGAGTCTAACATAAGACTTGTATCCAGACATTACGAGGCATTATGATGACTCGTAGCCTTATCAGTAAAGGATCCAATAAAAAACCATCATTTGTTTTAGTTTTCTAAGTGACTCAGACATATATTTAGACTCCAAATATCTCCTAACTTATAGACAATTTGAAACATCTCTTAGCGATTAAGTACTTATGAAGAATATGACTATAGTCAGATTCAAATGAGTTTAAATTTTTATATACTAACTATTTCTAAGATCAAGACACATCAACAGATATATAATTGAATTATTTTTCCAACTATACCAATTTTGCCTTAATCCGATATCGAGACAAAAAGTTATGGCCAAATTACTGAAGTGCTGTCAAAACTGCCAGTGGTTATGACTCCTGATGTAAAATCACAAGCAGACTATATGAGTTTTCAGGAGGAGTTGTAACCATGATAGTGTGGGTTAAAATCTGGGCACCTGGTGATGACTCAAGACATGACCCATACCTAAAACTAATGGCTCGTACCCAAACATGTCGTGATGACTTCCAGACATTTTCTAGATGATTTCTAAGAGATTTTTTAATATTTTCTACTCTTTTAACCCCAAAACTACTTGTTTCTCCATCCAAAAAATATTTATCAAGCGTAAAAACTACCCTAACCTATAATAACTCAGAAATCATCCACCACAGAACAAAAGGGGCAATTTCTTTTTCCCTAGAATCAACTAGAGTTCATTAAGTTCAAGTTCAATACCAAGAAATTTATTCAAGGATTCAACATTCAAGTATGTGGGGTATTCATCAATGGGTTCCTTCCACCCTTTGAGTCCCAAAAATCCATTTTTGTTCAATTATGTATTTTTAAAGTTCTTTTATGAAATTATTCATGTAAATCTTGAATTTAATCCATGTCATCTTTGAAATTTGAATTTAAGCCTTGTTAACATGTTTTCCTCATGAAAATTAGATTACTTTATGCTTTAATTTTCAACTACTTATGTCATATTCTATTGCTCCTATGTCAAATCATCAAATTATGAGTTAAAACATGTGAAACTATTATCTTCCCAAGTTTAATACATTTATATATTCAAATTCATGGACTTTATCAGTTTGGTGACACGTATTATATTTTGGGTCATAGAATTGCGACTTTATGTCACTATTTCAAGTGTTGTTATCGAATTTTATAATCATTCAGTGTTGGCGGATTATGAACACCTGATACCTATGTGTTTTTACATGATTCCTTTTACAAGTAACAATTTAGTCTAAATTATTATTTTATAACCATATTTAGATCATCATTTTTATAATGAACTCACTAGTATTATTTCATGTTAAATACATCAGTTCACATGTTCATGATTTCTTTAAGATTATGCATCCAATGTTGTTTTCAGAATACCATGTTTGAGCATACCAATCATCAGTGAATGCACTAGTTCATGATTCCATGTTAGTTTAGTTGGGAGTCGGATTTAGCACAGACTGAACCCAGGGATGGGGGCTCACTTGCCAGTAGAGGGTGTGACCTTTAGTTGCAGTCCCTGAGTTTTAGAACTACGTAGCCAATTTAGGTTTTAAGAGGTCTTCCTTATAGTAGAAGGTTGACATTCTCTTAGGGGCACCTACCAGTAGAGGGTGACACCTTAGTCCTCTGGGACACAAAATTAGTGGATCTACACAGCCAGTGTTTGTACCTATGACATGTTACTGACACCCTTCTAGTTGGGGTTATAGGTTAGACCCCAATTAGCTTAAATTAGGGCATGCCAGTTACATGATAACTCCCACAGTTTCACTCTGTCATTGTTTATATCAGTTCAGATTTTCTTGACGAAGTAATCAGATTACCATTTATTAGTTAGTTAGTTTTATAGATTATTTAGTTATTCAGATCATGTCAGTACATGCATTACTTGGTCTTGCATTTATTTTACATGTACATGTTTCATGCTCAATATCCATACATGATCCTCAGTATGATTTTTGTAGCCTATTTAGCTTTACATGAGATTTACACGCAGTACTTATGCTTTTATCGCTTCCTAACATAAGAATTGTTTTCAACTTATGAATTTATAAACTTCACTATAACTTACAGTTTTCATGTATAGCTATGTTTTAAATGTATGTTTCATGTTTTAAATGTATGTTTCAGCATATAACTTATATCCTCAGTTTTAATGCATGTTTTACATACTTCTATGATTTAGTGCATGTCCCCATATACTCAGTACATTCCAAAGTACTGACCACATATATTCATTTGTGGATACATTCTTTCATAATGTAGGTACTAGATGAAATCCACACCTAGGGTCAAACAGTTCTAAGCATTTAGCCAACAGATGGTAAGTTTTGTTATTTCAAAGACTCCCATCCATTGGAGTTCATTTATTTATATTTGATTATCCATATGTATTGGTTAGTGATATTTGGAGGCATGTACCAACTACCTATAGTCAGTATAGTAGAGGCTTCATAGATAGTTAATCAGAGTTATTCATGAAATTTCAAGTTCTTTAATCAGTTTTATCCTATTGTAAACTTGATCAATTATTCATATATTCAGATTTTCTCATGATTATACTTTTGCTCAGTAACTTTAGCATGTATAAATAATATAATCAGTTGCTCAACCATTATGCCAGTACATGGGTTACCTTGGGATAACTTGTGGTTCTAGGCACTATGTTACGACTAGGGGGCAGCCTCGGGTCGTGTGAAACATGAGTTAACAATAGTTGAACATGTTTTTTGACTTTCTTCTTTAATTATTATGATTAGATGGATAAATTTTTTTATCTTTTCTTGATTAAAATATGTACTCATTTTTTGTTTAAATTCATTATTGGTGGATATGTTTGCTTTTTGCATGCAAATTTATTTTCTTTATGTCAAAAAAGAATAATTACTATTGTTTGTTTTGTCATAATAAATTAGATGAATAAAGTTTTGACCTTTGATTGATTAAAATACATAATCATGACTTTTTTAAATTTAATTATTGGTGAATATGTTTGCTTTTATCATATAAAGTTATTTTCTTTATGTCAAAAAAGATTAGTTACTATTGTTTAATTAGAGAAATAGATTCAATGAATTTTGCAATATCATGTCTTCCTCTAATGAAGTTTGGATTCATGTTTGTTATTTTCAAAGGGTCTGTGAAATTGTTTCTCAGTTTGAAGGAGTGAGTTACTTGTATTTAGGGATTTGGTGTTATTTTGAAAGGCATATCACTATGTGCCATGTTTATTGGCCTTACGGTTTGTAAAATTACCGCTTAATGTTAAATTTTACCACTTTTGCATACCCATGATAGTTGGCTCATTCACATGTAAAAATTGCCAATTAAGTGCTACTCTTAAGATCTAACTCTTTTGCCGATCCTTAATTCTTTTTATTAAAAAGTTATTTTTCTCCATGATTGTATTCCACGATGAAATGCTAAGTTCTTTTGATATATGTTTGTGGTCATGGGTTACTCGCCTTCAAGGTCGAAATCATCTTTGATTTTTCTTGTTTAAATTGAAAAGTTGTTAGGGTTATAGATTTTGTTGAAAGGGTGTAAAACTTAAACAGGAGTTGGCATAATAGGATACTTTTTTCGTAGAATTAATCTTCTACCATTTTTCTTATTTTGTCATTAAATATAATTTCTCAAACATGTTTAATATGTTCAATTTTCTTCACTTATCTTATTGGTTTACTTCTTAAAGTGTTTTTTATTCATTAGACATCTCATTGTTATTCACATGCTATAGTAAATTTTTCTTAAAGTTTTAGATCTGTTGATTGACTCCACTTTGTATTAAAAAAGTATTGTTGAATTAGTATGTCTTGTATTTCATATTTGAGGTTCTACAAAAGATTTCCTAATCTCTTGCTTATTCCTTTTTTCTTTATTTAATGAAAAAATGCATTAGACTTTATCATTTCATAGTATTTAGTGCAAATATTTGTTAATCTATAGGAAATATTTGTCTAAATTTTAAACAACTATGCTTGTGGATCCATTTCTTTTTTTCAAGGGCTACTTGATTATATTGTGCTAGATTCAATTTTTTATAAGATTGTTTAAGAGATGGGTTAGTTTCATTTTCGCTGGATAATTTGGTTTTCTTTGATATCATAGTTTACTATTTCTTTATTCTTGAGAATGCTATCTTTTCCATCTCATTATTTACCTATTAAGTGTAGAATTTTTGAGCATATATTAATTCTTTTTTTAATCTTTTATTTGAATGAATATGCTTTGGAGTCCAAATGGACTCCTTTCCCCTTGCATTTCATAATGAAATAATGAGGCCTACCTTTTCTTATCCAAGTTCAAAAGAAAGTCCAAAGTCAATAATATGGCGTACGGATGCAACAAGATGGAAGAAGAAGGAAAATTGGTCAAAATCCATCGATGAAGTTGTTAAGAGACTTGAAAAGTCTCAATTTTTATTATTGCCTTTTTCTTTAATTATTCATTTAGTTATTTATTTATCCATTCATTTGGAACCTCGAAGACAAAGTTGTAATCTAATATAGGTGAAGAAAATTTTAGGCCCAAGGTCAATAGGTTGTGGGCGAAAAGCCTGAATGATTAGATTAGGACAGGTTATAGGCCAAAATCCTAAGAATTTAGATTAGGACAGGTGAAGATGAACCAAAATCTGGTACAATCATGAGAAGCACCAAGAGTACAAGATATTGTCAAAGGTTCAAGCTTCGGAATTAACAAGTGATTGAAGGATTTTTGGGAGCATTTTTGAAGCCTTATTCAAGAGAAGCTAGGAGGAGAACCTTTACACTCGAGAGGCACCTCAAGTGAAGGGTATAGAAGATATTTTACACCTAAAAGTGACACTCAAGAGGTGCCCCATTTCCCTTATTCATTAAGGGTATTTTGACATTTACCATGTAATAGTATAAATAGACATTTGAGCTCTTATTTTCATTAGACTTTGATGAATTGATTGAGTATTACTCAAATTGTATTTTCTTTCCTTAGTGCAGGGCTTGGAAAAGCCATCTTATTATAGGTCTTGGAAAAGACATCGAACCTAGGGATTAATACATTAGATGGATTTCAGTTCTGTTGATCAATTGGCAAGAAAGGTGTGATTTAGAAGTATGAATTCCATTGGCCCACATAAGATTTTAATGTTATCCTTCATTAGTTTTATGCGTCTTGGTGTTTGATACACACCTTGATGCTATTCATTGGTGTAGGTGTATGTCTCACTATCTATCCTTTATTTTTATTCAATTCTATCTTGTTTTGTGTTAAATCCGTGTCTTGTACTTCATCTCCCTTTGTTGTAGTTGCTGATTTTTAGGTTCTTAAGGTTAATTTCATTTTTAGTAGTTGATTCTTGTATCATTTGGTTTCAAAGCTTTGGTTAGGGTTGTTCCTACATCCCTAAATCTTGGCTTTAGTGTCCTTATTAAAAAAATTGCAACAAAAAAAAGTCAAATCCAAAAGAAAATCACAAAAAATAGTGTCTAGTTATGTTATGTTGTAGATCTTAAACTTGAACACTAGATCTACACATTTTTGTTTTGTTTTGAAAGTTTCTTGTGCCAGATTCTTGTTCCCTAGCACCTAGGGAGTTCAGATCTACTCTTGGAATAAGATTTGGGTGATTTTGAGCTAAGAACTCCATGGATATGGCATGTTAAAGCTTCTAAGCTTTAGATCCGTTTGGGTTTTTGCATTATGGATATTGGCTACTATTGGTTTGTTGATATTTGAGTTCATTTTGACCTAAGGAACCCATATCTATAAAAAAAAATTGAAGGTTAGGGTTCATCTGAGTGAAGGTCAAACTTTGGTCAACCCTTGAATATTCATCTTGTTCTTTTGTATTCATTCAATCTTGTTGAAGAAGAATATTCAAGAAAGGCGTTTGACCCAAAAAAGGAGAAGAAAGAGACTGTACTTGGTGTTTGTGAAAGAATATTCCTTGGCATATTCATTGTCATCCAAAATAAATAAGAGACAAAGGAATAATCAAAGTACAAATTCAAGTACAATTAAAGTACAAAGGGGGGACCATTGTTTTTTAATTCATTTTTCCCTCCCAAAGAATTTTTCTCTTTTTCCCTAAGGAGTTAGGTCGAGACTTGGAAATTTTGGATTGAGAAATTTGAAAACTCAACGTCCAATCAATTATTGCCACATCACCACTTAGTAAACGACCAAATTGAGTTCCTAAGTAGATTTTCCTAGTTTATAATTTTTGTTCTAGTTTCTTTTAAGTTTATTCTATCACTAATTAGCAAGCTATTAATTTCCTACTAGATTGGTAATTAGTCTAGAGTTCGTTTATTTCATGTCTTTAATTTTTGTGTTCTTTTCTCGTTTTTAATTCATAGTACTTTGTTGGTTCAAGTCTGTACATCATTTTATTTGAGTCATATCAAACAAAAATCAATTCTGGGAAAAAGCATATTCACTATTCATTCACTTACTGAGTATTGCCAAGCTTTCAACACTTGTGAGACCAAGTGTGAGGTGAGATCCGAGTGTGAGTGTGGTGAGTCTTTTGAACTAACTTGTTTGTTCATTTTGTACGTGTTGTCTTTCCTATTTTTTTCTTGTTCTTAGGTACTTTAACCATGGAATCTGAAGGTAGCACATCCCAACCTTGGGGAAATGATGTTTTGGGAGTCTTGATGGCTCGGTTGGATGCACTAAATCGAGACTTAAAGGGTATTTGAACCTTATAAAACGTGACTTGTGATCCATAAAGGGTGATGTAGGATCCATGAGGGGTGATTTGGGATCCATGTGGGGTGACATGATTAGAATTAAAACGGGGGATTACAAGGGGATATCTTGACATATTCCTTTGTTGTGTGGAGCATGAGGGCTGCCATGGTGCAAAACCAAGTGAAGAATACACTTCCCATGATCTACAAGGTAACAAAGCAATCTTCTACACCCCTAGAAACTTAAATTGTTGTGATGTGGCTAGTAGTGGCCAAATTGGTGTAGTTTCATATTTTCTTAGTATAGAACTGTATGAATCCTCATTTTATGATACTCATGGTATTTTTAGGTTGCATAAGGACCAAACTCTTATTGTAAGTATGCAAGCATTAGTTGATCCTTTAGATGACAAAATTAATTCTTTCTGTAAGGATGATTTGTGTCCATCTAGTGCTAGCACTTATAAATTGAATAAGGTTCCATTACTAAGTGACAATAGTATTCACACACTAGTTGACCCTTGTGAAAACCAAGGTGAGTCTACATTGGTATGTGAGTTCTCAACAACTAGTGAGGGTATGCAAAATGATCAATTGGGTGGAGTTGACCTTGATTTGCTAGAATGTTTAAGAGACCCGAATTGTGATTGTACTTGTGCAAATGTTTTTGATTGTGATCCTTTTACTTCCCGTTATGGTTTGAATATGTGTGTGGGCTACTGTAATACCCCGATCATTGCTTAAGCCTAAATCTATCTTTTTGAATAGATATGTATGACTTCCAAAGTGATTTATTTTAAAACCATTTTGTATTTATATAGTTTCTAATTTTTCATGTAGATCATTGAATAATATTTCCATCAATACCAATTTAATCAAAATCCGACATCGGATGAGTGAGTTATGGCCGTTTTACTGAATGCTATCGGATTGCCCAGGTTAGACGGTCAACCTGGTGGACCATCAGGTCCTTGGTGGACCGTCAAGTATCCCATCAATACAAGGCAGTAGCTCTATTTTTGGGATGTCGTGTGATGGTCAAAGTGGTGGACCGTCACAAAGTTGATGGACCGTCAAGGTATCCGTCAGACCGAGGCAGAATGTCCCATTCCTGAGCCCCGAGTGACGGATGATATGGTGGACCGTCAGTCCCTCTGATAGACCATCACTTCGACCATCATTCCGAGGAAGAACATTCCAGTTTTGACACTCGAGTGATGGATGACCTGGTGGACCGTCAGCTAATCTGATGGACCGTTAGCTAATCTGACGGACCGTCAGATCGGCCATCATAGGCCCCAATCTACAATTTTCAACTTTTTTTTCAAAAGGGCATCTTGGTCATTTTCGCTCCTTGTGTCCTTATATATATATATATATGTATATATATGTAGAGAAGAGAAGATCATTTCTCTCCGTTTCTCTCCAAATTTCGTTCAAGAATTCTCTAAAAACCTAGGGTTTCTTCCAAACCTAAAAATCAAATCATCTCCATGAAATTCAAGAAATCTCCCATAAATTTCTTCAAGTTGTTCAAGAACTAAGTTCCTCAAGTCAAAGGAAATAAGGTCTTGGTCTACAAGTGTGAGAAAAAAGTTTCAAGCAAGTTTCTATATCTTCAAAATCAAAATCTAACGTATGTGGGACTTGAACAAGAACACTCCTTTCGTTCTTATGACTAAAGATTTAATTTCTACTATTGATCTAGATGATCTTTGCAAGTGGCGTTACACCCAAATTTCTTTAGTTATGATTTATGAGATTTGAGTTGAATAAGTTTGATATTTATAATTATTTCACCATCATGTTTCTTAAATTGAGAATTTATTCCATGAGTTGTATATTGTCATTATGTATTGATGATTTTTAACATATTTAAGTCAAGTGCCATGAGTTATGACTTTCTATGAGAAATTTGACTATTGAATTTATATAGATATTGAGATTGAAAGTCAAGAACAAGTCCTATGATGTTTCCTTGAAGTTTTTGATATTTGAAATGATTTGATAAGCAAATGTACTTGATGTTGAGAATGATTGTGTTGAGTTGATTTAAGTTAGAAATCCACAAGATGTTTATGATTTATAGATGATGTATATATTTATGTTTTGGTCTTTTATGATAGAACCATGAGTTGATATTAATTAAGGTGGATTTTCTAACGCGTTCTGAGCTGAGTCTGGGAGGAGAATTTAGCACCGAGGGGGAAAATTGGTATTTCCCCAGAACTACGTGCCACCGTAGGATTGATTTTGATGATTTTGGGCCAAAGGCTGAGTATGATATTGTGATACAGAGATTGAGGTTGTATTCCTTGGCAAGAGTACAACACCCTTGCCAATGTGGGGATCCTTCCTTAGGAGGGCAAAACATTGGACTCCATAAGGCTCACATGGTGTAGTTATGTCGGTTATAAGAAACTCCTACGTCCATAATAATATAAGTCTCTTGAGTTACCGAGTCACTCTAAGTCACGAGTTAAAGATTTTAAGTTGAGTTAAATGATTTATGAAACACGTGTCATTACTGATGATTTATGGAAATAATGTTTCAGATAATTTAAGCGAAGATAGCTATTATTATCAGCATGTATGATTTCTCATACATTTTTTGATATTATTTAAAATGATGTATCTACCCCCACATACTCAGTACTGACCCCCATACTCTTTTGTATTCTATATTTCCTCATGATATAGGTTCTGGTGCTTAGTTTCAGCAGCGACAGTGATCTTTGAGTACCTTCCTCTACACTTGTGTAGTTAGTGAGTCCTCATGGTTTGAGGACTTGTAATTTTGGTTTTGTCTTTTCAATAGATGGTTATTTATTTTTAGTTTAGTACGAGTCAGTTGAGGATCTGTCCCAATGGCTCATCAGACTTGTATAGTAGAGGCTTTGTCAGGCTAAGGTACCAGTATGTACAGAACTTCAGTATTTTGATTGTACAAAGCACTATTACTTCGTATCGTAGTATGTTTATGACATGGCTTTTCCTCTTTATCTTAGCATGATTTGTGTTATAGTGAGTTCTGAAAGTGATGACAGGCTTAGAGGGTTAGCTTGGGGCCATGTGTGACCTTAAGCACTGTGTGACATCTTGGGATGGGTTCATGGGGCTTTACGGCTACTTTCTTGAAATAGAAGGTGGTATTGTTTAGGTATTTCATCTATTTCTTCTTTGTATATTTTCTATGATGAGCATACCAATGGTGATGAGCTTGAAACTAGTGAGTACATGCATAAGGACACCAAAGTTGAAGTTGACTTGTGTGACACCTCTCTCAACCCTCTTTGTTCTCATGACATTTCCAATAGTGATAGAGAGGGTATGCTTAACTTTGTGGATAGAACCTTAGGGGAAAATGAGAGTGGACGAGACTTAAGCTCATGTTTACTTCTTCCCTTTGACCCCGGGGTACTTGTGAGATGTTAGAAGTGTACTCTCGGTTCATGCTCATTATCTTTTAAAGTTGATTATATTAATTTCTTTGGTATCCTTTATGCTAAGCTTTTCATGTCGAATATCGAGGATATGTGAGTGTATGTCAAGTGTGAACAACCTTGGAGTGATGGACTTTATGTTTTCTAAGGGAATTTTCTAAGCCGTAGGTCCTCAATTTTGAATATTTGTATTCCCTTGAAAACATGTACCATATATGTTTATTTCAGCTTGTGTTCCTTATTCCTTAATGTTTTCCCTAGCCGTGTCCTTTATGGTGCTTTTGGTAGGTGTTTCATGATCGTAACAAAGGATAGTTGGGTGTATTCCAAAAGTATATCCCCTTGGCATGATTATATAACTTGTGGTGCTAATGCTAACCCTTACACCATCAGTATTGTGTGCTTGTTTTCCATTTCTTTGGTTTTGCAAGGTGAAAATTTTAGGACAAATTCCTTTCAAGATAGAGAGGATAATGCAAGAATAAGAAGACCATGAGCACAAGATATTGTCAAAGGTTCAAGCTTCATAATTGACAAGTGACTGAAGGCCTTTTGGGAGAATTTTTGAAGCCTTGTTCAAGAGAAGCTAGGAGAAGAACCTTTACATTCAAGAGGCGCCTCAAGTGAAGGGTACAGAAGAAATTTTACACGCTAAAGTGACATTTAAGAGGTGCCCCATTTCCCTTATTCATTAAGGGTATTTTTGACATTTACTATGTTATAGTATAAATAGACATTTGAGCTCTTGTTTTCATTAGACTTTGATGAATTGATTGAGTATTACTCAAATTGTATTTCTTTTCTTAGTATAGGGCTTGGAAAAGCCATCTTAGTATAGGTCTTGGAAAAGACATCGAAACTAGGGATTAATACGTTAGATAGATTTCACTTGTGTTGATCAATTGACAAGAAAAGTGTGATTGAGGAGTGCGATTTCCTTTGGCCCACCTAAGAGTGTGGTGTTATCCTTCATTGGTGTTATGTGTTTTGGTGTTTGATACACATCTTGGTGCTATTCATTGGTGTAAGTGTATGTCTCACTATCTATTCTTTTATTTTTATGCAATTCTATCTTGTTTTGTGTTAAATCCGTGTCTTCTACTTCATCTCCCTTTGTTGTAGTTGCTGATTTTAGGTTCTTAAGGTTAATTTCGTTTTTAGTAGTTGATTCTTGTATCAAAAACCCAAATTAGCTTAGGATAGGGTTAATGGATTTTCTCCTAATGGCATAAGTCTTTTAGTCTCTCCCTTACTCCTTTATGTGCTAGTTGTTTTTTTAGTTTTCTTAGACTTGTTTAAAATTACCGCTAAACCATCAAAAATTGTTTTGAACAAATCCTGAAAACAATTTTTACTTAATCGATTTCTTTTCAAAAAATCATCATTCCTTTTTAAAGTTAGACAAAAGTTAATTTTAAATAATCTGGATAACTGCAAGTTAGCGGATACTCTTGGGCCTTAACAACCTTCTAAGAGTATTAATAGGAACCACTTACTCAGAATTTCAAAACTTGAAAGTTTTTTCTATTTTGAATCTTTTATGTAATATTTTTAGTTATTCTTTATATTTTCTCAAAAGTCAAGTGGCGGCTCTATGATTTCTAAAATTATTTTGAATTTTTCTTTAAACTTTTGATATAGTTTAAAAAGTTAAAAATAATGTTTTCCAACCCTTCGAAATCGAAAAAGGGCAAAACAGAAATGACGACTCTGTTGGGGACATTAACTAGGTTCTAACCAAATATTTAAATTAACTTTGTTGACTAACTATTGTAATGTTTAAGCTGTTTATGTTCTTATGTATGTAAATTCTACAAAATTAAATTGTTGCATGGCATGCTTTCCATTTACAATATATAAATTGTTTGGGGTTTCGTGGATGCCCCATCCCCTATTGTTCAATTCCAAATAAAGTGTTGGAAATATGACGGTTTATCCACACGTGAGTCATCCGATGGCTGTTCGTATTTCTAAACCCAAGTTGTTCGCTTGAAAACTTGATTCAAATCCACTCTAGACACCCAGGATAGAGCGAAACCAAATTCCTTTTTTAGGAATAAGTTTAGGATGAACCAATACCTAAGGGGGTATTGGGCCTATTAGAAAACTTGCCCTACGTTGTTTGACCACGATTCAATTACATATGAGCCATGTTTATGTCTTAAAGAAATATATGTTTATTTAATCAAATCCATTATCCTTTGGCATAGGGGAAGGCTCACTTTGTTCCGTTTTGTGTAAGAATGCCTCAATAATACACCAATTGAAAGAAGAATTAAAATGAGACAGGCAAGAGGTTGATGGTGTTAAGTGCTGTTTGATTGATTTGCGCAATTTCATGGTTTCCCAGATTAATGACCTATGAATGTAAAGCATAGTTATGTGGGAATCACTTGATCATCAATAGATGTAACATATCGCAAGAAGTGGACAAAGCTAAGAGGGTAAAGGCCAACAAAGGATCATCTCGGAGCTACTATCTTCTGTCCCGACATTCTTCCTTTTCCCCTTTCCCTAAAGATTGTATCCCTTTTGTGAGAATTTTGTAAGCATTTATGCCCTTTTATATATCTTTGTAGATTTTGGGAGACAATGGATTGGTTTTAAAAAGCATATAATTCTTTCAAATGTGTTAGGCTAACCCTTGGCTCAAAAGGGTCACCTAATTAAGATGCGTGTTTATTATAATATGCTTGTATTATAAATCTGATTTATGTTCTTATACATATTATGTTTATTTGAATCAAAGGCGAATTGATCCAATCTCATCTCTCATTAGATCAACTCCGAGCAAAAATACACCCCACTATATAAAAGTCCGACCAAACATACTATAAGTCTCCCAAGCCTCTTAGAAAAGTCTGCAATCATTCTTAAAACTTCCTATATTCTCACTACCATTTTAGAAAAATTGACTATAGACTCAGGATAAGCCATCGTATGAAGGACTAAAAATAATAATAAGAGAATTTATCAAATCAAGAGGTGATTGGTGGAGTTGGACCAATCATTTTTTTACAACTATTCAAACTACGTAGGGCCTGATTTCTCCTCCATGAGATATGTAGGAAGCCTTTTAGCCTGACTCTTTTCTTCAAAAACATTATTGTCCTCCACCATATTGAAATAAAAATAGGGTCTAAAAGAAGAAGAATTGAACCGTAGGGCCTTTCGGCTGCGTAGGGCCTGATTTCTCCTTCTTGGGATACGTAGATAGCCTTCTGGCTCAGCCCCCATCTTCAAAAATTCAGTTAATCCCTACTTCCTTGAAAGAAGAAATAAGGTCAGAAAGAAGATGAATTGAACCTTCTTGATTAATTTCACTTATCCATATCAATGAGAAAAACTCTATTCATTTGAATTCTCAAGTCACCATTATTCCATGGATCAATTCGCATGAGAAGAGAAACAATATTATGTGTTTACTTCCTATCTTATTATCTTGCACTGTTTATTACTAAATGAAATCTAACACGTCAATCTTTTAGTTGTTTTTACTTTACAGGTAATAGAAACTACTTTGTGTTGGAATAAATCACCCAATTTCACTAGATCAAAGTGAATAAAGATTCCTCTCTTGACTATAGCTTTTTCAAAAGAAAGGAAAAATGACTAGTAGTAAAATTGGACTCTACCAGTCATTTTTCAAAACCTATAAGAAATGGTCTCAAGGATGGAATAGGAAAAGTGAGCATAGAAGAATTTTTTAAGACAACTGGAATCAAGAAAGATGAATCAGAGAAAATATTGTTGAACTGGACTTCCATTTCACTTATTACTCCCTGATCAATAGGATAGATGGAAAACAAAATTTAATTTTTCACAATGTTGGTGGTATTAAGAACAAGGCCCGACATCCACCTTTTAAGTTTATATACTCCTCTTTTGCTTTTTATGCTTTTAAAAAAGCATAGACCCACACTTGTGTGGGTTATAGCTAGAATTTGTAAATATTTTCTCAAAACTCATAAGCCTCTCCTATTTTGAAAATCTTTATTATTTATTTTGTATCTACTTAATATTATCGAACTTGTTTGGGTTTTAATAAAAGTAGTAAACATCAAAAACCTGCCAATATCATGTTATGTCAAGATCAAAATGAACAAATCAAGGAAAATGATGATGAATGGGAGACGATAGTCCAAAAGAGTCAGCAAAAGAACCTAGGATTTTGGAAATTGAGAAAGCATAACCTAGAATAAATCGAGGTGGTTAACCAGGATAACAACAACAAAGTAAAGAAAACCATGGTCAAGGAAAAGGAATCTTATTGATTTTATCAAAGGGAAGTAGACAATTGATTCTTCTTTCCATCAAGTAAAATACAAGAAAACGTCACATCATTTACAAAGAGCTATCCTTAGAAGCCTTAATTCTATCAGAGAGGAATGAATAAGGGTATCCAAGGCCATTTAACCTTGAAGATGGGTATTTTATGAACTAAGTTTGACCTAAATTCCCAAGAAAAGGATACGTAGACGGCCTATGTCAGCTCCGATCAACCCCTTAGGAGAATTTACACTTTTCTTTTATGTACTTACTACATTTGAACTGAATTCCTATGAAAGGGATATGTAGGTGGCATATGTCGGCTTTGGTCAACCCATTATATTTTTCTATATATCCTCAATGTAGCCCTGAACTATGTTTGACCTGATTCCTGCTTCAACAGGATACGTAGGTGCCCCGACTGCTCGATCATACCACCCCAAGAAATAGAAACTAGGCCAGACTTTTCAAGAAGGAATCTTGAAAATTCAAAAGAATAAGATCATCATCCAAAGAAAATAAAGACCAACAAATACTTTAGGAGAAAGTCTTAAGATCTTCTCAAGCAAGGTCGTCTTAAACAATATTAAACTGGGATAGAAATTTTGAGATGGTCCTTAAAATTTCCACTAATATATTGGAATATATTTCAAATTTCCCAATCCTAGGAGGTTAATGTCAAGCTTTACAAATCACTAGCGGTGACAAGGTCTGGATAGACCAAATCTCCAGTTATGATAGAACTTTTAGAAGAACTCTCAGGCAACGATGATGTGATTTTGGAAATCCTCCATCAGACTCAGATATAGTTGAGCCTTAATAGGAAGACGTTTATTGAGCTAGTACATGACATGACTAGTAGAGATTTTCTAAAAAGCTTTTACGCAAGTTTTTGAAACTAAGTTTTCAAAATCATGATTATTTTTGAAAATCTACACATAATTTTACTTAGTGTTTGACTAAAATCTATAGAAATGAGGAGTCCGTGTGGAAGATCAAACATGATGGAGCACTCGAAAGATGGCAAGGAGCAAACCAGAAGTTGAAGGAGGTCAACACGGAGTAGTTTCACTCAAAAACTAACCATTTTTCTATGGATTTAGGGATCAATACACAAAAAGGGAATATTTTTCAAAAATTCCCAAGCAAATTGGGAATCATACCAAAGCATATAATGCTTAAGAATGGGATTTTTAGGTATCCCCAAAGATGAGTTCAATATCCATTTATCGAGGATCTTTTGAATTATCTATCTTATCTCTTAAGACCATGGATAACAATAAAGACGTTTGATACTCTTTATGAATAATTTATTTAGAGATTTGCTAAAAAATATTCGCTAACAAAAATGACTTTGTGTCTAAAAATGCTTCTTTAAGCGTAAGTGCATTCAAAGGAGCTGGCACAATAAATACAATAATAAAAAGGATCACTCAATAGGGGGAAGAGTAGAAAGTCATCTAAAATTCGTTATGAGGAAAAACAAACGGTATTCGAGTGGTCCCCTAGAAAGGGATTTTGCCCATTTGTCTATATTCGGTGGATTTGTTGTTAAATACTTATCCAAAAAGAAGTTGAATAGTTGACTAAGTTATTCAGATTACTCATTTAAACTATCATGATATTTGACTATGGTCACCTACAAGAGCGACATTGTGTCTACTAATTATCTACCTTAAGTATAGGTACATGCAGAAACTAGAAATAACGATTTATAGACTTAAGAGAATCTCATCTTCAAATCATTGAGAGGGCTATTCAATTTTATATTATTTCTAAGAGGGATAATTCATTCCATGGGCCATTTCATATCATTCCGTTGCCAAGAAGGCCATTGCATTTCATTGCCAAGAGGGCCATTTCATATTATTGGGAAGAGGTCCATTTTATTCCTTGCCGAGAGGGCCATTTCATATCATTCTACTGCTAAGAGGGTCATTTCATTTCATAGCCAAGAAGGCTATTTTATATCATTGCCAAGAGGTCCATTTCATTCCATTGTTGAGAGGGCCATTGCACATCATTCCATTTTCAAGAGTTCCATTTCATATCATTTCCAAGAGGACCATTTTATTCCATTACCAAAAGGGATATTTTATATCATCGCCGAGAGGATATTTTATGCCATTGCCGATAGGACCATTTAATTTTATGCCATTGCTGAGAAGGCCATTTCATATTATCGCTGAGAGAGACATTTCATGCCATTTCCAGGAGGGACATTTTATTTCATTCCATTTCCAATAGGGCCATTCCATATCATTTCACCTCCAAGAGGGCCATCATTCCATTCAATTGAGCCTCCATAATCGCTCGCCATGCAAGATGATAAGATTTGACCTTAAAAGATGCTTTGGAGAACCAATATCCATTGATCATGCAAAGATAACATAATTTTGCATCGAGGATATCTCAGTATTTTATATTCGTTGACCACACAAAGGCTTTATAGCTCGACGTTGAGGATATTTCAGCATTTTATAAATTAACATAGCACGTTGAAAAGCATGATTTGAGGGGACGTTTTTAAGTCACTATCTAAAAATGGACTACATATAAGATTTTCTAGAAATTGACAAATCGAGGGTCATCTATAAGTCACATTATTTGAAATAGGTGATGGCGCCCAAAACTATACCTTAATTAGAACTATAATACAGTTGATTAGAAATATAATAACCTAACAAGGTTGGGGTCGATCCCACAGGAAAAACGTGAATAATTGTTTGCTTTAATGTAATCCACGAGCGGTACAAGAAAGTAAATGGGGGGATTTGTAGTATAATTGTAAGTAGGAACCAAATTTTGAGTGCAATTGAGTTGTAATCAATATGAGACGAATGCTAGGTATGTATTCCCCCTGGCTTCTCAACTGCAAAAATTTCTCGTGATCAACCCAACTATTCTATTGTTCTACATACAAATCATACAAGATAAGTCTTATCAATAATCAGGTAAGCTCGATGATAAATTTCACCCTTTACGAGTTAAGTCTCAGGGTGTTGTCTAGTTGCCCTTTACTACAGCCTCAGTTACAATTGTCGGGGTAGGATCAATTGATAAAATGAGATACGGGGACTAAAAGATGGAGGTAGAAATCCCAAATCACTATCTTAGTCTTCTTTTCCCAATCATAAACTTCTTATTTATCGAATGGATACGAATATAGACTATCTGAAGCATCTGTAGCTACTATGAGATTAATTATTGGAAAGAAGAATTCAAATACATGTAGAAACCCTAGAAGAATTGAGTCTCACACTTTCCTTGCTAGATAATCTGCTAGGGTTCCCACAACCCTAGCTAATGAGATTAGCCGCTCATGTTTGTGTAAGAAACCATGATTATCAATGAAGAACACATAAAATCAATTGCACAAGAATAAGATGAATAAACTCCAAAGTCTTTAATTGAATAAACCCTAAAATCTCAAGAACAATTGTAAAAGTATTTTAATAATATGTAAAATCATGTAAAGGAATGTTCAAGAATGTAACCTCATAAAAGATAGACCCTAGGGTATTTATAGAATCTCAAAATAACATAAAAATCATATTAAAAATGATAAAGGTAAAGTTAAGTGTAGTCTATATGACTCGGTATTCACTCATATTGAATCAATATGTGTCGTACCCTGCCTTATAATATTTGTTACAATGTTTTATTTTTCCAAGATCTCAACTCTTTACTTAGCATACGACAACTCTGTTATCGGAGTGTACGACTCATGTCCTAAACTCGTATCCACCTTGGACTCTAGTCTTTTCCGGCATTGAACACTGGTTTTCATATGACATACTAATATGAGTCGTACTCATACTTCCAACTCATATTCCTTTGACACTTTAACTCTTGGATGGTATCTCAGGTTCTGTTATGCTTATGACTTTCGTATACGACTCGTATCCTTTCTTATGAATAGGATACTTGAGTCGTATATTCCTCATACTTGGCTCCTTCATTTGGCTTTGGGTTTTTTTACTCATATGATTTAGCATACGAGTCGTATTGACTGGTTACGACTCATGAGCTGACTCGTATACTGATCAAAGTTGGTCCTTTTCAGGCCTTTTTGTTCTCTTTTTTTTCAAATACTATTGTATACCTATTTTACCTAAAATTCACACCAAAGTACATTATATCCAACAAAATATCCTAAGTTCATGCATAAATTCATGGTTTTAAGCATCAAAAGTGTAGTGTTTCCATGGCACATCAACACTCTAAACTTAGACTTTTGGATGTCCGTAGGCAAATAAAACCAAATAATTATGTTCTAGTATAGAGCCAATGCTTAAATAGGAAGATCTCATGCAACCCATGGCACTGATTTTGAATTAAATTTCAATCTTGTGGTTCCCCTCTTAACTCTACTTTTCAAAACACAACTGCATATGAAATTTAGCACTCATGGAAACAGGAGAGAATCCAATGATGGTATTATAGCAGCAATAGACACTTGGGCATAGATATAGTTTACATTCGTCAAACCATCTAGCAACCTAGCAGCATAACCCATGCGCACTCTCAACCAAAGAAATCCCATTTACACTTTAGATAGATAAACTAATCTATTAAGGGATATAATGAATTACTCTCTCACTCACAAAGAAGTATCACCAGTGCATAGAGAATTCCATAGGCTTTCCCTTATGCTTTTTCCCTAAGTTACAGACAGTCATAGAAAGATCACTATAGGACTTTCTTTAGCTTGTAGCATAGGCTTGGGGCTGGTATGCTATCGTTTGAGATTCATTTAGTGTCTAAGCCTCATAGACACTACACCTTTCTTGGGGGCCACGTACTTTCCACTTTTTCTTTATTTCCATCCTTATGTCTCCATTTTTCTCTTAAGCACATTCTAATTAGGTCAGGTATAGCTTTCTATACTTATTTTCCTTATTCCATTCTTTTTTCTATGTATTACACTTTTATTTCTTTTCTTTTCATCGCACTTGCCAATATTTTAACTATTTTTTTCTACCCATTATCTTCACATTCTTTTTCCTCTTATGCACGCCTATAATAGCCACCCTCAACTTATGTGATATGCCTAAGTTGATATGTACAGTGTCCACATGAGTACCAAGGACAAAACAGATTTGTTATAAGTTAAATTGGGAGGTGATAGGTGTAACAAGAAAAAATTGTTCTATAAAGGCTCAAATATTTGGATCAAAGGGATTTATTCATTTGTTTAGGTCATTTTGGGCTTAAGTGTACTCATACAACAAGGGCCTATGATCATTTCCTACCAAACTATCATAGACCTAGGTAAAGGAAACTGGAAAAGTTGTAGATTCCAACACAACCTAGAACTCAGTAAACCTTACACACACTTGTACTGGCTATGCTACTAAGTACTAGTTATCCAACTATGCAACTGTTTTGTCCCTAAATGTTCCATCCCTAATCCTAATGCCATTATCGATGCACAATAGTCTCACACAAGTATATAAATCACATAATTATTAAAAAAAATATGAGGGGGGTACCATTCCTCACAATTCAACATATAAAATCAGCGTTGTTTCAACAATCATGACTCCAAAATCAATCAAAACAAAAAATCTTTCAATTCAACTTGAATTTTTTTCAAAATCCTCAAAATCATAATTAAATATAAAGTATCTGCTGCCATAGGTGTGCGTATCTACTCCCTATCTCAGCTGCCTACATCAAACCTGTAAGCCATAATACACTTTCAGTTTTAGCTATATTTGTCAGCTACTCCCAAATTTTTCAAAATAACTCCGACAACACCCTCAAGTTAAGATCTTCTCAGTATTCGTCGTGCTGTAAAATAAATAAAGGATAAGGGTCATACCTAGGTGCTCAAGGCGCCGGTGCATCAATATCAAAATGTAGGCCTTCAGGTTGGGTCCCACTCTCATCAGTTACTGTCCCAGCAACTGGGACTAAATCAGTAGATAGGGGCACAACATCAGCCCCCTCAGCAGCAACAATCAGAGCTCTCAATCCACCAGCTCCAGTATCTATCTCACGAACCTTTGTCTCGCGATCCTGCTCATTATAAATACTATCCACTCTGGCTTTTTTCTCAACATCACACGCTTCCTTCCTCTTTCTCTTATTTTCTCTTCTTTTTTCTTAGGTCTCGTTAACCTAAACACCCACTTGTTCTTCCCAAATATTCAACACCTTGACTGTAGGAATTATAGTCTCTACAACTGGCTCAGCAATAATCAGCCTTTCATACAGTTTCATGACCATCTTCTTGATTTTAGCAATTTTGGACCTAGCATCAGCAATATTGGGCATCTGCCCACTACCCAACTGTTGAGTAATTCTAGACTCAAACACATCTAGGTTTCCTTAGACTTGCCTATCCTGTGCCTCAAACTACCGATCTATCCAAGTTCTTACTTTGCCTTTCATATAGACTTATCTTCACAGTAAGGGTAGCTAGCTGGGTCACTACCTTGGTCCATGCAGCCTAAGAAATCAACATAACCCTAGGAGGCATACCCGTGGTCTAGGTGGTATAGATTGGACTGGCGGTGGGGAACTAATATACCCACTACATCTATGGGTGAGACCTCAGTTTGTGCATCTGCCTTGGTAGCCTCAGCTGTAGGAAGGGCATTAGTCAGATCATCTTGCGGGAATAGTCCCATCATCATATCTCCTATGTTGACCGAGCTTGATATTTTGGCTCATATAAGAATCTCCCAATTGTTTGGGGAGAGATGTCAACTAAAACTCCTTTAATAATGAGGAAGGTGATATGTTCACTACCCTTTCATAACTTCCCCAATGGATACTGCCTCTGTAGCTCTCTCTTGTGGGCTATGTAGAACTCACACACTGGGACCTCACTGTATCTGTCAGGCACTTTCATTATCCACCCAAATTCATAATTCCTGAAGAGATCTTCAAACTCGGGTAATTTACCCATCCCGGTAGTAGTCATTCTCTTCTTCAGATATAGCACCCTTTTTATCTTACCACCTGGTAAATGGAACAACCCTATGTTAAATATCTCCTATATATTGGGGTACCCCCATCGTTCAATGATGGGCATCGGAGCAGTGGACAAGCGAGTGCGGGGTCCTGTCTGTCTATCAGGGTAGCATTAACATTGAGACCCTGATATGCATCTAAAATCTCCTCTACTAAACTAGATATCTCTTCATCATCATCATCATCGTCATCAGTCAGTTGTGGTGTGTGAGGAGGAGAAATAATCACATTCATTCATCTCAGCCTCTTTGGTGGTGGTGCTTTAAACTCTTAGGGAACCACTTTCTTTCCCTTAGATTTAGTCGGTGCTTTACCTTTTTGGCAACTTCCATTGTTAAGGTTTTGTTGTACTCTTTTCTACTGCTCTTGAATAGTGATTCATTCTAGGAAACACTGGTTTCCTCACTTTCAACTAATGTTAGTTTGTTCACCTTTTTAGCACTTCATTTCGAGGAGGTGTTATTCTTTGGAGGTATGATTCCTGCAAATACACTATTATTAGTAACTAAGAAAAGAAAAGAAAAAGTTTAAATCTAAAGTTTGATATGCCTTGTCTGATTTGGGTATGAGTGGTGGGTACTAGTTGTAACCACCGGGTACGAATCATATATCCAAGTCATATCTTAGATAATACATGACCTTTGTTCACAGGTCAGCTTATGAATCCTCCTTACCAGTCATACCGAATAGGTATGACTCATGACCAACATTCATAAGAAGGTCAGAAATATTTATTCTATTTTAATTCTTTCCAAGTAGGTACAATTACTATGTGATGTCGCCCAAAAATACACCTCAATTAGAAGTATAATATGGTTGATTGAAAATATAATAACCATACAAGGTTGGGGGCGATCTCATAGGGAAAACATGAATAGTTGCTAGTCTTGATGTAATCCACGAGCAGTACAGTAAAGAAAATAGGGGATTTTGTTATCAATCTCAAATAAAAACCAGATCTTGAATGCTTTTAAGTTGTAATCAATATGAGAAAAATGATAGGTTTGTGTTCCCCTTGACTTCAGAACTCTGTAAATTTCTCGTGATCAACCTAACTATTCTAGTGTTCTACATGCAAAGCCTACAAGATAAGTCTTATCAACTAATGGGTAAGCTCGAAGATAAATTTAATCCTTTACCGGCTAAGTCTCAGGGTGTTTCCTTATTTCCCCATGCTATGGCCTTAGTTTAACTTGTTGGGGTAGGATCAAGTGATCATATGAGATACGGGGATTAAAAGGTGGACATAGAAATCCCAAATCACTATGTTAACTTTTTTTCCAAATTACAAACTCCTTGGTTATCGAATGGATACGAATACAGGCTATCTCAAGGTATGACCGATACTTGAAATTAATTATTGCAAAGAAGATTAAGATACATGCCAAAAACCTAGAACAATTAAGTCTCCCACTTCCTCTACTTAGCTAATCTGCCAAGTTCCCATAACCCTAGCTAAGGAGATTAGTCGCTCATATTTGTGCAAGAAATCATGATTATCAATGAAAAACACATAAAATCAATTACACAAGAATAAGATTAATAAACTCCAAGGTATTTAATTGAGTAAACTCTAAAATCTCAAGAACAATTGTGAAAGTATTGTACTAATATGTAAAAGCATGTAAAGGAACGTTCAAAAGTGTAACCTAATAAAAGATAAACCCTAAGGTATTTGTAGTATCTCATAATAAATAAAAATCCTATTAAAAATTGGAAAGGTTAAGTTAAGTCAAAAATCGATACGACTCGATCTTCACTTGTATCTGCTCAATATGAGTCATACCCTACCTTATCTTATCTGTTCTAGTGTATGATCTTCCCACGGCCTCAAATTTCTATTTAGCATACGATATCTCTGTATGAGTCATATCAGAGTGTATTAATCATGTCTTTTACTCGTATCTACCTAGGACATCAGTATTTCCCATATTTGAACAATGGTTTGTATACGACATACCAATATGAGTTGTACTCAGACTTTCAACTCATATTTCTTTGACACTTCAACTCCTGAATAGTAGCTCAGGTTATTTTATGCTTACGACTTTCGTATATGACTTGTATCCTAGCTTACGATTGGGAAACTTGAGTCGTATCTTCCTCATACTTGGCTTCTTTATTTGATTTTTGGTTTTGTTACTCATATGATTCATCATACGATTCGTATCAAATGGTTATGAATGAGGAGATGACTCGTATACTGATCAGAGTTGGTATTTTTTAGGTATTTTTATTTTTTTTTATTCAAATACTATTGTAGACTTGTTTTACCTACAATTCACACCAAAGTGCATCATATCCAACAAAATACCCTAAGTTCACACATAGTTTCATAGTTTAAGAATCAAAAGTGTCATGTTTCCACTCCACATCAGTGTGTACAACTCGGAAGGTGTGGATACAACTCGTATCCGGTCCAGAACATGAAATTTGTTTAACTTCCATATTGTCAGCAAGCACGATTCCCATTACGACTCTCGTATCAATGGGTATGAGTCGTAAGAGTCTCGTATCCATTGCAACCTGGAAGTCCAACTTCAAAGTTTGACTCTGATGAAATTCCCAAAGTACACTACTAATTTTAAGTATATCAAACAATCTAACATACATAGACATATCAAAATCTATTTCCCAACCCTAGTTCTTCCCTAAATTCTCATTTTATGAAAAAATGCCTATACTAGGGTACAATCAAATCAAGAATAGCATAATGCTACTCCAATTAAGTTCCTAACATCCCAAACTACTCATTTCTATGTACGAAGCAAAGAAAATGAGATAGGGAACTTACTTGTTTAGTGAAGAGCAACAAATTTTGAGTTCAAATCATTTTGCTTCCCAAATTGGAGTTTAAGCAAAAAAAATTGAAAGTTTTGGAGTTGTTGGTAGTTAAATCTAGTTGATTTCACATTAATTTTGTTGATTAATAGTTTAATTTTAGGTGAAAAGGGAGTGGGTACGAGTTGTATCAATCGGGTGCTTGATCGTGCCCTTTTTCTCATTTTATTTAAGAAATAGGCTTGGTCAACCCAAGATGTGAGCTATTAAGCATGGGTACGAGTTGTGTATATGACTCATACCCAGGATTACGTGTCATTTCTTTGACTCATATGGCCTGGGGAATTACCTGTGTTCTAGAGTGGATACGATTCTCTGTCACAAATCGTATCCAAGGACACGTCTCATATTGAAACTTGTATTCATTCCAGAAACTGATGCCTGATTTTGATTTTTATCCCAGGTCAATATGACTCCTACTCACAAGTCATACCATATAGATACAACTCATAAAAAGTCTGTATGATAACTTTTTCAACTTCTCTGGATTTTGTCTGCAATCTTTAGTCCTGCACATTGAACAAACACATTACCCTATAAATAACATAAGTATAAAACCATGGATTGTCTCCCATGCAGCGCTTGATATAATGTCGCAGCACGATATAGTTGCCTTGATTACTTAGAATCCATCAAGGTCAATATCAACCACTTCTTTCACCTCTTCTATATTTCACATATAGTGCTTTACTCTTTGTCCGTTTACCTTGAATGGGTGATAACCATTCCTCTGTAGTTTTAAAACACCATAGGGAAAAACATTTGTTATTGTGAATAGACCATGCCACCTCGACCTTAACTTACCTGGAAATAATTGTATCTTGGAATTGTATAGTAGCACCTGCTCACCTTTTTCAAATAACCTTTTATCAATCCTGTGGTCATGATGCAATTTTATGTTCTCCTTGTAAAACGCTAAACTTTCATATGCCCGGAGTCAAAATTCATTCAACTCATTGATTTTATTTAACCTTGATTTTGTAGTATCCTTCCACTTCAAATTCAGCTTCTTTAATGCCATAGTACCTTATGCTTGAGCTCAATTAGTAAATGGCAAACTTTGCCATACACCAACTGATAAGATGAAGCACCTATGGGAGGCTTGTAAGCTTTGAGGTAAGACCATAATGCATTATCTAAATTTTTTCCCAGTCACTCTTATTAGCATTCACAGTCTTAGCCAATATGGACTTGATTTCTCTATTGGACACCTCAATTTGTCCACTAGTCTACGGATGATAAGGTGTTTCCACCTTGTGGTTTACTTCATATTTTTCAAGCAGACTCTAGAATAGATGATTACAAAAATGTGACCCTCCATCACTAATAATATCACGTGGAATACCGAATCAAGAAAAAAATATTCTTTCTCAAAAATACGGTGACACTCATTGCTTCATTGTCAGGCAACGCAATTGCTTCCACCCACTTTGAAACATAGTCAACTGCCACAAGGATGCACTTCATTCCACATTAACTCACAAGAGGTCCCATGAAATCTATTCCTCATACATCAAACATATCCAATTCTAAAATAGGGGTCATAGGTAATTTATGTCTTTTAGAAATAGTACCTTGTCATTAACATTGATCATACGTAGCAGCATAGTAATAAGCATCCTTGTATATAGTCGGCCAATATTTGCCACATTGGAGGATCTTATGAGCTGTGCGGGCCCTTCCATAATGACCCCTAACTGGCGATGAATGGCAAGCTTCAAGTATGCTCATCATCTCTACCTTAGGTATGTATCTATGAATGATTCCATCTGCACAAATCTTAAATAAGTAAGTTTCATCCCAGAAATTTTTTTTTACCTCGTGCATGAACTTTTTCTTTTGTTGATATGAGAGATCTTCTGGGACTAGATCACTTGCTAAGTAATTTGCATAATCTGTAAACCATGGAATTAAATCTTACGAAGCTACCAATATCTGTTCATCTAGAAAACTATCATCAATCTCCAATTCCTTAGCAACCTTCTACATAGCTTCCTTCTCTAGTCTAGAAAAGTGATATATAACTTGATTTTTTGTACTTTTTCTATCTTTCACTTCGAAATAAAATTCTTGCAATAGAAGCACCCAATGGATAAGCCTCAACTTTCCATCCTTCTTAGCCATTAAGTACTGCAATGCCACATGTTTTATGTGCAAAATCACCTTTGTCCAAATCAAGTAAGATCTAAACTTTTCAAAGGCAAAAACAAATGCCAATAACTCTTGATCCATCAAGGTATAGTTCTTTTGGGCAGAATTTAGTGCCTTACTAGCATAGTTGATGGGATGAAGGATTTTTTCCTTTGTTTGACGCAGTACATCCCCTAAGGCCAATGCGTTAGCATCACACATAATCTCAAAAGGAGAGTACTAATCAGGATACACAATGATTGAAGTAGACACCAACTTCTCCTTTAGGCTTTCAAAAGCCTTCTTATATATATCATCAAAATTAAATTTTACCTCCTTCTCAAGAAGCTTGCAAAGAGGGCTAGCAATCTTCAAGAAGTCCTTGATAAATCACCTATAAAAACCTACATGTCCTAGAAAACTCCAAATTCCCTTCACATAAATTAGGTAAGGTAATTTTCAAACACCTCAATCTTTGCTCGATCAACTTCTATGTCTCTCTTCAAAATCTTGTGCCCAAGCACAATTCCTTATTTGACCATGAAATGACACTTTTCCCAATTAAGCACCAAGTTGAATTGTTCACACATTTGTAGAGCCTTTTCCAAGTGAACAATAAAGTCATCAAAAAGAATCACCAACAACTAAAAAATCATCCACAAAAACTTTAATAGTGTTTTCGACCATATTAGAGTAAATAGACATCATACATATCGGAAATATGACTGGGGCTTTGCATAGTCCAAACAACATTTTCTTGAATGCAGAGGTCCCATAAGGACATGTAAAAGTAGTCTTGTCTTGGTCCTTGGGCACAATAGTGATCCAATTATAACTTGAATAGATGTCAAGAAAACAATACCATCCTCTGCCTGCTAATTTGTCTAATATTTGATCCATGAAAGGCATTGGGAAATTGTCCTTTTGAGTCCATGCATTCAATTTTATATAATCCATTCATACTCTCCATACAGTGATTGGCCTTATAGGAACTACCACATTCTTTTTATTAGGCATGACAGTTATGCCTCCTTTCTTTAGAACGTATTGAACTGGATAACCTACTTGCTATCCGCAATGGGAAACACTACACCAACATCGAACCACTTGATGATCTTTTTCTTAACCACTTACATAGGATGATTAAGTTGACACTGATTTTTAATAGATGGAACACAATTCGGCTCAAGCTGAATTTTATGAGTACACAAACCAGGCGAAATACCCATAATAGCTGCAATGGACCATCTAATGGCCCTCGTGAAATTCTTCAAAATCGATAATAATGCTTCCCCCTCTGACTGGCTTAGATCAGCTGCAATAATGACTGACAAAGTGTTAATAGTCCCCAAAAATGCATATTGTAAGTGAGATGGGAAGGCATTCAACTCTAATATCAGTGGTTCTTCAATGGATGGGAGACCAGGTGGATTAGTTCAATTCTTTAAATAAAGAACAAGCTTCTTTGACGTATAATTATAACCATTCCCATCCAATGCACCCGCTAACTCCTCATACTCCTCGATACTTCTAGAGTCAAAATTAATGATAACAGCTATAAGAACTTTTACGCCTAGCCTCTCTTCGATAGGAACAATTATATATCAGAACCATCATTCTATAGAGTAACTGCATCAACATCATGGAATGAATCTATCTTCTCAGTATCTACATCAATAACAAATATGACTGTCAATTCATTAGGCTGCTTCATAGATTTGCATATGTTAATTGTTACATATTCATCATTGAGTCGCAACATCAGATGTCCTTTCCACAGATCAATTAATGTCCTACCTGTAGCTAAAAATAGTCTTTCTACAATAATCGGGACCTGAAAGTCCACTTCTGATGAGTCCAAATTGTATAAGATATTGTTGCTCATACTCTATCAAATTCTAGTTTAGTTTAAGATATCGTCGCACAGAGATTGGAAAATCTATGCTACACATTTGTATTATCTTGATTACTATTTGAGAATCAAATTGATGACAGGAGAGTAATTTCTAAAGTTTAAAAAAATATGTAAAGAAATAGTGTTTAAAAGATTATCTTGGAGAGGAAGTTGGGGATTGTTGAATTCACTTGGTATGTTTATTATAATAAAATCATTATTTTAGTAATTTCTATAAAATTGTAGAATAAATTTCTAGACTTGATTTATGTGTTTATGAGAAATAAAGACTTCTTGCGAGTAATCTTTAAATCAATAAACTTACTTCAGACAATCTCTCCGTGAGGATACAGATTGAAAGAAATAGGATAAAAAAACCATCAAATCAATAGTAATATTTGAGTCAATCCCTCCGCAAGGATACAAATTAAAAAAAAATAAGACAGAGATTATTTAAATCTAAGAAATAGTTCAAAATAATCCTTCTGTGCGGATAAGGATCAAAAGAAGAAATTTCAAAGATTTGAAATAACAAGTGACTAAAAATTATTATTACTTATATTTTATGAAATACTTATAGTATACTTAGTTTTCTTCCTTGTGGGAAGTACAACTCTATATAACAATAACTATAAAATAAAATATCAAGTAACGCTAATTTCTAGTACAAGTATTTCAACACGAAGTATTTAGCTTTTAAATAAAATTAAGTCTGGAAAGAACTAAAATAAAATTTATATTATAATATTATACCAAATTTCTTCAATGCTCCCAACACAAAAAATTACTCCATTATGGAGAAATTAATAAACAAAAGAAAAAAAAATATTATTCTACAAAATAAAAAGAAAGAAAGAAAAAGTAAATAAGACTAATTCTTATATATTGCTTATGTTTTTGGATGACTAATAATCAAAGAAATGCCTCTATTTATAGAAAATTATAATGTTTCCCCTATGAATGCATCCTTTGAAGTGGCGATTGTAACCGTCAACTTATAACTTCTTCTTAAAATTTTCACTTGTTTCATTCCTTTACTTGATGGGTGTAAGTAAACTTTGAAGTGAAGATCATCACCCATGAGCTTTCCTACTTCTTCCAAAAATTTCCACGGTTGTGGGTATGAAATTGTGGTTAAACCCACGGAATTCTCTTATTTCTTTAATAATTCATTTCTTCTCTAGTATTCTTATTCCTGTAGAATTTGTCAGAAAATATATAATAATATGATATATTTATTTATATTTATTTAAAATAGTTAATATTTAATATATAAACTATATAAATAAATATATCCACCAACTTTCCATTCTCATATAACAAAATAGCAAGAAATATGAAAGAAGACATTTTTACCAAAACATCATAAAGGATACCAATAGACTTCTTCACTGTTCTGTCCACCATCACTAGTGTCATGTTAGTTGGTTTGGGAGGTCCCAACCCCAACTGTTTGAACATAGAAAAGGGCATGAGGTTGATGCTAGCCCCCAAATCACATAATGCTCGAGTGAATTTGAAAGACCCAATATGTCAAGGTATTGTGAAAGCGCCAGGGTCCTCCTTCTTCTCTACAAAAGATCTAATGACTACAGCACTACAATGATGAATATTATCAATAGGCTCATAATTGCCTGACATTTTCGTGGTGATCAAATCCTTTATGAATTTTGCATATCGTGGCATCTGCTCCAATACCTCTACAAGGAGAATATTGACAGTTAACTATTTTAAAATAGCTAAAAAAATTTAATACTTACCTTCTTCTTATTTCTTTCTCAGTCTTTGTGGGTAAGGAAGAAGTGGTCTTGGAATAGGCTTAGCATAGGTTCTGCAACCTTCTCTTCTCCTCCATTCTACTTGTTGCTGCTCCCAACATCAACCAGCTCATTCTCACGCTTCTGTTCATCAACTGTGGGTACAGGTGGGTCTGAAGTAACTGTACCACTTTGAGTGGTAATGGCATGGCATTGACTATCAATTCTGGGATTTACCACTGTATTTCTTAGAAGAGTGCCAGGTTGTTCCTGATTTACAATGGCTGACATCTGACCAAACTGCTACTCTAACTGTTTGATTGTTGTAGCATATGACTCAACTTTCTATTTCAATTCTTACAGATCAACTTTGATAACCTTCAAGTATTTCTCTTGTCTCCATTATGGACTCTGTATCTCAAATACCTGGTGAAATATCTTTGTCACTCTTCTCCTTATAGTCATCCTTATGCCGCCAATCACCATCTTTATCTCTACTCCTATCTCTGTGTCTATCACTATAATAGTTTTGACCTTGATTCCCTTGCCTTTGAGCTCATAAATTCATCAATCTATGGTCAAGATACTTTGCCTCTTTTTTAAATTTGATCTTGAATGGTTTAGAAGTAGACCCCTGTGCCATAACTGCATTCACCTTCTCAGCACTCATTGAAGCAAATTGTTTCGTAAGCAACCTAATATCTGTACGAAGATGTGCAAACTCTTGTGCTACCATGTTATTCACTGCTCCATTAGTATTTGTTGCTCTAATAGCATATGTACCACCACCACGCTTTGAGTCTCGAGTATGCCATCCTCTGTTGGTAACTATGATATTATCTAGCATTTCCTATGCAGCTTCCCAGCGAAGATGCATAAATGTTTCTCCTGAAATAGTATCGATCATAGCTTTTGAACTAGTATTTAATGATCGATAGAAGATCTCAGACAAGTTAGATCCTCTGATTTGGTGATTCGGTACCATGATAAGCTTCTTTTTCAATCAAAACCATGCCTCATACATAAACTCAGTAGGTAGCTGTCTTAAATTGTAAATTTCATCCTTCAATTGTAATATCCGTGAAAATGGGAAGAATCTTCTCAGAAACTATGTCTTCAACTCATGTTAAGTAGTGATAGATCCTCTTGGAAGTTCCCCTAGCCGTAGTAATATTTCACCTATCAAAGAAAATGGGAACAACCTCAATCTCAATGCTTCCTAATTAACCCCTGGAATATTATAATTTGTGCAGATCTCGAGAAAATTTGTATGGTGAATATTTGTGTCATCCTTAGCTGCACCCAAAAATACAACCTTCAGATCCAATAATTGGATCATAGACCTAGTGATATCAAACTTCACATTAGGGGATAAAGCGGGAGGATCAATGGCTCCAGACTCAGTAGGCTAAATATATCCCAGATCTTCATCATCTTCCTCATATGGGTCTAAATGTTGATATGCCAAAATCAATGGGGACCTGCCTCTCTGAACTCAACGATCAAAAACCTACTTGGCCTTTCTAGTCCACATTGCTGAGATACTGCCGCCTTTGCAGCAACTTTGGCTTCTTTTCGATTCTCTATGTTCTTCCTCCAATAGTTGTTGTGTCTGTAATTTTGTAATATTCTGTGGATCTAATAAAGCATGCGGGAGTGCCGCATTTGGATTTGTAGGAGGAGGATCTTGAACCCCTTCACAAATTTGTCCTAACATCCTTCTCGGATTTTGAAGGATTCTCTCTAGTTCTGGATCAAATGGGAGCAAGGGACTACCTATACTCCTAGTTCTTGGCATAAAACATCATATGCCAAAGCAATAACAAAAAAATAAAATCCAAAAACTTCACCAATTCAATTCACTACTCAACCGTCTTCCCTAGCCACGACGCCAAAATTTGATGTAGCCCAAAACTATACCTCAATTAGAAGTATATTGTGGTCGATTACAAATATAATAACCCAACAAGTTTTAGGTCGATCCCATATGGAAAACGTGAATAGTTTCTTGTATTGATGTAATCCACGAGTAATACAGGAAAGTAAATAAGGGGATTTTGTTATCAATCAAAATAGTAACCAAATATTGAATGCTTTTAAGTTGTAATCAATATGATACGAATGCTAGGTTTGTGTTCCCCCTGGCTACATAACTCTATAAATTTATCGTGATCAACCCAACTGCTTTGTTGTTCTGCATGCAACGCCTACAAGATAAGTCTTATCAACTGTCGAGTAACCTCAAAGATAAATTTCACCCTTTAATGGGTAATTCTTGAGGTATTGCCTTCTTTCTCCTTACTACGGCCTCATATACACTTGTCGGGGTAGGATCAAGTGATAATATGAGATACAGGGACTAAAAGGTGGAGGCAAAAATCCCAAATCACTATCTTAACTTCTTTTTCCAATCACAAACTCCTTGGTTATTAAATAGATATGAATACAGGCTATCTCAAGGTACGATCGATACTTGAAATTAATTACTGGGAATAAGACTAAGATACATGAGAAAAATTATAGAATAATTGAGTATCTAACTTTCTATACGTAGCTAATCTACTCGGGTTCCCACAACCCTAGTTAAGGAGATTAGCCACTCATGATTGTGCAAGAAATCATGATTATCAATGAAGAACATATAAAATCAATTGTACAAGAATAATATGAATAAACTCCACGGTCTTTAATTGAGTAAACCCTAAAATCTCAAGAACAATTGTGAAAGTATTGTAATAATATGTAAAAACATGTAAAAGAATGTTCAAGAGTGTAACCTACCCTAGGGTATTTATAGTATTTAAATATAACATAAAAATCCTATTAAAAATGGAAAGATAAAGTTAAGTCGGCAGTCGGTATGATTCAGTCTTCACCCGTATCAATATAATACGAGTCGTACCTAGCCTAATTATATCTGTTCCAGTGTTTGATCTTCCCATGGCTTCAACTTTCTGTTTAGCATACGATATCTCTGTATGAGTCATACCTGAGTGTATGACTCATGTCCTCAACTCGTATCCACCTAGGACTTCAGTGATTCCCAACTTTAAACACTAGTTCGTATACGACATACCAATATAAGTCGTACTCAAATTTCCAACTCGTATTCCATTGACACTATAACTCCTGGATGGTAGCTCAGGTTTTGTTATGCTTATGGCTTCTGTATACTACTCGTATCCTTGCTTATAACTGGGAAACTTATGTTGTATCTTCCCCATACTTGACTCCTTCATCTACCTTTTGGTTCTGTTAGTCATACGATTATCGTATCGAATGGTTACGACTTAGAAGCTGGCTTGAATACTGACCATAGTTGGTCCTTTTTAGGTCTTTTTTGTTTAAATATTGTTGTAGACCGATTTTACCTGCAATTCACACCAAAGTGCATCATATCCAACAAAATAACCTAAGATCACATATAAATTCATGGTTTTAAGCATCGAAAGTGTCATGTTTCCATGCTACATCAGTGTGTATGATTTGTAAGGTATGGATATGACTCGTATGGTTGAGTCGTATCCAGTACAGAACTTGAAATTTGTTAAAGTTTCATGTTGTCAGTGGGTATGCGTCCCATTACGACTCTCGTACCAGTGAGTACAAGTCGTAAGAAGTTTTGTATCCACTGCAAAATGGAAGTCCAACTTCAAAGTTTGAATCTGATAAAATTCCCAAAGTACCCACAACTAATTTTAAGCTATATCCAACAATTTAACGCTTATAGACATATCAAAATCTATTTCCCAACTCTAGTTCTTCCCCAAATTCCTATTTTTAGCAAAATTACCTATGCTAGGGTACAATCAAATCAAGAATAGAATAATTCTACTCCAATTAAGTTCCTAACATCCCAAACTACTCATTTCCATGTATGAAGCAAAGAAAATGAGATAGGGAACTTACTTGTTGAGTAAAGCATAGCAAATCTTGAGTTCAAATTATTTTGCTTTCCGAATTCGAGTTTAAGCATAAAAATTGAAAGTTTTGGAGTTGTTGGTAGTTAAATCTAGTTGATTTCACTTTGATTTTGTCAATTAATGGTTGAATTTTGGGTGAAAAGAGAGTGGGTATGTGTTTTACCGATCCGGTACTCAATCGTTCCCCTTTTCTTATTTTATTTAAGCACCGGGCTTGGTCAACCCTAATTTGACCTAGTAAGCATGGGTACGAGTTATGTATATGACTCGTACCTAGTTTTACGTGTTATTTCTTTGACTCATATAACCTGGGGGCGCACCTATGTTTGGGAGTGGATACGATTCTCAGTCACGAATCGTATCCAAAGAATACGACTCATATTGAGGCTCATATTTATTCCAGAAATTGATGCCTGATTCTAATTTTTCTCCCAAGTCAATATGACTCCTACTCACGAGTAGTACTATATAGATACGACTCATAAAGACTTCATGATAACTTTTTCATCTTCTCTGGATTTTGTCTACATTATTTAGTCCAGCACATTAAACAAACACATTACACTATAAATAACATAAGTACAAAAACTTGGGTTGTCTCCCAAGCAGCACTTTATTTACGTCGCGGCATGACGTAGTTGCCTTGATTACTCAGACTTCATCAAGGTCAATATCATCTACTTTTCTCACCTCTTCTATATTTTCCATATAGTGCTTTACTCTATAGGGAATATTTATTTAAATTTAAGCAACTATGCTGGTGGATACATTTCTTCATATCAAGGGCTAGCTGATTATACTATGCTATATTCAATTTTTTATAAGATTGTTTAAGAGACGGATTAATTTCCTCTTTGTTGGATAATTTGATTTGCTTTGATACCATGGTTTACTATTTCTTTATTCTTGAGAGTGCTATCTTTTCCATTTCATCATTTATCTATTAAGTGTAGAATTTTCGAGCACATATTAATAATTTTCTTAATCTTTTTCTTTGCATGAATATGCTTTGGAGTTCAAATGGTCTCCTTACCTCTTGTATTTTGTAATGGGCCAATGAGTCCTACCCTTTTGATCCAAGTCTGAAAGAAGGTTGAAAGGTGGTTATATGGCGTACGGATGCAAGAAGATGGAAGAAGAAGAAAAATGGGTCAAAATCCACTGCTGAAGTCGCTAAGAGACTTGAAAAGTCTCAATTTTTATTATTCTATTTTTCTTTATTTATTTATTTATTTATTTATTTACTCATTCATTCATTTGGGACCTCGAAGCCAAAGTTGTAATATAATGTAGGTGAAACAAATTTTGGGCCCAAAGGTCCAAAAATATAGTTTAGGACAGGTTGTGGGCTAAAAGCCCGAATGATTAGATTAGGATAGGTTATGACCAAAAGACCAAGTATTTATATTAGGGCAAGTGAAGATGGGCCAAAAGCCCAAATTGGCTTAGGAAAGGGTTTATGAATTTGGGCCTAATGGCCTAAGCCTTTTAGTCTCCTCATTTCCCCTTTATATGCTAGTTGTTCTTTTAGTTTTCTTAGACTTAGTTAAAATTTCTGCTAAGTCGTCAAACTTGTTTTAGACAAATCTTGAAAAATAATTTTTTCCTTAATCGATTTCATTTCAAAAAATCATCTTTCCTTTTTAAAGTTATTCAAAAGTTATTTTCAAATAGTTTGGATAACTGGAAGTTAGTGGATACTCTTGGTGCCTTAACAACCTTCCAAGAGTATTAATAGGAACCACTTACTCAAAGTTTGTAAACTTATAAGATTTTTTCTGTTTTGAATCTTTTAAATAATATTTTTAATTTTTCTAGATATTTCTCAAAAATCAAGTGGCGGCTTTGTACTTTTTTAAATTATTTCAAAATTTCTTTAACGTTTTGAAATATTTTAAAAAGATGAAAATAATATTTTTCAACCCTTCGAAATCGAAAAAGGGCAAAACACTAACATCCAACTATATTTGTATGAGTATTTTACCATATAGTTGAAATTATATCTGGCAACATTATTGCATCTCTCCAAGTAAAAATAGGCAAAGAGAAATGCAGATAACATCATTAAACAATAATAACCATAAACATACCAAAAAACTTTTAAAAAACACTTCTAGCTTCTAAAAACGTGAAAAACTAAGGATTTGGATTTACAATATTTAAAAAAACCTAGATAGGACCTCCAAGATGGACGGGGAAAATAGGAAAATTCCCTAACGCTCTAGAACCTCGCAGTGCGAGGCAATAAAAATAGTGATAATTAAGTTTCTATTATAGAAATGGAATTAGTTCTGCTAAAGTAAAATTGTCAATCATTCATTAAAGTTTCACAGATTGTTACTTGCATCATTCATTTTTGCTTTTATTGGAATAGAAAAAATGGGAAAAGAAAATAAATACAAAAAGGAAAAGGAAATATTTAAGTTAGTGTCCCATACTCAGTGTTCCTCCCATATTAACATGAGTAATTTATGGTATATTAAGTAGTCCAAACTCAACTTATACCATCCATTCTCATCTTTTTATTTAATAGCCACACAACACAATTGACATCCACATCACTTGTATGATGGGAAAATACATGAAATATTGTTAATATCATTGGTAATGGGGGAGAAATAGGTATGCAACTACCCTAACAATAACTTGTAGGATAGCAAGCCAATGCTCGACTAATTACTAACCATCTCCCTAATCCGTGACCTCAAAATCCTCCTTCTCATCACATTTGCATTCATCCAAAATCATTGACCTTGGTCATAAACCAAGACCTTCTATCATGATCTGATTATCAGGTCATGATGGAACCTACCATAACTCACCAGTAGGGAAGCCCACCTGCAGTCCAGAACTATTAGCAATAGACTACCAAGAGAAAGGAAGGATATATGCAGAAAATATATATAGGAGACTAATATATATATATATATATATATATATATATATATATATATATATATATATATATATATACACACACATACGACAATCACAAAATATGGTGGAATTACTACAAGATCTTTGATGTTGGGCGTATTTACACGTCCAAGCACCATAATTTACCCATGTTTTAGCTAAGTTTTGAGGATAAAATACATAATTCCTGCACTTTTAGTCCATTTTTCTTTAAGTGAGCTGACCTATGTGATTAGCATGTTTTTCAGGTACTAATAAGGAAGAATTCAGCACTTTGTGGACCTGTAGGCAGCAAAGGAAAACTTCACATAAGAGGGAAGGCAGCTTTTGGACTGAATGTGATGCATGGGAACTTTTTCCCGGACAAACTCAGCATTTTTAAATACTTAAGGATGCAGTAGCAACTTAGTAGAAAAGGATGTTATAAAAACCTTACTGCTGAAGTTTTCAGGAGGATTAATTCATTATTTAATTTTCAGATTCTGTAATATTTTATTAACAGAGAAAACGGCTTACGTGAGGCACGGATAGAGAAAAAGACGTCATTCTCTTATTGACGATAATCATCTCCATCGTGAAGATTGCTCTAGTTGTGGTATCATGATGATGTCTACTTTGATTTTCGTTGTATTCATGAGTAGCTAAACTTCTCTGTTAGGGTTATGGAAACCTTGTAATATATTCTCTATTGCTATGAGTTTGTGAATTATTGATGTGTTATGCTACTTATATCATTACTCTCTTCGTTTTGATTGAATTCTTATGGTTGCAAACATAGAGAATACGCCATTATAGCATTAACTTGTTCGAGAGAAAAGTTACATGTTTGGAAAATAGAGTGTGACAAGGAAATAGGGCTTCCAACCTCTATTTACACGTTAATGCCTTAACCGGATTAACTTCTTGGAGAATTTGTACCATTTGTTATACACTTTAGGATCGAGAGAGATAAAGTGAAATAAATCCTTGATGGTTGAGAAACACTTGGATTTAGAATTAGAATACGATTCTCTATAAGTGCATGCATGTCTAAATTCTACGTTACTCATAGTTAATAGAGAAATAGAAATTACAAGGTGGACATAACCCTAACTTATCATTTTCTGTGATTAAATCTTACTACACAAATCATTCCATCGTTACTTTGATAATATTAGTTCACGCCTAAACCAAACCCCCTTTTTCCTTGGAATTTTCGACCAACAGTCTACTAATAATTGCAACACTTAGTGACCAGAGTATTCCCTATGGGATTCGACACCCAACCCAGTTGGGTTCTATATTTGACAGCGACCGCTTACACTTTCTAATGAGAGCTGTAATTTGGGCGTATCAAAGTTTCCGGGGAATACAGTTGTCAACTAAGTTTGTGATAGTTAATAGACCCTTTGGTCAAAAATTTTCGAATTTTACTTTTTGTTTGTTGTTTTTGTTTTGTTCAGGTTTGGGAGAGTGCATGCCAAATACACGAAGTTCTGGTCATCCATTATTACCTCTAAATCCTGAACCACATCTTATTGGCAGAATGGATGTACAACGAGACATTGAAAGAAGGGTTGCTCAACTGGAGAAGGCTAGATTAGTTGCATTGGCAGTTGCTCAAGTAAATCAATAGAATACTGATAACACAGGTCGGGCAATAAATTTGGATGATGAGGACCTAGGTGATGATGAGTTACTAAATCCAAGGCGTGCAGATGATGTGGTTGGACCAGTGAACAGGAATGTCAACAGAGATCGTCAAGCTAGAATGAGACCTAAACGCCGAGCTTTGCAGGTTGCTTTTGATGATGATGATGATGATTTGGATGGGGTTGGTGCCACAGGGGCTATTATTCCTCTGCCCTTGGCACCTGGAGCCAAGTTCAATATCACTAGCACCATGATCCAGTTATTGCAACTCAAAGGGTTATTTGGTGGACTTGCAGGCGACGATCCGAATATGTATCTGATTAATTTTATCTCAACATGCAAGTCGTTTGACAATCCAGGGGTTGGACAGAATGCGATTCGGCTGCGCTTATTTCCATTGTCTCTATCTGGAGAGGCAACTCTATGGTTAAACGGGCTAACTCCTGACTCTATTACTAATTGGAGGCAACTGAAAGAAGCTTTCCTTGAAAGGTTCTTTCCGCCGTCCAAGAGAGCACAGTTAAGAGATGAGATAAGCAATTTCAGACAGCTTCCAACTGAAGCTCTCCACAATACATGGGAGAGGTTCAAGAAGAAGCTTATGCGGTGCCCAAATCATCATATGACCAATGTCCACTTGATGGAGATATTATACAGGGCTTTGAACTCGGTGACTAAGCTAGTGGTTGATAATGCTGTGGGTGGGTCATTCATGGACCTTACTTTTATTGAGGCATGTGATATGCTGGATCGTATGACAAAGCAGAGTAGAGCTTGGTATACTAGGGATTCTTAGGTAGCAAGCTCTACTGTATCTATTGGCTTGACGGCTGAACAAAGACGAAGAGAAGAGGAACGCGACCAAGATATGGCTCACATAAAAATGCAAATGGATCTTCTTACCAAGCATTTATTATCAGGGAAGACAGAAAAGGTTAAGGCCGTTGTATCACAGAGAAGAGATGACTCCGATTCTGAGGAGGAAGCGAACTACTTGAACAATCAGGGGGGTTTCTGAGGCAATGCCCAAGAAAACTAAGGTCGGAACTATTATGAAAAATTTGGATACAAGGACCGCGATCAAGGGAGTTGGAAGAATAAGACTGACAGGAGTGGTTTGTATGTTCCTCCTGGAAATCGTGAAGCTGTTGCATCTGGTTCTAGGAAGATGTCCATGGAGGACATGATGGCTAAGTTGTTAAAAGGAGTGGAGGCAACCAACACGGGAGTAGCTGAGGTAAAAAATGATTTATCCTCAATGAAGCAATTGGTTGACTCGCATTCCACTTCAATAAAACAACTGTAAGAACAAATGACTCAACTATTAGCAGCATTCAATCAAAGAAAAGCTGGCACTTTACCTAGTGACACTGTGCAAAATCCAAGGAATGATGGATCATGTTTGGCTATTACTACCAGGAGTGGTAAGGTGTTGGAAAACCCATCCAAAGGCAAGCTGGTGGTTGATAATATAGAAGAGAATGTTATTGAAACAAATTATGATGATTCTGTAGAATCTGAAAAACAGAATGAGAACGTTCATGATATTACACCTAGATGTCTGAAATCTGAAAATATTGATAATGGGAAGCAACATAAAAAGGAAGTGGTGGAGAAAACTATTCCAAATAAACCACCACCTTTTTCTCAGAGACTGAAGAAGAAGGCTGATGACACCAGGTTCAGTAAATTCATGACTATGTTAAAGTAGCTGACTATTAATATGCCTTTGGTGGAGGCACTGGAGAAGATGCCAGGGTACGCGAAATTCATGAAAGACCTTTTGACAAAGAAAAGGGCAGCGAGCTATGAACTGGCAGATAATTTTCATCATTGCAGTGCAATTGCCACGAGGTCTCTGGTACAAAACAAGGCAGATCCGGGTGCTTTCACTATTCCTTGCACGGTTGGATCTTTGAATTTTGCTAAGGCATTGTACGATTTGGGGGCTAGAATTAATTTGATGCGACTAGCCATTTATAGACAGTTGGGGTTGGGCGATCCTACGCCAACCAACATGCGGCTTGTAATGGCAGATAGGTCGGTAAAACGACCTGTTGGTATCTTGCATGATGTATTAGTGAAGGTTTCTACCTTCATTTTTCCTGCAGACTTTGTTATTCTGGACTGCGAGGTGGATTTTAAGGTGCCCATAATCTTTGGTCGACCTTTCCTCGTAATAGGAAGTGTGCTTATTGATTTACGAGCAAATGAGCTTTTATTTTGGATGAATGACGAAGTGGTACGTTTTGATGTAAGCAAATCAATGAAGCATCCCAAAGATATGAATGTGTTTTCTATAGCTAATGTTTATTATGAGGATGAGAAGGAATTATCGTTAGAGAAGCAGCTTACTGTCGAGCCATTGGCTGCTGTGCTTGTGAACTTTGAGCGTGAGGATGTTGAAGAGTACGAAGAAACTATCTGTGTTTTGACAGGAATGGGGTGGTACTCATATGCCCACAAGAAGCTGGACCTCGACCTTAAGAATCAACCTTCACCACAGGCGAAGCCACCAGATATCTTGATGAAGTCTGAGTAATCAAGATAACCATGTCGTGCTGCGACAATAAATCAAGCGCTATATAGGAGGCAACCCATTATTTTTAATCGCATTGTTTTACTAGGAGTTTGTTTTTGTTAAATAAAAATTCAAAAAGAAGAGTCGAGCCACGACCAAAACTAAGGCAGTTGATGGCAGGCAACCCATCGTTCTAATCATTTTTGGTTGTTTTTTATTAAGTGTAGGTATAAGATGTACAAAGGAGGAGATTAGGCCCAAATTTTGATTTGAAAGTGAGCCATGCTGAAGGTGGTAAGTTAGGAATGATGGAGCAAAGGCTATAGGCTAGGCATTGCCTATGCTAATCTAGGCAATGGACAAGGCAATGCCTATGCCATTGCCTATGCTCATTGCCTTACATAGGCAATGGACAAGGCAATGCCTATGCCAATGTAGGCAACGGACAAGGCAATGCCTATGCTAATCTAGGCAATGGACAAGGCAATGCCTATGCCATTGACTATGCTCACTGCCTCACATAGGCAATATCATAGGCGTCGCCTATGCCAATCTAGGCAATACCATAGGTGCCGCCTATGCCAATCTAGGCAATACCATAGGCGCCGCCTATGCTATCATAGGCAAAGCAAAAGGCGCCGCCTACTTATACTTTTTTGCCTCCTAACCCGATTGGAAATGGATCAAACCCGATCTATGGTTTAGCCTTTAAATAGATCTTCAACCTTAGAACAAAATGCAATTGTTTGCTCAACATAGGCGCCACCCAAGCTCCCCTATTCTCTCAAAGTTTTCTGTTAGCTCATCTAATCTTGCAAGCTCATCTTCCGGATCCATCACCACATAAGTTACTCTTTTATATTCTGTAGTTGTTGCAATACTATGCTTATAATGGTTTATTAGATTTTGAAGTGGTGTTTGGTGATAAGAATATGGTTGGTGTGTTATGATACATCTAGTTGAGTAAAAGAATACGTGTGGGTGTTCTTGACTTTGTTCCGACTTGTATTTGATTGTTATACACTGTCATATTTTTATGGAGTCAAAATTGTGAATTTAATACATAATCTTGAAAGTTGAAAGCTTGAATGTTTGAATGACTCGTTCATCGAGATACCGATCATGATTGACCACAAGCATAAGATGGTGTGATTATTTCTATGCAATAACCTGATACGATCTCTATGTGGTAGTCTTGTTCAAAAAAGTGCATTAATCCAAACATGAAAGTATAGTCAAGATTACATGAAATAGAGTTGGAAAGGATAGTGAAGATTACATGAAAGTATGACTGTGCTAAACATGTTGTTGAAACATATCGCCTAAATGTATGTCGATGAAGTCTGAGTAATCGACATCACTCACTTAATTAGTTTGTGCCAAAAAATTAAGTGTGGGGTGGTGCCATTACTATTTTTTTTTATTAAATCTTCCGAGATAAAGCTAACATGACTCTATTGTTATCTCAGGTAGAATGGCCCCAAAAGGACGACAAGGAAAAGAAAAAGTGTCCACCTCACAGAAAGGTCAGAAAAGGTCAAGAAAAGAGCAAGTTGAGTCCTCTTCACTGTAAATACCTCGACGCACTTTTCGAATCAAATGGGTTCTAGAGGAGGAAGGGAAGGAGTGTATAGGAACAACAAAGTAAAAAAAATATGTTCATGTGGATGTGATGCAGAAGGAGAGTCTAGCAAAGAGAGACCCCCGCATTTTGGCTAAAATCATGGCGCTAAATCTTGACTTCATTTTCTGAGATATGGGGGAATGCAATCTTGATCTAATGCGAGAGTTTTATGCCAATTGGTCCCCAAATACTACCGGAAGTGAACTGAAGATTCGGGGCCAAATCTTGCAATTGAACGCGGAGTTCTTCAACACTTTTCTGGGCACTCCATCTGTGGATCCAGCACCACTCAAGGAGCTTTATCACAGACCTCCCTACAGGGCAATCAGACATACACTGTGTGAAACAAGGTCCATGACCTGGTGGATTCGTCACAAGGATAACAGTCGGCACAATACCTACCTGTATGCTTCCTTGAACAGAGAAGACTGTATATGGTTGAGGATAGTCAAATATTGCTTGATTCCTGGGACACAGTACACTAAGATCACACGTGATCGAGTCTGCTTGGTGTATGCTCTGATGATGAATATTCCCATCAATATTGGTGCGGTTATATGATCGTCAATGCGTAAGGCAAGGCTGCACAAAAGGTCCCATTTCAGCTTTGGAAATTTATTGACTGCGATCTTAAGGAAGGAGCACATTGAAGAGGAACCTTCAGACCATAAGCTTCCACAAAACCCGAAGAAGGTTGATCTCACGAAAGTTAAAGAGCCTAAAACTGGTCAAGGCATCAACCTTACCACGGCTGAGAGACATGCTCGAGATGAAAGTTTCTTTCACCATCTATATGGCATGACTAGGTTTACCATGATGAGTGGGGCTTGTGTTCCAACTGATGCAGAGCTTCAGCAGTTGGATTATGACTACCCGCTTAATGAGCATGCATGGGCCATGTGTGGAGTGGGGGGGTACATTTTGAGAAACCTCTTGATGATGACATGCCGACTGATGATGATCACCGACTGCCAGACTCAGATGTGGAGGACAAATCTAATGATGACGACTCTGATGATGATTCCGACGCAGGGGGTATGACCCCAGATATAGAAGAGGAGTCCGACTAATCAGGTTTTGCTTATTTATTTCCACTGAGGGCAGTGTGTCTCGTCTAAGTATGGTGTGAGGGTATATGTCTGCTGTATTCTACTTCTTTGCCTACATTTATTCGTGTTTGTTTGAATTAGTCGTAGTTAGTTAGTTAGATTTAGTTTTTAAGATTTAGTTTTAAGATTTATTTTGCATGAAATTTTTCTGATAGACGGCATGGTATTATAACAAGAGTTTGTGCTGAATCATTACTATTGAGACGCTTAGGATCTAAGTTGTGGCTCACTATGTGATAATGTTGTGGTTTAATTCATTCATCTGTTGGGTCAAGAATCTATAATGCTCCCAATGAAGTTGACCATGTGTCTTGTGTGTGTGAGGTTATTGTATATTCTTTGTTGTGACTGATGCTAGAACTTGCCTGGTGTGTGTGTGAAGCCAAATAAAGATTGTGAGTTTAGGAGATGATTTAGGCATTTCTTTGGCAGCCTGAAATTATTTACCTTCTTTTTACCTACCTTTGTACATTGTCCTAGTGAACACCCTTTGAGCCTTAAGCTATTTTCTTTGACAGCCTCATATGTAGCCTAATCCATTTTTTTTAGACCATAATTTGATCCAAACTCCTAAGCGCTTTAAATTGTAGAATCATGTGACAAAGTAAGAAGAGAATGGAGAATGTGATGCCTCAGAGTGTATTGGTACTTGAAAATGTTGTGAAAAAGAGTGGCTATCATAGGAATGCTTAATAAAAATAAATAAATAAATAAATAAAATAATAATAATAAAATATATATATATATATAGAGAGAGAGAGAGAGAGAGAAACAAAAAGATAGTTGTGTTTATGATTGAATAACAAAATGGGTGAAAAGGGGTTGGTAGATGAAAGGAAGGTAGAGTGGTTGTTAAATGTTAGTGTAAATGGCATGATGTAGTGTATTAAAGCGCTTAGGGAACATAGTCACTATTTCTGGCCAAAATAGTCCTACCTGTCCCTTAGCCTACATTACAACCTGTAAAGACCTAGTTGATCCTAAGCTTAGCAGTCTGATATTAGTAGAGCATTACACTAAGGGCAAGCCTATGGTCATCAGTTGCAATATAAGAATTCTTTGTGAGAGTGAGAGCAAGGAGAGTCTTATACCCATGTTTCGAAAAATGCAAAACTATGAGTGATTATGGGTGATATCTTTTGTGAGCACACATGGTTGATGATTGTTGGGTAGTTTTATATGACTCTTTGTGGCTTAACTTGTGGATACGAATTAACCATCCTAATGAGTCTATGTTGGAGGGTGATTTATTTCTAGTAATGATCAAGAAACCTACTTTTTGTTAATAATTGTCGTGCATGTCTTGTTGAAAATTTGTGTTGCTATTGTGAAATTCTAGTTTGGAGTTTGCATGGATGTCATATTTTATTCGAGGACAAACAAAGCTTTAAGTGTGGGGTGGTGATGTTGGGCGTATTTACACGTCCAAGCACCATAATTTACCCATGTTTTAGCTAAGTTTTGAGGATAAAATACATAATTTCTGCACTTTTAGTCCATTTTTCTTTAAGTGAGCTGACCTATGTGATTAGCATGTTTTTCAGGTACTAATAAGGAAGAATTCAGCACTTTGTGGACCTGTAGGCAGCAAAGGAAAACTTCATATAAGAGGGAAGGCAGCTTTTGGACTGAATGTGATGCATGGAAACTTTTTCATGCAGTAGCAACTTAGTAGAAAAGGATGTTATAAAAACCTTATTGCTGAAGTTTTCAGGAGGATTGATTCATTAATCAATTTTCAGATTCTATTATATTTTATTAACAGAGAAAACGGCTTACGTGATGCACGGATAGAGAAAAAGACGTCATTCGCTTATTGACGATAATCATCTCCATCGTGAAGATTGCTCTAGTTGTGGTATGATGATGATGTCTACTTTGATTTCCGTTGTATTCATGAGTAGCTAAACTTCTCTGTTAGGGTTATGGAAACCTTGTAATATATTCTATATTGCTATGAGTTTGTGAATTATTGATGTGTTATGCTACTTATATCATTACTCTCTTCGTTTTGATTGAATTCTTATGGTTGCAAACATAGAGAATACGCCATTATATCATTAACTTGTTCGAGAGAAAAGTTACATGTTTGGAAAAGAGAGTGTGACAAGGAAATAGGGCTTCCAACCTCTATTTACACGTTAATGCCTTAACCGGATTAACTTCTTGGAGAATTTGTACCATTTGTTATACACTTTAGGCTCGAGAGAGCTAAAGTGAAATAAATCCTTGATGGTTGAGAAACACTTGGATTTAGAATTAGAATACGATTCTCTATAAGTGCATGCATGTCTAAATTCCGCGTTACTCATAGTTAATAGAGAAATAGAAACTACAAGGTGGACATAACCCTAACTTATCATTCTCTGTGATTAAATCTTACTACACAAATCATTCCATCGTTACTTTGATAATATTAGTTCACGCCTAAACCAAACCCCCCTTTTTCCTTGGAATTTTCGACCAACAGTTTACTAATAATTGCAACACTTAGTGACCAGAGTATTCCCTGTGGGATTCGACACCCAACCCAGTTGGGTTTTATATTTGACAGCGACCGCTTACACTTTCTAACGAGAGTTGTAATTTGGGCGTATCAATCTTTTAGTACAATAATAAGATTACAAAACAAAGTACTAAATGAATATACAAGTACAACCCATCTCTACAAGAACATACAAATTAGTCTAGTATATAAGAGGGAGAATAGTAATACCCCGAACACCAAGAGCTCACCTTAAGTCTCCAAACTATAGCTGCTCCATATGATGTAGAAAACAACAGGCTACAGAACTATACTATGACTATGAATATGTGTTACTCAGTAGGCAATGACCGACTAAGCTTAAAAAATAATGCAAATATAATAACATACAAACAAAAAAGTAAACTACACTCAAATATTTAGGAAACTAACCTAGTAAAGCTAAGGAGACAATAAGGACAAACTATTCTATTCCAGCCATACTCAGGAATGCAAGCACCATACCATATATCACTGGCCAATATATGAATAAAGAGCAGCAGAAGGATATATAATAGTATATGAGGCCAAGAAATAGATATACAAAATGAATTAACGAAGGGAGAGAGGGATATATGGTAATACCATCACTACATATATTGATATATGTATACATATATATATATATGTATGTATACAAACAAGGCTAACTCAAAGGTACAAACTAAAGTAATCATACTAGCATCTCAAGGCCTCCTAATCATAGTAGAAACTAGTGCCAACATAAACAAGCTCTAAAACCATAATACCTAACCATTAGATAGTCATGCGTAGTAAAATAACCGTAACAAAAAGGAATCGGGATCATACCTCAAATCTCAGTACCAGTCCAATAATCAACCTGTCATGAACTAACCATAATAAGATTAGCGATATAAGGTAATCGGCTAGCCAATAAATCATACATTAAGGTGGTATGATTTTCATTATAAAGAATCCATTTTAAAAGTGAAAATTAGAAATAAATCCCCTTTTTGGGAAAATAGTAGTAAAATCATATTCTTAGTCGAAATCATACCATTAAGTGAGCATGAATGTATCGAATTTATGCATATCATCACCAGCATCCAAAAAATACCATTAAAAGAGTATAAATGTCAATAAACTAAACCATGCCCTTCACAAGGACAAATCACTTGCTTGAATCCAACTAATATTATAATCACGACCTTAGGCCCAATAGTACATAACCGACGTAATCATATTATGCTATTGGAAACCATCATAATACACCGAGTCAAGTACTAAACCTTATACTAAAGGGTTATTAGCCTCAATTATACCTAGCACGCTATCAACCTAAGGTAATAGGTCTCTGAAAACATAATAAGAATTTAACCTTAAGGGTCAATCCACATTTCTAATCTCTAAACTCATAATTTAGGATAAGTCATCGTGTTTTACCCGATGTCACATCGTAACATCCTAATCTAACATGCAACATATATAATACACCATCTTATATTGAAAAGTAGGCAGAAATCTATCTCAATGTTGAACCATAATTCCTTATATCGTCCACAAATTGTCCGCTTCTACTCCATAATATCAAAATGCCACCATGTTATCAAAAATAGTAATCTACACGTCGTTAGGAGTAAAACGAGACCCATATTTCTATACTAAGGACTGAATTAATATTTGGATCAAGAACGAGCCGTAGGGCCCATAAATAGAAATCAAAATTGAATTCATCACGAGGTCCCTTGAAGGACAAGGAATGTGTGGTCAAAAGTTGAGCACAAATGGAGAACAAATCGAGTGTCAAATCAATCCTTAAAGTTTAAAAATTTAAGACCTATTTCTAAAAAAAATTTCATGAATGAGGATGGAAATTGAAGGAAGAATTAATGGGAAATGACCAAGGAATGTTAGGCTAGCTTACCATAGCTTTGATGGATGATTTCCCACTTTTTCCTTTCTTTGAGTTCTCAACTTGGTAGAGAAATAGTGAAAAATTAGGTGGAGAAAAGGGGATAAAAATCCACTAGGTTATGATTAAGCATCTCCTTGATCGGTTAACCGATCTAGCATAGCAGGCAAGGGTATCTCTTAAGAAACAACCAGTCCGCTTAAGCGTTGTCGGCTTAAGTATACTTGATAGCTTAGGCCCTTGTCCAAGTGGCCAAGGACGCTAAAGCGACCCTATGTCGCATAAGCAAAGACCTCGCTTAAGCAGTCAAATGATTGCTTAAGCAATTGCATTAGCAACCTAATGCATCATATTTTCTATGTCAAAAATAGACTCCGATTGGGTGCTCAAAATTTGTTCGAAACCTCTTGCAGGCTAACAAACTATGCTACCATACCAAATCTAATGTTTCGGACTCAATGAAACCATAGAAACTTTCATCCGATATTATTTCGGCTAAATATGGGCCCCACAACTAAAGTTTTATTTTTAATGTAATCTGCCTACCAGCCTAAAACAAATTCAAAAGCCTGAGACCTGACCAAGGGTCCCCTTAGCCTAAAATCAACGTTCCAGAGCTGATGGCACTATTGGAATTTTCATCTAAGGTCATCTACTAGGAGTTCTGGTCCAAGTCCAAATCCTAAACAAGGAAATCTCAAAATTAGAAATATAAGCCTAATACTCAAATGAACTGCCCGATAATCGGATCGATAATTTTAGCAAGTCATAAATAATCTGTAGTCGTTGTGGGGAGGCTTAAAATATCAGAATGCATGCAAATCGAGGAAATAACCTAGAGGATCTTAATAATATCCACTATTAAAAGGACTTTTATTCGCAAAAATCGGTGGATTGAATGATCTCGAAAAATCAAAAGGACGAGGTACTGGGCTCACATGCTCCGTGCACGAATCCCTAAATAACCTCCAAGAAGAGACAAAACTTTCAAGGGATTTTTGCATAGGTATCCCTTTTAAAACAACTTCCGCACTACACTTCTCAAACAACCAGAACTCAACCTCAACCACTAATTAGCCTCCAAATGAACCAAGGAAGGTTGATGCACGTTAAACCAAACCACAACACACTAATATCATACAGATACTAGCACAACCTATAAAAAACTCATTCACGCCTAAGGCAAACCAAGGCATGAGACATGCAACCAACTCTAAAATCAAAATATAACCTTCTTTTTCCTTTACAAACTTGCTATCTACTCCAAACCAAAAAAAAGATCACTCGAGTCCTATCTGCATGACTTTGTCAGCCTAACCTTAAAGAACTGAAGTGGATCCACCAGAAATACATAATGACAAGCATGATAATAAGACCATAAGTGCTTCCTGGGCACACAAATAGAGATAATAAAGGTCTTCAATCCATGGCACTACTGCAAGAAGTCTGAATGACCCCCAAAACTGATAGCTAGGAGCCTGAAGAACAAATACTCACCACTGAACAATCTACTCCAGAAGGTCCCATAACTAAGGATGAAGCCATTCTGAATCCAATTCAAGCATACTACTCCTGCTGAGTATATTATTCAAAAAGAATTTCAACAAAAACTAAAACCTGAGGTTAAACATGAAGAAAACAATACTGTGCTAATGGACTGCCATCTGAACACCTATCAACCATAATGTATCTGAACTAAAAAAGACTAAATACGTAGAAAAGGAGTAATCTTAGCCAGCCTATAGAAGAAATTCTAACTGAGACAAATTTTCTAAAGGCTTCGCCCAACCTCTATAACTTTCAGTTGAATCTCAATACCAAGACTGAACTACCCTATTTTAACTATCCTAACCACTCCTGTAGATGGGTGAGCATCCACACTTCAAATTCATAATAACATCTATGTCTACATTCCAAGGTATCAATCCCAAACTAAGCCCACAAGTCTGAACTAAGGCTAAATACCTAAATAACCTTTACTGTCCAAATTAAATATATCCATACTAGATCATGTCGAAACTAAAATCAAGACATACCTGAAAACCACTGGCTGGAGCGTAAGCTATTAACTCTATATTTGTTACAAGACATGAACCACTAAAGCATACCCAAGAATTCACCATGGCTACAAACTGTACTGGTAATAGCCAAAACTTTAGCAACTCAAAAAAATACTACCTTAGAAAGTAAGTGGTCAATCCAATAATCCATCTAGGCAACAAATTCCCAAATCACCAACTTAAGAAGAAATCACAAGAAATATCACCTTTCTCTAACTCTCTTAACTCCACCTGACCAAGAACTATATCGCGGTATGAATGGAGTATACAGTTCCACTCCAATGTTAAGATCAAAGCTACCACCAGGAAGCAAACTCAACAAACTTAAAAGGTGAAATCGAGACCTCTTGACATCAACATCAAGGATGGGTGATGATCTATCCAAATCAGAAGAACAGACCCTAAACTGGTCAACCTAAAACATGGGCTACATAACCCAATCACTGACTCTAGAACAATGAAAGGTCAACTTACCTTCACTGCTATAATCCACTCTATAACTGACCTAGCATAGCCAAGAGAAAAGGAAAACAACTAACCTCACCTAGCTATAAGAGAGAAATCATCTAACCAAGCTAACCGCCCAAGCTAATGAATAAGAATTTCGAGAAAGGGAATATTAACTAGATAATGCTAGCCTAGACATCTACCAAGTGAAGATTAATAAATATCAAGCAACAACAATAATAACCACAACAATATAAACATCAATATAAATGTAGCCGGTACCAATGATGAACATCAATCACAAGTACCATTATAGGACTAAAAAGGCAAATATGTCGAGGTAAATGGGACTCAAACCTAATAGTACATCTCTAGGAAAATATCAACATTGATCCATTCCACCAACTACTAAAACAAATCATCTGCTGAGGTAATTATATAATCATGAACTTTATATCAAGGCACACAACAATCAATATAAATCTAATAAGGAATACAACCATCGATGGGTAAGACAATCCCCAATACATTCAAATAAAAAGGTAATGATACGAAATAAAAGGCACACCTATTATGGTAGAATCTAAAGTCGCATGCCTGACGTGCTTGATGTGCCTGAGGGAGAATAAATTTGAGTGGGTCCAGACTCAGACTGAGCATCTGAATCACCAACTAACGCACTAAGTGCATTGCCTCTAACTGAAGGTGCCACATTATGAGATTAATGTAGATTAGCTAAATGACTAATAATCACACGTTGAGGACACTCTCTATACTAGTGATCTATCTTTATCCAGTCATAGCAAACACTTGAAGCCCTAACCTGGCAAGAAACATGAGTTGACCCCAACTGGCTGACCAATAGAAGTTGGGGGCTCTGATATTAATTTTTTACGACTTAATTTTTTAGGTCATGATGGCACCTACTATAACCCACCAATAGGTAACCAACCGTATCTAGATCTACTAATAATGGACTAAAAAGAGAAAGGTAGGAAAATGTAGAATAAATATAATAAGAGACTAATATACATATGGCAATACCACAACCTGGTGGAATCAGTATAAGTGTTTCTAATACAATAATAAGATTACAAATAAAGTACTAAATGAATATATAGGCACAACCCATCTCTGAATGAAACATAGAGTTAGTTTAGTACATAAGAGAGAGAATAACTTACCCTAAGTCTCCAAACTGTAGCTTCTCCATACGATTCACACAACAATAATAAGAAATTATACTATGATTTGCAGGCTACAGAAGTGTAGAATGAGTACCAACATGTGGTACTCAATAGTCAACTGCCAACTGAGCTCTAAAGATGATGCAAATATAATAACATGCAATAATAAATGTAAAATACACCCAAAGCTACGGGAAACTAACTTAGTAAAGTTAAAGAGACAACAAGGACAAACTATTCTATTCCAGCCATACTCAGGAACCTAAGAACCATACCATATACCATTGGCCATATACGAATAAAGAGCATCAAAAGAAGATATAATAGTATATGAGGCCACTAAGTAGATATAAAATATGAATTAATGAAGGAAGAGAGGAATATATGGTAACACCAGAACTAATATATATACATATATATATATATATATATATATATATATATATACGAACTAGGTTAACTCAAAGGTACAACCCAAAATAGTCATACTAGCATCTCTAGACCTCATAGCCACAGTAGAAACTAGTGTTAACATAAACAAGGTCTAAACCATAATACCTAAACATGGGATAATCATGCGTGACAAAATAAATATAAGAGAAAGAAATCAGAACCATACCTTAATTCTCAGTACCAGTCCTATAATGAACCTATCACAAACTAACCATGATAACAGTAACAATATATGGTAATCAGCTGATTTGGATAAATAATACCTAAACCAAGCCCCATAACCTAGAAATTCTAATTAATACACCACACACCACAAGCAATACTCCCCACCTATACCTATGCAGCCCTAATAAGGCTGATAAAAATAGGCACATAATGGTGATAGGCAATGTGAATACAAGGATGAATGAAAAGTGAATCCATAATATCATAAACGATCCAAGTACCATAAAGTAACCTAGTGTATACACCTCATCCAGCTCCACAGCTCGCATAGTAGAATCTACAGTGACATCTCTTGTAACTACCTGAAGGTACCCCCTGTTCGTACCAATGGTTCTTACGATCATTAGTAACCATAAGATAACCCATGAGTTGGTACCTGCTGTGAGCACTGAATGATATAATAATATAACCATATATGTGAAAGATAAATTGATACGGTATTATAGTCTAAAACACTGAAATATAATCTGAAATAACTATATAGACTAAAACTGAATATATGTCCACCTTTCTGTAACAATCGATAAATACTAAAAACTAATTGTCTTACTAACTATCTAAAAGCCTCTAGATATCATGAGGAGTTAATGGTAAAACCCCCCAACTAACTCTGACTGAATGAACATAAGGGAATATTAAATAACTGTAAAAGCATATCATATTCTTGATGAAAGAGGACTCACCACTACTGTTGTTGGGTAATACTGAACTACCTAAGAATGGTTGGAAAACTAACCGTCTGATCCTATGATATAAGATAACATAGCATAAAAGAAGAGTATGCAATTAAAACTTTGAATGTACTAGTAGGTGAGATAAGGACTAACTAAAATGTGTAAGATAAATGAACATGGATGTATAAATATGTAAAATCGGGGAATGCAAGACCAAGCATAAACATGTGCTAAAGTAATCTAGGATCTGAAAGACTAAAATATGTCTAACTGAACAAATGAAATTTGTACAGGTGGTAATAAAAACCTGAATTAATCTATTCTGAAATTACACTTAGACCATGGGAGATAGATATAACAACATGCCCCAATCTGAGCTATCGGGGTCTAACCTGTAACCTAGTTGGAAGGGTGCTAGTACCTTGCCAGGGGTACAAACACGTGACTGACGATGTGGATCCACAAGGCTTATGTCATGAAAGACGAGGGTGCAATGCCTAACAAATGGGGGACCCCTCAAAATCAATGGTGGCGACGTAGGTCTGGAACCTAAGGAATGCTACTAGCACCTCATGCCTGATTGACGGGGGAGATGTCATCCATACATTCACTTAGTGCTAAGTGTTAGTCTCAAATAAATGGCATTGGTGTTATTAGTCGTTTAACATGACATGGTTGTACTTATAAGTGTTGAGCATAAACATAATTTTCTAAATATGATAATAAAACCTTGGTTTGACTGACTTGTTACTTAAAAACATAAATATCTGAAACACATAGGTATTGGGTGTTCATTACCCAGCAACAACATAGAAATGCTTAAAATAGTGGTATGGAATCATAGTTCAAAGACCCAAAAATAGGATATTTTAGTAAATAAGTGAGAAATATGAATTTGAACATGGGGATGTTTTAAACATGAAAGGACAATATATATACATGGTTTAATACATAATTTGATGATTTAGCATGAAATCACTTGAATGTAACATGGTTTTGAAATTTAAAACATGAAATTACCTAATTTACATGGAAAAACATGTTGACATGGCTTGAATTCAAATTTTTAAGAAAACAAAAATTAAATTTATGGTTTAAATGGATAATTTCATAAAATAAGATTAAAAATTCATATTTGAATAAAAGGGGATTTAGGACTCAATAGGTGAAAGGAACCCATTGATGAATACCCCACATACCTAAAATTACTTGACTTGAGAAGAGGGCTTGAAAGATGCTCTTAAAGAAGAAACCCTAGATAGTTGTTCTTGAGTATGAGAGAGAAAGTAGTGTGTTAAATGTTTAAGAATTGGGGGAAAATAAGCTTAGTTGAGGGATATAAGTCATGGGTAGAAGTTATAAGAAGAGAAAAAGACTAAAAATCCCTTTAACTGAACATTACATAATTTATCATTAGTCTATACGACTCGTATGATAGGGTACGACTGGCCTCTTGACTCGTAAGCATGGCAGAATTGAAATGATATTCACTAGCTATCACACAAGTACCACCTTACGACTCCTATCATAACATACGACTAGTATCATCTTCTCATAATTTGTACAAGATCTTATGGAATCTACACAGCTGAACTTACAAGTCCGATTCATACGACTCGTAATATCTCAATGACTAGTATTCACCCTCTTGTACCCTGGGAAAAATTCAACTCACCAGATACTGAATTGAATACGACTTACCATATACGACTCATATGATCTTCTTACGACTGCAAGGGTTGATTCTTACCTTAAGCAGAATGTCACCCATCCCAAACTGCCATGGATATGCCTGCAACATACGACTCGTATATTGTGTGTACGACTCAGGGTTATGAATCGTATGTATCACAATGACTTCAAAACATAGGGTATTATAATATCTCCCCTTGGGAACATTCATCCTCGAATGAGACCGGTTAGACTGAGAATACTAAGGAAACTGAGATCGTATATTAAATGTGCATGAATTGGAACGTTATATAAACAACTGAGTCTGAAGCATTATACATGAATTGAATTGATTACTTAAATCCATGCAATGACATGAGAATGGTTTTATAGTTGAAACAAAGAGCGAGAAGGAGTCGATCTAAGGGAAAATCATTACCTCAAATGGATTCTAGATTTTTGTAAAAAAGATAAGGTACTTTGATAGCATATATGCTTATGCTTCCCAAGTAGCTCCCTCAATAAACTGATTCTTTCATAGAACTTCACCTAAGGGGACTTCCTTATTCCTCAACCTAAGGATCTGTCGATCAAGGATATCAACTAGAATTTCTTTGTAGGAGATACTATCTCTCACATCCACATTCTCTAAAGGCACAACTAAAGTCGGATCGCCAATACATTTCTTTATTAAGGAGCCATGAAACACTAGATGAATTGATGCCAAATCTGCAGGCAACTCTAACTCATAAGCTACCTTCCTAAAATGGCTCATAATTCTATATAGGCCAACATAACAGGGAATAGTTTCCCCTTCTTGCCAAATATCTTTACTTCTATCATAGGAGAAATTTTCAAATACATAAGGTCACCAACATCAAACTGAGACCTCTCTTTCTTATATCTACGTAAGATTTCTGATAACTTTTGGGCTATTTTTAGCCTCTCTCGAATTTACTAAACTTTCTCCATCGCCTTAAACATCGAATCAAGTACTATCAGAGAAGTCTTACCCACTTCAAACCAACCAATAGGAGATCTACATATCCCCCTATAAAGAGCCTCAAATGGAGCCATCTATATATTGGAGTGATAACTATTGTTATAGGAAAATTCAATAAACGGTAATTGGTTATCCCAACTACCCTTAAAGTCAGTAGCACAGGCTCTCAACATGTCCTCTAAGGTTTGAATGGTCCTCTCTATCTGACCATCTATCTGAGGATGGAAAGTTTTACTGAAATGAACTTGAGTACCAAGAACCTTCTGAAAAGACTTCCACAAGTGAGAGGTAAATTGAGTACCTCTATCCAAAATAATAGACAATGGAATCCCCTGTAACTTAACCAACTCCCTGAGATAAAGTCTAGCATAATCCTCAGCTAAATACAAAGTGTGGACTTGCAAGAAATGGGTTTTCTTGGTTATTCTATCTACAATAACCCATACTGAATCATGTTGATGACGTGTATGAGGCAACGTTATCTTAAAATCCATGTTCACCACCTCCCACTTCTAAGTAGGGATGCTAAACTATTGAAGCATACTACTAGGCTTTTGGTGCTCAACCTTAACCTACTGACAGTTCAAACACTTAGCAACAACCTCTGCAATGTCTTTCTTTATATTATTCCACCAATAGATTTCCCATAAATCATAGTACATATTAGAAGTTCTGGGGTAAATAGAATACCACATACCATGCACTTCTGCTAAAATTTGCTGCCTCAACCCATCAATACATGGAACATATAACCTGCCTTAACAACAAAGTACAGCATATCCCCCTTGGGAGAAAAAATCTACATTCTGATCTCTTCTACTTTCTTTAACTTGACCAAACTAGAATCCCAATCTTGATTTTCTTTTACTTTGGGAAACAATGAAGATTTCAAATCATTCTGAACCCATATATTACCTTCAGATGAATCAACCAATCGAACACCTAATCTAGAAAACTGATGAAACTTACAGACCAACTCCTTCTTATCTCCTACAATATGAGCAATACTACCCATAAATAACCTAATAAGGGCATCCGTCACTACATTGACCTTGCTTGGATGATACAACACACTCATAACATAATTTTTTAACAACTCAAGTCACCTTCTCTGACGAATATTCAGATCTTTCTGTGTGAATAGATACTATAAATTTTTATGATCCGTGAACACATCAGCATGAACCCCATAAATATAATGTCTTAAAATCTTTAAGGCAAAGACTATTACCGCAAACTCAAGGTCATGAATTGGGTAATTTTTTCATGGGGCTTAAGTTTTCTTGAGGTGTAGGCTATGACCTTACCTCCCTAAATCAACCATAGCCAAGACCAACCCTAGAAGAATCACGGTAAACTACAAATCCATCTGGACTTTCTAGCAAAGTCAAGACTAGGATGGAAGTGAGTCAAGTCTTCAACTCTTGGAAACTCTTCTCACAGGAATCTGACCACTAAAATTTAACTTTCTTCTGAGTCAATCGAGACATGGGAAAAGAAATAGAATAAAACCCTTCAACAAACCATCTATAATAGTCGGCTAAACCCAGGAAACTCTTGATATCTGATGGAGAGATGGGTCTAGGATAGTTTCGTACTGCTCTAATTTTTTGAGTGTCAACTCGGATGCTATCACTAGAAAATATATGACTAAGGAAGGCTACTGACCTCAACCAAAATTTACACTTACTGAACTTAGCAAATAGATGATGATCTCTAAGGGTCTACAACATAATTTTTAGATGATTTCATGATAATTCTTACTATGGTAGTAAACTAAGATGTTAATTATAAAGACTATGACAAACATATCCAAGTACTATTTAAACACTCTGTTCATCAAGTCCATGAATGTTGCAGGGGAATTTTTTAGTTTGAAAGACATAATCAGGAATTCCAAGTGACCACACCGAGTTCTGAAAGCTATTTTTGAGATATCATATTCTCTGACTCTAAGCTGATAATAGCCGATCTGAGGTCTATCTTAGAAAAATAATTGGCACCTTAAAGTTGGTCAAATAAGTAATTAATTCTAGGAAAGAGATACTTATTCTTGATTCTGACTTTTTTTAACTGACGGTAATTGATGTATATTCTGAGAGAACCATCTTTCTTACGTACAAAAAATCCAAGAGCGCCCTATGGGGAAATGCTAGGTCTAATAAAATCCCTATCTAAGAGATTATTCAACTGCTCTTTTAGTTCCTTAATCTTAGCTAGAGTCATTCTATGCAGTGGAATTGAGATAGGTTGGGTATCTAAAAGGAGATCTATTTTGAACTCTATAGGTTGGGAGGAACTTTGGGAAAATCCTTTGGGAATACATCCAGAAATTCTTTTACTATAGAAGCTGACTCAAGAATCAGAGTTTTATAATTGAAGTCCTTGACTCGAATGAGGTGGTAAATACACCTCTTGGATATCATCTTTCCTTTCTTAAGATAAAAACAAACTGACCATTAGGCACTAAAGTACTACCTCTCTATTAAATAATTAGTTCCTTAGGAAACTAAAACTGAATAACTCTATTACTAATCAATGAGACATAGCATTAGTGGAGCAAATCCATGTTGAGTATGACACCAAAAATTAGTCATCCCTAATTCCACAAGATCAATTGAAGTAACATTCTGAGATACTGTGATTAGGCCATTTTTATATATCCGTCTTGCTATAATTGATTTACCCACGAAGGTAGACACTGAGAATAGCTCTACTAAAGTGTTGAGACTGACACAAAAGTTGAAATATAATAAGGATTCATGAAAGAAAGTGAATCTTTGGGGTTTAACAAGACATAAACATACAAATGGAAAACTTGCAATGTACCTGTAACCACATTAGGATAACTTTCCTACTCCTAGCGAGTTTGGAAGGAATATAACCTATTCTCGTGTTGACCACTGGTGGAACTAGAAGTGGCACTCTACAGATTCGGGTGACCTGATGGTGCTGCTGAGGAGTTTGTCTGGCCCTGCTGATGATCATTTCTTTCCTTCCACACACCTACAGGAAACCCCTAATCTTGTGGCCTGTCTTTCCACCTCCAAAACAAACATTACTGCTAGCTCCACACTCACTCTGATGATTCTTACCACACTTTATATAAAGTATATTAGTATGACTATTGTTCACACTACCTGGGACTTAGAGCCTGGCGCTCTATCTTGACTGTCTTTCTTAAACTTAGGCACTGGTGCACTAGCGGTAGATGGAGCTGGAGCTAAAAATTTCTGGTGAAACTAAGAACAGTTACCACCTTTTGACCTTGGCTGAGAAAAGTTAAAGCTACCAATTCTAACCCTTTTATTGTCTTTCTTTCTCCTTAATTTTCTCCTTCTCAATCTTCTAATCATGAACCATAAGTCTAGATAGGTCTATCTTCTTAATTAATATGGTTGTCCGACACTTCTTGAAGACACTATCAAATACACCAGATATGAACTTACTCATCCTGGACACATTGTCATCCACCATGGTAGGAGCATACCTCACCAACTGAATGAACTTGAGTGAGTACTCCTTCACGCTAATACTATCCTGCTTTAAGTTTATGAACTCTTGAACCTTAGCTTCCCTCAACTCTAGTAGGAAAAACCTGTCTTAGAAAGTTGTCGCAAACTCCTCCCACTCTACAGGCCCTGCTTCAACACCCCTATCTTCTTTCAACTGCTTAACCTAGGTGTGAACTACACCTTGTAATAATACGCACCAAGTCTGCACTCTCACTTAAAGTGACACCATGATATGTATTACTTTATGCACTATGTCCAGAAACTTTTGTAGATCCTTCTCATACTTGGATCTAGAAGACAAAGGGGGATTTATTCGAGTGAAATCCCTAATCCGAGCTGCAAATATATTTTTCACTGTATTAGATGGAGCAACAACCTGCAGGTTGTTCTGAGCAGCTACAGAATGGGCTAAGGTCGTGAAAGAGGCCCTAAACTTGGCATGAGAGACATGATTATTTAGGGGATCTTCTTAAATAGGTGGGGTGTAGGATGATCCCCGTTCCTCCTTCCATTGTTCCTTCTGGGAGGCATTGTTTGTACACAGAATAAAGGTTGATTTAGAAAAAGGAATTCAATAGAGCTCATGCTCTTTCGCACGATATGTATACTGAAAAAGAGAAACTTTCCTAAAACATCTTATAGACTCTTGTCCATAAGTGTGGCACGCTTCAGACCCATGCACAAGACTCTACTCAACGTGGCTTTCAGACTTCCTAGGATACTCTAAAATCTTAGGATCTGATACCAATTTTTGTCATGACCCAAAGCTACCCCCTGGTCGTAAAAATGGTGCTTATGGCCACAAGTGACCGTAAGCTAACTCGTGAGCTTATACCTTTTGTGAGCACTAAATAGTATAATAATAGAACCACATATGTGAAATATAAACTTATAAGGTGTTATAATTTGAAACGCTGAAATATAATATGAAATAAATATATAGACTAAAATTAAATATATGTCCACCTATTTGTAACAACTGATAAATACTGAAAACTCACAGCGTAAAAGCCTCTAGATATCATGAGGAGTTGATAGGACAAACCCCTAACTAACTCCGAAGACTGAACATAAGGTAATACTGAAATAACTATAAAAGCATATCATGTTCTCGATGGAAGAGGACTCACCACTACTACTGTTGGGTAATGCTGAACTGCCTAAGAACGGTCGGGAAACTGAGTGTCTTATCCTATGTTATAAGAAAACATAGCACAAAAGAAGAGTATGTGATCTGTACTTTGAATGTACTAGTACGTGAGATAAGGACTAATTGAAATACATAAGATAACTGAACATGGATGCACAAACATGTAAAATCTGGGAATGCAAGACCAAGTATAAACATGTACTGAAGTAATATGTAATATGAAAGACAGAAATTTGTACAACTAAACAACTGAAATATGTATACTTGGTCAAGAAAACCTCAACTAATTTATTCTGAAACTATACTGAGACTGTGAAATCTAGCTATAACCGATATGCTAAAATCGGAGCTATCGGGGCCCAACCTGTAACCCTAATTGAAAAGGTGCTGGTACCTTGCTAAATGTACCAACACATGACTAATAATGTGGATCCACAAGGCTAATGTCCCAAAGGATAAGGGTGTTATGCCTAGCTGATTGGGGACTCCTCAAAATCTATGGTGGCGCTATAGGTCTGGAACCTAAGGACTGCTACTAGTGCCTCATACCTAACTGATGGGGGATATGTCATCCCTACTTTCACTTGGTGTTAAGTGTTACCCCCTACTAAGTGACATTGGTGTTATAGTCGTTTAACATGGCATGGTTGTACTTGTAAGTGCTCAGCATGAACATGATGTTCTAAAAATGATAACAAAACCATGGTTTGATTGACTTTCACTTGAAAATAGAAATATGTAAAACACATAGGTATCGGGTGTTCATAACCTGCCAATATTGAATGATCATAAAAATATGATAATAATTCTTAAAATAGCGGTATGGAATTATAGTTCAAAGACCCAAAACATAAGACATTATAATAAATAAGTGAGAAATATGAATTTGAACATGGGAATGTGTTAAACATGAGAGGACAACATATTTACATGGTTTAATACATAATTTAATGGTGTAGCATGAAATCACTTGAAAATGACATAGGTAATAAAATTTAAAGCATGAAATAACCTAACTTACATGGGAAAAAATATTGACATGGCTTGAATTCAATCCTCTAAGAAGACATAAATTAAATTCATGATTTACATAAATAATTTCATAAAAGAAGATTAAAAATTCATACTTGAATAAAAAAGGGATTTTGGGACTCAATGGGTTGAAGGAACCCATTGATCAATACCCCACATACCTTAAATTACTTAACTTAAGAAAAGGGCTTCAATTTGATACTTGAAACATATTCTTGAAGAAGAAACCCTATATGGTTGTTCTTGAGTATGGGAGAGAAAGTAGCATGTTAAGTGTTTGAGACTTAGGGAAAAATAAGCTGATTTGAGGGATATAAGTTGTGGTTAGAAGCTATAAGAAGAGAAAAAGACTAAAAATCCCTTTAACAGAACATTAAAGGATTTGTCGTCAGTCTATATGAGTCGACTATACGACTCGCATGATAGGGTACGACTGGACTCTTAACACGTAAGCATGGCAGAATTGAAATGATATTCACTGGAGATCATACAAGTAACACCTTACGACTTGTATCATAACATATGACTAGTATCATCTTCTAGTAATTTGAATAAAATTTTATGGAATCTACACTGCTGAACTTACGAGTCCGGTTCATACGACTCGTAACATCTCATACGACTAGTATTCACCCTCTTGTAACCTGGCCAGAATTCACCTCACCACATACTGACTCAAATACAACTTACCATATATGACTCATCTGATCTTCTTATGACTCCAAGGGTTGAGTCGTGCCTTGAGCAAAATGTCACCCATTACACATTTCCATGGATATGACTACAACATACGACTCGTATGTTGTGTGTATGACTTAGCGTCAAGAGTTATATGTTGGATACTGACTTTAAAATATGGGGTATTGCATCTCTTCTCCAGCATGACGACTTACAAATAAAGGGGCCCTAGGGGGTTCTAGAGTACCCACATATGCCAACCTAATCTCGATCTGAGTTTCCAATAATCATCATTCTCTTTTCTTCACTCTGTCCAGTACCAGAGAGATGTATATATAAATGTATATATGTATGTATGTATATATATATATATAAATGAACTCAAATCATGGATAAAAGAGTTTAAGTCCATTTTTGGGGTAAACTCCGGGATTAAATCATCACAAAAATATAGAAAGGGTTGGAATCTCTCTCGAGCGAAGTAAATAATAATAGAAGAGCTATAAATCATAATCTATTTTGGTCAAACATCTAAAACATCACTTTTAGTCTCAAAAGCCTATAAATCATTCATTAAGGTGGTACAATTCCCGTTATGAAAGAAACTATTTTAAAAAGTAAAAAGTAGGATAAAATCCCATTATGGGAAAATAGTGGTTAATCCATATTTTTAGTCAGAATCATACCCTTAAGTGATCATGAATCTACCAAATCTATGCATGCCATCACTAGTATCCAAACAATACCATTATAAGCATCTAAGCGCTACTAAACTAAAACATGACCCTTTACAAGGATAAATCACTCAATCGGAATCCAACTAACATCATAATCACTGCCTTGGGCCCAATTGTACATAACCAACATAATCATATAATAATCTGAGAAACAATCATTATCCACTGAGTCAAGTAGTAAACCTTATACTAAAGGGTTATTAGCCTCAACTATGCCTAGCATGCTAGAAACCTAAGGTAATAGGATTCTAGAAACATAATAAGTATTTCACCTTAAGGGTCGATCCACACTTCTAATCCCCAAACTCATAATTTAGGCTAAGTGACGGTTTTTTACCCAACATCACATCCTAAAACCCCAATCTAACATACAATATACATAATACATTATCTCATGAAGAAGAGTATATTGAAGCCTGCCTCGATGTCGAATCGCAATTCCTTATAACATCCACAAATCATCTAATAATGCTTCATGATATCAAAATGTCGCCACATTATCAAAAATAGTAATCTATATTTTGTTAGGAGTAAAATAAGACCAGTAATTCTACATTAAGGATCGGGTCAAGAATGGGCCCATGGGCCCCGCAAATGGAATCCAAAATTAAATCAATCATAAGGTCCCTCTAAGGATAAGGAATGTGTGCTCGAAAGTTGAGCAAAAATGTAGCACAAATCTGGTCTCAACCCTTACAGTTTAGGAACTTAAGACCTAATTTCTAAGAATTTACCATGAATTAGGATGGAAATTGAAGTAAAAATTAATGAAAAATGACCAAGGAATGTTAGGATAGCTTACCTTAGCGTAAATGGATGATTTCTCAAATTTTCCTCTCTTTGAGCACTCAACTTGGTGTGAAGATGATGTAAAATTAGAAGAAAAAAAGGATAAGAAGACACTTGGTGTTGCTTAAGTGGCCATCCAATCGCTTAAGCGACAACTACTTAAGCGGCTCCTCGATCGTTTAAGCGATCTAGCATAACAGACGCGAGCATTACTTAAGTGATGCCCAGGTTGCTTAAGCTGCGGACATTGATCGCTTAAGCGGATATTTCCAAGTTAGTGACCTTATGTAGCGTAAACAAATACTGCTTAAGCGGCTGCATTAGCAACCTGATGCATCAAATTTTCTAAGTCCAAAATAGATTACGAACAGGTGCTCGGAATCCGTTTGGAACCCCATGTGTGCAAACAGACTATGTTACCATACCAAATTCAACATTCTGGACTCAATAGAACCATTAGAACTTCCATCCCATATCATTTTGATGAAATCTGGGGCCTACACCTATAGTTTTATTTTTTATTTAATTTGTTGTATAGCCCAAAACAAATTTGAAAGCCTCGGGACCTGAACCAAAGGTACCCCTAGCCTAAAATCAATATCTCGGAGTTAATGGCACTATTAAAATTTTCATCTGACATCATCTCTTGGTGTTTTTTCCAAGATCAAATCCTAAACAACGAAAGCTCTAAAATAAGGAAATAATCCTCACACTCAAACGAACTACCCGATAATTAAACCGATAGTTTTATCAAGTCATAAATGACCTGTAGCCACTGTGGAAAGGCTCAAAATGTCAAAAATGTATGTAAATTTAGGGAATGATCTAGAGTGTCATTATTCCATCTATCAACAATTCAGCTTCGGGATGTAAATTTGCTTTAAGTTGCTTAGTACACTTTCTTAATTCCTTCTCCTTAATTAGGAACAGAGTATTTTACTCTCCCTGTGAGTACAGGATTATCTACTTAAGAGATAGGATAATTTGAAATAGATATAAGGAAATATTATAATCATTCGAACACCCAAAAAATCCAAAAAAATTTACCACCTACAAATACTTATGGTAGAATGTAGTTACTTCTCGTGCAGCACGATTAGCTCTGCACGACTCCTCTACTTGTGGCCTCATCTGCTCAATCATGTTAGATGTAGATTATATTCCCCTAGGATAGTCACTAATATTTGATTTTGATCTCAAACGATTCTGATATTCACACTTGCCAATAAATTTCTCCATGCCCATAAAGAAATATAATTGGATTATTTATATTGACAATTAATTAGAACACTTAGTTAAGAATATGAAGAAGAAGAAGAGTTCATCATCCTCTTATAAAATGATGTCAAAGTCCACCCTTTTCAGGTCTCAAAGTTAAGGATGTTCATTGGGAACCTCTTGAAATTTCTTAGATAACTCAAAAGACACTAGCTTAAGCTTATTTAGAATTCTAGACTAGCTCTAGTGCTTGTGAGCATAAAAAAAAGAATTAGAACATAGCACACCTAGTAACGACTAAAATTCAAACATATAACAAGATAGAAAGATGATAAAATCAAGGATGACTAAGAGTGTCAACATAATACCCAATCCACAGTAATATCTACAAAGCCTCTACAAATCTTAAAATAATCTAGGTCGGGACATGCCCCCAACTCTGACAATGACAATGACAATGACAATGATAATGCTAATGTGAACTCTTCAATTCTAGTTTATGAATGAAAATTGATGAAATGACCAAGTCTTTCTGAGAATGGAAGATCACCACTATACCATCAATGACCAACAAACCAAGTTGATCTATCTAACATTGTGCAAAAAAAGTATAAGTATCTCTGGTGCCTGCATCGCGTAGGGATACAATGTACGGAGATGGTTAGTGAGTTGAGCACTAGCATAAAACTCAAGGATACGGGAAAATATGATGCCAAGTTATATCCATTTCAAACCCATTATACATGTTCACATACATGCTACATATATAATATAGATGCTCAGGTAGGAAACAAGGTTTATCATGATAGTAAAATACTATCTTGGCCTATGTAGATTAACCGTCAAAAACAGGCGCCCACGGGCTATATGGGTTCAGCTCCCCCTGCTGAAAGGGCCAGTGCTCATTGGTCGCATGAACCAAAGGTATCACGGAAGATCAGGGAATGACCCAACCCCACATCAATCAAAGATACAATTATATGTCAATAGTGTGAATTGTGCACACGATCATCAAGACCATATCTCATGTCAGCAAATATGAGTTCCAGTATAAGTCATCCAAGACCCACACCTTCACGACTTAGCTACATAACCCCCATTAAGCTTATTTTAAAACAAGTTTCACATAAGCCAGTTATTAACTAAAGAATCAATTGTTAAGGCACACCATGGGTATCGTCACACCCTTACACTTGCAAGATTATATCTATGTCATTACAATTCTCTTTAACCAAGGGGGATGCCTCGACCCTCTTTGTTAATTAAATCAAGAATAAACAATAAGGCCTTCAAAATCCATGTTCATTATTTAACCATTTATTCAATGCAATAATATAGGTGAGTAAGTCAAATGATGGGACAATTTCACAACTCAAATTCATTTACACAAGTGGGTTAAGGGAACACAATTATTCAAAACCAATTTCTAAGTTTAAAATATTAATTTGGGGGAGTACCTTAACCCAGTACCAAAATACTACACCTATGTATTCCATTAGTTCAAAACATCAATTTCAAAGCATTAGTAACTTATCAAAACCATGGAAAAACAATCAAAGGACCAATCATTCCAAAACCCTCAACCATATCAAAACCCACATTTAAATCCATACAATTAAACTATTTAAAATAATTGTCTTCATGAAATAAGAGTTGAGAAAGAGTAACATGCCTGAAATAACAAGATTTATAGAGAGAAATCAACCTTTAAGCCCTTATATGACCAACTTCTTGGAAACCCTAAGTATCTTGACCTTGGAGAATTTAGAGAGTTTGAGAGAGTGCTCTGAGGGTTAAAGTATTGAAAATAATGTCCCAATGGTGTTTTATGATCATGTGTATTAAGTGGGTAAAGAGAGAAATATTCAAAATGCTCTTAATTAAAAAGCTAAAAAATCATCGTCAGTAACTATGGTTCACTATACGACTCGTAAGGACTCGCTATGGCTCGTCACCATGAGTTGTCGTTTGGACAGTAGCCGAGGGACCCCTTTCTGTTAACCCTATGACTCATATCTTATGACTCTTTAAGAGATGTTACGACTCTCGGAATCCAAGTCGTAGTCAAGATAGAATACTTTGAGCATCACTTTGGTTTGGCTACGGATGGGACTTACGACCCATTTTGAGTCTTTACGACTCGTAACTTCTTAATCATAGCCATACCAAAAACTCTAGGCCAACATACTGGCCAGGCTATGACTGGGTCCATAAGACCCATAATGACATATAACTACTCGTTAGGAGAGTCTTAGTCTGGGTAGTGAGGTTAAAAACTCAGAAATTTTCTAGGGAACAAAATTCGGGGTGTTTCATTCACAGTGTTCAAAAAGTCATAATATGATATTTCCATGGACGTTATCTTAGGTAAGGAACAACTACTTTCAAACAGTTAAGAGAAACTGAAGCTGAAATATATAGGTGCGCCAACTGAGGGCAGTGGAACAAAAAGAATTCAATAATTTTTAGTTTCGAGTGTTATGCGGATATTAAGAAATAAGAAAGATTTGAGAGTAGGCGGTGTTTTCAGAAACTTAACCTCACCATAAAAGTAAAACATCTTCTGCACATGGGGGATGTTATAATTACTCAAGAATCCATTATTTTTCTCCTCACCTGCCGTCATGTCCAGTTCAAACATTTTGACCTACTTTTCCATTGTAAAATTAATCAAGCCATCAATACCATGGTCAACTTTGACTTGTCTTTCTCCTTCATAATCAGTATCCATGTTGGGGGGTATTAATCAATTCTTTAATATACAAAGCCAACTTTAAACTGCTCAAGAGATTTACCCTGATGTAATTTCAAGACTTGATTCGCCAAATTTATGAACTTTTCTGCCGCTGCAAACTTCTTTGTGTCTTCATTATAAAATTGAATAATGCAGGTTGTATACTTCCATCATTATGTCCATCGCCTTGCGAGAATACATGTGTTTGCTGCCTTGTGGAAGCTTAGACAGGAAAGAACCCAAATTAGCAACTCATCAGGCAATTGTTCTATCCTATTTTTCTTATGGTGTTTAATATAGCAAGTAAGAAACATTACATCGTCCATCTTACCTTTTTGATAATTAAATCCATATTTACCTTTTTAATTGATAAGGGCATCACATCATCCATTTAATTTAGTTCTTGAAGATGTGTTAACACCCATAGAGAAAAAGAAAAGAAAATATGACCCATATATCTAGAAAAGTGCAAGTCCAATCAACATTTTTAAGGTCATTCACATTTTAATATTGAAATAGATTAATATGGATCATCAATAAAATGGAAATATTACTCCTATTAAATTATTGCTCAAGGTCAACATTTCGTTAGAGGTCAATTTTTCACTATTTGGTAATGTAATCCAAGTTAGTAGGATCAATAGCTGCACTCATTTACACTATAACATGGTTTAGACGACAAGATATACCTACAGAATTCTATGTCCTCCAAATTCTGTAGAAATTTGATAACATGATAGATACTTCTTTAAGAATTGACATTTGTAGCACAAGTGCCACGAGTGGTATATATGCTAAAATATGCACCAAGTTCCATTAGAATCAACTTTTCCACTTTGTATTTTTATTGGTAAGATTCAACAACACCTAGCTTACAAAACATATCAAAATTAATACATCTCTTGGGGAAGAGTTGAAATCTTCTACTTGCATATTATTTGTTGGTTTTGTTTATCCATATATGCCACTTTTCTAAGGACGGCCTACCTTAAGAGTATGTAGGGGCTCCTACAAACTTGTGGCTCGGTTATCGAGGATAGAAAATAGTTGTAGCAATAAAAAAAATTCATAAAGCAAGAGGAGTCAAAGGTATTTTTAAGGTAACTATTAATTGGTAAGAGTATCCGAGTTCGCACGAGTAAAACTTATTTATAGGAGAGATAAATTTTGTTGATGGAAAAGTGAATCAATAATTATGAATTATAAGGGAATCAACAGTGATAACAACAATAATCTCTAAAAAATGCCTAACATATTGAAAAAATGTTTTGCTTATGAACCAAAAGTTCTGTTTGTTCTTCGGAAGAAATATACAAAAGCAATCATAACAGATCAAGAAACTCTATCTTGGGAGAATGTAGAAGTTATTTTTTCTAGTTCTACAAGCAAAATGAGAAAGATATAACAGTTCATTTAGATTTAAGGAACACAGGATCTTCAATAAGAAAGTTGTTTTGAGAGTTCATTCATACTCAATTCGACTATTTCGGAATTACCATTATAGACATTTAATTCAGTACTTTTTATATTTTGTGTGAAAAATCCATAAGGGACGAAGTACCAATGTTCATGTGAGAATGCAGAAAATTAATAGTACTAATTGCACAAGCATAAACAAAGTGAGATGTCGGTAATGATTTAAGTATAGTAAAAAAGCATTAGAATGTCACTATGAAAGTTCATTATCAGTTAGACTGGTAAACATTAAATATATAGATGTGTCAACATATAAAAATAGCACGCTAGTATGAGTGGAAAATTAAAAGTTATAAACTTACAAATCGTTTACAGGAAAGACCAATTTTACTGACAAAAAATCAATTTCGTAATTGTGAATTATAAGAGAAGCAACACTGATATAGCTATAATATGAGGGGAAAATCAAATATGTGAAGAAGAAGTTTGGATTTGTAAGGAAGAAAATGACATACATAGGTAGAACAAAGAAGTAGTGTTCCAAACTTACCATGATAGACATTTAATTTAATTTTGTAAGAGTGGAATATCCATAAAGGGGAAAGTATTAATGCTCGTGTGAGAATGGAAAAAAATAATTGTACTAAATATGAGACGTTGGCAGCAGATTAAGTAGAACGTAGAAACTTTGGGTAGAAAGTGATCGTAAATTTTAATCATCAGTTCAACTAGTAAACAATAAACTATATAGATGTGTCAACAGATATAAATCACACGATAGTAGAAAGTATAAAGTTAATAGGTGTACACTTACAAATAGTTTATGGTGGAGACAAATTTTACCGAGGGATCAATTTTGTACAGTAAATTGCAGTGGAAGGATCAATAATACTAAAATTAATTTACAGAAAAAAGGAAAGCTAAGCAAACCAAAGAAGATATTTTGAATTTTAGGGGGAGAATGTTAGTCTCCTAAGTTTATGTTTTAATAATGACAAACTAACAAGTGTATCTTTGCAGCTGCTAATAATAAAAAGATAAAGGAAGTCGACTTCAGAAATAGGACATTGAGAATGAAAGGACATTCACGTATCCAAGGAAAATCAATCACAACAAGAACAAATGAAAGGAGAATCTCAGCTCCAAATGTCATGAAAAATCATCTCAAAATATTGGAAGATATGCAAAATCATGACATGAATAATGGAACCGTAAAATAAGTCAAGAAGATCAATAAAATATCATTGAAATAGAAGAAGGATCACAATCCCAAATGCAAGGCAGATCACATCAATAAGGAAGAAAAGATCACAAGCACATTTGGAAAGAAATCAATCTCTACAAAACCAAAAATAAAATAGATCATGGACATATCTAATATGGACATGATCCAAAGTCATATATGGACATATCTGATCTGGACATATCATACAACTATATTCCTTGATCAAGAAATCAATTTACATCCTTGACTAAGAAAAAATCTCTTGGGTTTTCTTACGAATAGTAGTAGACAAAGACTATAAAAGATGAAGACCGAAGATAGACACTTTTCACGTAATTTCTAGGAGAAAATTCAAAGTGTCTCATTCTTAGTCTTACAAAGCTCTGTAACATTAGTTTACAATTGTTATATAAAGAGTAGAATCGAGTCAACTTTGTGACATCAGCTGAAGCTATGTCACGAGATCTGAAGAGAAAAATAAGTCTTTAGAACTTGTTTTCTATCATTGTACTTGAGCCAATCTTTCAACGATCTAAGGAAACTTTGAAATCCAAAGGGACTGGACGTAGGCACTACATTGTTGTGCCAAACCAGGATAAATCTTTGTGTCATTACTTTACTTTTTTTTTACTTTCTTGCTTAACTATTTTGAACTTAATCTGTTTGTGAAGTGTTCTAATTTGCAAGCGAGTTGATTGTAAAGGGTCAATAGTCGAATCACAAAAGAAAATTTCAATTCACCCCCTTTTAAATTTTAATTGGTATCAGAGCAGGTCTCACAGATAGAATTTCTTAACCGCAAGTAAGCAAAGGTCAAATCACCAATTATCAGATTCCCATTGATCTTCTTTAGGATGGTCAGTCCTCTATAAGACCACTATACTTTAATGGACAACATTACTCTTACTGGAAGAATAGGTTCAGGATCTTTATCTAATCAAATGACTTCCAAGCCTAGGTTGTCATCAAGAAAGGTCCAAAACTGATTCTAGGACTCAAGGAGAAGTCAAAGGACAAAGATAAATAATCTAGCAATTCTGACATAAACGACCTTGAAAATTTCAAGGTCACTAAAGAATAACAAGCGGTAATTAAAACTAACGTATCTTCTATAAGTTTACTTTTGTGTGCAGTTAGTGGAGAAGAATACGACAAGATTTCAATTTGTGAAACAACAAAAGGAGTGTGGGACAAACTGAAGATTGCCTATGAAGGAACCACTAAAGTCAAGTAATCAAAAATTATTGTTCTTGTCAGTGGATACGAGTTATTCAAAATGGCGGAGAATAAGGATATTGAAACAATGTTTGCTAGATTCAATAAAATCATATGCGAACTAAAATCACTGGGGATAATTTATCCTCACAGCTTCCAAGTCCAGAAGCTGGTTTGAAGTCTCCCAAAGACTTGGGAAATCAAGGCTTCCATTCTAGAAGTTGGAGATCTTCATAACATGACATATGATGAACTGTGAGGTAACCTTATCGCATATGAGAAAAATTATATCAACAAGTTTCACAAGAATGAAAAGAAGGAACCAGTAGCCTTAAATGCTACTCCAACTAGTGAGGAGGATATTTTGGAAGATATTAATATCGAAGGAATGGCCCTCATCAACCGTGATGTAAGGCGAATCATGAGACAAAGATAGCAAAGATCTTTAAGAGGTAAAAATAATGATTCCCTCAGAAATGATGAGCGTTGTTACTACTGTGGAAAGCCTGATCACTTCAAACAGAATTGTCCAGAACTGAAAAGAAGAACATCCAGGAATAATCAAAACTTTAGAGCCTGGAGTGATGAATATGAAATAAAAGAAGAAGTAAAAGCCGCAAATATGTGTTTCATGGCAATAGATGAATCCAGCAAGGTAAGACTACACAATTGCCATAATTGTAATACTCTCAAAATCTAACTTTAATATGATTACTAGCAAACTTCAAAAAGTTATATACGAGTATAACAAACTCTCCCAAGAGAATAAAATTTGCGAAGCTGAATTTAAACAAAAACTCGAAGAGGAATGCTGAAATTGGCAAATAGAAATTGAAGCATGTCAAATTGAAATTGATCTACTTCATAAAGAGCTTAATGATACAAAAATAAAATTAAACAATTTTAAGGAATTCCAAGCCATAGTTTCGTAAGATCAAACTCTTTTAAAAACTATTTGAGTTCCTCATCAAGATCGTTTAAATCCGCAAAGAACTATTTATCTTATCAAGGGCCCGTTTATTTTATCTGTGGACAGAGAGAGAACAAATCCTATAGTTGTAGAAATAAGCCTAAAAGTGTGTGGGTCTAGAAGCCTAAAGAAAGTACATATAACCCAAAAGGACCCAAGACTGCTTGGGTACCTAAATGAAATTAATTTTCTTATTTTGAAGGAATAGGTCCACAAAATCTATAGAAAAAGAATATGGGTCATTGACAATGGATGTTCCAGACATATACAGGAAAAAAAGATATCTTTTCATCCCTAATTAAAGTAGATAGGGGATCAATCAGATTCAGTGACAATGCTAGAGGCAATGTCATTAGAGTCGGCTCAGTGAGACACAACTCCTCATGAAAATTCACCAAAGTATACCTAGTAGACGAGCTCAAACACAACCTTATCAGCATCAATCAACTATGTGATGCTGGATTTAGAGTCCTCTTCAAAGCTGAAAGTTGCTCTATCAAACATGACAAAAGAAATATCTCCCTTTATTGGTGAACATATTGATAAATTTATGTTTTAAATAATCCCAATTTTTTCACCTTAACCTGACTCACTGTGCAAGACAATGATACTTGATTGTGGCACAGGAAGCTCGGGCATGCTAGTATGCACATTATTGAGAAATTATCTAGGCTTGATTTAGTGAAAGGTATGCCAAAACTCAAGTTTGAAAAGGATCACATCTATGATGCCTACCAACTGGGTAAATATACCAGAACATCTTAAAAGCCAAGGACATTGTCTCTATTACTAGGCCTCTCCAAACAATCCATATGGATCTGTTTAGTCCCACCAAGATAGCAAGCATTGATGGAGAAAGATATGTTTTTATCATAGTTATGATTACTCACGATTTACTTAGGTTATGTTTCTTGCACATAAATACAAAGCTTTCACAAACTTTAAGATTTTTTGTAGAAAAATACATAGAGAAGTTGGGCACCTCATCACTTACATTCCCACTGATCATGGAGGTGAATTTGAACATAAGGCGCTTGAAGAGTATTATTCTCAAAATGGATACTCTCAGAACTTCTCTTCACCGTGATCTCCTTAGTAAAATGGTGTAGTAGAACAGAAGAATCGGTTCCTATAGAAAACTACTAGGACAATGTTGTTAGAACATAATCTCCCAGATAAGTTTTGGGTAGAACTAGTTAGTATAGCATGTCATATCATCAACAGGTATCTGATTAGACTTATTTTGAAGAAAACACCTTATGAACTTTGGAGAGGAAAGAAGACCAACATCGGTTATTTTTATTCCTTCGGTTATAAATGCTTTATTCATAATAATGGTAAGATTACCCTAGGAAAATTTGATCCACGAAGTGACAAAGGTATTTTCCTTGGGTACTCTCCCACTAGTCGTGTTTACAGGGATTTTAATAAAAAAACTCAATGTGTTAAAGAATCTATGCACATTGTTTTTAATGAATCTAACCACCTCCCTACAAGTATAAATGTTGATGAAGAATACGTGAGTAGTATATAGACTAGAGAAAATCATAGCATAACACCAGAGCCCTCCCAAGACAAGTCGACTACACCCTCGATAGAGTTGACTACCATAGCAGAAACAGTGAAGTCAAATATTCCAAAAGAATGGAATAGTAATACCATCCATCCAAATAAACTCATCATCGGAAATCTAGAAGATAGAGTGCAAACCACAGCGTCATTAAGGAAAAAAGCATTTGTTTCCCTTGTGTCCCAAATCAAACCAAAAAAAACTGATGAAGCTATCAATAATGAATCATGGGTTGAAGCTATGAAGGAAGAACTAGAACAATATGAACAAAATCATGTTTGGAATCTAGTTGAAAGACTAAGTAATTGCTCAATAATTAGAACTAGATGGGTATACAGAAATAAGGTAAAGTTATTAGAAATAAAGCCAGGCTCGTAGCTCAAGGCTACTCTCAGCAGAAAGGTATTGATTATGATGGGACCTTTTCCCCCTTGTCAAGGTTAGAGTTAATATGAAACTTATTAGCTTTTGCCGCGTTCAAATATTTTAAGTTATATCAAATGGACGTAAAAAGTTCTTTCTTAAATGGGTTTATTCATGAGGAATTTTTTGTAAAACAACCCCCTGTATTTAAAGATCCTTCATTTTCAAATCATGTTTTCAAGTTATCAAAAGTACTCTACGGCCTCAAACAAACTCCAAAAACTTGGTATGAGAGACTGAGTACTCTTCTACTAAAAAATAATTTTCAAAGGGGTAAAATAGACACAACTTTGTTCATTTAAAATCTTGATTTAAATCTCCTCACTGTGCAAATTTACGTTGATGATATCATATTTGATAGTTTTGACATCTCCATGTATGAGAATTTTTCTAATTTGATGAAAGGAGAATTCGAAATAAGTCTTATGGGTGAGCTCACATTCTTTCTGGGGCTACAAATCAAACTAACTCCCAAGGGCACCTTCATCAGTCAAGCCAAATACATAAAAGAACTCATCAAAAAGTTCGGCATGGAAAAGGGAAAGGCCAATGGAATAGCCATGAGCCCATCCATAAGCATTGATTCAGACTTGGCTGGAAAAGTCATTGATGAAAAGATGTACCATGGAATGATTAGATCTCTACTCTACTTAACTTCAAGTCAGTCAGATATTATGTTTAGTGTGTGTAAATGTGCTAGATTCCAATTAAATCTTAAGGAATCTTATCTCTTTGCAGTTAAACGAGTCATCCGATATCTAATAGGAACTCAAGACCTTGTTCTATGGTATCCATGCTCCTCACACTTTTATTTAATTAGATATTTAGATGTTGATTTTGCAATAGACAAGAGTGGCAGGAAGAGCACTAGTGGAACATGTCAAATTCTTGGTGATGCTCTTATTTTATGGCATAGCAATAAACAAACTTCCATTGCTTTCTTGATCACAAAAGCTGAATACATAGCTGTCAAAAGTTGTGGGACTCAAGTCCTATGGATTATGCATCAGTTTCTTGACTTTGATTTATCTTTTAAATCTGTTCTTATTATGTGTGATAACATCAGTGCCATAAACATATCTAAGTATATCGTGCATTACTTTAGGGCTAAACATATTATTATCAAACATCATTTCATTCGAGACCATGTCAAAAATGATGACTTTTGCCTAAAATTTGTTGACTCCGAAAATCAACTAGCAGATATCTTTAGAAAACCTCAACTAGAAGAAAGATTTTGCTCTCTACGAAAAAGGCTTGGTATTCTTTGCATTCATGATATTTAAAAAAACCTTTCTACTTTATCTTTTTGGGCATTCCTCTATCTGCATATTTCCTGTGTATTAGTTTTTTTTACTATGTCAAAGGAGGAGAAAGGCAGGAATATCAGAGTAGCCTAGTAGACTACGAGTCAGGAGGAGCAAGCTGACAAATAGGAAAGTCAACTGATGTTTACTCTTGTTGTAATTATCAAAAAGTGGGAGGTTGTTAGTCTCCTAAGTTTATGTTTTAATAATGACAAACTAAAAAGTGTATCTGTAAAGCTTCTAATAATAATGGAAAGATAAAGGAAGTCGGATCCAAAAATAGGAAGACATTAAGAATGGAAGGACATCCACATATCCAAGGAAAATCAATTACAACAAGAACAAATGAAAAGAGAATCTCAGCTCTAAATGTCATAGAAAATTATCTCAAAATATTTGAAGATATGAAAGATCACGACATGGCAAATGAAATCAAAAAATAATTCAAGAAATGGCAAGTATATCAATAAAATATCATGAAAATAGAAGAATGATTGTGCACATTTGTGAAGAAACCAATCTCCACAAAACCAAAAAGAAAAATGATCATGGACATATCTAATATGGACGTGATCCAAAGACATATATGGACATATCATACGGTTATATTCCTTAATCAAGGAATCAATTTACATCCTTGATAGAGAAGAAATCTCTTGGATTTTCTCTCGAAGAGTAGAAAACAAAGACTATAAAAGATGAAGACCAAAGACAGACACTTTTCACGCAACTTCAAGGAGAAAATTCAAAGTTTTTCATTTTTAGTCTTACAAAGCTCTTTAACTTTAGTTTACAATTGTTATATAAAGAGTAGGATCGAGTCAACTTTGTAACATCAACTGAAGTTGTGCCACAAGATCTGAAGAGCAAAATAAGTCTTCAGAACTTGTTTCCTATCATTGTACTCGAGCCAATCTTTCAACAATCTAAGGAAACTTTAAAATCCAAGGGGACTGGACCTAGGCACTACATTGGTATGCTGAACCAGGATAAATATTTGTGTCATTATTTTACTTTTTTTTTTTTTTACTTTATTGCTTAACTATTTTGAACTTAATCTGTTTGTGAAGTGTTCTATATGCAGGTGAGTCAACTGTGAAGGGTCAATAGTCAACTCACAGAAGAAAATTTCTATTCAGCACCCCTCTTGAATTTCAGAGAATGCCACACATAGAAAATAAAATATTTTATTTGATAAGGAGTAACTTTGAGTAAGCAGGAGTAACAGGGCATACCTGTTTTGTTCATGCAGAAGTTCGTGACAAATATACCAAAGAAATATGATTATGTCATAATAAGTTTCAGGGAAAGCATCACTCATACTACCACTAATCTCTGGTAAAAAATACATATTTCCCTTACACAGAAATTAGGGAGTTATGCGAACAGAGTCACATGATATTGCATATTTCAAATAGTGTAAAATATAAGTGTCAAATTTATATTGGTAGGTAGTAACTTTGGGCAAGGAGGAGTAGCAGGCAATACTTGTTTTCCTCACGTAGAAGTTGGAGAGTTGTGCAAACCGAGTCAATTGCGATTGCCTGTAGCGTAAAATATAAGTTACAGTTGTTTGTGATTTGATTGTGGATGGCGTCTGTACAACGTGTGATAGTTTAAGTGGTGTCTCTTCGTTAAGGACGTAATAGAGTGATGTTATAGGAAAAGTGGTTGTTTTTTTTAAATTAGGTTTTTTCATTGAGGAAAGGATACCCACTGGATGTTTTAAAAATAAATGGTCAGTGTTTGACTAATTTGTCACATTATGGACAGTCGGTCAAATTAATATTATGTAATAGCCATTGGGCTACTTTGTCCCTTTCTTGCATATACAGTTTTTATACCGAATTGATACAACACTTATACCATATTGATATACTTTTTCAAAAGAGATGAAATGTATGCATGCATATACAATCCCTATACCAAATTAATACAAAGCTTATACCATATTGATACACTTTTTCAAAAGAGAGAGAACCTACACATGCATATGCAGCCCCTATAACAAACTGATATAGTGTTTATACCACTTTGATACATTTTTTTTAAAAAAAATGTAGTAGTGAAATAAAAAATAAAAAGGCTGAATTTTCTTTTTCATAAGAAAAATGGACAATGTTTTTTTTTTTTTTTAAATGGAACAACAATTTTAAAAAAAAAAAATGGAGGAGGAGACGAAGCCTATAACGAAATGGCTAAAAGTAGGAATTAGTTTATTGGCTAATTGCAGGTAATTAGTTTTGAGTTGTTCATAAATTTATTTTTTAAAATAAATTTGATTAAAATTTTTTATATATTTTTATGATTATAAATCATCTTGTTAAGTGTAAACAAATGTTTGATAAATATTATTAATATTGATAAATTTTAAGTGGTATTGATTAAATGATTATAAAACCTTGTAAAGAAAATTAAGGTGAAAAATTAATTTCTGGATAATTCTTAACAAAAGTAAATGTTGATGTTTAAAAAATGGAAGCATGATTAAGGAGTTTGCCTTTTTCTTTTTTCTTTTTTTAAAACAATGTTGAAGGTGTCTCCAAGTTTGAAAAAAGATTTGTATTTTTTCCGCTCGAAAGACTTCCTATGCATTTTAAAATTAAATACACGTTCTAATGCAATTTTAATTTTTAAATATGTATTTCAACTATTTTTTTCGAATATGACATTTTTATTTTTTTATTTTTGAATTTCAAATGCAATTTTTAATTTTAGTCCATCTGGCTTTTTGGCCTGATCACCGCATGGTCAATCCCGACTACTCGTGTCTTTGGATTAAATTTAAGTTTTCATTTTCGATCATTCTTTAATTATTTTAAAAAAAAAAAGAAAAACTTGAACTTGAACGGTACATATTTGAGTAATTGCTATGGTATAGCTGATTTTTGTTATCATTAGAAATACCATGCTTTTCATCAGAGCTCTAGATAAACAAATATTTCAACCATTTCAATCGGTTTGTTTTGTTAGTTTTTTAATCTCTTAAAAAAATGTCATATTTTTTTTCTCTTTTGTAGCTTTTTTATTCTAATTTTTTTATGTGATATATTGAAAATCACGAGATTAAAAAATATTTTAATATATTTTACGTATTTTTAGTTTAAGATCATAAAATTTAAAAGTTTTCTTTACCTTTTAATATTTTGCATCAAGTTAAAACCAGACAAACAAGTTTAAATGTATGTAGCATGATTTCTCTAGTTACATCAACATTTAAACTTTCAAATAACTACTATTGGGTTCAAAATGGATAGGGCACTACACGGAAGCTATTAGTTACAAACTATGGTGACGATAGATCAAATGATAAATAAAACTATACTAAAAATATATGTTATTGATATTATTTGGTCAAGTGACCTACATATTATAAAAAATTAATATTAATAAAAAAACATGAAATTTATGGGAGAATAATTTCCGCATAAACAAGATTCTTTAAAAATAATATATGTTTGTGGTATGAGAAGAGTAATTTTCAATTTATAGAGGTTCAAACTTTTCATCCAAGAAAGAGGTTAGGTAAATATGGAGGAGAATTATATTTTCCTATTAGAAAAAATAAAAATAATTATTTTACTACTTTTTCTTTCAAGAAGAGTGAAATTTAAATTTGGTAAGAAAAAATGGACAAAAATGCCAACAATACTCTAAGTTTATTTTTACATATCTAGTATTGAATTGACACATTTGAAAAGAAATAATATCACTTTTTTAATAGTATAAATTTGATATTTTAAAAAATAATAATTTAATCTTAGTTATAAGAATCCAAAAAAAAAATATGAATCACTGAGTCATAATTATGTGATAAATATGTATGAACATATTGTAAATAAGTTATTGGTGGATGTTCACATACTACACATACTTCACATGCTTCACATACTACACATATTACACATAATATTGTAGCATGTAAAGAAGTCATTTCTTTTGTGAATGTATTTTCACATACTAAACATATTACACATACTCTTGCCTATAAAAGACATTGTATGCTACATTGTAAAACACATCAAAAACAAGAAGAAAATAAAGTCTTTTCTTATATCTATAGGTCTCTCTCCCCTCCCTTTTTGTTTTAGTTTATTTCAAAATATTTATTTACAACACGTTATAAGCACAACTCTATTATTTTTAAAGTTTTCAATCCGTCAAGTATAATCAAATTACTTGTCTTGAATGTTGTAGTTTGTTATTTTTCTTTTATCAAAGTTTTGATTTTAACGTTAAAGTTCCACATGAAAAAAAAATATTTTTGTGTTATTGTATTATTGTCTAACTTTATTATTTTTATGATAGTTTTCATCATGTCAAACTTGTCGAAGCTTGAGTTTGTGATACTTGACATCTCCGAAAAAAAATTACTTGTCATGGGTTGTCGACGCTAAGATTCACCTAGCTGCTAAGGGTCTTAGTGCTACTATTATCCCGGATAATGCAGCGTCGAGTCAGGAAAAGGCCAAGGCTATGATTTTCCTTCTTCATCGTCTGGACGAAGGACTGAAGGTTGAATACCTTATTGTGAAAATTCCACTTGAATTGTGGACTGATTTGAAGGGAAGGTATGACAACCTAAAGGCCACGCTACTGCCTAGAGCTCATTATGAGTGGATGCACTCATATAATTCTGTTGTATTCAGGATTGTTTCCCAATTAAAATTATGTGGGGAAACTATAAATGATGAGGACATGATGGAAAAAACACTAACTACTTTTCATGCTTCAAATATGATATTACAGCAGCAATACCATGAAAAGGGCTTTCAGAAATATTCTGAATTGAACTCATGCCTTCTAGTGGATGAGCAACATAATGCCCTTTAGATGAAAAATCAAGAAGCCCGTCCCACTAGAGCTGCTCCACTACCGGAAGAAAATGGGGTACAAGCACATGGTCATCCTGAAAGATGGAAAGATCGGGGTCATAATAATATGTGTGGACGTGGCAATGATAGGAGACAATATAATAATCATCGTGGTGATGGTAACCAAAGAAGGGAGGACCAAATGGGTCCTCAAAACAATCCTTCAAGAGGTAATTGTCACCGTTGTAGCATGAAAGGGCACTGGAAGAATGAATTCGGGCACCTAAACAATTTACTAGGCATTATCAAGAATCTTGCAAAAGAAAGAGAAATAAAGGTGGGACCTCTTCTAATGCCTGAATGGAGCCACATTTGAATTTCAAAAATGATGATGAGGCAGGAACTTCACAAAAATATGATGAAAATGTTGAGGCAAACTTGGTCTTGAAAGATGATGATTTTTTTGGCCTTGATGATATAACTCATTTGAAAGTTGAAGACTTCTTTGGAGTACAAAACTAAATCTTGATCAAGTTATTGGGAAAATAAATAATGTTCTCTTATTATGTTGTTTTTAGCATGTTTTTTCATTATATTGTTTTTACATTTCAAGAAACAAATAGGTATTTAAGTTTTATTGTAAGTTTATTGTAAGATTATGAGATTTCACATTTCTTATCATGTATTTTTATTCTGTGAAGATAATAAAATTTTTTTAATCTTCAACTGGATCCAAGATGGGTAATGGAGAAACGTGTCTTCTTGATAGTGCTACAACTCACACTATATTAAGAGAAAAGAAATATTTCTCTAATTTAATTATGAAAATTGATCATGTTAATACAATATCCAGTAGTACAAAGTTAATTGAGGGCTCTGGAAGAGTGACGTTATTACTACTTAAGAGAACAATATTGGCCATTGATAATGCATTATATTATAGTAAGTCTCAAAGAAACTTGTTAAGTTTCAAGGTTATTCACCAAAATGGCTATCAGATTGAGACTGCAAATGATGGAAATATTGAATATCTTTATATTACTACAATAAAAGATGGAGAAAAATTTGTGCATGAAAAACTACATGCATTTTCTTCTGGATTGTATCATGAAAGTATTTGTATGGTTGAATCACATACCATAGTAAATAAAATATTTACAGATCGTAATTATTTTATCATTTGGCATGACCGGTTGGGTCATCTCGATTATGATGCGCAAAATTATTGAGAATTTACATGGGCAGACTTTGAAGAATCAAAATATTGTTCAATCAAAGGAATACTTTTGTGTTTTTTGTTCTCAAGGGAAGTTGATTATTAGACCATCAGTAGCTAAGGTTAGGATTGAATCCCTTGCATTTCTGAAACATATATAGAGTGATATATGTGTACCAATTCACCCTTCATGTGGACCTTTCAAATATAATATGGTCTTGATAGATTCATATACAAGATGGTCACATGTGTGCTTATTATCAACTCGCAATATGAATTTTGCGAGATTGTTGGCTCAAATAATAAGGTTAAGAGCACAATTTCTAAATTGTGCAATAAAGACTATTCGTTTTGATAGTACTAGTGAGTTTACATCTTAGTCCTTTAATGATTATTATATGTCAACTGGAATAAATTTGAACATTGGGTTGCTCATGTTCACGCTCATAATGGTCTAGCAGAATCATTGATCAAATATCTTTAATTGACAGCTAGATCGATGTTAATAAGGAAAAAACTTCCTGTTTCAAAACGGGGACTTGCTATTTTGCATGCAGCAACACTTGTGCGCATAAGGCAAACCACTTATCATAAATTTTCCCTATTACAGTAGGTTTTTGGTCAAGAACCAAATATATCCCATCTTAGAATTTTGAATGTGCGGTATATGTTTCAATTGCTCCACCACAACGCACAAAGATGAGACCCCAAAGAAGGTTGAGAATATATATTGGGTATGAATCTCCTTCTATTATAAAATATTTGGAACCTATGATAGGAGATTTGTTTACAACAAGATTTGTTAATTGTCATTTTGGTAAATCAGTATACCTAATATTCGGGGGAGAACATAAGCAGCTGAAACATAAAATAGATTGGAATGCATTATAGCAATCTCATTTGGATCCTCGAACAAATCAATGTGAGCAAGAGGTTCAAAAGATGATTTACTTGAAAAAGGTTGCAAATCATCTACCAAATGCATTTACTAACCTGTCAAGGGTTACTAAATCTTATATTCCAGCTGCGAATGCTCCAGTTCGAGTTGATGTCCTGATAGGACAAATGGTCAATGCAAACGAGTCTAAGCCACGTTTGAAACGTGGTAAACCAATAGGTTCTAAGGATAAAAATCCTTGAAAAAATAAAGAAATAAATGAATAGAATGAGCACGATACGATGACAATTGCTCAGAAAGAGCCTCAAGATCTAACAAGAGATAAGACCACTGAGGAGGTTGAAATACCTGAAACTATGAGAATAAAGAAATCTCAATAAGTTATGTCTCGACAAGAAATAGGAGGAATCAAAATAATATTTTGGTTGATAATTTTTTTGCTTACAATGTTGCTACTAAATTAATGCAAAAAGATGAGGATTTGGAAACAAAATCTGTTAATAAATGTTGACAGAGAAATGATTGGCCAAAATGGAAGAATGAAATTCAAGCGGAATTGAATCCACTTGAAAAACATGAAATTTTTAGACCAATAGTCCGAACACCTGAAGGTGTCAAGCCAGTGCGTACATATGAATTTTTGTGTGAAAGCAAAATGAAAAAAGTGAAGTCATAAGATATAAAGCATAGCTTGTGGCACAAGGTTTTTTGCAAAGGCCTGACATTGACTATGTAGAGATATATTCTCCTGTGGTGGATGGAATTACCTTCAGATATATAATAAATCTGGTAGTTCATGAAAAGCTTGATATGCGCCTAATGGATGTTGTCACGTCCTATTTGTATGGCTCATTGGACAGGGATATTTTTATGAAAATTCCAGAGGCCTTCAAAGTACCTAAAGCATATAAATATTTTCAAGAAACTTGCTCAATAAAGCTTTAATAATCCTTATATGTATTTAAAAAATTAGGGAGGAAGTGGTATAATCGTCTTAGTAAATATTTGCAAAAAGAAGGGTACAAAAATGATCCTATTTGCCCTTGTGTTTTTATAAGAAGGTCTGGATCTAAATTTGCTATAATAGTTGTTTATGTTGATGACTTGAATATCATTGACACTCCCAAAGAAATTTCAAAAGTTGTTGACTGTTTGAAGAAAAAATTTGAAATAAAAGATCTGAGAAACACAAAATTTTATCTCGGCCTACAGATTGAGCATTTGACAAATGGAATTTTTATCCATCAATCAACATATAATGAAAGAAGGGGAGCCTTAGAGTAACTGGTAAAGTTGCTTCCATATGACCAGGAGATCACGGGTTCAAGCCTTGGAAATAGCCTCTGGCAGAAATGCAAGGTAAGGCTGCATACGATACTTTCTTCTGGCGGGGCCCTTCCCCGGACACTGCACATAGCGGTAGCTTTAGTGCACTGTGCTGCCTTTTTAATCAACATACACTGAAAAGATTTTAAAGTGATTTTATATAGATAAATCACATCCATTGAGTACCCAATGGTTGTGAGATCGCTTGATATAAACAAAGATCTATTTCGACCTCAAGAAAATGATGGAAAGCTTCTTAGTGATAAAACTCCATATCTTAGTGTAATCGGGGAACTAATGTATCTTGCCAACAATACTCGACCAAATATTTATTTTGTGGTAAGTTTATTGGCAAGATTCAGCGTTTCCCCAAATAAAAGATAGTGGAATGGTGTCAAGCATATACTACGATATCTTTGAGGAACCATTGACTTGAGATTATTTTATTCAAATAAATCCAAGTTAGAAATGATTGGTTATGTAGATTCAGGATACTTGTCTGATCCACATAAGGCTCGGTCTCAGATGGGTTATTTATTTACATATGGTGGTACAGCTATATCATGGCGTTCAATGAAGTAAACATCAGCTGAAACTTTTTCAAATCATGCAAAAATCATTGCCATTCATGAAGTGAGCCAGAAGTGTGTTTGGTTGAGATCAATAACTCAGCATATTCAGGAAATGTGTGGATTTCCTTTGAATAAGGATATTCCAACTACATTGTATGAAGATAATGTTGCATGTATAGCTCAGTTGAAGGTAGGTTACATTAAAGGAGACAGAACAAAACACATTTTACCAAAATTTTTTTCACTCATGATCTTGAGAAGAAAGGTGAAGTAGATGTTCAACAAATTTGTTTAAGCGATAATCTAGCATATATGTTCACTAAAGCATTTCCAACATCAACCTTTGAGAAGTTGAGATACAAGATTCGGATAAGTCTTTAAAAGTCGTAAATGGGGTAAAAGGACCAATAGCCCCTCACCCCAAGTGAAGAAAAAACTAGATGATTTTTACATAGCGATGTGGTACACTGCTATCGTGGTGCTTAGCCTCTGTGGCACGCCCTTATTGCGTTGGCTAAGTTATGCTGCACGCCACTATTGCAGAGGCTTACTGCCTCAGAGTTCCAAAATGGTCCTGAACCCCTTCTAAAATTTTTAAAACTTTGCAAAATCACCCTTTTAATATCACTTAACATAATTCAAGCCAAAAATTGACATTATACATGTAGGAGGGTCAAAAATAAAATGATTGAAATTTTACGAGGTCTCAAAAATTTGATTCATAGCCTTGGGTCCATTAACTAGGTTCATATAGCTCAAGAAGGTTACTCACCTACTATCTTAATTAAGTCAAGCAAGAACCTAAATATTTTATTTTATTTTCAGTTCTTAATCTCTTTAATCTAACTTAAGACTTCTATACACTTGGTCACTTTAAGCTTTAGATTCAAATACCAGCTTACGATTCCAAGTTAAATAGTTGTATTGACAATGACTTGGTTGTGTCACCTTAAAACATACGCGTACGATCTAGAAATCCATTTACACCATCAATACTCATATAACAAGTCTAGTCCATTACTTATACCACAAGGCTATATCAAATTACATATAACAATTACACTCAAGATACGAGGTGTTACAAAATTACTCCAGCTGACCATCAAGCCAAGTGGGCCATGATACTCACTCCAAAGATGTGTAAAATGTTAAATATTTTGAAGTATGATCGGACCATGTTAGTACTTTTGATATAAACATAATTGTATATAATTTCAAGTAATATGTGATTGTTAAATAATCGGGTTTGTTGATCTCACAATGACTTAATTGGTGACAAGCTTCTAATTAATTCTACTACTCTAGTTATAATTACAAGAATTATCTCATTTAAGAGAGAGAATTTATTGTCATTATTTAATCTACTAATTATACTAAGAATTGCAATTAAAGAGGAATGTTCACATAAGTTGTTTAGAGAGTTATCTGTCAAGACCTGATTTCTTAAGTCTTGATAACACCTACTTTAATCCACCAGTAGGTAAGCCAAGCCATAATATAAAACGACAAGCAATGGGCTAATAGGTGGAAGATAAAAGGGAACAAGAATGAAACCAATAATAACCATAATATAAGTGGAAGTATAAAAGTATACATACATAGTATACTAAATTTAGGAGAGGTGAGAAAACATATACAAAATGAATTCCTCCTAAGACCTGATAAGGTTGGTAAAAGAGCCACTATGACCAAAAGACGAGTATTAGATAATATCCAAATTATACATTTATTCATAGTAGTCTCAAAGATACAAAAAGACTATAACTGAAATAGATGGAAGAGGATTAACATCAAAATCTAGAAAGCTCACCCAGTTTTCATATCAATAGCAAGGCCCAAGGATAATGCCAGCATCGATGAATCATAATCCAATCTAAATTGGAGAAAATATGCAAAAGTGCAATGAGTACTAAAGATTCAGGTACTTAGTAGCTATCACCAGTTGACTATGCTTAAGTATAGTGAAAGCATAAATAATGTACGAGAATATGACCTAAAGTTAACATTAGAGGGGTAAAAATATAAATATCAAATATACTAGGAAAAGGTAATAAAGGAAATAAGTAACTCAAAAATAAAATTAAAGGAAAAACTACAACCTAACTGGTCCTCCATAAGCCCAGAAGTCATACACAAGAAGACAATCAAACCTACCGAGTACCCATATAACCGGTAGGTGCAAACTAGTGGAAATATAAGGTAATACACATAAATAACCTTTAATTGTACTAATCTCAAATGACCCTCTAATTCCTAAATCCTTCTGATAATACATATATGTACCAGGCTTGAACTGAAACTAGTGGATAATAACAAAAGGTCAAACACCAGGCTCGAACGGAAAATAGTAGATAGTAATAAGAGGTTAAAGGATCTATATACAATCGATAGAACACTGATTACCAGAATCAAGTACAACCACCAAAACTCCTAGTGATAACTATAATCAACACCAACACACTCAAACTTTAGTCATATACTAATTTCGTACCCAAACCAAAAATTATAAATAACAAACCATGATTGTAATATGATCTCATCAGGAGAGAACCATAACCATAAACCGATTCCAAAACTATATTAGTATTCATAATAATAGTAATAAATCACTCACCTAGCTTAAACAAAAATCTAAGAGGATAATAATTAGTGGTTGTCCAGGTTTTTCAAGACTATCACTAGTCCATTTGTTCACTAAGTTCAGTCTTAAGTTGCTAAAGTTACTAAGGCCCTATGGGTTCCTATTTCTAAGTCAAAGAAGAGAGATCAATGGTTGGTTACTATCTTACATTGGAAAAATCTAATCAGGTAGTCACTGAAGTCTAAGTTAATCCCAACCCAAAGTAATAGCCTAAGGTAGCCAATCAAGAGTCCAACTAAGCCTAAAAGAACTACATATCCAATATTTTGTTTAAAAGGGCAGTTGGGCCCACTATAGAGTCCTAATAACCTAACCTAAGTGAGAACCTTCTCAATTCTAGTCAAAGGCTTCCCAATCCCATTCTAATGTACTATAAACGCTAATTATAGTACAAATAGATGAAAATATGCTATTTAAGGTGGAATGGGCCCAGATTTACTGCAAGGCTAACTGGCTAAATACTACGTAAAATGCTAAAACAATAGCTAGGCTAAAATTATCCTCTAAAAAATAGAACAATAATATTCCAATATCATAATTAAGCTTAATCTAAAAGAGGGCAAGCCTATCCTACTTGGACGCCACCGAACGCTCCCCAAAACCTCTACATCAGAGATTTTCCCTTTCAAAAAGCCTATGAGATATGTTACACTATCAAATAAATTAGATATGTTACACTATCAAAGAAATTATCTTTGCATAAAAATTAAACAATCAATGCCTATATTGTGTATAAATTCTCTGACTTATAAATCGGGCTAAAAATTCCATGTTAGGCTGGCTTGTAAAATCAAAAAATTAAAACCATCATAGCATCCCACATAGCTCAAAGATCAATTACCACATAAATTTTACTAAATCTGAGCACAAACAATACCAAAAACAGTCACAACACCAACAAGAATTTAAGATTCAAGCTAGGGAATTAACCTAGAATTTAAGCAAAACTTACAAAGATATAGACAATCACGTTCCCACAAACTTGGTCCCATGCTAATCCTTATACTAAAATTCAATTTACCTTACAAAGATTAAGCTTACAATGGTCTTTAATGAAGGATTACACATATGAATAAAATTTGGAAATGAGGGAGATGAGATTTATATTATGTACCAGTGATGGTCTCTTTAGCAATTAAATAACCGCTAAAATGCCTATTGGTTGCTAAAGAGACCACGCTTTGGCTAGTAGAGCATTGCTAAAGTGGGACTTGGTTTATTAAGAATCTACTACCAAAGAGATTCCCTGTCACTAAAGCGCTTACTGCTAAAGTAGTCCCTTGGCCGCTAAAGAAGCTGCACCAGATAACTTGGCACCAACAAACTTAACAAGTCCCAATGAACTCTGACCAGGTGCTCACAATTGGTTTAAAATCACGTGCTCACAAAAAAATTATGGTACCCTACAAAATTCAGCGATCTAAAATAAATGATGCTATCAAAATTTCCATCTAGGATCATTTTATTAAAAAGTGGGTCCTATACCTGAAAGGGCTATTTTAGCTAAATTTTACCCAATAGACCAAAATGAGTCCAAATGCCTCGGGACACAGATCAAGAATACTTCTAACCTAATATTGACATTCTAGAGCTGATGAGACTTTCAGAAATATCATCCGAGGCTATTTAAGTAAGGTTTTATCCTGAGACCTATTCTTTAACTTCAAAAGATCCAAAAATAGGGAAATGACTCTAGAAATCAAATGAACCATCCGGTAACCATACTGTAAGTCCTACCAAGTTATAAATTACCTAGGGCATCTATAAGTAAGCTCTACATATAAAAAGCACAAAATGGGCAAAATGACCTAGAGGATCATTACATTATTAAAGCCTAGGGCTATAGCACTTGTGTGATTCCATATTACTTATTTACCATTGTTAAGCATGATTAAGACATCGAACGACTTGTTGAATTGCATGACCAAAACTCAAGTCATGATAACACCTATCGTACTCTTGTGATAGGTAAGTTAACAAAAGATTTGTTACAAGCCTTTATAAATTTGTTAAAAATGTTATGTAACTTGGCTATTTTTTTTTGAAAATATAAAAAAAAAGAGTCTCCACTTAATTTTAAAAAAAATTAACAAACCAATATATTTAAAAGGTAATTTTATAGTAAACCTTTTATTTTAAATTTTGAGTCTAGGCAAGGGTTCATGTAATATTCTAAGAAAGGTGTTAGGATCCTTAAAGGATCCACTAAATGCAGTTGGTCAATGAATTTGTATAGAGACCCTCCAGGTTATTTTATTCATTTCATGCATTTTTTGTATTTTTGTTTTTCCTATTGCTGCTACGTGTCATTTATTGCTTTATAGAATCGGTGGTTTGGTTCTTGAGCAATTTATTTGAGTTTTAATCTAATTTCCCTATTTTAACCTTTGGAAATTGAGTAATAGGACCTCAGTCAAAGCTTTTAGTAAATGGCCTTGGATGAGAATTCTAACAGATTTTGGTACATGAGAATTCTCCAATTTAAATCATTCTCAAACTTTACCCCATTATTAAACTAAGAGGAGCTGGAACTATGGGGATATCACTTTATTGTGTTGCGGTACATTATTTCTACTCTCATGGAGTAATTCTCTTCTATTATTTTGTTTGATTTTGTCTTTCATTCAGTTAAAGTCCTAATGTAAGTTCTTGTTTTTCTTGGTATTTGTGGGATATCTGGAGAACCTATTTGGGATATGATCATGCTTAATTATTGAGCATATGGTCCTTGTCCTACGAGGAATCTAACTGTAGGCTTAATTTTTAAATTTTATTCGCGGGCCCCACGAGTTGATTTTGATCTAATTTTTAGATAGAAGTGTTAAATTGCAATATGGGTATTATTTTTATCATTTTAAAGAGTAGGCTCTTATTTTGATATCATGGCAGTAGTAAAAGGCTTTCTAAAAAGAAAAAACCTAGAGTAGTTGATCAAAAATGCATTGTTTGGCCTCCAGGTAGGTTGCGACGTACCTATTTTTAGATTTAGCTCAGTTAAGGTATACATATGATGTTTTACTAATTAGTTGGGGGGGGGGTTGATTTTGGTTTTGTAGTGCATTATTGTGGTATCTCATGACCATTATACATTTTGGTTTCAGACGATTTATTTCAGTTTTGGGTATTGTTATACCCCATTACAGATATTGTTTTATATTTAATATTAGTTTAGTTTTTAACCTTATGGCCTTACAACTTATGTTTTGCATATTTATAGTATATTATTCAGTGCTCAGTTACAGATATTAGTCATGGGTTAGTTTGTAGTCCTTCGTGGTTATGAGCACCATGTAATGTTCTAGGTACTACATTCGGGGCATTACAAACTATGAGTCGTAATTATTCAAGGATAACATAATTATTTTATTACTTTATTATTTCAGTAGTTTGGATTTAGTTGGAAATATGTCCTATTATCTCCATAAATTTCAGACAGTTTAGAGGCTTTCAAACTATAGTATGTTTCAGATAGCCTATTTTAGTTTTGGGTATTGTTATACACCATTACAGACATTGTTTTATTTTGTTTTAGTTGAGTTTTGAACCTTATGGCCTTATAGATTATATTCCGTATATTTATAGTATATATTCAGTGCTCAGTTATAGATATCAATCATGGGTTAGCTTGTGGTCCATTGGGGTCATGAGCACCATGTAATATTTTGGGTACCAGATTTGGGGCATTACAAACTTGGTATCAAAGCCTAAGGTTCAACAGTGTCCTAGGAAGTCTAAAAAGCCGCATCTAGTAGAGTCTTGTGCATAGGTGTGTTGTGCACCACACTTATGTGCAGAAGGATATGAGATATTTTAGAAATAGTTTCCCTTCTTTTAGTATTCATGTCGTACCATTGAGCATAATCTCCAATTACTTTCTCAATCTAATCTGCTTCTTCCTCTTACTTACAGAATATGCCTTCCTAAGGGACTAGCTAATGGTGAATCGATAATCAGTCAGCACCTCAACCTATTCAGTCAGATCCCCTGGATGAACATGTTTCCTATGCAGAATTTAAGACTGCATTTACTACTCTATCCAATTCATTCACAGCTCAAAATAAATGGCTAACTGTTATTCCAGCTAGCCGAGTGGCTAATTCAGCTACAACCAGGATTTGGGACTTTACCTGAATGAATCCTCCCCTATTCTCTGGTTCTATGTCTGAAGAGGGTCCACAGCAGTTCCTCGACCAGGTTCAGAAAGTCAAAGATATCATGTTAGTGACTTCTAGTGAGAGTGTTGAGTTAGCTGCCTATTAGCTACAAGATGTAGCCTATACATAGTTTAAGCAGTGGAAAGTAGATAGGGGTACAGATGTAGGGCCCATGGAATGAGAGGAGTTTGTTACAGCCTTCTTAGATAGATTCTTTCCCCTAGAGTAGAAAAAAGTCAAAGTTTTAGAGTTCACCAATCTCAGACAAGGTAGCATGAGCGTAAAAGAATACTCTCTCAAGTTCCCCCAGTTAGTATGCTCCTGATGTAGTAGCAGACAGTAGATCCAGAATGAGTAAGTTTGTGTTTGGGTTTCAGGTAGAGTGGTTAAGGAGTGTAGAACTGCAATGTTGATTAAGGAAATGGACATATTTAGACTTATGTTCCATGCTCAACAGATTGAAGAGTAGAACCTTAGGAAGAAAGAGAGAGAGAATAAGAGAGCCAGAATAAGTAGTTATTGTTTTTCTCAGCAGGTGTGATAGGGTGGTAACGTTCTTAGAATAGCCAAAATTTTTCAGTTTCAGCTCCTTCCTCAGCTTTTGCTTCAGTTCCTAAGTTTAAAAATGGTTGCAAAGATAGGGAGCCATGCTCCAAATCTCAAAATAGTGTAAGCATTATTTGAACTTATTCGCTTTACAAAAAATATGGAATGTATCATAAGAGTATGTGTAAAGCCGGTAGTAATATGTGTTTTGGATGTGGTGAGTTAGGTCGCAAGGTCCGAGACTGTCTAAAACTTGGTCCATAAAGTCACCACGGTCGTTCTTTAACTCAGTTCAGTCGCCCGAATCAGTAGGGTGCCATTTCTAGTGTCGCCAGTGGGCAATGCCCAAACAGACTCTATGCAATTCAATACTGAGAAAATCAGGAAAGTCCTCCTGAAGTAGCCACTATTATGTTACAGATCACTCATTTATATGTTCATACTTCTTCTTATTCAGGGACTTTTTTATTTATTTCATAACTCTTTACATACCAGTCCACTTTAAGGTTAGATTAGATCTTAACAGGACCTTCTCAGTCTCTACCCCAGTGGGTAAAATGATCATAGCCCAATGGGTATACGAGAACTGTCCGGTTATGATACCTCAGAAAGCCAAGCCTTCAGGTTCTAGTAGTAATACTAGTATGGGCTGAAAATCAGTAAGGGAAGATGATTCTTGACCCATTTCTATCCCAATGTGAAGTTTTGTACTTCAACTATCACAATACTAATGCATGCTGCACATCATAATTCCATGCACCCAGCTTATATTCACACACTTTCTATAAAACAATATGTGTTTTAAGTTCCTAGTATGAGGAGTTTTAGCTTACTCAGTGTTACGAATCATGTTCCATGAGTACAGAAACATCAGACTGATGTCATGCAACTCATGACTCGTGCACTCATGTCCTGTCTTACAGTATGTTCATCCCACATAAATCATGCTCTACTCCAAGTGATTATCCAAACTCAGATTATGTTATGTATACTCTTAGTTTATATCCCTTGGTGAATTCATGGTGTTAATGTTCAATCCCTCAGTCCTTAGTTACAGCATCAGTTTAATAAACAATATTCAGTGAAGGACTCAGATAGTCCTGCAGGACCATGGCTTTCAGCTTTCAGTTACTTAACCAGCAGAATTTAGTATGTCCGTATCAATCTAAACCTCAGTTATCGAAAAACCAGCATTCAGTCCTTGTTACAGTCTTAGTTATGATTACAGTCTTAATTACCATATTAGCTACAATATCTGTCCCACCCCTAGTCTAGCCAGATCAGAAACTCAGTTCACTTTCAGGATTACCCAACCTTAGAATATGGCTGTCAGTTACTCAGTTATTAGTTTTTCAGTACCTCAATTACAGAATGTTTTTGAATCATGTCATACGCTTGGTCTCATAATTTCAAGTAATACAGTTTTCATAAATCCGTGCCAAGTCACCTCATATCACTCAGTCAGTCCTTACCTCTTTTGCATAATACTCTACAGCCTCAGGCTAGTTATTTAGAATAAGTACAGTTCAGTCTTATATGCCCAGCATTCATCTATCTATTATTCAGTTAATCAGATCAGTTAGTATATTTATGTATTCATGCTCAACACTATGTGAACCTTTTTAGTAGTCTGAGTTAGAGTGTATAAGGTTTAGTCACTTTATCTTACATGATGTTTCATAGTCCTTGCCTCCTAATACAAGAATCTCAGTTATGTAGCGATCTCCCATTCAAATGTCCTACTAGACCAAGCCAAGATTTTCTTTCTCTCTATAGTCATTAGAAATCTATAGAAAGAGTGTCATAGAAATGCTTCAGTTGAGTATAAGTTTTCAGCATGAGTTAGTCCATAGAGCCAGTAGTTGAATTTAGCAGTCACACAAATAAGTTTGGATGACACGGTTTCTATCTTTCCATCCAGTCGCACTATCCAGTCTCATAAATGTGATCATTCTATGATAGACTAACTAGGTAATTGCGTGTTCATCCTAGTTCATGCGTTATGTCTAAGTTTGTACTCTCTGATATTTAGTCACGATTGAGTTCGTAGGTGCCTTGTGCATGACCTCAGTTTTCGTCATAGCTCAGCAAAGACAGCCCAGCATTCTTCAAGGGGCATAGTGTCCCAAGGGGGAGAAACACTATAATTCCCCAAAACATTCATGACATAAACATGTTGCTCTCTTCTCGTAATAAATCTAGTTTGGGGTAAGGGGTGCTCATGAGTTGACCCTCAGAATCTGATCTCAGCAATAAGCCACGTATTTAAGGTACTCAGTTCAGATCACGATATTCAGCTCATGTATCATATTCCAGACTTATTTACGTTCTTATATTTCCGCTCATGTATATTTATTAATTAATCTCAAGCTTATTAGCATTTTTAGTTTACAGAAATAGTCTTTCTTAAACTTATTCAGTTTTATGCTCAGATTTCCATTAGAAACTTGGTATCAGGAATTTCCATTACAAACCTGGTATCAATTACCATTGCATATTTAGTCATGTGGTCATGTGTCAGTTTAGTCATGTATTCATGCAACGGATATGTATGTTCAGTATGATACATTCAGTTCATCAGTCATATCAGTCATGTACTAATGTCTCAGTTACTCATGTTTTGTATGTACTACATCTTATAATTTTTCATATTTCAGTAAGTCTCATTAAAAGACGAATATTTCTAAGGGGGAGATATTGTAATACCCCGTACTTCTACCTAGCTTAAGATTATCCTAAAAATGTTAAAGACTTGCTATGAGGATGAATACACTTCTGTACATATGGAATTTTCAAAATTTTGATTTTTTATCATGTGGGAAATTGAATAGGAGGACTTTGCTACGATCTTCTTAGATAGATTTTTTCCCCTAGAGCAGAAAGAAGTCAAAGTGTTAGACTTCTTCAATCTCAAACAAGGTAGCATGAGCGTAAAAGAATACTCCCTCAAGTTCACCAAGTTAGCCAGGTATGCTCCCCATGTAGTAGCAGACAGTAGATCTAGAATGAGAAAGTTTGTGTCTGGGTTTCAGGTAGAGTTGTTAAGGAGTGTAGGACTACGATGTTGATTAAGGAAATGGACATATCCATACTTATGGTCCATGCTTAACAGATTGAAGAGCAGAACCTTAAGAAGAATGAAAGAGAGAATAAGAGAGCTAGAATAGGTGGTTATAGTATTTCTCAGCCAGGGTCACAGAGTTGTAATCGTTCTCAGCATCACCAGAATTTTTTAGTTCCCGCTCCTTCCTCAGCTAGTGCTTCAGTTCCTACATTCAGAAATGATAGGGCGCCAGGCTCCAAATCTCAGAATAGTGCAAGCATTATTTGCACTAATCCTCTTTGCAAATAATGTGGTAAGTATCATAAGGGTGTGTGTAGAGCGGGAAGAAATGTATGTTTCAGATGTGGCAAGTCAGGTTACAAAGTCTGAGACTGTCCAAAACCCAGTCCACGAAATCATCACGGTCGTCTTTCAACTCAGTCCAGTTGCCCAAATTAGCAGGGTTCCATTTCCAGTGCCACTAGTGGGCAACACCCAAACAGACTCTATGCACTTTAATCCCGACAAAATTAGGAAAGTTCTCCTGAAGTAGCCACTGGTATGTTATAGGTCCCTCATTTACATATTCATGCTTCTTCAGATTTAGGTATTTTTTTTCTTTTGTAACTCTTTATATACCAGTCTATTTTAAGGTCTGATCAGATCTTAATAGGATCTTTTCAATCTCTAACCCAGTTGGTAAAACGATCATAGCCCGACGGGTATACGGGAACAATCTGATTATGATACCTCAGAAAGCCAGGACTTCAAGTTACAATAGTAATACCGATATGGGTAGGAAATTAGTAAGGGAAGATGATTCTCGAGCCATTTCTATCCCAATGTAAAGTTTTGTACTTCAACTATCACGATACTTATGCATGCTTCACATCACAATTCTATGCACCAAGCTTATATTCACGTGCTTTTCATAAAATAGGGTGTGTTTTAAGTTCCTACTATGAGGAGTTTTGTCTTACTTAGGGTTATGAATTATGTTCCATGAGTACAGAAACATCAAATCAGGTCATGCAGCTAATGATTCATGCACTCATATCCTATCTTATAGTATGTTTAACCTACATGACTCATGCTCCACTCCAAGTGATCAACCAAACACAGATTATGTCACGTATACTCTAAGTTTAGATCCCTCAATGAATTTGTGGTATTAATGTTCCTTACCTCAGTCATTAGTTACAGCGTTAGTTCAGTAATCAATATTCAGTAAAGGACTTTGATAGTCATGCAGGACCATGGTTTTCAGCTATCGTTACTTAACCATCAGAATTCAGTATGTCCGTATCAGTCTAAACCTCAGTTATCAGAAAACAAGAATTCAGTCCCAGTTATATTCTTAGTTATAATCTAAGTCCCAGTCCTAGTCCAACCAAATCAGAATCTTAGATCACTTTTAGGATTACCCGAGAAAAGAAAATGGCCGTCAGTTGCTTGGTTATTAGTATCTCAGTACCTCAGTTACAAAATGTTTTTGAATTATGTCATTTGCTTGGCCTCGCAATTTCAAGTAATATAATTTTTATAAATCCATGCCCAGTCACCTCATGTCACTCAGTCAGTCCTTATCTCCTACGCATAATACTCTACAGCCTCAGGCTAGTTATTCAGACTAACCATAGTTCAGTCTTATATACCCAACATTCATATATATTTTATTCAGTTAATCATATCAATTAGTATATTTATGCATTTGTGCTCAACACTATGTGAACCTTTTAAGTTGTCTCTGTTGCAGTGCATAAGGTGTTGTCACATTATGTTAGATGATGTTTCATAGGCCTTGCTTCCTAATACAAGAATCACGGCAATATAGCGATCTCTTATTCAGATGTTCTACTCAAACCAGGCTAAGATTTACTTTCTCTCTACAGTTATTAGAACTCTATAGAAAGAGTATCATCGAAATGCACCAGTCGAGTATAAGTTTTCAGCATGAGTTATTCCGCAGAGCCCATAGTTCAGTTTCGCAGTCAGGTGAACAAGTTTGGACAGTGTGGTTTCCATATTTCCATCCAATCGTACTATCCAAAGTTTCATAAATGTGATTATTCTAGGATGGACTAACCAGGTAGTTGTGTGTTCAACCCAGTTCATACGTCATGTCTTTGTTTCAGATCTCTAATATTTAGTCACAATTTAGTTTGTAGTTTTCTTGTGCATCACCTTAGTTTTCCTCAAAGCTCAGTAAAGTCAGCCCAGCATTCTTCAAGGGGGCATAGTGTCCCAAGTGGGACATACACTATAATTCACTCAAAATTTCATGACATAAACATGTCGCTCTTTTCTCGTAATGAATCCAATTTGGGGTAAGGGGTGCTCATGAGTTAACCCCCAGACTCCCATCTCAGCTATAAGCCATGTATTCAAGGTACTTAGTTCAGATCATGATATTTAGCTCATGTATCACGTTCAAAACACAGCTACGTTCTCATATTTCTACATATGCATATTTAGTAATTAATCTCAGGCTCATTAGTATTTTCAGTTTAAGGAAATAATCTTCCTTGAACTTATTCAGTTTTATGCTCAGATTTCCATCAGAAACTTGGTATCAAGAATTTCCATTACAAATCTGGTATCAATTACCATTGTATATTTAGCCATGTAGTCATGTGTCAGTTCAGTCATGTATTCATGCATTAGATATGCATGTTCTGTATGATACATTCAGTTCACCAGTCATGTACTCATGTCTCAGTTGCTTATGTTCTATATGTACTACATCTTATCATTTCTCCCATTTCAGTAAGTCTCATTTGAGGACGAATGTTCCCAAGGGGGAGATATTATAATACCCCGTATTTCTACATAGCCTAAAAGCATCCCAAAAATATTAAAGATTTGCTACAAAGATGAATACACTTTCTTACATTTGGAATTTTCAAGATTTTGACTTTTTATCATGTGAAAAATTGAATAAGCTTTCTATCAATATGAAATTTGCCAAAACCGACACCCGGGCGAAGATTTAGAGTCGTTTTAGTAAAACAGTGTACCACCTGGTACTTTAGCACGTCGCGGAGCCAGCCAAAATGGCATTTGTCAAAAACTAGTAAGCCTCTGCGATATTGGTGCATTGCGTCAAGGCTTGATTTTGTAATTTTTAATTTTCAGTGCACCAACGTGATTTCATCGCGTCGCGGTGCCATTCCAGTTTGCAACTAAGGTGGCAACGAGATTTCCACCACATCGCACCACCAACCAGTTCCCCAATTGTCCTGTTTCCAGTGAGCTGGCATTATTTAACCGCATCGCGCCACCATGCAAAATTAGGATTTTTTAGGTTCCGTCATTTAATTTCATGGGCAGTTTGGTAAATTCCAAAAACCCCAAATCAGCCTATACACAATATCAAACCCTAAAAAGACCTATTATCTCATTGTTTGCCCATATCTCTCAAGAAATAAATCACTCTCTCTTAAATATAGAAAATCCTAGACCCAAGTTTCAAAAGCAAATCTCGAGAATCCCTCCAAGAACTTCAAGAAACTTATAATCAAGGTATATTAAGTGTAGATTCATGGGTTTCTTTCACCCATTAAGCTCAAGGATCCCTTTTCAATTCAAAGATTGTGTATTTATGAATGTTCATGATTTAAATGAATTGAAATTCATGTTTATATAAGTGTTGGGCTTTGATTCATGTCATAAACTATTAATTACAAGGATAAAATCTAGTATGTGATGATTTAGATGATGTTCATGATAAACACTTCAGTTTGTAAGTTCAATGATGTAGCCATGGTAATAAGATAGATTGATTATTGTGTGATCAAAGCATGCTCCCTATATGTTTTACAAAATGCCTATGTGAATGAAATAGTGTTGTTATAGTATGTTGACAAGAATACCCATTCAGGTACAAGTTAATACATTCTAAGTACTTGATGAAAGGTCTTAGTGAATAAATTATGACGTATTAATGTGCATTCCTATCCATGTACGAATTCATGACTCTCAGGTGCTTGATAAAATGCTTCATTGATTGTATTGTGAGTTGCTTACTATTATCAAATATGCAAGTGTTGTCATGTATAGTCAACTTCATGTTATCAAGTCCTGGGGGTACTTGTACATGACAATTTAGTTGTGTGCCTAGAGCCAGTGTCAATTTTTTAGATACTCTCAGTCAAGCCATGATTGGTATAATTCAGTCAGTCATGTGACTCAGGAAAACTCATTAAATTCAGTATCAGTCCAACCCCATTTAGTAATCTCAGTAATCTCAGGAATCTTAGTGATCTCAGTCAGTCATCATGTCTTAGTAGTATTCAATTCAGACCTTAGTAAACACAGTCAACTAGTAGAACTCAGTAGCATTCTGTCAGTTAACAAAATTTAGTAGTATTCCGTCAGTCAACAGAAATTCAGCGAACTCAGTTCAATCTAGTTTATCAGTAAAATTAGTAATAGATCAGTCAACCTAGTATAAACTAGGAAATCAGTTCTGTGTGTATTCAGTTGGGAGTAGTATTCAACACCGAGTGAACCTAGGGATAAGGACACATACTGTCAGCTAGTAGAGGGTATGATTCTTAGTAGCAATCACTGCGTTCCAGAACTACGTAGCCAGCTTAGTTTGAGATTTACCCCTACGAGTCTAGGGACTATACATCTCTTTTGAGTTTTTCTTATAAGAAAGGTTGATGGAAGAGCTCCCTATCATAGAGGGTTTACTTATATATTGTCTTTACCCGTGGCACGGTATTGGCTCCCTTTTTGCTGGGGTTACAGGTTGGACCCCACCAGTTCAGATTTGGGGCATGTCAATTAGATGATTACCTTCTACAGTTTTAGTTTCAGATTCAATCTTCAGAATAGAACTCAGTCCAATTTTATAGAAATCAGGACTGTCAGACACAGTCACGCAGTTCAGTACAGAACTCAGGTAGTTTCTTCAGATTTTTGGACTGCCAGATATAGTCATCCATCTCCGTATAATACTCAGATCCGTTATTATAGTCTTTCAGTTATCAGTTACTAATAAACTCAGATATTAGTAAATCTATGTCGTTAGTAGACTCAGTAGTCAGAACTCAGTACTCAGTCCTATCATGACCTCAATTATAGTTATGTGTTCATGCATGTATTATCACATTCATGTATAGAGTCAGTTAGTATTATTCATACATATGAACCCTTTTCATTAAGCTTACCTCAATTGCATACCAGTACATTCAATTATACTGACACATTTATGCTATGGTATTTTATACCATAGGTTTAGAAGCATGAGCTCCCAAGCATCCTTAGTATATTAGAGGATCAACGGCCAGACTAGTCATGAGTCCTCATCATTCGATGATAGCATAATTATTTTATTACTTTATTATTTTAGTAGTTCAGAGTTAGTTAGGGACATGTCCCATCAACTCCATCGATTTCAGATAGTTTAGAGGCTTTCAGACTACAGTATGTTTTAGATAGTTTATTTTGGTTTTGGATATTGTTATACCCCATTACAAACATTGTTTTATATTTAGTATTAGTTTAGTTTTGAACCTTATGGCCTTACAACTTTTATTCCACATATTTACAGTATATTATTCAGTATTTAATTACAAATATCAATCATGGGTTAGCTTATGGTCCTTCGGGGTCATAAGCACCGTGTAACATTTGGGGTACCAGATTCAGGGTGTTAAAAACTTGGTATCAAAGCCTAAGGTTCAACAGTGTCCTAGGAAGTCTGAAAAGCCACATTTAGTAGAGTCTTGTGCATGGGTGTGTTGTGTACCACACTTATGTGCAGGAGGCTATGAGTTGTTTTAGGAACAATTTCCCTTCTTTTAGTATTCTTATCATGCCAATGAGAATAATCTCCAATTATTTTATTAGTCTAATATGCTTCTTCCTCTCACTTACAGAATATACCTTCCAAAGGGGCTAGCAAAAAGAGAATAGGTAATCAGTCATCACCTCAGCTCGTTCTGGCAGATCTCCAGGATGAACATATTTCCCATACAAAATTCAGGACTACATTTACTATTCTATCCAATTCAGTCACAACTCAGAATGAACGTCCAACTGTTATTCCAGCTAGCCCAGTGGCCAATTCAGCTGCAGCTAGGATTTGAGACTTCACCCAAATGAATCCTCCCTTATTCTTCGATTCTAAGTCTGAAAAGGGTCCACAAGAGTTCCTCAACCAGGTTCAAAAAGTCACTGATATCATGGGAGTGACTTCCAGTGAGAGTAGCAAGTTAGCTGCCTATCAGCTAGAGGATGTAGCCCATACATAGTTTAAGCAGTGGAAAGTAGACAGGCGTACAAATGTAGGGCCCATAGAATGAGAGGAGTTTGCTACGGCCTTCTTAGATAGATTATTTCCCATAAAGCAGAAAGAAGCCAAAGTGTTTGACTTAATCAATCTTAGAAAAGGTAGCATGAGCATAAAAGAATACTCTCTCAAGTTCAACAAGTTAGCCTGGTATGCTTCCCATGTAGTAGCAGACAGTAGATCCAGAATGAGTAAGTTTGTGTCTGGGTTTCAAGTAGAGTAGTTAAGAAGTGTAGGACTACAAAGTTGATTAAGGAAATGGACATACCTAGAATTATGGTCCATGCTTAACAGATTAAAGAGTAGAACCTTAAGAAGAAGGAGAGATAGAATAAGAGAGCCTGGACAAAGGGTTATAGTTTTTCTCAGACAGGGTCACAGGGTGGTAACCGTTCTCAGCATAGCCAGAAGTTTTCAGTTCTCGCTCCTTCCCCAGCTAGTACTTCAATTCCTAAGTTCAAAAATGGTTGCAAAGATTGGGCGCTAGGCTCCAAATCTAAGAATAGTGCAAGCATTATTCACACTCATCCACTTTGGAAATAATATGGTAAGTGTCATAAGGGTGTGTGTAGAGCCGACAGTAATGTATGTTTCGAATGTGGCGAGTCAGGTCACAAGGCCCGAGACTGTTCTAAACCTGGTCCACAATCAGCAGGGTGCTGTTTCCAGTGCCGCCAATGGGCAACGCCCAATCAAACTCTATGAACTTCAATCTCGACAAAATCAAGAAAATCTTTCTAAAGTAGCCACTGGTATGTTACAGATCCCTCATTTACATATTCATGCTTCTTCAAATTTATAAATTTTTTTTTAATTTTGTAACTCCTTACATACCAGTCCACTTTAAGGTCAGATTAGATTGTAACAGGGCCTTCTCAGTCTCTACCCCAGTGGGTAAAATGGTCATAGCCCAACGGGTATACTGGAACTGTCCAGTTACGATACCTCAGAAAACCAAGACTTTAGTTTCTAGTAACAATACATGTATGGGTAGGAAATCAGTTAAGGAAGATGATTCCCGACCCATTACTATCCCAATGCAAAGTTTTGTACTTCAACTATCATAATACTTATGCATGCTTCACATCACAATTCCATGCACCCTGCTTATATTCACGCATATTCCATAAAATTGTATGTTTTTTAACTTCCTAGTATGAGGAGTTTTGACTTACTCAGTGTTACAAATTATGTTCCATCAGTACAAAAACATTAGACTCAGGTCATGCAGCTTATGACTCATTCACTCATGTTCGTCTTACAGTATGTTCAACCCATATGACTCATGCTCCACTCTAAGTGATCAACCAAAATCAGATTCTGTCACATATACTCTCTATTTAGATCCCTCAGTGAAACCATGGTGTTAATGTTCGGTCCCTCAATCCTTAGTTACAGCGTCAGTTTAGTAATTAATATTCAGTAAAAGACTCAGAAAGTCCTGCAGGACCATGGCTTTTTGCTATTAGTTAATTAACCATTAGAATTCAGTATGTCTGTATCAGTCTAAACCTTAGTTATAAAAAAACAAGCATTCAGTCCTAGTTACAGTCTTAGTTACAATTATAGACTCAATTACCATCTTAGCTACGATCACAATCCCAGTCCTAGTCCATCTAGATCAAAAACTCAGTTAACTTTCACGATTACCCGACCATAGTATATGGTCATCAGTTACTCAGTTATTAGTATTTCAGTACCTCAGTTACAAAATGTTTTCGAATTATGTAATATGCTTGGTCTCGTAATTTTAAGTAATACGGTTTTCATAAATCCATGCCCATTCACCTCATGTCACTCAATTAGTCCTTACCTCCTATGCATAATAATCTACATCCTCAAGCTAGTTATTCAGACTAAGTATAGTTCAATCTTATATGCCCAACATTCATCTATTTGTTATTCAGTTAATCAGATTATTTAGTATATTTATCCATTCATGCTCAACACCATGTGAACCTTTTCAATAGTCTCAATTGCAGTGCATAAGGTTTAGTCACTTTATCTTAGATAATGTTTCATAGGCCTTGCCTTCTAATACAAGAATCCCAGCCATATAGATATCTACCATTCAGATGTCCTACTTAGACCAGGATAAGATTCACTTTCTCTCTACAATCATTAGAACTCTATTGAAAGAGTGTCATATAAATGCTCCAGTTGAGTATAAGTTTTCACCATGAGTTAGTCCGCAGATCCAGTAGTTCAGTTTAGCAGTCAGGCAAATAAATTTGGACGGCGTGATTTCTATCTTTCTATCCAGTCGCACTATCTGGAGTCTCATAAATGTGATCATTCTAAGATGGACTAACTAGGTAGTTGTGTGTTCATCCAAGTTCATGCATCATGTCTTAGTTTCAGATCTATGATATTTAGTCATGATTTAATTTGTAAGTGCCTTGTGTATCACCTCAGTTTTCCTCATAGCTTAGCAAATTCAGCTCAACATTCTTCAAGGGGGCATAGTGTTCCAAGGGGGAGATACACTATAAATCCCCAAAACATTTATCACATAAACATATTGCTCTCATTTAGTAATGAATCCATTTTGGGGTAAAGGGTGCTCAAGAGTTGACCCTCAGACTCCGATCTCAGCCGTAAGCTATGTATTCAAGGTACTCAGTTCAGATCACGATATTCAGCTCATGTATAATATTCCATACTTAGTTATATTCTCATGTTTCTACTCATTCATATTTAGTAATTAATCCCAGGCTCATTAGTATTATTCAGTTTCATGCTCAGATTTCCATCAGAAACTTGGTATTCGAAATTTCCATTAAAAACCTGGTATCAATTATCATTGCATATTCAGCCATGCAGTCATGTGTCAGTTCAGTCATGTATTCATGCATTAGATATGCATGTTCTGTATGATGCATTCAGTTCATCAGTCATGTCAGTCATGTACTCATGTCTTAGTTTCTCATGTTCTATATGTACTAAATCTTATCATTTCTCCCATTTCAATAAGTCTCATTCGAGGATGAATGTTCCCAAGGGGGAGATATTGTAATACCCCTTACTTCTACCTAGATTAAAATCATCCTAAAAATATTAAATATTTTCTACGAAAATGAATACACTTTTGTACATATGGAATTTTCAATATTTTTACTTTTAATCATGTGAAAAATTGAATTAGCTTTCCATCAATACGAAATTCGCCCAAAATCGACGCTCGGGCGAAGAGGTAGATTCATTTTAGTAAGACAGTGTACCACCTTGTACTTTAGCGCATCGTGGAGCCAGCCAAAATGGCATTTGTCAAACACTAGTGAGCCTCCGTGATATTGGCGCATTGAGCCAAAGTTCAATTTATGAATTTTCAATTTCCAGTGCACCAACGTGATTCCACCGCAATGCAGTGCCATTCCAATTCACAACCAAGGTGGCAACGAGATTTTTACCATGTCACATCACCATCCAGTTTCCCAATTGTCCAGTTTCCAGTGAGCTGGCGTGATTTAACCGCATCGCGTCAGCATGTAAAATTAGGATGTTCTCATATTTTTGCTTATGCATATTTAGTAATTAATCTCAGGCTTATTAGTATTTTCAGTTTAAGAAAATAGTCTTCCTTGAAGTTATTCAATTTCATGCTCAGATTTTCATCAGAAACTCGGTATAAGTAATTTTCATTACAAACCTAGTATCAATTACTATTGTATATTCAGTCATGCAGTCATCTGTTAGTTCAGTCATGTATTCATACATCAGGTATGCATGTTCAGTATGATTCATTTAGTTCATCAGTCATGTCAGTCATATACTCATGTCTCATTTGCATATATTCTGGATGTACTATGGCTTATCATTTCTCCCATTTTAGAAAGTCTCAATCGAGGAGGACTTTTCTTAAGGGGGAGATATTGTAATACCCTATACTTCTACCTAGCTTAAAATCATCCCAAAAATGTTAAAGACTTGCTATGCAGATGAATACATTTTTGTAACTATGGAATTTTTATGATTTTGACTTTTTATCACGTGGGAAATTAAATAAGCTTTTCGTCGATACCAAATTCACCCAAAAGAGATACCCGAGTGAAGAGTTAGAGTCATTTTAGTAAGACAGTGTACCACCTGGTACTTTAGCGCATCGTAGAGCCAACGAAAATGGCATTTGTAAGAAACACGTGAGCCTCCGCGATATTGGCGCATAACACCAAAGCTCAGTTTTAGAATTGTCAATTTTTAGTGCACCAACGTATTTCCACCGCGTCGCGGTGCCACTCCAGCTCGCAACCAAGGTGGAAACGTGATTTCCACCATGTCGCGCCATCAACCAGTTTCCCAATTTTTTAGTTTCTTGTGAGCTGGCGTGATTTCATCGTGTCGCGCCAGCATATAAAATCGAGATTTTTCAGGTTCCATCATTTAATTTCAGGCGCTGTTTGGTAAATTGCTAAAATCTCAAATCAGCCTATACACGACATTACTCCTTAAAAAGACCTATTATCTCATTGTTTACCCACATCTCGTAAGAAATAAATCACTCTCTCTCAAAGATAGAAAATCCTAGTCCCATGTTTCAAAAGTAAATCTCAAGAATCCCTCTAAGAACTTCAAGAAACTCACAATCAAGGTATGTTTAGTGTTGATTCATGGGTCCCTTTCACCCATGAAGCTCAAGGATCCCTTTTCAATTCAAAGATTGTATATTTTTGAATGATCATGATTTAAATAAATTAAAATTCATGTTTATATTGTTGTTTGGTTTGATTCATGTCATAAACTATTTATTACAAGAATTAAGTCTGATATATGATGATTTACATGATGTTCTTGATAAACCCTTCAGTTTGCAAGTTCAATGATGTAGCCATGGTAATAAGATGGATTGATTATTATGTGATCAAAGCATGCTCCCCATATGTTTGACAAAATGCATATGTGAATTAAATAGTGTTGTTATAGTATGTTGACAAGAAATCCCTATTTTGGTACAAGTTAATGCATTATAAGTGCTTGATGAAAGGTCTTAGTGAATGAATTATGACACACTAATGTTCATTCCTATCCATGTACGAATTCATGACTCTCAAATGCTTGATAAAATGCCTCATTGATTATATTGTGAGTTGTTTACTATTATCAACTATGCAAGTGCTGTCATGTATAGTCAATTTCAAGCTATCAAGTCCTTGGGGTACTTGTACCCAAAAATTTAGCTATGTGCCTAGAACCAGTGTCAGTTCTTGAGATACTCTCAGTCAATCCATGATCAGTAGAATTCTGTCAGTTATGTGACTCAGGAAAACTCAGTAAACTCAGTATCAGTCCAGTCCCATTCAGTAATCTCAGTAATATTAGAAATATCAGTGATCTCAGTCAGTAATCATATCTCAGTAGTATTTAGTTCAGACCTTAGTAAACTCAGTCAGCTAGTAGAACTCAGTAGCATTCTTTCAGTTAACAAAATTCAGTAGTATTCTATCAGTCAACGAAAATGCAATGAACTCAGTTCAGTCTAGTTAATCAGTAACATATTAGTCCATCCTAGTATGAACTAGGAAATTAGTTCTGTGTCTTTTCTGTTGGGAGTAGAATTTAGCACCGAGTGAACCCAAGGATGAGGACACATACTGTCAGCCAGTAGAGGGTGTGATCCTTAATAGCAATCCCTATTTTCCCAAACTACATAGCGAGTGTAGGTTGAGATATAACCATATAAGCCTAGGGACTATACATCTCATTTGAGTTTTTCTTACAGGAGGGGTTGACGAAGAGCTCCTTATCAGAGAGGGTTTACTCATAGCTTGTCTTTATCTGTGGAACGGTACTAAAACCCTTCTAGCTGGGGTTTCAAGTTGGACCCCACCAGTTCAGATTCGAGGAATATCAGTTAGATAATTGCCTCCCACAATTTCATTTTTAGATTCTGTCTTCAGAATAGAACTCAGTCTAATTCAATAGAAATCAAGACAGTCATACATAGTCAATCAAGTCAGTATGGAACTCAGCTAGTTCCATCAGATTTTAGGACTGTCAGATAGAGTTATCTAGCTCCGTATAACTCTTAGATCAGTTATTTATAATCAAGACTATTAGAAATAGACTTTCAGTTATCAGTTACTAGTTAAATCAGGTATTAGTAATCCATGTTGTCAAGAGACTTAGTAGTCAAAACTCCATACCAGTCCTATCACGACCTCAGTTATAGTTACGTATTCATGCATGTATTTTCACATTTATGTATACAGTTAGTACTGTTCATGCATATAAACCCTTTGCATTTAGCTTACCTCACTTGAATACCTATACATTCAATTGTTCTGATGCATTTGTGCTATGGTGTTTTATAACATAGGTTTAGAAGCAGAAGCTCCCGAACATCCTTTGTAGATTAGACATTTAGCAGCCAGACTAGCAGTGAGTCCTCATCATTCGAGGATAATATAATTATTTTATTACTTTATTATTTCAGTAGTTCAAAGTTAGTTGGGGACATGTCCCATCAACTCCACAGATTTTAGACAGTTTAGAGGCTTTTAGACTACAATATGTTTCAGTCAGTTTATTTTAGTTATGGGTATTGTTAGTCCCCATTAGAGACATTATTTTATATTCAGTATTAGTTCAGTTTTGAACCTTATGGCCTTACAATTTATATTCCGCATATTTATAGTATATTATTCAGTGCTTAGTTAAAGATATCAGTAATGGGTTAGCTTGTAGTCCTTCAGGGTCATGAGCATCGTACAACATTCCGGGTACTAGATTCGAGGCATTATAATAGTGTTCCCTTGGTTAGTATTCCTTTAAGTCTACCAAGCATTCCTTAGTTTTCAGAAGGTGATCTATTATCAGGGATAATTTCTACTTATGGTATTCCGACTTTACATGTACAACCATCTTCAATGTTACCCCTACATACTGATTCACTACTTACTTGTAACACTATTTTTTTTTATTGTTTTAGACCCAATGGTGTCTTCTGATGATCAAAAAAGGTTTGAAAGGTTTATTTACTTGGCTCTTCCCAAGTTTAGTGGTGCTATTAGAGAGGATGCTTATGATTTTTTGCTTGACTATCAGGAGAGGTCGCATAACTTTAGATCTCTAGAGTCCTATAAAGTTTCTTTTATGATTTATCAGTTAAATAATATGGTCGTACAGTTGGAGGTCTCTTTGTAGTTGTAGGTCATTAGGTTTACCTTCCATGACATGGACTCTGTTATTTGAGGCTTTGTTAGAGAGGTTCATTCCTTACAGTTAAAGGGATTAGATGAGATATGAGTTTGATCACCTAGAGTAAGGATCCATGACTATTGTAGAGTATGAGAAACACTTTCATACTTTATCTAGATTTTCCACTGCTAGTATCTCCACTGAGTCAGAGAGTATTAGGAAGTTTTTCAAGAGATTGAATGACTCTTATTAGTTAGCTATTTCCTAGATTGTAGTTTTAGAAGTTTCATTTTAGAGTATTGTTGTGCATATTAAGTTGATCGAGTTGATTAGTCAGACTACTAAGGGTGGCACTAACTGGGTGAGTTTAGTGGACATATATCTCGAGGTAGGGGTTTCTTCAATAGACATTCACGTAGTTATTATGATAGACTAGTTTAGGCAACCTTTTAGAGTTTGAGTAACATGTCTATGGTTTATGTGGTCCAAGTAGCTAGGTTTCAAGTCCTGCATGTTGAGGCTTCAATTATAGTTCTTTAGGACATAGGGTCATTCTGGTTCTTCTGGTGATTTTTAGCATAATGCTAATAGTAGAGGGTGTGTCACATGTAATTAAATTGGACATTTTGTAAGGGATTTACCTCAGTGTGTTTTAGGTCTTTCCCAAAGGGTTCTCATCTTCATCATTAACCTACTCCTATATCTTTGATTAGAGGTGGTTTACAGAGTGGCAAGGGTAGTCTTAGAGGTGGAGCTCAGGGAGATTGCAGTAGTAGACATGGGGTTTATTTGTCTTAGGATAGACTTGGACAATGTTATACGTTACTTGGGAGACCCGAGATAGAGGTCTCTAATGTAGTTATTATAGGTATCTTCCTAATTTTCTACTGACTTACTTTTGTATTATTTGACCTTGGGACTACATTCTTCTTTGTGTCCACATATTTTGCTACTAGTTTTGATTATCTGTGTAAGTCCATTATTGTGCTTCTTCATGTTTCATCCCATACCTAAAAGGTTCCCGAACAGGTTTTCTCCAAAATCCCCAAGTAACTAAGGCAAACAACTAATAAAAAATACCTATTTCTATACTAATTTTGAAAGAGCAAAGAAAAAGAGGACGTTTTATTACCCTTATAGGAGACTCTTTAGTGATAAATTGGGAAACTGATCTTGTATTGTTACCTTTGCAGGGCATACGAGTTGGGTATACTTGAGTACCCTAGATATGGTTGATTTTGCTATTATCTTAGGTATGGATTGGTCAGATCCCTAGTATTTTATTTTTAATGTTTATGCCAAGAACATGACTCTAGATGTTTAGGTGTTCTAAGGTTAGCTTTGAAGGATACTCTTAATTCGGGTCTTAAGGGAGTTATCTGTATGTGCTCTTTGCATGTTAGAAAAAGGGATATCAATCTTTCTTAGCTTTCATTTGCTATACTATTGTTGTATCACCACCTCCTTTTAATTTTATGAGTTGCTAGGGAATTTTAGGACGTGTTTCCTACAGACTTGCTTGATATGCCTCGGATCATGATGTCATTTTTGCTATTGATGTTGAGCTAGTAAATTTGTGAAAAAAGATGATAGTTCTATCCATATATGTATTGAGTATCAATAATTGAACAAGGTGACTATTAAAAATAAGTATCGTCTTTCTAACATTGATGATCTATTTGACCATCTTCAGTGTGATTTGATGTTTTCAAATATTTTCTTGAAATCTAGGTATCACTAGTTAGATTTCATGGGCTTAGAGAGTTATTATCAATGTTTTGTGGAGAGTTTCTGCTCTATTGTGGCTATTTTGACCAAGTTTACTCAGAATAAAGTTATTTTTAAGTGGTGCATGCTTGTGAGGAGAGCTTTCAAAAGCTCAAGAAATTATTGATTTTAGTGACTATCTTAACTTTGCCCAAGGAGGATGTGTGATTTACCATATTTTGTGATGCTTTTGGAGTTGGATTAGGCACTATGTTAATGAAATAAGGTAAGGTGATTACTTATGCTTCTCATTAGTTGAATCCCTATGAGAAGAATTACCCTACCCATGACTTTGAGTTTCCAACAGTCATCCTTGTGTTGATGTTATGGCAACATTACTTGTATGCGTCCATTGTGAGATTTTCGTGGATTATCATAGAATTCGATACTCTCATATTTAGCAAGATATTAGTATGATATAGCGATATTGGCTCGATTTACTTATGGATTATGATCTCACTATTCTTTTTCATTCGGGAAAGGCAAATGTGGTTGTGGATGCCTTGAGTGGAAAGTCGACTAGTATAGGATTTTATCTCATCTCTTGACTTAGGAGTGACCTTTGCCCTTGGAAGTTCAGTCTTTAGATAACAACTTGGTTAGGTTTGATATTTTGACATCCGAGCATGTATTGTCCTTTGTTGAGGCTAGATCTTCCATTACAGAACAAATTTGAGCTAATCGGTTTTGATGATGGTAGGTTGAGGGTGATTCATTATCAGGTATTGAGTGGTGAGGCTAAGGCTACATCTTTTGATTTTGATGATATTTTGACGATTAGTGATTGAGTTTGTGTGCTAAGATTTAGTGGATAGGTTTGATTGATCTTGGAGAAGGCTTATTATTCTAGATATTTCATTCACCCATGAGTGGCTAAAATGTATCATAGATGAAAACATTATTATTGGTGGGGTAGTATGAAGAAAGATATTGTGGCGTTCATGGCTAAAGTTTTTGAATTACGAAAAAGTGAAGTATGAGCATCAATGACCAGGTGGTATTATGTAGAGGGTGCCTATTCCTGAGTGGAAGTGGGAGCGGATTACCACGGATTTCATATCTGTCCTACCCCTAACCTTAGAGAAGTTTGAGTCAATTTGGGTAATTGTAGATCGATTTACCAAATAAGCTCAGTTCCTTCTACTGAAGGCGACTTACATTGTGGAGAAGTTGGCCTAGATTTACAATAGAGAGATTGTTCGATGGTATGGTTTCTCTCTTTCCATCGTATCTGAAAAGGGTAATCTATTTGAGCATAGAATTTCATATTTAGATTGATGGTCAGTCCGAGTAGACTATTTTAGTAATGGAGGATATTCTCCAAGCATGTGTCATGGACTTTGGAGGTCATTTTGTGTCATGACCCAATTTATGAGTCATGATGACACCTACTCTATCTCACTAGTAGGGAAGCAAAACAGTATCTCGGAGTTAAACACAATGGATAAACTTGGTGAAAAATGTCCAAAATAGGCAAAAATCAATAGCACAACCTATAAAAAATAAGATACTTAAAATAGGTAAGATAGTCAACTTAGATACCATCCCACGACCTGGTAGATCCAATACAAGAGCATCTAGTAATAATAATACAACCCAAGTATCTAGAATAATCCATAACATCTGTCTTGACACAAAAAATTAAACATAGAAAGATAGAAAGAACTAGATGACTCCGACTCCAAGATCTCACCCTATCCCCGGATATCAACACAACACGAATGTTGATCAACCATGGTAACTAGTAGTTAGATCTACACCAAAAAGGTATAAAAGTGTTGTATGATTTCCAAAACCACGGGCAATAAGTAGGCTTCATCGACCGACTGAGCTAAATCATGATATAAATATGATAAAATGCAACATAAAATAATTAAGTCAAGGTATAGACAAACCTGAAGTAACTCCAACATTGTTTGCATAAACAAGTATATAAATTGAAATAGTATCATAACGTAATATAAAACATCAACACAAGCAATCCTAACAATAAAATAAGCTCCCATAAGCCAACTAGTGCAGAATATTAAATAACCCATTAGAAGCCCCCATAAGCCTGGAAGGTAAAAAAAAGATAGAATAGCCTACTACCATCATTTATCAACTCTCATAATACCATTGAATTCATCCAAGTCCTGCCACAGTATAACCATTGATTGTCCATATTCTTCATTTTTCAATTAATCAACACATATTAACTAACCATCATGTAACAACTAATCCTCCTGTATCAATAAATTATCATTTATCAACAAAACATCACTTATTAACTAATCTTCATATAGCAGCTAATCATCACTTATCAACTAGTCATTATTTACCAATTAACCAAAATTTATCAACTAATCATTATTTCACTAGAATCCATTCATATCATACCACATTATAACAATTTCATCATTTTCGACATAGCCAGATCGTTAATCTCACACTCCAATTCATCATTCATAAAAAGTATATCATTATAGTATAATATGTATATCAGGACTCAAGTTGGCATGGATATTCAACAATATGCTCATAAATATCATCATAATCATCTTTCAATCTTGACGGACGTATATGTGTCATCATAATCATCCTCCGGTCTTGCTAGGCATATATATACATATATATCATAATAATCATCCTCCGATCTTGTCGGGCATATATGTATCATCATAGTAATCTTCTGGTCTTTCCGTGCATATATATATCATAATAATAATCCTACGGTCTTTCCAGGCATATATGTATCATCATAATTATCCTCCGGCTTTGCCAGATAAATATATACTCAATATCATCATAAATATGGTCAATAGAGTAATTAATTTCATAACCATGAACATAATATATTATCATGATAAATAATCAAAATTGAAATGGTAAGTTCTAGCATAACCAATAGCATGATTACCAATATAGTAAGTAAGCAAAATCTTTGGCATAATCAATAGTATAATTGCTAACATAATCAATAAGCATAATCTTTTGCAAAATCAATATGTTAAACATGACCTCTAACATAATCAATATGTACTATCAATCATAGGCGATAACTAATCAATATGATAATTAATGTCTTATCATTAGCATAATAGATTGCTTGTCATTTGTATAATCGATAGCTTATCAATAACTTGATTATTAGCCAATCCATGGCATAATCCATAGCTTATTCATCGCATAATCAATAATTTAATTGCTAGTGTAGTCATTTAGTATGACCTCTAGCATGAACAATAATGCAAACACTAATATATCGATTAGCATGATCACTAAAGTGGTTATAGCTTATTTGTTGGCTCAATCAAGAGCATAATTTATGACTTAGTCAATACTATAATCAAGGACTTATTCGATAGTATATACGGTAGCCCAATCAATAGCCAATACAACAGCATATTCAATAGATCATCAATAACATAAGTTTAATCAATAGCTCATTCATAGCATACTCTTGAAGTATTACCTTCAACGCCATCCATCATGACCAACAAATACCAAGGCGACTAAATATCATAAAAATAACCATCTCCCTAGATGTACATAAGCATATTAAAGGGTCTTCAATAACTATAACAAGTCTTGGCCTAAGGTGGATCGAAGACCCCACTTCTAAATCCCCCAAATCATTTACCAAGCAATGTCTACCCAGGCTAGGTTAAGGTATCTAAATCAACTATGAGATGTTGAAAAAGACACAACTAGCCCTAGGATAGAAATTCTTCCTAATATAAAGCAACTAAGTTAATTCCACCTAAGGTGAGGCAATTTGGGTAGGTTTTCTTCAAAATTCATGTAAATAAGGCAATCTCCTCATTAGTTTAGTAGATAAATAATTTATATCCTAAGCATAAGTCTACAAGGTCAACTTCACCTAAGGTGATGGTTAACTAGGCTAATGGTGCCCAAAATGATATCCAAAATAGCCTAAATGATTCAACTAATCTTAAGTATTTCAATTTATCACTCCAACACCTAAAACCCATCCCAAATCTAACATAATATCATAAACATACTATGAATTAGCTCAATATAAAAAGGGGTAAATATCCTACCTAGATGCCAAAGAAAGCTCAAAAGATCCGTTAAATCATTGTGTTTCCCTTTTGAGAAGCTTCCGTAAGATGTCACTATAAAATTCACATTATACTCATCAATTTGAGAATAATGATACTTATATTACACTATTGATCTTGGGGTCCAGAAATAATACCAAAAATCTCATGTGGGTCCCATTTACGAAAAATTATATTTCCCAAACCAATGTTCCCACATACTCATGAAATAATTACTATCAAGAATTGGTGTAATCCAAACTAATTTGGGGCTTAAATCAAGCCCCTAAGGTTTTGATTTTTTGAACAAGAAATGAAAATTTCTACCATGAAAAGGTTGAAAGCTTGCCTTAAACTGGAAGATAATCTCATAAACAAGTGTTAGACAAGCTCCCAAATCACCCATGAGCTCTAATTTTAAGTTATCTCTCCATTTAGGGTCTTATTTCTCTTGGAATGGATGAAGATGGGATAAATCGCGTAAAAAGGGTCTATTTATACCTATATCGGTTACTCAAGTTTTTCTATTACAGCACAATGTTCGCGATTGCAATACTTAGTCCCACAATTACGAATCTACTACCCTACTCAAAGGAGTTGCGATAGCAACCTAAAATGTTTCTTTCGTGATGCACTAGATACGACTGAGATTTGGAAAGTCTCTGCCAAGCCCTCGATATTCATACAAAATCTCATATATGCAAACGAACAATGTAACCATACCAAATTCGATGTTTTAGACTCCATTGAGCAATTTAAATTTCCATTCGAGGTTATTTTGACAAAATGTGGGTGCCACACCCAACTTTCAATTTCTTAACTTTTCGATCAATAGGTCAAAATAAGCTTGGGTTCCTTGGGAACCAAACCAAGAGTCCTCGTAGCCTAAATCGACATTCCAAAGTTGTTGGAATAGTCAACATTTCCATTCGTTGTCATTTGACAAAAGTTTTTGCCTGGTGGCCATTTCAAAGCAGCAAAGACTTCTGAACGAAAAATTTGCTCTAATAACTAAATGAATTACCTAGTAACTGAATTGTCAGTCAAGCAAGTCATAAATAACTTGGGGAAACTATAGAAAAGCTCTAATGGCAAAAATAAGCGGAAATATGAAAAATAACCTGAAAGGTAATTACAATATCCACTACTATAGGAACTTTCTTCTAGAAAAGATAAAGAATAAGGATATACATGAAGCCTCGAATAGGTGAGGATATTGGGATTCATATCTTACGTTCGATCTCCTAAGTAGACTCCTCTACTAGGTAGTACCTCCACTTAACCTTAACTATAGGAATTTCTCAAGTGTACAACCTCCTTACATCACTAGCCAAAATGAGCATAGGCTACTCTACGCATGTTAACTACTTATCTAGATGGAATCGCTCATCTAAATAGACGAAGTCCCATATAAGCACATGAGATGGATCAGGAATGTATCTCCATAACATGGAAACATAGAAAGATGGATGGACAACAACAAAATCTGGAGGTAAAGATAACTTTGATGCCACCTCACCAACAATCCAAAGAATCTCGAAAGGTCTAATATATTTAGGAATAAAATTTTCCTTCCTCCCGAACCTCATCCAACCCTTTATGGGTGATACTCAGAGAAATACTCAACTACCAACTCCAAATCTCAAGGCACGGAGTCTATGATATACATAGGTCTTCTTCCTACTCTGAGCTGCTCTCAACCTATCCTGAATCACCCTGACTATATCCTATGACTACTGAAGCAAATCAGTACCACCTGGTCGAATCTTAGAAGTCTCAAACTATCCAACTAGAGAATGACATCTACTGCTATACAAAGCCACAAAATAAACCATCTCAATAATCGATTGGTAACAATTGTTAAAAGTAAACTTTGCCAAGGATAAGTGCTCCTCCCACTAGTCTCCAAAATCTATAACACAGGCTTAGAGCATATCCTCAAGCACCTGAATAGTCCACTCAGACTGGCCATCTGTCTATGGATGGAAGGGTGTACTAAGATCCATCTGAGTACTCAGCTCCTCCTAAAAGAACTCCAAAATCTAGAAGTGAACATGGAACCTCATTATGAAATGATAGATATGGGAACACCATGCAAATAGACTATCTCACACATATTGATGTAGGCTAACCCCTTAGCACTAAAAGACATCTGAATAGGAAAGAAGTGGGTTGGCTTGGCGAATTGATACACGATGACCCATGCCATAGCTTTCTTCATTCCACTCCACCATAATATTGTCTCAAATATCTATACATCTTAGCTGTTCTCTAATGAATAGAATATCTAGAGTTATGAGACTCGAGCAGAATTAATGGAATTAAGTCACCGATCATCAAAATACAAAAACAGCTATCAAATCTCAAAATACCCTTAAAATCTAGGGTGATCATCTCAGACCCACCTCTCAACACAATTGATCACGAAGGGAAGGAAGCTTACTTTCCATAAACCGATGATCTCAAATTTTCTTGAAAAGTGAAGACCATGCCTCAACTCTAGCAAAAATCCTCCTAGGGTCTAAAATATCAAGGTGAATTATCAAGTTGTCTAAGGACTGAATGTCCCATTCCAACAATCTTTGAGAAGCTAAAATACAAGCCAAGCTAGCATACTTACTACCCTCCGACTCAAGGCATCTCCACCATATTTGCCTTGCTCGTATAGTACAAGATGAAAATATCATAATACTTAAGAAACTCCATACATCTGTAATACCTAGCATTAAGATCTCTCTGGGTCGTAAGATGCTAAAGACTGCTATGATCAACGAAAATATCAGAATACACATCATAGAGATAATGCCTCCAAATCTTAAGCAGAAAAACTACCACCGCTAACTCCAAATCATGAGTAGGGTAGTTCCAGTCATTAACCTTTAGTTGTCTTGAAGCATAACCTAGATTGGGCACTAAAATAAATCCTTGAGCTTTATAAAGCTCAACTCAAACTCTTTGAACCATCGTAAAAGAACCTCCTTTCGAGTCAATCTAGTCATAGACACTGAAATAGTAGCAAATCCCTTCATGAATCATCTATAATAACTACGCAAACCAATAATGCTATGAACCTCAGTTGAGATATAGGTCTAGCCAAATTATGAATTGCCTCAATCTTAGCTAGGTCTACCATAATGACATCCTTAGACACCATATGTCTAAGGAATGTCACTGACTCAGGCCAAAACTCACACTTTGAGAACTTAGTAAAAAGTAAATGATCTCTCAAGGTCTGAAGCACGATCCTCAAATGTTGTGCATGCTTCTCTATACTACTCGAATACATAAGGATGTCGTTGATGAACACAATCACAAAAGAGTCCAAAAAAGGTCTGATCACTTGGTTCATCAAATCCTTAAATGTGGTGGGGGCATTAGTCAACCCAAAATACATCAGAAGGAACTCATAATGACCATAATGGGTCTTAAAAGATATCTTCAGGATATCTTCAGCCTTAATCCTGAATTGATGATAACCAGATCTCAAATTAATTTTAGAAAACACCGCTGCACCCTGAAGCTCGTCAAATAAATCATCAATGCAAGGCATAGGATAACAGTTCTTCACTGTCACCTTATTAAGCTGCCTATAATCAGTACACATACACATGAAGCCATCTTTCTTCTTCATAAACAACACAGGATCTCCCCAAGGAGGTACACTCAGTCTAATAAAACCCTTACCAAAAAGATCTTGAAGCTGAGAATTTATCTCCCTAAGATTAAAAGGATCCATAGAAATAGGCCGAGTGATAGACTCAAGATCAATCGAAAACTCAATCTCACAGACACAGGGAATACTAGACAGGTCATTAGGAAACACATCAGGAGACTCACACACTATAGGAATGAAGTCAAGAAATGGACTATCCACACTAGTAGCACAAATATAAGTGAGACAAGACTCAAAACCCCTTGAAATAGGCCTCTCGATAAGAAAATAAGAAATAATCCCCTTCAACTCTTGGCTAACCACTCCATACCATATGATTTTGGATATATCGGTCATTGCTAAGGTAACAGTCTTGGCAAAACAATACCAGCACTGTATGATAGTAGGATAAGTAGTCTTTTCTCAAATCACATCAAAGTCTACCATATCTTGAATAATAAGATCAACATGAGTATCAATATCTCTAGCAGTCATAACGCATGATCTTAACACGCGATCTACTACTAAAGAATCACCCAAAGGAGCAAATAAACATAATGGCATGGATAATAAATCTCAAGATAACTCTAACCGGGGAGCATAATAAGCAGATACATAAGAATAAATAGATCTCATATCAAATAAAATAAGGCTTGACTAATCGTAGATCAAAATTGTACCTAAAATAATAACATCAGAAGACTCAAACTCGAGTTTAGCAGATACTGTATACAACTAACCATGCCTGCCACCTAGTTGGGCTCCTGACCGACCTCCTTTCTTGCCTACCTGAGAACCTCCTCGAGTACACTGGTTGAGACCACTCCTACAACTCTGAGAACCACCTCTAGCTAAGGAATGAACTGCTCTAATAGGGTGTAACAACCCAAACTAGGTCCTAGCTATGATAGGTATCTTGAGTTGATCAAAGACTGGACACCACCACCTTATCCTATCAAATGGGAACACAACAAATATATATATAAATAAGAGAGTCAAACCCAATAGTCTAAGTGATATCAATATCCAAAAACATCTAGGATACCGATGTCCATAGTATCCACAAAGTCTCTTCCATAAACTTTGTATCAACAAAGTGTCTAGACATGACCCCGACCATAGCAAAAATAAGACTGAAATAAAGTTTAATACATAAAGACTAATACATGAAATAAAGTCTTCTGAATGGATGGAAGCTCACCAGTTTAAGTCAACTCTTGATCTAACCAGGAATACTGCATCACTGCGAAGGAAAGGTAGACTTGCCTTCAGACCCTGCATCACCTATGGCTACAACATTTGAAGATGGTTAGTGGGTTGAATACTAGCATGCAACTCAAGGATAAGGGAACAGATAATACTATAGATGACAATTAAAAACCAGTCATATCCTATGCATACCATCATATGCCAATACATCTATATATATATATCACATGCTGCAAAAGAAAATAAGACTTAACATGAATAATTAAAACATTAACTCTGACTATGTAGCTCAACCATAAATTTCCACCCATAGGCAATATGGGTTCAACTTCCTTTGCTGACAGGGCTTCGATATGTGTTAGCCACATTAACCAGAGGAATCAAGGAAGACTAGGGAATGCCCCAACCCCACATTAATCCAAGATACAATATATGTATATTAATAGTGCGAACCATGCACACAAGTCATCAATAGCAAAGCTTATGTTGGCAAACATAAGTTTCTAATACAAGTTATCCCATACCCATACCTTCATGGCTTTGCTACATAACCATAACCCCCATTATGCCCAAATTTAAATAAGTTTCACATAACTCATTTATTAATTAATGAACCAACCATTAAGGCACACACATGGGTATCATTATACCTTTATACTTGCAAGTTATCTCTATGCCATTACAATAATTTTTAACTTAAGAGAATACCTCGACCCCCTTTTAGTTTATTAAATCAAGTATAGGGGAATTCCTCGACCCTGTTCTTGTTCATTGAATCAAAACATAGCCAACAAGGCCTTTAAAATCCATGTTCATTGTTTAACTACTTTAAGCCATGAAAATACATAGGTGGGTAAGTCAAAACAAGTGGCAAAATCATATTCATTAACAATTTCACGAACAAATTGAGGGCACTTAATTTCCAATACCATAAATCAAGTCGAAATCATCAAATTAGGGACTAACCATAACCCCTAAGTTTAATACCATTCCCATTCATCCCACAAAGTTAAAAATCATATGTAAGACATAAATGTTGTATAAATAACCATGAAAAAAATCAATTAAGTAACCAACCAAGTCAAAAGCCCTCAACAATGTCAAAACCCACATCAAAACCATGCATTTATAATCAATAAATGCCATTATGAGAATATATATTCTAAGGAAAGAGATACATGCCTTAATAACCAAGAAACTTAAGGAATACAACACCCTTAGGATCCTAGATGACTACCTTCTTGAACCCTAGTCTTGACTTTAAAAGGAGGATTTGAGATAAAGGATTATTAAGAGTGAAGTAATTGATGTTCTGTCATGAAAACTAATGGAAATAGGTTAATATAGTGTTTAGAGGTCATTTATAAGTGAAATAAATTCAATACCCCTCCTCTAAAGTGAACAAAATTCAAAATTGCTGAATTTAAAGCATCAGCGCATTGCAGAGAGTAATCTCCATGATAAGCTCCTCACTGTGCTACTATTGCAGGCCCTTTACTACCTCTAAACAAAAATGCTCATAACTTTTTGCTCGAGTATTGAATTAAGGTGAAATCGGATGTATTGGAAAAAAGACAAAATTATCTTTAATTTTGGGGTTTTGAACCCCAAAATTCCACATATTCCAGAAGTTATACACGTTCAAAGTTGACCCTTGTAGAATCAAATTCTAAAATTTGGTCGATAATAAAAGTTCTTAACTCCACTTCACTCTAATTGTTTAAAATTAACATTCTTCCCTTCAAAGGTACTTTTTACTCTAGGTTAATGATCATGAAACTTATATTTATATTGAAATAATTGGATTCAAATTTATACACGTAAATATAATGGTTCAAATTCTATCCCAAAAATAAGGGGTGTTACATAGGGAGAAAACTCTGAGCTGAAGCAACAACCACCCCACAACTATAGCAATCTCACAAATAGTGACCATGGACTCCAAAACTATAGAATGTCACATAATTTGAACCAGAACCAATAGATTGAATAGACCTAGAATAACCCCCACATTTAGAATAAACCAAAGATGCATCTCTCAAAGACTGGCTACTGACTTGACCAGGGCGATCACTAGCACTACACTGACCTTCCCTAGTAATCTGAAGTGCTACCTGAACAGGTCAACTAGGCATACTCTGAGGCTGATAGGATGGACGTAAATGATATCTACTATGAAAGTGGTTGCCTATGAATAAAGAACTACTATGGATCCCACTGAAACTTGCCTGTTGTCGAGGCCTGTTATCACTGCCCCCACAAGCCTTATGATACATCTATTCCATTACTTAAGAGTGATAAAAAAACATTAAAAAAGGACCTAACCACAATAACTAAACTTTGAGTAGACATAGAAAGAAGAAGTCTCAACCCTTTAACATTACAACGAACTCTCTTGTACTCAGTACCCAAAAATAGAAGTAGCATGCCTAACAAAATCACAAAATGAGCTTCATATTCCAAAACTGTCATAGAGACCTACTCAAATATAGAGAACTGGTCCCTTAAATGATCCCTAAGTCTTTGAGGCATATACTTGTCCAAGAACATCTTGGAGAACCGAGTCTATGTCAAAGAAAAAGATCGGCTGATCTAGAATCCATATAACCTCTCCACAAATGTTAAGTAGCCAAGTCCAACTGAAATATGGTGTAATCCACATCATGAGTCTCAGCAAATCCCAAATTATCGAGCCTATTCTCTCAAACAATCAGAAAATCATATGCATTCTTGACCAGAACACCAAAAAACCTAGTTAGAGACAATAACATGAATCTACACAATATTTTTTACTCCTCAAAATACATAGTAGGCTGGGCAACCACTGGCTGAGGTAATATTAATTGAGTGGCCACTGACACAGAAGGAACCTCAACTCTAAAAAATACAGCTATAGGTTGCGCTCCTGCCTTAGTACCACTCTGATCTATAAATTGTTCACCATTAGATGATGCACAACTAACTTACCCCAAAATATGAACTAGAGAATCTCTGAGAACTGAAGAACAAATGAACCTTGGTGGAGCCTGGGTTTGTCCCTAGTCTACCACTAGCTTGGGCAAAAGAATCTCTAGCTCAAAAGTCGGAATAGGGTCGGGTGAAGGACCCCTATTTGGGAACCTAGCTGGGGAAACATCTTGTGGTTGTCCACAAGATCTATTTCATCCACCAATAGGAGAAGGATATCTAGGCTTGATCTCAAAACCTTCATTGCGTATAGCGATAACATGTGTCCTAGCCGTTTATATAAGAGTGAAACCAAAGGGAGGTTCTAAAAACCAACTCAGACTCTTATTATTAAATAAGTGAAAGAAGTAAAGAACGTCTAAGAATATAACATAGCCTTCCAAAGATAGGAAATAGATGTCAACGTTCCAATCCGTAGGGCTCTACTAGACATTTACTCTTGAACCAATAATACCAGTATAGTCTAAGCTCTCATACCAGTTTTTCATAATCTAATTTATGAGTCGTGGTAGAACCCACTCTATCCCATGGTAGGTAAGCCAAACCATTGCCCAAAGTTAAACAAAATATGTTAAGTTGGTGGAAAATGTCCAACATAGACGAAAATCAACAACACAATTTATAAAAAATAAGGTATTTGAAATTGATAAAATAGTCAATATAAATACCATCCCATGACCTGGTAGAGCTAGTATAAGAGCATCTAGTAATAGTAATATAAATCAATTATCTAGAATAGTCAATAAATATGTCTTGAAACAAAAGATTGAACATAGAAAGATAGAAAAAAATAGGTGACTCTAACTCCAAGAGCTCACCCTATCAACGAATATCATCACAATACAAATATGTATCGACGGTGGAAACTAATACTCGGATCTACACTAAAAAAGTATATATGTCTAGTATGAATACCAAAACCATGGGTACTCAATATGCATCATCGATTGATTAAGCTAAATCATGATAAAAATATGATAAAATGCAAGATAAAATAACTAAGTCAAGGTATAGACAAACCTAAAGTAACTCCAACATCGTTGTGCATAAATAAGTAAGTAAATTAGAATAATAACATAATGTGACATAAAGCATCAACACAAGCAATCATAAATACAAAATTAGCTCTCATATTTCAATTAGTATGGAAGAGTAAATAACCCATTCCAATCCCCCATAAGCCTGAAAGATACAAATAAGATAGAATAACCCACCACTGTCACTTATCAACACTCATAATACCATTTGAATTCATCCAAGTCATGCTACACTATAATCATCGATTATCCGTATTCATCATTTTCAAATTAATCAACACTTATCAACAAATTATTATGTAACAACTAATCCTCATGGATCAATAAATCATCCATTATCAACTAAACATCACTTATTAACTAATCTTTATATAGTTGCTAATAATCACTTATAAACTAGTAATTATTTATCAATTCATTAACATTTATCAACTAATCATTATTTCACAATAATTCATTTATATCATACCATATTATAACCATTTTCTCATTTTCAACTTGGCTAGATTGTCAATCTCATACTCTAATGTAATCATACCATAATAAGTATATCATAATAGTATAATATGTATATCATGACTCAAAATACTATGGATATTTGATAATATCCTCATAAATATCATCATAATCATCTTCCGATCTTGTCGGGAATATATGTATCATCATAATCATTTCCCGGTCTTGCTGAGCATATATATATATATATATATATATATAATTCTAATCATTCTCTGATCTTTGTGGGCATATATGTATGATCATTATATTAATCCTCCAGTCTTTCTGAGTGTATATATATCATCATAATCATCCTCCGATCTTGTCGGGCATATGTTTATCATTATAATCATCCTTCAACTTTGTCGAGCATAAATATATATATATATATATATATATATATATATATATATCATCCTCTGGTCTTGTTGGGTATATATGTATTATCATATTCATCCTCTAGCCTTTACAAGAATATATATAAAATCAATAACATCACCAATATGGCCAATAGTATAAACAATAGAGTACTTAATAGCATAACCATGAACATATTATATTAACATGATCAATGATCATAATTCAAATCATGAGTTCTAGCAATACCAATAGCATAATTGTCAATTTAGTAAGTAAGAACAATCTTTTGCATAATCAATATCATAATTGCTAACATAATCAATAAGCATACTCTTTAGCATAATCCATAATAAATTTGCCAATATAGTCATTAAATATGACCTCTAACATAATCAATATGTACTATCAAGCATAAGCAATAACTTATTGATAACCTAATTAATGACTTATCATTAGCATAATATGTAGCTTGTCATTTATATAATGGATATTGTATCAATAGCTTGATCATTATCTGATCCATGGTGTAATTTATATCTTATTCAAAGCATAATAAATAACTAATTGACAATTTAGTCATTAAGCAAGACCTCTAACATGAAAAATAGCGAAAATGATAACATATTGATAAGTATGATCACTAACATTATTAATAGCTCATTATTTGGCTCAATAAAGAGCATAATTTGTGGCTTAGTTAATATTATAATCAAGGGTTTATTCAATAGTATATTTGGTAGCCCAATCAATATCCAATACAATAACATATTTAATAGCTCAGCAGTACTATAAGTTTAATCAATAACTCATTCATAGCATACTAATTAAGCATTACCTTCGTTATCCATCATAAAAAACAATTATCAAGGCTTCTAAATATCACCTAAATGACCATCTTACTATATGTACACAAGTATATCAAAGGGTCTTGAATAACTATAACAAGTCTTGGCCTAAGGTTGGTTGAAGAGACTAATTTTAAATCTTCAAAATCATTTAACAAGAAATGTCTACCTCAGACTAGGCTAAGGTATCTAAATCCACTATTAGATGTTGAAAAAGCCACAACTAGCCCTAGGATAGAAATTCCTCCTAATATAGAGAAAGTAAGTTAATTTCGCCTAAGGTAAGGCAATTTGGGTAGGTTTAATTCTAAACTCAAGTTACTAAGGCAATTTCTCATTAGTTTAGTAGCCAGAGTATTTCCAACCTAAGAATAAGTCTACAAGGTCAACTTCACCTAAGGTAATGGTTAGCTAGGCTAATCATGCCTAAAATAATATAAAAAATAGCCTAAATAATTCAACTAATCACAAGTATTTCAATTTATCACACCAACACCTAAAACCCATCCCAAGTCTAACACAATATCATAAATGTATTATGAATTAGCTCAATCTAACAAGGGGTGAAACCTAGCATACCTAGTCAACTAAGAAAGCTCAAATGATCTGCTAATTCACCACTTTTCCCTTTTGAGAAGATTTCACAAGATGCCACTATCAAAATTAAATTTTACTCCTCAATACTAGAATAATTATACCCATATTGCACTATTGTGCTTTGGGTCCACAAATCATATCAAAATCCCTTGTGAGTCCTATTTATGGAAAGTTAAAATTTTGAAACCAACTAAATATTTCCACGTGCTCATGTAATCATTATTCTCAAGAATAAGTGTAATTCAAACTAATTTGGCGCTAAAATCAAGCCCCCGTGGTTTTGGGATTCTTGAACAAGAAATAAAAATTTCTACCATAAAAAAGGGTAAAATATTACTACAAACTGGAAGATAATTGCATAAACAAGTGTTACACCATATCCCAAATCACCCACAAGCTTTAATTTTAATCTATCTCTCTATTTAGGGCTTTATCACTCATGAAATGGATGAAGAATGGGCAAAATTATGCAAAAAAGTACTTTTCATACCAATACCAGGTACTTTGGTCTCGCTATTGTGATCCGATATTTGTGATCATGATATATTGGGGTTGTCTAAGGGGAATCAGGATCATAATACTTAGCCCCATAATCATGGTTCGTTACCTAGAATCATAATACTTAGCCCCATAATCATGGTTCGTTACCCTACTTAAAGGATTCATGATCATGACCTAACATATCCCTATCGTGATGCACCCAATACAACTTAGACTTTGAAATCCATCAAGCCCTTGGGATTTATCTAGAATATCGTATACATAAATGAACTATGTTACCATACGAAACTCAATGTTTCTATCTCAATGGTGCAAAAGAAATTTTTATCCAAGGTTATTTCAATAAAATATTGGTCCCAAACACAATTTCCAAATTCTTAACTTTTCGATCAATAGGTCAAAATAAGCCCAGGTGCCTTGGGATCCAAACCAAGTATTCTCATAGCCTAAAATTAACATTACAGAGATAATGGAATAGTTATAATTCATATTCGAGGGTGTTTAACCAAAGTTTTTGCCTAGTTTCCATTTGGAACCAGCGAAGACTTCTAAACAGAGAATTTTCTCTAAAAACTAAATGAATTTCTCGATAATAAATCTATTATTTCTAGAAAATCATAAATGACTTGGATCAAATATATAAAAGTTTTAATAGTCAAAATAAGAAAAATATGAAAAATGATCTAAAGGGTCATATATTATGACTAGTACTTTCCCCAAGCAAAGTTGTCCTACAACAATAATTATCACAAAAATATTTACATTATTTGTTTTGTGGTTTTGTATGGGGAAGAGATTTAGATCTCCTATGGGATAGTATGGCTAATTTGAGTCTTGGCCTTGGCGTATAGATCTTTTAATAGATTTAATCAATGGTATGAGTCTAATTTAGTAGAGGCTATTAGCTGCCTAGAGGCTATTTGCTGCCTAAAGTAGGAATAAGAGTTACGTTGACTACTGAGCCACTGATGTATTATACATGATTGTAGATTAAGTTTTGTTAATAGTTTTTCCCATAAGGGGCATGATGAGGTTCAGGAAGAAAGGAAAGCTAAGTTCGAGGCTCATTCGCCCTTTTAAAATTCATGAAAAGTATGGTGATGTAGTATATTGGATAGGTTATACTCCATATTTATCACTTGTTCATTGTATGTTTCACGTCTTTATATTGAATAGGTACCATCCTGATGATGTCCACATGATTTAATGGGATTTCATTATATTAAACCCTAATTTATCCTTTGAGGAGGAGAATATTTCTATCCTAGATCGGCAGATTAGGGAGTGGAGGTCTAAGAGTACTAATTTAGTAAAGGTCCAGTAGAGACATTTCCCTATTGTGGATACTACTTGGAAGGTCAAGTTCGACATGCATTGTGGATACCCCCAGCTTATTACCTCTCCAAATGCCTTATTTGATTTTAGTTTAGGATGAACTTATTTTTTAGTGGTGGATAATGCATCAGATATGTGAAATTTTTCTTTTTATATATTTTTACCATTTTGCCCTTCCCCGTTATTATTACATATTAATTATGAGGTGTGGGGATGGTTGGCATGATCCTAATGTACTTGGGTGTTATTTGGGTGAATTTGAGACTCTTAGAGGCTTTAAAAGCCATTAGTTTGACCTTTATCAATATTTTATGTTTTGAGTGCTGAATGGCAATTTGGATAGATTTGTTAGATCTGAAACATCAATTTTGGATTAGTAGCATAGGTAGTTTAGGCATGATGCCTTATTTTGCAATTTGACTTTAATTCAAGAACTAGTGAAAAATCCTAAATAGGGACCTAGGGTCTAATTTGTTATAAATGACTAAGAAAATCAATGTTTCCGTTGAGTCCAAAACATAAAAAATTGCCCATTAGCATGTAAGGTTTATTTCTATAGGTCCGTTCAAAGAGTTTAAAAACTTTAATTTTTAGATGAATTGTTGTATCTAGTACAAAGAAAAAGTCCTATTCATGTTTGTGAAACCCTGATCCTAATCTTAGAGAAGGAAAATACTTCTCATCGCAAACATGGCAATGGGACCACATTCATAAAGGGTAGTTAGTTTAGTTCTGGTTTATATCCCTTCATCACAAATGCCACAGGGCTGCAACAAATATGATTGTTTGAGTTATCTACCTTCAAGAAAACAAAGGCCTGATCATGAATGCAATGGTCAATTAATTGTGCAAGTCAACATTAACCCTCACAATCATGAGACACAGGCTGCAATCATTAGGTACTGTTAATAGAATAGTATAAAAGCTCTATTTTTAGACTTGAGAACTTTGAATTGGTCAATATTTAGGGTTTTGATCATCACTCATGATTCGGGTAGATCCAAATCCTTATTCCTATTATTTCGCATCAATTTTATTTTTAAATTAGCTTTAAAACTTCAATTTCAAATGGATTTTGGGGGGTTTATCTGGATAAACTCTTAAAATTATTTTCCTGTGATTTGAGAATTTTTTTAAATCATTTTTATAGGGGTAATTGAAGCCTCACTGATCTTGGGGAATATGTTTTTCAAGTAGAATTCTAGTTTTACCACTTTCATTTTTGAACTCATTTTTTGAACCTATTTTGGATTCATCTTAAATAAAATTAATATGAGTATTGTTAGCTTTCTTTCACATATATATATGATGTTTTTAACTGTTTTAGCTTATGATGAGATAGTTCAATAAGGAAAAGCTCTGCACTGAGGGTTTTAGGCTTGGATTTTGGTATTTTTAGCTAGGTTATGACTTAGCTTCTTTCAGACTGGTTGGATAGTTAATTAACTTGTTAAATATGCTATGGGTTTAGGGATTTACAGACGGGAACCGTATCTTAAGACCATGATATCTCATCATGTTACTAGTGCGGGGGCTTATATACATATTATTATTTATTTGAGAGGTGGTAAATGATGTGATGCTCATGTGTGGGCTTTGTTTGATAATTCAGGCCTTACTTGTGCATTATTTTCCATAGTTACTATTGTGTCTCTCGAGTGGGGGCCTGACTAGATATTATAAGCCTTGGTTGAACATTTAGTTGTCTTTATTTACATGATTAATAAATGTATGATGATTTTAATTGAGTTTATTTATGTCGTACATGACTATACATAGTAGTAGTTTCCTATAATATAGTAGTGGTGCCCTATAATGGCTTATATCATGAATCATTATCGTATGGAGTATATTCTAAGAACATTTATACTAGTAATACATTAATGGTTATATTCATGCTCATTGGTTATAAGCACTATGTCCTCATATCATCAATACATATTCCTGATATTTGAAAAATGAGGCATTATGATTTCAAAAGAAAAATAGAAAATCTTTTTATAAAACCCTTGGCTGAGATCATTACTGACAAGGTAGGTTATGAGGTATTGGAACATAGGATTAGGTTATTTGTCGGTAAGGTTTTTTGAGCATAGTAAAGTATATTGGTAATGAACCCCTTATTAATTTTGTGCTAAACCATTGAGGCTTGCAAGGTGTATACGTAATTCCCGCTATTATTGTATCACAACATTGTATTTCTTTGTAACTTCTGTGTTTTGTTACTTATACCTTGATGTGTATCTAGATTTCATGTATATTTTATGTTTATCTATTCCTATTTTATTTATATTACAAAACTGTTAGTGGAGGCGATGTGACTTATTGTTTGTGAATTATTTTATTTACTAGTGACATACTCATAGTATATTTTATTTGTGTTATTTTATACTTTGATTAGTTTGCCTATGATACTTTATAGGTACAAATGGGTTACACGCACCCCTATTTTTCCCTTTTGGTGCGAATCCCAGTGTGAGTACTAGCCTCAATATCTAATTTATACGGTCACAACTGATCTTCTAGAGTATCTAGTGAGCTTGATAACACTCAACTTACATGTAAATTTGAGTTCAAGGCGGTCGCCATCAATATGTTTACCCAACTTTTGAGTCGGTGTAGAATCCATGAGGAACAATGTGAGTGGCAATCAAATTAATTTGAAATGATAGTTACGAGTTAAATTCAAACAAATGGTACAAAAGGATAAAATTGGGGAGGTGAGTTTCTCCATTATGTTTCTTTTTGGGATTTTCTTGTATAAATTCGCGGTTACGAATAACTACAGTTTTAACAATTATGCAAGGATCTTAAGATTATGCATTACAAAGGGAGTGACATGTGGGAGTTAGTCATCAACATAGATTTAGCAAGTCAAATATGGGTAGGTTTGGTTATAGATTTTGATGCTAGGCTTTCAAGAAAACACCAAACATTCACCTACTAATCCTTTTGAATACCTAATGGATGTGTTCAACAATTAGCAACCATAACCTCAATCAAGGCATCCCTATTTCTAGGATGACACCTAAGGCATAGTCAACCTCACTTTCATCCTTATTTCTAAGATAGTAAGAATTTAGCAAACTACACACATAATTTTCTGTCATTGTTTTGGTCTCCACATCCCTCTTTCGAGTATGATATAGATTCCTAAACTTCACCCAAAACATTTCTTTCGAGCCCATGTGGCTATTTGGAGCTTTCACCCATCAAATCCCAACCAAAATAGCATAGCAATAATAGAACCCATTAACAAGAACTACCAAATAGATGCTAACAATCACAACCCATACACACTTTAATCCTTATTCACACATAACCTTAAGAGAGAGATTTAACTGCACATAAGATAAATAAGCATAGATATACCTATAATCTCTATTGAATTAATTTGTGAAAGATCTAAGTGAATGTTACTTCAAGCCTATCTTCTCTACAATATCAACAATGGAAGTGAGCAAATCTTCCACTTGGAAAGTCTCCAATGTATTCTTCACCCAAAATTTATACAATATTTTCTTCTCCAAAAATAGAGGTTATAAAGTCTCAAGCTAAACCTAGAAAAATTGGGATAGAAGAAATGTGATGCAATGAATGATTGCTCAAATTAGGGTTGAGTCTTTTATTCAAATTGGGATCAGCAAGTACAATTACAGTTTTGCCCTTAACCTAAACTTTTCTACCAAGCCGCGATCGTGCATGCCTGGCTACGACCAGAATTGAATTTTGTGGTCATAGTTGATTGACCATCTTGACTGACAGTGACCACCGCCCATGGACCACAACTGCGGTAACTGAGGCTAGTTCACTGCTGGTCTTCAGCTTCACTTTTTCTGCTCCTTTTTTATCATTTCAAGCTCCAATCCACCTCTGCTTATCTTTGTAACTCCTATACCTGAAATGAGTGGATATTAGTGAATTAAATCACAATTATGACTCATTTATTCATTTGAGTCAAGGTAATGTTCCATGAAAAAGAGTCTAAATAAGTGGTAAAATCACTACTCATCAACACCCCTAACATAAGACCTTGCTTGTCCTCAAGCAACACTACCTCTTTACCCTGATCCACAATAATTTATGCCCATATTTTATGCCTTAAATGCCATACCGACATCAACTTGAGTCACAACCACATGTAGCTCATTGCACATGTGCTAGACTAATTTCACAACACCCCTCATTATAAAATGCAATCCTCAAAGAATGCATAAGCTTTTAAAGAGCAATCAATCAAAAAAGACCAATACTCACAAAGTGGCTCATCTTTGACTAGAAATACACCATACTCCACTTGCCTCATTATTTGGGAGGTAACAAAACTCATCTAAACAGGTTTGCATGCCCATATCACAAGAAAGAAAACTTTCACACACCAAACCACCGAATAAGTAACAAGGAATTTTAAGTGAAAAATTCCCCCATCATAAAAGAAATCTCAATGCAAAAAGTTTCATGCCATAGGCTTGCCCCTATATTCAATCTTCACTACAAAGAAAGTAAATGGTTGGAGATCTCAAAGGACTTTCTAAGCTTGTAACATAGGTTTGGGTTAAGGTAGGATATCATTTAAGGAACTAGGTTACACCCTACCTTGAACGGGTTCAGGTAGGATATCATTTAGGGAACTAGGTTACACCCTACCTTGAACATCTACATCACACTTTACAACACTCCTCCTTTCGACTAAGAGCCACTCTACTATGTTTTCTCTCTTTTCTTATGCCTACTTTTTTCTTTATTTTTCCACAACTTTTCTTTCATTTCATTTTCTTGAAATTTTCATGCAAAACTTTCCTTTTGTTGGACTTCTTCCTATTTTATTCTTTTGGTTTTAAAGCTTAGGTACACTAGGCATTTCACTTACAACTTCGTGGCCCCAAACTCACTTTCATCGATCTTTACCACCCCCAACTATGGCTTTTAGCCTCACATTGTATTTTTGAGTTCAAGGAGGGTATGGTTCAAAAGAGGAATAAAAATAAAGGTTCATGGCTTGTAACATGTTTTCCAAAGAAAGGTAAAAAGACTCAAAGTGGGTACTAGGGATTCCAATTATGCATGGGTAGGCTTTTTAGGCTAGAGTGGTTTCCAAAATCACAAAGAGGGCCTAAGATCATTTCTCCAAACAAAAACAATCAAAATTATTTTTAAAGACTAATGGTGCAATTTCTAGATAACGTAAGTATACAAGAGATGAATCCAATATTCTCAGCACACATGGCATGTAAAATTCGTCAAGGGAGATCAAATGTCCCTCCCGATGGAAATAATTATGGAGTATTTATCACTATTCATAAGTCAAAAATTTATGGAACCAAAGAAAGAGAAAAGAATTTGTTACCACATTGCTCATGTCCATGCCCTTGATATTTTCAAAATTTTTGGACGAAGGGGGTCTCATACATATAGTGATGACTGCATACAGAACATTAGTCTTAGATCTTGGCTCAATCATGGGTGAGCTAACCAATGGCTACTCAGCCCTCGTCAATGGTGTATAAAGTGATCCTAATTTTTAAAGCAAAATGCTATAGTTACTCAGAATTCCCTAGCATTTTTGATAGTTGTGCTACAGTTACTAAGAATTCCCCTGCATACTTGTCCCAACATCACTAAGATCCATAACAAAATTTAAAGTACATATATAAAACTAAAACTAGAAATAAAAGAAAAGCATGATAATCCATAAAACTTAAGCACCGTCTAGGTACCCAGGAATGTAGCATCATAAAAATAAGAAGCAATATCCACAATATCATCCAAAATAGTCATAAATAGAAATATTCGGTACCACAAACAAAAAAAATATAAATCTGGGGTTGGTGAAATAAATGCAGTGACCTCACTGCATGTGTAAGAAGTCAAGAGTGAAGGGGACTCCCCGTATCCACATATCTAGCTATCTACTCCTGCTGACTCGACATCATCAGCTGGCCACTTTGTAGGTGCTTCATCCTCACTGTCTAATCTTAATAAAGGTAGTGGTTGGTTTGGTTTGAGCAACTTGAACATGCCTTTCACCTTATTTAATATCCTTCTGGATAATTTATCACTCTTTTTATCCCTCTTCAATATCTCATCCTGTGAGTCTTTGAGGTCCCTGTGGGATTAAGCTAGGGATAAATGAGCTCTTTCTAGGATGGCTACTGTTGCACCCTATTTCTTTTTCTCTGCTATGTACTTGTCATAATCCCCTACATCTAAATATATAGATCATTAAAGGAAGTGGTTGACGAGGGTCTGCAAGATTCCATGTCCTCATGGACTGATTTTCCTGAGTCCAAGAGTCCATGTCATCATGGACTGATTTTCCTAAGTCCATCTTTCTCTTCTTACTATAACCTGGTGTGCCTTCGCCTCTGAATTTATGTTGGTAGATGAGGGGGCCAGGGTGAACCAAAGTGTCTATGTCATAAGTCTATACTCCATACCTTCTGTATAGCTCAGTGATAAGGGAAGGAAGGAGAAAATGAGTACCTCCCTGGTTCTTGAAATGCCGCCACTCTAAGAGAGCAATATCGCCTACGTTCGGAGCAATACCAGAGCTTCAGCCTTAAAGTCCTTCATCAAAATATCTCATTTATGTGGTGGCCCATGGTAATTCCTTTCCAGGATATAAGATACCAGTTATCCAAGTCCCTAGCTCACATGACTTGTCACCAAACTCCCTCATGTCAGCATTTGGAATCCCATACACTACATTAATTTGAACTGCTCCAAAGTGGACCTGTTTACCCAAAATTTTCATAATTGGATTTTCGAGGGAGACTATGTAGAGGTTTGTGTAGAACTCACACACCCACTGCTCATTAGAAAGGCAGGGTTCAGGGGTAAAAGAAATCCACCTGGTTGCAGTAAGCCTAGTATGGAATTCTGCGAACTTATCTTCCACCTAGTCTGGGCTAATACCCCTTTTCAGGAGTAGCTTTGTTGCATGAAAGTCCACATCATACTAGTGTTAGCTTTCTGCAGACATGAATCGGGTGTCATCAAAGTATCCCATTTTGGGGTATCTTATAATCTGTAAAAAATGCAACTAAGGCCAAAATTAGTATGATCAATCAAAAATATGCTAGAGCAAGCATAAAGGATCATGCGGTAGTGTTATGGATGGTTTTAGGGTCAGCAAAGGTTGTGCAAAACTTTTACTTTATATAAAAGCATGCTCTCAGGTATAGCGATTGTGGAATGCTGACCGCAATCATGATAATGCGATCATGGTCATCGAGACTGCGATCGCAATATCTGAGACCAAAGTTGACTAGTTTTACACATTGTTTGAAATTTAATTTTAATCACAATCCCTTATTCTAGCTACGAATAGTAACATTTTAAGCAATGAATTTTTGCCTATAGTATGTGATCATAACCCCAAATGCAAAGAAATTTAATAAGGAATTCAAAGGGGCATTTAATCAAACACATGGTGTGCACTTCAATCTAATCCATTTAAGGATCAATTTTAGGTACTCAAAACTTCCCTCATCATGTGCACATTGATTGTAAAAACTACTCACAACATAATTTTGAACTAAGCATGAATTTAGTAATTGAAATCACTAAATGAGGCCTTTTTTTTACAATACAAGTTTTATGTATGCATTGGTGTTCATATCATGAAGGTGAGAACAATATAACTGATATACAGATTCAAGTAAATTTGAATCAATGGAGGATATGCCACAGATAGACCAAAAGTTAGAGAAAATTAGAGAAAATTTGAGAGAGTAATTTTCAGGAGTTGGGAATTGAATGGTCACTTTAAGTTAGTCATACCATAGTCATAATTTTATCTTTGCAATCATAATCACACAACTTCCGCGATATCAGTGACATGGACCACAGTTATGGTAACTGAGACTATACAATTGGGTTCCCTGCTTAGTCAAAATTTCTAATTCCATACATTCCTTTCCAAATTAAACATAAAATTCTCTTGGTACCCCAAAATTCTATGGTTATGCATGAACAGAAACAAGAATTTATTCTACTTTAGAATGCATAAAAAGGAAAGGATACGTCCACTTTTTGTGGCATAATGGGTTGCCTCTCACCGAGTGCTTAGTTTGATGTCGTACCTTGATGTTTCCACCACTTCCTTTTATGTCGCCACTTAGAAGGTTAGAATCTCCATCCCAACTTTTTCTCAATATGCAATGAGCGGCCGAGGGATAGAAAATTCAAGTCTTCCAAGATGAAACTTGGAAGAGGTGGTAAAATGGAAAGAAAGCTCCTATCTCACCATTTTGAAGACTTAAAACTTTTACCCAACTTCACATCGATCTTTTAGATACGCTCCTTGGGTAAAACTAACTATATAAATAAGCCATTCCTTGTACTTTGGAAGTTGAGCATCTTGACTTTTGATGGACGAGAATCCATGTGCTCCTTCGGGATGACAAACTCCAAAATGCAAGAGTTGGACTCTACCTCCCCACAATCCTCTATTTGGTTAAAAAGATGGATCCACATCATATCCTCTATGACCAATGTTGAAATGTGGGTTGAACAAGGTCCAACACCTAACTTTGGGTAAGCTTCCTCCAAAGTATTGTCGCCCAGGAATGAGCTAGAGTCATCATAAGAGGTTTGCTTTGTCTCTTCTTTTGACTCTAGTCTCATTTTCTTTATTATTGCTTTTTATCCCTCGTATGTGTTGGATATTGGGAATTCATTGAGAAATATTCACTACGAAGATCATTATATGAGCTTGGTTTCTCTTCATGATAACACTCCTCTTGAGTAGTGGGAAAGGTAGTGATAGTTTAAAGTTTCTCTTCTTTGCCCCGTAGCTCTTTCTTGATACTTGTCCATTATTTGTACATGTATTCAATATTCTCCCCCGTTGCATCTACCCAATCCAATATGGATAGTAACCTTGGGTCACAGCTACTGGACTCGGTGCATTGTTCTTACGATTTCTTATTATATGACCTAATAAAATCATAGGAAGAACTAGCAATTTGATTAGTATAATAGGGGGATGGGGTGTTTGGAAACTTATCCCAATGTCCTTATAGATGGCCGCATATGGGGAAACTATACTCCCAATCGGATGGAGATGGTAAAATATCTCCCTAGGGAGCATACTTATAATCTCTCCTAAAGTGTGGTCCGTAACAATATGAAAATGGGGTGTCATGATATGACTTCTAAGGCCATACTTGTTATAAGATGACATCACGAAAAGAAAAAATAAAATAAAATCTACCTACAAAGAAAAATCACCAATAAATATTGACAATCTTGAGTTCAAGAAGGCAACTAAGATTGGAAACTAACTTAATACGCCAAATTGTTCCCCGACAACAATGTCATTTTTGATGATGCTCAACTTACACATCAATTTAAGTACAAGGCGGTCGTCATCAATATATTTACCCTACTTTGGAGTCGGGGTCGAATCCCCGAGGAACACTATGAGTGGCTATCAAATTAATTTAAAATAATAATTACAAGTTAAATTCAAATAAATGGTACAAAGGGATAAAATGGGGGAGGTGAGTTTCTACACTAATATTTATTTTTGGGATTTTCTTATATAAATTTGGGGCTAGGAATATTTAGAGTTTTATCAATTATGCACAGATCTTGGGATTATGCATTACTAAAGGAGTAACATATGGGAGTTAGTCATCAATATCGATTTAGTAAGTCAAATATGGGTAGGTTTGGTTATAGATTTTAATGCTAGTCTTTCAAGAAAACACCAAACTTTCACCCATTGATCTTTTTGAATACCTAATAGATGTGTTCAACAATTAGCAACTACAACCTCAATCAAGACATTCCTATTTCTAGGATGACACCCAAGGCATAGTCAACCTCACTTTCACCCTTATTTTTAAGATAGTGAGAACTTACCAAACTACAAAGATAATTATCTATTATTGTTTTGGTCTCCACATCCCTCTTTCGAGTATGATATAGATTCCTAAACTTCACCCAAAACATTTCTTTCGAAGGTAGCCTTAGGGTTGTAAGTGATTGGAGATTTCACTCATCAAGCCCATATGGGTATTTGGTGTTTTCACCCATCAAATACCAACCAAAATAGAATAGCAATAATAGAACCCATAAACAAAAACTACCAAATAGATTCTAACAATCACGACCCACACTCACTTTAATCCCTATTCACACATAACCTCAAGAGGAAGATTTAGCTTCACATAAGATAAATAAGCATAGATATACCCATAATCTCCATTGAATTAATTTGTGGTATATCTAAGAGAATTTTACTTCAAACTTGACTCCTCCACAATATCAACAATGGAAGTGAGAAAATCTTCCACTTGGAAAGTCTCCAATGTATTCTTCACCCAAAATTTATACAATATTTTCTTCTCCAAAAATGAAGGCTAAAAAGTCTCAAGCTAAACCTAAAAAAATTGTGGAAGAAGGAATGTGATGGAATGAATGATTGATCAAATTAATGTTTGAGTTTTTTTTTCAAATTGGGATTAGCATGTGCAATTATAGTTTTTCCCTTGGGCTGAACATTTTCACCAAGCCGCAATAGTGCAAGTATGTCAACGACCGCAACTACGCAACCTTGATTGACTTTCAAGGTCACAGTTGATTGGCTATATTGATTGATTGCGATCGCGGCCCATGGACCAGAACCGCCATAACTGAGGCTAGTTTACTGTAGTCTTCATTTGTACTTTTCCTACTCTCTTTTGATCATTTTAAGATCCAATCCACCTCTCCTTTTCTTTGCAAATCCTACACCTTCAATGAGTGGATATTAGTGCATTAAATCACAATTATTACTTATTTACTCATTTGAAACAAGGTAATGTTCACGAAAAATGAGTGTGAATAAGTGGTAAAATCACCACTCACTAGAGCTCCCTATTGAGACTCTTGTTCCATCCCCAATAATAACTGTATCAAGTATTTATCTAGTATTGAAAGTGATACTTTGTATTTTCAACTTTTAGATTATGTATTAGATACTCTTCTATTTGTGACGTTATTTATGGGGTTTATGATTTTTGTTATGTTTTATGTTATAACCAAATTTTATTCTTGAAGTCTCATTTTATGGTTTCTATTTCCTACTATTTTCTTGATTATTTTTTTGGGATTTGTGATACTTACTAAGGTTATTTCTGAGGTAAGTGTCATCATGGCCTCAATATTTGGGTAGTGATAAAGACAAAATCCAACATAATTTTCCAAAAATAGATAAGCACAACCTGAGTATGATGTACGTTGATCGAATTCAAGATAATATTGGTTGTACAATGAGAGTAGAAAAGTAAATGAGTGGGTGGCTATATGTAATGGCCCTCTAGTTCCATTTTATTATTTTACGCATTTTTTTTCACATTTAGAGCTTTTTTATAGTCGTCCCTTATTATTTATGATTTATTGAAATTGATAGTTTTGTTCATGAGTAGTTTATTAGTTTTATTCTAATTTTCTTATTTAAGAGGTTTTGAAGTTGAGAAGTTGGTCTTTGGCCAAAACTTCTAGTAAACAACCTTAGATAGAATTTTGATAGTTTTGTTAGATCTGGAATATGGATTCTAGGCTAAGGGGACCTTTGGTTAAAGTACTGAGGCTTTTAAAGTAGTTTTGGGTAATTTGTTGGTTTTAATTTAAATAGAATAGTCGGTGTTGTAATGCCCCAGGTTTTTTGACCTTGAAATTTTCTAAAATTTTATCCTCACTGTCCTGACTATGACTCACCTATGAGTCATAGGGAGTCTTGATGGGTCATAGGGAATTGGTCGCAACTTAATCATAACAAGTGGCTTTGTACTTTGCTCTGAGTATGAGTGGCTCTCAACTAGTCATCAAGACTTTTTACGGGGTCGTAAGGACCAATTCATAAGATGTCAAGAAAGTTTGGCCTAAGACACTGTCTTTATTATAACTTGAGGCCACGAGTCATAAAGACTCATGACGAATCATTATGTCCCAATTGTAGGTTGTCTAGTGTGTCATCCTAAATTATTGTTTTCTTGAGTACGAAAAGTGGTTACGAGTCATTAAGTGTTATTACGAGTTGTTGGTATGACTTATAGCAAGAACAGTATAGGGCCTTGGTGGTTTTGTTTTACTATAACTCCTTATGTTGAGTCGAAATATATCTATATGAGTCATTTGATGACTCGTAGTTACTAATGACTAAATTTTAGTTTTTAAATTAAGGGCACTTTAGACAATTCTCTCCTAACCCAATTAAAACCCCACATATTAAAGAACTTAACGGGGTTATATTTCATCCTTAACGTACTATGACACTTCAAAACTCTTTCTCAAATTCTCTCAAGCGTCTATACTTAGGGTTTCCAAGAAGTAGGTTATCCAAGGGCTCAAGGGTTGAATTTCTTCCGTGAAGCTTGGTATTTTAGGCATGTTATTCTTCCCTCTTTGTTAATTTGTAAAAAGCATATGTGTTGAAGTATTTTTAAGAGATATTTATGATGGTTTGTAATCAAGAGTTGAGGCTTTTGAGTGCTTGTTGTTGAATAATATTTTCCCATAATTTACATATTATTACTCATTCTTTGATTATGGTTTTGAACTTGTAGGTGCATGGGTATGGTGAATGAACTAGGGAATTGTGATTTTCCTTAAACTTGTGTCTTTTTAAGTGGTTATCACCTCAACCCCTATATTGTGAAATTGGTTTTAATTATAAGAAATATGGTAATTGAACTATTCTTGAACTATTGCATTATGATTTTTAATTTAACCTTATGGGTTTGCGTAATTCCCCAATCTAATGTATAATTCAACAAAGGGGTTTATTAATTCCCCCAAGTGATGATAATTGATTTGGCATGTTGATGCCACCCTGCAAGTGTAGTTGTTATGACGATACCAACATTGTATGCCTTAATGTGTAATGTGGTTCAATGGACAGGAATATGTGATGTGTGTATTAATTGGTCTTTAATGAGGGTTGTGTAGATTAGTCATGAAAGTGGAGGTCTTGAAGGACCAATAATGGAAAAAGTGATTGCCAGGGCGAGGTCTATATGACCGGATGGTTTAAGTCCCTCTTATTAATATTATTTCATTGGGAGTTTTGAGTCCCCTACATCTTATTACATGATTTAATGGTCATGTCACATTGATATGCAGGGAGGTTCGAGTCCCACATAATCTATATGTTCCCTCTGGTTTGTGCAGCCATATACACTAGGGCCCTACTAGCTGGGAGAGATCTAGGCCTATATAGCCTGTGGGTGCCTTTGTATATTATGACAGTTGATTTACACAATCTCGGTTAAAGTTTTAAAGTGCATGATAATAGTTATTCCCTATCACGGATATGATATATATATATATATATATAAACATGTATATATGTGCATTTTATTAGGTGCATTTCCTTTGAATGATTTTGAAATATTGACCATGGTATTGTGTTATCCTTATCTCTGAGTTACATTCTAGTGTTCTGCCCAGTAACCGTCTTTGAATACTGTAACCCCACGCGATGTAGGCACCGAGGCTACTTCTACCTTTCCTACAACAGTTAGGTCAGTTGGCTCGGTTCATTTGTTCATTGAGTTATGTGAAGTGGTGAGCTTTAATTTTCCAAAAAGCTTAGGCATTTCACCAGCTTTCATTCTTAGATTTCAATTAATAGTTTCTTTCATTATCATTTTCATTCTCATTGTCATTTGTCAGAGTCGGGGACAAGTCTTTACTATGACAGGTTTTCATTCTTTATTTAGAAGGCTTTTCTTGGATTACTATAGATATTGGGTGATGTTGGTATATTGTTTGGCCGGTCACCATCGTCAGTTATAGACATGTTTTGATTTTATTTAATCTTGTTCCATACTATCTTGTATATGTTCAAAATTCGTCTGACCTTGGGGGATGTTGTGTTTGGTTTAGGTAGGTGCAGGGGTGATCTACCGTCTACGTGGGACTTAAGATACCCATCACAGCCAGGACCCAGTTCAGGGCGTGATAGGTGTGGGGCCTGTATTTTGTAGAAAAACCTTTATTAGGAATTACATCAATTTATTTATGTCTATAATGCCATTTCTTGTAGGGTAGCATATTTTTTAGCCTTCACAGGGTTTTGAATCAATCTTGGGTACTAGTTCAACAATTTCTATACTTGGCAAAATATTTTTGTATTATCGTGGTTAGCCTATTGCTTTTGCAACCATTTGTCTCTTAATCGACTTTCTTAAGTGGATGAGGAGTCTCTTATGATAAGGTGACTGATATAAGACTTTTCCACTTAAGTAGAGCTCTTGTTGATATTACGAAGCCTCTTAAGTTGAGATATAAGAGCATATTGGCCTTTGCTAATGCGGAGGATCTTTCTCTTAAGAAAATACCACTTATCTATAAATACCACCACTTATGAGGTGGTACGTAATCATTCTCTAAGTTATTTCCAATAATTATTAAGATCTCCAAGCTCAAGAACTATCGTCGGTTGTCCAATTAAAGGTTGAGAATGCTATGTTAGCATTCCTTAATCATAATTCCTATGCTAATTCGTAAATTTCTACCTTAGTTTCTTCTCAAATCTCTAACTAAATTCTGAATCTTTCCTTAGTTTTGGAGGATTATTTGAGCTCAAATTTTGGGGCAAGTCATTCTCCAACTTTGAGCACATGATTCTTGTTCCATGAGGGACATTATTGTGGGTCCAATTATCAAATTTTTTAAGCAGGCTACATGAGTGATTTTTAATTTGATTGTGACCTTGAGCACTGATTTGTAAAAAAAGTATCATCAATCTTGTATTGACTTACTGATTATAATTTTGGTAGCATAACGATAGTTCAAAGGCTTCTTAGATTAGAAAAGCTCAATCTTAGTAGGTTATGAGCGTGCTCTTTAACATCAATGTAGGTTACAACTTACCTACGCTTAAACTTGGCATGATATAGGTATTTATAAGATAAATTGCTAATAAATTTCTATTTGTTGGTAGGGTATGTCATTCGAGAAGTAGTTCGTTATGTATTTCTTGATTCTGTTAGTTGTTCTAGGTCATGTATAGTAGAATTTCATAAAAAAATCCTTGGTTTAGACGATATCACTCATTGTAGACACAATTTAGGAAGCCTGATATCTTTAGGAGTTCAAATAGAAGTGTGTGGGTAGTTTCTTTCTTAGGTAGGTTTTCAAGGGATAGTAGCAGTGAATTTTGATCCAAGTCAGTAGACTACATTAGGTAGTATAGCCATAGGGTTGTGGTCCAGTTCATTGTTAAGTGTGGAATTGATCTGTATATGAGTACTCTATTAGTTAGAATTCTCTAGTGCTCTGGGATCCTTACTATATGTAATGATATTATGCTCCTTTTATGTGATGATATTATGCTCCTTGATTTTAAAACATGGTAATGGACTTTTGAAAGGGCCACTTGTAGGGTTTTCTACTATGCATTGGCTCCCTACTATTAAATTTACATAATTGCTGACATACATTTGTTATGTATCTTATCTAACTTAAAACATAGTCAGTAAGTCTAATAATTAACTAAATGAGTTCTACTTCGTTGGTTGGACTTCTAGAAAGAAAATTAGTCCAATAAAAGCCTTGATCAAGTCTGGGTATATACTAATTATGTCCTGATCAAGCCCAGGCACTTGCTATACATAAAAGTGATTTCTAGTGGGAAAACACGATTGAGTTCGGGCACCTATACACTTGATGTGGTTGCCACTTGAAAGTACTAATCATGTCCCGACAATGGCAATACTTGAGACTCTTTTATTTGTAAATCTTTTTTATTTGAATGATTGTAGTGTTATTGTCTATTATTTGTATTTTTCAGGCTTATAAGGGCCCGATCGAGTTGTAGTTTGATTCCATTATATACCATAGAGTCATTATTCCATTTCCCATTAGTCTTATAATGCCTAGTCTAGTTTTTATTTATACTTTACATCCGCAACTCTAATTGTAACATGCTTAAAGAAAGCTTTTCAAAAAGGATATGTATTGGCCTATGATACTATCATGGTGCCGCATGGTATGTTACTCATACTATACCTCAACATATTATTCCCTAATACAGATCCTAGTACGAATTATCATTGCTAATGAATTCCTTATGTAGTGCTTATGATCATAGATATAAGGTAAGCTCCTGGCACCTCAAAGTTTATCCATATCCTTTTATATTTTTTGGACAAGTCTTCTTTTGTACATTTGGATAAAATCTATATATTATAACTGTTTAGTAATCTTGAGAGTATTTATACACCTAAGCACCGCATCTTGCCCACATATAGCTAAGTTTTGAGAATAAATTAGTATACTTTCATGTTCTTTGCATTATAATAAATATAAATGAGCTAATACACATGATTAGTAGTGTTTCACGTGGAAATACAATAAGAAGTGAACCAAAATGGTAGAACAAACATGAGAAAAACTTGATATGTGACCGAAGGTGAACTCTGATGTTGAAAAAGACTATGCACTACACAATTGATCCTCCTATGGTGTCCTATACATCATGTAACGAAAGGATAATAACAATTTCCTAGTTTGCACAAAGGTGGTGCACCACACAGGCTTAGCCTGTATGTTATAATCCAGGCTACACAACTATAATTCGATGGGATTTTATTTTTTAATAAGCCCAACATCAATGGGTTTTGGATTAAATATATCCACCTCTATAAATACCCTAAGGGCAACTCTCAGTTAATTACACATGATTTTTGGAGCAGAAACAACACCGTGCAGGCTCTAATTAGGATTGTTGTTTGTTATCTTTACCACTCTTTATTTTTTTATGATTAATTATGATTTTGTACAAGACTATGAGTTGTTAAAATCTCTTATTTTGTGGTTGACACTACAAAACATAATTGTATAACATTATCTTAGATGGTTTGAATTTTTTTTATAAAGTATTGGTTGATCTCACATTCTTGCATTTACTAATGTAAAGATTCGTAAGCTTTATGATAAATCTTTGAGCCCAAAGTTAACTATCTATGGGTATGTAGGGTTATAAAGAAGAATGTGAGGAATGATATCTCATCTTCTTGTTATTATGGTCATGATTTATGAATAATATTGGAATATACCTAATCTGCTTCATTTGTTTTCTACACGAGAAGATATATAAAAACATTAAAGCATTTAAATTACATCCTCACATCCCCTCTCAAGATGTAGTAGTAAGGTTAGTTTGAATTGGAGATTTGAGGATGCACATTCCAAATGTTGTTATTAACCTTATAAATTAATAACCAAGATAGACGATTGATCTAACGAGAAAGAATTGCTATACATGATGGTGATTTATGCCTTGACCTAAAAATCCTCCTTAATATTATTTACAACCTATTTCATTGTCATTGATTTTGTTATTTTTTTAGAAATATATAAGAACCAACCTATTCTTGGTCACAAATTGCACTGGTATAATCTTTTAGTACTACTCGAATTGGGAAATTTCTAAGTCCACAAGTCCATGTGGGTTTGACGCTTTTGTGGGCATTTAGATGTAACACCTAGTACTCCTTATATTTGTTATGACTCATTGGTCAATTGATATCAAGTGTTGGAGGATCTTTTTAGTCTATTTTGTTCTTTCCCAGGCGTATATATGTATGTTCAGCTTATTTTTTTATTCGTCTCTTTATTTAGTATTGTTATCCTATTCTTTTCACTTACTTATTAGTCCATTACTTGTTGTTCCAGCAATGTGATTATCGTACCGACTTATTATTTATATTGGGTGCCATTATGACCTGAGTATTTGGGATTGTGACTATTTAGTATTGGCGCGTAGGTTCACCAATTTTGTTGGTAAAAGAGAAACTGTCTACTAGAGTCTTACAGGTTGATATAGTAATGTCTATATCATATAATTTGGAGGCTATGGAACATTCTTAGTAACATCTCACCTTTTGATTCCTTATGGTGCATAGTGTACATGTTTGTCTCAGGAATATCACTTGTCTCATAATTTTATAGATAGTTAGGATAAAGGCTAAAGTTTATGAGGGCAAGGTCTATGCACTTCAAACTAGGGTACCTGGTATGAAGTTATGGTCGACCACAAAGATGGGGCAAAGATAGAGTGCTATCACTAGGTCTAGCTATTTCGCTGTAGCCAACACTAGTATATTTTCCACCACATCAGATTATAGGTAAAGGGACAACCCAGGTTCTACCTGACTTTATAGTCGTGTTAGCTCTCTAGGGTGCCTTAGTAAACTTATTGGGTATTATGATAGGTTAATTGAAGGATGAGGCCCAAACATTCGCTTAGGAGGCAATATAGGGGACCAAGGGTAAGAGCATATGTTGAAGTTGTTAATATTTAGAGAAGGAGAAGATGCTCAGTTGACTCCTTAGATTAGCTTATTCCAGGTTTTTAGGTTCTTCAAGAAAGGATGTGACTAAGTTCCTTACCAACTTTTAGGTGAGGATATATATTCTTGACCTAGTACGTTCTCATGGTATGGATAGCACTACATTTAAGCTTGACATTTTAGCAAGCATTGGTTGTGGGCATATATTAAGTGTAGACTAGTTTGTTCCCTTTCTATAAATTAGGTGCAGTCCTTCAAGTCTCTCTTAAGGAAACATATCTCTTGCAATATGTATGAGCATTAAGGAATTTTTTTAAGGTTGCAATAGGATTCCATTACTGTATCTGATTACTAGGTTAGGTTCCATGATCTTTATAGACATGACACTATGACTCTACCTACCGAACATGAGAAAGTGCATTTCTTTGTTAGGGGATTAACACTTTGGCTCCGTCTGGTTCTAAAGTGCATAGTATCTGTAGGTTGGTTGTTCATATATGTTGTTGGTCATGATTGTTCTATTAAGGATTTGCATCATAAAGCCCAATGGGGTAGAAATAATAGGCCTCACTTCAAGGGCGATTCTCATCTAGCGGTAAAGAAATTTATGGTAGGGGCCATCTGTAGTATCCATAGTATGGTCAATCTAGTCAAACTATTTTGGCATTAGTTAAGATTGCAGATGCGATCATACTATTTATAGTGGTTACAGTGAAAAGGGCTTTAGGCAGTCATCTTGAGGTCCTCCTTCTAAGTTTTTAGATGTAGGGGATGGATTGAGTTATCTGATACTCTTTATCAGGTAAGGGTTTTTGAAGCATGTTATGATTGTGGAGATTTTTGACACTATTCTAGGAAGTGCCCCGAGATAATTATGCAGTTAGAACAACTAGAGCAGCCTTTCAAGATAGTGGTGTCATCAACAAAAGGTTATTCCTAGACGAATAGAGTTAGTTCCTAGAGCAGTAGGGATGATTCTTATGGTTTCTATTGAAGTGGATAATAAAATACAAGTGCTTGGTCAGGTTCATAGTCCAATAGTAGGTGTGGAAAATTGTATCTCTTTTTGGATAGGCCAAAGATAGATGAATCAGACTTAGAGATCAAAGGTATGATTTTAGTATGTCATCAACCAACTTTAGTGTTATTTTTTATAGGTTACACTTATTTTTGTATGTCGGTATATTTTTCTTTTCGATTGGGGTTGATTAGCGAACCTTTACCTATGCCCTTGTATGTACCTACTCCTATAGGTGATTTTTAGTAGTTGATCATATTATAAGATCCTATTCTGTGACTATTATAGGGTATGACACTTTGGCTAATTTTATTATTCTTGATACATTTTATTGTGATTCTATTCTTGGAATGAATTGATTATCCCCTTATCAAACGGTATCAGATTATATTGTGTAGACCATTACCATAGCCACGCCTAGAATTCCCTTGGTCATGTGGAAGGATTCATATAGCCATGCCCTATAAGGGATTGTTTCATATATTTAGGCTAGAAATTTGGTGTTAAAGGGGTGCTTGGCATTTCTTACTTATGTCCATGATACTAGTGTTGACACTCTTTTTCTCAATTTAGTTTTTATGGTATGTGAGTTTGTTAATGTCTATCTTATCAAATTACTTGGTCTTCAACTAGAGTGTGATATTAATTTTGCTAATAATATTGCTCGGGTACCAAATCTAATTTCTATTTCACCCCACCATCTGGATCCTGCTAAGTTGAAGGAGCTTATTCAACTCTAGGATTTTCTAATTATGGATTTTATCAGGATGAGTGTTTCTCCCTGGGGTGCTTCTATTATATTTGTAAAGAAGAAGGATGATTCTATGTGCATATGCTACCGAGAGTTATATAAGATAAATATAAATTATAAATATTTAATGTCATGTATTGATATTCTATTTGACCAGCTTTAGGGTGCAATTGTGTTTTCTAAGATTGACTTGTGATTTGGCTCCTATTAGTTGAGTATTAGGGCAGCATACATCCATAAGACAGCATTTAGCACTTGTTATGACCACTTTGAGTTCTTAGTCATGAACTTTAGGTTGACCAATGCCTCATCAGTCTTTATGAACCTTATGAATCATGTGTTTATGCCTTATTTGGACTCCTTCATTAATGTGTTTATTGACAACATCTTTATTTACACAAGGATTAAGGATGAGCACAAGTAGAATTTAAGGATGTGCTCAATACTTTGAGAAATTAGAGGCTTTATGTAGATTTCTCAAAGTTTGAATTTTGGCTTGATTTTGTACCATTCATGGGGAACATCATGTCCAAGGATGAGATTATAGTTGACCTTCCAATGATAAAGGCAGTTCATGATTTGGATAGGCCTATTTATCCTACTGATGTTTATAGTTTCATTAGTGGGCAGGTTACTACATACGGTGTGACGGGCAGTTTATTGTAATGCAACACTACAAACAATAATTACTAGGAAGTATGTTCCTTTCTAGTGGTCCTGCGAGTGGGCAACAAGCTTTTTGAAGCTCAATTATTTACTCACCTCAGCTTTAGTTTTAACTCTTCCATTTAAGGGAAAGGGATTTACATGATGCTTTTGGAGTCTATTTAAGCTGTATTTTGATGTAATAGGTCAAAGTGATATCATATGCCTCTAAATAGAAGAAATTGCACAAACATAACTACCACACTCATGGAGTTGGTAGTGGTAGTTTTAACGCTTAAGATTTGGAGACCTTATCTTTATGGTGTACATTGTAAGGTATTAAGTAACCATCATAGCCTACTATACATTCTTATTCAAAAGGATCTTAATTTACGGAAGCAAGTTTGTTGGAGTTGCTGAAGGACTATGATCTGACCATTCTATACCATTTGAGCAAGGCAAATATAGTAGCTAATGACTTGAGCTGAAAGGCAGTGAATATGGGGAATTTAGTCTATCTTCTAGTTTCAAAATGACCCATATCTACTGATATCTATTCCTTAACCAATAGAATGGTTTGACATGACATTTTAGGCTCCAAAGAGATTCTTTCTCGTGTTGAGGCCCGACCTATAAGGATTGAGTTGATTAGAATATGGCAGTTTGAGGATAGTGATTTGAGAAACATTCATGATTAGGTATTGTAAGGTGAGGCTAGAAGGGCAGCTTATACCTAGATAGTGTTTTGATATTTGATGATCATATTTGTGTTTCAAGGGATGGTGATCTTTTTTTTATAATGTATAAAGCTAATTAATTTAGGTATTCCATTCACCCAAGCGCAAATATGATGTACATGGATTTGAGACAACTTTACTGGTGGTCTTAGATGAAGAAGGATATAGTGGGTTTTTTATCATGGTGCTTTAACTGTCAACAGGTAAAGTTTTGTGTCCTACCGTATAAGCAGGTGTACATGGTCTTGAAAGCATTAACATGGCCCATTTGAGCCAAATATTGATCCTACAGGGACTTTATTTTAGCAAGCAATTCCAATTCTAGTGCTAATGAGATTCAATAAGTATGAGTCATAACAAAAGAGAGTTCAAAATTTAGAATTTAAAATTCACAATAAACAATACTATATTATAAAGTGTTTGAAATAATGATTTGGAGAAATCTAGGGTAAAGGCAATGTGAACAATCCTACTAAGCTATAAAACCTTATCGGTTAAGCTAATTATCTTGATTTTTTATTCATGGTGTTAATAACATGATTATGATCACCTGAGTATCTACTTATCTTTCTAAATTAGCTCCATAACTACATTGTTCAGCAGGGATGCGAGAACTAGTTCAAATGCGTTTGTATTTCATCACGTAGATAAACCAAATAGGGCAAATTATGTATATTCCTATCATAACCACGAATACTATGTTTAATTCATTTCAATGAGACCACACTCATATATTCCACGTGATTATTTAAAGTTCCTCTTTTCTAGATCACCATAGAAATATAAATGTATTCTAAGGTCTCTAATCAATGGAATAGTAATAAAAAGAATATATGAACAACCAAATACACTAATAAACCATAAAACAACTTAATTTGATACTACATAATCATGTTCATATACTTACACCTATAATTAGGGTATTTATACACTCATGTTTTTTGAAAAATCACCACAAAGTAATCCATAAGTAAAAACTATAAAGAAACTGAAGTAAAAGAGAAAGAACCCTCGTATAGAAGCCTTGGATGCCTTCTCTTCTTTCTAATACTCTGTTTTTCAAAATTTGGTTGTAATTGTGACTAATGTATCCTTTTATAGTGCTTTATGTCGTCCATGTTCATCCCAACACGAAATATATGCAATTACAACATTGCCCCTTACTTAAAAGACAAAAAAATGACTTTTGGATATCCTAGGAGTTGTCTCATGTTGCAAGGCCTAAAGCCAGAATTTGGGTGTGAAGTACCCATAAAAATAAAGTATAAGGTATTTAAGGATCGCCCTAGAGTTTTTTTGATACACCTCATAGACTTCTTTGGGGTGTACGGTGTAAGAGGTGCTTCCAAATGTGAGATTTCGCTCCATTTTTGCTCCTATCTTCTCATACACAGTCCTTGTTTCCTAACTTATTATGACCTTTTTTTAGTATTAAATTATCTTTCAAAACACATAACATGGTCTCCTACAACTTTGTATAACAATCATTAGTTCATACAACACAATAGAGCTCATCAAAGTGCACTAGAACAAGCATAGCTCAAGCTAGCACTACTAGTTGCCTCATCTAGGCTATATTTGATCATTTTTATTCTTAAATCGTTTCAAATGCACCTTAAACACTCTAACATGTCACGTAACACATAAATACATAATTACACCATTGACAACTCATTAATCACATAAAGAAGTCCTCAAATCTAAGATAACCGCGCATAGATAATGATACTTAGGTGTAAAAATATGCCTAAAATCACTATGGACTTTGTGATTGGATTATCACACACTTTTTAAGGTTTCGTTCTATTTCTTTCATCATAGATTAATTAACTAAGTATTCTTTTTTTCTTGTAGTTAAGATATCCAACAATCCAAGAAGGTTGTCTTAGATTTATGTTCATGAGATAGTCCATTTGTGTGGTTGTCGGTGTCCATTATTTTTATTAGAGGTACACAGTTTACCTCTACCTATTGAAGGGATTTACAGGAAGAGCTGGTTACTCATGTTGTTCTTAGCACAAAATTTCACCATCTAATCAATGACCAGTCTTAGCAGATTATTTAGATTTTATAGGATAAATGGCATGCCTGTGTTATTAATTTTGGTGGTCAGAGGAATCAGTTTCTACCTTTCACAGAGTTCTCATATAATATCCGCTACTATTTAGGTATCCAGATAGATCCATTTTAGGTTATATGGATATGATATAAATCTCTAATTGGGTGCTATGCTTTCAAGGCTAGGCCACAGAGAATAGATCTATTTTATGATTCCAAGGATAGGTCTTGATTAATTATGGACAGAATATAGGTAGTTTAGCTTAGGTAGAAGAGTTATTCTAGCGCTACACATTGTGTCTTGAAATTCAAATTTGGGGATTAAGTATTTCTATGTGTATCATCCATGAAAAATGTTACAATGTTTGATAGAAGAAAAAAGATCAGCCCCATGTATATTGGACCATTTGAGATATTGTAGGGGGTTGATGATGTAGCATATGAGTTGGATTTCTGGCTATCTTTCTTATTATTGATCTTGTCTTTAATTTATTTATGTTGCAGTGGTATATCTAGATGATTCTTTTATGCTCTAGTGGGATCTATTTCTATTCGATGATAGGTTGACCTTTGAGGAGAAAACAATTGCCATTCTTGACAAAGATGTTAGACCATTATGATCTAGGGAGATTGTTTTGGTAATGGTTCACTGGAAGCATCTTCTAGTCTAGGAGGCTTCCCGGGAGATCGAGCATGATTTAAATACCTGGTAACCTCAATGTTCAAGACTTCAAGTATCTTCTATCCACTGACTTTTAATGAAAAAATCTTTTAGTAGTGGATGTTGTAATGACCATCTATATTATTTTATTTGTTTTAAGTATTTGCTATTTTTGGCACTTTTATATAGCTATCCTAAATTATTTATGACTTACTCGGACCACTAGTTTGGTTCACATGTAGTTTTTTTAGTTTTTATGCTAGTTTCCATAATTTAGAGCTTTTGAAATTGAAAAATTGGTCTTCAGCCAAAACTTCTAGTAAATAGTCTTGGATGAGAATTACAGTAGTGTTGTTAGCTTTAGAATATGGATTTTGGGCTAAGGGGCCTTTTATTCTGGTTTTGAGACCTCCAAACTTATTTTGGGCCAATGGTTAATTTTATTTAAAATTTAATGGTTGAAACGACCTCTATTAGGAATGTCTGGAGTAACCTTTCCAATAGGGTAGCATATGTTTTTTGTGTTCATTTAGTTCCACGTGAATCTTGAGGACACTCTTAGAGATTTCAAGACTTTACCAAAATTTTTAGTATTGTTGTGCTGGTGGAATTATTTTTTCAACCCCTTGTTTGCTTTAGCAAGTCGCTTAAGTAGCTAAGGAGCTTCTTGTATGGAGGTTGCTCATGTCAGCCCTTTCCACTTAAGTGTAGCTCTCATCATATTTGCAGATTGTCTTAAGCGAAAAATCCGTCGCTTAAGTAATTACAATGGAGCGCAGTGACCTTCACTTATATAGAGGGTCTATTATATCAGCAACTGTCGATATGCAGCAGTACCATTTCTTAAGAGGTGGTAGATGAGAATATGATCCTTTCTTCAACTCATTTTAAATCATTCTCCCAAGATATTTTCTTCCATTATTGATTACTTGGATCTCAAGAACTCTTTTGGAATGTCCAATTGATTCTTAAGGATGTTAGTTTTCATTCTTTTATCATAATCCTTTGCCAGTCCGTAAGATTTTGACTTAATTTCTTATATAATCTATAACTAAATTCTTAATATTTTCTTAGATTTGTGTGCTGATTTGAGCTCGAATTTAGAGGATGGTCATCCTTGTCCCATAAGGGACATTATTGTGGGCCTAATTTCCAAATTATAAGTGGGCCTCATGAGTAATTTTTAACTTAATTTTGACCTGGAGAATGGATTTAAAAAATCGGTATCATTCTTCTTATTTGGAATATAGATCATTGTTTCAATAGTATGAAAATAATCAGAATCTTCTTCCAATGGAAAATCTCTATTTTAGTTGGTTGTGAATGCATTCTTTTATTTCTAGATAGATTATGACTTACCTACTCTTAAACATAGTATGATAGAGGAATTATATGATAAATTTCTAATTATTGGTTGAGTATTATTGCTCAGGAAGCTATCCTTGATGTATATCTTGATTCTTTGGTTGGTTTAAGGCCTTTAGAGTAGAATGCACCAAAAATCCTTAGTTTACATGGTTCATTATAGACCTAGATTAGGAAAATTAGTAGCTTTTGGAGTTTCAAGCAAAGCCTTATCTTACATTTTGGTAGTTACATTTTAGGTAAGGTTTTTGAAGGATAGTAACAATGACTTCTGATCCTATTTAGAACACTGCCTTAGGTAGTGTAGATACGGGTTTGTGATCGAGTTCATGGTTAAGTGGGAATTCATCTCTTTGTAAGTACTCCTATTGGGTAGAATGGTCTAGCTTCCTAGGATCCTTACTCTCCGAAATGATATTATGCTACTTTATTTATGTATGTTATCCATGCACTTTAAAATTTTATGACTTTCTTGCTTTTATAACATGATTATGGGCATTTAAAAGGGGAACTTGCAGGGTTTTCTAGTATGCATTGGCTCCCTACTATTAACTTTATCTGATGGTCTAGCATACAACTATTAAGTATCTGACTTGACTTAAACACAACCGGTGAGCTTAATAATAGAATAAACGAGTTATACTTTGTTGGTTGTACTCTTAAAAAGGAAATTGGTCTTATAAAACCCTCGATCGAGTCTAGACATTTACTATTCAAGCTTTAATCGAGTCTAGGAACTTGTTATACTTTATGTGGTTTCCACTTGGAAGCCCCAATAAACTCTTGAAAATTGTAAGTATTGATACACCTTTATATATATATGTATGTATATATATCATATCTTTTATTTGAATGATAGTAGTGTCATTGCCTGTTTTGTGCTTGTAGGGCTTATGAGGTTTTGATCGGGTTGTAGTTAGATTTTATTATATACATGTGAGTCAGTATTTCATATCCTATTTAGTCTTATTGTTCCTCATTTACTTTATATTCACACTTTATTATATTTACATATTTTATGCCCAGTCAACCTATGATACCTACTAGGAACAACATGTTTTGGTACTCATACTATACTTTTTCATCTTTTTCCTTAATGCAAATCCTAGTATGAGCTATCACCATGGATACATTCCTCGTGTAGATCTTGAGATTGGAGATATAGAGTGAACTCTTAGAACTCAGAGTTTATCCATCTCTCTTTATTTTTTTGGACTAGTCTTATTTTGTACATTCCGAGACATTTTGTATATATTGTAACTGTATAGTACTCCTTATATTTGTAGTGAAACTTGTGATGATTGATACTAGGTCTTGGAGGATAATTTCTTTATACTTTGTTCTTTCCCTTCCACATATGTATGCATTTCAACTTAGTTCCTTTATTTGTCTCTTTACTTAGTATTTCTATCCCATTTTTCTCTCTTATACTTGTTAGCATATTATTTATTGTATACGCTATATGATTTGGTTACCTTTAGGTAGGTTTAGTAGGTATCATCATGGCCTAGGGTTTTGGAGTTGTGACAGTTGGTTATTAATGTCTAGATTAATCATTGTCATTGGTACATGAGCAAATTTCTAGTAGAGTCTAACATATTGATATAATGATGTTCGTATCCTATCTTTGGGATGATATGAGACTTCTTGGGAAAATCACACCTTTTGATTCCTTGTTGTGTATTGTGTTAATGTTGGTTTCTAGAATCTCAGTTATTTCACTCTTTTACAGATAGTTAGCACGAAGGCTACGATCAACAATGGAAACGCCCATGCACCTACATCTAGGATCCCCTATAAGGGGTCGAGGTCAGGGTCAACTACAAGGACAGAGCCTTAGTAGAGTGCAATCACTGAGGACTAGTATTTCGCGAGGGCCAACTATTGATCCATAGCCTGCACCAGTAGATCCGCCTAGAGACTGGCTATTTTGCATGAGCCAACATTGATCTAATTGCTAATTTGCATCATTATAGTATAATTGCTTCTATTTGTATAGTTCAAATATCTTATAATGTGGGTACTATTGGCCAACCATTCATCAAGATTCTCATAAAAGCATTAGTTACTTTGACCCTGATTCTAGAGATTAAGCTATTAGAATTGTGGGGTATTTATTTCATGGGTCCATTTATGAGATCACATGGTAGGATATACATCTTGTTTGTTATTTGTTATGTTTCAAAGTTGGTGGAGGGGCTTATTATTCCAAACGATAATGGTAAGAGTTGATAACTTTTCTAAGAATGAATATATTTTCATGACTTGGGAAACTAAGAGAGATCATTAGTGATGGGGTTTCTCTTTTTTGTAATCTTTTGTTAAATTATTTGGTTTAAAAAGTATTGTGAAAAATTAGGTGGCAATGTTATCATCCTCAGTAAAGTGGGAAAGTTGAGGTCTCCAATTGAGAGATCAAGTCCATTTTGGCAAAGACTATAAATGCCAATAGAATAGACTAGGCTAGAAAGTTGGATGATTCATTTTGGGCCTTTTTGATGTTCAAGATCCCTATTAGTTCTTCAACATATCAACTTATGTATGGAAAAGCATGCCACTAGCCTATTGAACTTAAGTATAAGGCATTACGGCCACTCAAGAGGCTGAATCTGGCATGGAGTTATACACAAAAATGAGACTTGAGTAGTTGAATGAGATGGATAAATTATATCTCATCCTAGTACAAAGTGAATATGAGGTCATGCCATGACTATAAGATTGAGAAAAGAGAGTTTACTGCTCACGATATGGTTTTGTTGTTCGATTCTAAGTTTTGTTTATTTATGAACAAATTAAGGTCAAGATGGAAAGGGAAATATCTTACCAAAAGAGCTTGGGCAATTTAATATGTGGGATATTGATTTTATAGGCCCATTTGTTAATTCGCATGGGATAAAGTATATTTTGGTAGTTTTAAACTATGTGTCTATGTGGGTGGAAGGCTTTTCACTTCCAAACAATGAAGTCAAGAGTGCCACATCATTTTTAAATAAGAATATTTTTTCTAGATTAAGTACTCCATGAGCTATCATCGGTGATGGTGGGCCTTACTTTTTCAATCCTCAGTTCAGAGCCTTACTTGATATATATGGTATAAAGCATAAGGTGGAAACACCTACCATCTGTAGACAAGTGGAAAAGTAGAGGTCTCTAATAGGGAGATAAAGTCTATTTTGGTGAAGATTGTAAATGCTAATAGAACTGAGTGGTCGAGAAAGTTAGATGATGTATTATGGGCCTACTAAATAAGCATACAAGACCCCCATTGGTTCCTTCCAGACAGCCTACAAGACCCTCATTGGTGTATTTCCTTATCATCTTGTTTATGAAAAGGCATGCCACTTACCGGTTGAACTTATGAATAAGGCACTACGGGCATTAAAAAGATAAATTTAGAGTGCGGTCATGCTACACACTTGCGAATGGGGAAGATGAATGAGATGGATGAGTTTTGCCTCTATTCCCATGAGATATCATCCTTGTACAAGGAGAAGATAAAATTGTACCATTATAGGAGAACTGAAAAAAAGCGCTCTAATCCAATGATTGGTTTTATCATAGAATTTAAGATTTTGCTTGTTTCCCGGCAAGTAGAAGTCTGGGTGGTCTTGACCATTCACCATGGTAAGGGTATTTATACATGGTGAAATTGATATACAACAAGAAGGCGATGTTCCTTTAAAGTGACCAGACATCGAGTTAAGCATTATATGGGAAACACAGGGGAGATTAAATATGAGAACGCAAGCCTTGGGAAAGTCTGAGTTGTCAATAAAGCTGAGTCGTGCTGCAATATTAAATCATGCACTTCATGGGAGTCAACCCATGTGAAAGTTGGTGAAGTCTGAATACCCACAGTAGCAACATCATGCCACAATATTAAATCAAGTACTGCTTGGAAGGCCACCCAAGGTTTTAGTATAAACTCTATTTTGTTTTGCATGGAAGAAAGCATATGGGAATCATTGACTTAAGAAAAGTTAGAAAAATTCAAACAAGTTCAGATAAGTAACTCATGAGTGTAGTCTATGGGTTATGACTTCAACCCATGCCACATAGAATAGGCTAGTCAGATTCAGAAAAGATTTTTTGCTCTCAGAACCTGAATCATGAGCCAAACCCCCGAGTCATGAATCAAACCCAAGACTCATGGGTTAACTCGAGGAAATCAACCACTTAAAGGACTTTAAGAACTTTTACCCATGACCTCAAGCTACAGGCTATGAGTTACACCTATTCCTAGTGGGTTCTGTCGTAGGAATAAGGGGAATAATAGGTCTCAGATTCTAACTCACGCCCTCAGCCTATGAGTCGTAAGTTAGTCCTATGACTCTTGTGTCATTATTAGACCCAAGTAAGCCGAATATTAAAATTTCATTTTGATTTCTTGGGCTTACATAACCAAATGTGGATTGGGAATTTTGCCTTAAATACATCATCAATACTTGATCCCAACCCTTAGAAAATTGAACTCCTACTCAAATTCAAAAAATTATAATCAAGTTAAACAACTCCTAGTCAAATTCAATTCTCTTCCCTACTTCAAATTACTACCCTTGCATGCACTAAGGCCCCAAATTATGAAAAATTAACTATTATTTCTTCTTATTTGATCTTCATTTGTTAGGTAACTTATCCAAGGGTTCTAATTATGTGTTAGAACACTTGACTAAATAGAAATTGTGTGACACTCAAAATTATGGAATTGAACTAAATTTTGGAAGACTTTTGTTTGAAATTGAAATGAATAAGTAAAAATTATGCAAAGTGGAATTGTATATCAGAGTAAAATCACTAAATCCTCAGGTTTGAACTCATGAGCCTAACCTACAGTGCATGAATTTCATTCACGATTCATTGATTTAACTCATGGGAATCAAACTTGCAGTCTTGAAACTCAGAATTAGAGTTTGATTTCAACGAGGGGAATCACTACTCATTACTTGAGTCCTCGAGTCATCAATTAAACTTGTGGATTGAACTTTTAGCTCTCGAGTCTAATCCATGGATTGTGAACTCTATCCATGAGTCGTGATCAAGACTCTTGGGCTAGACATGCTAGTTTAACCTATTTCTTTGACTTTACATTTGATGTGGTGTGATTATTAAAGCTTACCGATACAAGTATTGCGACACAAAAAGTAACACTGAAGAAGGGCAAAGAGTCTATACTGAGAGATAAGTCTAGGGTAGAGGGAAAGAAAGATATCAAGAAGTCCACCCTGCAGTTTGCATGAAAATTTTTTTGGTCCGTGGTTAGCATAGGTTGTGCCCCACAGCTTTGGATAATTCACTCACATTGAACCGGACAGTACTTATGGCTAACATCATTGTTGGATATGATATAGACTTTTCCTGGTGGATCATTGATGAGATAAATAAGTGAGCATTTATAAAGGTCACCAACATACCATTACCCTACTTGATTTAGAGACTATATGATGAAGTGGGAGTACCATCCTTACCAGATATTGAACATCATTTTGTGGTGACTTAATGGTTTTATGTGGGGTTGATTCATGATGATGCCAACCAAATTGCACAAAAAAAGTTACAACCTTCTACCTCTTCTAGAGAAGCCCTTTTTGATCTACCTTTAGAGTTGACTGAGTAGGTTAAGCAGCCAACGTAAGGTGGCGATCATGAGATAGGCAACCTAATGGTAGAGCCTTTAGCAGCTGCTGCCAGTGAAGGGGCACAGACACTTAAACTTCAGCTCTGACTTCTAGATTGCCCCCTCACTCACCTACTTTAGGCATGGTGAAAGTATCCCATGATTTCTTACAGAAGTTGGTGGATAGGTAGTAATAGTTATAAGAGTGAACACATACCGACACCCAGTTTTCCAAGTTATTGTGAAAAATTTGGCCTTAGGTGTAGACTACTTTGGATACATCAAAGATTTGGATTGAGTCTATGATGATGGCCTCTATGGATTTGTTCACCAGAGAGTTGCATTGGAGGATTGATAGTTTTGATATTTAGATGGGAGAGAGACTCCACGAGGATTGGGTTCCTAATCTATCAAGTTTGTCTGAGAAGGTGACCATGATGAGATTTTTGGTTCGTACATTAGCTGAGAGCCACACTCTTGTCATCCCTCAATTCATACCTCTTATTTTGTAGTCACTGCCTATACCACCATGATGATAAGCCTCAGATTATTGAGTCAAAGAGAGTATAAGATACCACAGAGCAGAGTTATAGTTCTGATGAGTTTGAGTGTGGCCTGAAGAGGAAAACCATGGAGTTTGTTATCAAGTTTTAGGATAAAAAAAGTGAGCGCGAGCAACACAAGTGAGCGTAAGCAACATACACTGGGATCCTTCTCTAGTTGATCTCCATCACCACCTCCTGGAACTATGCCCGACGTGCCTCCTGATGTCCAGCTAGGGGCGAGGCAACATCCAACGCCTAAAGAGTCTAAGGTATATCCCTACTCCTATATGTTATATCTATTTCTTAATATGCAATGGTGACAGTGCATCATCTTTTATTTAGTGGAGTTTGTACCAGCTAGTCGAGGTTTTTTTGTTGTATCACTTTTATCCATGGTGTGTTATCATAGTACAGACATCATGATTAGGTTATTGTGCTTTTTTATATGTGTTATATTGTTTTTTTACTAGGAGAAAAATAAGGAACCTTGGTGCAACCCAAATTTGTATGTTTAATTTTTTTTATGATGAATAAAATGATGCCCCTTTTTTTTTATAAATTGTGTGTTGTGAAGCTATGAGGTTGTTGTCGCTATTGGATCTTATTATTCCACTAGTATTAGGGACAATTAGTCACAACTTAGCATTACATGAACCGGATAAGTAGTAGATGATAATGTAAATATGTGCTCTATGTGTGTGAGATGCTTACTTAGTTCACTTTGTGTGTGTAATCCAAAACATACTCAGTTAGTATTGTCTAGGTTGTAGGATAGGTTTTGGTACATGATCATAGGTCCTATTTGAATAAGTCCATATTTAGCCTAAAATACCAACCAAAGGAAAATATGTATCCCTTGATCCCATATTTGAGCCTAAAGTGACATATTTTCTTGTTTCACTTTTTCACCTTCCTCTTTTAATTACAATGAACCTATTTTGGCCCTAGTCCCACCTTTAGACATTGTGTACCTCAACTTATAAAAATCACCTAAGTTTAAGGTGGCTATCATATCGATGCATAGGTGAAGACAGGTATAAAGGGGATATTGGAAAAAAAAAACATATGGTTGGGTGTTGTATAAAAGTATGAAACATAAAACTAGAAATGTAAACAAAAGATAAAGTGAAGAGAAAATAAAAGATAAATGGTAAGAATGAAGAAAACACACACCATATAAGAATTAAAAAAAGGAGAAAAAGAGAGAATAAAAGAAGCATGGTCAAGTAATGGAGCTAAAAATGTAAGTGTAGTGTCAAGGAAGGTTAAGTCACTATTTCCTAGATGTACCATACCTTCCCCCAAACTAGAGTAAAAGCCAAGAAAAATCCTATGGCTATCCTAGTCCAACTGTCCGAAAAACTAAGGCATAAAAAATAAAGGCAATCCTATGGTATTTCATCCACATTGTTTAAACTTCTTTGTGTATGTGAGAATTTGGATAAAGTTCCTACACTGATATTCATTATGATACTGCGAGAATATGGGACTTCATTATTGTGAAAGTACATGGGTTGCATTGATACCTACTTATTTGTTTAGGAAAGTCATTTTCATAAATATGTGGTTGTTTATTGCTAATATGATGCCATAACTTGATTCCTTTAGAGTCATTATATTGTGCTACATGTATATGCACAATGGTTTTGAATGTTGTGCATAGGAATCTAAAATGACTAAACTGACTGTAATAGGTGCCTTAGGTTTCTTTAGTTAAGCATCATGGTTTCTTATTATGTTTTAGTTATCTGAGGACATGCAAAGGTTCTAAGTTAAGGGTGTTGATGTGACATGATTTTATGGCATTATCTATTCTTAAGAAAAGGAAATTATGTAGGAACTTAGGTATTCTTGTTGGATATGATGTGTGTTTGTGTTGAATTTTAAGAAAATAGGGTTTGGAGAAAAAAGGATTAAGAGTGGCTGAATTAGTGACCCATGAGTCAACCCATGACGCATGGGTTGGACCTATGACCCGTGGAAAGGGAGTGTCACTTGAGTTCTGAGGATTCCTTGGCAAATTTGATTTCCACAAGATCAACCTATGGACCGTGCCTCCAACACACGTTGCGTGAGGTTGGGTCATGAATTTATTTCTGAAGGGTATGGCCAAGTCTGAGTTCCACACCATCAATCTACGGGCCATGACTCTAACCCATGCCACGTGAGTTGGAGTCGTGAAGTGAATTTCTTAAAGATTGAGACTAGCTCTTATACCCATGATTTGAAGTCATGCCTCGTGGATCTGAACGAGCCGTGAGTAGCTGCCAACCCAGTTTTTCATCAGCTAACTAAGCTAAATCATAATATAACTATAATATTATATGAGTCAAATAAGCTAAATCAAAGAAAAAAGGCAAAGCTAGAATAACTTCACAAATGCAGAAAGTAAACAGCTAAAATAATAATAATAATAATAATAATAAAGAAAAGCATAACTATCTCGAAATAACTGGACTTTATAAGCCAGAAGGTATAAATAAAGTAAATAACCCAACACGGGCCCCCATAAACCCAGAAGGTGTAATAAAGAAGAAATAGTAACAGGAAGTATGCTAATTAACCATATCATGAAATCAAAAGCATAGATCCTACCATACCATAAAACTCCAGACTTGAATCGGTCCCATAACAGTCATAAATAAATGCGCAGAGCTGGATGTGAACCGAAACCCACATCATTATTTGCCCAATTCAAACAGGTCTTAATATCATAAATTGCCGAACTCGAAGAAAAACAAATATCATATACCAATAACTAATGTTCAGTAAAGTTCCATGTATCTAAACTTCCTCGGGCTAAAGTATGTAAATCATGTAATGCTCAAAGCCTACTGAGTCTACAAGAATCTAATAGTAATGTTGGCCTAAGTTGGGATTGAGGGGACCACTTATAACCCCAAAATCAATTCTAATGAAATTTCAACCCCAAAATAGGATAAGTCATTTGATTTCATTACTAGATCTTAAAAAAGCCACACCTAATTAACAATTCTACTTAAAGAATGAGTAGTTAAGATAATTATGTCTAATTATGGGTCCCTTAATCCGTTAAAAGATGCAAAAACATATTAAATATCCCTCCAATTCCTAATTCACATCCCAAAACTAGCATAATATCATAGTCATACTATAATTAATCCCAATCTAAGAGAAAGGAAATATAAGCCTACCTGGACATCGAGAAAGCCCAAAGAAGTCTGCTCAATTATCAGCTTTTACAAATGAGAATATCACACATGATGCCACACTGTGGAAAAGGTAATCTACACATTACTATTAGAAAAACGGTACCCATACTGAATTTTTAATTCTTTGGATCCAAAATCAAGTCAGAATTCCATGTGGGTCTACTTGTAGAATTGCACTTTCAAAACCGTCAACTTGTCCTTTTATGCTCACTGATCATTTACCCTGAAGAACGGGTAAATTTCAAGCCCAAACGATATCTCAGTCTAGTAAAGAAGAATCTAGGGAATTTGGGAATAAATTGAAGAGTTAACAAACAATTTACCTACATTTCGATGAGAAAACAAGTAATCCAAGCTCTCAAACACCCAAAAATTTCCCAATGACCACTCTCCAAATTTTCCACACTCTCAAGAGCTCTAATCTTTTGAGAATTCAGAAAAAATTAGGCAAAAGATGCATTTAATAGCCGTACAGGTGTTGCTTAATCATCCTCTTGACCGCTTAATCTATCACCTCTAAAGTAGATAAGTACTGCTAAAGTGGTACCCATTGTGGTCTGACCCTTCCGCTAAAGCAATCAATCAGTTACTTAATTGGCCTCTTCTTTAAGGGACTGAGCTCTGCTTTATCGACCTAGACTCACTACTTAAGTAACCAGTTGGCTGCTTAAGCGGCCTCCACTAAAGTGTCCAAAATGTCGCTTTAACAGATGTACTAGCTAAAACTTTAAAATTTCATGTTTTCGCTAACCACTTGAGATTCATCCATAATCCCGTGAACACAAACAAACTATGCTACTGTATCTAATTTGACATTCCAAACTCAATGAAACCATCAAACTTTCCATCCGTTGTTGTTTCAACAAAATATGGGCCCTAAATCCAACAGTCATTTTAATCAAATTCTGGCTAATAGCCCAAATGAGTCTGGAATCCCCAGGACTTGAACCAATGGTCCCCCAGCCTAAAACAGATGTTTCTAAGCTGATGGAACTGTCTAATTGGAATATGAGATTTTTAGCCTAAAACTTTACACCCAATAACCAATTCTTAATAGTAAAGACTTCAAAATCAGGAATTCCCTCTAAAAACAAAATTAACTACCCGATAACTGAACTGTTATATCTAGAAAGTCAAAAAATACTTGGGGAAGCTATAGGAAAGTTCTGAAAGGCAAAAATGCATGGAAATACAAAAAATGACATGGTGGGGCATTACAATATCCCCTACTAATAGAACTTATATCTGCAAAAGTAAAGGTTTAGGATGTACCGGTATTCTCAAAAAACTAAGGATACTAGGCCTGCATCTCACTCTTGATCTCCCAAGTCGCCTCCTCAACTTGGCGGTTTCTCTAATAAACCATAATTATAGTAATTTCTCTATTGCGGAACCACCTAACATCCATGGCTAAAATGAACACTCCTCCTCCATAAAGGTCAACCTTTCATCCAACTAAACTAAGTCCTATCAAAGCACAAGTGACTTATCCAAAATATAGCACCGCAACATAGAAGCATTGAAAATTGGATAAACAGATGCAAAATTTGGGTTCAAGGCAAAGGTATATTTCCCATCTCTAACAGTGCGAAAGATCTCAAATGATCCAATATATCTAGGACTACGCTTAATTTTCTCCCAAACGTCATCTCACTCTTAATGGTCAATACTCAGAGTAAATCCCTATAACCAACTCCAAACATCAAGGTACGAAGTGTAGGATCTGCATAAGCCTTCTACTTACTCTGAGCTACCCCCAGGCTATCTTAAATCACCTTGACTCTATCCAATGACTCCCAAACCAAGTCAGTACCATACGGCCTATCCTCTGAGGTCTGGAACCAACCAATCAAGTATTGACAATGCCTACCATATAATGCCTCAAATGATGCCATATCAATAATCTAATGGTAGCTACAATTATATGCAAACTCTGCCAAAGATAAGTGCTTCTCCAACTGACCTCTAAAATCCATAACACTGACTAAGAGTATATCCACGAGGACCAAAATAGTCCCCTCCGACTACCTATCGGTCTGAGAGTAAAAGCGGTGTTGAGATCTATCCGAGCATCCAACTCCTCCTAAAAAGTTCTTTAGAAGCTAAAAGTGAGCACTGAGCCCCTATGTGGAATTACAAATATAGGCACTGCCTGCTGACAAACTATCCCACGAACATAGATATGGGCTAACCTCTCTGCATTGAAGAACATCTGAGTAGGAATGAAATATGCCAATTTGTTCAATCAATCTACAATGACCCAAGTAGCATCTGAACCATGGGAAGTGCGAGGCAATCCTCTAGTAAAATCCATGGTGATCTGCTCGCATTTCTACTTGAGAATGTTCAGTCTCTGGATTAGGACACAGGGCCTCTAATGCTCAGCCTACACCTGCTAACAAATATAGGTGACGACCTACAAAGTTCTCCACATCTCTTTTCATACCAATCCACCAATAATGCTACCTCAAATCTCTATACTTCTTAGTTTTCCCAGGGTGAACAAAATATATGAAGCTATGAGCCTCATAAAAAATAGACTAAGTGAAGTTGCTAACCCTCAGAACACAAAAACGACCATCAAATCTCAGAATACCCTTAGAATCTATGGCATCCCTTCTAGACTTATAAGATAACACCTAATAAAGAATGACATAGAGTCTCATATCCTTAAACTAATGACTCGTAATCTTCTCAAGTAAGGTAGACCTCGCCTCAATATTAGCAAGAATATGTATAGGGTCTAAATATCAAGTCATATCATCAAGTTTTCTAACAACTAGATTCCGCACGCCAATAACCATACAAAAAATGAAATAGAAGACAAGTTATCTATACTCACCACCTCCCAGTTCAAGGCGTCTGCCACTATGTTCACCTTACTCAGATGGTATTAAAAAAACATGTCATAATGTTTAAAAACACCCCATCATTTCCACTACCTAGTAATAATCTCTCTAAGGGTCATAAGATGCTAAAGACTATAGTGATTGACGTAGATCTCACAATGCACACCAATAGATAATGCCTCCAAATCTTAACAACAAAAACTACTACTACCAACTCCAAATCATGAGTAGAGTAGTTGTTCTCGTGCACCTTCAACTATGTTGACTCATAATCAATAAATCAACCCTACTTCATAAAAACTGTCATGACCTAATTTATGAGTCATGATGGCACCTACATTCTTTGGCTAGTAGCTAAGCTGAACCATCGCCTGAAGCTAGATCAAATTGGCTAAATCGGTGGAAAATGGCCTAAAATTTAGAGATTAAAAATTAAGGACTTAAGTAGCAATAAAACAATCATGATAGTCTAATAATTAGATAGATAAAAGATCAACAACTATCCCAAAACTCAACAATTGCGGCACAAGACTACTACAATTAAACTATAAGTACTAAATAGTCGAATATGATATATCTCAAAGATAAAACACAAGACATAGATAATAAACGGAAAAAGTGTAGCTCCAACTCTAACACTCACCGAATCGCTAAGATCATTCTTGTACGAGTGTCTAATAAATGGTAGAAACTAGTACTCAAATCTACGTCAAAAATTGTACAAAAGTATAGCATGTTTACCAATTCCATGCGTACTCAGTAGGCATCATCGATTGACTAAGCTATGATTAATGCCTAAACTAAACCTCCAATTGAAGGATAAAGCAGTCACTATCAAGCAAAGTAACCCAACTTTGTTAAGATCAAACCCATAGGGAAGACACGACTTTATATATCTAACTTGCTGAACTCAACCGGCAGAACTGAAAGAAAATGGGGGTTTGCAGTAACAATCTTGAAAAAGTAACAGAATTCAAATTTGGTTGTAATTAGTTGGATATGAACACTAGGATTATGTACCCCCTATCTTCTCAACTTAGTAGGCTTATCATGAATTATTAAATGAACCCACTACCTTGCATGCAAAATCTGATAAGTTAGGTGTCATCAACTATCTTGTGCACTAATTGATATATTTAATCCTTTACCTTTTGAGTCTTAGGATGTCGTATTACAAACCCTTATCCTATATCTCAGTTAACTATTAGTTTTTCAGTCTTAAGTTATTAAATGATGGATAAACATCGTACATAGATGATACTATTCAGCCTAAATCAATAATTAATCTTCAAATTAATATTGTTATTATCTTTTGCTAGTCACTACTCCTCTTGTAGAGTAAGTAGTGATACTTAAGGCATGATCTTACTATTTACAACCGCTCAGAAATCTATTAAACTAAATATGGTACAATACATGCTAAGACACTAGTTCAAAACAACTTAGCACTTCTCCTACTTTGTCAACATGCTAGGGTTTCCATAACCCTAGTTAAAGGCTTTAGCTTATCATGCTTGTGAAACGATCAACGAAATTAATAATGAAAAGAATTAAATAATGTCACAATGATCAAAAAGTAAATCCCAAAGTCAATAACTAAATTATCAACCAAATTCAAGAACAAAGTAATCCCAAGATCAAAGTTGTATCTTGGAATCAAATATATGTTTGTAAGTGTTAAGAGTGCATAAACTAACTAAATATCAAAACCCAAATGAAAAACAAAATTTGAGGTCGGTGGCCACTAAATTAGGCTGCATATGGACCGTAGCTGGTCCTAACTAAGTGCCAAACCTCCTACACAGATCCTGAAAACTCCCTAGACTTGGTCCTATGGCACTTACTTAGGTTACCTATGAACCTTAGGTGGCACCTACGGACCGTAGGTGCCCTTGGTAAGTGACAGAGTCTTTTTCCTTACTTCCGATCCTCTGGACTTCAAGTTTTAACACCTACTTTGGTCACATATTCCCAATAAGTGATACTTACACCCTAAAATACCTTGGTAAGTATCCAAAAACATCAACTTTCTTTTTTTCTTCCGTTTAGCATCCAAAAGTTGATTTACTGTAAAACATACCCAAAACACATCATATCTCACAAAACAACCTAGGAAACTTGCATATTTTCATTGTTTTAAGTGTCAAAAGTGCTATAAATCCATATCACATCAACACCCTCGACTTAGTACATTTGCATGTCCTCAGGCAACAAAACAAAACAAAATAAAATAACAACGCTTAACTAGGAGAACTCTAAGCTATCTAAGGCAGTCAATTAATAATAAGTTTAAAAAATTACCCTCCTATTTTAACAATCCAAACCATCTTTGTATAAATATGAAGCACAACATATGACACAAAGGAATCAAGGTATGGTAATTACATTAGAAACAGATAAACATGTATATATACAAGTTACACTACTTAAACAAGTAAGCAGCTCGCAATATAACCCATGTTCCCTCACATCAAATAATTCCCACTCACTCATATAAAATAATTCATGTCAATGCAGGGACGGTCTAGAGACACTCTCACTCAAAAGAGAAGTTCCACCAATTGGCATTAAATACCATAGGTTTGACCTTATTTTCTTTGTCTTGGTTTTTTAAATAGTCAACTAAAAATCACTATAGGACTTTATGCGGCTTGTAATATAGGCTTGGGGGGCTGGTATGGTATATATGGATATATTAAGTGACTAATCCTCCTTGGCACTACACTTTAGGGTCCACACTTTAACCAATTTCCTTTTTATTCCATCCTTATTTCTCTCTTTTTATTCTTATTTGCACATTCAGGTTGGGTGTGGTTTCTTTTATTCAATCTTTATCTTTTTTTACGTCTTTTTATGTTTGTATTTTTATACCACACCCAACCCTACTATCACTTTTCTCTTATTTTACCCTTCATTCTACCCACTTTACATTATGCACTCCAATTATTGCCACTCTTAACTTAGGCAATTTGTCTGAGTTGAGGTGTACAATATCTAAGGAAGATCAGGGCCAAAATAGATTTATTACAACACAAATGAGAAGGTGAAAGGTTTAATAACAAAAATAGGCTTTAGGGCTCAAAAATTGGGATAAAGGGATACTATTTCACACTGGGAAGGTCATTTAGGCTAAAAGTAGACTAACATAAAAAATGGCCTATGATCCTTTCCAAACCAACTATCCTACAACCTAGAAAAGATTAATCAGATACGTTCTAGATGTAACACATAAAGAGAACTAAGTAGCATCTCACACGCTTGGCCTAGAGTCACATCACAAGGTACTACCTATCCAGTTTATGCACAAGTTAGCAATGATTATCATATCCCTAATTCTGATGTCATAAAAAGATCAACAACAGTCACAGATATATACATTCACAAAGTTCAGAAACAAAATTAGGAGGGGTATTATTTTTCTCAAAATCAACAATAAAATCACAACTACCTTAAATAATTAAAAATCTCTTACTTACACAAAAACAAACACAATACAAAATAAAACACATCACGACATAAATTTAACCTAGACATGTTAGTTCTACAACCATACCATGGCCGACAGGAAAATGAGAGCGACAATAAAAACGCACGGAGGATATGGTATACTCGACCCTAACTAAAAACTGCACACTATCCCTAATTCCTATAAATAATACAAAGTAAGGGAATAAGGGCATACCTGGGATGCACTAGGTTTTTGTTTCATGATCATCTCTCGATGAGGGTATCTAGACTACAAGAGGCAGTGGTGCACTACTGGAAGATGCATCTACTACTATCTTGGCCTACCTCCGCCTATCAATAACTGTAGACTCTGGTGAATTACGTCTTTCCTAATTCAAGGCCAAGTCAAATGGTATACTGGATCCTGTTCGTCCCTCTCTCACCCTATCTTAGTCTGAACTACAGGGATTGATCCATTATCCTCCATAAATAAGTCAATTGGAAAATTAAAAGTCAAAGTGTCTAGGCCTAGATCGATCCACCTCTTCCTTAATATCTCCTTAATCTAAAGTCTCTATGTTGCTGAATCAAGCTGATACTCGACCCTAAAAAGTATCTATCTATGCATACAACTCATCTCGTAGCTTTGACATAACATCCCGGTGTGTAGACTATAATTTAGCCTCAATCGTCTCTAGTATAGTTTGGACCCATAGCCGGATCTGTCCATCAAATGTCGCCATTTTGGCATTTAATATTTTGTAGTTGAGTGTGTGTGATGCTCTAACTGTCCATCAAGCTTTGCAAAAACTCACAAAAAACTAGTATCATACCTAAAGTAGCAGTTAAAGTGGATAGGCAAGGAGGAAATGAAGATGCATCAACCTAATTTAAAGTAGAAGCTAGGGCTGATATAGATGTAGCTGGGGTTCCCTCACCCTGTGTACTCAACTCGAGGGCCTTTCTCTAATCCCCAATCTCAAACTCTATATTAACTCCCACATCACCTCTCTGTCTATCACTAGGATCTACAGGGAATAATGGGCCTTAAGTCTAGGCCAGAGGCACTGTAGTGGGTGCACAGGGTATTTTAGGAAGGCTCGAGTGTGCCGAATCCTTTATAATCATAGCATGTACCACTGTCATTGCCTCTAATCTCCCTTAAACACTTGGGACCTCTGCCATAGTGACATCATCACATAACTTCTGGACAAGATATGGGAACGACAATGTCCTTATCTCATTAAAAGCTCTCTCATAAAGCTCATGATGAATAATAGCTTCAAAGTTAATATCATATTCAGCCATCATACTCAAAATTAGTGTAACTCCATTCCAAGTCAATATATTATACACATCAATTGAACACAATCTATATCAAATAATCACCCATAAAAACATCACAAAAAAAGTTAGTGTCACTTTCTTAATAACACTGTGCTCCTCGATCAAAGGGGTATGATCAGACAGAGGTAAAATATAGCTAGCGATCCATCTTGATATCTCAACTTCCACTCTTCTGTACTCAGCATCACACATAACGTCTATCTCTTATGTAACTCTCAATCTATTATCATACTCTGCTATGGATGTTGCAGTAGCATAATCTAGCCTGAAGAGAGCTCAGCGGATGGTTACCTCTTAAATATATACCAGAACCCCTCTCACAAGTGTCTGCTCAAGTTGGGACTGCTCAAGATGCCTCGAAAGACCTCTACATGCCTTATTTAACCTACTGTGATTTCTCTGCAAGTGTTACACCTAATTTTTTCCATAATAATAGTCTCAATTATAGCATGCTTCTGGCCTCTAGTCACTTGTCGTGTCACCCTCATTGGGGCAGCTCTAGTCTGCGAAACTAGATATGCCTCCTCCGAAAATCAAGTGTCAATGTTCGAAGGATAGTGGGGGATTGCAAATTTTAAAGATAAACTCAAAATTCAAAAACTCTGGAATTTTCCCTCAATTTTTGGATCATTATAACTTATACTCAGTCCCAACAAGTCCAACTGCACACATTCATCTAAGATTAAATTTTCAATACAAACTAGCATTCAAAACATTAGGTATTCCTCTACCCTTTCAAATTCAACTTCCGTTTGGGGCATGATCTTAAGGTTTAATTTAGAGAATAATTCCCCACATTAACATTTTAGGAAAATTCAAGACTCCTGTATACAATCATGATGGTTTCTACATATTTTGCATGACAATAGACATACCAACTTAATTATTTTATGTTTAGCACAAGATACTACTATTAGGAGCCAAGAATGTTATGTTTTTATTCGAAGAATCATAAGTGTACTACAAAAAAGTGAACTAAACCTAAAGCTTGAACGTGTACTTAGAGATTTTGGACAAGTTGGCACATAAAACAAGTACCCTTTTAGCCTTTTCTTAATTGTAAGGAAGTGGGGTAGTTTGAATTTTAAGAGGGGAAGAGGGAATTTTGAAGATTTATATGTTAAAAATGGATTATGAGGGCTTAAATAGGCCAGGGGATTAGTTTAGGGTTATTATAAGGCTAGGTAGGCCCAAAATTTAAAGTAAAAATTTGCCCCAAAACCTAACTAGTTACAGCACGCACCTATGGGAAGTAGGTGGTACCTACGGGCAGTAGGTTGTACCTACAGTCCGTAAGTATCCACCGTAGGTGGATCCTACTTTTGGAAAAATTTCCTACTCTATAAAAATTGTATTTTGGTACTTACTTTGCTACTTACAAGGTCGTAAATGGTATTTTCGACCCTATAAGTAAGTTCGTAGGTTAAAATATAAAAATTCCCCAAAAAAATACTTAAAATTCCATCTTTTAAGTTAGTAAACTACTTACCTGACCCGCGTAGGACATATGACATTTGTGAGTTGGTCACGAAGTCCCCTTACCTAGAAGATTATGAATTGAGCAATTTTTACCACATTCGAGGCCTTTTCTTATTCTATTTTACCTACCAAAAATAGGAACAAACGTGAACACTAAAATAGTTGGTTGCCTCCCACCCAGTGCTTGATTTAACGTTGCATCACGACATGGCTATGTTGGTTACTCAGACTTCACCAATAAGCCCACGGGTTACCTCCCATACAACACTTGATTTAATGTCACAGCACGACGTGGGTACCTTGAATACTCAGAATTCATTAAGGTACTCAAAAGAATAACCTCCAAGATCATCAAACTAATGGATAACTGAGACCGCCCATATGTCGGTAGCTTTTTCATCACACTTCAGACGTTTAAGGTGACTTCTTTTTTATTGACACCTAACCTGAGCTCCTCTTTTCCAAATCAACCATCGCTCTACCCGTGGCCATAAATGGTCTTCCCAATATGATGGGTATCTCAAAGTCAATCTCATAATTTAAAATGACAAAGTCCGTCAGAAAAATAAAGTTATCAACTTTCATCAACACATTGAACGATATCCCTATGGGTTTATTTACTGTGTGGTCTGCAATCAACAACCGCATAGTATTCATCTTTGTAGGGCTCAATCCCAACTTCTTGAATACAGCCAACGGCATCAAATTGATGTTGACTCAGAAGTTACACAATGCTCTGGAAAATATAGATGTCCTTGTAGTACATGGGATCATGAACATACCAGGATCATCCTTTTTTCTGGGCCACAGACTTAGAAGTGACTGCATTATAATGTTTCAATCCACCAATGTCCTTAAAACTAGTTTCCCCATTATTTGTCATCAATTCTTTTATAAACCTAGCATACACAGGCATCTACTCTAAATCCTCAAAGAAAGGGATATTCAACCTCAAATTTTTCTGCATCTCAATGAATCTTTTGAAATTTCCTTCCTCTTTCTTCTATTTCAATCTTTGATGAAAATGTGGGGGCAGTCATGGAATTTGATTTACTATGGTCTCATCGATATTTCCTTTACCTTTATACTCACCAATACTAACGTTAACACCAGTCGCCTTATCTGACTCCATGACAGGTGGCTCATCCACCACAGTACTATTATTCTTCGATATATCCACGGTAGGTAAAAGGGGATTGATGGTATATATAACACTCCAAGTGGTGATAGAAAGACAATGACCATTCTTTTTTTAATTTTAAACTGAGTTGCTCAGAAGGGTACCCGATGACTCTGATTTAAAGTAGCAGACATCTTCCCAAACTACGTCTCTAACTACTTGATTACAATTTTGAATGAGAATCAACCTTCCATATCAGACCTAAAATATCAACCTTAATCTTATTAAGGAATGTCTCTTGATTTTCTTGACCCTTCACTAGTTTGGAAAACAATGTCTCAATTCTCGATTCAGTTCCTCGGTTGCCTGGTGGAATATACCTATCTTTCTTCTCTTTATAGTCGTTATTTTGCCTCCAGTCATCATAATGCTCTATATTACGATCTCTGTATCTATACCCATAATTGTTTCAACATTGGTTTTCTTTCCTTTTGGCTGAGAAACCTGCTAATTCTCAATCAATATACTTAGACTTCTTTTACAAGTTTAACTCATAAGATTTGGAGGTTGAACCCTGTGCACCTACTGCGTTTACCTTCTCAAAATTCATTATTGTGTACTTCATAGCAAGCAACCCTATATTAGTCCTCAGTTGTGAAATTTATTATACCACAAAATCATCAACTACTCTATAGTCATCAAAAGATCGAATAGCATAAGTGCCAGCACCTACCTCAGCCTCCCGAGTATGCCACCCTAAATTAGTGAGAGAGATTTGGTCTAGAACCTCAGAAGTTGCTTCCCAGCATAATCTAATGAATGCTCCTCTAGAGATTGTGTCTGTCATTGACCAGGAATTGATATTCAAGGCACTATAGAATATCTCCAGTAAGCTCATTCCTGAAATACGATTATTAGGTACCATGATTAACTTCTTCTTAAATCGAAACCAAGCCTCATATATCGACTCTAAATATAGCTTTCTGAAGTTATATATCTCATTTTTAACTACAACATTCTAGACTAAGGAAACAAATAATTTAAGAATTGATTTCGTAACTCATTCAAAGTGGCAATAGATCCTCTCGTAAGTTCCCCAACCACAAAGAAGCTTCACCAGTGAATGAAAAGAAGAACAACCTCAACCCGAGTGCCTTCTAGTCTACCCCTAAAATAGTATAAGAAGTGCAGAACCAAAAAAATTAGCAAGATGCATATTTGCGTCAACTGTAGCTGAGCCCAAAAATACACATTTTAAATTCAAATACTGGATCATGTCACTAGTTATATCAAATTTAACATTAGGGGGCAGTGAAGGAGGAATCATAGTTTCTATTTCTTTTGGCTCAACGTATACCATATCCTTCTCATCATCATATGGCTGAAAGTATGATGGGACTACTTGAGATTTACCACCTCAAACTTTATCTTTATTACTGTTGAATGTTGCTTGACGATCATCTACAGGTCTTGGCTTAGCTATCTCTATCTGCTAAGCTAATCGGGCCTCCTTATCCCTTCTCTGGTACGCAACATCTTCCAGCACCAGCTCCAGCTGCCTATTAGCAATATTTTATGGATCACCTGAATTAGGGGGAGGTACAACATTAAAATTATCCTGAACTTCTTCAAAATGTCCTGCACGTACTGGTTCTGTCATCGTACGATTAGACTGTAAAAATCTCTCTATGTTAGGATTCAGTGGCAGTAAGGGATTACCTTGACTCCTAGTGTTAGGCATACACTAGTGTATACCCAACTAAGAATTGATAAATAAAGACCATAAAACTCCAACAAACTTTATTTCATAACTTACACTGTCTTCCCCGGCCATGGTGCAAAAATTTTAGCAACGCCCAAACTACACCTCCAACTGAAGGATAAAACGGTCGTTGTTAAGTAAAGTAACCCAACTAGGTTGAGGTCCAAACCACAGGGAAGATACAGATTTGTATCTCTAGCTTGATGAACTCAACAGGCAAAACTAAAAGTATATAAGGGGTTTTTAGTAACAGTCCCGAACAAGTAATAGAATTTAACTTTAGTTATAATCAGTCGAAGACGAATAGTAGGATTGTATTCCCCCTGTCTTCTATACACAGTAGGCTTATTGTACTTTATTAAACCAACCCAGTACCTTGCATACAGAATCTGATAAGTTATATATCATCAACAATTTTGTGGAACCATTGACGGATTTCATCCTTTATCTTTTGAGTGCCAGGATGTTGCATTATTAACCCTTATCCTAGATCCCAGTTAACTATTATCTTTTAAGTCTCAAGTTATTAGAGGATAGATATATATCTTACATAAATGATACTTATTAGCCTAGATAGACAATTAATCTTCAAATTACGATTTTAATTATCTATTTCTAATTACTACTCCTCTTGTGGAGTAAGTAGTGATATTCTAGTGAACTCATGATGAAAAGCATTAAATAATATAATAATAATCAATAAGTAAAACCCAATTCAACAACTAAATTATCAAGCAAACACAAGAACAAAGTAATCCCTATATCAAAATTGAATCTTGGAATCAAATATTTGTTTGTAAATGTTAAAAGTGTGTAAAATAACTAAAAAAATGTCAAATGGGTATTTATAGGATACAAGAAAATCCTAAAAATCAAAAACCTAATAAAAAAGAAAATTTGAGGTAGATAGCCACTTACTTAGGACACATACGGACCGTAAGTACTACGGGATGTAGGTGGTCCTAAGTAAGTGCCAGACCTCCTACACAGTTCCTAAAACTCTCTAGACTTGGACCTTTGTCACTTACTTAGGTCACCTATGGACCGTAGGTGTCTTTAATAAGTGACAGTTTTCTTTTTCCTGCTTATGAGCCTCTGGACTTCATGTTCTGACACCTACCTTGTTCACATACGCCCGTTAAGTGGCACTTACGCCCAATAATACCACGGTAAGTAGACAAAAACTTCAAGTTTCTTCTTTTTCTTCCATTTAGCATCCAAAACCTGATTTCTTGTAAAACATACCCAAAACATATTATATCTCTTGCATATTTTTATTGTTTAAAGCATCGAAAGTGCTAATCCATAACATGTCAAGATAAAACATGGTATAAATATGATAAGATACAAGACAAGGTAAGAGATTAAACTTGGAAATATGTTGCAACACTATTGTGCATATATAATTAAATAAATATGGAAAAGAAACATAAAAATCACACCACTATAACTACTAAATTGGCTCCCATTTGCCAATAAGTTTGAAAAAGAATAACCCAACGCAGCCCCCATAAGCCTGAAGCGTACAATCAAAGAAAGTAAATAACCCAATAACCATAAATTACACAATACCATTCCATAACCAAAAAAAACCATCCGAGCTATATCATATCTTGAATAACTCCCAAAAATTCGAACTTGAATTGGAACTTAATAGTATCATCATTGCCTTCATTTGCTAGACTTAAAATGAAACTCATATTATTAACATCATCATCAAATGTCGGAATCAAACCAAAAGTCAAATTTATAAACTGCATTAATGAACCATATCAACAAGCCAAATGGATAAACTAACTCAGTAGACTATACCCATAAACTATAATAATAAGGCATCCCTTTATTCATATCTATACACCAGATCAAGGATCATAATCATAAGACATATTGGTACCCAAACCCATAAACCATTCCAATACCATATCTATTAAGTCATTCCAATAGCCATATCCATTGGTCATGTCAATAGTCATATCCATAAGTCATATCAATAATCATATATATAGTCCATAAAATTAATCATATCTATAGGCCATATTATCAATCATATCTATAGTCCGTATCATTAACCAAATCGAAAGCCATTTCAATAATCATATATATACACCATATCATTAGTCGTATTCGGACATTGTATAAATCTTTCAATTACCAACCAACATACTCATTAAATATATTCAATCTTCTTAAGTCCAAAGCCATTCATTAATATGGATATAACATGCATAAATAAATCTAAAAAGTTATCACAAGTCTTTTCCTAAGGTCGGACAGAGAGTCCAATTTCTAATCCCTAGAATTCATTTAGGTAAATTCAATCCTGGACTAGGTTAAGTTATCGAAATTCATTTTTAGATATTGAAAAAGCCACAATTCGCCCTAGGATAGCAATTTTACTTAATTTAAGCAACTATGGAAAATTCCACCCTAAACATAAGTGACTAAGGTAATTTTTTCTAGGTTGAGCAACTAAGGAATTTGCATCCTAAACATAAGCCATGAAGCCAACTTCACTTAAGACATGAATAACTAAGCATTACTCTAAATTTACGATTTCAAGATAGCCTAAACAGTAAAACTAATCAAAATATTCTTATTCGTAGCTCCAACACCTAAATCTCATCCCATATCTAGAATAATATCATCATTATGCTACAACATAACTTAATCAATAAATTTTCCATTCTAAAAAATTTACCAAGGTTCCACACTATCAAAATCACAATCTGCTCAGCAAAATGAGAACAATGATACTCATATTGCACTATTATGCTCTGGGTCCAAAATTTACGTAAAATATTCCACTTGGGGCCTGTTTATAGAATTGTTTTTGAAACATACACAATGTCCCTCAATGCTAAAGTAATATTTACCCTCAAATGGGTGAATTTGGAGCTCTAATGGTTCTATAATTAAGACACAAAGATATTAGGGATTTTAGAAAATGATAGAGGAATTAACCATGAAATTAATGGAAAGTTACCACAAATTCGATGGAGAAACACGTAAATTTACTATCCCAAATCTCCAAAATCATCCCTAATTGATTCGCCCAAGAATTTCTACTTTTTAGGGTTCAAAACTCTAGAGAATGGAAAAAATGGTGAAAATCTAGCTAAGTGGGGTATTTATACCCTTCCTAGTCACGTGGATGCCGCTTAAGAAGACATTGGGCCACTTAAGAGATCACCGCTTAAGCGACCTAGTGTTAATTTAGCAGCACTTTAGCACCTGCACAGGTATCACTTTAGTCATCCTTTGCCACTTTAAAGGCTACCTCTTAAGTGATATGGGCACCGATTAAGCGATATCTCGCTAGTCCTGCCTGACTATTTAAGCGATCTACTAGGTGCTTTAGCGGACCTCCACTTAAGCTACCCAAATGGATGCTTTAGTGCTGCACCAGCTGTAGCATCAAGTTTTATCTAGGTGTCTGCCATACCCTCGAGATTAATCCAGAACCCCAAACAGGCAAACAAACTATGCTACCTTATCATATTCAATGTTCTGAACTCAACGGCGCAGTCAAACATTCCATCTAAGGTCATTTAAAAAAAAGTGGGTCCCTCACTCACTTACCATATTTCATAACTTCCGACCAATAGCCCAAAATGAATCTGGGAGCCTCTGGACCTAAACCAAGGGTCCACCTAACCTAAAATCAATGTTTTAAAGCTTTTAGAATAATCAAAATTGGCATAGAAGGTTGTTTGACTAAAGTTTTCGCCAGATAGAAAATTTGAATCGGGGAAGGATTCCAAAAAGGGAATTGGCTCTAAAAAAAATAAACTACCCGATAACTGCACTGTTAGTTCTACTAAGTCATAAATGACTGGAGGCAACTACTAGAAAGATTTAAATAATAAAAATGACTGAAAATATAAAAATGACCTAAATAGTCATTTAATATCCACGACTAAAAGAATTTTTTTCCACGAAAAAGTATAGGATTAGGAAGTACCTAAGGCATCATTCTGGTGAGGATTCTGGGTCCGTTTTGAGCCCTCGATCTCCTAAACACCCTCCTTAAAAAGGTGGTGCTTCCACTAAACGTTAACTACTGTAATCTCTCTAATGTCCAAACGCCTGACATTAATGGCTAATATGAGTATTGGCTCCTCCCCAAAGGCAAATGCTTGTCCAATTAGAACGAGTCCCATCTAAGCACATTAGAAAGGTCAAGAATGTATCGCCTCAACATTGAAAAAATGAAAATCGGATGGATTACAACAAAATTTAAGGGAAAGTGTAGCTCATATGCAACCTTACCAACTGTGCGAAGGATATTAAAGGGTCCAATATATCTGGGGCTCAGCTTGCTTTTCCTCCTGGACCTTATCACACCCTTAATTGGAGATACATGAAGAAATACCCAGTCACCAACACCAAATCACAAGGCACAAAGTCTACGATCTGCATAAGCCTTCTGCCAACACAAAGCTTCCCTCAACCTATCCTAAATTACCCTAACTCTATCCAATAACTCCTAAAGCAAGTCAATACCATAAGGCCTAATCACAGAAGTCTCAAATAATCTAGTAAGTAAGTGAAATCTCCTATCATATAAAGCCTAGAAGGGTGCCATCTCAATATTTAAATGGTCAATATTATTATATTCAAAGTTTGCCAAGACTAAGTATTGCTGCTACGGACCTCTAAAATCCATAACACAGGCTCAAAGCATATCCTCAAGAACCTAAATAGTCCATTCCAATTGGTTGTCTGTCTGAGGGTAGAAGGTTATACTAAGATCCACCTATGTGCCCAACTCCTCCCAAAAATCTCTCAAAAAGCTAGACATGAACACTAAACGCTGGTCTAAAATTATAGATATAGACATACTATGTAATAGGACTATCTCTTTGACATAAATACGAGCTAACCTCTCAACATTGAAGGATATCTATATAGGTATAAAGTGTGTTGACTTTATCAATTGATCCACAATGACCTAAATACCATCAAAACTATGGGAAGTATGAGGCAAACCACTAACAAAGTCTATGGTAATCTCCTTCCATCCACTCAAGAATGGGTAACCTCTGAATCAAACCACCATGTCTCTAATGCTCAGCCTTTACCTACTGACAACATCAGAAACAAGATACAATATCTTCCATATCTCACTTCATACCACTCCATTAATAGTACTAACTGAAATCTATACACATTATAGTTGTGCCCAGGTGAATGGAATATCTAGAGTTTTGAGACTCATAAAAGATTGACTAAATCAAGTCATCAATCCTCGAAACACAAATGTTGCAATCAAATCTTAATACACCCTCATAATCTATAGTATCCCTTTTGTACTCACTATTCAACACCTAATCACGAATGATGCAAAGTCTATTATCCTCAAATTGGCGATCCCTAATCTACTCAAATAGTGAAGTCCTACCTCAACACTCACAAGGATCCTCCTAGGGTCTAAACTATAAAGTTGTACCATCGAGTTCTCTAAGGATTGAAATCGCATTCAAACATACTCTAAGAAACTAAACTACAAGCAAAGCTAACCATACTACTACCTTCTGACTCAAGGCATCTACTACCACATTCTCTTTGCCTGGATGATACATGACATTAATGTCATAATCCTTAAGCAACTCCATCCATTTATGCTGCCTAGAATTAAGAACTCTCTGGGTCATAAAATGCTAAAGACTATGATGAACTATGAAGATCTCAAAATGCAAAATATAAAGGTAATGCCTTAAAATCTTAAGAGCAGAAGCTATTGTCGCTAACTCTAAATCATGAGTGGGTAGTTGCGTTTATTCACCTTTAACTATCTTAATGCATATGAATAATTCAACCCTGATGCATCAACACGCAAACCAAACCAACATCAAAAGCATCACAATACAGGGTAAATCCCTCACCCTCAATAGAAAGAACTAAAATAGGAACTAAAGTGAGAAATTACTTCAACTTTCCAAAGATCAACTCACACTCCTCAGACCATCAAAAGGGAACATCCTTTTGAGTCAATATATTCATCGGCACTACAATAGTAGCAAAGCCTCAGTAAACCATCTATAATAACTGGCAAAACAAAGAATCTACAAACCTCTGTCAAAGATGTAGGCCTAGCTCGATAATGAATAGATTCGATCATTGCTAGGTATACCTTAATCTCGTACTTAGACACTGCATGCCTAAGGAATGTCACCAACTAAAGAGAAAACTCACACCTAGAGAATTTAGCAAAGCACATATGATCTCTCCAAGTCTGGAGCACAATTCTCAAATATTGCACACTTCTCGAATAGACAACGATGTCATTGATGAACATAATCAAAAAGTAATCCAAATAAGGCCTAAAAACATGATTCATCAAATCTATAAATATGGTTGGGGAATTAGTCAATCAATAAGACATCACCAAATACTCAAAATTACCATAATAGGCCTAAAAGTTATCTTCGAGATATCCTCAATCTGAATCCTCAACTAATGGTAACTGGAATGCAAATAAAACTTAGAGAACACTACTACACCCTGAAAATGGTCAAGCAAGTCATCAATACGAGGCATAGGATAACAGTTTTCACCATCACCTTATTAAGCTGCCTATAATAAATGTGCATATGCATGGAACTATCTTTCTTCTTCATAAACAACACGAGAGATCCCCAAGGAGACATACTCTATCTAATGAAACCCTTACCAAGGAGATCTTAAAGATGAGAATTAACTCTTTAAGCTCAGTAGGAGACACATGTTATAGTGCTATAAAAATGGGCCGAGTGCCCGACAGAAGATCAATAACAAACTCAATGTCTTGCTCAATGAAAGAAAAAATAAATCAATAGGGAAAACATTATAAAACTCACGAACTAAACAAATAGAGTCGAGCAACGTACTTTTTATACTGATATCATTAATATAAGCAAGATAAGACTCGCAACCCCTTGCAATAAGCCTTCTAGCATGAATATAAGAAATAATTCTTATCAACTCACGGTAATAGCTCCTCAACACATAATTGGGGTTTCCAGACATGGCTAAGGTAACAGACTTGGAAAAATAATCCAAGATGAAATGATAGTGGGATAACTAGTATCTACACAAGATCACGTCAAAATACACCATGTCTAACTCAATAAGGTCAGCCTGAATATCAAACTCTTGAATAGTCAAAACACATAATCTATAAAGCTGATCCACTACTAAATAATCACCTATGGGAATAGATACATGTCTCAAGATAACTCTAATCGTAGGGCATAATAAGCGTACACATAAGAATAAGTGGATATCTTATTAAATAAAGTAAAAGCCAACCGACATAGCACCAAAATCATACCTATGATAACATAATTTGATGACTCAGCCTTGGTTTTAGTAGGTACTGCATATAACTAACCCCATCCACCACTTAGATAGGCTCTTGACTGGTCTTCTATCCTATCTACTTGAGAACCACCACGAGCACCTTAGGGACCACCTATATGACCATGCATACCACTTATAGCTAAGGGATGAACTACCCTAATATATGGAATACTCTGAGCTAAAGAAATTATTGCTCCATAATGGGGGCACTCTCTCGAGAAATGTCTAAATCACCATAACCATAACATTCCCCAAGCATTGAGCAAAAAATAGAAAATTTAACTAACCCAGAATAACCACCATGACTACAATAACCATAAGATGAATCCCTAAAGACTAACCACAACCATAGCTAAGATAATCACTGAAGCTAGACTGGCCTCCATCGATAATTTGAAACAAAGGTTAAACGGGTCTACTTAACTTACCATAATGTTGATATAGTTAATGTAGAGGTTACCTACCCTGGAAACATTGCCTCTAAACCATGAGCTACTAAAAATCCCACTAAACCTACCTTGGTATTACAGCCTCTTACCACTATACCTTTAGGCCTTGTGATGTAACTCCACTTTAAGTTGTACATAATAAAAAACATTAGCAAAAGATGTACTCACAACATCTAAACTCTATGTAGACATGCAAAGAAGAAGTCTTAATCATCGTATAAAGCAATGAACTCTTTCATACTCAGTAGTTAAAATAGAAGTAGCGTGTCTAGCCAACTTATGAAATTAATCCTCATACTCCATAAAAATCATGTAGCCCTGCTCTAACATCAAGAAATAATCTCTCAAATAATCCCTAAGACTGTGAGGCATGTACTTTTCTAAGAAGATCTCAGAGAGTTGAGTCTATGTCAAAGGGGCATATCCAACTGCCCTAGAATCAAGATGACCTTGCCACCAATGTCAAGCTGCCAATTCCAACTGAAAAGTAGTGTAATACATACCTTAAGTCTCAACTAGGACAAAATTATGGAGCCTATCCTTAGAATCAATCAAGAACTCATACGTATTCTTGCCTGGTGCTCCAAAAAACCTAGGCGGAGCCAATCTCAGGAATCTACCCAATATTTTTTTCTCTTCCACAGGCATAGTAGGCTGAAAACAACTCGCTAAGAAACTATCAATTAGGCAACTGCTGGAACAAGAGGGACCTCAACTCTACAACCACAATTGCAGGTTGCATCCTGTAAAACCCCACAAAATTTCTAAGCTTAATTTAGTCCTTATGCTTGTTAAGGGGGGTCCCATACTTAGAAAATTCTAGCTAGGCTCCAGACATAGCCTATTAGTGGCCTTTGAATGTTGAAAATATCATTTTACCTTCTTAACATCCTTTAATAGTTTGTATTTTTATAAATTTATGATCTGGAAGGTCAATAGGTATTCCCGAACAAATTTTGGATTTTTTGGAACACATTTAGATCATGATCCGAGTTCCAAAATAGTGGACCAATGCAATCATGGTGTGCCGCATTGCCAATCGTATTGGTAAACTATGCAGGATGCCAGAGCCAAAACTTCTGAGGCTTGATACGATCATGGCATGAGGCGTCAAGTATCGCGTCACAGCCATCAATGTACTATGTCGCTTATAGAGTTGGTACCCAGTATTTTATCAATAAATGTTTGTATCTTTAAAGGTAAAAACAGTCAATTTCCTATCCTTAATAACACACTATTCAGCCATATTTCACCCAATATAGTGTTTCTCTCAAGTTTCTCTCAAGAACAAGTTAGGATTTTCAATTTGGGATTCAAATTCAATACTTAATTGAAGAATCTCTCTGTCAATCTTCATATAATTAAGAACTAAGATATGCATAGTATTCATTCATGGATACCTCTCATCCATGAATTCCAAGAATCAAGTTTTAAATCATGTATTGTGAATATTTTGTTGTGGGTTGATTATGTTCATGAGATTATGATTATGTGATTCCTAAGTTGGAATCTTTATTTGTTTAATGAAACTATGTTAGGATGCAAGTTGAAAACTATGAACTTAGTTGGTTATGATGTGTAAATTTGATGAACCTAAGAGAATAGAAATTATGCATTACAGCTTAATTGTAACCCAAATGATAAATACATGTTTTACCCTTATGTTCAAATGACTCCCATGTTATTGATGTGCATTGTAGATGTTTGTTGGAATTCTCATGATGTTAGAGTATGAAATTATGGCATGATTATATGTATTCCTATCCATGTAAAACATTATGATAACTATGTGCTTTATGAAATCCCCAACTTATTGCATGATGAATTTTTGATATTGGTCATGTGTTCAAGAAATGTCAAGTCTTATTAGTTGCATACTATTGAGTCCTGGGGTACTTATACCCGATAATTTAGCTGTGCGCATAGAGCTAGTATCAGTTTTCATGATACTCTCAGTCAAGCCATGATTATTAGAATTCAGTCAATCTCATGACTCAGAAAAATTCAGTGACTTCAATATCAGTCTAGTCCTACTTAGTAACCTAAGTGATCTCAGTAATATCAGTAATCTCTATAATCTTCATAATCTCAGCAATCCTAATCAGTTATCAAATATCAGTAGTATTCCGCCAGTCAATAGAATTTAGTGAACCCAGTTTAAATTAGTTATACAATACGATTAGTAACAGTTCAGTTCAGTTAAATTAGTTCAGTGTCTTTTCAGTTGGAAGTAGGATTCAGCACTGAGTGAACCCAAGAATGAGGGCTCACCTATCAGTTAGTAGAGGGTGAGATCTGTAGGAGCAATCCTTGTGTTACAAAACTACGTAGCCAACATAGGTCAAGATGTACCCCTAAGATTCTAGGGACTATACATCTCCTTTAAGTTTTTCCTTACAGAAGGGGTTGATGAAAGAGCTCCCTGTCAGAGAGGGTTTACTCATAGCTTGTCTTTAACAATGGCACGGTACAAACACCCTTCCAGCTGGGGTTACAGGCTGGACCCCACTATTTCAGTTTTGAGGCATGTCGGTTAGATGATTACCACCCACAATCTCAGTTGCAGATCCAGTCTCAGTAATAAAACTCGATTCAGTCCTACAGTTTCAAGACTATTAGATACTGTCGCTCAGCTCAGTACGAAACTCATCTATTTCTATCAGAATTAGGACTGTCAAACATAGTTACCCAGTTAATAGTATATTAATTATATGAAATTTATCTTACAGGTATTCAAATTTCAGGACTGTTAGATACAATCAGTCGACCAGTTCTTCATAATCAAAATTGTCAGAAATAGCCACCCATACTCATTATGAATGTGTTCACCAGACATCAGTAGTAGGTTTGGTTACAGGAATTAGGTTGGTTATAGGAGAATCTTACTTTCCTTGGCTACACAGAGATCATGGCCATTGTATCAGTTAGATGTTCCTTTAGAAGTAATATGACATCATTTCCTCAGTACTCAATAGACTTAGTCTTTCAGTATCCTATTATTAGTACTCGGATATCAGTAAATCCACGTTATCAGAATTCATGTGTTAGTGTTATCACGATCTCAGTCACAATTACATAATCATGCATGTATTCTCACGTTCATGTTATTGAATCAGTTAGTATTGTTCATACATATGAACCATTGCATTCAGCCTACCTCACTTGCATACCACTATATTCAATCGTACTAATGCATTGGCTTTATAGTATTTTATACCATAGGTTTAGAAGCGTGAGCTCCTGAGTATCCTTAGTAGATCAGATGTTCATCAACCAGACTAGAATTGAGTCCTCATCACTCGAGGATAGCATGATTATTTTATTTATTTATTATTTTAGTAGTTAGGAGTTAGTTGGGGACATATCCCATCAACTCTCTATATTTCTGATAGTTTAGAAGCTTTCAGACTACAGCTAGTTCAGGTAGTTATTTCAGTTATTTTGGTAATGTTATACCATATTTTTAGTTATGTATTAGTATTGAACCTTATGGCCTTTCAGTTTATGTTTCAGCATTTATGATATTATTATTATTATTATTCAGTGCTCAGTTACAGATATCAGTCATGGGTTAGCTTGTGGTCCTTTGGGATTATGAGTATTGTGTAGCATTTCGGGTACCAGATTCGGGGTATTACAAACTTGGTATCAGAGCCTAAGGTTCAACAGTGTCCTAGAAAGTCTAAAAATCCGCATCTAGTATAGTCTTATACATGGGTGTGTTATGCACCACACTTATGTGCAGAAGGCTATGAGATATTTTAGGAATAGTTTTGTTTCTTTCAGTATTCATGTCGTGTGAGTGAGCATGAGCTCCAGTCAAACTTTCAGTTCGGTCGCACGAATCAGCAGAGTGCCTGTCCCAGCGCTATCAGTGGGCAATGCCCAAACATACTCTATGCACTTCAGTCCTGACAGGATCAAGAAAGACCTCTTGATGTAGCCACTGGTATGTATAGGTCCCTACATGTTCACATTTCTTACTTTCATAGCAGTCAAATTTAAGGTCAGACCAAATATTAATAGGGCCTTTTTTAGTATCTACCCAAGTGAGTTAGTTTAACGCAGCCCGACATATATTCAGTAACTATCCGGTTATGATATCTCAAAAAGTCAGGCCTTCAGATTCTAGTAGTAATGCCAGTATGTGTAGAAAATCAATAAAAGGAGATGATTCCTGACCCATTCCTACCTCAGTGCAAAGTTTTGTACTTCAACCCTCTCAATACTTACGCATGATTTACATTTCAGTCCCATGAATACATCTTATATCTATGTACTTTTCATAGAATAGTGTGTGCTTCAAGTTCCTTGTATGAGGAGTCCAAGTTTATCCAATATTACGGATCATGTTCCATGAATTTAGAAATTCCAAACCTAGTTCGTGCAGCTCATGATTGATGCACTCATGTCATGCTTTACAGTACGCTTAGCCCACACTATTTATGACATCACACCTAGTGTTCAGTCAAACTTAGATTATGCCTCATATACCCTCGGTGAACCTATAGTTTTAATGTTCCATCCCGCAGGCCTCAGTTACAGTGTCAGTTCATTAATCAATATTCAGTAACGGACTTAGATAGTCCTACAGAACCATGGCTTTTAGCTATCAATTACTTATCCATTAGAATTTAATACTCCCGTACCAGTCTAACCCTCAGTTATAAAAAACCAACATTCAGTCTTAGTTATAGTTTTAGTTATGGTTACAATCTCAGTCCCAGTCCTAGTCCAGTCAGATTAGAAACTCAGTACAGTTTCAATATTTCCCAACCATAGCATATGGCCAACAGTTACTCAGATATTAATATTTCAGTACCTCAGTTTAAAGAATGCTCCCAAATCATGTTAGATGCCTGGTCTTGTGTTCCTAAGGTAATATAGTTTTCCCCTACTCATGCTTAATTCCCTTATGTTACCCGGTCAGTTATTACCTTTTACGTATAATAGTCTATCATTTTAGTCCAGCTATTTTAAACCAAGTGCAGTTCAGTTTTACATGTCCAGTATTCAGCTACTAGTTATTCAGTTAATCAGATAAGTTAGTATACTTATGCATTTATGCTTAGTGCCCATGTGAATCTTTTCAATAGTCTCAGTTGTAGTTCATGAAGTTTACTCACCTTATCTTAGACGATGTTTAATAGGCCTTGCCTGCTAATACAAAAATCCCAGCCATGTAGCGATCTCCTATTCGGATGTCCTACTCAGGACAGATCAAGATTCATTTTCTCCCTTCAGTCACTTAAACTCTATAGAAAGAATGTCATAGGAATAATCCAGTCGAGTACAAGTTTTCAGCATGAGTTAGTCTGTAAAGCCAGTAATTTAGTTTAACAGTCAGACTAATAAGTTCAGATGGTGTGGTATCCCTATCTTTCCATCTAGTCACACTATCAGGAATCTCATATATGTGATCATTCTAAGATGGACCAACTAGGTAGTTTCGTGTTCAACTTGTTTTATGTATTATGCCTTAGTTTCAGATTTTAGATAATCAGTCACGATTCAGTTATTAGGTGCTTTGTGCATCGCCTTAGTTTCCTTAATATCTCAGCAAAGTCAGCCCAACATTCTCTAAGGGACATAGTGTCCCAAGGGGGAGATACACCATAATCCCCCAAACTTTCATGACTTAAACATGACACTCTCTTCTCGTAATGAGTCTAGTTTTGAATAAAGGATACTCGTAAGTTGACCCTCAAACTCCGAACTCGGTCGTAAGCCCCATATTCAAGGTTTTCATTTCAGGTCATGATATCCTACTCGGGTGTCATATTTTAGACTCAGTTACGTTCTCATGTTTCCACTCATTCATAATTAGTAATTAATCTCAGACTCATCAGAATTTTAAGTTTAAGGTAACAGTCTTCCATGAATTCACTCAGTTCCATATTTAGATTCTAATAAAAAGTTGGTATTAATTACCATTGCATATTCATTCATATGTTCATGTGTCAGTTTATTCATGTAATCAGGCATCAGATATGTATTCTCATTGCGAGAAACTCAGCTTATCAAAATTCTCAGTCATGCATTCATGAACTAGTTAACCATACATCATATATGCATGCTCAGTATGATACATTCAGCTTATCGGTCATGTTAGTGATGAAGTCATGTCTCAGTTGTTCATGTTTAGTATTTAATTCATCTTATCACTTCCCCCATCACAGTCAGTCCTATTCGAGAATGAATGTTCCTAAGGGGAAGATATTATAAGACCCCGCAGAATTTCTAAGATTAATTCAGTCCTTTATGCTTGTTAAGGGGGGTCCCATACTTAGAAAATTCTAGCTAGGTTCCCAGACTTAGCATATTATTAGCCTTCGAAAGTTGATAATCTGATTTATCCATCTTAACATCCTTTAATGGTCCGTATTTTTATTAATTAATGATCAGGAAGGTAAATAGGTGTTCCCAAACAAGTTTTGAATTTTTTGAAATACGTTTATATCATGTACAGAGTCCAAAAATAGAGGACCCACACAATCATGGTGCGCCGTGTCTCCAATTACATTGGTCAATATTTTTGCAGGATGCTAGAGCCAAAACTTGTAAGGCTCAACCTGATCATGGCGCGACGCATCGAGTATCACATCGCAGCCACCAACGCACCGCATCGCTTGTAGCGTTGGCACCCAGTTTTTAATCATTAAATGTCTGCATCTTTAAGGGGCAAAAGGTTCAATTTCCCTTCCTTATATAAACCCAATAACGCATAATTCAGCCATATTTCAGCCAAAATATAGTGTTTCTATCAAGTTTCTCTCAAGAGCAAGTTAGGGTTTTCAATTGTGGATTCAAATTCAATACTCAATTCAAGAATCTCTCCGTCAATCTTTATATAATCAAGAACTAAGGTATACGTAGTGTTAATTCATGGATTCCTTTCATCCATGAAGCCCAAGAATCAAGTTTAAAATAATTTATTGTGAATATTTTATTGTGGGTTGATTATGTTCATGAAATTATGATTAAATGATTCCAAAGATGGAATCTTTATATATTTTTATGAAATTATGTTAGCATACAAGTTGAAAACTATGAACTTAGTTTTTTATGATGTGTAAATTTAATGATTATGCCTATGCCCGAAGTGGTGCATGTAAGGTGTTTGATAAAATACCTAAGAGAATAGAAATTATGCATTATAGCTTAATAGTGACCCAAATGATAAATACATGTTTTTCCCTTATGTTCAAATGACTCCCATGCTATTGATGTGCATTATAGATATTTGTTGGAATGCTCATGATGTTAGAGTATGAAATTATGACATGATAATATGCATTCCTATCCATATACAATATTATGATAAGCATGTACTTCATGAAATCCCCAACTTATTGTATGATGAGTGTTGATATTGGTCATGTGTTCAATAAGTGTCAAATATTGTCATTTTCATGCTATTGAGTCCTGGGGGTACTTGTACCCGAAAATTTAGTTGTGTGCCTAGAGCCAGTGTTATTTTTCACAATACTCTCAGTCAAGCCATGATCATTAGAATTCACTCAGTCACATGACTCAGGAAAATTTAGTGAATTCAATATCAGTCTAGTCCAAGTCAGTAACCTTAGTAATCTCAGTAGCCTCAGTGGTCTTAGTAATATTAGCAATCTCTGTAATCTTCACAATCTCAGCAATCCCAGTCGGCTATCAAATCTCAGTAGTATTTTGTCAGTCAAAGGAATTAGTGAACCCAGTTCAAATCAGTTATACAATACGATCAATAACAGTTCAGTTCAGTTAAATTAGTTCAGTGTCTTTTCAGTTAGGAGTAGGATTTAGCACCAAGTAAACCCAAGAATGAGGGCTCACATGTCAGTCAGTAGAGGGTGATGCCCTTAGAAGCAATCCTTGTGTTCCAGAACTACGTAACCAGCATAGGTGGAGATGTACCCCTATGAATCTAGGAACTATATATCTCCTTTAAGTTTTTCCTTACAGGAGGGGTTGACGGAAGCATTCCATGTCGTAAAGTGTTTACTTATAGCTTGTCTTTACCAGTGACACGGTACTGACACCCTTCCAACTGGAGTTATAGGTTGGACCCCACCAATTCAATTTTGGTTCATGTCGGTTAGATGATTACCTCCCATAGTCTCAGTTTCGGATCCAATCTCAGTAATAGAACTCAGTTTAGTTCTATAGTTTCAGGACTGTCAGATACAGTCGCTCAGCTTAGTACGGAACTCAGCTAGGTCCATCAGAATTAGGACTATCAGACACAGTCACCCAATTAATAGTATATTAATTATATGAAATTCATGTTACTATTATTCAAATTTTAGGACTGTCAGATACAGTCAATCAGACCTGTTCTTCATACTCAGAACTGTAGAAACAGTCATTCCTTTATCAGTAATATGACATCAGTTCATCAGTACTCAATAGACTTAGTCATTCAGTATCCCAGTATTAGTACTCAGATATTAGTAAATCCACATTATCAGAATTCATGAGTCAATATTATCACGATCTCAGTCACAGTTACATATTCATGTATGCATTCTCACGTACATGTTATTCAGTCGGTTAGTGTTGTTCATCCATATGAACAATTGCATTCATCCGACCTCACTTGCATACCAGTGCATTCAATCATACTGACGCATTTGCACTATGGTGTTTTATACCATGGGTTTAGAAGTACAAGTGCCCGAGCATCCTTAGTAGATCAGATGTTCAGCATCCATACTAGCAATGAGTCCTCATCATTCAAGGATAGCATGATTATTTTATTTCTATATTATTTCAGTAGTTTAGAATTAGTTAGGGACATGTCCCATCAACTCCTCAAATTTTAGAAAGTTTAGAGGCTTTCATACTACAACACATTCAAGTAGTTATTTCAGTTGTTTTGGTATTGTTATGCTATATTTTCAGTTATGTATCAGTATTGAACCTTATGGCCTTTCATTTCATGTTTCTGCATTTACTATATTATTATTATTATTCAGTTCTCAGTTATGGATATCTGTCATGGGTTAGATTGTGGTCCTTTTGGATTATGAGCACAGGGTAGCGTTACGGGTACCAGTTTCGGGGCGTTACACATCCATACCTCAGTACCACTCCGATCTGTAGACCGTACACTATCAGAAGATGCACCACCAAAAAATTACAAAAGTTGAACCAAAGCATCTTTGAGCACTGAAGAAGAAATAAAACCTAGTGGAGCCTGAGCTGGTCCCTGGCCCAGCGCTGGCTGGTGTAGAAAAAACTCTAGCTCGGGTGCAGAAATAGAGTCTATGGAATGCCCTTTATTTTGTCCCCTTTCTGGGGACATATCTTGAGGATGTACATGAACTCTAGGTAATCGACAAAAGGTGATAGGGTCCGTAGGCTCAGTCTTAGGACCCTCAGTCCCTAGGCTCAGTCTTAGGACCCTTATCTCATATAGTGGTAGCATGTTTCCTAGCCATCTGTAAAAGAGTGAAACAAAGGGAATGCTTTATAAACCAACTCAGACTCTTAGCTCAAAATGAGTGAAAGAATAAAAGAAATCATAATAATGTCCTATAGCCTCCCAAAGATAAGAAACAGACGTCATTATTTTGATCAGCGGGACTCTACCAGACACTTTCTCTTTTACCTAAAAAACTGATGAAACCTAGGTTCTACTACCAAATTTTCATGACCCATTTATGAGTCATGATGGAACCTGATTTATCCCATAGCTGGGATCTAGATGCAATGGGATTAATCGGTGGAAAATGGCCTAAAAGCCAAAAATTAACAATTAAAGATGTAAGTAGCAATAAAACAATTATGTTAGTCTAATAAACATATAAATAAGAGATCAACAATCATCCTAAGACACACTAATGTAAATACAAGATCTACTATAAATGAACTATAACTACTTAGTAGTCAAATACAATCTGTCTTAAAGATGAAAGCTAGATATAGATAAATAGAAGGAGAAAGGGTAACTCCGACTCTAAGAACTCACCCAATCTATGAAATCAACCATGCAAGAGCCTCGAATCAGAGATGGAAACTAGTACTTAGATTGAACCAAACAGGTACAAATGTGTTGTATAATTACCAAAACCATGGCTACTTAATAGGTATCATCAGTTGACTAAGCTAAAACATTGTATAAATATGATAAGATACATGATAAAATAAGCTAAGTCAAGTTAAGAGGGGAAAACCTAGAGATATGCTCCAACGTTGTTATGCTTAAGTGAATTGATAAATACGAAAAAGTATCATAAAGATCATACTATTATAACTACTGAAATTTTCCCTATAAGCCAATAAGTGAAGAAAAGTAAACAACCCAATGAAAGCCTCCATAATCCTAGAGGGTTCAGTCAGGTAAAGTAAATAACACAATAACCATGAATTACCAACTACTATGCCATAACCAAGAATCTATCCAAGCCAAATTATATCATGAATAACTCCCAAAATGTCGTATTTGAATCAGAACTTAATAGTATCATCATCATTGCCTTCATTTGTTGGACTTGGATCAAAACTCATATTATAAACATCAAATGTCAGACTCGAACCAAAACTCATATTTATAAACTACATCAATGAACTATATCAACAAGCAATATCGATAAACTAATTCAATAAACTATACCCAAAAACTATAAATTTGAACCATCCCTTTATTCTTATCCATACTCTAGATGAAGAATCATAATCATAAGTCATATCGGTACCCAAGCCCATAAACCATACAAATACTGTATTCTTAAGTCATTCCAGTAGCCATGTCCATAGGTCATGTCAATAGTCATGTCCACAAGTCATATCGATAATCATATCTATACTCCATAAAATTAATCATATTTAAAGGACATATTATTAATAATATCTATAGTCCATATAATTAATCATATCCGAAAGTTATGTCAATAATTATATAAACCATATCCTTAGTCATACCCATAATTTGCAACAATCTTTCAATAATCAACATACTTATTAAATATATTCAATATCCTTAAGTCCCAAACCAAATATTAATATGGGAATAACATTCATAAATAAATATAAAAAATTATCAAAAATCTTGGCCTAAGGTAGGCCAGAGGGGTCCATTTCTAATCCCTAAAATCCATTTTAGGAAAATTCTTTCCCGAACTAGGCTAAGGTATCCAAATTCATTTCTTGATGTTGAATAAGTTGTAATTAGCCATAGGATAGCAATTTCACCTAATTTGAGCAACTAAGGAAAATTCCACCATAAAAATGAGTGACTATGGTAATTTCTCTTAGGCTTAGCAACTATGGTATTTTTATCCAAAACATGAGCCACGAAGACAACTTCAGCTTAGACATGAGTAACTAAGATAATTACTCCAAATTTACAATTTCAAGATAGCCTAAATGGTTCAACTAATCCAAATAATCTAACTCATACTTCAAAGAGCTAAATCCTACTCCATATCTAGCATAATATCATAAGCATTCAAAAACCATCAATTTTTCTTTCTAAGAAGCGTTTGCAAGGTGCTACACAATCAAAATCACAATATACTCATCAAAACAAGAACATTGATACCCATATTGCACTATTATGTTTCGAGTCCAAAATTAACATAAAAAAACCCATGTGGGGCCTGTTAATGTAATTGCACTTTTGTAACCAGCACAAAGTCCCTCTATGCTCAAGGAATGTTTATCCTTAAAAATGGGTGAATTTCGATCTCTAGTGGAGCTATAATCAAGCCACAAGGATACTAGGAATTTCTAGAAAAAGATGGACGAATTAACCATGAAATTAATGGAAACTTACCACAAATTCAAAAGAGAAACACATAAATTAACTACACCAAATCTCCAAAATCACCTATAATTTATTCTCCCAAGAATTCCCACTTTTTATTGTTCAAAACTATAGAGAATGAATGAATAATAGTGAAAATCAGGCTAAGTGGGGTATTTATACCGTTCCCAGTCACCCGGATGCCGCTTAAGCAGACAATATGTTGCTTAACCAGTAACCACATAAGAGACCTAGTGTATCTTTAATGGCACTTTAGCACCTGCACAGGTACCACTTTAGCAATCCTTTACTGCTTTAGTGACTATCACTTAAGTGATAGGGTCGCTGCTTAGGTGATATCTTGTGGGCCATCCAGACCGCTTAAGTGGTTTGCCGGGCACTTTAGCGGACCTCTGCTTAAGAGACCCAAATGACCACTCAAGTGGTGCACTAACTGAGTGCACCAATTGAATCGTCAAGTTTTATCTGGGTTTTCTCCAACCCTCGATATTCATTCACAACCTCGTATATAAACTAGAACTATGCTACCCTATCAGATTTGATGTTCCCAACTCAATCGAGCAATCAAATTTTCCATCCGAGGTTGTTTTAACAAAAAATGGGTCCTTTACCCATTTACAATAACTCTTAACTTCTGGCTAATAGCTTGAAATTAGTTTATGAGCCTCGATACACAAACCAAGGGACCACCTAACCTAAATCGATGTTCTAGAGTTGTTGCAACAATCAAAATTAATGCACAAGGTTGTTTGACTTATGTTTTTACTTGGTAGACAATTTGAACTAGCGAAGGCCTCAAAATAGGGAATTGGCTTTAAAAACTAAACAAACTGCCTAGTAGCTGCATTGTCAGTTCCAGCAATCACAATATAGGGTAAGGGATTCCCCAATATAGGGTGAATCCCTTACCCTCAATAGAAAGAGCCATATAGGAGCTAAAGTGAGAAATCCCATAAGCTTTCGTAAGCTCGACTCACACTCCTTACACCACTAGAAAGAAACCTTCTTATGGGTCAATATGGTCGTTGGTATTGCAATATTATCAAAACCCATAACGAATCACCTATAGCTATCTGCCAAAATAATGAATTGCGAACCTCAGATGTAGATGTTGTCCTTGCCTAATCACAATAGGCCTCAATTTTCACTGGTTCCAACAAAATCCCATTCTTAGACACCACATATCCTAGGATAGTCACTGACTCAAGCAAGAACTCACACTTTGAGAATTTGGCAAAGAGCCTATGATTTCTTAATGTCTAGAGCACAATCCTCAAATATTGAATATGCTTCTCTCTTCTCCTCAAAGACACAAAGATGACATTGATGAACACAGTCATGAAGGACTATAAATAAGGTCTAAACATATGGTTCATCAAATCCATAAACATTGTTGGTGCATTAGTCAACCCAAAAGACATCACCTAGAACTCATAATGGTCGTTGCGAGTCCTATAGGCTATATTTAGGATATCCTCAACCCGAATCTTCAACTAATGGTAACCAGACCTCAAGTCAATTATTGAGAACACCATTACTCCTTGAAGCTGGTCAAATAAATCATAAATATGTGGAATAAGATATCTCTTCTTCACTGCCACCTTATTAAGTTTCCTATTGTTAATATACATACGCAAGGAACCATCTTTTTTCTTTATGAACAAGACAAGAGAACCCCAAGATGACTCACTACTCCTAAAAAAACCCTTACCTAGAAGATCCTAAAGATGAGAATTCAGCTTTTCTTGCTCCACAGTAGCCATACAATAAGGTACCACAAAAATAGGTTAGGTGATTGGCTCAAGATCAATAATAAACTCAATATCGCACGCAGGAAGTAGACTAGGTAGATCAGGGGGGGGATATTAAGAAATCATATCATATAGGAATAGAGTTAAGTGATGAACTCTCCATACTAACATCATGAACAAATGTGAGATAAGACTCGCAACCCCTCTATATAAGTCTCCTAGACCGAACATAAGAAACAATCTCCAATGATTTATGGCTAAAATATCCCTACCATATAATTGAAGGTATGATAGGCATAGATAAGGTAATGATCTAAGAAAAACAATCCAAGATTGCATGATAGAGGGATAAGAAGTCCATGCCTAGAATCATATCAAAATCCACCATATCTAATACATAGATCGGCCTGAGTATCAAAATCTTGAACAATCATAACACATAATAGATAAACATAATCCACTACTAAGGAATCACCCACGGGAGTAGATAAATAAAATGACACATTGAAAAAATCCCAAGATATCTCTAACCACGGGAATAAAATACGAAGACACATAAGAATAAGTGAATCCCGAATCAAATAAAGCTAAAAAATGGTTGATGGCACACTAAAATCATGTCTTAATAAAAACATCCAAAGACTCTAAATCCATCCTACAAGGTACCCCATCTTAATAACCTCATTCTCTACCTAGCTAGAATTTTGACTAATCACCTGTCCTACCTATCTGAGAACCTCTACAATAACTTTGGGGACCACCCCAACAACCATGCATACTACTTCTATCTAGGGGTGGCACTGCCCTAATTGGCTAAATATTCTTCACTAAAGGCAAAAATGCACTATAATAGGGACACTCTTTAGAAGATTCAGCTGACTCAAAATAACCACCTAGTTATGAAAATCTAGAAGATGAAACTCACAAAGACTGGTCATTACTCTGGCCAGGATAACCATTGTAGCAAAATTGTACTTTGTCAATAAATTAAAGTGCATCATAAATGGGCTTGCCAGACTAACCTTGATAATGATAAGGCTAGTGTGAAGGGTACCTACCTTGAGAACCACTGCCTTTGAACCATAAGCCAGTCGGTCTCCCACTATAATTATCATAGTAATATGGTCTTTGATAACTGCCCCTAGGGCATCGCAATGCATCTCCTCCATAATCTAAGCATGATAAGAAACCTCAATAATGGACCTGCTAGATACAACTAAAATCTGTGTGTCCAAGCATATGGGAAGTTTCAATCCCTGAACAAGACATCTAACTCTCTCAAACTTGTCGATAAAATAGATGTATCATATCTAACCAACACATAAAATAGAGACCCATACTCTAACACAGTCATGGATCCTTGATCTAACCTTGAGAACTGGTCTCTCAAACAATCCCTAAGACTGTGAGGCATATACTTCTCTAAGAAGACCATAGAGAACTGAATTGAAGTCAACCTCTCCACCAATGTTGAGCTATCAAATCTATTATGAAAGAAGTGTATTCCAAAACATGAATATCAACTAGGCTCAAATTATGGAGCCTATCCTTACAAGCAACCAAAAACTTATAAGTATCCTCACCTGATGCCTCAGAAAATATAGGCGAAGTCAATCAAGAATCTACTAAACATATTATTCTCCTTAATAGAAATATTAGCTGGGCAACTACCATTTGATCAACTATCGGCATTGGAGAAATCTCAACTCTAGGAGTTGCAACTATAGGTTGCCCTCCTACTTTAGTACCACTCTATTCTACCAACTAGGAACTATCAGGCGGTACATCACCAACTAAAACAAAGATCTAAAATAATGCATCCCTAAGAAATGATGAGAAAAGAGCCCTCGGTGGAGCCTGGGCTATCTACTATCCATCACTGTCTGGGGTAGAAAAATCTCTAATATAGGGTCAAAGATAGGTTCTGGTGAGGGCACCCTATCCTAAACTATGATAGGGGCTACATCTCTAGTCTGACCTTGACCTCGAGGTCATCCTCGTACTTTGATAGAATCCATGGTTATGGGATCGGGGTCCTTGACTCGTGTAGAAGTAGCACGTGGCCTAGCGATTTACAAAAAGAGTAAAACTAAAGAAATCTTAGAAACCAACTCAGACTCTAAGCACAAAATGAGTGAAAAAAGAAAAGATCTCCTAAAAATGTCATATAACCTCCCGAAGGTAAGAAACGAGCATTATTGTTCTAATCTGGGGGACTCTACTTGACACTTGCTCTTGTACCAACTATGTTGGTAAGTCTAGCACTCCAATACTAATTTATCTCAACCTAATTTGCGAGTCATGATGGCACCTACTTTTACCACACTTTTAGGTAAGCCAAATCATAGCTCGAAATTATAAGTAATGAGATAATTGGTAAAAAGGAAATAATTATTGGAAATGTTCAAGTAAAAGGATTACAAGCCATAAATCATAGAATGATAATATAACAGAGGAGAAATATTATCATCCCATTACCTAGTAATACTGGTGTAAGAGCCCCTAATCCAAAACAATACATGTACTATCAACTCAATATATAGTAGTCACGAAAACAAAAAGACTTGCAAAAATAAAAGAAGGAGAAAATGTTAACTCTAGCTCTGACAGCTCACCATGTCTCTAAAATATTTTCAGCAAAAATGTCAATATTAAAAGTGGTATCTAGTACTTGAATCTATATCAAAAAGGTATAAAATTGTAGTATGAGTACTAAAGCCCTGGGTACTCAATAAGAATCATTAACCGACTGAGCTAAATTATAATATAAATATAATAACATGCAAGTTAAATAAGACAATTCTAGGGAAAAGGGTAAATATGGAATAATGCCCAAAATACTAAAATTAAACAACAAAAATAATAATAATGATTAAAAAAAAGGAATAACTATCTCTTCATAACTATGCCCATAAGCAAGAAGGTGTGAATAAAGTGAACAATGCAATGACAACCCCTATAAGCCCAGAGGGTGAAATCAAGGAGAAATAGTAATAGCAATTATGCTAACTAACCATATTCCAAAACCATAATCGTAGATCTTGCTATTCCATAAAACATCAAACTCAAACTGATCATGTAACCATTATAACCTCTTAGTGCATGATGTATCCCAAATTACACCTCCTAAAAATTATAATGCAATTACTAGTCAAATAGAGAACCCAACATTATTAGGGTTGATCTTATGGGGAATAGGACAAAAATTATCCCGAGCTTTCTAATATAGCAGGAAGGTGCAGAAAGTAAATAAAGGGTTTTGTAAGAACCATAGTAATAGTAATGATCTTTGAAAAATAGGATTGTTATCAATATGAAATGATCACTAGGATTGTGTTCCCTAGACTTCTTAACTCCTAGACTTATCTTGCTCATCAAACTATCTCAATGCCTTGCATATAGAATATAAAAAAATATGTATCACCTAACAGTATCGCGACCTTGGTTTGGGTGAATTTCACTCATCTCCTCTCAGTTTTAGAGTGTATCTTACTAACTTTTGTTCTGGATCCCAGATCAACTATCTCTTTTCAGTCACAAGTTAATAGATTAAAGTTGGTAGCATCAACTTATTATTGTGATTTCTTTTTCCTAATCTCAACCTCTCTCTTGAGATAGTATAAAATATAGGTGGTTTATAATGTTTGCAACCAACAAAAAAGCAATTAATATGAAAAAATCATAATACATGCAAGAACACCAATTTAGAATGACTTTGCTCTTTTTTTGCTTTGTTAATCCATCAGGGTTTCCACAATCTAGTTATGGGGTTTAGCTTATCATGTTTGCAAGAACACATATAGAATTCATAATTTAAAGCATATGAATGATCTCACAAATAATAAGAATGAAAGACAAAATCTCGAATTGGTATCAAACACCAAAAGTCAAGAAAAAAGATTTCAAGATCAAAAGTGTATCTTAGAACTCAAAGCAATGTAATAAGTGTATAGAGTATGTACGCTAATAATGAAGCATCCAATAGGTATTTATAGATACATCAAAAAACCTAGCTAAATAAAATAGGAAATGACAGTCAGCACCAACCTATGACCATATTTATGGGTCATACGTAGTACCTATAGGGTATAACTAGATTCTTAGGTATCTAAGGATACTTTAGGCTTCAGAACTTCAAACTATGAGGGATACCTACGAGGTTGTATGTACTACCTACGCCTCACAGGTAGTCATTGGGGGAATTAAAATAAGAAATCATCACTCAAAAATTCAATAATGCAACCTACAGACCCTACCTATTGGCCCATCGGTACTACCTACGGCAGATAGTTAGGGCTCGTAGGTAGCCATCCTGCTACTCTATATTGCTTTTTTCTCCTTCTCTATTTCGAACTCTATTTTTCTGCAAAACCAACATAAAAACACATCACATCTAAAAAAAATACGTAATTACTTGCATAATTTCCTTGTTTTAAGCATTAAAAGTGCCATGAAACCATGGTGCATAAACACCCTCAACTTAGAACATTTGTACGTCCTTGGGTAACTAAAACATAATACACAAAACATGATTCTTTACTAAAATAAAGCTAAGGTAGCTACTACAATCAACTCAATTTGGCTCAAATTTCATACCCCCTCCTATTTAAATCTTTTAAAACCATTCTGTGGATCCATGTAGAACAACAGTATGACACAACAAAATCAACTAATGGCATTACATTAGCAACAAACAATCATGTATATATTCCATTGAAACTACCAAAACAATTAAGCAACTAATCACTCAACCCATCTACCTCATATAAAGAAAGTCCCAACTCTCATTGTATAATAATACATGTCAATACAAGGGACTATATCAATACACCCACATTCTCAAAGACGTTTGAACAATGTGCATAAAATACCATAGGCTTGTCCTTATTTTCTATACCTTAATTTTTAGTATAGTTGGACAAGGATTACTATAGGACTTTTCTAGGCTTGTAATATAGTCTTGGAGGCAAGTATGGTAAATTTGGTATATAGTGACTCACCCTCCTTGACACAATATTTACATTATTGGCTCCAGTACTTAACCATGCTTCTTTTAGTTCCCTTTTTTATCCTTTATTGCATATTTGAATTGGGTTTGGTTTTCTTTCACTCTTTTCATTTATTCACTTCTCTTTTTTTCTCTTTTTCTTCTCTTCAACATTTCTTTATTTTTCTTTTCTTTTTTACACTTTTGTACCACACCCAACCTTACTTTCGTTTTCTTTATTCAACACCTTTATTCATACCCATTTTCAATTATGCACCCTTATGATAGCCACCCTCAATTTAGGCAATTTGCCTGAGTTGAGGTTCACAATATCCAAGGAGGGACCAGTGCCAAAATAGTTCATTACACTTAAACAGGAAGGTGAAAAGGTAAAAATAAGAATATAGGTCAATTTAGGCTCAAATTAGGTATCAAGGAATACTTATTTGCATTTTGGTTTGTCTTTTAAGATAAGAGTGGACTTATTCAAACGTGCCCTATCATCATGTTCTAAACAACTATCCTAACACCTAAGCAAGACTAAGCGAGCAACTTCTAGATTAAATGCATAAAGTAAACTAAGTAAATACCTCACATGCACATGGTATAGGGTTATATTTTCAACTACTGCCTATCAAGTTCATGCAAAAAAAGTTTTCATTATTTTATCCCTAATACTAATGCCATAAAAAGATTCAAACAATGGTCACAATTATATTTACACACAAACTTCATAAAAAAAATTTAAGGGGTATCAGCTTTTTCAAACACATAAAAACACCAAACAAAACATATCAACTAAACTTAGGTTCTTTATTACTATTATAATTTAACAATACATAACACAAAATAACATAATCTGATACCTAAACATGTTGGCTCTACTATGATAGCACACCCAGGGGGAAAACACAAGGAAAAAAAAACCTCGAGTGATTTGTACACCCTCACCCCTAACTAAAAGTTGGTGCATTGTCCCTAGTGCATATTAAACAATCAAACAAAAGGGTGTAGGAACACACCCTGGATGCTTTAGGCATTAGAAGTGAGCTCGTCTTCAGGTGGTCCATCATATGGCTCATTGCCAGGAAGTGGTGGTGGCGTGAAACTAGAAGAGGCATCTAATTCTATCTCAATATACCTCCGCTCATCAACACAATTCTATATATTAAACTCACTAGTATCCTTCTTTAAGGCCTGCTTAAACACATCATCAAGTTTACTTATCTCTTCCTCTTCATGACCTCTCTTGTCCCCATAGTTAAGTCCTCATCATCCTTAGTAAATAAATCAAAAATCAGTGGTTGAGGTCTAGGCAACTGGTTTGTAAAAGAAAGAATTACCGAAGGGACAACCAGAATATGGCTCTCATCTAAAGAGCAGACCTCCTATCTCAATATAGCAACCTCTTTTAAAAGTCTAGAAAGGTCAGGATCCTGAGCCACATAAATTCGTACCCTTATTCTGACCTTAAAATTTTCAATTTGCTCATGCATCTCTCTTATAAAATGCCCTATGAAAACCGTCATCCTACCCTTATCTCTAGCCTCAGAAGCCTCTAATGTAGAATATACCCATGGTTGGGTCTAATCAAATGATGTGGACAACTGCATCTTAGTCTTTGTCTAGGAATCAACCCACTCCTATTGCCAATCCACCAATTGTTGTAGGAACTTCTATGACACAACAACCAATCTTGACAATAGAAGATGAGGGGAGAAAGTAGAAGCCAAAGCTAGAGCTAAATTATTGATCTGAGAAAAACCATAAAAGGCACATTACACACTCCAAATCAGTCCACAATCTTAAGGATCTTAGGACCAAAATGGAAACCACTCTCAGATTCGCTATCAACAAGAAAAATACAAGATACAATGGTGTATATAATACCAAAATATCTACAAAACATGATGAACAAGATGAATAATAATAGCACAAGTTTTTGATTCAATAAAGGACCCAAAATAGTCCACTACACAAGATAACAACAACCAAAGTAAAGAATAGATATTGAGACCAAAATTATTACAAGATTAGGAACTAAAGAGTGTATTAAACTCATAAACCCCTAATGAATGTAATAATCTAAACCACACTCTTACGATGACCGCCAAGAGAATCAGCTCATTTCAAGATCCACCATTTCCACCCAAAGATCAATACAAGCTTTTCCAAGCCCTAACTAAGAATACACTAATGTGTTCCACTCTCAAGCAAGAGGATTTTTAATGTTTCAATCTTTCATCTTTTAAAACCTAATGAAAATAAGACTAAAGGACCTATTTATAATATATTACAAATGAAAAAAAAATTGCCCTTAATAAGATGGGCTTCCATAGTATGTAAATACACCATGTGTAATGTCCAAAATATCCTTAATGAAGGGGCAGCCAAGGTGCATTATAACTTGAATAAATGTCGCCTCTTCAATTCTCTCAAAAACCAACTATGGGTCATACTTCAAGGATTGTGGTTCTCGAGTTAGCATCAATGTAAGCAACCAAGAAACCTTCCACACATAGGATTGCTTTAAGTCATGCTCAAAATGGGTCCTTCATGCATGTTCTCGTATCCTCGAGGTGACAAACTCTTGAGCCTCTATATTTTGGCCTCCAAAGATGTCATTAAAAGATAAGATAGCCATTTTTCCCATATCATCCTCACCTTTTTGAAAAGGATTCGACCTTGAATCCAAACCTTGCAAAACAAAAGAGGACAAATAAATACAAACTCCTCATGGCATGAGGGTTAGGATTAGCATAACAAATCATATCAACATGCCAAGGTTGCACATATTTGCAATATAACCAAGGATTCATTGCATTAGATATTAAAAGCTCAATAAAAGGTTTGGTTATGGGAATTACCAAGAGTGATACTTTGCTTGTCATGGAGACCAAGAAAAAAGTTGGGTTCACCATCATCACCATTTCTATATTTGGCACCGGAGTCAAAAGGGATGAGTGGCCATAGATATGGGTCTAGACAACACTCCCCTTTCCTGGGGTCTCCACCCAAACTAAATGTCATACTCTCTATAATAGCATACATATCATCCAATGCAAATAGAGAGTAGAGAAAAGTATCACTCAAGTTGACTTCTACTAAGGTTCCCTCATGTGTGTACTCACTACTAGTTTCCCAATCGTCACTATGAGTACTCTCAACAATAAAGTCACACAAAGTAGAAGAAGGAGTAACTTCCAAGATTACACATTCCTTAACCTTAAGAGTACTCTCATCTTCCAAGAAGATATTTCCATCTTTAGGAGGAATGTTGTCACACCATAGTGGATTAACATATAGGCTATACCCTCCAAGGTAAGCTATACCATCTTTTTCACCACAAGGCTCATTGGGAGTCTTTAAATCATCTTCTAAAAAGATATTATACCTAAATTGAGCATGATCTATTTCCCGGGCAGATTCAAAACAAACACGTTCATCACTCTCTAAAAGATTAATATCATATTTCAAAGAGATTTCAAGCATAAAATTGTCCCAAGAATGGCTCTCGGGTTCACGCCCATTTTGGTGACCAATATTTTTAAGTACTTCACTCACTTGAGTTCTATTAATCACATCACACACATACTCAATTGGTGGGAAATTTTCACAAATCAATTGATCAACACCAATTACACAAGAGGATATACTTTGGTTCAACAAATAAGCTTCAACACTAGGTGGACATAAATCGATCTTATAAGAAGAGTCGATTCTGTCATCAATACGATTAAATAGTGTATCCACACTCACAATATGAACATCATCATCAAGTGACAAAGAAATAATAGACTCACATCTAGGCAAGCTACAACTCACACTCAATGGGCTACTAGCCACACAATTATCATTCATATTCATAAAAGTGTAGGAGTTAGCTATTTTACCTAGAAGTCCTTAAGCAGAGTCTTCTTTGTCATGGTGTGAAAATCCTCTACAAGCTTGAGCAGCAACTTCCTTTCAGCATTGTTCACCTTTTCTTACCATGTTGGTACCTACACAAATGTCCTTAGATATAGAAGGACAAACAATGTTAGCACATTTTGGTGGTAATCCACTCATTTCGCTCCACACAACCTCTCATTTTTTCACTCTCGGATTACCACCTTGCACTCTCTTACTCCTCTCAACCTTTTGTCTCTCATAATAATATGGATTGGAGTAGGTAGGCATTTCTCTTTGTGTCTTAGGAATCAAGTAAGTCATGAGGCGATTCTCCCATTGGTCTCTTACAACATTAGGCCAATTTTGCACGTTAGAAACTTGATGTCATGCAAACCAATCGGCACCTAAGTATACATGACCTTAGGCTAAGGGAAGAATATCGTACCACACCTCCTCATGGTATTCATATTGGAAGAAGACAACTTTTACCCTTTCGGTAACCTTGAACCCGTCCATGAAGTATGGAACAAGTAAAGGCTCGCAGAACAACCCCAAGTAGTCAACCATGGATGAAATGATGTAGTTTATATAGAACCTATCATTTAAAACAATGAGGAAGCCCGGCATCCCACAAATGGTCACCTTTCTGGATTGTACACTCCTTCTCAGATCAACATTATAAAGCATACGAGTACCCCTCGATTTCAGGGATACATAACCTCTTCTTCTCATTGTACAACCTCTACTATAGCTAGTATAACCATTCACACTATATTGACCTTGATAAGAAGTACTACAAGTTGGAGAATATGAATCTTCACACTCCTCACGTGTACTCTCACCATAGTTCTCATAAACTTTGTGAATGAAAGGGTTATACCTAATACCAAATCTAGGTTTGGAGTGAGAATTGTAAGACTTATCACATGCCCCATCATAAGATCCACCACGAGGTCCTACATCATCTCCAAAGTCACCATAAGTACTAGGCACTTCATTAACTTCATTTTCTCCCTCAAAACAGTAACTTTCAAATCTGCCCAAGTTTTGATCATGGCTATTTTCATAGCCTCCACAATCTCCCTCAACTTCGTAGCCATAAAAACCCTGACTACAATTATAACCTCCCATATTGTAGTCACAATAATCCCCGGCTATCGAAGATATGTTCCCCTTATATCAACTTTGTACCTACACAATGAAAAAACAAGATTAGTAGTAAAAGCTTCTCATCAACACTCGTATACACTCACCTTTGTGATTATCACAATTGGAGCGGCGACTATTGAAAGTTTCTTATACTCCGGTAGTCAATACGATGTCAATTCTTGTTGACGGACGGAATGGATTCTTGTTTGATCGACTCAAGATAAAAAAATAGAAAAATTCTACTTACGAACTGGAAACAAAAAGTTATGACGAATTAAAAATGAGAAAAGTACACAAATAACGAAGACACGAAAGAAAGGATTCAATAATTAATCTACAACTAAGTAGGTGATTACTAGTTGTTAAATAATTCTAGAATAAAGTAATGAAACTAATGAAACAATAAAATAAAACTAAGAAATCTGAAATTTGAGCTTAAATATGTTGTGTGAATAGTAAAACGTGATGACGTGGTAGTTTGGTGATGTGGCAATTTGGTAATGTGGCAGTTTGAAATTTGGATTGGTCAAATTTTTAATTTGGGAGAGTGAAAAATCAGCTAAAGGACGGAAAGCACAAGACTTAGAGACTTTTTCAAAATTAAAAAGACCTTGACTTTCCTTGCACCTTTTTGGCAAGATATTTTTTTGAAATCCTTCGTCTCCTTTCCTCTTTTGTTTGTCTTGGTATGTGCCCTTACTCCCTTTTGGTAATGAGTTTTTTTGAAAGTACTATTGTCCGATTTCTTATTTTGTATGTTCTTTGGTATATGTTTCAAGACTAACAAAAGACTACACTCTTTTCTCCACTCTATAAGATCAAACCAAACCTATTGAATATTCATGTTCAATAATAAATGATGAACATGAAGAACAACAATAATGCTCAAAAGATTGAAACTAAACCAATTGAACTCCAAATTGAATGGTTTTGGATTCCTTTTTCTCACATTAAAGTCCACAACAAAACCACGCATTTTTCAAGCCACAATATCAACAACCGTTCCAATTTCGAGCTTCACCTCACTAGTTTCTTCAACCTTAAACTCAACAATGGTGAACAACTCAAAACCACCCGGATTAAGCTCAAATCCAAGATCTAGACTCACTTAGTGTTAGGGAACAAGAACCTAACACTAGAAACAAACAAATCATACTAAAATCTCCTAAATCTAAGTCTCAAATTTCAGCTCAAACACAAAAACTGAACAGATTTCTTTTTTTGAGATTTTCATTTTTTCAACACTTTTTTTTTATTTTTCAACTAACAAGACGAAGATTGATTTTGTTGGAACAAAATCAATTCTTTCTTTGATACCAAATGATACGAGAAAAAACACGGAAGGCACATTACACACTCCAAATCAGTCCACAATCTTAAGGATCCGAGGACCAAGATGGAGACCACTCTTAAATTCTCTATCAACAAGAAGAATACAAGATACAATGGTGTATATAACACCAAAATAGCCATAAAAGTTGATGAACAAGATGAATATTAATAACACAAGTTTCATATTCCATAAAGGACCCAAAATAGTCCACTACACAAGATAGCAACAACAGAAGTAAAGGATAGATAGTGACACCGAGATTATTACAAGATTAAGAACTAAAGATTGTATTAGACTCATAAACCCATAATGAATGCAATAATCAAAAACACACTCTTACGGTGACCTCCAAGGGAATCAAATCACCTCAAGATCCATCGTTTCCAAGAAAAGATCAATGCTAGCTTTTCCAAGCCCTAACTAAGACTACACTAATGTGTTCTACTCTCAAGAGAGAGGATTTTTAATGTATCAATTTTTCATCTTTTAAAACCTAATAAAAATAAGACTAAAGGTCTTATTTATAATATATTACAAATAAAGACAAACACACCATTTTGCCCTTAATGAGATGGGCTGCCATGTATGTAAATACACCATGTGTAATGTCTAAAATATCCTTAATGAAGGGGCAGCGAAGGTGTGTTATAACTTTAATGAATGTCTCCTCTTCAATGCTCTCAAAAACCGAGTATGATTCATACTTCAAGGCTTGTGGTTCTCGGATTAGCATCAATGTAAGCAACCAAGCAACCTTCCATACACGTGATTGCTTTAAGTCATGCTCAAAATGGGTCCTCCATGCATGTTCTCGTATCGTCGAGGTGACCAAATATTGAGCCTCTATATGTCGGCCTCCAAAGATGTCATCAAATGGTAAGATGGTTATTTGTCCCGTATCAAGTGCCCGTAGCCCCCTCACTGCCTAAAGTAGTTATAGGCTCTACCCTTTGGATGCATGTATCTATACCACCAACTGGTGTTGGTCTATCAACATGCTCAACCAACACATAAATCCCTCTAAAGTGGTTTTCACCTAAAGAAGTTGATGGTTGTGCTTTATGTAGTGCAACTGCATTGACAACATCCTTAATCAAACCAATATCCACCGTGCGGGTATCCTCAAGCCTCTGATCAATCTCTAAAATATCCGACACTCTTGTTGCATAACTTAATCCTTGAACTATACAAGGGAAGGAAAGGGTAATGAACTCAAAAAATGTCCTTTCATGGATCTCAGCTCTAATCCATTAAGAAAAGTCAATAGCATAGCCGTTATCATGTTAGGAATAAATACGACTCTATCCCAAGTTAGCAAATTTTCAACAAATCTCAGAATCCAGTGGTGCCTCACAAAATTCCACCAAAACTTTTTTGCAAAGTAGCAAAGCCTTCTTAAACTCCCTTTCCCCTCGACTAATGTGCAATAGTACCTATCTAGTAATCTGCTCAGCTACCCATCTAGCCAAGTGTATATTATATGCCCTCTACTCATCTTTTTTATGGTACTCCTACTCCTTACAAGCCTCAATCAATAATCAAATTCAAAGGTTGTGGTCGGCCCAACAAACTCCAGCCTAACAAAATGTCGAATAGTTTCCTATGGTATATCAACCTTAATCCCTCTGACTAGTGTGTGATTTAAGGAAGTTGGTCTACTATTTTTCCCTCATCAATGGAAGCTGACTAATCCAATAGCGCATACAAAGCGTAGAACTCCCAAATAATCTCTGAGCAGTAAGATCCTAAAGAATGGATCATCCATCCAAATTGATATATGTTAAAAGTGGTCTGCAGGTCTAAAGCTCCTGCCAAAGAGGCTATCTCAATTTAGGTCTCCTAAACAATACTGTGTTGCGGTGAAACCTACTTATGAATGGCACTATTTCTATCATAAATACTCTGCATCCCCTCTACATACAATTTTGAAATGGCCTGAGCAAGTGGAACTGCAAAGGCGTGTTTGGACTCTGACTTCTAAGAAAAAGAAGCTAAAGTAACAACATACTGAGTACCCTAAGATGAATAAGAAACCTCCTGAGTACCCTGAGTTACATCAGCATTCTCCTTGGATTGGGGTGCCTCTGACTTATTATTACCACCTAAATTGAATGCAGACTCTGACCCCTACTTATACTGGAGGTTGAAAGAATCTTCCTCCTGATCGGAACTAGAACTTAACTTATCCTCTCCCTAATCAGGCTGGGGATAAACAAAAAAGTATGGTGGTTAGGTCGTTGCTGACTTTATCTGGGGTGCCATCTAGAAAAATAAGTTGGTGAAGTATGGGGCTCGGACTGCTGTGTCTATAGTGGTGCGTAATAAAAACCCAACTGAATAGTAGCTTCTGTGGTTGAGAACCCAGATTAATAGCTTCCCGAGTTACAGCTTTCCTCTATCTCTGGACCCTAGTCTAGCATAGAGCCAAAGGCGTATTATTTTCACTCACAAGATGCTCCTCCATGAATCCACTCCGCTCGAGAGACTCATCTTTCAACCTGCACTGCACTCCCTTTTTTAGTGTATCCTTGGGTGCCAGAGTACCTACAAAAAGAGTTTTCAGTGATTGAAACACAGGAATTAAATAGGAAAGAAAAAAAAAATTTGACATTCCGATCGAGAGCATACCTACGACCCCTACCTATAAGTCATAGGTGGTACCTATGGGGCAAGAGGTAGCCTTGTAGGTAGTATACAAAGCCTTGAAGCTTCAGGGCATCAATTAGTACACCTAAGTGACCACCTACGATCTTGTTGATAAAACTTATATGCCAGTAAATAGGTTTTGTGGGCAGAATATGAGGGTATGACAATTATTTCAAAAAAATCCCATCCAACACAGATAAATTTTCAATTTTCAGATCAAATTCAATCACTACAACAAGTAATAGGTCAAGTTCCACAGGTATTTCACACATTATTTGACTTAGTCAACTTTTACTTCTACTTAGAGTGATCACATGCTTCTTAAATGAACAATCATGAATTAACTAATTTTTCACTATTTGTAAGATCCAAATATTTCAAGAACTATAAGAATTGAGTAAGTTTAAGGTTATGCTAAGTGCAATCTTAAGTTCAATGCCCAAGAACAACTTCTAAATTTAATTGGAACCAAGAAAATCTTACCTTGATTGAAGATTGTAGAAGATGATAGACCCAAATTCTGAGTGTAATACATTCAAGTGGTGGATGGTAGGGTTGTTCTGCCCTTTAAACTTTTGATCAAGAGATGAAAAGTTTGAATTGAAGAAGGAGAGTGTGACTAAAGAGTTTGAGGCTAAGAGGGATGGGTTTTAGGGTTTCTATACCATTGGTTGCCGATTGAGGTCGGGTTAAAAACACTCAACCCATATTTTTTAACAAAATTCTACCATACCTATGACCCCTATGTGTACGCCATAGGTAGTACCAACGGATCTAGGTAAGGAACGTAGGTTGGATCTATAATTTGATTTTGGTTTGATTCCTATGATCCCTACATATGGGGTAATAAGTTGTACCTACGGGTCTGTAGGTAGGGTTTGTAGGTTGAAGTTCAGAGACCTAATTTTTTTTAATTCCCATGATTCAACTTACATGTCTTAGGTTGGACCTATGACCCTGCAAGTGGGGTTGTAGATCCACTTACCAGAACTTGTATTTAATTTTTTAATTTTACCATTCTCCAGATGTTTCTGCATAATTTTAACCTACAAAATAGAAACCAAGTGAATAATAAAATCTTCAATTGCCTCCCAAGCCGCACTTAATTTAATGTTGTGGAACTACGTGGCTATGTTGAATACTTAGACCTCACAAAAAATTCCATGGGTTTCCTCCCATGATGCACCTAATTTAACATCACGACACAGCTCAGCTACCTTGCCTACCCAGACTTTGCTAAGGCTAAAATTCTCACACACTTTTAATTCCTCCAAGCTTCCCATATACTACTTAACACAATGCTTGTTCACCTTCAATAGGGAATCACCATCACGTATTAGCTCTATTGCACCATGTGGAAATACTCTAACCATGGTGAATGGTCTAGACCACCTAGACTTTATCTTTCCAGAAATCAAATGGAATCTCAAATAATACCACAAGACCACATCATCGTGTTGGAATACCTTTTTCTTAATCTTTTTATCATAGTATAACTTTATCTTCATCTTATACAAAGTTGATCTTTCATAAGCACAGAGGTAGAATTCATCTGACTCATTTATCTAATACATTATCAAATGTGCAACATCACTTCATTGAAAATTCAGCTTTTGCAACACCAATATTGCCTTATAATTAAGTTGAACCAGCAAGTGGCATGCTTTACCCTACATAAGCTGATAAGGTGAGGCAACTGTAAGAGTTTTTTAAGCCGTTTGGTAGGCCTAAAGTTCATCAACTAACTTTCTATACTAGTCAGCCTGATTGGCATTAACAGTCTTTGACAAAATAGACTTGATCTCACAATTGGAGACCTCAACCTAGCCACTTGCTTGCGGATGGTAAGGTGTTGCCACCATATGTTTCAGACAATATTTCTCAAGTATTGACTTGAATAGATGATTGCATATATGGGACCCAATATCACTAAAGATAGCTCGTGGAGTACCAAACCAAGATCATCAAAAATTGGCACTGCGACCCTCATTATAGGGAAGCACAACTGTTTTCACCCACTTAGACACATAGTTGACTGCCACCAAAATGTAATTCATCCTATGTGAACTAATAAATGGACCCATGAAAGCAATACCCCACACATCAAATAGCTCAATCTCCAGAATAGGTGTCATTAAGAGCTTATGTTTTCGTGAGACATTGCCCTGCCCCGCTTGCATTGATAACATGCCCAAGCATAGTCATGTGCATCTTTATAAATCATCAGCCAATAATAACCATACTACTGAATCTTATGGTCCATGCAAGTACCTCTGTGGTGACTAACATGATCTGAACTAGGCCCAGGTTATGTCGGGTATCTCAAGTCCAACTAGGATCGGTGACCACCCCTAATACCCAAACCATTGACCACCTTTCACCCCATGTCAAATGAATTCTAACAATATAACAAGATAAATGGAATTAATTTGAAGACATCATAACAAGTCTATACAAAAATAGAAATCCACAACTAATTAACCATCTTATACAAATCCCAATGCCAATACTAATACTAATGCTAACACTAATACCGACACCGCTCATGCCTACAGTAATCCAACTAAGTCTTTAGTTAGAACCAGAGAATATCCAGTAGAGAAATGCCCCCCACCATTTCCAAAAACCAAAACCAAAGAATAATAATGACAAAAAGAAGTCCATAGAATGAAATGGGGTCTTCCAGAATATGGAAGCTCACCACTTTAGTTTGACTCAATAGCTATCCCTAAATCACCAAGTCACTGAGCAGGAGGAGTGGTAGTATGGACAGTTCTTGCATCGCGTGGGGATACAATGCTCGAATATAGTTAGCAGGGTGAATACTAGCATGTAACTCAGGAATAAAGATAAAGTAATGCCATTAATCCAAAACCAAATCAAACCAATACAAATAACCGTATGTAAATATATATATATATATATATATATACATATATATACCATATCGGGATAGGGAATAAGGTTTAGCATGCATTTTAAAATCTTAACCTGTATTGTGCAGCTTTACCATTATAATTCCACCTATGAGCTATCTTGGTACAGTGTTACCCCTTGAACGATCCCCAGTGCGTATAGCGGCACAAACCAGTGATATCATAGATGACCAGGAATTCTTTTGTACCTTTCGGCCTCTATGATACATATATAAGAGCTTAGACTCAGGGGATTCCCTTGTACCCCACAAGATCAAGATCATCAAGACCACCTTCATGTTGGTAAACATGAGTTTCCGATGTCCGTCCTTCAGACTTACACCTACACGACTAGCTATCACAGCCCCAATTACTGCCCAATTAAAATATTTAACACAACCAACAACCAATTCTAGGAGTCAATTATAAAGAAATTATTAAGTGGTATCATTATACCGACCATAGCTTGTAAGCAATATCATTAGCCAACACTTAGGGGATTCCCATGTACTCTGCAGACTCCGTAATTAAAATCACTTGGGGGATTCCCATGTACCCCGCAAGGTTTTCATTGTAAATTTACTTTGGGGATTCCTGTGTACCCCACAAGGTGTTCAAAAACATCCTTAACCATTTCACCATTTATTCCATGAATTAGTTTCAAGAAATAAGTCAAACCAAACACCTTAGGGATTCCATTGTACCCCTAATACAAATTTCCACTTTCCTCTTAACGAGAAACCAATTTTAAAATACATGTTGGGAGTTATAACCACTTCAAGGTCAATAGTTTAGAGAAAATTACTCTTATCAAGTTCAACCACCAAACCCATGCACCCACATGTTCAAAACCATATTTAGAACATAGAAACCCATAATTAAACCATGGGAAAATATTATTCAAACCTAAGCATTCAAAAACACCAACCTTTATTTAAAAACCATAATAATACCATGAAATCTATGCATTAAAACATGTTTTTTTATTAAAATAACAATGAGGGAAGAGTAACATGCCTGAAATACCAAGAAATTTGGAAGAGGTAGCACCCTTAGAACCCTAGATGATCTCTTTCTTTGAAACCATAGCCTTATCTTGAACAGAGAGTTTGGGAGAGAATTTTGGTATTATTTTATTAGGAATGATCTGATAATGAAGTCCAAAGAAAGGTTTTAAGTCATGGGGTCCAAGGGGTTAAAGTGGGAAATGTCCATAATGCCCTTAACTTAAAAGTCCAAAAAAGTGTCACCCTTTGCTATGAGTCAACCATTGACTCCTAACCACTCTTTACGACTCATGACCTCAAGTCCTAAACAAGACAGTGACCAAGACCCCCTAAACTATTTACCTTATGACCCCACCACCCAACTCTTACCAGACCCTATGACTCGTAAGGTCTAGTCATACACAACACAGAATTCAAAAGTGTTAGACACTGGAAAACATGATTTCACCTCACGAATTGTAACATATCCCCATGGATCTTAGTGATCCATTAGTACTCAAAGTACAGTCAAACCATAAACTTACTGATTTGGGTATGGCTTATCCTAACGACCCGCCACTAGTCTTTATGACTCATATCCCCAAGCCATAACCAAGGCAGAAACCCAAATACTATCCATTACACACCTTACAACTAGGGTCATCTAACCCATCAAGACACTATATGATTTGTAAGGTTAAGTTGTAATCAAGGAAATAAGCTCAGAGCTCAAGAAATAATCAAGGGCCAAAATACAACGTCTTTCAATTCTCACCCATTTTGATCATTCATCCTCGAATGATGGGACAAGGCATTGGCTAGCATGATTAAACCCCAAACATCTCTACTCTTACTTTTAAGAAAGAAAATAGAATACTAAGGAATTAATAATCTTTCTTTAACAATGACAGAAAACAAGGATGTTAAGAACAAAACATACCTCAAGCACAATTTTTTAGAATAGGGAATAGAAATGGATACTTGGACTTCATGTAACACCTTGGGAGTACACCCTAGATGCCACACGGTGCTTATGGTCACAAGTGACCACAAGCTAACCCATAAACTAGTACTTGTTGATAAGCACTGAATAATATACAGATAATAATATGTGCGTAAACAACTGAATATTCCATAAGGTTTTAAATCTGAAAAAAATACAACTGATAACCCAAAAGTTTGAAATATATACAAAAATATTAAAAATATGACTGAAAAGACAAACAACAGATTGACTATTTAAAATGTTTAAAAGCCTCTAAAATTGTCTGAAAGAGAGTTGATGGGACAGGCCCCAACTAACTCCAACTGGCTAACTAAAATAAATTACTGAAATAAACTGAAATAACAATTATGTCCTCGATAGATGAGGACTCACCATTGTTGATGTTGCTAATGCCCTGGAATATTTAAGTATGCTCGGGAACCTGAGCGTCCGAACCTATGAGATCAAACATCATATCATAAGAAATAAGTATGTGATCAGTACTTTGAATGTATTGGTATGCTAGATGATGTTAGGCTAAATGTATGGGAAAACTGTGCATAAGAATAGTAATAACAGACATGCATGGAAATACTGAAACCTAACTGAACAAGAATAATAACTAAATTACTGAATAACATGATATAACTAATGAAAGATACATGAAAACTATAAAACCTGAGTATGAATGACCAAACATATAACATGTTTTTTAAATAGTCTTTAAATTAAAATACTGAAACCTGATAACTGAATAACTAATAACTATATGCTATGGTTACGCAGAATTGAACTGAGTTCTGAACTGAAATAAATAAGACTCACTGCTATGCCTACTACTGCTGACTAGGAATGAACAGCTGAGGGTACTCTAGATTTCCTGCCTCTGAACCTATGGTGTCAAATAAAACACCATAGCGCAAATGCATCAGTACGGGAATGTACCGAGTATGAAGATGAGGTAAGGCTAAATGGAAGGGCTCATGCATGAACAATTACTTAACAGAATAATCATGAGAGTACCGAACGAGAACACATACATGCATGCACAACCGTAATCACAATCATCACAACTCAAAATATTAAAACTTAGATACTACTTTACTTTCATATGAACTCACCACTAACACTAAGATATTGAATCACTAAATGATTTGATACTAATAACTGATTAACTGGATATACTCACATCAATGACTGAATTCTGAGCTCGCTACTCTCGACTAATGGAATCGGAGATTAACCACTCTAACAGATGATTATAGAATTTATTATCAATGATAAGAAAATGATCATGTCCGAATTTGACAACAAGAATACTCAACAGAATCTAAGACTGAGATCAAGCCTATCTATCGGGAGATCTCTAGATCTGATAACAAATAACTGTATATGAGACCAAGCCTATTTGACGGATGGCCATGAATCAATGGAACTATCTGATTTCCTCACTAAGATAGACGATTGTACCTCATATTCTAGATTTTTAAAGATTGATACTGAAACAACAACTATGGGAAGACAAATATGCCCCGACCTCCTATAGTTGGGGTCCAACCTGTAACCCCAGCTCGGAGGGTGTCAATACCGTTCCACGGGTAAATACCTCTCTGGTCAAGCCTCGGTGGTGGTTGACCCTCATAGGAAGTCATCCTAAGGCAATATAATAGTCAAATCTCTCTCTACGGGTGATAGCCGCTACTGACGGTGACTCCTACATCCTGTGCTGGCTATGTAATTTTGGAGTTCATGAATTGCTCCTAACGACTCGACCTCTTTCTCTAATAGGGATCCACCATCCCTTCCCTCACTTGATGCTAGCTCCTACTCCAAAATGAAAGACTTTGGACTGAATTCTCAACTGAACATAAACAGAACTAAATCTGATACTGTTCACGTTTCTCAATTGGTCTGACTGAGTTAAGTTGAATTCACAAGGTTCCACATCAGACGAAATACTACTGAATCACGGTATCTGAATGATGATATGGAGTTTAAATAGATTACTCAGTCACACCGAGGTCGGAACTGAACATTTGACTACAACTAGATCTGAGCTGAGTACAGCACTGAGGCTAGATTACTAGTGATATGGGGATTACGAAGATTACTGAGATTTCTTAAGTTCTATATCTGTTTGAGGATACAGAGTTCTATAATTCACTGAGTTTTGAGAATTATGGCCCGACTGGGATTATTGTGAAAACTGACACAGGCTCTAGACAACAGCTAAATTGTCGGGTATAAATACCCCCCAGGACTCTATAACACAAAATTAAGACATAACTATTCTTGACTAGTTATAACCACGGTCATTCATTCATCATCGCAATTACCAAAGCATCTCTTCAAGAACTTAGGAATCATAACCATATATTCACATCACAATCACTAAGTCATCACTTCAAGCATTTAGGAATCACAACCATATATTCACCATCACAATCACTAAGGCATCACTTTAAGAATTTCGGAATCACAATCATATATTCACCATCACAATCACTAAGGCATCACTTCAAGCAGTTAGGAATCATAGGCATATAATAGCGTAGGGGAAACATGCTATTAGATCATAATCCATTAAACAAGGTCTTGCATTAAGTATGTCGCACGTATATCAGTTTTGACATGTATTGGATAGCACATGATTGGGGAAATATCATACTATCATGTCATAATTTACTCATCAAGCATTTGGCATATATTAACGACTTATCATGTATCAAAGAGCACGTAATTGGGGAATTTCCTACAATCAAGTCTCAACTTGTTCACCAAGGCCTTTCAACAAACACTAGGCATGCATGGGTCAACACCTAATTTTGGATTTCATGCTATCATACCACAATTCATTCATTAAGGTGTTTTAACAAACACTTGGCTTGCATGAACTTGCACACAATTGGGGTTTCCTAATCAACATGATATAATGGCCCTAATTCTTCACATAAGCATTTTATCAAACATATGGGGAGCATGCTTTTCTTATTCAACCATTTCTACAATTAATTGACATGAACACATCAGATAGAAAGCAACTTTAAGAGGGTTTATCATAACCATCATATTAATTCCATATACTTGGCTCAAAGATTGAAAGCCTTGTAAACAAACATGAATCATAACTCAATCACAGAAGAAACATCAATTTCAACTCACATGAATCATGAAAACCCATAAACACAATATCTTTGAATTTTATAAAAGGTTTCTTGCGCTTCTTGGATGAAAGGGACCCAAGAATCAGCAACTACATACCTTGGGGAAACTCTTTTCTTGAAAGTTCTTGGAGAGATTCTTGATTCCCCATGATTTCTCTTGATCCCTATTGATTTTGCTTGAAGATGAAATAAGGGTTTTGATTTTGTAAAACCCTAGTTTTGATGTTGAAGATGGGAAATGAGGCTGAAAGCCTTTTATCGGGTATATATAGAGGCTGAAAAATAGTGGAAAAGACCAAAAAGCCCTTGGAATTAAGCAAAAAAAATCCCAATTTTATAGGCTGGCGCGATGCTCCATAATCGCACCAGTTCATTAGAAATTTGACAATTGAGAAACTGCATGATGGCGTGATGCGGTGAAAATCGCGTAGCCACCTTGGTTGCAAACTGGAAAGGCATCGCGATGCGGTGAAATCGTGTTGGTGCACTGGAAATTAAAAATTATGAAATTAATCCTTGGCGCGATGTGCCAAAATCATGAAGTCTCACTGGATTTTGAAGATTGCCATTTTGGATGGATCCTCGACGCGCTAAAGTGTCTGGCGGCACACTGTCTCTCTAAAATGGGTCTAACTCTTTGCCCCAGTGTTAGATTTGGGCGAATTTGGTATCGATGGAATTCTTATTCAATTATCTACACGGTTTAAATAATTTCACACTTGGAAAGACACCTCTTAACATTTTAAGGCCGGATTAACACTTCACTGAACACGCTCTAAGGCTCAGACTAGGAGAGAATTTTGTGGGGTGTTACATTATCTCCCCCTTGGAAACATTCATCCTCGAATATAGCTTGATAGACTAAGAATACTGATCAACTATACTGACTCAGGAACAAGAACATCTCAAGACATGACTACACAATTGGAACAACTGACATACTGAGTTTCTCATACTGGACATGCACATCCAACGCATGGAATACTTGACTGAAGCTACTCATAAGTTGAATTCTCATAACACACATGCATATCTGATGCCTGGACTCATAACTAAATTAATCTCATCATTGCAAGACTAAATGCACTGAAAAACAAAACTCTTTCTACTGAACATGCATATCTAATGCATGAAGGTCTGACTGAACTGACTCTCAAAAGCATGACTATTTATGCATTGATAAATGAGGTTAAATTTGTAAGGAGAGTCTGAACATGCAACTGAATAAGTCTAAAGACATGCAAATACCACACTATCATGGGGTATCTCCCCCTTAGGACTCAATATCCCTCTACAAACTCTTCGCTGAAACACTGGGGCAGTGCACTGAGCACCTATAAACTGGGTCATGATTGACTGACTTAGATCTAAAACTCATGCATGGATCATGCTGACATGTAAGCTCAAAATAGAAGCATGGGATATAACAATGCATATCACAAAGATGAAGGACTCATAACATACCTGAGTCTATTTCAGGGAACCTTTACCAATCAAGGAGAGTCTGAAGAACATAAAGTCTTCTCTAATGCCGACCACTACTGACACCAAAAGGGGCAACCAGTTGAAGAAACTTTCTACCCCTCTGATATAGAACTCTACATTCTCGTATTCTATGTCCTGGCTTACCACACCCAAAGTACACATCACTACCGGCTCTACACACACCTTGGTGGCTCTTGTCACACTCTCCACAAAGTGGATAGGTACGAACACCACTAGCACTACTCTAAGCTTCAAAGCTTAGCACTCTATGATAATTGACACCCTCAAACTCAGGTACGGGTACACTAGCTGAGGATAGAGCCGGGACTAAAAATCTATGACTATGCTAGGAATGGCTACCACCTTGGGACCCTACCTGAGAGAAACATTGACTACCTGTCCTGGTCCTCTTTCTCACTCTCTATTTTTCCTTCATCTTATCTGCCTTAATCTGCTGTGTATGCATCATCAGCCTACCAAGGTCTATATCTCTGTGAAGCATAGCAGTTCTACACTCTTTCAACACTAACTCGTACATGCCAATCATAAAATTACTCATACTCGCTCTAGTGCCAGCTATCAAGTTGGGTAATTGCTTACCTAATTGGTTGAACTTAAGAAAATACTCCTTCACTGTCATGGAACCTTGCCTTAGGTTCATGAACTCTTCTACCTTATCCTCTTTTATATCTAGAGGGAAAAACCTATCTAGGAAGGCACCCTGAAACTCTTGCCAAGTCACGAGAGCTGCATCCTCCCCTCTACCCTCCTTTTCAATCACTACCCAATCATGAACAATAACCTTCAACCTATAGGATGCTAACTCAACACTCTCCTCCTAAGAAACATGCATAATCTAGGTAATCTTTCTCACCTCTCCTAGATAAAGCTGTGGGTCCTCACTTACTATTGTCCCAAGGAATTCTAGAGGGTTCATATTTATGAAATCTCTAATCCTCATTGTGGATGAACCCCCATTTTACTAAGGTGGGGTTACAGCCTAATGGTTGCCCAGAACGTTAGTCACAGCTTGGGCTAGAACATGAAAAGCTACCAAGAACTCGGCATGTGACACACTCTCATTCTCAGGATCTACTGGCTGAGGGGGCTGGTGGTTGACCCTTACAGGAAGTCAGCTTAAGGCAATAAAATAGTCAAACCTCTCTCTACGATTGACAGCCTCTACTGATGGTGTCTCCTGAATCCTGCGCTGGCTATGCAATTCTGGAGTTCAGGCATTGGTCCTAATAACTCGGCCTCTCTCTCTGAAGGGGAGCCGCAATCCCTTCCCTCAATCGGTGATAGCTTGTACTTCTAACTGAAAGACTCTGGACTGAATTCTCTACTTAACACAAACTGAACTAAATATAATATTGTTCATATTTCTCAATTGATCTGACTGAGTTAAGCTAAATTCACATGGTTCCTCATCAGACCAAATACTACTGAATCACGGTATCTGACTGACGATACAAAGTTTGAATAGATTAGTCGGTCACTACCGAGGTCAGAATTAAACACTTGAATACAACTAGATCTGACCTTAGTACAATGTTTAGGCTAGATTACTAGCGATACGGGGATTACAAAGATTACTGAGAGTTCTTAAGTTCTATATCTGTCTGAGGATACAGAGTTCTATAATTCACTGAGTTTTAAGAATCATGGCACAATTGGGATTGTCATGAAAACTAAGACAGGCACTAGACAGCAGCTAAATTATCGGGTATAAATACCCCCAAGACTCGATAACACAAAAGTAAATCATAACCAATCTTGACTAGTCATAACCATGGCCATTAATTCATCGTATCAATCACCAAAGCATCTCCTCAAGCATTTAGGAATCATAACCATATATTCACATTGCAATCACAAAGGCATCACTTTAAGCATTTAGGAATCACAACCATATATTCACCATCATAATCACTAAGGCATCACTTCAAGCATTTAGGAATCACAATCATATATTCACCATCATAATCACTAAGGCATCACTTCAAGCAGTAAGGAATCATAGACATATAATAGCATAAGGAAAATATGCTAGTAGATCATACTCCATTCAACAAGGTCTTGAGTCATGTACTTCACACATATGTCAGTCTTGGCATGTATTGGATATAACATGATTGTGGGAACTTCATACTATCATGTCATAATTTACTCATCAACCACTTGGAATGTATTAAAGGCTTAGTATGTATCATAGAGCACGTAATTGGGGAATTTCCTACTATCATGTCTCAACTTGTTCACTAAGGCCTTTCAACAAACACTAGGCATGCATGGGTCTACACCTAATTAGAAATTCCATGCTATCATACCACAATTTATTCATTAAGGCATTTCAATAAACACTTGGCATGCATGAACTTGCACACAATTGGGGTTTCCTAATCAACATGCTATAATGGCCCTAATTCTTCACATAAGCATTTTATCAAATATATGGGGAGCATGCTTTTATTATTCAACCATTTCTACACTTAATTGACATGAACACATCATATAGAAACCAACTTGAAGAGGGTTTATCATAACCATCACATAAATTCCACATACTAGGGTCAAAGCTTGAAAGTCTTGTAAGAAAACATGAATTACAACACAATCATAGAAGGAACAACAATTTCAACTCACATGAATAATGAAAACCCCTAAAACAATATCTTTGTATTTTAGAAAAGGGTTCTTGAGCTTCTTTGATGAAAGGGACCCAAGAACCAACATCTACATACCTTGGGGAAACTCTTTTCTTGAAAGTTCTTGGAGAGATTCTTGATTCTCCTTGATTTCTCTTAATCTCTATTGATTTTGCTTGAATAAGAAATAAGGGTTTTGATTTTTTAAAACCCTAGTTTTGATGTTGAAGATGGGAAATGAGGCTGAGAGCCTTTTATCGGGTATATATAGGGGCTGAAAAAGAGTGCAAAAAGACCAAAAAGCCCTTGCAATTAAGTTAAAAAATCACAATTTTACATGCCCGCGCAATGAGCCATGATCGCACCAGTTCACTAGAAATTGGACAATTGGGAAATTGCAGGATGGCACGATTAGGTGGCAATCCTATTGCCACCTTTGTTACGAACTGGAAAGGCACCGTGATGCGGTGAAATCGCATTGGTGCATTGGAAATTGATAATTCTGAAATCAAGACTTGGTGCGATGCGCCAAAATGCGGAGGCTCACTAGATTTTGACAATTGCCATTTTGGCTGGCTGTGCGATGTGCTAAAGTGCCAGGCGGCACACTATCTCACTAAAAGGGCTCTAACTCTTTGCCCGAGTGTCGGATTTGGGTGAATTTGGTATCGACAGAATTCTTATTCAATTCTCTACATGGTTCAAAGTATTTCATACTTGGGAAGACACCTCTCAACCTTTTAGGGCCATATGAACACTTCACTGAACACGCTCTAAGGCTAAGACTAGGAGAGAATTTTACAGGGTGTAACATAATCTCCCCCTTGGAAACATTCATCCTTGAATGTCGCTTGATAGAATAAGAATACTAATCAACTAAACTTACTCAAGAAAAACTGACATACTGAGTTTCTCATACTGGACATGCATATCTGATGCATGGAATACTCGACTGAAGCTACTCATAAGCTGAATTCTCACAACACACATGCATATCTATTGCTTGGACTCATAACTGAATTAATCTTATGAATGCATGACTGAATGTACTAAAAAACTAAAGTCTTTCTATTGAACATGCATATCTAATGCATGAAGGTCTGGATGAACTGACTCTCGAAAGCATGACTGGCTATGCAATGATAACTGAGGTTAACTTTGTAAGGAGAGTTTGAACATGAAACTAAATGAGTCTAAAGACATACAAATACCATACTATCATGGGGTATCTCCCCCTTGGGACTCAATGTCCCTCTACAAACTCTTAGCTGAAACACTAGGGTGGTACAAAGGGCACCTACAAACTGGGTCATGATTGATAGACTTAGATCTGAAACTCATGCAATGCTCATGCTGACATATACGCTCAAAATAGAAGCAAGGGATCTAATAATGCATATCACAAAGATAAAGGACTCATAACATACCCGAGTCAATTTCAGGGAACCTTTCCCGATCAACGAGAGCCTGAAGCGCATGAAGTCTTCTCTGACGCCGACCACTACTGACACCAGAAGGGGCTCCCAGTTGAAGAAACTCTCTACCCCTCTAAGGTAGAACTCGACATTCTCACATTCTATGGCCTAGTTCTCCACACCCAACGCATACATCACTATCGATTCTACATACTCCTTTGTGGCTCTTGCCACACTTTCCACAAAGTGGATAAGTACAAACACCACTAGCACTACTCTGGGCTTTGGAGCTTGGCGCTCCATCATAACTGACACCCTCGAACTCTGGTGTAGGTACACTAGCAGAGGAAGGAGCTAGGACTAAAAATATCCAACTATGGTGGGAACGGCTACCACCCTGGGACCCTACCTAAGAGAAACTATGACTACCTGTCCTGGCCCTCTTGCTCACTCTCTTTTTTTCCTTCATCTTATCCGCCTCAATCTGTTGTGCATGCATTATTAGTCTAGAAAGGTCTATATCTCTGTGAAGCATAGTAGTTCTACACTATTTCAACACTAACCTGGACACAACAATCACAAACTTACTCATACTCGCTCTAGGGTCAGCTATCAAGTCGGGTGAATACTTAGCTAATTAGTTGAACTTAAGACAATACTCCTTCACTGTCATGGAACCTTGCCTTAGGCTTATGAACTCTTGTAACTTAGCCTCTCTTATCTCTAGAGGGAAAAAACTATCTAGGAAGGCACCCTAAAACTCTTGCCAAGTCACAGGAGTTGCATCCTTCCCTCTATCCTCTTTCAAATTACTACCCAATCATGAGCAATATTCTTCAACCTATAGGATGCTAAATAAACACTCTCCTCCTAAAAAACATGCATAATATAGGTAACCTTTCTCACCTCCCCTAGATAAAGCTGTGGGTCCTCACCCACTACTGACCCAAAAAATTCTGGCGGGTTCATCTTTATGAAATCTCTAACCCTAGCTGCGGCTGAACCCTTATTTTGCTGAAGTGGGGCTACAGCCTGACGGTTTCCCTGAGCATTAGCCATAGCTTGGGCTAGTGAATGAAAAGCTACTCGAAACTCGGCATATGACACACTCTCATTCTCAGGATCTACTGGCTGAGAGGGCTGGTCATCAATCCTAGGGGCATAATCTCTGTGAGGAGGCATACTCTATAAATGAAAAAAAGAAGTGGATTAGATAGAGGATCAGCTTGATCTCATGCTCACTTCCACGACATGAATACAGAATGAAGGGAAACTGCTCCTAAAAACATCTTATCGCCTCTTGTACATAAATGTGGCGCACAACACACTCATGCACAAGACTCTGCAAGATGCAGCTTTTCAGAATCCCTAGGAGACTATTGAACCTTAGACTCTAATACCAAGTTTGTAACGACTCAATTTTCTAGAACCAGAACGTCACACGGTGCTCATGATCCTGAAGGACCACAAGCCAACCCTCTAAAGATATTTGTACTTCAATACTGCATAATATAGATAATAAATATGGAAAACTAGCCTTTAGGTTCAAAACATCTAAACATACTCCAAAATTGAAAACAAAATTCTGATACATTTGTCTGAAAAGCCTCTAGACTGTCTGAACTGTGGAGTTTATGGGACATTTCCCCAACTAACTCTGTCTACTAAAAATAAGCAAAATATGATGAAATAAAAAAACAAGGGTCATCCTCAAATAAAGAAGACTTACTGTTATGCCTACTGCCACTGACTATGACTGAACTGCTGAGGGTACTCTGGATCTCGTGCCTCTGAACCTATGGTGTCAAATAAAACACCATAGCACAAATGCGTCAGTATGAGAATGTATCGAGTATAAAGATGAGGTAAGGCTAAATGCAAGGGTCTCATGCATAAACAATTACTTAACTGAATAATTATGAGAGTATTGAATGAGAAAACATACATGAATGCATAACCATAATCACAATCATCACAACTCTAAATACTGAAACTCAGATACTGCTTTGCTGTTATCTAAACTCACCACTAACACTGAGATACTGAATCACTGAGTCATCTCATACTGATAACTGATTAACTGTATATACTTATATCAATGATTGAATTCTGAGCTCACTTCTCTCGACTGATGAAATCAGAGATCAACCTCTCTAATGGATGATTTTGGAATCTATTATCAATGATAAGAAAATGATCATGTCCTAACAATAAGAATTCTCAGCAGAAGCGAAGACTGAGAAAAAGCCTATTTATTGGGAGATCTCTTGATCTAATAACAAATAACTATATATGAGACCAAGCCTATCTGACGGATGGTCATGAATCAATGGACCTATCTGAGTTCCTCACTGAGATAGATGAATGTACCTCACAGTCCTAATTTCTAAAGATTTATACTGAAACTACAACTGTGGGAAATAGTTACTTAACCGACATACCCTGACCTCCCATAGGTAGGGTCCAACCTGTAACCTCAGCTGGAAGGGTGTCAATATAGTGAAATGGGTAAAGACCTCTCTAGTCAAGCCTCTCAAGTGGTTGACCCTCACAGAAAGTCAGCCTAAGGCAATATAATAGTCAAATCTCTCTATATAGGTGAAATCCTCTACTGACGGTGACTCCTGCATCCTACGCTGGCTATGTAGTTCTGGAGTTCAGGGATTGCTCCTAACAACTCGGCCTCTCTCTCTGATGGGGAGCTGCCATCCCTTCCCTCACTCAGTGCTAGATCCTACTCCCAACTGAAAGACTCTGGACTGAATTCTCAACTAAACACAAACTAAACTAAATCTAATACTATTCATATTTCTTAATTGACCTGACTGAGTTAAGCTTAATTAACATGGTTCCGCATCAGATGGAATACTACTGAATCATGGTATCAAACTGATGATACAGAGTTTGAATAGATTACTCGGTCACTACCAAGGTCGGAATTGAATACTTTAATACAACTAGATCTGAGCTGAGTACAGAGCTCAGGCTATTACTAACGATACGAGGATTATGAAGATTACTGAGATTACTGAGATTTTTTAAGTTCTGTATCTGTCTGAGGATACAGAGTTCAATAATTCACTGAGTTTTGAGAATCATGTCCCGACTGGGATCATCAAGAAAACTAACACAGGCTCTAGAAAAAGCTAAATTGTCGGGTATAAATACCCCAGGACTCGATAACATAAAAGTAAGACAACCATTCTTGACTAGTCATAACCACAGTCATTCATTCATGATCATAATCACCGAAGCATCTCTTCAAGAATTTAGGAATCATAACCATATATTCATATCACAATTACTTAGTCATCACTTCAAGCATTTAGGAATCACAACCATATATTCACTATCACAATCACTAAGGAATCACTTCAAGAATATAGGAATCACAACCATATATTCACAATCACAATCACAATCACTAAGGCATCACTTTAAGTAGTTAGGAATCATAGACATATAATAGCGTGGGGGAAACATGGTATTAGATCATACTCTTTTCAACAAAGTCTTGCATTAAGTACTTCGCACGTATATCAGTCTTAGCATGTATTGGATAGCAAATAAGTGGGGAAACTTCATACTATCACGTTATAATTTACTCATCATAGACTTGGCATGTTTTAAAGGCTTAGCTTGTATCAAAGAGCACTTAATTGGGAAATTTCCTACTATTATGTCTCAACTTGTTCACTAAGGCCTTTCAACAAACACTAGGCATGCATGGGTCTACACCTAATTAAGGATTTCATTTTATCATACAAAAATTCATTCATTAAGACATTTCAACAAACACTTGGCATGCATGAACTTGCACACAATTGTGGTTTCCTAATCAACATGTTATAATGTCGCTAATTCTTCACATAAGCATTTTATCAAACATATGGGGAGCATGCTTTACTTATTCAACCATTTCTATACTTAATTGACATGAACACATCATATAGAAAGCAACTTAAAGAGGGTTTATCATAACCATCACATGAATTCTATATACTAGGGTCAAAGCTTGAAAGCCTTGTAAACAAACATGAATCACAACTCAATCATAGAAGAAACATCAATTTCAACACACAAGAATCATGAGAACCCATAAAAAAAATATCTTTAAATTTTAGAAAAGGGTTCTTGATCTTCTTTGATGAAAGGGACCCAAGAATCAACACCTACATACCTTGGGGAAACTCTTTTCTTGAAAGTTCTTGGAGAGATTCTTGATTCCTCTTGATTTCTCTTGATATCTATTGATTTTTGTTGAACAAAAAATAAGGGTTTTCATTTTGTAAAGCCCTAATTTTGATGTTGAAGATGGGAAATGAGGCTGGGAGCCTTTTATCAGGTATATAGAGGGGCTAAAAAATAGTGGGGAAAGACCATAAAGCCCTTAGAATTAATCTGAAAAATCCTAATTTTACATGCTGGCACGACGTGCCATAATCGCGCCAGTTCACTGGAAATTGGACAATTGGAAAACTACATGATGGCGTGACACCGTGGCAATTGCGTTGCCATCTTAGTTGCGAATTGGAAACGCACCGCAATGCAGTGAAATCAATTTGGTGCACAGGAAATTGACATTTCTGAAATTAAGCCTTGGCGCGATGCACCAAAATTGCGGAGGATCCATGGATTTTGATGATTGCCATTTTTGCTGGCTCTGCAATGTGCTAAAGTGCCAGGTGGCACACTGTCTCACTAAAATGGCTCTAACTTTTTGCCCGAGTATCGAATTTGGGTGAATTTGGTATCGACAAAAAGCTTAATCATTTCTCAACCTTTTAGGGCCAGAGTAACACTTGGGAAGACACCTCTCAACCTTTTAGGGCCAGATTAACACTTTATTGAACATGCTCTAAGGTTCAGACTAGGAGAGAATTTTGCGGAGTGTTACATATTCTCCCCCTTCGAAACATTCATCCTCAAATGTCGATTGATAGACTAAGAATACTGATCAACTAAAATTACTCAGGAACAAGAATATCTCAAGAGATGACTACACAACTGGAACAACTGACATACTGAGTTTCTCATACTGGACATGCATATCTGATGCATGGAATACTCAACTGAAGCTACTCATAAGCTAATTTCTCATAACACATATGCATATCTGATGCTTGGACTCATTACTGAATTAATCTCATGAATACATGACTGATTGCACTAAAAAACAAAAATCTTCCTACTAAACATGCATATCTAATTCATGAAGGTCTGACTGAACTAACTCTCGAAAGCATGACTAGCTATGCAATGATAACTGAGGTTAACTTTGTAAGGAAAGTCTGAACATGCAAATGAATGAGTCTAAAGACATGCAAATACCACACTATTATGGGGTATCTCACCCTTGGGACTCAATATCCCTCTACAAACTCTTCGCTAAAACACTGGGGCGGTGCACAGGGCACCTATAAACTGGGTCATGATTGACAGACTTAGATCTAAAACTCATGCATAGCTCATGCTGACATATAAGCTCAAAATAAAAGCAGGGGATCTAACAATGCATATCACAAAGATAAAGGACTCATAACATACCCGAGTCTATTTCAGGGAACCTTTCTCGATCAGGAGGGCCAGAAGCGTATGAAGTCTTATCTGACACCGACCACTACTGACACCAGAAGGGGCACCCAACTGAAGAAACTCTCTACCCCTCTGAGCTAGAACTCTACATTCTCGCATTCTATGGCCTGGCTCACCACACCCAAAGCACACATCACTATTGGCTCTATACACACCTTGGTGGATCTTTCCACACTCTCCAAAAAATGGATAGGTACGAATACCACTACTTCTACTCTAGGCTTTAGTGCTTGGCGCTCCTAAAAATATCTTATAGACTCTTGTACATAAATGTAGTGCACAACATACCCATGCATAAGACTCTCCTAGATGCAACTTTTCAGACTCCCTATGACACTATTGAACCTTAGGCTCTGATACCAAGTTTGTAACAACCTGATTTTCTATAATCGGAACATCACACGGTGCTCATGATCTTGAAGGACCACAAGCCGACCCTCTACTGATATCTGTACCTCAACACTGCATAATATAGATAATAAATATGGAAAACTAACCATAAGGTTTAAAACGTCTAAACATACTCCAAAATTGAAAACAGATTTCTGATACATTTGTTTGAATAGCCTTTAGACTGTCTGAACTACGGAATTGATGCAACATGTCCCCAACTAACTTCGTCTACTAAAAATAAGCAAAATCCAATGAAATAATAAAACAAGGATTATCCTTGAATGAAGTGGACTCACTGTTACGCCTACTGCTACTGACTAGGACTGAACTGCTGAGGGTACTCTGGATCTCGTGCCTCTAAACCTATGGTGTCAAATAAAACACCATAGCGCAAATGCATCAGTACGGGAATGTACCAACTATGAATATGAGGAAAGGATAAATGAAAGGGCTCATGCATGAACAATTACTTAACTGAATAATCATGAAACTACTAAACAAGAACACATATATGAATGCACAACCATTATCACAATCATCACAACTCTAAATACTTAAACTCGAATACTGCTTTACTGAGATCTAAACTCACCTCTAACACTGAGATACTGAATCACTGAATCATCTAATACTGATAACTGATTAACTGGATATACTCACATTAATGACTGAATTTTGAACTCACTGCTCTTGACTAACCGAATCGGAGATCAACCGCTCTAACGGATGATTCCATAATCTATTATCAAAGATAAGAAAATGATCATGTTCGAATCTGATAATAAGAATACTCAACAGAATCTAAGACTGAGATAAAGCCTATCTATCGAGAGATCTATGGAACTGATAACAAGTAACTATATATGAGACCAAGCCTATCTGATGGATTGCCATGATCAATGGAACTATCTGAGTTCCTCACTGAGATAGATGACTGTACCTCATTGTCCTAATTTTTAAAGATTGATACCTCACGACCGACCTCCCATAGGTGGGATCCAACCTATAAACCTAGTTGGAAGGGTATCAATACTGTACCATGGGTAAAGACCTCTTTGGTTAAGCCTCTCTGGTGATTAACCCTCATAGGAAGTCAGCCTAAGATAATATAATAGTCAAACCTCTCTTTATAAGTGAAAGCCTTTACTGATGGTGACTCCTGCATCCTGCGCTGGCTACGTAGTTCTGGAGTCCAGGGATTGCTCTTAACGACTCGGTCTCTCTCTCTGATGGAGAGCCGCCATGCCTTCCATCACTCGATGGTAGCTCCTACTCCCAGCTTAAAGTCTCTGGACTGAATTCTTAACTTAACACAAACTGAACTAAATCTGATACTGTTCATATTTCTCAATTGATCTGACTGAGTTAAATTGAATTCATATGGTTTCGAATCAGACAGAATACTACTAACTCACGGTATCTGATTAACGATATAGAGTTTGAATAGATTACTCGATCACTACCGAGGTTGAAACTGAACTCTTGAATACAACTAGATCTGAGCTGAGTACAGCACTGAGGAAAGATTACTAGTGAAATGGGGATTACAAAGATTACTGAGATTATTGAGAGTTCTGAAGTTCTTTATCTTTATGAGGGTATAGAGTTTTATAAATCATTGATTTTTGAAAATCATGGCCAGACTGGGATTATCGTGAAAACTGATACAGGCTCTAGAAAGCAGCTAAATTGTTGGGTTTAAATACTCCCAGGACTTGATAACATAAAAGTAAGACATAACCATTCTCGACTAGTCATAACCATGGTCATTCATTCATCATCACAATCACCAAAGCTTCTCTTCAAGCATTTAGGAATCATAACCAAATATTCATATCATAATCACTAAGGCATCACTTCAAGCATTTAGGAATCACAACCATATATTCACCATCATAATCAGTAAGGCATCACTTCAAGCATTTAGGAATCACAACCATATATTCACCATCACAATCACTAAGGCATCACTTTAAGAAGTTAGGAATCATAGACATATAATAGCATATGAGAAATATAGTATTAGATCATACTCCATTCAACAAGGTCTTGCATCAAGTACTTCATACGTATATCAGTCTTGGCATGTATTGGATAGCATATTATATGGGAAACTTTATACTATCATGTCATAATTTACTCTTCAAGCACTTGGCATGTATTAAAGGCTTAGTTTGTATCAAAGAGCACGTAATTAGGGAATTTCTTACTATTATGTCTCAACTTGTTCACTAAGGCCTTTCAACAAACACTAAGCATGCATGGGCCGACACCAAATTTTGGATTTCATGCTATCATACCATAATTCATTCATTAGGGCATTTCAACAAAGACTTGGCATGCATGAACTTCCACAAAATTGGGGTTTCCTAATCAACATGTTATAATGGCCCTAATTCTTTACATAAGCATTTTATCAAACATATGGGGAGCATACTTTGCTTATTCAACCATTGCTACACTTAATTGACATGAACACATCATATAGAAAGAAACTCAAAGAGGTTTTATCATTACCATCGCATGAATTCCACATACTAGGGTCAAAGCTTGAAAGCCGTGTAAAAAAATATGAATCACAACTCAATCATAGAAGGAACATCAATTTCAACTCACATAAATCATGAAAACCCATAAACACAATATCTTTGAATTTTAGAAAAGAGTTCTTGAGCTTCTTGGATGAAAGAGACCCAAGAATCAATATCTACATACCTTGGGGAACTCTTTTCTTGAAAGTTCTTGGAGAGATTCTTGATTCCTCTTGATTTCTCTTGATATCTATTGATTTTCCTTGAAGAACAAATAAGGGTTTTGATTTTGTAAAACCCTATTTTTGATGTTGAAGATGCAAAATGAGGTTGAGATCCTTTTTTCGGGTATATATAGGGTCTAAAAAGAGTGAAAAAGGACCAAAAAGCCCTTAGAATTAAGCTGAAAAATCCCGATTTTACATACTGGTGCGTCGTGCCATAATTATGCTAGTTCACTAGAAATTGGATAATTGGGAAACTGCATGACGGTGCGATACGGTGGCAATCACGTTGCCACCTTGGTTGTGAACTAGAAAGGCACTGCGATGCGGTGAAACCGTGTTGGTGCACTAGAAATTGACAATTCTAAAATTAAGCTTTGGTGCAATGTGTCAAAATCATGGAGGCTCACTGGATTTTGATGATTGCCATTTTGGCTAGCTTCGCGATGCGCTAAAGTGCCAGGTGGCACACTTTCTCACCAAAATGGCTCTAACTCTTTGCTCGAGTATTGGATTTGGGCGAATTTGGTATTGACGAAAAGATTATTAAATTCTCTACATGAAAAAAATTTGATATTCAGTAAATTCTACATGTTTCAAAGTATTTCACACTTGGGAAGACACCTCTCAACCTTTTAGGGATGGATTAACACACTTGGGAAGACACCTCTCAACTTTTTAGGGCTGAATTAACACTTCATTGAATACACTTTAAGGCTCAGACTAGGAGAGAATTTTGTGGAGTGATACACATGCCCTAAAGATAAGCTGATTGGGGTCCAACTTATGACCCCAGTTGGAAGGGTGCTAGTACCGTGCCATGGGTACTAACAATGGTTATAGAGTCAGTCCTACTCTAGCGGATGACCACTAAGATCAGTCCTAAACTAGAGGGTGATCACTAAGAGTGTCAGTCCTAAATTGGTGGGTGACATCTAAATCCCACGTTGTCTATGTAGCTTTGGAACTTAGGGATTATTTCTAAGGACCTAGTCCTAACTGACGGGTGAGCCCCCATCCTTATGTTTGCTCAGTGCTGAATCCTACTCCCATCTAAACTGACTTAGATTACTGAACTAATCTAAGAGTACTGACAGGGTAACTGACTAAACTGATAATGCTCATACCTATCTGAAACTATACTGAAAATACAGAGACTAAGTAAACAGCAAAATTTTGGGTATTCATAGCCTCCAGGACTCGATAACAATAACAATAAGGACATACTAATGCTCAAAACCATAGCAAGAAAGCATTATTCAAAACTTATCAATTAGGCATTTCATCAAACACATAGGGATCAAGACTTTAACATGGGGATACTTTTAAACATGATGATATAGCATGATCACATGACAAAATCGTAAACTAAGGATTTATTCTGAATTCTCATGAACATGATATGGAAACCGCAATATTTAAAACATACTATGATGCATTCCACTTAAAACTCATTATAATCTTAACTCTAAATTTAAACTGAAATAAATTTATGGCCATAAGTATGGGAATAGTTAAATCATGCAATAATCACATAATTTCGATATTAAAAATATGGGTTAAGGATCAAATATCATCCTTCAAATATTTTAAGGACTAATTCCAAGAAAAATACATGAAAACATGGTATAAAATAAAAATTCATGGGAGTTCATGGATAAAATTCATACTATTATGTAAAGATCATAATTTTAAACTTAAAACCGGGATTATTGGACTCCATGGGTGAAAAGGGACCATGGATAAACATCTAGCATACCTTAATTGAAGAATTTATAGAAGTTCTTGGTGATTTCTTGAAGTTTGAGCTCGAATCTTGAAAAGGCTAAGGTTTGTTCTTTAGAGAGGGAGGTTTTCTTTTGAGAGATTTTGTGTAAAAGATGACAAAATATGCTTTTGGTGGCTTCAAATCCTGTGTTTTTATGGATTAGGGTGATAGGAAAAGACAAGACTGTCTCTCTGAAATTAAAATTCATAACTAGAATACCTATTGGTCCCTTGCCGCAATGTGCCAAGGCTTCCACCGCGACGTACCACAATCGCGGTGACTTGCTATTTTTGAAATCCAAACGTTGTCCAAACCTTATCGGCAAAATCCAAAACATATCTGACACATGCTCCTTACACCCGTGAACATGAATTAACTCAAAAACTAAGGTCTGGGAAGGTTACTTTAAAAATTATCAAAGTTAAGAGGCAAAAAATAAGGCTAAGTCTCCAACACTTAGCTAACTTTTTAGGTTCTAAACCTCTTGTACAAGCACTATGGGTTGAACTGAGCAAGGCGAATACGAAGTATTATAATATATCCCTCTTTAAAACATTCGTCCTCGAATGAGACTAATTAAGCTAAAATAGAAATGTGAGAGTCCACTTATGAGTACCCACTACTTTATCCTGGATCATGTTTTGTGGAGGAAAGTTAAGAGGTTTATGACATAAAAACTCGAGGTATTATAATATCTCCCCCTTAGGATATTTGGTCTCCCCCGTCCCCGAATAATACTGACTTAGCTAAAATACTGAAGGAAGACTAAGATGATCTATGGGGAACTTACGAGCTGAATCATGATTGAATACCTGGAGTCAGAAACTGAGGCCTGAGGAATAAAGTATCAACGACATAAATTCATCAAAGAAATCAATTATGAGGATATAAATGACATAATATGAATTTCTCTGATCATTAGGAGTATAGCATGAGTCATGGGAACTGAGCTTATTATAAAACATGAATACATAAGTCATGAGCTACATGACCTGAGTTTGGAGTTCATAAATTCATGAAATATAATTCAGACTGTTGGGTGAACTAGAACTCCTTATACTAGGAATTGGAAGCGTACTTGATTTTTTATAAAGTGCACGAATATGAGCCATGATCATAGGACTGGCCTGCAACGAATGAGTAGATATTGTGATGACTGAAAATCCTTGCACTGAGATAAGAATGGGAGAGGTATCTTACTTCCCTACTGATGTTCTATAATACACTACCATTACTACTAGAATCTGAAAGCCTGACTTGGTTACTTGTCCTATCATATCACCATTAGATTAAATCCATCACTCTAAGCCTGGGAACCACTTAATCAACATCTCTAAATTGAACTATCACCACTTCACTCTAGAATCTGGGGCATAATACTATATATAAATGGTAAACTCACCCTGAATGACTATGCCCGATAATTAAAAAATTATTGTTAGTACTTTATTTTGAGATACAACTCCTAGCCCTCTATAGCCCCAACAATTATCTTGCACCAACTTAAAATTGATTAACTTATAATTTTCAAATCCTCATTCTATTAGCTCAACCTTTAAAGATTCAAACATAGATTCTAACAGATATCATGGATATGCCCAAATATTTACTAGCCATATTACTTTCATCATAGCCTAAAAATACCACATCCAAAACATATGTTTCAAATAAACAAACCTAAATGCTTGAATACACTACTACAAACCTACTGATTCACCTTCCGTACAATTAGCCTCATAAAATATAATCTACTCGAATTAAGATAACACTATCCTAACTCTACTACTGTTGCCAAACTCCTCATTTTATGCTTCTAATTCTAGATCATATGCTATCTTAGGATACTGAGAAGGAATCTAAAAACACTTCTGATTCCTAAGTAATAAGGTACTACCCCTTCATTTAATGATTGGTTCATTGAGAAACTGAAACCAAATGACTTTATTTCTGAAATCAACTGAATTGGTTTGCTGGGATACTATAAATGGGAAATTTATGCATACCCACCTAGATATGATAGATTTACCCACTGAGGTAGACACTGAGAAGGGCTCTACTAATGTTTTAGGTCTGATACTAAAGTTGACAGCTGTATGGGAGTTATAAGAGAAAGTGAAGCTCTAGGATCTAGTAAAACATACACAAGAATATGAAACGCCTATAACATACCTATAACTACATTAGGAGAACTTTCCTAATCATGTCAGGACTGGAGTGCATAAAGTCTATTCAAACATTGACCATTGGTGGCACTGAAAGTAGTGCCCTGCTGAGTCGGGCATCCAGATAAAACTGGAGGATAGTTGGACTGACCTTGTTGGCGCAAATACTTTCCCATATGGACCATTACTCTACACTACCGTATCTTGTGTCCAGGATTACAACATCTAAAGCATACATCACTTCCATCTATAAACATACCTAGGTAATTTCTACCGTATTCTTCGTAAATAGGATGGGTAAGACCACTTTTCACACTACCCTGTGTTTTAGAATCTACTACCCCATCCCGACTATTACTCCTAAACTTGGGTACTGGCATGCTAGATGAAGATGGAACTGGGTCTGAACACTTCTAGCTGAACTAAGAATGATTACCACCCTCTGCTTGAGCAAAAATTAAAACTACCGGTCCTAGCCTTCTTACTCTCTCTTTTTTTCTCTTTAATCTTCTCTTCATTGATCTACTGAGCAAGGACCATAAGTTTAGAAAAGTCCATTTACTTAATAAACATACGGTACTACACTCCTTGACCACACTATCAAATACACCAGATACAAACTTTCTCATCCTAGACCTATTATCAGCCACTACATGAGGAGCATACCTAGCTAGCTGAGTAAACTTAAGTGATTACTCCTTCACGCTCATACTTCCTTGCTTCAAATTAATGAACTCCATAACCTTAGCTTCCCTCAAATCCAAAGGAAAGAATCTATATAAAAAATCTATAGCAAACTCCTCCTATTCTATAGGTCATATATCTGCGCACCTATCTTCCTTCCACTTCTTATACCAAGTGTGAGCTATATCCTATAACTAGTAAGCAGCCAATTTTGCACTCTCACTAGGAGTCACACCCATAATATTTGTTACCTTTTAAACCATGTCGAGTAAACCATGTGGATCCTTATCGAACTTGGATCTAGAAAATAATGGAGTATTTATTCGAGTGAAGTTCTGAATCCTAGCTGTAGTGGTATTGGCCACTAGAATGGCTGGGATAGATGTTGGCTAATTGATAACGCTCAAACTACACCTGTCTTAAAGATAGTAAGTAGTCGTTGACAAATATATAACCCAACTAGGTTTAGGTCAAATCCCCCAGGGAATATGGTGTTAATTTAAGTTGTTCGTCGATGTGTGAGAAGATGCTAACACATTTGAGGCTTTTAGCTGAGAATAATTGCAAATTCTTAAGCAACTTTTATCGTTTTTAATTGTTTTCTCTTTGATATTTTAGTAAAAATCAAGATGCAAGAGAATATATGAAAGATACATCAAGAAGGATGATTTTTGGTGAAAGAAGAAAGAAATTAAGTTTTAAAGATTTTATCTGATGACTTGGTCTGATAAGCTATCAGATCTGTGATAAGTTACCAGACCATGTCGTCATACATAGAGAAAGAACAAGAAAGGCAAATCAGTTTTGATGATATTTTCTGCTAAGTTATCAGATTTATGATAAGTTGTCACATATGTCGCCACACATGGGAAAAAGGTCTGATGATATTCTCTGATAAGTTATCAAATTCGTGATAATTCATCACATTTGTCGTCACACATGCCATCACACATGTCGTCCGATTTATGACAAGTCGTCACACAGGTCGTCACCTAAGGGGCAAAAATATGGATTTTTAATTTCAAATTTTTTAAGTTATGGATATAAATAGTAGCTTCTAGGGTTTTAATCATCATCTTGGACATCTTGAAATGGCTGGAACTCATTCCAAAGGCCAGTTTACCTCTTTTTGGTCTCTTAACTTAGAATTTAATTTTCAGTTCTCTGATTCATTGTGGGATGTTCTTCTTGAATTTGGGAAGAGAATCAATTTCTGACTACATCTTTTGTAAGTTTAATCACTTTAAATTATGAATTCTGTTATTGTTATTGCTTTCACTTTAATGTGGAATTAAAACCCACAACTAGGGTTATGGGATCTATGATTATTCTTCCATAGATTTAATAGTTGGCTAGGGTTTGAGTGATTGTGGAGACATCTTGATAATTCCTTTGTTATGATTGTTATTTATTGGTTGCAACAATAGATCCCGCCTTATGTTGATTTACTCGAACTGAGAATTAAACTAAAAGTAGCGAATTATCAATGAGGATTTGGGAAGGTTAAGTTCTCATCTAATGATTAATGTTGTAACAAGATTGATAAACTTGAGATAAAATCAGTATGAATAGAATGATTTCCTGAGTATGAGAGAATTAGGGAGTTCAACATCTAGGTCGGTTGAGAAACACTTAGATTGACTGCCAAAACTGATAATTTGGTGTTTCCCATAAGTCACGAGAATCCAATACTACAACTATTATTAAATGAAGGATTACAAATCATAGTGATCACAACCCTAGTTTCTCTATATCATTGATTTGAAATATTGTAGTTTAAGATTTGAGTTCACAGGCGAGTTGAAGTGTTAATAACTTTTGTTCAATCATTAAAAAAAACCATTTTGTCTTTTCGTATCATTTGTTTGAATTTATTTTGTAGCTTTAGTTTCAAACTAGTTTAATCGCCACTCACATTATTTCCTCTGGATTCGACCCCGACTCCAAAGTTGGGTAAATATATTAACGACGACCACCTTTCACTAAATTAACGGGTAAGTTGAGCGTCCCCGTAGTCTTGTTCCTAGTAGATCCGGCATGTTTAGGTGTATTGTGTTTGTTTTGTGATGTGTTGTAGTTAACTGGGGGGAAAATAAGTATCTAGGACAGTTGAATTATTTTTGTTGATTTTTCTTGGAATGATAAATACCTCTCCAATTGTCTATCTGGTAACTGTGTGATGTGCCTCTATATGTGAATACTATGAATCTTTTTATGGCATTAGTACTAGGGACATGATAATCACTGCTAACAATTACATGAACCAAATGGGTAGTAGCTTGTGATGCACCTTTGTGCTATGCGTGTGTGAGACACTACCTAGTTCCCGTTGTGTGTTAAATTTAGAACTTGCTCGATTGGTCTTGCTTTGTTTGTAGGATGCCGGTTAGGAAAGGATCATAAGTCATTTTGATATTAGCCCACTTTTAGCCTAAATGTCCTTCCCCATATGCATAATTTCTCTTGATTCCTATTTTGAGCCTGAATAACCTAATTCTTTTAGTGATACCTATCACTGTCCAATTTATATCATAATGAACTTATTTTGGCCCTGGTCTTCCTTGGACACTGTGCACCTTGACTTAGGAAAATGGCCTAAGTTAAGGGTGGCTGTCATTGGAGTACATGATGTAAAATGAGTATGAAGAAAGGTAGAATAAAAGAAAAGAATAAAAAGTTGAGTGCGGTGGAAAAGAACAAGAAAAGAAAAGTTGAAAAAAAAGTTATTGTAGAAAAGATCGCACCAATCCTGAATATGTGTACTCAAGAAAAGATAAGAATAGAAAAAGGTTAATAAGTGAGACCCCTGAAGCTAGTGTATTATCAAAGAGGATTAGTCACTTTAAATATAATCAAGTATCATACTAGCCCCTAGCCTACATTACAAGCCAAAGAAAAGACCTATAGTGATCCTAGATGACCTGTCTAAAAATATTGGTAATAAAAATAAGGGCAAGCCTATGGTATTTGGATACATTGATTGGAACTTCATTTTGAGAGTGAGCGTCTTTTAATTGCCCCCTTGGTTACATATGTGATATCTTATATAAGTGAAGTGTAGTGAGGGCACACTGGTTACGTTACTAGTCGCTAACTTATTTGGATAGTGTAAGCTTGGTACATGCATGGTTGTTATTGCTGAATTGATATCATATCTTGATTCCTATGTGTCGTATTGTTATTCTTCAATAATATATGCAATTATTTTTAATTAATTGACCATGGAGATGGTGAAAATGTTTTAAGATAATATTGATGGTTGACTGTCGAATGTACTTTGTATCCTCTTGGTTGTGTTTTAGTTGCTTGAGGACAAGTAATTATTTTAAGTTGAGGGTTTTGATGTGTGATTAGATGCTAACACATTTGAGGCTTTTAACTGAGAATAATTGCAAAGTCTTAAGCAACTTTAGTCGTTTTTGATTGTTTTGTCTTTGATATTGCAGTAAAAGTCAAGATGCATGAGAATCTATGAAAGCTACATCAAGAAGGATGATTTTTAGTGAAAGAAGCAAGAAATTAAGTTTCAAAGATTTTATCTGACAACTTGGTCTGATAAACTATCAGATTTGTGATAATCTATCAGACCATGTCATCATACATAGGTAGAGAACAAGAAAGGTGAAGCAATTCTGACTACATTTTCTGATAAGTCGTCATATTTGTGATAAGTCATCACACGTGTTGTCATATATGGTCAGAAGTTCTGACGACATTCTCTGATAAGTTATCAGATTTGTGATAATTCATCACAATTTTCATCACACATGTCGTCAAATTTGTGATAAGCCGCCACACAACTCGTCTCCTAAGGGGCGAAAATCTGAATTTTTAATTTCAAATTTTTCTTAAGTTACAGATATGAATAGTAGCTTCTAGGGTTTCATTCATCATCTTGGACATCTTGAAATGGCTGGAACTCATTCCAAAGGCCAGTTTACCACTTTTTGGTCTCTTAACTTAGAATTCAATTTCCAATTCTCTGATTTAGTTGTGGGATATTCTTCTTGAATTTGGGAAGAAAATTAATTTCTGACTACATCTTTTGTAAGTCTAATCACTTTGAATTATGAATTTAGTTATTTTTATTTCTTTCACTTTCATGTGGAACTAAAACCCACAACTAGGGTTGTGGGATCTATGGTTATTCCTCTATGGATTTAATAGTTTGCTAGGGTTTGAGTGATTGTGGAGACATCTTGATAATTCCATTGTTATTTATTGGTTGCAAATAATAGATCCCACCTTATGTTGATTTTCTCGAACTAAGAATTAAACTAAAGGTAGCAAATTATCAATGAGGATTTTGGAAGGTTAAGTTCTCATCTAATGATTAATGTTGTAACAAGATTGATCAACTCGATATAAAATTAGTTTGAAAAGAATGCTTTTCCATGTTTGAGAGAATTAGGGAGTTCAACATCTAGGTAGGTTGAGAAACACTTAGATCGACTGACGAACCTGATAATTTGGTGTTTCCCATAAGTTACGAGAATCCAATACTACAACTAATATTCAATGAAGGATTACTAATCATAGTGATCACAACCCTAGTTTCTCTATATAATTGATTTGAAATATTACAATTTCAGATTTGAGTTCCTAGGCGAGTTGAAGTGTTAATAACTTTTGTTCAATCATTAAAAAAAACTCATTTTTTCTTTTCGAATCATTTGTTTGAATTTAACTTGTAGCTTTATTTTCAAACTAGTTTAATTGCCACTCACATTATTCCCTGTGAATTCTACCCCGACTCCAAAGTTAGGCAAACATATTGACGATGACTGCCTTGCACTAAATTAACGGGTAAGTTGAGGGTCCCTGGAGTCTTGTTCCTAGTAGATTCGGCATGTTTAGGTGTATTGTGTTTGTTTTGTGATGTGTTGTAGTTAACTGGGGGGAAAATAAGTATCTAGGACAGTTGAATTATTTTTGTTGATTTTTCTTGGAATGATAAATACCTCTCCAATTGTCTATCTGGTAACTGTGTGATGTGCCTCTATATGTGAATACTGTGAATCTTTTTATGGCATTAGTACTAGGGACATGATAATCACTGCTAACAATTACATGAACCAAATGGGTAGTAGCTTGTGATGCACCTTTGTGCTATGCGTGTGTGAGACACTACCTAGTTTCCATTGTGTGTTAAATCCAGAACTTACCCTGTTGGTCTTGCCTTGGTTGTAGGATGCCAGTTAGGAAAGGATCATAGGCTATTTTGATATTAGCCCACTTTTAGCCTAAATGACCTTCCCTGTATGCATGATATCCCTTGATCCATATTTTAAGCCTGAATAGTCTATTTTTTTTATGATACCTATCCCCGTCCCATTTATATCTTAATAAACCTATTTTATCCCTGGTCTACCTTGGACCTGTGCACCTTGACTTAGGCAAATGGCCTAAGTTGAGTGTGGTTGTCATAGGGGTGCATGATGTAAAATGAGTATGAAGAAAGGTAGATTAAAAGAAAAGAATAAAAAACTGGGTGCGGTGGAAAAGAACAAGAAAAGAAAAGTTTAAAAAAAAAATGATTGTAGAAAAGACCACACCCATCCTGAATATGTGTGATCAAGAAAAGAGAAGAATAGAAAAAGGTTGTGGGATATTCTTCTTGAATTTTGAAAGAGAATCAATTTCTGACTACATCGTTTGTAAGTTTAATCACTTTGAATTATGAATTCAGCTATTTGTATTTCTTTATCTTTCATTTCGAACAAAAACTCACAACTAGGGTTGTGGAATCTATGATTATTCCTCCATGAATTTAATAGTTGGCTAGGGTTTGAGTGATTGTGAAAACATCTTGATAATTCCTTTGTTATGATTATTATTTATTGGTTGCAAAAAATAGATCCTACCTTATGTTGATTTTCTCAAACTGAGAAATAAATTAAAGCTAACAAATTAACAATGAGGATTTGGGAAGGTTAAGTTCTCATTTAATGATTAATGTTATAACATGATTGATCAACTCGGGATAGAATTAGTATGTATTGAATGCTTTTCTAAGTTTGAGAGAAATAGGGAGTTCAACATCAAGGTAGATTGAGAAACACTTAGATGGACTGCCAAAACTGATAATTTGGTGTTTCCCATAAGTCACAAGAATCGAATACTACAACTATTATTCAATGGAGGATTACTAATCATAGTGATCACAACCCTTGTTTCTCTATATCATTGATTTAAAATATTGCAGTTTAAGATTTGAGTTATTAGGTCAGTTGAAGTGTTAATAACTTTTGTTCAATCATTAAAAAAAAACCATTTTATCTTTTCGTATCATTTATTTGAATTTAAATGGTAGCTTTAGTTTCAAACTAGTTTAATCGCCACTCACATAGTTCCTTGTGGATTCGACCCCGACTCCAAAGTTGGGTAAATATATTGACGACGATCTCCTTGCACTAAATTGATGTGTAAGTTGAGCATTATCATTCATGAGTCAATCAACTGATAGTTAGCAGTTTCCTGTAAATGGGGGTTTTTTGGAAGGGTATCAAATAATTATTTCTCAATTCAGTGTCTGTGTTTGTAATTAATATTATATGGAAAACCAGAGTTGTGTTCACTATGAGTGTTGGTATTTGACAGACACTAGTAACGGTTTAAGATTCTTGTGGTAAGTAGGAACAACAGATTATCCTTGTCAAAGTAATGTCTAAATGTTTCTCAACCTATTTAGACATTTAATTACCTAATTCTTTCGAACTTAGGGAATTTATATTTCATAACAGGATGTTGTCTCAAGTTAATCAACCTTGTTACATCGTTAAGTATTATATGAATGTTTGATGCTTCCAAGTCCCTATTGATAATTCACTTCCTACTAGAGTTTATTTCTTATTTCAAGCAAATCACTAGTAAGCATGACCTATCGTTTGCAACCAATAGACAATATGTAAAATGGAGGAATTACCAAGGAGTTGCTACTACCTTTAGAATCTTGAACACCTAGTTACTTTACAAAACCAAACCCATAGATCCCACAGCTTGGGTTAAAGGAATTAGCTACTCATAATGTAAAAAGCAACAAGACAATTTGTATTCATAATTCGATAAATGATAACTTAAAGAATAATGAATATCAACAAGTGTTTCTCCGATTAGATCGCAGTAGAAATCCCAAGAAAATTATGATAACAATCTCTCAAAAGTTAATTGTAAAGTTACAGAGAAAACTAGAGAGAAAATAGTACAAGTCGATGTTCAATATAAATGTCCGTCCCGTAATAAAACATCAAAACTTACCTTTCAATACCAAGAGCTAAATTTTGAATCAAATCTCAAAGTACAACTTTTTCTCGCACAGCTGACGATAAAATATGATGCCTTATCAGGAGTTTGATGACTTATCAGACATTGTCGTCAGCTTCTATTCCAAGTTTAATGAGTTCTGCCTTAGGCTAACAATGACACTCGGATGGCTTATCAGGAGTCTGATAACTTATCATAAATGTCGGCATCTCATTTTCCACTTTCATGATCTCTACCTTAGGATGATGGCATTCTTGACGGCTTATCAGGGGATGTCATCACACTTCTGCTCCAACTTCCTCACACTATCTATAGCTGACGACGACTCTGATAATCTATTACAAATTTGTCGACTTATCAGACAAGTCATCAATTACACTTTCATGGACACCTGTTCCAAATTCACCTCTTTTGCTCTTATTGTCTTTAGTTTTCTTGCATCTTGACTTTCCTGCATTATCAAAGAGAAAATAATCAAAAACGACAAAAGTTGCTTAAGATTTTACAATTAATTCTAGTTAAAAACCTCAAATGTGTAAACATTATCTCACACATCACTGATCATGCTAAGCTGCTACTAAGTGAGCTAAGGGACTGAAGGTAACTCTGAACTAGGCATGAAAAACATGCTCATTTAGGGGATTTTTCTAAACGGGCGGAGGTGTGGGCTGATTCCTATTCCTTATTTTATTATTCTCTTTGGGAGGTATGATCTGTAATAGAATAGAGAATGAACTAGAAAGAGATTTTAAATTGAGCGCATGCTCTTTCGCATGACATAAATACTGAAAGAAGTGGAACTTTTCCTAAAATGTTTTCTAGACTCTTGTCCATAAGTGTGGCGCATATCATACCCATGCACAAGACTCTAAACAACGCGGCCTTCAAATTCCCTAGGACACTATAAAAACTTTGGCATTGATACAAAGTTTGTAATGCCCCGAGAGTACACCCCGAACGCCATACGGTGCTTACGGTCACAAGTAACCACAAACTAACCCATGAACTGGTACTTGCTAATGAGCACTAAATAATATACTGATAATGAATATGTGCAGAAACAACTGAATATACCATAAGGTTTTAAATTTGAAAATAATATAACTGATAACCAAAAAGTCTGAAATATATGCAAAAAATATTAAAAATTTAACTAAAAAGACCAACAACTGACTATTTGTCGAAAATGTCTGAAAGCCTCTAAAACTATCTAAAAGAGAGTTGATAGGACAGGACCCAACTAACTCCAACTGGATAACTGAAATAAAATACTAAAATAAACTGAAAAAACAACCATAATCTTGATAGATGAGGACTCACCATTGTTGATGTTGCTAATGCACTGGAATATCTAAGTATTGTTGGGAACCTGAGCTCCGAACCTATGATATCAAACATCATAGCGCAAAAAATGAGTATGTGATCAATATTTTGAATATACTGGTATACTAGATGAGGTTAGGATGAATGCATTGGCTAACTAAGCATAAGAATAGCGATAACAAACATGCATAGAAATACTGAAACCTGGCTGAACAAGACTAATAACTAGCTGGATGATAACAAGAGGTAATAGATGCAAAGATACATGAAAACTATAAAACCTAAGTATGCATGACCAAGCATATAACATGTTTCTGAAATAGTCTCTAAACTAAAATACTGAAATCTGATAATTATATGCTATGGTCAAGCAAAACTGAACTGAGTTCTGAACTGAATACTAAAATTGAAACTGTGGGAGGTATCATTTAACTGACATACCCCAAAGTTGAGCTGATTGGGGTCCAACATGTGACCCTCGTTAGAAGGGTTCTAGTACCATGCCACGGCTACTAACAATGGTTGTGGAGTCAGTCCTAATATAGCGGGTCACCCCTAAGATCAGTCCTAAAATGGCAAATGAGCCCTAATAGTGTCAGTACTAAACTAGTGAGTGACATCTCAACCCCACGCTGGCTACGTAGTTCAAGAAATTAGTGATTGCTTCTAAGGACCCATTCCTAACTTACAAGTGAGCCCCCATCCCTAGGTTTGCTCGGTGCTGAATCCAACTCCCAACTGAACTAACTTGGATTACTGAATTAATCTAAGTATAACTGACATGATAACTTACTGAACTGATAATGCTCATACCTATTTAAGACAATTCTAAAAATACGGAGATTAAGTAAACAGCTAAATTTTAGGTATTCATAACCCCCAGGAATCGATAGCAATAACAATAGGGACATACTAAAGCTCGAAACCATAGCAAGAAAGCATTATTCAAAACTCATCCGTTAGGCATTTCATCAAACACATAGGGATCAAGACTTTAATGTGGGAATACTTTTAAATATGATGATTTAGCACGATCACATGAAAAAACCATAAATCAAGGATTTATTCTGAATTCTCATGAACACGATATGGAAACCACAATATTTATAACATACTATAATGCATTCCACTTGAAACCAATTATATCTTAACTTGAAATTCAAATGGCAATAAATTCATGGACTTTAGCATGGGAATAGTTAAATCATGTAATCATCACAGAATTTTAATATTGAAAACATGGGTTAAGGCTTTAACATGGAAATATCTTCCTTCAAACAAGTTGAGGACTAATTCTAATGAAAACACATAAAAACATGGTATGAGATCGAAATTCATGGGAGTTCATGGATAAAATTCATACTATTATGTAAGGATCATAAATTTAAACTTAAAACCAGATTCTTGTACACCATGGGTGAAAAGGGACCATGGATGAACATCTAACATACCTTAATTAAGGAATTTGCAAAAGTTCTTGGTGATTTCTTGAAGTTTGAGCTTGAATCTTAAAGAGGCTAAGGTTTGTTCTTAAGAGAGGGAGGTTTTCTTTTGAGAGATTTTGTGTAAAATATGACCAAATATGCTTTTGGGGGCTTCAAATCCCATATTTTTATGGACTGGGGTGAGGGGAAAAGACAAGACTTCCCCTCTGAAATTAAAATTCATAACTGGAATGCCGATTGGGCCCTCACCACAGTGCTCCAAGGGTTGCACCGCTATTACACTATGACACGGCACAATCGATGTGACTTGCTATTTTCAACATCCAAACGTGGTCCAAACCTCATCTGGAAAATTTGAAACTTACTCGAGACATGCTCCCTATACCCCTGAACTTGAATTATCTCAAAAACTTAGTCTCGGGGTCAGTAAGGTTACTTTAAAAATCATTGAAGTTAAGAGACAATAATAACGCTAAGTCTCCAACATTTAGCTAAATTTTCAGGTTCTAAACCTCTTGTAGATGCACTATGGGGTAAACTGAGCTAAGGCGAATAAAGGGTATTACACTTCATATACTCTTCAACTTCCCAAGTAGCCTCTTCAACCTTGTGGTTCCTCCATAGAACCTTTACCTAAGCTACGTCCTTAATCCAAAACCAATGACCTTGTCGATCCAAGATTTAAAGTGGGATTTCCTCATAAGAAAAGGAATCCAAAATATCAATATCCTTAATAGGCATAATTAGCGATAAATCACCCGCACACTTCTTCAACATAGATATATGGAACACTGGATGAACGGAGCTCAAACTAGAGGGCAACTCTAATTATATGCAACATTACCAACCCTTTTCAAGACCAGATACAGACCAACATACCGGGTACTGATCTTTGCTTCTACCCAAATCGCATTACCCCCGTCATTGGAGTTATCTTCAAGAACATTCTATCCCTAACCTCTCAAACTCTAACTTCCTACGCCTTACATCGCATAGAATTTTGGTGACTTTGGGTAGCTTTGAGTCTATCCCGAATCACCTTCACCTTCTCTATTTCTTGGAGAACCAAATTCGGGCCAAATATCTCCACCTCACTGGCCTCAACCCACCCATTAGGAGACCTGCACCTCCTACCATTAAGGCCCCAAACGGAGCCATCCTAATGCTAGAGTGGTAGCTATTATTATACGCAAACTCTATAAGAGGCAAATTGTCCAACCCAACTACCACCATAGTCAATACACAAGACCAAAGTATATCTTTCAATGTCTGAACAGTCCTTTTTACTTGCCCATCCGACAATGAGTGGAAACCCATACTAAGACTTACTTAAGTCCCCAAACCTCTCTAAAAAGACTGCCAAAAGTGTGATGAGAATTGAGAACCATGATCTAAAATGATAGAGAAAGGTTCCCCATGCAACCTCACAATTTTCTTAATAAATAGTTTGGCATAATCTTCCACCGATATATTCGTCCTCACTAGTAAGAAGTGAGCAGACTTTATTATTCTATGCACGATGACCCAAATCGAATCAAACTGATTCCCGAAGCAAGGAAGATTGGTTATAAAATCTATGTTAATCAATTCTCACTTCCACACAGGTAGCTCAATTTCTTGATACAACCCTCCGGGCTGCAAATACTCAACCTTCACTTGTTGACACACCATGCATTTAGCCATAAAACTGGCCACATATCACTTTATATTATTCCACCAATAGATTTCCTTAAGATAATGATACATCTTCTTCAAACCATAATAAATGGCGTAACGCGATTCATTAGCCTCAGCCCAGATCCTTTCTCGGAACCCATCAATGTTTGAAATGCACAATCTCCCCTAGTACCGCAAGGTACCATCACCACTAATCTCAAAGGCCTTCACTTTCTACCCACCTATATTCCCCTTGATTTGCATCAAGATAGGATCCAATACTTGTTTCTCTTTACCTCAGCACCATGAGATGACTTTACCACATCCTGAACAAACGCACCACCATATCCCTAGTCCAAGAGACAAACTCTAAGGTTAGCTAGATGGTGAATATCTTTCATTAATTCCCGCTAATTCTCATCCACGGGAGTTAGACTCCCTATGGATAGCCAGCAAAGAGCATCAACAACTACGTTAGCTTAACCTGGATAGTAGTGAAGACTCATGTCATAATCTTTGAGTTGTTCAAGCCATCTCCTTTGCCTGAGATTTAGCTCTTTCTGAGTGAACACATACTGCAAACTCTTACGATTAAAAAAGATATCCACATGTAGTTCATACAAATAGTGATGCCATATTTTCAATGCAAACACCATAGCTATCAATTCCAATTCATGACTCGGATAATTCTTCTCATGCACCTTTAATGGTCTAGAGGAATAAGCCACCACCTTGCCATGTTGCATCGAAATACAACCAATCCCCACATGGTACACATCATAATAGACCACCAAACCATCAGTGCCTTCAAGCAAAGTCAAAATCTGAGACGAAGTCAACTTATCCTTCAGTTTCTCAAAACTACCCTCGCAAGCATCAGACCATAAGAACTTCTCCTTTTTCTAAGTTAACTTAGTCGATAGGGCAGTTATAAAAGAGAAACTTTACACAAAACTCTTGTAGTAATCGATTAAACACAAGAAGCTCCAAATGTAGGTTAAAGACGTGGGTCTAGGATACTTCTTACTACTGCAACCTTCAGTGGATCCACCATGATCCATTCACTAGATATAACATAACCAAGTAAAGTGACAATTTTCAATCATAATTCACATTTCAAATATTTGGCATACAACTACTGCTCTTTCAGAGTCTACAATATAATGCGGAGGTGATCGGCATGATCCACCTTACTCTTAGGGTACACTAGAAAATCATCTATAAACATAATAGCGAACAAATCTAGAAACTGACGAAAGACCCTGTTCATCAAGTCCATGAATGTCGTTGGGGCATTAGTTAACCCAAAAGACATAACCAGGAACTCAAAATGCCCATATTAGGTATGAAAGTCAGTCTTAGGGATATCCGCCTCCCTAATCTTTAATTGATGATACCCGGATTGAAGACCAATCTTGGAGAAAAACTTAGCACCTGGAACTGATCAAAACAAATCATTTATCCTTGGAAAGGGGTACTTATTCTTTACTATTACCTTATTCAATTGTCGGTAATCAATACACATATGAAAGTGACTGATGTTGGGCATATTTACACGCCTAAGCACCATAATTTACCCATGTTTTAGCTAATTTTTGAGGATAAAATATATAATTCTTGCACTTTTAGTCCATTTTCCTTTAAGTGAGCTGACCTACATGATTAGCATGTTTTTCAGGTATTAATGATGAAGATTTCAGCACTTTATGGACTTTTGTGCAGCAAAGGAAAACTTCACATTAGAGGGAAGGCAGCTTTTGAACTGAAAGTGATGCATGGGAACTTTTTCCTGGGCAAACCCAGCATTTTTAAAGACTTAAGGATGCAGCGGTAATTTAGTAGACAAGGACATTATAAAAACCCTATTGCTGAATTTTTCAGCATCATAAGTTTTTGTCATAATTCAGTTTACAGATTCTGTAAGACTAGAACACAGAGAAACACGCTACATACTTGGGAACGGCTAGAGAGGGCAAAACGTCAACCCTTGTTTGACGCCAAAGTCATCCCCATCGCGAGATTATTCTAACTTTGGTATGATGATGATGATGTCTTCTTTGATTTCCGTTGTAATCATGAGTAGCTAAACTTCTCTGTTAGGGTTATGGAAACCTTGTGAGATACTATCTATTGCTATGAGTTTGTGAATTCTTGATGTGTATGCTACTTATATCATTACTCTCTTCATTTTAATTAAATTCTCATGGTTGCAAACATAGGGAATATGCCAGTATAACATTAACTTGTTCAAGAGAAAAGTTACATGTCTGGAAAAGAGAGTATGACAGGGAATAGGGCTACCAACCCCTATTTACACGTTAATGCCTTAACCGGATTAACTTCTTGGAGAATTTATACCGTTAGTTATACACTTTAGGCTTGAGAGAGTTAAAGTGAAATAATCCTTGATGGTTGAGAAACACTAGGATTTACCATTAGAATACGAATCTCTATAAGTGCATGCATGTCTAAATTCCGCATTACTCATAGTTAATAGATACGTAGAACTCATAAGGTGGACATAACCCTAACTTATTATTCTCTGTGATTAAATCTTACTAAACAAAGCATTTCGTTGTTACTTTGATATTAGTAATTCACGCCATCATCAAATCCCCCCTTTCCGTGAAATTTTTTACCAATAGTCTACTAATAGTTGCAACACTTAGTGACCAAGTATTCCCTGTGGGATTCGACACCCAACCCAGTTGGGTTCTATATTTGACAGCGACCGCTTACACTTTCTTACGAGAGCTGTAGTTTGGGCGTTATCAGTGACCATCCTTCTTGCGCACGAATAACACTAGTTCAACCCATAGGGATACACTAGGATGGATGAAACCTTTTTATAAAAGATTCTTTAATTGATCCTTAATCTCTCTTAACTTAGTTGGATCTATTCTATACGGGGAAATAGATATAGGATGAGTGTCTGGAACAAGATCAATCCTAAAATCAATCTCCCTATCAAAATAGACACCAAGAAGGTCATCAGGTAAGATAGGAAGAAATTCATTCACCAACGGGATGCAATGTAAGAAAGGACCCTCTGAGTTAGAATTTTTAACCTAGACCAAATGATAATGACATCCCTTGGAAATTAAATTCTGAGCTCTAAGATATGATATAAACCTCCCTTTAGGCACAAAAGAACCACCTTCCCACTCAATGATCGGCTCATTAAGGAATTTAAAAGTTACCTTATGGGTCTAACAATCTAAATAGGCATTGCACGAATCAAATAATCATATGCAGTCACATATATACATATTTATATATATCATGTCATGATAGGGAATAAAGTTCAGCATGCATTTAAAAATCTTAACCTGGGTTGTGTACCATAACCGGCCTAAAAAAGGCGCCCAGGGCTATATGGACCCAGCTCTCCCCTAGCTAGAAGGGACCCAGTGCGGATAGCCGCATAAACCAAAGAATATCCATAACCATATATGCATTTATGGGGGACTCGAACCTCCCGGCATAATCAAGGTAACTTAATCACCAATGTATACAACATGGGGGACTCAAACCTACCAATCATATATTTATTCAGGGGACTTGAACTTCCCAGTCATATAGATACCTGCATCTGTTATCCCGATTTCTAGTGTTAGTCCGTTGGACTCCACTTTCATAAACTGGCTACACATACCACTTTAAAGCCTAATTAAAACACTCTTTACACATACTTAACCATTAATCCAATTACTTTCCAAAGGCATCCTGGTGGTCATACCCACCCTACTAGCAAGCGTATAATATGCTAACCATTATTAATCAACTTGGGACTCGAACCCAATGTATCACAAGTACATAAATTCAATTCAACATTTTAGGGACTCAATCCCATTTGGTACTTCAAGTTAATTTATGGCGAACAAGGCTTTCATAAAACCATTTACCAATCATTATCATTCTTAGTCCAATTACTTAGTTCAAAACAGAATTTAATTTAATTTATAGTCATCAAGACCTTTACAAAGCCATTCATCCTTCATTAACATTATCATGCCAAGTATTAGTTTAAAACACAATTTAGACTTATGACAAGATCATTCTCATTGATAATTCCACAAACAAGTTGAGTGCATACAATTATTAATGCCAAAGACCATCAAGTTTAGGGTTAAACATAACCCATTTGTTAAATCACAGTTCCCATGTACCCACATTTGCGAAAGCCATTATCAAAACATGTGAAATCATAATTTAAACTATGAGAAAACAATACTCAACATTATATATTCAAACCCTCAACCATGGTTCTTAAAACCACCATTAATGACTCATAAACAATGCTCTAATCATATGATTTTAGTGAACTTACAATGACGGAAGAGTCACAAGCCTGAGTTACAAAAATTCACAGACAGAATTCAATATTTAAGCCCTTAGATGATCACTTCGAAGAAACCCTAGCTTTAATTTTCTTGAGAAGTTTTAGAGAGAGTTTAAAGAGTGTTTGATCTTGCAAAGTGTGTAATAAATGACCAAAAGGTATTACAAGACGTGGGGTCTTAAGGGATTGGGGTGGGAAATGTCCAAAACACCCTCAGGAAAAAAGCTTTAAAAAGTCCGCAGGTGGTCACGATAAAAGTCATTGAGTCTTTACCACATCTTACGACTCATACCATTGAGTTGTCACCAAGACAGAGAATTGGACACCACACACTATCCAACATATGACTTCTTAGCCCCTCTCGTCACTAGACCATACTACTCGTATGGTCTAGTTGTGACACTAGATAACATATGATTGGACCCTAACCACTTGTCACATGATCATATGACTCGTAAGGATTCTATCATAACCAGGACAAAACTTTGTCAATTAATACACTCGTTAACTTATGAAAGGGGTCACCTGACTCGTAAGCACACCATACGACTCATATGGTGAGTCATAATATGGGCAGAGAGCCTAAAGCTTGGGAAATTTGTGAAGGCCAAAGTCCAGGGAGAGACCCTAAATGATCGCTTTCTTTGAAAGCCTAGATTTAGCTTGAATAGAGAGTTTGAGAGAGAATTTTAGGAGTGTTTTATTAGGACTGATGTGATAATGAAGTCCCAAGAAAGGTTTTAAGTCGTGGGGTCCTAGGGGTTAAAGTGGGAAATGTCCAAAATACCCTTAACTTAAGAGTTAGAAAAGTGTCGCCCTTGGCTATTAGTCAACCATGGACTCATAACCACTCTTTATGACTCGTGACCCCAAGTCATAACCAAGACGCCATACACTGTCAAACTTATAACCCACCACCCAACTCGTAACCAGACCCTATGACTTCTAAGGTCCAGTCAAAGGCAATATAGAATTCAAGTGGGTTAAACACTGGACAACTAATGATTTCAACTCATAATATATAACATATCCCCATAGCTCTTAGTGATCCAGTCAAACTTAGAGTAGAGTAAAGCTACAAATGTAGTCATTTGGTTATGGCTTATCCTAACGACCCATCACCAGCCCTTATGACTTGTACCCCCAAGTCATAAATAAGGTAAAACCCCAAACACCATCTATTGGACACCTTACGGATAGAGACACCTGACCCATCAAGACACCATATGACTTATATGGTAAATTCAAGGGCTAAAATTTAGGGTGTTTTAGTGGCCCCCAACTGGAGATAAATGACAGGCCTCAAGAATGCTCATCACTTCAAATTCGGAAATACACCTCCGAATCACACCATCTACATTCACCAAAAATAAATAAGGCTCATGCAAAAAAAAAATTCGTACCTTATGCATAAACCATATTTGCTGCTGAAACAACATATCTTCTAGGATGAGATCACTTTCCAAATAATTGGCAAATTTAGCAAACTAGGGAATTAATTCTTGTGATGCAACCAATACATGCTCATCTAGAAAAGTATCATAAATCTCAGGCTCATCCACTAATTTAAGCATCACCTTCTCTAGATGGTCTGCACCCTTATTCCTCATGCTCTTTCGGTCCTTCACCTCAAAGTCAAATTATTATAGCAACATCGAATTAATCTTGTCTTAGCATATTATTTTTCCATAAGGTACCTAAGGGTTGAATGATCAGTGTTTAAAATGACTTTTGCACCAATCAAATAGGACTAAAATTTCTCAAAACCAAATACCACCACAAGCAACTCACGTTCAGTAATCGTGTAATTTTTTTTGCGCGGGGTTAGTGCTTTACTGGCATAATAAATAGGGCAAATTATTTACTCGCATATTTGGCCTAGGACAACTCCTAGGGCCATACCATTGGCATCATACATCACCTCAATTAGAAGGGTCCAATTTGGGGACAAAGTGATGGGAGCAGAAATCAACCTCTCTTTTAGGCACTCAAAGGCCTTGAGTCAAGAATCATCAAACACAACCTTAACCTCTTTCCCTGATAGCTTGCACAATGGATTTTCTATCTTAGAAAAGTCCTTGATAAATTACCTATAAAATCTTACTTGAACAAAAAAAAACTCCAAATACCTTTTACAGAGATCAGTGGGGGCAATTTTTCAATCACCTCAATTATAGCCTTGTCAACCTCTATCCCCTTCTTCAAAATCTTTTGCCCAAGAAATATCCCCTATTTAACCATGCAGTAACACTACTCCTAATTCAGAACCATATTGGATTACTCACATCTCTGAAGCGCATTAGCCAAGTTAGCCAAACAATCATAAATGAGTCACCCATAATAGAGATATCATCCATAAAGACCTCTATAATATCCTCTATCACATCAAGAAATATAGACATCATCAATGTTGAAAGGTGATGGGAGTATTACAAAGGCCAAAAGGCATCCTCTTGAATATGAACATACTATATGGACATGTGAAAGTTGTTTTCTCTTGGTTATCGAGGGAAATAGAAATCTGATTATACCCCAAATAACCTTTAAGAAAACAATATCATCATCTACCTACAAGATGGTTTAACATCTGGTCCATGAATGGCATAGGAAATTGTTTCTTTCTACGTTTAATTGTTCATCTTCTGATAATGCATACGAATTTTACATCACGTAACTAATCTCACAAGGACTAACTCATTTTTCTTATTAGAGACCACAGTGATCCCATCATTCTTCGACACACACTAAATTTACCTCACCAATATTCTATCAGTAATAGGTTAAACAACACCTACACCTTCCACCTTAATGATCTCCTTTTTCACCATCTCTTGCATAGGTAGATTCAGATGATATTGATGTTCAATGCTAGTTACATACTTTAATTAAAGCTAAATCTTATGACTATAAATTCTAAGTGTATTCTTAACAATATCTGCAATAGTCCAACCAATGGCCCATTTAAACCTCTGCAAAACTGAAATTAATTTCTCAGCCTGTGTATCCATTAAATTTGCAGCAATGATAACTGACAAGGTATTATTGGCCCCTAAGAATGCATAATGCAAATGAGAGGTGAAGGACTTTAATTCCAAGACTGGTGGCTCCTCAATAGATGGTCAAACTAGTGAGGTTACTCTATTCTTCAAATCAAGATCCAAATTTTTTGGTGCATAAGAATAAGAACCTCTCCAGGTGCACTCACCATCTCATCATACTCATGCATACGGTAGATATCAAATTTTATGATTATTGTCGCTAGTTCCTCCAACATAAAGTCTCTCCTCAATGGGTGAAATCAATGTATCTTTAAATATGGTGTCTATCACAGACACCACAGGCATATCATTCTGTTGCCTTATCGATTGAAATACATTAAAAGTAATATGTTTATTGTTGATCCATAATTTTATCTGTCCCATCTCTATGTCAACCAATGCCTTACCCATCATTAGGAAGGGCCTTTCCAAGATGAAAGAAACATCAAAATCTATCGCACAGTAAAATATTACAAAGTTAGCTGGGAATATAAAAGAAGCTACCTTTACAAACACATCACACAATACACCAACAGACTTTTTCATAGTACGATTGGGCATCAATAGTTTCATAGAGGTCAACTTAGATAACTTAAACCCCAACTACCTATAAACAACTAGTAGAATTATGTTAACAATATCTCCTAAGTCACATAATGCTCGAGCAAAATTTAAGGACACAATAGTGTAAGGAATAGTGAAAGATTTAGGATTCTCTTTCTTTTGAACCAAATATCAAGAAGAAATAAAACTATAGTGGTGTATATTATCAAGGGCATCGATGTAGATTTCTAATATTTCCCTTCCTTCTCTTTTTTCTTTAACCTTTGAATAAAAGGTGGATGAGATCATGGAATAGGCTTCAAGACTGGTTCGACCTCCTTACCCTTCCATTTATCATTATCAGCTTGTTTGTCTACACCCATCAATTTTTGTGACGTATCACCATTAGTCACAAACTTCTCAATTTTAGCTTTGGTTCCATAATCAACATCCACAGTATCATTCCTCACCTTATCACCTAAAGGTACCGGTGAATCAATAATAGCCTTACCACTCCGAGTAGTTATGGCTGAGTAATGACTGTTGTTCTTTAGATTATGAATGGTATTACTCGAAAGAGTGCCTGATTAAAGCAGATTTAATGTAGCCGGCATCTAAACAAAATGTTTCTCAATCTAATCCTGATATATCTGTCTTAAGCTCCTTAAGGCAACTCTCTTGGCTCTCTGAACCATTCACAAGCTTAGCTAGAAATACTTTGACTCTAGAGTCAGCATCACGATTCCCCGATGGAATATATAGATCAATCTTCTACTTATAATCATCCTTTGTTCTCCTATTACCATCATGCTCTTTGTTCCTATACCTATACCTATCCCCATAACAGTTTTAATTTTGATTTCCTTACCTTGATTTCCAAGAGTCTTGATTAGACCCTTGGCCCTTTACTTGAAAACCCGTCATCTCTCTGTCTAAATACTTAGCTTCCTCCTTAGAATTAGATTTGTCATGTCTAGAAGATTTAGCTCATGCGCATATTGCATTCGCCTTTTTTCTTCTCACATATTTGCAAACAACTTTATAAGCAACCCAATCTCAATCCTTAGTTGTGCTACCCCTAGAGACACTATCTCATCTAAGGCTCTCTGCTCACTAGATACACCAACAACATAAGTATTGGCTCCCCTATCCACCTCCTGAGTATGCCACCCTCGTTTGGTTTTAGATATTTGGTTTAATATTTCTATAGCATGCTCCCACCAAAGACTCATGAAGGCCCCATGTAATACCCCAAAAACTTTTCTTCGTAAAGATTTCATGAGAAACGTATAGAGTTCTATGCTTTAGAGCAATCCATAAATTTGTTGTGTAGTATTTCTAAGACGTTGACCTACCATTACGTAGAGTATCGAATAAGATTTCCAATGATATGTAGATCATCAAAAATGGACAATCGAGCGATGAGTTACGTCCATTCCGATTGAACTACGATGATTCTGATCGAACTGTGAACAGTAAAACGTGCAGGAAAAAAAGTATTGACGCCTGGCGTATTTTTACTCCAACTTTAAACGATCATAACTCCTTGTACATAATTATCTGGGTGATCTACTATATATCAATGGAAAACTCTGCGGGTCTTCTTTCCAATGAAATTGGTTTCATCCAATTTGTCTATCAGAGCAAAAAGTTATGGTCGATTTACTTCAGCCTATCAAAAATAAATTTTTGGGTCAACTTCAAATGATCATAACTCCTCGTACATAATTATCTGGGTGAGATACTATATATCAAATAACAGATATGAGAGTCCTCTTTCTAATGAAATTGGTTTCATCCAATTTAGATATCGGAGTAAAATATTATGGTTGATCTACTTCAGACTATCAAAACAGTCCACCAAAGGATAGATTCGAGAATTATTTGATTTTTAGGGGCGTTTTGGTCATTCCCCCTCACCCAAAATCCGTCCAAACCCTATATTAAATCCTATTAGAAGCATTATATGTTATATTTCATCAAATTCCCTCAAAAAGAAAACCCTAAGCTCCTACATCCAACTTCACGAACCTCCAAAGTTCACCATTAATTCTGCAAATTTATTCAAGATTCCAAGTTCCTAGTTCAAGAACTTCAAGAGCCTCCAAAGTTCACCATTAATTCTGCAAATTTATTCAAGATTCCAAGTTCCTAGTTCAAGAACTCCAAGAACCATCATTCAAAGGTACGATTAACATCTCAGAAATGAGTATCGATCTAAAGTTCATCATTCAAGGTATATGGGGTTTTTCAACAAGAACTCTCCTTCGTTCTTGTGCCCAAAAATAATTTTCTTTACAAAGGCATGACTTTTATTATACTTTTACGAATTTGAAGCATGAACCCATATCTTATGGTGATTATTATGAAATCTTGGTGTTTATGATTTTGAAAAATGAATTTACATGCGTGGAGATATAAAGCATGAATCTTGAATGATATTTATCATGATTTTGATATTTGGGTCGTGAATCCCCATTGAAAATTGTGTCTTTTTAGAAAGTGTGTGTTATAAGCACGTTGATGTTGAATATTTGAGATATTTTGAATAATTTGACCTTTTGATCTTAATGGAGTTATTTTGAACTCGAGTGTGAAAGAAATCCACAACGTGGTTGATTTTGATAGATGGGAAGCATGATGGCTCCCGATGTATATTTATATATTACTAAAATTATTTTGTTGTGGATTGTCTTTGAAATGATCTGAGCTAAGTCCGGGAGAAATCTTTAGCACCAAGTGGGAGGTATAAAGCGACCTTACTTCCCTAGAACTACGTTCCCCCGTAGAAGTGAGCCTGAGGCTGATTTATATAGTGATCACTAGTTTGTATGGATTTGATATCGATAGTCCTACTCCGATAGAAAGGATAGGACGGCTCTCCCCAACGTGGGTTGTACGTTGGACTCCATGTAGCTCACATGGTTTATGTCGGTTATAGGATCTCCCAATGTGTGTGTGTGTACTCTTCGATCTGAGGTGAAAACATATTTGCTTAAATGGTTGAGTTTGAGAAAGTCATTATTCTTAAAAGATTTAAGGTATATATTCTAATGAGAATTGACATGAGATTTGATTGTTTTGATGATTTGAAATTGAGATGAAAGTGAATTGAGAACGTATTGTAATGACTCACTTGTTTTACTTTACATACATTATTCATCCATGATTTTGATGATTTAATTCGAGCTAAGTGAGTTATCTATATCAGCATGCATAATTTTATAAACTGTGATGATATTAAGATATTATTTTATATATGCATTGCACCCCCATATGCACAGTATTTTTCCATGGTACTGACCCACATATTCGTATGTGGGCTATATTTTCTCGGAATGTAGGTACAAGGTATAGTTGTACCTTTAGATCCAGTCAGTTCGTGGTATCCAGTCAGTAGGTGATGAGTCCTTTAGATTCAAGGGCTTGGGTTAGTTACGCAGAGTTTATAGTGTTGTATTTTCTTTATTCAATCGTATAGAGTTGGGGTAGTCAGGAGTCATGACCCGGCTACCTACAGTCAGTACTAGTAGAGGCTTCATAGACAATCAGTAGAAGTTGATGTATTTTGTTTCAATTTTGGTTATAAAGGCAGAATTGTAATCCTGTAAAATTCCATTTTTGTATCGATCAGATTCAGAATAGAGTTAATTTCTGTTGATTTGTATGGATTTGTATTTTTATTCAGTTGCTTATGAGTTATGCCAGTAGAAAGGTTAGCTTGGGGTCACTTGTGAACTTAAGCACCATGTGACATCTCGGGACCCGATTTTGGGGCATTACAAACTTGGTATCAGAGCACAGAGTTCAAGTGTCCTAGGGTGTCTATGAAGTCGTGTCTAGTAGATTCTTGTGGAACAGTACGGAGACGTCTGTACTTTTCTTCGTGAGGCTATAGGGCATTTAGGAAATATTTTCCTTCTTTCAAGTCTAAGATCGTGCTATAAAAAGGTTCTCTGTGAAGCTTATATAGATTCTTATCTTACTCTATTCTGGACAAGTCTGCCTCATTTTCAAGGTATTAGAACAATTAAGCTTAATTCTCTGTAGATAGTTATGGGATTGTAAGAGAGCTAGAAAGTATCCTGTCAGTGCTTTTGAGTTCCAAAGATTGAAGTACTTTATTCATGTTCATAAAAGTCATGAACTAAGCCTAGGTTAGGTGCGCTTTCAGATTCCTCCTCAGAATCTACAATGTTAATCTATACTTCTCCCTCTATGTATTATTTTTGAGATAACATGATTCACAAGCTCCAGTTATTCCCCAGGCAATGCTTCTATATTTTCTAGAAGAAATTTCAAAAGTTACACAAAGGGCTTGAGAGGAGCTCTCTAGTGTGTTAAGTTCCTTAAGTTGAAAGTTATGCCCTCATTCTTATGAATTATTTAATTAAGACAGAGTAAGGTGTATTCTTAGATCGTTGAATGTTGTGTGTCAAGTTTCTATCTCTTGTATTATGTAATCTTGTTATCATTATGTTTGTGAAAAATCAAAGTCTAGTGAAGTCGTGTGGGGCCTATTTCGATTCACTAGCATAGTTACTTTGTTATTTATATAACTTTCTTGATCAAAACACAAAACCAAAGTCTAGTGAAGCCATGTGAGGCCTATTTCGATCCACTAGCAACTTGTAGTTCTTGTTCCTTATGCTAGCTGAAAATATGGGATGTGGAGGTGTAGTAGTAAGAAGGATGGTAAGTGTGATTTGTTGAGCATAAGTATAGAGAGATCCCTTTTTGCATGCAATTGGGTTAATAGGAAGTGATATAATTTGTTCGAGGTATGAAACGGGTGTTAACGGTATTTGTATAACAGAGAGTATAGGTTAGTGATGGAAGTACTAGGTGGGTAAGTGTTGTTAAGCTAGGCGCTCTCCAGATTGCAAGAGGAAGTTAAGTTCAGATGTAGTGAGCTATGAACTAAGTTAAGTTATGTATGAAGGATAAATAGTAGTGACGGGTGAAAGAAGGATGTGTTAATGAATTATGAATAAGATAAGCTATATGATTATGACCAATTATTATTGTTATGAAGTTTAAATGGGCTAGCATTTGTTGAGGATTGTTTTATAGTTTTTAAGTGAAAATTTTGTGCGAAAAGTTTTAAGTTATATTGTGTGCTAAAAGTTAAGTTTGAATGATTGGTGATCGTGAAGGTGACTGTGACGATTTCATGATTAATGGTATTAGTTGTTAGAAAGTGATATAGTAGGCTTGAATAGTGGATATAAGAGCCTAAGTTTGGTTGATTCGTGATTAAGTTTGATATTATGTTTATGATGAGAAAGTTCACCCAAGATATTATGGGACTACTTTGATTTCGAGGATTAGTGTATGACTGTAATGGTTGAGCTTCTTAGATGTGATTTTGATTCTTATGGTTTAGAAATATAAGTTTACAAGCGTGATTTTAATAAGCGATGACAGAGGTAGTGTGGTCCGTTAAGGATGAGAAAAATTTGAGTTGATCGTTAGACTCTAAGATTGAAATTCCAAAGTTAAGCTGAAAGCATTGAAGCTCTAGATGGTGTATGCTTATTTTGAGCTAAGTGGTAATGTGAAGTAAGATTGAGATTAAGCTTTCATGCATATTATGGTGGGTGGAAGTTTTAAGTGGTTATCTTGAGGGATTGTGGTGTACATGTTTCAGATTCTGGAAGCTACTTAACGATCTTTATTTTCCAAGTATTCCAGCTCAGTCAATCAGAATCGTATAGTGTACCTTCTCATTTATAATTCATCATGTTATCCAAGGATATTAGGAATGAACTTATTTCCATACGGAGCATCTCAGTAGTTACGAGTATACCTCTATTTGTGCGTCATGCATATGAACTAATTCATAGGTTCCCCATGCACAGTCTTAGTGACCCTGTGAAATAAGTGTTGTACAGGAACATAGAGTCCCAAGGGGGAGATACCCCGTGACTTCTTAAAGCTTCCGTATTTAAAACACATCTAGTTCATGCTCAAGTTCCCATTACGAGCCTTGAATTGTCTATTGTTGCATACGCATTCATACATTCAAGAGTCAGTTCAGCTAGATATTTATGCATCAGATATCCATGTTCAGTATGAGGACTAGGAAACTGTAATTCCAATCGTGCCGATATGTCTCAGATGTCGCGTCCCTTAAGAAGGTCAGTTGATCAGTGCTTTTATCCTATCAAGCGACATTCAAGGACAAATGTTTCCAAGGGGGAGATAATGTAATACCCCAGAAAATTTTCTTCGTAAAGATTTCGTGAGAAACGTATCGAGTTCTATGCTTTAGAGCGATCCATAAATTTTGTATGTAGTATTTCTAAGAATTTCACCTACCATTGCGTAGAGTATCAAATAAGCTTTCTAATGATATGTAGATCATCAAAAATGGACAGTTGAGCGATGAGTTACGACCATTCCGATCGAACTACGACCATTTCAATCGAACTGTGAATAGTAAAACGTGCAGAAAAAAAAGTACTGAGGCCTGGCGTTTTTTTATCCAACTTTAAATGATCATAACTCCTTGTACATAATTATTTGGGTGATATACTATATATCAACGGAAATCTCTACGAGTTCTCTTTCCAATGAAATTGGTTTCATCCAATTTGTCTATCGGAGCAAAAAGTTATGGTCGATCTACTTCAGCCTATCAAAAATAAATTTTTGGGTCAACTTCAAACGATCATAACTCCTCGTACACAATGATCTGGGTGAGATACTATATATCAATGGAAAGATATAAGAGTCCTCTTTCTAATGAAATTGGTTTCATCCAATTTGGATATTGGAGTAAAACGTTATGGTTGGTCTACTTCAGACTATCAAAACAGTCCACCAAAGGACAAATTCGAGAATTATTTAATTTTTAGTGGTGTTTTGGTCATTTTTCCTCACCCAAAATCCGTCCAAACCCTATATTAAAGCCTATTAGAAGCATTATATGTTATATTTCATCAAATTCCCTCAAAAAAAAAAACTAAGCTCCTACATCCAACTTCAAGAACCTCCAAAGTTCACCATTAATTCTGCAAATTTATTCAAGATTCCAAGTTCCTAGTTTAAGAACTTCAAGATCCTCCAAAGTTCACCATTAATTCTGCAAATTTATTCAAGATTCCAAGTTCCTAGTTCAAGAACTCCAAGAACCATCATTCAAAGGCACGATTAACATCTCAAAAACAAGTATCGATCTAAAGTTCATCATTCAAGGTATGTGGGATTTTTCAACAAGAACTCTCTTTCGTTCTTGCGCCCAAAAGAAATTTTCTTTACAAAGGCATGATTTTTATTTGACTTTTACGAATTTGAAGCATGAACCCATATCTTATGTTGATTGATATGAAATCTTGATGTTTATGATTTTGAAAGAAGAATTTACATGAGTGGAGATATAAAGCATGAATCTTGAACGATATTTATCATGATTTTGATATTTGGGTCGTGAATCCCCATTGAAAATTGTGTTTTTTTAGAAAGTGTGTGTTATAAGCACGTTGATGTTGAATATTTGAGATATTTTAAATGATTTGACCTTTTGGTCTTGATGGAGTTGTTTTGAACTCGAGTGTGAAAGAAATCCACAACGTGGTTGATTTTGATAGATGGAAAGCATGATGGCTCCCGATGTATATTTATATATTACTAAAATTATTTTGTTGTGGATTGTCTTTGAAATGATCTGAGCTAAGTCCGGGAGAAATCTTTAGCACCAAGTGGGAGGTATAAAGCGACCTTACTTCCCTAGAACTACGTGCCCCCGTAGGAGTGAGCCTAAGGCTGATTTATATAGTGATCACTAGTTTGTGTGGATTTGATTCGATAGTCCTACTCCAATAGAAAGGATAGGACGGCTCTCCCTAACGTGGGTTGTACGTTGGACTTCATGTAGCTCACATGGTTTATGTCGGTTATAGGATCTCCTAATGTGTGTGTGTGTACTCTTCGATCTGATGTGAAAACATATTTGCTTAAAAGGTTGAGTTTGAGAAAGTCATTATTCTTAAAATTTTTAAGGAATATATTCTAATGAGAATTGACATGAGATTTGATTGTTTTGATGATTTGAAATTGAGATGAAAGTGAATTGAGAACGTATTGTAATGACTCACTTGTTTTACTTTACATGCATTATTCATCTATGATTTTGATGATTTAATTCGAGCTAAGTAAGTCATCTATATCAGCATGCATAATTTTATAAATTGTGATGATATTAAGATATTATTTTATATATGCATTGCACCCCCATATGCTCGGTATTTTTCCATGGTACTGACCCACATATTCATATGTGGGCTATATTTTCTCGGAATGTAGGTACAAGGTATAGTTGTACCTTCAGATCCAGTCAGTTCGTGGTATCCAGTCAGTAGGTGATGAGTCCTTTAGATTCAAGGGCTTGGGTTAGTTATGCAGAGTTTATAGTGTTGTATTTTCTTTATTCAGTCGTATTGAGTTGGGGTAGTCAGGAGTCATGACCCGTCTTCCTACAGTCAGTACTAGTAGAGGCTTCATAGACAATCAGTAGAAGTTGATGTATTTTGTTTCAATTTTGGTTGTAAAGGCAGAATTATAATCCTGTAAAATTCCATTTTTGTATCGATCAGATTAAGAAAAGAGTTCATTTCTGCTAATTTGTATGGATTTGTATTTTTATTCAGTTGCTTATGAGTTATGCCAGTAGAAAGGTTAGCTTGAGGTCACTTGTGAACTTAAGCACCATGTGATGTCTCGGGACCCAATTTCGGGGCGTTACACCCCGCTAGTAATAGTATCAACCACAACCTTGGTATTTTTATTCAAGGCTCTATAGAATATCTCCAGCAAATTCCTCCCAAAAATTCTATGATTAGGAACATTCATTAGCTTTTTATTAACCCTCAACAATGTCTCGTATTGTGCCTCTGAATGTAACTGTCCAAAATTATAAATCTCATCCTTTAACAACAACATTCTAAAAGGCGTAAAAATCACTCCAAGAAATTTTTGCTTCTAATTCCAAGTGGTAATGGACTTACAAAGCAGTTCCCCCAACTATAGCATCGGTTTTCCTGTAGGAGAGAATAGGAACAATCTCAGTCATAAAGCTTCCTAGCTCACCCCAATACAATATACAAAGTTCAAATACCAATGAATTTCAAATGTTCATGTTTGCATCATCGATAGGAAGACCAACAAACACACCTTTTAGATTAAGAAATTGAAACATTACACTCATAATGTTAAATTTCGTCCCTTGGAGTAACTCTGGAGAAATGATAGTGGTAGTCGCGATCGGGTTTAACATACGCTAAATTTGATCATTATAAAAAATAAAGTATTTATAAGAGGGTTGTTGAACTTTATCGCTCCTAGGTCTATCTCTGTCGAGTGTTTCTCAATGATCTGTTTCCTCCTCTATAGCCCTTCTTTCAGTATTTTGGGTTGGTGCCAACCTTGCATTTTCTTTGGCTATTAACTGGGTGTGGTATGCATGGAAGTTTCCTAAATACAATGTGAAGGTTGAACATTCAATGCATCTAGGTCATCCTGAGTTCTTTTGTATCAGGCTCCATTATCATACTCTTTCATCTTTCAAGTCAGTCGAAAGGTCCATTCAAGCTCAAAATCTAATGGAATCAGGGGATTTTCTTGACTTCAAATATTAGGCATACACCAACATAAACACTAAAAACACTGAAAAAACAAAAACCAATAGCCTCAATAAACTCAATCAATCAATTCATAATCATGTTTCCTGACAATGATGCCAAAATTTGACGTTGCCCAAATTACACCTCATAAAAAATTATAACACAGTTGCTTGTCAAAAATAGAACCCAACAACATTGGGGTCGATCCATAATGAATAGGACAAAAATTTATCAGGAGATTGTTGATGTAACTGGAAAGTGCAAAAAGTAAATGAGGGGTTTGTAAGAAAAGTAGTAATAGTAATGATACTTGGACAAGCAGGGTTGTTATCAATATAAGTTGATCACTAGGATTATGTCCCCACTGACTTCTTAACTCAGTAGACTTATCGTTCTCGTCAAACCATCTCGGTGCCTTCCATGCAGAATTTAAGAAGTTGTGTATCACCTGGCCATTTCTCGACCTTGGTTTGGGTGAATTTCACTCATCTCATCTCAGTTTCAGAGTGTCGCAGTGCTAATCCTTATTCTGAATCCTAGATTAACTATCTCCTCTCAATCTCAAGTTAATTGGATGAAGATTGGTAGCTTCAAATTATTGTTGAGATTTTTTTTCCTAATCTCAACCTCTCACTCAAGTTAGTATCGAATAAAATTGGGTTCCTAATATTTGCAACCATTTAGAAAGCTATTAATATAAAAGAAATCACAATTCATGCAAGAACATCAATTTAGAATGACTTTTCTCTTCTTCTTGTTTGTTAATCCATTAAGGTTCTCATAACCCTAGTAATAGGGTTTGCTGCTCATAATTGTGAGAATACACATATAATTCATAATTTAAAGCATATAAATAATCTAACTATTAAGAGGAATGAAAATTGAAATCACGAAAATCAAACCCTAATAATAAAGAACAAAGATTTCAAGATCAAAAGTGTATCTCAAAACTCAAAACATCTCAGAACTCAAAACAATGTAATAAGTGTATAGAGTGCGTAAACTAATAATGAAACATCCAATGGGTATTCATAGATATATCAGAAAACCTAGCCTAAACAAAGTAGGAAATCAGAGTTGGCACCAACCTACGACCCTACTAACAGGCCTTAGGTAGTACCTATGAGGCATAAGTTGGTCGTATGAAATAAAGAAAACTTTAGGCTTCAAAACATCTACCTATGAGGGGTACATATGGGGTTGTAGGTACTACCTAAACCTTGTAGGTAGTCTTCGTAGGAATCAGGATAAGAAATCAACTCTCAGAACCTCAGGACTACGACCTATGGACCCGGCCTATGGCCTTGTAGGTACTACCTATAGCCCGTAGGTAAAGCTCGTAGGTAGCCTTCCTTCTACTCTTCATCACTTTTTGCTCCTTCTCTACTCCAAACTCTATTTTTATGCAAAACCAACATAAAAATACATCACATCTAACAAAAGTACCTAAGTACTTGCATAATTCCCTTATTTTAAGAATCGAAAGTTCCATGAAAGAATGGAACATCAGTTCCAGACTTGAACCAAAACTCATATCATCATTACCGAAGTTGAACACAGACTCATATTATCATTTGCTCGAATCAAACCAGTATCAATATCATTAATTTCCAGACTCAAGCTTAAACTAATATCATCTCCTAAGAACTAATCTAGAGTAAAGTGTCATGTATCTAAACCTCATCGAGCTAAATAATGTAAATCAAGTAATGCTAAAGTCCTATTGAGTTTACAAGGAATTAACAATAATTTTGGCCTAAAGTGGGCTAGATAGGCTGACTTCTAATCCCAAAATTTGTTCTAAGGAAATTTCTACCCCAAACTAGGATAAGATATCTAAATTCATTACTAGATATTTAATAAGTCACTTAAAGATCAACTTAAAGATCGATTAGTTAACTTAATTATGTTTAATTACAATTCCATAATCAGCTAAAATATCCAAAGCATACTAAATATACCTCCAAGACCTAATTCACATAATAAAATAACCATAATATCATAATCATAATATAATTAAGCCTAATCTAAGAGGAAGGTAAGCCTAGCATACCTGAACGCCGAAGAAATCCTATAGAAGTTTGCTAAATCATCAGTTTTTCCTTTTGAGAAACTTTCGAATGATTCCACAATATCAAAAAGGTAATCTACTCATAAATACAAGAACAACAGTATACATAATGCATTTTTTATTCTTCAGGTCCAAAGTTGAGTCAAAATACCATGTGGGAACTGCATGCTGAATCACTCTATTAAAATCATTAGTATTTCCCTCTATGCTCAAGGATCCTATGCTTAAAATGGGTAAATTCTGAGTCTAAATGATACCTCAATCTACTCAAAAAAATCTAGGTATTTTAGGAATAAATTAAAGAGTTAACCAATAATTTAATGGAAACATACCAAGATATCGATGAGGAAATAAGTAATCCGAGCTCACAAATACCCCAAATCTCCCAATGAATACTCTCCTAATTTTACATACCCTTTAGGGCTCCAAGCTCTTGAAACTTGTGGAAAATAGGGTGAAAATCGATCAAAAGAGTCATTTGATGGAATTCAAGGTGCCGCTTAAGTGGTGTCGCTTAAGCAGTCACCACTAAAGCAGATAAGTATCACTTAAGCAGTACCCTCTTAGGTTTGACCCTTCCGCTAAAGTGGACAATCATCCACTTAAATGTCCTCCACTTTGTCTAACTAGGCTCTGCTTTAGTGACCCGACTGGCAAGCCCTTGTTGCTTAAGCGACCTGTTAGCCATTTAAGAAGTCTTATCTAAAGCGACCAAAATATTGTTTTAGCGGATACACCAGCTGGGTGTTACACCAGCTGAAACTTGGAAATTCCATGTTTAGACCGACCCCTCAGAATTTATCTGAAATCCCGTATACGCAACAAACTATGCTAATCTATCAAATACAATATTTTGGACTCCATAACACCATCAAATTTCCTTTCAAAGTTGTTTTAATGAAATATGGGCCCCACGCCTAAGGGTCATTATTATCAAATATTTACCAAAGCTCAAAATGAGTCTAGACTCCGTGTCACCTATTCTTTGCATTGTAGGGGACCAGATCCTTATGGAGAAAATTGTATCTTTGGCTAGGTTTTTTGAAATTTATCCAAGACTAAAGGACATAACATAACAAGTTAGTTGTGATGACAAGTTAAAAAGTATGATTAGGTGAGATTGCAAGTAGTGTATTTATTGTATCTTGTTTTGATGATGAGAAGATGACTACCAGGGACCAGGTCCTTGATGTTCAAGGTAACAATACAATTGGCATGCATCTGCATGGTTTTTTTCCTCTTGTGTAACAAACTACACAGGTGCTGCTTGTACTATTTAGAACACCTAGTCTAATTGCATTTGAACCCTAATAATTACTCAACTATAAAAGAAAAAGAATGTTTCTCTATTAAGCGGTTTTTGTAAATTCAGAAGAGTCAAAAGGGAAAAAAGCAAAAACACAATTTTACCTCAACTTCTTAGTCTTTGTATATTGATAGCGAAAACATTCTTAAGTTATTTATTGGTTTATATTGAATTACTCATACTATAAAAGTAATGCTTTATTTTTTCTTTGATAGTGCTTAGGTAGAGTTTCCTAATCTTAATAATAATTAGAGTTAATCAGTATTGAAGAGTCTTTCCAGAGTTGTCAAGTTCATCTTGTAGTAGAGATATTAACAACAAGAAGAACCTAGAGTTAGGTTTAAGTCAAGTTTGTAATCAAGAGGTTGATTATAGTAGATTTTAGAGAGCTTGTGAGGGCAAGCGATGGTTTTTCCTCCTGGAGTAAAGGGGTTTCCACATTAAATCAGTGTGTTCTTTTATTTTTAGTAAATTTTTACCTTCCTTAGTACTTTACTGATTCATTGCCTATGACTGATTTTAAGGGACCTGGTCCCTCACTGAGTGGTGCAACCTCCAAGATTTCAATAATTAGTATCAGAGTGAGTTCACTCTAAATAGTTCACACCTAGAGTGTTTTGGTTATCATTTCTCTTCACTTGATCAGGAAAAGGGACAAAAGGTTCCCTTTTACAAGAAAGTGACAACAGTTGGTAGAGCTATTCCAAAATCCTGGGAAAGTAAAGCAAATCCCATCACTGAGAATGAAGTGGAGAGGAAGAAAGCAAAAGAGGAGAGATCATTTACATTGAAGGCTTTAGTCTATAACTTAAGTGAGGAATACAATTATATTATTCTTCTGGCAATAACAATTGTTAGAGCAATGAAGAAAAATAGTTAGCTTAGAAAATGGGATGGCAAATTTGATGTTTTTCACAAAGGTGGTAGTTCTAAAGATTTCATTAGGACTTTCCCAATGTAAAAAAAGAATCAAAATCCTAAAAAGTCAAGAAGAAAGGATATAGCTAGCTGTATAGTAAAAAAGGTGTTGACTATATGGGAAAACTCCTCCTATAAATCTGAGAAAGATAAAGAGTATGGAAATGGTTTAATGCTGAAAAGGATGATAAGGAAATCACCTCTGGTTCCTTGTTTTCCCTATGGAAACTACTTAATATAAATAAGAAAATAAGGTAGCAAAAGGGGATTGCAGCAAAAACTAGTTTATGGACTGTGGTTGTTCAAGACACATGACGAGAAGGATTGATTGTTTTCTTTCCTCCAAGACACTTCAATAGGGTGGTGTATCTTTTTAAAATGGTAAAAAGAAGTTATAATAAAGGTGTTAGAAGGATTGAAAAATCACCTCATCATCCAATTATAGATGTGTATTATGTAAATAGCCTTAAGTACAGTTTTTTAAGTGTATCTCCAATTTGTGACAAAGGAAATCAGGTAAAATTCTCTTCTGATGGATATACTGTATCAAGCATGAAATCTAGAAGAATTATTCTTAAATCCAAAAGGATCAAAAACATGTATGTATCTGATTTGAGTATATGGTTGATAGGGAATTAACTTGTTTAAGTGTTCAAAATGAAGATGCTAATGTCTGGTACAAAAGACTAGGACATATAAGTTCCTCTTTGTTAAACAAGTTAATTTCCATGGACCTAGTATGTTGATTTCCAAAGATCAGATTTCCAGATTACAAAGTTTGTGATTCTTGTGTTAAAGGTAAACAGACCAGATCCCCCTTCAAATTGAAGAAGCAAGTGAGTACTTCCAGACTCCTTGAAATGTTGTGCATGGATTTATTTGGACCTATTAAAATCCAAAGTAGATGAGGGAATAAATATGTACTTTTTATTGTAGATGACTACTCCAGGTTTACCTGGACAATGTTTATAAGAACAAGGATAAAATATATAAGGTTCTAGTAGCTTTTGCCAAGAAAATTCAAATGAAGCTAAATTGCAAAATTGTTAAATTCAGATCTGATCATGGAACTGAATTTGAGAATTCTCAAGTTGCTAAATTTTTTGCTGAGCATGGAATAAGTCATAAGTTTTTTTTCTCCTAGAACTCCATAGCAAAATAGAGTTGTTGAAAGGAAGAATAGAACACTCATAGAGATTGCTAGGACTATGTTGATTGATAGTGGTCTTCCAAAGAGTTTATGGGTTGAATCTATAAATATTGCCTTTTATGTGACTAATAGGTGCTTGATTCGGTCACTTTGAATAAGACTCCATCTGAGCTGGTATTTAATAGGAAACCTAAGTTAGACTGCTTCAGATCATTGGGGTGCAAATACTTTGTGCTGAACAATGATAAGAAAGAATTGGGAAAATTTGACTCCAAAAGTGATGATGTAGTGTTTGTAGGCTACTTCTCAAAAATCAAGTCTTACACTATTTTTAATAAAAGAACTCTGTGTGTTGAAGAAAGTATTCATGTGATCTTTGATGAGTCAGTAAATAAAATGAACTCAAGCGATGGTGAAGATTCAAATGTTGAAGAACCCATTCCTATTCAAAGGGATGATATTGTTAAAGATGATGATCAATGGATAAATGATTTAAATGAGAATGATGAAACCGATGGTGATCCTAGATCTCAGTCATAGATCCCAACACTAGTGAAAGAACAACTAGAGAAAACTAGTCAAAATTCATAGGAACCTGGTCCCAGTGGAATCAATCTCATAAGGCAAAACTGGAGGTAGAAATCCTCTTATCCCCTTGAGAATCTAAGTACACCTTTAAAACATAATTCCAAAGAAGAGATCAAACCAAAAATATTATGATATTTTCAGACTTTTATCCAAAATTGAGCCTAAGAATGTGAAAAAATCGTTAAAAGATGTTGATTGGATCAATGCAATGCAGGAAGAACTTCAACCATTTGAAAGAAGCAAAGTATGGCATCTGGTCCCCAGGACTATTGACAGAACAATTATTGGGACCAAATGGGTGTACAAAAATAAGCAAGATAAGAGTGAAAATATTAATGGAAACAAAGAAGGCTAGTTGTTCAAGGGTCTAACCAGGAAGAAGGGATTGACTATGATGAGAATTTTGCCCCTGTAACAAGAATAGAATCAAATAAAATTCTTGTTGCATTCACTACATATATGGAATTCAAACTATTTAAAATGGATATCAAAATTGACTTTTTAAATGGAAACTTGGAGAAAGAAGTCTAGGTCAAACAACCACCAGGTTTCGAAGATATAGATTTTCCTCGTCATGTTCTTAAATTGGACAAAGCTCATTATGGTTTGAAGCAAGCACCAAGGTCCTGGTATGAGAGATTCTCAAAGGTTCTCCTAGAAAATAGCTTCAAAGAGGGAAAATAGATAATGCTATATTCTTAAATACCAGAGGTAGCAGCTTACTGATTATTTAGATATATATTAATGACATAATCTTTGGAGATACTTCTGAAACCCTATGTAAAAAGTTTGCAATACTAATGAGGAGTGAATTTGAAATGAGTATGATGGCTGAGTTGAGCTTCTTCCTAGGGCTGCAGATTAAACAAACTTTTTAGGGGACAATGATTTGTCAAGTGAAGTACATTAAGGATCTACTGAAGAAATATAACATGGGAGATGTCAAGTCAGTAGATGCTTCTATTAGAACCAGCTCAAAAATGGATAATGATGAATTAGGTCCTTCAGTAAATGAGACAATGTATAGAGGGATTATTGGATCCTTACTGTACCTCACTACAAATAAGACAGATGTTATATTCAATATAGAAATATGAGCTAGATTTCAAACCTTCCCAAAAGAGTCTTATTTGGAAGTTACAAAAAGAATTCCTAGGTATCTGAAGGGAACAAGGGGCCTGATCTAATGTTCTCCCTCAGGAGACAGTTTTGACTTGGTGGGATATGTTGATGCTGACTATGCTAGATATTTGGTAGATAGAAAAAGTAATTCAAGAATGGCATATTTTCTTGGCTCATCCTTAACTTCATGCGGATCTAGGAAGCAAAACTCATTTTCTCTGTCTATTGCTGAAGCTAAAAATATGGATGCAACTTCTTGTTGTGCTCAATTGGTATGGATCAATCATCAATGAATGATTTTGGTATTGTCACAGACACTATCCCTATGATATATGACAATAAAAATGCTCTAAACATGGCAAAGAATCCAGTGCAACACAAGAGGACTAAGCATATTGATGTAAGACATCACTTCCTGAGAGACAATGTTGAGAAAGGGGCTATTTGTATTAAATTTTTCAAGATTGAGGACCAGATAGAAGATATCTTTACTAAGGCACTTTACAAGCAACAATTTGTGAAGAACAGGTTGAAGCTAAGTCTGATCAAAATGACCCGGCCTACTATATAAATCAGTGTTTCTCCATAAAAATTAGCTATGATTAGGAGATAGGTATCCTTAGTAAAGTATGTATTTATTAGTCTAGCGTAGTACCATACGTTAACAAGTATACATCCATGGGAACAACTTTGGAATAAAATAGATAAGGTATGCACAAAATTGAGAATTCACTCAAAGAAAGAGAGAGACATGGTCCAATCGCTCAAGTTAGTATCATAAATATGCATATTTTTCTTAAAAGCTGTATTTTTTCCCTTCTTATCAGAAAATTTACGTTATCCAAAAATAGAAAGATAAGTCAATTTAAAATCAAACAAATCCTTCTCAAAAAGCTTATCTTATTATTAGCTCCATGGACCCTGCTCAACTCAACTATCCTAACCATCCAACGACAAAACCTTTCTTCACCTACCTTTCTGGTGAAACTTCATCCCTGAAAACAATGATCCCTTTGACAGTGTAATGACCAGTGATGCATGGGTTGCTGAAAATTTTATTTTGCTATCACATAACACTAGAGATGGATGTGTTGACGTGGCATATTCAAGGGGAGGTGCCATGGTGTATGCTTTTTGCAGATGATATAGTTCTGATTGATGAAACTCGAGGGGGTGTGAATGACAAATTAGAGGTGTCGAGACAAACTCTTGAGTCTAAAGGGTTCAGGTTGAGCAGAAGCAAGACAGAGTATTTGGAATGCAAGTTTAATGGTGTGAGGCTGGAGGATGAGGTGGTAGTGAAGCTGGAATCACAGGAGGTATGTAAGAGGGATAGTTTCAAGTATCTCGGGTCCGTGATCCAGGGTAACGGTGATATTGACAAGGATGTCTCGCACCGTATTGGGGTGGGATGGATGAAGTGGAAGCTTGCGTCGAGGGTGTTGTGTGATAAGAAGGTGCCTCTAAAGCTTAAAGGCAAATTCTACAGGATGGTAGTCCGTCCGGCCATGTTGTATGGAGCGGAGTGTTGGCCAGTTAAGAATTCCCACATCCAAAAAATAAAGGTGGCAGAAATGCGGATGTTGCGCTGGATGTGTGGGCTGACTAGAGGGGATAGAGTTCGGAATGAGACTATCAGGGAGAAGGTTGGTGTGACTCCAATGGAGTGCAAGATGCGGGAAGTCCGATTGAAATGGTTCGGACACGTGAAGAGGAGGGGCATGGATGCCCCGGTTCGTAGGTGTGAGAGGCTAGCGTTGGATGGTTTTAGGCGGGGTAGGGGTAGGCCGAAGAAGTACTGGGGTGAGGTGATTAGGCGGGACATAGAGCAGTTACAGCTCACCAAGGACATGACCCTAGATAGGAAGGTCTGGAGGACGCGAATTAGGGCAGAAGACTAGGGCCAGTTTGGGTCGCTAGTGTAGGGAATTACTTGGTGGGGGTAGTATCCTTGTTATGATTCTGTGTTCCTTGTTTTAGTACGAATCTGGGTGCTTTCCTCTATTTTCTTTTACTTATGGGTGCCGTATTTATGTTATGTAATCTTGTAATCTTGTTCTATGCTTTACTATGTATTTGTGTGGTATCTTGTGTCTTGAGCCAGGGGTCTATCAGAAATAGCCTTTCTACTTCTTTAGAGGTAGAGGTATGGACTGCGTACATCTTACCCCCCCCCCCCCCAGACCCCACCAGGTGGGAATACACTGGGTTTGTTGTTGTTGTATCACATAACACAAGAGAAAGTTTGGATGGTACCAAGAAACAAAATGGAAGACTGAAAACAAAGGTCTCTGAAGTAAAATCTTGAAATTCTACTAAAAATACCAGAATTTTAAGGGACTTGATCCCAAGAAGAAGTGAATATAGATATCAAGATGCTAATCAAAGGAAAATCTAAGGGTCTTTGCAGAACTTAGGAGTGAGAAGAATGATGAACTCAAGAAGAAGGTTACCAATGAGGTTCCGATCTTGAATAAAGATATTAGGACGTTAATCAAAGAGTTGTTACACTATCAGATAGCCTTACTTCTCCAAACCTTCTCCCCAAATTCTCCACCTTTTTAATTCCTCCAACCTTTATGGCTTTTTTTATGGAATAGGAAATGTAAACATTACACTGCAATGATACCTCAACTGTGAAATATGAATGATTTCTTATTTTTGGGCTCTTTATTTGGCTCTAATTTATTTCTAAAGTTGTTTTTCATGTTAATGTTTCCCCAGTGGCCATGAGTTAACTAACCTGTACTCACTATTACTTTTGGTTTACTACTTTCACTTTTCAATGATGCCAAAAGGGGAAATACTAATTTCATGTTGTAGGGGCCTGTTTCGAGTGGTGTAAATGAAAATAGATATGTATGTCATGTTGATAGGGAGAAGGGTGTGATAGGCTACAAAAAAGGTATGAAGTCATATTAGCAGGGGGAAGGCTGATTAGGGTGTGATGAGCTATAGAAAAAAGTATAAAGGTATATTGACAAGGGGAAGGATGATTGGTAATCTTTGTTATAAACTAACAACAAGGGACTAGGTTTCTATGTTGTATGATGGTGGAAGCATGGTGATTAAATGACAGGGGTAACATTTATCTTTAGTAGTGGTAATCTTACTGATTAAATGTGATGAATTTGTTGATGCTCAAAACTCTATGGTTGGTTTGTCATCATCAAAAGGGAGAAAATTGTTGTATCTTGTTTTGATGATGAGCAAATGACTACAAGGGACCAGGTCCCTTGATTTTCTAGGCAACAGTATAACTAGCATGTGTATGTACAGTTTTTTCCTCTTGTGTAACAAATTGCGCAGGTGTTGCTTATACTATTTAGGACACCTGATCCAATTGCATTTTAGCTCTAATAATCATTTAATTAAAAAAGAAAAAGAATATTTTTCTGTCAACTGGTTTTTGCAAATTCAGAAGAGTGAAAAGAGAACAAGGCAAAAACTCAATTTTTGCTCAAATTCTTAGTCTTTGTATGCTGATAGTGAAAACGTTCTTGAGTTGGATATTGGTTTGTAACTGAATTACTCTTACTGTAAGAGTAATGCTTTATTTTTTCTTTAAGAGTGCTTAGGTAGAGTTGCCTAAGCTTGATACTAATTAACATTAATCAATGTTGAGGAATCTTGGTAGAGTTGTCAACTTCAGCTTGTAGTAGAATTATTACAAGAAGGAGGAACCTAGAGTTAGGTTCAAGTCAAGTCTGTAATCAAGAGGTTGATTATAGTGGATTTTGGAGAGCTTGTGAGGGGAAGCCGTGGTTTTTCCTCATAGAATAAGAGGGTTTCCACTTTAAATCAGTGTGTTCCTTTATTTTCAGCGAAGTTTTACCTTCCTTAGTACTTTACTAATTCATTACCCGTCACTGACTAGTCTATGTCATATCAAGAAAAAGAAACAAGATGAGTTTCAGAAGGGAAGATTAGAAGCTGACAAAGTATTGAAGGAGATTATAAAGCATATGCACATCAGAGGTTAGATCAGGCAATGTGGCAGATTGCACTCCAACAGGCCAATTTATATCCTTAGTGTCACTACTTTTAATTTGTAGAAGTTCCATTGTATAACAAGTATGTATTGTTTTACATTTCCTTTTATTGCAGCAAATTAGTAGTAGCATAAAGATGAGAGAGCAGTTAGTCCAATACTGCTCCATTTAATGACTGTTAAATTTTTTGGTTATGAATCCAAGATCTAATGTTAACCAAAAAGAGTTGATACTAGACAAGAAGAGTAAACTACCATGATTAACTTCATGTTTAAATTCCCCAATAATATTATACTAAAGGCAATTTCTATGAATCCAAAGTTAAACTAATGACTAAACATTTGAGTAGGTTAATCATAAAATAATCTAACTTTTTTTATAAAGCAAAAATATTGGAAAGGAAAATCGAAATTTGAAATCAGAGAATAAATTGATCAAACAACAAATGTGTATTAACGAAAGGTCACAGAGACTAAAGAAATTATAAAAATAATAAAAAATGAAGTACAAACAATAGGGGATCCCAAAGCTCAGACAATGTAGTAAAGCATAGGAAACTTATTTCTCTTCAAGTGGATCTGTATCCCCTAAGCTCAGACAGTGTAATAAAGTATAGGAAACTTATTTCTCTTCAAATGGATCTGCCCCATCAAGAACGGGAAGACTTTACAAAAGGGTAAGCATCAAGTTGTCCTTTTCCATATCCTCTAAAATAGGGATGACAAAAATTTTGGCACAATTATCTCTAAGTACCTTTCGCATTCTGCCAAATGATGAACGCCTCAAAAATGGAAAGAGTAATGACACCCCATCCCTGATATACTACGAAGAAATTAAGAAAAGTATATGAGTTTTAAGAAAGTTAGTACCATTAATTATTACTTTAAACTAGAACATTTTACTTTGATAAATCTTATAAAGGAGAACGTAAAAGTAGAAGAGCAGCAAAAAAGCATTTCTGATAAGTGAACTTCAAAAGCACAAATGAACAAAAAGTTTTGCCGACTGATTCAAGATGCAAAGATTGAAAAAGCCTAAAATAAATAAAGAATATAAGATAATAAAAAATGCTCTCATAATAAAATTCTACAAACAATATGACTGTACAAAAAAAATCCGATGCATTTCATTGATTACTAAATGAAATTACATCCAATAGCCCGAAAAGAATAACATAATCAAAGAATGTGCATCTTATTTCCAGAGAAAGAAGGCCTTACAAGGATAAAGGGCATAATGATACACTTTAAGCCCTAAGAAATTCATAACTGGGAGAAATTTATGATGCATTGTGATTGTGTAAGTTCATCAGTACCAAAAAGTTGACAAGATGAAAGTCATAAAGGATGTGGTCCTAGATTCAAGGACTACTGAGGAAGTAAAGGGAGTTTTGTAAAGACACCATCATGCCCATCCTCAGCTTCACTCCCAACTTCTTTTCCCTTTTTGAAAAAATCCTTAGTAGTTTATGAGAAAAATAAAATTAAAGATAGAGACAAGGACAAGGTAGAAGTTGAGGAAAAAGCATACCATGAACCTAAAAGATAGCCATGGTAGAAGAGGAAGTTGATAGCATAAGAACATTACCTTATTTGTTCTGGAAACAATAGTGGAACAACTTTTGTGAACGAGAATAAAGGTACCAGCACAAAGTATTTATAGGCAAAAGATGTGCTTGTAAGGGTGCATATTAAAAGGGATAGATAATAGAAGAAACTTACAAGTAAAAGAAAAATATGGGATGAAAATATTCCTCGGGATTTTCAACCATCATTATGATGCTTCAAAAGACGGGAATGAATGACTTATGTATGAAGCACTAATTAAAAGACATTATTTGTTTGCTTCTGAAGAAAGATATAACTTTCTGAATATTAAATAACTGAAGAAGATATAAAAATAATAATAAAGAAAGAATATTTAAATAAAGAAGGAACAGATCAAAAAATAATATTTGATAGTCATATATTTGATGAAATAAAAGGAAAAAAATTAGATTTAAGTGTAGAAAAAATATTTAAAATACCAACAATAAAAAATATATTTAGTAGAAAAAATAAAGAATACTACGTAGTAAGTCAAAAAGAATATATAATAGATTGTAGATATGTAAAAGGAAGAGCTAGTATACCACTAGTAACAAAAAGAATAATTAATAAATAAATAAACGATATAAAAAGCAAAGATCCAATAAAATATGTATACCTTGGAGGACCAGAGATATTGATAAAAGCATGTTTTAGAGAAGGAATAGATACACCAATAGAATTATACCTAGCAGATGATAGAATTATAAAACCTATAGAAAAAAGTATAATAACTGTCATAAAAGGAAATTTAATATACCAAAAATTTAAATTTATAATAGTGCAAATTATTCAGTAGCAATAACAGATAAAAATATAGATAAATCATTAGTATTATATTAAAAAATATCAGGAATAGAACTAATCCCAGGAAGTAAAATATTTACAGAAAGATGTAAAAGTCTATATGTATTAACAACAAAACATAAAATAACGGAAAAAAATAAAATTAATAAAATACAAATAGAAAGTCCTTTCGAACAATTTGTAAAAACAATTGATAATAATGATTATAGTTATAGAGACATAGATATAGAAGAAAATTTAGAAATAATAAATGATAGAATAAGTACAACAAAAAGAATAGCTTATGAAAAAACAGAATCATCAAGTTCATCAAAAAGAACAAGTTATGAAACAAGTTCGATAACTAATTTAAACCAATATTACATAATAGGAACAATAAATGAAAAAGAATATTTAATACTCTTAAATACAGGATAAGAAGAAAATTATATAGCAAGATATCTAATAAAAAATGAGAAAATAAAATCTGACAATAATATATGCTCAGATCTACCAAGAAGCTTAATAAACACTAAAATATAGCAGAAAAAAATAACAATAGGAGTTAGAAAAATAAAAATAGAATTTGAAATAAAGAAAGAAATGTAAAAAGCAGACATAATATTAGGAATAAAATGGCTAGAACAAGTAAAACCATACAATATAGAACATACACAATTATCCATAACATACAACAGAGAGAAATTATTCTTAAGAAGAGCTTTAACATGATATGAAAATATATGTATTAATGAAGATAGTAGTAGAAGGGTATTACAATAGATATTGTACGCCTATGATAGATACAGGAGCAGAAGCTAATTTATATAGCTATAATTGTTTACCAAAAAGTAAATGGGATAAATTAAAGACGCTAATAATAGGTAAAGGATTTAATAACGAAGGAATCTTAATTACTTATAATGCTAAGAATATAAAAACACAAGTATGGGATAAAATATTAACAATAGAAGAAATATATAATTATGAGCTAACATCAAAAGATATTCTTTTAGGAATGCCGTTTTTAGATAAATTATACCCACATATAATAATTAGAACGGATTGGTGATTTACAACACCATGTAACCAGAAAGTAAGAGCAAAAAGAGTTACTAGTAAAATATGAAAGAAAACTGATTGGATAAAAGGGAGTGAAAAAATTACACAAAAATTAAAAAATATAAAAAATACTGAAGATACAATAGAACTAGTCGTATTTTCAATAAATAAAAAGGAAATAACTGTATTTTCAATAAATAAGATAAAAATAATTAAGTAAAAAATTAGAACAATTATATAGTGAAGATTCATTAAAAGGATGGGAAAAACATAAAACTACTATAAAAATTGAATTGATAGATAAAAATAACATAATAACTCAAAAACCATTAACATAAAGTTTTGATGATTTAAAAGAATTTAAAATGCACATAGAAGAATTATTAGAAAAATAATATATAGAAAAAAGTAATAGTAAACATAATAGCCCAGCATTTATAATAAATAAACATTGTGACCAAAAAAACAGATAAAAGTAGGATGGTTATTGATTATAGAAATTTAAATGCAAAAACTATGACATATAATTACCCAATACCAAATAAGTTATTAAAAATAAGACAAATACAAGGATATAATTACTTTAGTAAATTTGATTGTAAATCAGGATTTTACCATTTAAAGTTAGAAGAAGAATCTAAAGAATTAACCGCATTTACGGCACCACAAGGATTTTATGATTGGAATGTACCACCATTTGGATATAAAAATGCACCAGGTAGATATCAATATTTTATGGATAGTTATTTTAAATAATTACCTAATTGTATAGTATACATAGATGATATACTATTATATACAAAAACAAAAGAAGAACATTTAAAGTTATTAGAACAATTTACAGAGATACTAGAAAATTTGGGAATAAGTTTAAGTGAAAAGAAAACTAAAATTATGAAAAATCAAATAGAATTTTTAGGAATACAAATAGATAAAAGTGGAGTAAAAATACAACAACATATAGTACGAAAAATAATAAATTCAAAAGAAGAATTAGATACAAAAAAAAATTACAATCATTTTTAGGATTAGTAAACCAAGTAAGAGAATATATACCAAAATTAGCAGAAAACCTAAAGCCTTTACTTAAAAAATTAAAAAAGGATGTAGAATATAATTACAATGAAGAAGATAAAAAATAAGTTCAGAAAATAAAAATACTTTGTAAAGAATTACCAAAATTACAATTTCCAGACGAAAATACAAAATTTATATATATAGTAGAAGCAGATGCTAGTGAATGTAGTTATAGAGGAGTACTTAAATATAGATATGAAGAAGAAAAATTAGAACACCATTGTAGATACTACTCAGGTACGTTTAATGAAACAGAAATAAAATGAGAAATAAATAGAAAAGAATTATGCTCATTATATAAATATTATTAGCATTTGAGCCATATATTGTATATAACAAGTTTATTGTACGAACAGATAATACGCAGGTACGTTGGTGGCTAACAAAGAAAATACAAAATTCAGTTACAACAAAAGAGATTCGGAGACTAGTATTGAATATATTAAATTTTACATTTACAATTGAAGAGATTAGTACTAACAAATATGTTATTGCAGATTACATATCAAGACAAAGCTACATAGACTGATATAATAGAAGATGATACTTTAGAAAAGATATTCAAAACCCTAACTATGCTTTCAATGAAAGTGGACAGTATGGGTAATGAAATAGAAAAGCTAAAGACTAATGAAGTTAAACTGAAGTCTGAAGCTACAAATCAGCTAACTCAGCAGTGTGCAGAGCTATGTCGATCGAAAGATATTAAAATTCCAGAGCTATGTCGATCGGAAGATATTAAAATTCCAGAGCTAGAAGGAGACGTTGGAATACTCTGTGAAACTCATAACGTTTATCAATCTACTTCTACAGGTACAAGCAAAGGAGTTAGGAAAAACACAAATATGAACCTAAACAAGTTATTTGATAAGCCATATATTCCAAATACACCAAAAGATCTCATGTTCATACCTCCACAAATTACCACATACCGAGACAGTTTAAATTAAGATAAAATATTCTTTTAAAAATGTTAAATAAATCATATATTTCTGGTATATTGGATATTTCATTTCCGTCTTGGGTATATATGGTACTAAGTAGTCCATATTCGTAACAGGTTTTAACTAGATTTGAATTTGGTTTTGGGTAAAGCAAATTAGCTTATTGTATCCGGTTAGCTTCCGGGTTATGTAATTTGTATGTGGTTCTTGGATGTTTATAGCTCTGAGGTTAGTATTTAAAAAAGTTTGTATTTTTTAAATATTTTCTATGTATGTTCGGACTGTATAGTTGTAGATCTTTTTATCTTGGTTTAAACTGTCTCGGTATGTGGTAATTTATGGAGGTATGAATATGGGATCTTTTGGTGTGTTTGAAATATATGGCTTATCAAATAGCTTGTTTAGGTTCATATTTGTGTTTTTCCTAACTCCTTTGTTTGTACCTGCAGAAGTAGATTGATAAACGTTATAGGTTTTACGAGGTATCCCAATGTCTCCTTCTAGCTCTGGAATTTTAATGTTTTCCGATCGACATAGCTCTGGAATTTTAATATCTTCCGATCGACATAGCTCTGCACACTGCCGAGTTAGCTGATTTGTAGCTTCAGACTTTAGTTTAACTTCTTAGTCTTTAGCTTTTCTATTTCATTACCCATACTGTCCACTTTCATTGAAAGCGTAGTTAGGGTTTTGAATATCTTTTCTAAAGTATCATCTTCTATTATATCAGTCTATGTAGCTTTGTCTTGATATGTAATCTGCAATAACATTTTTGTTAGTACTAATCTCTTCAATTGTAAATGTGAAATTTAATATATTCAATACTAGTCTCCGAAATTCTTTTGTTGTAACTGAATTTTGTATTTTCTTTGTTAGCCACCAACGTACCTGTGTATTATCTGTTCGTACAATAAACTTGTTATACACAATATATGGCTCAAATCCTAATAAACATTTATAAAATGAGCATAATTATTTTCTATTTATTTTCCATTTTATTTCTGTTTCATTAAACGTACCTGAGTAGTGTCTACAATGGTGTTCTAATTTTTATTCTTCATATCTATATTTAAGTACTCCTCTATAACTACATTCACTAGTATCTGTTTCTACTATATATATAAATTTTCTATTTTCGTCTGGAAATTGTAATTTTGGTAATTCTTTACAAAGTATTTTTATTTTCTGAACTTGTTTTTTATCTTCTTCATTGTAATTATATTCTACATCCTTTTTTAATTTTTTATGTAAAGGATTTAGGTTTTCTGCTAATTTTGGTATATATTCTCTTAGTTGGTTTACTAATCCTAAAAATGATTGTAATTTCTTTTTTGTATCTAATTCTTATTTTGAATTTATTATTTTTTGTACTATATGTTGATGTATTTTTACTCCACTTTTATCTTTGTATTCCTAAAAATTCTATTTGATTTTTCATAATTTCAGTTTTCTTCTCACTTAAACTTATTCTCAAATTTTCTATTATATCTGTAAATTATTCTAATAACTTTGAATGTTCTTCTTTTGTTTTTGTATATAATAGTTTATCATCTATGTATACTATACAATTAGGTAATTGTTTAAAATAACTATCCATAAAATGTTGATATCTACCTGGTGCATTTTTATATCCAAATGGTAGTACATTTCATTCATAAAATCCTTGTGGTACCGTAAATGCAGTTAATTCCTTAGATTCTTCTTCTAACTTTAAATGATAAAATCCCAATTTACAATCAAATTTACTAAAGTAATTATATCCTTGTATTTGTCTTATTTTTAATATCTTATTTGGTATTGGGTAATTATATGTCATAGTTTTTGCATTTAAATTTCTATAATTAATAACCATCCTACTTTTTTCTCTTTTTTGTTCACTGTGTTTATTTACTATAAATGCTGGGCTATTATGTTTACTATTACTTTTTTGTATATATTATTTTTCTAATAATTCTTCTATGTGCATTTTAAATTCTTTTAAATCATCAAAATTATATGTTAATGGTTTTTGATTTATTTTGCTATTTTTATCTATCAATTCAATTTTTATAGTAGTTTTATGTTTTTCCCATCCTTTTAATGGATCTTCACTATATAATTGTTCTAATTTTTTCTTATTTATTTCTATCTTATTTATTGAAAATATAGTTATTTCCTTTTTATTTATTGAAAATACTACTAGTTCTATTGTATCTTCAGTAATTTTTTATATTTTCTAATTTTTTTGTGATTTTTTCACTCTCTTCTATCCAATTAGTTTTCTTTCTTATTTTATTAGTAACTCTTTTTGCTCTTACTTTCTGGTTACATGGTGTTGTAAATCACCAATCCGTTCTAGTTATTATATGTGGGTATAATTTATCTAAAAACGGCATTCCTAAAAGAATATCTTTTGATGTTAGCTCATAATTATAGATTTCTTCTATTGTTAATATTTTATCCCATACTTGTGTTTTTACATTCTTAGCTTTATAAGTAATTAAGCTTCCTTCGTAATTAAATCCTTTAACTATTATTGGTGTCTTTAATTTATCCCATTTACTTTTTGGTAAACAATTATATCTACATAAATTAGCTTCTGCTCCTGTATCTATCATAGGCGTATAATATCTACTGTAATACCATTCTACTACTATCTTCATTAATACATATATTTTCATATCATGTTAAAGCTCTTCTTAAGAATAATTTCTCTTTGTTATATGTTATGGATAATTGTGTATGTTCTCTATTGTATGGTTTTACGTGTTCTAGCCATTTTATTCCTAATATTATGTCTGCTTTTTGCATTTCTTCCTTTATTTCAAATTTTATTTTTATTTTTCTAACTTCTATTGTTATTTCTTTTTCTGTTATATTTTTGGTGTTTATTAAGCTTCTTGGTAGATCTGGGCATATATTATTATCATATTTTATTTCCTCATTTTTTATTAGATATTTTGCTATATAATTTTCTTCTTGTTCTGTATTTAAGAGTATTAAATATTCTTTTTCATTTATTATTCCTGTTATGTAATATTGGTTTAAATTAGTTGTTGAACTTGTTTTGTAACTTGTTCTTTTTGATGAACTTGATGATTCTGGTTTTTCATAAGCTATTCTTTTTGTTGTACTTATTCTATCATTTATTATTTCTAAATTTTCTTCTATGTCTATGTCTCTATAACTATAATCATTATTATCAATTGTTTTTACAAATTGTTCGAAAGGACTTTCTATTTGTATTTTGTTAATTTTATTTTTTCACGTTATTTTATGTTTTGTTATTAATACATATAGATTTTTACATCTTGCTGTAAATATTTTACTTCCTGGGGTTAGTTCTATTCCTGATATTTTCCAATATAATACTAATGATTTATTTATATTTTTATCTATTATTGCTACTGAATAATTTGCACTTATTATAAATTTAAATTTTTGGTATATTAAATTTCCTTTTATGACAGTTATTATACTTTTTTCTATAGGTTTTATAATTCTATCATCTACTAGGTATAATTCTATTGGTGTATCTATTCCTTCTCTAAAACATGCTTTTATCAATATCTCTGTTCCTCCAAGGTGTACATATTTTATTGGATCTCTACTTTTTATATCGTTTATTTATTAATTAATTATTCTTTTTATTACTAGTGGTATACTAGCCCTTTCTTTTACATATCTACAATATATTACATGTTCTTTTTTACTTACTACGTAGTATTCTTCTTTTCTTCTACTAAATATGTTTTTTATTGTTGGTATTTTAAATATTTTTTCTACACTTAAAAGCTAATTCTTTTCCTTTTATTTCATCAAAAATATATGACTATCAAATATTATTTTTTGATATGTTCCTTCTTTATTTAAATATTCTTCCTTTGTTATTATTTTTATATCTTCTTTAGTTATTTGGTTTATTCTTATATCTTCTTCAGTCATTTAATTCATCTAATTCACTATCTATTTCATTCTCTGAAATTTCATATATACTATCTTCACTTTCTAATTCGTAATCTATATAATCTATCTGCATATATTCTGTATTTTCTTTTTTTATTTTTGATATTTATTTATTTTTTGGGTTTTCAGGTAATTTACAATCTCTAGCTAAATGTCCTAATTTTTCGCAATTATAACAAGTACATTCTTTTATAGATTTCTTTTTCCTATATGGTCGTTTATGTTTATAATTTTTTACATAATATCTTTTTCTTGGTTTCTTATATTTATATTTTGATCTTTTGTATTTCTTATATTTCTTATGTCTTTTTCTTTTCTTATAATATCTTTCTTCGCATCCAAATTGAGGTGCTATTTTATCTTTGCAACATGCTAAATTTTTTATTAATGATTTTTTCATTTTTATTTCTTCTCTATATTTTTCACATAGGTTTCTATACCATTGTTGTAAAAATTTTATTCTTGCTCGTAGAGTATCTACAATTTTTGCTTCATCCCAACTTTTTATTATTTTTGAACTAAATGGTTCAGATAATTTATTAAAATATAATTTTCTTATTTCTTTACTTTCTTCTGTATTATATGTTACTTTATAATAATATTCTTTAAATGCGCAAGTAAACTCATCTATGTAACACATATTACATATTACTAATTTTAACATTAAATTCCTATTTATATCTTTCTCTTCATTTTGTTCTTCTTCTGTTGTTGTCATGCTGCTAAATTCGTCTTTTATAACTATTTTATATCTTTTTAATAATTCTATAGGTGTTAATTTAGTTGTAGTTGTTGATGATGTTTCTTTTGTAGATTTGTCAGTTCTTAATACCCTTTTACTATTTTCAGTTAGATTTGAAAAACATAATTTCACTGTTCTTATTAGTGTTCTTTCTATATATTCTGGTGCATCTATTACGTTTATATTATTATCTAATAATTGTTTTGTCATATATCCTATCCATAAGTGTATTGTTTTTTCTGTATCTATTACACAATCTAAGTCTAAAAAGTTATAATTCTTATTAACTATTTGTTTTGGTGTCCATTTGTCATATTCATCTTTTAGATTATATCTTTTAAATTTATTCTTATAATATGTAGGTTTTCTTATTTCTGATGTTCTAGGTATTATATTTTCATCTTCTTTTTTATCAAGATTATTTATTTCTGTGTTTCTATTTTCTAAGTTTTCTTCATTAATTACTTCTTGTTTTTCATTGATTTCTAAATTTTTTGTATTTGTTAAGATTTTTGTATATGTTTCACTATCTTCCGAATCATAATTATCTGTTTCTTTAACATCTATTGTATTTATTTTCAATTCCCTGGTTTCTATTTCTTTATTGTTTATTTCTAATTTTTCTTTAAATTGATTTATCTCATTTAATAATTTTTGTTCTTCATCTTTTTCTTCTTTTTCTTTTTGTCTTTTTTCATACAAATCTTTTAGCATTTGTAGTTCTTTTTCTAATTCAGCAATCGTACTATTTTTAATTTCTTCTATTTTTCGTATTTCTTCTGTAGTTTGTTGTTTTATTTTTTTTATTTCCTTTTTTTCTATTTATTTCTACATTTTTTTTCTATTCTTACCATAACTGTCAATTTATCTTCTAATTTTAATTCTTCTTTTTCTAACATTAAATATAAATGTTCACCTATTTTCTTATACCTTCTTCCTAGATTAGAAAATACTATTTTTATTTTTAATCCTTCATGGTTTTCATATATTTTTCATCTATTATAAATTCTTCTTTATTCATTTTTTATTTAATTGTTAATAGATCATGTTGGTATGTATATTCTAGACTATCTATTGTCGATTCTAAATTTGATATTTCTTCTTTTTGTGCATTTATTGAGTTTTTACTAACTCCGACAATTATGTTATATTGTAGTCTTTCTATCCTTATTTTTAATTCTTTACGTTTTTTAGATATTATTTGCTTTAATTCTTTATAATTTGGTAAATTTTGTATGTTATTTATCTAAATAATATTTTGGGGAATAACTAAATATAATTTTATCAAATAAGTCATAATTAATAAATTAATCAAATAAATTCAAATATATACTACTGAAGTCTAAATCGGAGAATGTGGCAACTATTTTTACAGGTTTAAACAAGTTGTGACAAGTGGACAAGTTAGATTTTGAGGCGTGTAAGGAAAAAAGAGCATCAAGTCAACACCGAAGGTGATATATCCTAAAGAAAATGAAATTAACCGGGTAGAAGCTCAACTCCTGACCAAGGCTCAAACATAACGAGAGAAAGTTATCAAATAATGCTAGTTTTTTAGTAACTGACCCGAGGGCAAAGATGGGCGTTTATCATTTTACTCTTAAACATCATTCCATTTAGCAAAACTCAACCACGTCTGTTGAGAGGAAATAATATTCGGCTATAAGACCGAGAGAATTCACGCCTATGAGAACAATAGACTCATCAAGTTGTAGATCATGAGATAATATTATAAAATACTTGAATTATTATTTAGCAATATCCTTACTTGTTCATCACTTTTGATCATTCATCAAAACTCAACCACGGATAGCTTCACCAAAGATATCATTGGAATCAGGACAACACACGCTACATTTTCTTAATTTAATTATAAAATCATTCAATTTGTCATAGCTTATCTCTTATTACTATGTTACCTGATTACAAATTTCATTAGCTCAACTTATCCAATAAATGTGTCCATCAAACCTCCGTACTAATTTAGATGTACCTTTTTTGGGTTATACAGTCATAGTGCTGTATGTTGATAGCACTGTTGTAGTTGAAGGCAGTCTTGGATGAGAAAACACTCAGCCATGTTTAGCTACTAGTAATTTGAGCATTTATCCTGTCTACCTGACTTCCAAGAATTTTCCAATAAAAGGTTTTTATAATATACGTGAAGGGAACATTACCTTATTTCTGAAGAATTGCAGAGCAAGGATAAGGTCAAAGGACACAACTTCTTAAGCAATTCTAGAAAAGGATAATTTTAAGAAAAGAGGAGAATGGATTACTATATTTGGAAAGAAAGGAACTGGAAGCACTTTAGAGGTGTACAGTACAGATTAAACATACTGATACAGTGGGGCAAATGTATGGAGGCCTTGTTTTCATCACAACATTCAAAGAAAGGGGTGATGAGACTAGATGCTCTTTAGGTTGTAACTTGCTTTCTTGTTTGTGGTAATATTTTCACATGTTGCCAAAAAATAGAGAAATAAATGAATCAAATTTCCGACAGTGAACATGTTTGCCGAAGACTACTATTGTCAAGTTTCCAAATCTGTGTTTTTTAAAAACTACGTTAGAGAATAACAATTTACATTTGGTTAATCAATTTGAAAACTGTTTTTATCAATATTTGAGTTGCTTCGGCTACATCTTTAAAATACTTATCTTTGCCTAAAGCCTGCCATATATCTCAACTTCCTAAAATGAAGATATTTTTTTTAAAAAAATAGTATTATTGGCTTTCTAGAAGTCTTCCCAAATTGACTAGTACATCTCTTGCAATTACATTAATTGATGATCCTATTTAATCAATAATAGTTTGACCCCAACATAGGAGTGGTGGGAATTATTGAAATTGGCCATGCTAAATTTTTGAGTTCTTACATCTCCAAAGAGGGGATTCTGTCCCCCTACTCAAGGGCCAGTCCCGGTATCAAATAGACATTTAAAATTATACTTTGAAAATGAGTTCAGTGAAAAGTAGGAATATATTGACGGATAGAAAATGAGAATTTAATGGTCTCCACTTTTTTTTGGATGGAATGTAAGAACCTGACAGAAACTATATTCTTCGCATTCAAAGATATTGTCTAATTTAAAGAAAGAATAGAATCACCCACCTTTACTTCTATCTTCTTTACTAAAGAGGAAACTTTTAATCCTAACTTGATGATGCAAGTGAGAATTATTAACTAGACGACTACCTTTATCATAATCATTCAAGTGAACAAGCCCTTTCTACTTCAAAATTGACTTGGCTTACAATATATTTCTTCTTCATTATGCATGTCTATGCAACTGAAACCGAAATGAGATTGTCTCTGCAATATTCATTCATTTCATGCATGTGCCAGCTTTGTGATAGAAAGATGCAATTTCGGATCTTCCATCTGTCCCCTTTACTGCTCGATGCTGCTACTTTCATGTTATTACCATTTCATTTACTAAACTATGCTCAAATTCTCCTCTTTCTTTTCCCCAGACATTTTCTCTAGCATCTCCTTGTAGCTATACTTGCAAAGATTGACATTATAAGTCGTTTCAGTTTCAATTGGTTTGATAATTACATCTTCATGGGAATCAAATAATGGAGATGAAACCGCATCCTCGAATGGATCACAAGTTGATGAGCATGCAGGGCTTATTGCTTCTTCAATGGGTTGAATTTCTGATCGAAGAACCTTTTTCTCATCCACCCCACATTCTGATTTTTCATTTTCCATGAATTGTTCTTGTGATGCATCAAAGTTAGGAAATTGGCTGAAATGCTTGACGTCTTTTACTGTTGATTCTTCTTCGAGATCTTGATCATTGTGATACATATCAATCGTTATCTCTTTTTCCCTAGCATTCTTTGACCCCCAACTAGTCAAACACGAAATCCAGAAATTCAACCAGGCAATAAGTTGAGCCAGTGCCCAATCAAGAAATGGAACTTGATGAATAATCATAGGCAACTTTTCTATGGTATCATGAAATTTTCCTGGTAGGCATTCTGCTACGCAAGCTAGCTCATCGATCTTATCAAACAATCTGGACGACGGTGGAAACAACTTTTCTATCACAATTTCTGAAGTAAGTGCACAATTGTCTACCAAAGAGAGGACTGATAACCATTGAAACTCCATGGCGTATAAAATTGGCATTATATGCTTCATACGTACAGCTATTTTATTTATTAACGATCCAATAGGTCCATTAAAATCCTCTACTTTTCTGCAGGCAATGTGGATTATTTCAAAGATTGAAGCTATACAAGTGTATAATGGACGACGTCTGTGCATTTTTTGTGTTGCTAAATTTGATACCTGAAACTGGAAATTGAATGCCATTTAAAGGGATTCATGGCATGCATGGCTAAATTCAGATTAAAAGAATGAAATAACAAACATTTGGTGGAAGAGATGCATTTCTTAGTATTTACTTTCGATGTAAATGGGACACTGCACTTGACCATTCTTTCGGCGATCCTCCAAACAAAATAGAGATTTTCATGATTTACATGCATAATAATATGTAGTAGTTTTCCATGTTACTTTTATTTTACCTTCCCTTGTCGGTGAATTAAAATTGCGAATATTTTAAAAAAGTTGCAGAAGAAATGAAGATAGATCTTGAGGAATTGGTTGAATCTATTTGTGAGTTGGAGGTTGGCATCACTTATAGCAATTCCACGGTTAAGAGTCCCCACATTTAGTTGTGATAACCATCAGAATATATATCGCAATTTCCTTCTCTTACTCAATTGCTTTATTTTATGTAATTTAATATGATGACTAATTTTGCGGATCATTGATGATTGAAATCCTTCAACTGGTGTCAATAAACTATTAGCTTTAGATAAAAGAGAGAGAAGATTGTTTTACATTGGTATGCATTCATAATCAGTTGTTACTAGCCCTACGAGACAAATAGAATGTCCGTAAGAGTGCTTTTATACTCCCTCCTTTGTGTATTGGTTGACTCCTATAGACTTAGCACTTCCATTAAGAAAAATATTTATTAGGGGTTTATTTTACCCAATTAACCTTGTTAATTATGCTTTGAAAATATAAATTTGAATATATACAACTTGTTTTGTTATTTAATGATAAGGGTATTATTGGAAGAACATATTAAAATCCTCTTGATTTCATCAATAAAACAACTAAATTGAAACAAATATTTTTAGAAAAGAAGCACAACTAAAATGCAACAGTGGGAGTATATATTAGTTTTTGAAAACATGTGTTGCGCGTGTTTCGTGTTACTAATTTTTATGTACACGTCTATTAAACGATTAAAATTCTATGAAAATATGTGTGCAACGATTAGTAAAATGTAATAATTACAAATAAATCTTGAGGTCGATTTGAAAAGTCACCTGATTATTGCAAGGTGTAATTACTTCGATAATATTTATCAGCCTAATATTTACACAATCTAGTAATTAAGATGGCCTATTTGTTCTGCACAATGTAATTACTACAAATGTACTGTTTGACTGCACATGTATAATTACATGATTATATTAAATTTTTAAAATGAAAGTTAATCATCAAAAACTATACATTTGTATTCGATAAATAAGACCCTTTAAGAATGATAGTAAATTAAATATTCAGAGGGGTGTGTGTATTTTTTAGAAATATATCAATTAATAAATATATGTTCTTATCTCATATTGTAAAAAAAAGATGTATATTTTTTAAAATAGTATATTTTAGTTAAATTAATTTTAAAAATTAAAAGTACATGATTTTTAAGAACATCCTGAAATACGTGTTTGAGAAAAAAATTAATATTACAAATATAATGTCATAAAATTATTAAAATATTTGACAAAAAGATAATCTATCAATTTTGGCTAAAAAATGAATGACTTGCAATTTGAAATATCAGGTCAATACTAGTAAAATAAATAAACTGAAAGTGAAAATCTAACATAAGTTAAAAATTCAAAATAAAAAAGTTATGATAATACTAGTTTGTCAAATTTCTACATAACATACATAATATGTATCCAAAGAAAAGGAAATGTAAGTCTATAACTTTATTCAACAATGAATTTTACTTTAATTTAATAAGTAGAATACTAAAAATATTATGATAAATGAAAAAATAACATAAAATAAAAAAAATAAAAAAGGTATTACAAAAAAGGCATGAAATAGCAAGTAACGTTTCGGGAAAAGAAAAGGAAATAAAATATAAATAATATAAAATAAAAAAATATTTTTTAACAAAAATTAGAATAATAAAATGAAATGAATTTAAAATAATACATATAAAAATAAATTAAAACCATAAAAATAAAAGTAGAAATAAAAGAAAGAATTTAAAATAATACATATAAAAATAAATTAAAACCAGAAAAATTAAAATAGAAATAAAAGAAAGAAATTAAAAGGTTACCAAGTTGTAATTACACCATATAATTACCATCAATTCACACCCTCCCTCCCCTCCCTCTCCCCCGTGAATTGTAAAGTGTAATTCACCCTTGCCAATTACATCAATTTACCGATTGACCAAGTAATTACATGGCCAACAAAACATGTCAAATTGTGTAATTACACCCAACTATACTAAATTCAATTCTCTACATAATTTTCTAAACATACCGTTGGAAATGTGACAAAAAAACACCAAATGAATGTATAAAATTAATTTATTTTATGCAACTAACTACAAACATTGGATAATAGTTTGCAAACTACCAATAAAGTAATAGATGTATTATTTAAGCCCATAAAAAGATACAGACTTACAATAATGATAAATTTATAGAAAATTAAATTAAAAAAGTCTAATATCTTAGCATCAGTACTCTTCTAAATAAATTTAAAAAATGGATCCAACGTACTCTTGCAAGCAAAAAAAATAACAAGATATAGAAACACTATTCATCGAAAGATCAATCTGACGTTTACACAACAAATTAGGAATATCACAAAAAGGGAGAAAATCAATTCCAAATCAATCATTACGAACAAGAAAGGAAAAGGATCAAGAAGGACTAGTCAAATCCGTCGTGGATATAAAAAATTAGCACGCAAATAAATAATCATGATTATTTAATCCATTTTGAATCTATACAAGATAAAGTTACAGAAAAATCAGAAAAGGAAAGAAATCATGTCACTCCAACATGCAAAGGAAATTTGGATCAATCAAACTTCTTAGAAGGCAAGCTTTTAAGAAATCAGTAAAAAATTTTGATTGAAAGAAACAACCTTGGTTTTTTCTTTTAGTGCAAAAAGTAAACCTACAAATGGGACTATAAAATACAACAAGACAAACATATGGAATTGCACAACTTCACTTGAACATAAATATTATCTTGCTTTTATCTTTCATAAAACTTTGTACTCTAATAGGTTTATAATTGTATCAAAAATATAAACATAGAGTAAATACGAGTTATACTAGTAGAGGTTGTATCAGTGTTTTAATTTGATTAACATCCAAATTTAGTTGGGGAAAAAACCATCATGTAACCTCGATTTCTCAGGAAACTCTAAAGGAAACATTTGTAACCCAAGGATCTAGATGAGGCACCACATCACTAATTTAACAAATATAAAAAATTGTCTTAGGTTAATTTTTTTCATCTCATATTCCATACATTTTTGTTAAGATAACGTTCAGGGAAGTCAATCCAGTCAAACAAACAGTTAACGAGTTCTAAGATTTTTATTCACCCCTTCTAGACTTTTAATTTGTATTAGAGAAGCTCTCATTGTATTGTTGCTTAACCGCACATAAGAAAAATCATATAGAACATAAAAAAGTTTGTGGCGCCATTCTACAAGATGGACACTAAAATGGACCTCCCTATTTCAACAGTTTACATTGCTTATTGGATTGAAATTTTTTGGTATCTCTATCAATGCAACTAGCTTTTAAGAATGGGTCATAATATTCAAAGAAATGTAACCTACTCGAGTAGTCACCACAAAAGAATCCACAAGGGAATTCAATTGCAAAATTGATCTTAAAAATGTTAAATGGACTAAGGAACAATAAGAGGTAATTCAGACTTTCAAGGATTTGTGAGACAAACATATAGTCACATATGAAGAAACTATTCTGGTAAAAGAAGCAAGAACTAGTGCTTTGTAAAATGAGTCTGAGATTTTCAAATGACTAATGAGTATAGTGTGAACTCCATGTCCTCCCAATTCAATAAAATCATTAGTGAACTATGATGTTTTGTAAGAATCCAACACTATATCTAAGACCTGATTCGGTACCAGGTCCTTGTATGATCAAATCAACAAAGAACAACAACAAAATAAAATTGACGGTAAAATAAATGACAAGGGATGTTTACGTGAAAACCTACTCACTCAAGAGAGTAAAACCACAATCTACCCTAGTAGAATTGCACAAAAAACCTCCACTAAAACTCTGAGCAAATCTTTGATGATTACAATCTAGGAATTGACCTCTTAATCCCTACAAACTTGCAATAACACTATTGCAACACACTTTGAAAATACCTCTATTGTGAGCTCTCCATTATCTACCTCTAGCTATATAAAAACTCAAATTTGAACAAAAAGGCTAAACAAACTAATCACTGAAATCTCTAGAATAAAACGTGAGTTTGCACTTGTAAGATTAACACAAAACTTCAATCAACCTAGAAAACAACATATATCACTTTGAGAAAGAGAGTTTTTAAATTATTGAGTCTTGTAATATCAAGTGAGGCCTTTACTTGAGAAACAATCTTTTGGATTCGCGCAAAAGCTTAAGCTTCTCTCTTGGTGAATAATGTATATATATATAATGAGCATTAGTAGAGAAATTTCCACTTTGGTGGATACCAGAAAATACCACTGAAAATTGTTCCACTAACGTGTTGACATTGACAAAAAAAGAATTTGACAACTAACACATAAGATAAATGCATGCAGTCAAAAAAATGCATACTAGGCACCAGTTCAGATAACTGGTCCTTAAAATAAGTTATACAATCAATGAAACATAAGTAATAATCAAACATACATGGACCAGGTTCCAGTTATGAGGTTTTTCAATTATCAAACATACACATAATATACATGATAAGAACAAAGTTGTAACCCGGTGTTATTCCCCTTTTTGATGATGCCAAAACAAATCCTTTTGCATCACGTGTATCTTGCAAATGTTTCTAGTTCTCCGATCACCATGGAAGCCAACACCCAGCACCAGTTTTATTTTAAGTTCCACTTTTCAATTGTCTTTCACTAAACTTTCACTAATTAATTTTCCCTTCATTTGACATCATTAAAAGGGGATCATAAAGATAGTTAGTGTAATGACCTAATCCATTATTACTATGAAATGTCTCGACTTGTATAGGGTATGATATTTATCGGTAATATGCTCGCAAACTTGCATAGGGAAATACATGTTAAAAATTTCATAAATTAAAATCTTAGGGTTTGGATGACGCCATGATGTTATAGCGGGGTTTTCCCTATATAGCAATTTTGCTATAGAAATACACGTGTCATTATAGGGATAGGACAAGACCAAAATTCCAGAATATGTTTTAATATTTCCCATCTCCTTTTTTAGTAATACAAAAAATGAAGGAGGCTCCCAAAAACCCTATTGTGGTTTTCTCCAAACCATAAAGCCATGTATATATATATATATATATAGAGAGAGAGAGAGAGGGGATATTAGGCTCGAATGGGGTAAAACCTATGGAATTCTTGGGGCTTTAACATCCGTATTCTCTTGTATGATTTCATGCTTTCATAGAAGCTTGTTGACATCCAAGTATGCTAGGTTAATTAAGTAGCCTAGTTTGTGGATAGAAAGCATGAATGTGACATTGATGGATAAAATATTTCATGATTACAACTTTAGGAATGATGTTTGAATGGATAAATTGGATAAACCTGAGCAATAGGAGAAAAGGTGTTTGTATTATGTCATACTATTGATTTTACTACTTATATTATGTTTTATAATGTTATTGATTACTTATGATGTTATTAAGGTGGTGAATAATGATTCACTCATCGAAGTTAAAAAAATGGTGAAATAGTAAAGAAGTGAGTGTTGGTGGATTTCTGACTAACCCGTATTGGTAACCAATAATAGGTTGATTTAGGGTGTTGGATAGGGGTCCTAGATGCTAACATAGGTTAGGTTGTGTAGCTTAATCCTATTTTTTTATGCATACATATTAATTGTTCCCTAGTATTGCTTTATCAATGCACAATGTTAAGGAATGAAAAGAGGTAAAAATGCATGTTGGATTATGTAAGTGAGATTACATTTCAACGAATCTATATGTAAATCTTGTGGTTATTACATAGTGTTGGTTAATATCACTATTTCATGATTATTGTGATATTTATTATTAATTTATGAGATGTACCAGTATTTGGACATCTTCATGATATTTGGTGAAAAAAGCTTGGCAGACACTTGTGTCTGGGACATAGTACATGGTCAAAGTTCTTCCCCTACAGGTTATGACTAGTAGGCTATCAATTACTATGTATGTTTAAAGTATAAGTATGTGTGATTATGATACGAGCCAAATAGTCATCCAAGCTTTGAAAGACATCATTCGAGGTCAACACGCGAAGGATCCAGTTGTGGTCACATTGAGGGGAAGAGAGCATGCACGGAGAGGCCATTTCGAGCATTCCATGAGGCAAATCCACGTGTGGAATGTGGCTTGGGGGATACTTGAAGACGCACAACCTCAGAGCATTGAAGAGCACCTTTATTAAGGGCGTTTTAGGGATTTCACATGCCTAATTTGCACTCCATAGAATCCCACCCTTCATTAAGGGTGTTTTCATCTTTTTATCCTTCAATTGTAATAAGACTATATATAGTTTAGTATTAGGGCTTTTACTTTTTAGTTTTTTTTCTATTGATGTAAGACTTTGAAATATTGAAAGCTCTCTCTTTGAGAGTGTATCACCTTAGTTATAGGGCTTGAAAAATACAAAACCAAAATAAGGGCTAATTCAAGTGTGGAATCACTTGAGTTGCATCTTGGCTTGAAACGTTGGTGCTAAAGAAGGTAACATCCCTCTTGTTTCTATGTAGGAGTTAGGTGATTGTCGTATGTAGGTGTTAAGGGTCCTTAGATTTGATATATCTTAAGATTCTTAGGATTTATACCTTTATTTGTCTATCTATCTATCCCTTTAATATAATGAAATCGTTTGTCTTTGTGTTTGTGTCCTTGTTTCTGTCTTTATGTTCTTCATGTTCTAGCCGAGTTTGTGGACAGTTTTGTGCATTTGTGGACTATTTTGGGTGTTTGTTGGACGGTTTCGTATCATTTGGTATCAAAGCATGCTTTGATATTGTTCTCACAAGATCAATCTTGGGCTCGTACACTTGAAATTAAATAAAAAATTCTTGAAAATCAAAAATTTTAGAAAAATAGTAATCTTCCCGTGTTTGTGTTCTTGGACAAAATTGTGTTGTTGTTGTGGTTGGCCATGATTTATGGCATGTTTTTTTTGTCATAGTTGTTTCAAGTGTTGGTTTTCTTTCTTTCTATCACTTATTGAGTCTAAAACCAAGTTCTTGAGCTATTGACAAGTTGTTGTTGAAGGATGTGGATGACTAGTGTTGTTGTTGTTCTTATTGTTCTTCATTTGTGTTGAAGAAGTAGTTCCAAAAGGTGTTTTTTGATTTTGAAACAATAAATAGAAGAGTGAGACTTTTTTTCGTCTTGAAAACATTATCAAGAAATCACCAAAGTGGTAAAAGAACAAAAGACATCCCAAAAGTCTAGTCACTGCAAAAAAGTAAGACCACTTTTCTAGGTAGGCCAAAAGAAGAAAGAGGACAAGACTCCTAAAAAGCTTGTCTTGACAAAAGAGTCCAAGTAGGTGAATATTACGACCTATTTCGCCGTTACTAAATTATTCGTAATAAAATCATTCCTCAATAATAATTTGGGTCCAAATTAGCCAATATTTTATTTATTGTGTCACCTTAAATTTTTTGGTAAAAATTTTAGCCTTCGGTTGTGTCTAGATAGACTCAAGCCGATGAATTTAATTATTCATGAGTTCTACTATTAATAAATTAGTTTGACATTTCTTTATCTATTAATTAAGCTCATACAATATCCCTAACACAAAGTTAAGTATAAAACTTTTTTTCTGATACAGTTTCGATATGAGTTGTTATTAGGGCCAACTTCAAACGATCATATATAATAGAATATAAGGAGTTAGGAGTCTCATTACCTATCAAATCAAATATATCTGAGTCCTATTTCCAACACAAAAAAATCGTTCCTCGATTCGATTTTGGAGTAAAAAGTTATGACTGTTTTACTGAGCAATATCTGAGCTGAAATGGGATTCGCTGTAGTAAAAAATTTGGTTATATGTAAATCAGCTTCAGCCGTATTTCAGGTCTAAAAATCCCAAATTTCATTTCCCAACCCTAGAGAGGTGATTTCCTAAAGTCTAAGGTGAAATTCCTTCGTGGAGGTAAGTTTTTCCATTATTTTCTTCGTCTTTTAATCCTTTAATATCTTAGAATCCTTAGAAAGAACTTTAATGGTGAAATTCTTTTGGGGACTACTCATGGATGTTTTTAATATTATCTAGAGTTGATTCTAAACTATAAATTAAAGATTTCTATCATGAATTTCATAAACTAAATTATGAATTTTGGTGGTTAGGAACCTTGAATTCCGTAAATATGAGACCTTTAGTATAAAAGCTTTATTAATGGAGATGGGTTAATCTTGAAAGAGCTAATTAATGATTAATTGAATTTGGGGGGGGTGATATAGACCTTGAATTAAGGATAGAACTAGTGATTTTGAATCCCCATGATATTTGTTTGAAGAGTAATTATTTAATTACTCTTATTATTGCTTGATTTTTATATGGTTGATTATTCCAAGGCATGAAGGAAAATAAATAACATTCTTATGGCTGCTTGCTTTATTCAAAAGCTTGGCATCCAGGTAGGCTACGTTTAATGAGTAGAAGATTGTGTTATTTTATATTTTCATAATTTAGAATTGATGGGAGAAAGCATGTCTAGGCATGTGGGCATGGAGTTGGGGTGGATAAAGACATGAGTACTTAACTTTAATCCCAAAAACTATATTATTGATTGATTATTTAATATTTATGATATTTTGTATTATGTGTCAGAAAGGAGATTGTTATAAACGTAGTATATGAACATAATATTTTTTTAGTTGTTCTAGTGATGAGCCTAGTTGAGTTGTAATGGTATTAGGTTGTATGTATGTGCAATAATATGATGAGGAGAATTATGCTAAGATCGAATATTAATGAGCATAGTAATATCTAAGGGATAGATGACTTGAATTATTGTGATAATTGCATTATGTGGAAAGATATAGAGGATAATGATACGCGTGAATGTGTTAGTTATAGGTGGTAATGTTAAAGCTCAAATTGCAGCATTTAAGAAGATAATGATATTTTTAATAATTAGTGAGTAATTAAGGTTCCAACAGTGACTTGTATGTGTAAGAATTAAATTGTGATTTATTTTATGATATTCTTGTTTTGATATTGATAAAAATACTATATCTATTGGATGCCCATGAGAGGCTAAATTGATGATAATGGTGGTTTATTAATTGTGCTTATGAGAGGCTTGTTTGATAATGATAAATCTTTAAAGTACTGCTATGGATACTTGTTGATTTCTATTCGAACATGCTTGAAATTATTGATGTTTTGATTGTTGATGCATGTATAAATGATTATTTAATATTACCTTGATAGAATTGTCTTGGTGACTTTAAGTGTAGTTGTAAACTTGGTACATTATGTTGTATGCTATGAGTTTATGTAAATTTGATATTGATATACTTATTTATGTTGGATCGGGTACCACGTTGGTACAGATATGCATATGTTGGATCAAGTACCACGCCGATACGGATATGTGTATTTTGAATTAGGTACTACGCTGGTACGAATATGTATATATTCAATCAGGTATCACATCGGTACAGATATATATATGATGGATTGGGTACCACGCAGGTACGGATATGTATATATTGGATCGTGTACCACGCCATTATGGATTGTATATTTTTGATCGAGTACCACGCCGGTACAAATATGTATATTTTAGATCGTGTACCATGCCAGTATGGATATGTATATGTTGGATTAGGTACCACGTCGATACGGATATGAATATATTGGATTGGGTACCACACCGGTATGGATATGTATATGTTGGATCGGGTACCACACCGATATGATACATGAACATAGATTGTTCTCTGCAGGTCATGACTATTTGGGTGAAAATAATCCCCATATCATATGTGTACATATTTGTGTTGAGTCTGTGGATGTTTACAGTATGGTTGATACTCTTGATAGTTATGTGGATTATTTGTGAGCACTGTTTGATTTGTTATTGTTATATTATTGATTCATTGGGCATTTGATTGTGTGATATGTATTTAAAAAAGTGAAACTTTGTATTTACTTATATGTTGGTTGACTTGCTTCATTTATACATGTTTTAATCGTAGCTTATCAGAATGGCTAGTTATCATTCGTTAATATTATAATAGAGCATTTGGTTGTTAGTCCAAGAGTTTAGTGTGGGTTGTCTATGATTATGGGTTTATTCCTGTGAATATGAGTAATAAAAAAGATTAGGTGAATAAAGAGGAATAGTGATATAAGATAAGGTGAATAAAGAGGAATAATGATGTATTAGCATTGAATTATGGTTGATGATGTGAACTAATGAGTCTAGAGTATGTTAGTAGCAAATGTAATATTGATGGAGTTACAATAGTAGTTGGATGTAGTAACTTATACAGGTACAGTAATAATATTATTACAACCTTAGTTGAATTATATTCCATTAAAGATGTCATGATTTATTTTTCTTAATTCTATTTTATGATTATATGAACTAACAAGGCCGACCGATGATGCCTACCAGTACGTGTGGTTGTACTGACCCTACTCTTCTACTTTCCTTCTTGGTGTAGGTTAGTTGCATTTACAGGATGAATGACGATATTCAGCACTAACTTCTGCACTTTTTTCCTAGCAGATGTTGAAGTCTTTGTATTATTTATTTCATTGTCAGTCTATGTTGTAATAGGTAGCTCTTGTACATAGTTGGCCAAGTCCTAGGATAGTGAAGGACATTTGTAAGAAGTATTTGTAAAAAGTTTGTTTATAAGTATTTAATTTACTTTATATTTCCTTAAAAATAGAAGTCTTCCGCATACTTTTAGTTGGGTAATAAAGGTTCTCCTAGCTACTTAGAATAGCGTAGGTGTCCGTACAGTCCGTTAGTCTAGTTTGTGACAGTTGGTATCAAAGCGTTAGGTTCACCGATCCCATAAGTACATGAGCAGTGTCAATTAGAGTTTCATAGATTGGTGTGTAGGTCCCCACACCCAATCTTCAGAAGGCTATGAGGCATGTAGTAGTCATTTTCCTTTCTTTCTCTCCATCGTACCATCCTAATCTTGGACTATTAGACTGAATCCAATTGGTATCTAGACGATTCTAATTGGTATTTTAACTGAGCTCAATTGGAATATAGTTGATTCTAATTGGTATCTTAGTAATTTTGAATAAAATCTAGGAGATTTCAATTGGTATCTGTTAATAAAGTCTAAAAGTTATTGTTAATAGGTAAGGACTTGTGAAAGTTGTGGACTTATTGATTGCTTGTGTTTGACATTTGGCTAAACTTGCGTTGCTAGATTTGTTTCATTGATGTGTTGAAAATTGACTAAGTTGTTTTTGTTGATAATTGTGATGGAATTATTTGATTTCTTGTTATTGTGAAACTAGTATTTCTGTGGTGCTTACTTATTTTATTTTTTTTACTATTATACTGATGGAATTGATGGTATGAGAATTGAGAGGATGATATGAGAACATGATTTCAAGAAAAGATGGTGAAAAAATGACATGAATAAAAGACTAAGGTGATATGTGTTTTCTATAATGAGAGGTTCTTGTTAATGATGTTGTGGATGGATCCTTGTGTAGTTTGATTATTTGATATTATTTGGAGATCCTTGTGTGGTCCGGTCATTGAGACCGTATTTAGAATTTTTGTGCAGTTCTATTATTGAAATTATAATGGGTTCCTTGTGAGGACTAGCTAAGTGACATTATCTTTGAGTTCCTTATGTAAAAGAATTCTTAATGCTTGGCAAAATAATGAGTTTTAAATAAAAGTGACAAAACTAGTAGAGGTGTTGATACCTACAGAATTTGATCGATGACTTGTCTGGAATGTGATATTGGTGATGAGACTGTTAATGACCTGTAATTGATTTATTTTGTTTGGCCTTGCTTATGTGCTATTGGTGTGGGGACCACCCACTCTTGAGGTGATTAAGAGTAAAGTGAAGCCCATAATAAAAATATTATTAGGTAGAAATAAGAATGACTCTGTATATCTAAAATTGATATTAGTGATATAAGAGTGGTTTGGCTTGACCATAAAGTATTTTTCTTTGAAAAATATTGAGTTAATGATTGTCAGGACATAAGTTGTAGCTGTGGATTTATGCATTGTGAAAATTTTTAAGAAGATTAATTATTATTGACTTGACCTTGAGGCTGAATTATGTATTTACATGTCCCATAGAGTTGACTGATATATGACACTTTTAGAAGATAGTAATTTCCATGATAGTGGCAATGCAAAATCAAATGGCTTAGTTACAGTCATAAAATAATTAACAATGATCCCAAATGGGAGAATAAGTGAATTATTAATGGCATGGTTGATCTTTCTTGGGTGATACTTCGTGGATATTGCTTGTTGAGTGATTAAGGTATGATGATTAGATGAATATTAACGATGATATGGAGGAGAATATGTAGTAGGCTATAATCCTGTGGGATCTTTATGGCTAATAGTTGTAAGCATGTGTAATGTGTGATAGGTTATGTTGTCATCTATGTATAGTAGTAAATACTAAGCTTGAATCATGGGTAATATTGAGATGGAATTCTATTGGGGACTACTCATGGGTGTTTTTAATATGATCTAGAGCTGATTCAAAATTATAAATTAAAAATTCCTAACATGAATTTCATAAACTAGATTATGAATTTTGATGGTTAGGAACCTTGAATTCCATAAAGATGAGACCTTTAGTATAAAAGCTTTATTAATGGAGATGGGTTAAGCTTAAAAGAGCTAATTAATGATTAATTAAATTTGAGGGGTGATATAGACCTTGAATTAAGGATAGAACTAGTGATTTTGAATCCCCAAGATATTTGTTTGAAGAGTAATTGTTTAATTACTCTTATTATTGCTTGATTTTTAAATGGTTGATTATTCCAAGGAATGAAGGAAAAGAAATAACATTCTTATTGCGTCTTGATTCATTCAAAAACTTGGCGTCCAGGTAGGCTAGGTTTAATGAGTAGAAGATTGTGTTATTTTATATTTTCATAATTTAAAATTGATGGGAGAAAGCATGTCTAGGCCCGAGAGCATAGAGTTGAGGTGGATAAAGACACGAGTACTTAACTTTAATCCCAAAAACTATATTATTAATTGATTATGTAATATTTATGATATTTTGTGTTATGTGCCCGAAAGGAGATTGTTATAAACGTAGTATATGAACATGATTTTTGTAGTTGTTCTAGTGTTGAGCCTAGTTGAGTTGTAATGGTATTAGGTTGTATGTATTGTGCAATAATATGATGAGGAGAATTATGCTAAGATCGAATATTGATGAGCATATTAATATCTAAGGGATAGTTAACTTGAATTATTTAGATGATTGCATTATGTGGAAAGAGATATAGGATAATGATACGCGTGAATGTGTTAGTTATAGGTGGTGATGTTAGAACACAAATTGCAGTATTTAAGAAGATAATGATATTTTTAATAATTAATGAGTAATTAAGGATCCAATAGTAACTTGTATGCGTAAGAATTAAATTGTGATTTATTTTATGATATTCTTGTTTTGATATTGATAAAAATACTATATCTATTGGATGCCCATGAGAGGCTAAATTGGTGATAATGGCAGTTCATTAATGATGCCTATGAGAGCCTTGTTTGATAATGATAACTCCTTAAAGTAATGCTATGAATACTTGTTGATTGGTATTCAGACATGCTTGAAATTGTTGATGTTTGGATTATTGATACGCGTATAAATGATTATTTAAAATTTACTTGATGGAACTGTCTTGGTGACTTTAAGTGTATTTGTAAACTTGGTACATTGTGTTGTATGCTGTGAGGTTGTGCATATTTGATATTGATAAACTTATTTATGTTGGATCAGGTACCACGCCGGTACGAATATGGATATGTTGGATTGGGTACCACGCCGGTACGGATATGTGTATTTTTGATCGGGTATCACGCTGGTACGGATATGTATAGATTAGATGAGGTACCACGCCAGTACGAATATGTATATGTTGGATCGGGTATCACATACCCGATATGTATATGTTGGATCGGGTACCACGCCGATACGGATGTGTATATTTTGGATCGGGTACCACGCCGGTGCGGATGTGTATTTTTTGGATCGGGTATCACGCTGGTACAGATACGTAGATGTTGGATCGGGTACAATGTCGGTACGAATATATATATTGGATCGGGTACCACGCCGGTACGGATATGTATATGTTGGATCGGGTACCACGCCGGTACGGTACATAAACATAGATTGTTCCCTGTTGGTCATGACTATTTGGGAAAAAATAAGTCCCATAGAGTGTGTGTACATATTTTTATTGATTTTGTGGATGTTTACAGTATGGTTGATACTCTTCATGGTTATGTGGCTTGTTTGTGAGGACTGTTTGATTTGTTATTGTTGTATTGTTGATTCATTGGGTATTTGATTGTGTGATATGTATTTGAAAAAGTCAAACTTTAAACTTACTTATATGTTGGTTGACTTGCTTCATTTATACGTGTTTTAATCGTAGCTTACTAGAATGGCTAGTTATCATTATTTAATATTATAATAGAGCATTTGGTTGTTAGCCCGAGAGCTTAGTGTGGGTTGTCTATGATTACGAGTTTGTTCCTATAAATATGAGTAGTGAAAAAGATATGGTGAATAAAAGAAATAGTGATGTAAGATAAGGTGAATAAAGAGGAATAGTGATGTATTAGCGTTGGATTGTGGTTGATGGTGTGAACTAATGAGGCTAGAGTATGTTAGTAGCGAATGTAATATTGATGGAGTTGAAAGAGTAGTTGGATGTTGTAATAATACTATTACAACCTTAGTTGAATTATATTCCATTAAATATGTCATGATTAATTTTTCTTAATTCTATTTTATGATTATATGAACTAACACGGTCGGACGATGATGCCTACCAGTACGTGTAGTTGTACTGAACCTATGTAACGCCCCAAATCTGGTACCTGAAATGTTACACGGTGCTCATGACCCCGAAGGTCCACAAGCTAATCCATGATAGATATTTGTTACTGAGCACTGAATAATATACTGTCATTATGCAAAATATAAGCTGTAAGGCCATAAGGTTCAAAACTGAACTAATACTGAATATAAAACAATGTCTGTAATGGGGTATAACAATACCTAAAATTGAAATAAACTGTCTATAACATGATGTAGACTAAAAACCTCTAAACTATCTGAAATCTGTGGAGTTGATGGGACATGTCCCCAACTAATTCCGAACTACTAAATAATAAAGTAATAAAATAATCGTGCTATCCTCGAAGGATAAGGACTCACTGCTAGTCTGGTTGCTGAACGTCTGATCTACTAAAGATGCTCGGGAGCTTGAGCTTTTAAACCTATGGTATAAAACACCATAGCGCAAATACATCAACACATTGAATATAATGGTATGCAAGTAAGGTAGGTTGAATGTAAAGGGTTCATATGTATGAACAATACTAACTGACTGAATAACATGAACGTGAGAATACATGCATGAATACATAACTGTACCTGAATTCGTGACAGTATTGAGTACAAAATTCTGACTACTGAGTCTACTAATAACATAGATTTACTGACATCTGGATTTACTAATACTGGGGTACAAAATAACTGAGTGAATACTGATTGACTGATATTATCTTACTGATAACGGAATTACTATTTCTAATAGTTCTGATTATAAAGAATTGGTCTGATTGACTATATCTAACAGTCCTGAAACTGAATACTGATAACATGAGTTACTAATATCTGATATACTTAATACTAAAAGACTGTATCTTACAGTCTAAATTCTGATGGAACTAGCTGAGTTCCATACAGTACTGAGTTGACTGTATCTAACAGTCCTGAAATTCTGAAGAACTATCTGAGTTCTATTACTGAGATTGAGTCTGAAACTGTAATTGAGGGAAGTAGTCATCTAACCAACATGCCCTAAATAAAGCAATATAGCTAGGTTGGGGTCCAATTTATAACCCCAATTAGAAGGGTGTTAATACTGCGCCATTGGTAAAGACAAGATGTGGGTGACCTTAATCTATCAGCCCCAAAAAGAGAATAGTGAGACCCTTATCTGACAGTGTTTATCCACCTCATCAACCCTTATCTGTCAGTATTGATGTCTCAACCTATGCTGGCTGCATAGTTCTAGAACACAAGGATTACTTCTAAGGATCACACCCTCAACTGTCAGTGTGTGTCCTCATCATTGGGTTCACTCGGTGCTAAATCCTACTCCTATCTAAATAGACACTGAACATGATTAACTGAATTGAGATAGACTGAGTTCATTGAGTTCCGTTGACTAACGGAATACTACTAAAATCTAATAACTGACTAAGATTACTGAGGTTACTTGAGATTCCTGAGATTGCTGAGATTATTGAGTAAGACTAGAATGATACTGAGTTTACTGAGTTTTCCAAAGTCACATGATTGACTGAATTCTACTGAATATGGCTTGGCTGAGAGTATCTTGAAAATTGACACAGGCTCTAAGCACACAGCTAAATTGTCGGGTACAAGTACCCCCGGGACTCTATAGCATGAAACTGACAAGGCATGCCATTCTTGAATACATGACCAATATCAACAATCCATAATACAATAGGTCGGGGATTTCATAAAGTACATGGTTATCATAAACTTATACATGAATAGGATTGCATGTAAACATGGTATAATTTCATAAGGCTAATTCATGAGCAATCCAACAAATATTTACAAGGTATATTTTTAGCATGGGGGTTCTTTGAACATAAGGGTAAAACATAAATCCATCACTTAAGTCACAATTGAACTATATTGCATAATTTCTTTTCTTTTAGGCATTTTATCAAACTCCTAGGGTGCATGACTTAGGGCATAGGCATGACCATCAAATTAATACAACAAAACTCCGTATTTTAACTCAATTTCATATGTTTCAAACCACATACTATCATAGGTTCATGAACAACACATAAAGATTCCAACTTGGGAATCTTACAACCATAATCACATGAACATAATCAACCCACAACAAAATATTCATAATACAAGATTTAAAACTTGATTCTTAGGATTCATGGTGAAAGGAATCCATAAATGAACACTTTGCATACCTTAGTTCTTGATTCTACAAAGATTGACGGAGATATTCTTGAATTTGAGTATTGAATTTGAATCCCCAATTGAAAACCCTAGCTTGTTCTTGAGAGAAACTTGAGAGAAACACTATATTTTGAGAGATAAATGGCTGAATCATGTGTTATTGGGTTTAAATAGTGGTGAAAAATTGACCCTTTTAACCCTTGGATGCACATTTTAATTTTGTAAAAATTTTTCGATTTTCATCCTTGGCGCGACGCGCCACTATCGCGCCAAGTCAGTGGAACTGGACAATTGAGAATGTACATGGTGGCGTGATGTGGGGTTATCGTGTTTCCACTTTGTTTGCAAACTGGAAGTTTGGCACAACTTGCTACTATGTCGGAGCAATACTGGAAAATGACAATTTCCATTTAAGCTGGCTCTGCGACGTGCTGATGGCTCAGGTGATACACTGTCTCACTAAAAAGGCTCTAACTCTTCGTCCGGGTGTCGGATTTGGGCGAATTTAGTATCGATGGAAAGATTATTCAATTTTACACATGATAAAAAGTAAAAATCTCAAAAATACCATATGTATAAAATTGTATTCATCTATAAAACATGTCTTTAATATCTTCGGGACAAATTTAAGTTAGGTAAAAGTACGGGGTATTACACCCTAGTATTCTACATTCCTTCTTAGAGTGTAGACTAGATGCAGTTTAGTTGTAGTTACTAGATGGATGCCAATATTCAGTACTAACTTTTGTACTTTTTTCCTGGCAGATGTTAGAGTCTTTGTATTATTTATTTCATTGTCAGTCTAAGTTGTAATAGGTAGCTCTTGTATATGTCTGGCCAAGTCTTGGGTTAGTGAAGGACATTTGTAAAAAGTTTGTTTATTAGTATTTAATTTACTTTATATTTTCTTAAAAATAGAAGTCTTCCGCATACTTTTAGTTGGGTAATAAGGGTTCTCCTAGCTACTTAAAATAGCATATTTGCTCGCACGATCCGTTAGTCTGGGTTGTGACATGAAAAGTTAATGAAAAGATTTTGACTCTTGAAAATATAGTCTAAAACCTTGTAAAACTATACACATTGCCTAAAATTCTTCTTCAAGGGTGAGGAATTGAACAACTAAAGTCTTGGAACAATTTTCTTCAGCTTTAACATTATTTCAACGATCAATAGTCGAGTGCCACATCATTATAAGCTCAAGAATTGGAATTCCTAGTTTCTTTTCCTTTTTTCCATTGGTTTCAACTTTGTTAACTCTTATAGTAATTGGCCACTATTAAATATCTACTAAGTTGTAAATTAGTTTTTGAGTACATTATTTGTGTTAGCGTTATTTTTGTGTTTTTCTCATTTCTGAATTATAGTATTTCTTGGTTCAAGTTCGAACATTACTTTCTTGAGTATTCAAGCAAATAATCCATTCTGACCAAGGAGTAGACTCGCCCCTTGACTTATTATGAACTACAAGATGACTTGCAATACTTGTGAAACCAAGTGTAAGACGATCAAAGTGTGTGAGAGTATGGTGAGGATTTTGTGAACAAATTATTTTCTTTTTTTTTTCTTTATTTTGTAAGTTTGTTTATTTTAGGTACAATTGCAATAGAACCCGTGGATTCAACCTCTCAAACCTTAGGCAATAATGCCACAAGTATTATTTTGGCTAAACTTGAAGCCATGGCCTATTAGTGGGAAGTGATAAATGAAATATTGGATCATATAGGAGTTCCAAAATAGCATGTAGGATTCCTGGACACATGTCAAGATGAAGGTCATAGCTCATGAGATCTACAAGGTAAAAATGCTCTCCCCTAAATTTCTATGAACTTTGAATATAATGATGTGGCTAGTGGTATCAACATGGGTGTGGTTGAAGGTTTGCCTAAGGAGTTGCATGAGCCTTCCCGTAGTTATACCCTTGACATTATTAGGAGTGAACTCGTGAGCTTGTTCTTGGATAAATATTATGATGTTTGTTTGGCTTAAAGGGATGATCATGCCTTTGAAACCATTTTAACACTTGGAAATGATCCCTTAGAGAGTGAGAGTTCCAAATATATCTGCAGGATAGATCCCATCTCTTTAGGAATAATATCTTTTTTTGAAGTTGGTACAATCACTTCTAATGAACCTGTTGGTGAGAATGATAGTATAGCTTGTCTTGAGGGCTATAACCTATATGCTAACCCACTATGGTGTGACAACATTCCTCTTTAAGATGGAAATCTCTTCTTGGAAGATGAGAGTACTCTTAAAGGTAGGGAATGTGTAGTCTTGGGAAGGAATAATCAATCGGGTGAAGATGACCTTGGTTTGCTTGATTGCTTGGTAAACCCAAATTGTGCCTATTCCTTGAAAAATGAGTTCCATTATGATCCTTTTCATGACACCCCACCCTTGTTTGTTAAATGTGGAGATGCTTACTTAATATTTATGATGACTTGAATTGTGACCCCTTTGATGTTAATGGTGGGTTCTGTTTACTCGAGGGCCCTAGGGAAAATATGTCATTGCCTCTTTGGGGTATTTCTCATATATGTGCATCCATTTTTGACACATTTACTTAAGTTATATGAACCACAACTTGTGGATTCCAAGTTGTATTCTTGTTTATGAAAGAGTCCAAGGATGTTCAAGGCTTCTTGTCACCTTTATAGGGTTGGACAATTTAATGTATCTTGTGGGAATCTTAGGACCATGTTTGATATTATGGGTTGAGGGAAGAAATTATGTCTTATGGTTCCTAGGATAAAGGTAATCTTACCTTTGTATCTAGTGATGCCATTACGGCCATGGTGACTTCCTTACCTATTGGTGATTCCCTTAGCCAACTCCTTTGTAATATTTTTATTATGTCCCTCTTGATTAAAACAAAAGATGTTTGGTTATATCTCAAGTGTGTAACACCTTGTAATGATGATGTTGTTTGTTGAACTAACCCTAACCCTCATGCTATGAGGATATTATGCTTGTTTTCCCTTTTATTGTTCTTGCAAGGTGTAGCTTTAAGGTCGAGTGCTTTTTAAGAAGGGGATGATGCTACGAGATAAATGGCCATATTAGATTTGGAAGACATCATTCGAAGTCAATACCCAAAGAATTTGGTTGTGGTCAAATTGAGGAGAAAAGAGCATGCACAGAGAGGCCATTTGGAGCATTCCATGAGGCAGAGCCATATGTGAAAGGTGGCTTGGAGGATGCTTGAAGAACCATGGCTTTGGAGCATTGAAGAGCACCTTCATTAAGTACGTTTTAGGGATTTCACATGCCTAATTTACAGTTCATAGGTGCTCACCCTTCATTAAGGTGTTTTGGTCTTTTTTTCCTTCAATTATAATAAGACTATGTATAGTTTAGTATTGGGGCTTTTACTCTTTTGTTGTTTTATTGATGTAAGACTTTGCAACATTAAAATTTCTCTCTTTGAGAGCGTATCACCTTAGTTGTAGGTCTTGGAAAATCCAAAACCTAAATGAGGGCTAATTCAAGTATGGAATCACTTGAGTTGCAACTTGTCTTAAAACGTTGGTGCTAGAGGAGGTAACATCCCTCTTGTGTCTACGTAGGAGTTAGGTAATTATCGTGTGCAGGTGTTAAGGGCCCTTAGATTTGATATATGTTAGGGTTCTTAGGATTTGTACCTTCATTTGTCTATCTATCTATCCTTTTAATATATTGAAATCATTTATCTTTGTGTTTGTGCCCTTGTTTCCGTCTTTGTGTTCTTTTTGTTCTAGCCGAGATTGTGGACTATTTTATGAATTTATGGACTATTTTGGGTGTTTGTTGGATGGTTTTGTATCTTATTGTTCCTTGAGTGAATTAAGCTTTGTGTGCTTCATTGTTATCCTAATTTTGTATTATTCGGGTTTTATAGTAATTGCTTGTGAAGTTACTGGATTATATGTATTCTTGACTTGTGTCTTATGGTTGGATTAATTGACTTGACTAGCTATTTTTATGGATGTTAGGTGATTATTTATTTTTATATTCTTGACATGAGTTAAGGTCACCAACATGGAGAAGACATTGTAGTGGTATTAAATGTGGTGCTTATTACAAGGTTAGAATTGATAGAGTTCTTTGGTAATGATGTATATTAGGGGTAAGTTGGGGCCTCAGAGTTATTAACCAATGGACTTAATAGGGAAAATAGTTGAATAATATAGGCTTACAAACTTCAAAGGATGTAATAGTTAGTTATGGAAGAGAGGGTTAATAGAGGAAAAGGGGTAATATTAAAGGATCACTGTTGGTAAGTATCGGGGTGGTGGATTCAATGTTATAATAAGGATTGGTAACTTAACATTTAAGATTTCATGCTCTATTTTGAAGGTTTATATTATTTTTATGTTATCTAATCATGGTTGGCCAATGATGCTTACTAGTATGTATTATTTCTACTAATACGACTCTTGCTATACTGTTTTTCTAGTATAGTCTGGTTATAGGAATCAATATTTGTTTCATGCTTGGCATGGATAGTGATCTTCGTCAGCTTCTCCTCCTTGCCTTAATGGTGGAAATTATGTGCTATTCATATCTTCTTTTGTCTAGAAGCACTTGAACCTGTTTAGACTAGGTCATTAGGTAGTTTTTAATTTGCATTTGCATATTGTAAAATTTATTGTAATTAGGAGTTGGTATTTTATAACGTATTTTTAGTCTTTCGTATTGACACATGGTTTTTGCCTCTCCGACTGAATCTATTCCTGAGTTTTTAATAAAAGTACATTTATTTTATCTGGATAAAACTTTTCAAAATATTTATCTAGGTAATTTTGTCATTCTAAGTAGAATATTATATATATATATATGTATATATATATTGTATTCAATTATACAAAATCATATAATTTTGTTTCTTAAATATTTGTTTCTCAAAATATCAGATTATAATCAACGCGTATCTTGAAAATTAGTTCAAACGGTTAAAATCTTGATTTAATTATAGCTTGATCTTAAAAATAATTTATTTGGAGAAATATGTGCTTGATTTTATTAAATTATGAAGCTTGGGATTGAATTGGTTGTTAATTTGTTTCAGATTAAATTTAGTTCATTTATTAAATTTGGCCATAATTGAAATTAAAGTGGCCACAATTACAATGCAATTGACATCTAATATGGTTAAAATTTAAATAAGGTCTGACTAAATGTCTAATTTAATTTGGCTAATTTAAAAGTCACCAAAATTTCAACCCCTTTCTTATTTTTGGGCTTACCAACAGCCCATTCTAGCTGACTTGCTCAATCACAGCAACCATCAGCCTACCCAGTTAAAACGCCTCAAAAATGGGTCCCAAGACGTCACATAGTGCTCAAGACTACGAGTAGCCTCAAGCTAACCCTATAAGCCTTCTACTAAATCTGAAACTCATAATAAGGAAATATGAAAATAATATAAATAGGGAAGTCTATCTGATCTAAGATAAAAGTATCTGAACATAATATCTGAAAAATTAGACTCAATGTCTATAAAAGTATTACTGGAAATCAAAACTATGTCTCACAGTCTGACAAGACTCTACCACTAATAACTAGAGAGCCACTAGGACAAGTCCCTAGCTGACTCAAAATGGCTAAAAATACTAAATCAACTAGTCTAATAAGCTGAAAATCTGAATAACTAGGTCCCCAAACTATGAGGACTCACAAACTATCGGGATGGAGATAGAGATGCTCGAAATCACTCACGCTGCTGAAGCTGAGCACCTAAACCTACATTATGAGACAATGTAACGCATAGATGTATATGTGGATCATTACTTCTAGAATGTATTGAGTAAATGTGTAACACCCCAAATCTGGTACCCGGAATGCTACACGATGCTCATAATCTTGAAGGACTACAAGCTAACCCATGACTGATATCTGTAACTAAGCCCTGAATATAATGGTAGTATCGTAAATGTGAAAACATGAATTGAAAGGCCATAAGGTTCAATACTAATATATAACTGAAAATATGGTATAATAATACCAAAATAATTGAAATAACAGTCTGAACATGCTGTAGTCTGAAAGCCTCCAAAAGTGAACTGTCTGAATAAAGAGTTGATGGGACAATCCCCAACTAACCCTATCTACTAAAATAAACTAAGTACTAAAAGAATGAAATAATCAAATAATAATATCTTTGAATGATGAGGACTCACTGCTGACTCTGACTACTGAAATTGGAATGCTACTGATACTCTGGAGCGTATGCTTCTGAACCTATGGTATAAAACCCCATAGCACAAATGTGTCAGTATGATTGAATGTACTGGTATACAAGTGAGGTAGGCTGAATACAATAGTTCATATACATGAACAATACTAACTGATTGAATAACATAAACGTAAAAATATATGCATGAATACGTAACTGTATCTGAGATCGTGATAATACTAACTCATTAATTCTGATAATATGGATTTACTGATATCTGGGTACTAATACTAGGATTTTGAAAGACTAAGTATATTGAGTACTGAGGAACTGATGTCATATTACTGATAAAGGAATAACTATTTCTGACAGTTCTGATTATGAAGAACTAGTCTGATTGACTGTAACTGATAGTCCTAAAATCTGAATACTGATAACATGAATTTTGTATAATTAATATACTATTAACTGGGTGACTTTGTCTGTCAGTCCTGATTCTGATGGAACTAGCTGAGTTCCGTACTAAGCAGAGAGACTGTATTTGATAGTTCTGAAACTGTAGAACTAAACAAAGTTCTATTACTGAGACTGGACCAAAAACTGAGACTGTGGGAGGTAATGGTCTAACCAACATGCCTTAAAACTGAACTAGTGCGGTCCAACCTATAACCCCAACAGGAAGAGTGTCAGTACCATGCCATAAGTAAAGACAAGCTGTGAGTAAACCCTCTCTGACAGGGAGCTCTTTCGTCAACCCCTTTTAGTGGGAAAAACTCAAATGAGGTGTCTAATCCCTAAAATCATAGGGTACATCTCAACCTACGCTGGCTACATAGTTACGGAACGCAAGGATTTCTTCTATGGATCACACCCTCTACTGGCTAACAGGTGAGTCCCCATCCTTGGGTTCACTCGATGCTGAATCCTACTCCCAACTGAAGAGACACTAAACTGATTTAATCTAAATTGAACTGTTACTCATAGTATCTTATAGCTGATTTCAACGGAGTTCAATAAATTCCGTTGACTTATGGAATACTACTGAGATTGGATAATTGACTGAGATTACTGAGTTTTCCTGAGTCATGTAACTGACTGAATTCTAATGATCATGGCTTGAATGGGAGTATCATAAAAACTGACACTGGATCTAGGCACACAGCTAAACTGTTGGGTACAAGTACCCCCAGGACTCAATAGCAAGAAACTAACAAGACTTGACACTTTGTGAACACATAACCAATATCAATAATTCATAATACAATAAGTTGGGGATTTCATGAAACACATAGTTGTCATAATATTGTACATGGATGGAATTGCATATAGACATGTCATACTTTTATCAACCTAATCTCATGAAAATTCCATCAAATACTCATAATGCATACAATATCATGGAAGTCAGTCTTAGTCATAAGGGTAAAGCATGTATTTATTATTTGAGTCATAATTGAGCTATAATATTCAATTTCTATCCTCCTAGGCATTTTGTCAAACACCCTACATGAACAACTTAGGGCATAGGTGAAATCATCAAATTACACATCATAAACAACTCAATTCATGGATTTCATATTGCATGCTAACATAGTTTCATGAAAACACATAAAGATTCCAACTTGGGAATCATACAACAAGATAAACATGATTACAAACAACCCACAACATAAATATCATATTTTATAATTTGAAAGAGGGTTCTTGGACTTCATGAATGAAACGAATCCATAAATCAATACTTGACATACCTTAGTTCTTATTTTACAAAGATTGACGGAGAGATTCTTGAATTTGAATCCTTAATTGAAAACCCTAACTTGTTCTTGAGAGAAACTCAATATTTTTGGTGAAATATGACTGAATCACGTGTTATTGAGTTTATATAAGGATGGGAAATTGACTCTTTTGCCCTTAAAAATATGGACATTTAATGACTAAAAATTGGGTGCCGACGCTACAAGCGATGCAGTGTGTTGATGGCTACGATGCGATACTCGATGAATTACACCACGATAATATTGAGCCTTATAAGTTTTGGCTGGCAACCTGCATAAATGTTGACCAACGCAATTGGCGACGCGGTGCTCCATGTTCGCATTGGTCCACTATTTTGGGAGTCCAAACATGATCTAAACGTGTTTCAAAAAATCTAAAACTTGTCCGGGAACACCTATTTATCTTCTTGATCATGAACTAATAAAAATATGAACCACTAAAGGCATTAAGGTGGTGAAATAAGATTGCCAACTTTTGAAGGCCAATAATAGGCTAAGTCTGGGAACCTAGCTAGAATTTTCTAAGTCTAGGATCCCTTGACATGCTTAAAGGATTGAATTAAACTTTAGGATTTTATGGGGTCTTACAATATCTCCCCCTTAAGAATAGTTATCCTCGAATGAGACTGACTGAGAGGGAAAAAAAGATAAACTAACGTACATACTGAACATGAACAACTGAAACATGATTCCATGACTAACATGATCGATAAACTGAATGTAACATACTAAATATGCATATCTAATACATGGTTAACTGGTTCATGAATGCATAACTGAATATGCAATGGTAATTGATACCAAATTTATCATGGAAATATATGCATAAAACTAGACATGTTCAAGGAAGACTATTTCCTTAAATTGAAAATACTAATGAGATTGAAATTAATTACTAGATTTGTACGAGCGAAAACACGTAAACATAACTAAGTCTAGAACCTGATATATCAGCTGGATATCGTTATCTGAACTGAGTACCTTGAATACGTGGCTTACAGCTGAGGTCAGAGTTTGAGGGTCCACTTATAAGTAACCCCTTACTCCAAAATGGATTCATTACGATAAGAGATAATGGCATGTTTTATGTCATGATAGTTCAGGGAATTATCGTGTATCTGTCCCTTGGGAAACTAGGTCCTTCGAAGAGAGCTGATTTTACTGAGATACTAAGGAAAATTAGGGCGATGCCCAAGGCACCTATGAATTGAATCGCAGCTAGATATCTGTGATATGAAGCTAAGACAAAGTTATTAGACCTTACGTACTACAACTAAGACTACTAAAAATATTTACGTGGGTGCTGAGCACGAATGCATAAATATATAATAACTTTATCTAATTAACTGAATAACTTATATCTGAATACTAGGTATGTAAGACTGAACTGTACTTAGTCTGGATAGCTGGACTGAGACTATAGGGTATTATACATAGGAGGTAATGACTGACTGGATAACATAAGGTAAATGGGAATGAGTAAGGGAAAACTGTATTATCTTAGAACCCAATTGTGGTAAGAATGTGGTAATAGATTTCTAATGAAATGTGAATAGCTTGTGTGAGTCTTCATGACCATGAATGAAATTTTATAATTGAACTAAGTGAAGGCATTGGTATATTGAGATGATTGAGCAATGAAGGATCCCATAATAGCTATGAGGTCTTGTATAGTGTTGAAATTGGTTAAATGGCTAAAGTCCCTAAATATTGTATTTAATGTGTGTTGATGCATAAACAAGAGTGTAAAGTCACAAATGTCAACCAATGATGGTTGTGATGGCTTGAGGGTAAATTCCTTTACCATATGTGATGGATCAAGGGTAAAGTCCCTTGGCCAATGAAAATACAAGGTAAAGTCTATTTCTTAAAAAGAGCTATTGAGGTCAAATCACCTCATCTCGTGAAGAGGCTTATGGTAAAGTCCATCTAAGGCTTTTGGTAATATCCATACATGGCTTATGGTAAAGTACACCTATGACTTTTGGTAAAGTCCACACATGTGTATGGGTAAAGTCCCCTTGTTTGAACGGCCTAAGTATTTAGGTAAGGTCCCTCGTTGAGTGATGGTGTGTGTTGATAGTCCCTTAGCATAATAAACATGTGTAAAAGGAGGAAGTCCCCAGTTTAATGATAAAGTAAATGTGGCTAAAGTCCTTGGTGTATTAAACATGATGAATCTATAAGTATAGGAAGTGGTAGTCCTCTATTCTATGGTATATGTATGTGTATGGATAAGTGTATGAATGTGATAAAATATGATATATTGATTTGTTATTGATTGATGATGTTTTCTTATCACTTATCCTTGAGTTACATGCTAGCATTTCAACTGCTAACTGTCTCCAGATGCTATATCCCCATGCGATGTAGGCGGCGGAGTATCTTTTTTTTTTCCCACACAGTACTTGTAGATCAAAGCGGTTCATGCATTAACTTGAAGAGGTGAGCTTTCTTAAATCTGGAAGACATTTATATCTTAGTCCTTATCTTTAGACTTAGTCTTTTTAAGACTTGGTTTGACTATAGTTGGGGTCTTATCTTGACATATATTTTTATTGACATTGGTTTTGTATAAAGGTGTTGTAAACAACTGTGAACTTGGGCATAATCATTATAATAAATCAAATATTGACTTATGATATTATTTTTGCTATTATAATTTATTAGTTGGATCTCCTTTGACTCCTATAGTATGTTGAGATGATTATGTTGGGTTATCAGGGTGACCTTAGGTTCATGCGAGCTTGAGGTGTCCATACGACATAGTCCAAAGTTTGGATCGTGTCAAGTTAGTATCAGAGCCTAGGTTCATGGTCATTTGGGTGTTCATAATGCCGTGTCCAGTAGATTTTCTTTTATGGGTGTGAAGCGCACCACACTTATAAAATAAAGGCTATTAGGCATTTTAGGAATGTTTCCCTTTCTTGTGTTTCAATCTCAAGTTATTAAGTCTAAGGTCTTAGATTTTCTCTGATTCTATTTTCTATCTTTCAGATCATGCCTCAAAGAAAATCTTAGACTTAAGAAAACACTACTGAGGGCCTTATTGATAAAGCTCGTCCAACTTCTAGAGTTTAGACCCGGGCTAAGGTTGCGGTATCTGGACATCCTTGTGGGGTTCCACCCACCAACCCTGCTCATGTGAGTGACATTCTTCCTCGGTTTCCTCAAAGGTATGCTACTACTATAGAGTTTTGTCACTCTATCAACCTCTTGACTCAATTGGTAGCCTCTCAAGTGGAGCGTGGTTCCCCAGGTACCGTCTCTTCGGAGGCGACAAGATATGGCTAATTTATGAGGTTGAGCCCTTATGTGTTCTCTTATACCAAGGTTGAGGAAGATCCTCAAGGCTTCATTAATGAAATAGAGAAAATTTTCTGAATCATGCATGCTTCAAAAATTAAGGGTGTCAAGCTTGCTTTCTACCAATTGAAGGATATAGCGTACTAGTGGTAGGAAGGGTGGGAGTTGTCTAGGGTATTCATACTAGTCCATCTTCTTGGGTGGATTTTTTCGAGGCTTTCCTTGATCGGTTCTTTCCTCAAGAGTTGAGAAAGGCAAAGGCGAAATAGTTCGTGAACTTAAAGCAAGGGAGAATGTCTTTGCAAAAGTATGCCTTAAAATTCCATCAATTGTCAAGGTATGCTCCCGATATGGTTTCTAGCATGAGGGCTAGAATGCGCAAGTTTGTCTCAGGATTGTCCTGTGAGTTAGTTCTCGAAAGCAAGGTGGCCTTGTTGATTAAGAACATGGACATTTATACACTTATTGTGTATATACAATAAGTAGAGAACGAGAAGAAGAAGCAAGTTGAGCTTAGTAAGAAGCAAGGAAGGAAGTTTAGGACTTCCAAGAGTATTAGTGGAAGTAGTGGCAAGTGGCCACAAAAGAAGTAGAGGAATTCAGGTTCGTTCTCCTTAGCTAGTGTTCACTCTCCCTACCTGAATTTCTCGAGTGGTCATCGATCACAATTTGGTGGCGAGTCCCAGGCACAAATTGCCTAATTTTCGACTAGTAATGCCCATTCGCCTCTACCCCACCCTTTTTTCTAATTCTATGGTTAGAGTCATAGTGGTGCGTGTGAGAAAAAGAGAGAAAGATTCTTTCATTGTGGTCATCTTAGGCACATATAGCATGAGTGCTCCATTCTAGAAACTTCTTGGGCCAATAGGGCCTCTATTTCTACTCCATCCACTCCCGCACCAAAGGGTGCTATGCCTGCTTTTGCTTCTACTTCTGGCATCGGTGTTTGCCAAAACCGCTTGTATGCACTTGTTATTCACCAGGATTCTAAGGCGTCTCCCAATATTGTTATGGGTATGTTGAGACTTTTCTCTCGTGATGTGTATTGCTTTCTTGACCCAGAGTCTACTCTTTCTTATGTGACCCCATATGTGGCTGTGCATCTTGATAGTGGTCGCGAGATTCTGTCGGTTCCTTCTTCTATTTCTACCTCGGTTGGAGACTCTGAGGTTGTTAAAAGATTCTATAGGGGGTGTGATATTTGTTTTTGGTAGAGATACTCTTGTTGACTTGATAGAATTAGACATGGTTGATTTTGATGTTATCTTTGGAATAGATTAGTTGCACTCTTGTTATGCTTCCCTAGATTGTCGGAACCATAGGGTCATGTTCAAATTTCCTAATAAGCCGGTCATTGTATGGGAAGCTGGTTCCTTAGTGCCTAAGGGAAGATTTATTTCTTATCTTAAGGCCCGAAGGTTGATTTAGAAGGGGTGCTTGTATCATTTGGTCTGAATTAAAAATTCCAACTTGAAAGAGCCAACTCTAGAATCCATTGTCGTAGTAACTGAGTTTCCCGATGTATTTCCTAATGATCTCCCCGGTGTTCCTCCCGATAGGGAAATTGATTTTGGTATTGATCTTGTTTCGAACACTCATCCGATCTCTATTCCTCCTTAAGAATGGCTCCGGCGAAGTTGAAAGAACTTAGGAGCAATTGAAAAATCTCTTAGATAATGGTTTCATCTGGCCTAGCATGTATCCTTGGGGTGCTCCCATGTTATTCGTGTGTAAGAAGGATGGTTCCCTTCGTATGTGCACTGATTATTATTAATTGAACAAATTGACCACAAAGAATAAGTATCCTCTTCCTGGGATCTATGATTTGTTATATCAACTTCAAGGTGCGAAGTGTCTCTCTAAGATTGATCTTAGATTGGGTTATCATCAACTTAAAATTAGGGATGTAGATATCTCTAAGACTGTCTTTAGAACTCGGTATGGTCACTATCAGTTTCTTGTCATATCCTTTGGATTAACCAATGCCCCAGCGGCATTCATAGATTTGATGAATAGGGTCTTTTGTTCATTCTTGGACATGTTTGTCATTATCTTTATTGATGATATCTTGGTCTATTCTAAGAGTGAGGTGGATCATATAGATCACCTTCGTTCTATGTTGTGAACTTTGAGGGATCATCATTTGTATGTCAAGTTCTCTAAGTGTGAGTTTTGATAAAAAGCCATAACATTTCTTGGTCATGTCGTCTCTAGTGAAGGGGTCATGGTGGATCCCCAAACGATTTCGATGGTTAAGAAGTGGCCTAGACCTACGACTCCAACCAATATTCGACGCTTTTTGGGTCTAGCCATTTATTATTGAAGGTTTGTGGAGAGTTTTTCCACTATAGCTTCCCCGTTGACCAAATTGACCTAGAAGAAGGTCAGGGTTTTGTGGTCCGATACGTGTGAGGGTAGTCTCGAGAAGTTGAAATATAAATTGGCCTCGGTTTTTGGTTTTGACCTTGCCTGAGGGTAGTGATGGTTTCGTGGTCTATTGTGATACTTCTCGTGTCGATCTTGGTTGAGTGTTGATGCAACATTGTAGGGTGGTGGCCTATGCTTCTAGGAAATTGAAAGTTCATGAAAGTAACTACCCCACCCATAACTTAGAGTTGTTAACCGTGGTCTTTGCTTTGAAAATTTGGTAGAATTATCTTTATGGCATTCATGTTGATATCTTTTCCAATCATAAGAGCTTTCAATATGTGTTTACCCAAAAGGAGTTGAACATCTGACAAAGAAGGTGGCTTGAGCTATTGAAAGACTATGAGATGAGTCTTCATTACCATCCCGGTAAGGCGAATGCAGTCGCTGATGCTCTTAGTAAATTGTCTATGAGAAGTTTGGCCCTTGTTGATCCGGACAAACGGAAATTGGTGAAAGATATTCATCGATTGGCTAATCCTAGAGTTTAACTTGCTGACTCCAACAATAGTGGTGTGTTTTTGCATCTGGTATCTCAATCATCTCTTATTGTTAAGATAAAGAAAAACCAAGTGTTCGACCCCGAATGGATGAAGATCAAGAGTAAGGTGGGTCAACACATGTAGTACCCCGAAAAATCCAAACCAATATTAGAGCCATGTACCAAGATCATGCATAGTACATCATGGTTCTTTTATAGTTGAATGAGTAGGTTAGATGTATATTAAGGATTCAAATAACTCCCAGCTATCAGACGAAGCAAAACATTCCTCACCGATCGAATTCTTGAGAAAGATATTGCCATAGTCAGATTTAAACGATCATATCTCTCATTATACGTAGAATTTTTGAGCTCATGTCATATCAACAGATAGATAATTGAATTTTTATTCCAACGATACCAATTTCACCTAAATCCAATATCGGAGAAAAGAGTTATTCCTATTTTACTCCAGCATGTCAGACTGGAAACTGTGTGACGACATTCGTGGTAGCTTACCACATTTGTGACGCCCTACCATGAAGGTCATCATCCTTAAGAAGAATCCAACTCCTGTGTGACGACATTCATGGTAACTTACCACATTTGTGATGCCCTACCACGAAGGTCGTCAGCCTTAGGCAGAAACCAGCTCCTAAGTGACGACATTCGTTGTAGCTTACCACATTTGTGACGCCCTACCACGAAGGTCGTCAGCCTTAGGTAGAAACCAGCTCCTAAGTGACGACATTCATGGTAGATTACCACATTTGTGGCACCCTACCACGAAGGTCGTCAAACTTAAGTAGAAACCATCAGTTCCAGCTCCTGTGTGACGATATTTTTGACGGCTTACCACACTTTTGACGCCTTGTCACAAATGTCGTCAGCTATGATTTTCAGCAACTGGGAATTTATTTCATAAGGATATTTTGGTCTTTTCCCTTCACTTCCCATGACTTATAACCCTCAAGGAACGTATTGTCTTCTATTCTCTTTAGTTAAAATATCTTAAAAACCTTCTCTTACACTTTCAAGCACAAGATTAGGGTTTCCTCTCAAGATCATCTCCTCAGGAACAAGAGGATTCTTTCCCAAAGGGTTTAAACCCTAGTCAAGAAAACTCAAGGGCAAGCCTAAGTATTTCTCCAGGAACCTTCAGAAACATTAGATCTCTTTTAAGATCAAGCTTTAAGGTATGTGTAGTGTTCATCTATGGATTCAATTCGTTCATGGAGTTCAAGAACCATGCTTTTAAATGTTATTTTGTAAAATATTGTGGTGATATAAGTATGTACACGTTGATGATTGTTGTTCAAGTTTCAAGATGATATCTAAGGATGTTTTTCATGGAATATATGTGAATGTTAGTTGAAAATCATGAACTTTGGGTGGGTTGAACTAATGCAAGTATGAAATCTACCTATGCCTTAAAGAATGCATGTAAGGTGTTTGATAAAATTCCTAGGATGTTAGAAGTTCATATTTATATGATTTCATGATATCGAAATGACAAGTCCATGTTAGCGATACACTTCAATATGAATGCCCATGCTATTTATGTATTCTTATGGTGATGGCATGAAGTATGTATGATGATGAAAATATGAATTTTATGTGCGAATTATATCTATGCTTTCCCTACCATTTTTGAGGTGTTGATTAAATATATGAAGTATACTATCCCCTACTTATGATATAGCGAATTGTGGACTCCAATCTTGTGATCAAGTAATGTCATGTGCATCATTTTTCTTCTATTGAATCTTGAGGTTATTCGTACCCGAAAAACATAGTTGTGTGCCTAGAGCCATGTCATGTTGTCACGATAATCTCAGTCAAGCTATAATCTATAGAACTCAGTCAGTCATGTGACTCAGGAAACCTCAAAAATCTCATGATCCCAGTTAACTCTCAGATAATAATACTACTCCATCAGTCAATGGAAGTCAGTTAATCTGTCCATGTACAGTTAGTTGAATCATGTTTAGTCTCTTCAGATGGGATTAGAAGCTATCACTGAGTGAACTCAAGGATGGGGACTCACCTACCAATTTTAGGGTGTGATTCTTAGCAGTCATCCTTGTGTTCCAGAACTACATAGCCAGCGTAGGTTAAGACATCTTAGCCTATTAGATTAGGGTTGATGAGGTGGCTTAACCTGTCAGTTTAGGGTCCCACCGTTCTCACCTTGAGTACCTGCCAGATAAGAGTCACTCACAACTATCCTTACCAGTGGTGCGGTATTGACACCCCTCCAGTCGGGGCAGAGATTGGACCCCATCTTAGCCATAATGGCATACATCGAGCATGCCGGTTAAACAACTACCTCACACAGTTTCAATATCAGTCTTAGTAAAAGAACTCAGACAATTCTTTAGATATCAGTATACCAAGACTGTTAGATACAGTCAAATTCAGTTATAGCACAGAACTCAGAGAGTTCAACTAGATTCAGGGCTATCAGATACAGTCATCCATATTATCAGAACTATGGTTCCATCCATGTAGTAGCGTATAGATTTAGCCATTACGTACTCACGATCTTAGCTACAATGTATGCATGTTTGTACTCTTACGTTCATATCAGTCAGTTAGTAGTATTATTCATGCATGTAAACCCTTTGCATTAGCCTACCTCACTCGTATACTCAGTACTCTAGTTGTATTGACGTATTTGCGCTATGGTGATTTCTTTTCTTATTACACCATAGGTTCAGACGCACGAGTCCCAGACTAGCAGTAGCAGTTGCATTCAGCATACAAAGTTTCAGGGAGTCCTCTTCATTCGAGGATGATATTATTTAATTTATTCATTTATTTCTTCAGTTCAGTTTTACAGAGTTAGTTGGAGACATGTTCCTTCAACTCCTTATTCCAGACAGTACTTAGAGGCTTTCGGATTTACGCTCAGATTTAGCTTTCAGATTCAGTTTTTAGTTGTTTTGGGTATTTTTCGCTCATATGGATGTTATATTATTTCAGTCGAACTTTATGGCCTATTGTGTATGTTTTCCGCATTAATATGTCATGAATTGAAGTATACAGGTACAAATATCAGTCATGGGTTAGCTTGTGGTCCCTCGGGATCATAAGCATCGTGTAGCGTTCCAGTTCAGAAAATTGGGGCCTTACAAACTTGGTATCAGAGCCTAAGGTTCAATAGAGTCCTAGGAATTCTGAAAGTCGCATCTAGTAGTGTCTTATGCAGGGGTGTGTTGCGCACCACATTTATCTACAGGAGGCTATCACATGTTTTAGGAACAGTTCCCTTTCTTCATTATTCATGTTGTGCTAGTAAGCATAATTTTAAGTCAGTCTCTCAGTCTAATCCGCTCTTCTCTTATTTCAAAAACATGCCTCCAAAGAGAAGAAATCAACCAGCTCCTCAGCCCGAAGATCCTTTAGGCAAACATGTTTCTCATGCAGAGTTCAGGACCATATTTACCGTCCTTGCTCAGTCTGTAGCTGCCCAGAATAAATGACCAGCAGTCGTTCTGGCCAACCCAGTGGCTAATTCAGCAGCAGATAGGATTCGAGACTTCATTTGAATGAACCCTCCGTCCTTCTTTGGGTCTAAGCTAGATGAGGATCCTCAGGAATTTGTTGACCAATTCCAGAAGTTCATTGCTATCATGGGAGTCACTTCTTATCAGAGTGCTGAGTTGGCCGTATACCAATTGCAGGATGTCACTTACAATTGGTACAAGCAGTGGTTAGCAGAAAGGTTAAAGGGTACAGGTCCTATTGAGTGGGAAGAATTTATCACGGCTTTCTTAGACAAATTCTTTCTACAAGAGCTGAGAGAGGCCAAAGTTCTTGAGTTCATCAATCTCAGGCAGGGAAATATGACAGTTAGAGAGTATTCTCTTAGATTTACTCATCTAGCCAGATATGCCCCTCATGTGGTTGCAAACAACAGGACTAAGATGAGCAAGTTTGTGTCAGGGGTGAATGATAGCGTGGTAAATGAGTGTAGGTCTTCGATGCTAAACAGTGATATAACTTTAGCCAGGATCATGACCCATGCTTAACAGATAGAGGAGCAGAAGGTTAAGACTAGGGAGTGGCAGAACAAGAGAGCAAGAGTAGGCAATTTCAGTTTTGCTCAGCCCAAATCAGAGGGAGGAAATCATTCGTAGTTTCATCCAAAGTCAGTAGTTCCAGCCCCTTCCTTCGCTAGTGACCATTTCCAAAGTTCAGGGATGGAAATAGAGACAGAGCACCAGGATCTTAATCTCAAGGCAGTGTTAGCAGTGCCCGAACAAACCCCTTTTGTCAGACTTGTGGTAAGGACCACAAGAAAGTTTACAGAGCCGGTAGTGATGTCTATTTCAGTTGTGGTAGGCCAAGACACAGGATTAGGGAGTGTCCTCAGCCAAGCCCTCACGGTCAGCAGAATCGTTCCACAGCTCAGTCCGTTCACCCAAACCAGAAGGGTGCCACTTCCAGTGCTACTAGTGGACAATGCCCAAATAGACTCTATGCTCTTCAGACCCGACAGGATCAGGAAAATTCTTCTAATGTCGTTACTGGTACATTACATATTTTCCATGTTCATGTTTATGCTTTACTAGACCCCGGTGCATCCTTGTCTTTTGTCACTCCATACATAGCAGGCGATTTTGGAATCAGTCCCAAAATTTTAGCAGAGCCCCTTTCAGTCTCTACCCCAGTGGGTAAAACCATCATAGCTCAGCGGGTATAAAGGAACTGCCCAGTTATGATATTTTAGAAATCTACATCAGTAGATTTATTCGAGTTAGAGATGACTAATTTTGATGTTATTCTCGGCATGGATTGCCTTCATTCCTGCTATGCCATAGTTGACTGCAAAAAGAGGATAGTTCAATTTCAGTTCCCGAATGAGCTAGTCCTAGAGTTGAAGGGTAGCACTTCATCTTTCAGGGGTCAGCTTGTTTCCTACCTTCGGGCAAGGAAAATGATTTCTAAGGGGTATGTGTATCATCTCGTACATGTTAAGGATTCCAGTTCCAAATCTCCCAATCTAGAATCTGTCCCAGTGGTTAATGAATATTCAAAGGTCTTTCCCAAAGATCTTCCAGGCATTTCTCCCGAAAGGAAAATAGACTTTGGCATAGACCTTCTCCCAGATACTCAGCCTATTTCTATTACGTCATACAGAATGTCACTAGTAGAACTCAAGGAACTAAAAGATCAATTGAAGGATCTCTTAGATAAGGGATTACTAGGCCTAGTGTATCCCCATGGGGTGCGCTAATTTTATTCATGCACAAGAAGGACGGTTCTCTAAAAATGTGTATTGATTATCGTCAGCTCAACAAAGTCATGGTCAAGAACAGGTATTCGATTCCTAGGATAGATGACTTGTTTGACCAACTTCAGGGTGCTAGTTATTTCTCCAAGATAGACCTTAGATCAGGCTATCATCAGCTCAGAGTTAGAGAATGTGACATTTTGAAGACAACTTTTCATACTCGGTATGGTCACTTTGAATTCCTAGTCATGTCCTTTGGTATTACCAATGCCCCTGCAGCTTACATAGACTTGATGAACCAGGTGTTCAAGCAGTACTTGGACACTTTCGTCATAGTCTTCATAGATGATATTCTAGTCTATTCTCGCATAGAGCTTGATCATTCAGACCATCTCATAATTGTTCTACAGACTCTCAGTGATCACCAGTTGTTCGCCAAGTTTAGTAACTGCAAATTTTGGATAATATCAGTAGCATTCCTTCGCCACATTATTTCAGGTGATGGCATTAGGCAGATCCTCAGAAAACCGAAGCGGTAAGAAACTGGTCTCACCCTGTCTCTCCATCAGATATCAGGAGTTTCTTGGATTTGGCTAGATATTACAAATGGTTTGTCGAGGGATTTTCTTATATTACACATCCTATGTCCAGATTGACTCAGAATAAGGTCAAGTTTCAGTGGTCAAAACCTTGCGAGAAGAGTTTTCAGGAGGTGAAGACTCGACTCACCTCAGCTCTAGTTTTAGCACTTTCCGATGATTCTGATGGATTCATAGTATATTGTGATGCATCCAGAGTAGGTTTAAGTTGTGTCCTCATGCAGCATGGTAGAGTCATAGCCTACGCCTCCAGATAGTTAAAACCCTATGAGAAGAATTATCCTACTCATGATCTTGAGTTAGCAGTAGTTGTCTTTGCCTTAAAGATTTTGAGGCATTATCTATACGGTGTTCATGTAGACATTTTCACAGATCATAAGAGCCTTCAGTATGTCTTTTCCTAGAAAGATCTCAATCTTTATCAGAGAAGGTGGTTAGAGCTCTTGAAGGATTATGACATGAGTGTTCTTTATTCTCTTGGCAAGGCCAATATAGTGGCCGATGCACACAGTAGACTATCCATGGGTAGTGTTTCCCATATTAATGATGGTAAGATGAAATTAGCTCAGGATATTCATCAGTATGCCAAACTAGGCATTCTCTTAGTCGACTCTTCAGAGGGTGGTATATGTGTTCAGAGTAGTTTAGAGTCATCTCTAGTTTTCGAGGTGAAAGAGAAGCAAGACAGGGATCCTAGCCTTGTCAAGATAAAAGAGTTAGTTCAGAGTTAGGAAGTAGAGGTTTTGTCCCAAGGTGGAGAAGGTGTTCTTTATTGTCAGGGTCGTCTGTGTGTTCCCGGTGTAGATGACTTGAGGTAGTGAATTCTTGTAGAAGCACATGGTGCGCGATACTCTATTCATCCAGGGGCTACCAAGATATACCACGACTTGCGGGAGATCTGTTGGTGGAGTGGGATGAAGAGGGACGTTGTAGAGTTTGTGGCTAAGTGCTCTACATATCAGCAGGTTAAGATAGAGCATCAGAAACATAGTGGTTCCATGCAGGAGTTCACTATTCCTACTTGGAAGTGGGAAGAAGTGAACATGGACTTCATGACGGGTTTTCCTAGAACACATCATTAGCATGATTCAGTTTGGGTCATTGTAGACAGAATGACCAAGTCAGCTCATTTCCTTCCAGTTAGTACCTCTTACTCAGTCGAGGATTATGCCAAACTCTATATCAGGGAGTTGGTCAGATTACATGGTGTTCCACTATCTATCATCTCAGACAGAGGTACCCAGTTCACCTCTCACTTCTGAAAATCATTCCAAAAGGGTCTTGGTACCCAAGTTCATCTTAGTACAATATTTCATCCTCAGATAGATGGTCAAGCAGAAAGGACCATTCAAACTCTAGAAGATATGCTAAGGGCGTGTGCAATTGATTTCAAGGAAAGCTGGGATAACCACTTGCCTTTGATTGAGTTCTCATACAACAAAAGCTATCACTCCAGTATTCAGATGACTCCATTCGAAGCTCTCTATGGTAGGAGATGTAGGTCTCCGATCAGTTGGTTGGAAGTTAGTGAGACCATAGTCATAGGGCCTGACTTAGTATTCGATGCCTTAGAGAAAGTTCAGTTGATTAGAGAAAGACTCTGGGCTGCTCAAAGCCTACTTAAGTCTTATCCGGATGTTCGTAGAAAGGATCTCGAATTCAAGGTCGATGACTATGTCTATCTCAAGATCTCTCCCATGAAGGGAGTGAAGAGATTCGTCAAGAAGGGAAAGCTCAGTCCCCGATATGTCGGTCCCTTCAGGATTCTCAGTCGCTTCGGCAAGGTAGCCTATGAGCTCGAATTGCCTTCAGATCTAGCCTCAGTTCATCCAGTCTTCCATGTCTCTTTGCTCAAGTAGTGCATAGGTGAACCAGCAGTTGTAGCCCCTATTCAGAGTGTTGATATTCAGAATAGCCTCTTTTATGAAGAGATTCCAGTCAAAATCCTCAACTATCAGACTCATAGGCTGAGGAACAAAGAAGTCCCTCTAGTCATGGTTCTTTGGTGGAATCAGTCCATGGAGGGAGCTACTTGGGAAGCAAAAGCAGACATGCGAACCAAGTACCCTCATCTTTTCTCCGCTAATTTAGAATTAACTCAAGGTAACCATTTTCCTTAATCTTATTTAGTTACATATTCAAAATTCTAGTATAAAATTGGTATCAAGTATCAGTGCATAGCTTATCATGCATTCATGAGTTCAGCTTATCAGTCATGCATCAGATATGCATGTTCAGTTGGGCTATATTCAGTTTAGAATTCAATTCAGTCCAAAAATCATGTGCCAGTTGAGCATGATCAGTGTATGCATTATTTTATTGTTTCTCCCCTCTCAAGCAGTCATTATTCAAGGACGAATGTTTCCAAGAGGGGATATTATAATACCCAAAAAAATCCAAAAAAACATTAGAGCCATGTACCAAGCTCATGCATAGTACATCATGGTTCTTTTATAGTTTTATGAGTAGGTTATATGTATATTAAGGCTTCAAATAACTCCCATCTATCAGACGAATCAAAACATTCCTCATCGATCAAATTCTTGAGAAAGATATTGCCATAGTCAGATTCAAATGAGCATATATCTCCTTATACTTGGAATTTTTGATCTCCTGACATATAAACAGATAGATAATTTAATTATCTTTCCAACTATATCAATTTCTCATAAATCCAATATCAGAGAAAAGAGTTATTCCTATTTTACTCTAACATGTCAGGCTGGAAACTGTGTGACGATATTCGTGGTAGCTTACCACATTTGTGATGCCCTACCACAAAGGTCGTCAGCCTTAGAAGGAATCCAACTCCTGTGTAACGACATTCGTGGTAGCTTACAACATTTGTGATGCCCTACCATGAAGGTCGTCAGCCTTAGGTAGAAACTAGCTCCTAAGTGACGACATTCGTGGTAGCTTACCACATTTGTGATGCCCTACCACGAAGGTCGTCAACCTTAGGCAGAAACCAGCTCCTAAGTGACGGAATTCATGGTATATTACCATATTTGTGATGCCCTACCACGAAGGTCGACAAACTTAGGCAGAAACCATTAGTTCCAGCTCCTGTGTGACGACATTTTTGACGGCTTACCACACTTTTGATGCCTTGTCACAAATGTCATCAGCTATGATTTTTAGCAACTGGGAATTTATTTCATAAGGGTATTTTGGTATTTTCCCTTCACTTCCCACGACTTATAACCCTCAAGGAACATATTATATTCCATTCTCTTTAGTTAAAACAACTTAAGAACCCTCTCTTACACTTTCAACCACAAGATTAGTGTTTCCTCTCAAGATCATCTCCTTATGAACTAGAGAATTCTTTCCCAAAGGGGTTAAAATCTAGTCAAGAAAAATCAAGGCCAAGCCTAACTATTTCTTCAGGAACCTTCAAAAATATTAGATCTCTTTCAAGATCAATCTTTAAAGTATGCGTAGTGTTCATCTATGGATTCAATCTGTTCATGGTGTTCAAGAACCATTCATTTAAATGTTATTTTGTAAGCTTTTGTGGTGATATAAGCTTGTACACGTTGATAATTATTGTTCAAGTTTCAAGATGATATCTAAGGATGTTTTTCATGGAATATATGTGATTGTTCGTTGAAAATCATGAACTTTGGGTAGGTTGAACTAATGCAACTATGAAATCCATCTATGCCTTAAAGAATGCATCTAAGGTGTTTGATAAAATGCCTAGGATGTTAGAAGTTCACTCACAACTGTCCTTACCAGTGGCGCGGTATTGACACCCCTCCAGTTGGGGTAAAGATTGGAACCCAGCTTAACCATAATAGCATACATGGGGCATGTCGGTTAAACAACTACCTCCCACAATTTCAGTATCAATCTTAGTAAAAAAAGTCAGACATTTCTTCAAATATCAGTATACCAGGACTGTTAGATATGGTCAAATTCAGTTATAACATGGAACTCAGAGAGTTCAACTAGATTCAGGGCTGTCAGATATAGTCATCTATGTTATTAGAACTACGGTTCCGGACATGTATTAGTGTACAGATTTAGCCATTACGTACTCGCGATCTTAGCTACTATGTATGTATGTTTGTACTCTTACGTTCATATCAGTCAGTCAGTAGTATTATTCATGCATATAAACCCTTTGCATTAGACTACCTCACTCGTATACTCAGTACTCCAATTGTACTAACGTATTTGCACTATGGTGCTTTCTTTTCATGTTACACCATAGGTTCAGTGGCATGAGTCCCACACCAGCAGTAGCAGTCGCATTCAGCATACATAGTTGCAGTGAGTCCTCTTCATTCGAGGACGACATTATTTGATTTATTTATTTATTTCTTCAGTTCAGTTGTACGGAGTTAGTTGGAGACATGTTCCTTCAACTCCTTATTCTAGTCAATACTTAGAGGCTTTTGGATTTACGCTCAAATTTAGCTTTCAGATTCAGTTTTCAGTTGATTTGGGTATTTTTCGCTCATATGGATGTTATATTATTTTAGTTGAAGCTTATGGCCTATTGTGCATGTTTTTTGCATTATTATATCATGAATTGAAGTATGCAGGTACAGATATCAGTCATGGGTTAGCTTGTGGTCCCTCAGGGTCATAAGCATCGTGCAGCATTCTGGTTTAGAAAATTAGGGCATTACAACACAAATCCATGGACTTTATGATTGGTGGTTGAGGTATCAAGGTAGGCTATCCATTCTCGACGTCGATGGATTGAGGGAAAGGGTCATGTCTGAGGCTCATGGGGCCTATTATGCTATTTATCCCATTTCCACGAAGATGTATCATGACCTTATATAGTTCAATAGGTGGATTAATATGAAGCATGATGTTGCTAGCCATGTGGCTAAATGTATGGTATTGTAACTAGTAAAGGTTGAGCATTTGAGGCCCGGTGGACTATACCAAGAGATTATGTTGCCCAAGTGGAAGTAGGAGTCTATTAATATGGACTTCATTACCGGTCTTCCTAGATCTCAAAATCAATGTGATTCTATTTGGTTCATCATTTATAGAATGACCAACTCTGCCCATTTCTTGCCCGTGAGAATAATTCTCGGTGAAAGATTATGCTATGTTATTTCTTGTAGAGATAGTGAATTTGCATGGTGCTCTAGTGTCTATTATCTCAGATCGTGGTCCTCCATTTCCATCCTACTTTTGGAAGTCATTCCAAAAAGGTTTGGGAACTAAGGTGTGCCTTAGTACCACTTTCCACCCACAAATGAATGTTCAAGCAGAGAGGACTATCCAAACATTGGAGGATATGTTACATTTTGGTGTAATTGATTATGGTAGGATTTGGTATGACCACTTTCCTTTGATTGAGTTCACCTATAATAATAGTTATCACTCAAGTATTGGCATGACACTTTTCGAAGTATTGTATGGTAGGGGATGTCCATCTCCTAGTAGGTGGTATGAAGTTGGAGCTTGGGCCCGATTTAGTTCACTAAGACTTAGAGAAGGTGAAGTGGATTTGTGATAGATTAAAAACCCCTTAAAGTCGCCAAAAGTCCTATGCAGATGTGAGGCGTAGGGACTTAGAGTTTAATCTTGGCGATTGGGTATTCTCGAAAGTGTGTCTCATGAAGGGAGTGATGTGTTTTAGTAAAAAGGTGAAGCTTAGTCCCCGATATGTTGGTCCTTACTTTATTAAGAAGAATATTGGCAATGTCACCTATGAATTGGAGTTGCCTCCTAGTATGAACTCCATTCACCCAGTTTTTCATGTGTTTATGTTGTGGAAATGTGTGGGTAATCCTTCCTTGGTTGTTCCTTCAGAAAATTATGGTATTTCAGACTCCTTATACTATGAGGAGATCCCGATGAGGATCTTTGAGCGGCAAGTTTGTTGGTTACGAATGAAAGAAGTGGCTTCAGTGAAGGTTCTATGGAGGAACCAAAAATCCGAGAAAGCTACTAAGGAGGAGAAAGAGGACATGAAGTCCAATTACCTGCATTTGTTTCCTATTTCGGAAGCTTGTGGTTGAGGTATGTGTTAATCTCCTTGTTTTCTATTATGTCTTTGAGAAGACAATGGAGTAAAGTCACCAATAATTGAAATTGATTTATGTCTTTGTTAGACAATGGATTAAATTTCCCAATGTGGTAATTGACTGGTGTCTTGTTAGACCATGGATTAAAGTTCCTAATACTATGAAATGACATATGGCTTGTTGTGATGGGTCAAAGTCTCTAATACTTTGAATTGGTCTATGTCTTTGATAGATGATGAAGTAAAGTCTCCAATTCTTTGAGTAGCTTAATATCTTTTAAAGTCGATAGGATGGAGTCCCTAAGTTATGAAATAATTAAGTGTTGTATAAGTGATGGATTAGAGTCCTAAGACAAATGAAATAAAATGGTTGATTGATAACGATCACGGTATCACGATATGTGTTGCGTTGCATCATTGTTATGTGCTTGTTCTAACTCATTTAATGGTCGGTTATATGCCTATTGATATGTTAACTTGTGTTTATGATTATGTTACCCATCATTTGCAGACGACTGATCCTAAGTGGGGGAGAATGAAACACTGAGAATGTGACATTGCAAAAATTTTAGTCGAATGGCAATGATCATGATATGTGTGTTGTGTTGTATCCTTATTATGTGTTGTTTCCAACTTGTGTAAAGACTTCTTAGGTGCATATTAGGGTGTTAACTTGTAGCTATACTTACCTATCCATGTGGGAAAGAATTGGAACACTTAGACTTGAACCCTTGAAGAAGACAACAACCTCTTTGCTATCTCTGGAGTGGATACAATTAGGGGTACTTGAGTCATACCCTAGGTCACGACTCGTACCCACCATCACCTCACTTTTCGTACCCTAGACAGTATGTTATATTAGTATACTTTCCACCATACAACAAGGTTGTTGTGTTCAATCACACACGCAAGTGTGCGCGATCATACAAGTAATATAGTGACTTAAATGGTCGGATATCGTACCCATGAGGACTAATTACTAGCAATTATACCAACTATAGTTTTAGTCTAGTAAGCTTTAAGTGTTGTATAGTATCAAGATGTTTTGGAAGTTTTGATCAAAAATATAAATAAATAAGTAACAGCAATTGACAATAGCAAAGCAAGCAACGGTTGTAAACAGTAAGGATGTGAATTCCAGGGTTGAGGCACTCTTAACATTCCTACAAATCTCTACTCTTATCGCAGTCTAATTGATTATCGGGTTGTTGATTCACAAGGTTTATGGTAAGATCATGATCTCCCAACCTATAATCTTCTATCTATTGAGTATTGCAACTACAACTCCTACAGAGAATCAATTAATCATATAGATGAATAAAGCTATCTTCTTGCAATTGAACCAAATAAGGCTTCTAGGTATATCCCTATCCTAGATGCTAATTCAAATCCCCCTATTTTCATACAAGGATAAGAACCTTGCTCCTCAATTTCTTAGTTCTATCTTACGATTCCCCTCTCGGATTCGCATAGAAATATAGATGTATTCTAATGATGTCCAATCATCAAAATAGTAAGCTCATGAAATTAAGAACAACCCAGATGATAATCCAAAAAGAAACTATGATAAAGAATATCAATTTGTACTCATGTTCTTTGCCTCAACCCCAGAACAAGGGTGTTTTTAGCCACTCATATCTGAATTTAACATTCAAAAGAGATAATTAATCATACCAAGAATAAATCTTGAAAAAAGAAGTTCAAAGAAAATCTGAAAGTGGTGTTTCTCTACTTTTTCCGCTGCTAATGTGCTTGCCAAAAGTCCCCCAAATTATCTTGGATTTTTCCTTTTATAGTCGGGACAAAATACTAAAAATCTTCCCGATTTTGCCAGACGGCGCGTTGCGCCATGCCATCAAATGCCATATTCTATCAAACTTTGTATAATCGCGAAAAGCCTTTATTCAGTGAAATTGTGAAATTTACACTCACCACAATGCGTAACTATCATGGTGAGCCACTGGTTTTTGAAAATTGTGAAATCTCCTTCCTCCGCGATGCGCTAAACTTTCAGGTCTTAAAAATTTGCAACTGGGCTTGTACCGCAACACGGTGAAATTGTGCCAAGTCACTGAAAAGTAACAATTGTGATTTCCTTCTTCACCGCGATGCGCCATAATCGCGGACCAACACTGGATTTTAGCAAATGGGAATTTGAGCGTCTCTGGGATGCGCCATAATCACGCTACTCCACTAGAATTCAACCAACGCTATTTTGTCGATCAGCGCAATGCGGTGACTTTATAAATGTGAAGTTCTGCCTTCTAGCTTGTCTTTCTGAGCTATGTTCCAATGACTTTTATTCCTTGTACCATGACATATCATCAATGTATCCAATTGCGTCCAATTCATCAAGATTTGATCCCTGAAAACACTAATCATATCCATTAGGTACATAACAGAATTAAAGATGAATTATACTCAAGAACTCACATTGAAGTTCTCAAAACAAGTCCAAATATGGGTGCATATTGGTGCCTTGAACATACAAATATTCCCAAGATCACCACCCCACACTTAAAACCTTGTTTGTCCTCGAACAATTTAAATTAAAAGCACAATCACTTCATTTTTACACCACAATCTCAGAGTTATGTTTGTGATGGGAACTTACACTTTTCAACATTGTATTCTTACACAAACATGTCATAACATTCTTAGCACATGGGACAAGTTATTTCAAATTTCTCTATCTCAACAATGAATTTCCAACGTGTCGGCGAACTCAATAAAAGTACTCAATCCAGAAACACAACAGGTAACCAGACTTTTATCTGTATGCATCCTCGCACAAAGAAAACTTACCCATATTAACTCACAATAATATTAATGAAAAAATAAGGGGAGTATCAAAATCAAATCGCTCTCTCTCTCAATAAATAATTCATACATACTAGTGAATGAACCATAAGCTTTCCCTTAGTGTACTACTCCACTAATAGTCGGATGTTGGGGTGGAGGATCAACTAGGTCTTTTCAGGTTGTAATGAAGGCTAGGGGATGGGTAGGTACTATTTAGAAAATAGTGACTATCACACCTAAGAGCTTTAATACGACAACTATCAATTAAATCAATCCTCCAACACCGAATTTACATCATGATTATCTCCTCATTCTTATATTTTTACCCCCTTTTTCAGTAAGCTTATGCACACAGACCAAGATGGGAGTATTTAACTTTTCTTGAAAAATATTTTCTTTTTTGCATCTATTTTATGCTACGCACCCCTATTAAAGCCACCCTCAACTTAAACAACTTACCTTCGTTAAGGTGCATAGTGTCCAAAATGGACCAGGGCCAAAATAGGTTCATTGTAACATTTCGGGCTCAAATTAGAAACTTTTAAAGAACAATTCATACTTTACTAACTCCCAACCATGTTATGGATTTTAAAAATCAATAACTACTACTTTGGGGATCCAATTTCACCTTTTCCTTCTTATTTTTCAAACTCCTAACTCTTTTTTATTTTATACTAAAGCACTTAGGGGTTTATTTGGATCAAATTAAGGTCTATCAAAGAAAGGATTCGGCTATATATAAAGCTACCAAAGAATAGGCTAAAGGCTCAATGGGGCAGATTAGGATTATGCACAAAGGTAGGTATATTAAGGCTAAAAATGCGGCTAATCAAAGAAATGCCTACATCACTTCCTACACCCAACACCCTTTATTTCACTTTATAAACATACCGGGCAAGTTCTAGACATTCTTATACATATAGAATATAAGAAAATCCTCACACTCATAGTGCATGTACGAAATCAAGTTGAATCCTTAAGGTTCCCGATCACATCCTTTATTGAATTCAAGATTAAGCCAACAAATCAGATTTCACATATCGAGACTAAACCGTTTACATACAAATCCCTTTCAACATCAAGACATGCTCTTATTTTGTAAAACCTAATTTAGTTCAAATTACTACAAAGATGGCCCACACAATGCACTCCTCTAAAATCGTGATTAAGTTCTTGTTTATTCTACACTTCTTAAGACCCTCTCCCCTTAAGACGGTCATCATCCATCTATCATAGTAGAGGGCAACTAACTATGACTATTTATTTTGAATTGCCAAAGAGGGCACAAATAAATACTTGAAACTGAAATTTGCCAATGAGGGCGAAAATAATGAGAGCAAACACTTTGAACTAAAAGTAATATGAGATAATGCCAAAGAGGGCAAATTGCAATCCAATAAAGTAACTAACTATTAAGGCCAGTGTTCCGAATAGCTAGAACTTGCAAAAACCAACAAAACAGAAAATAAAAATTGTTCATCCAGAATAAAAAAAATAAGATGAAGAAGTAAAAGACAAAACAACCACCCCACACTTAAATAAAGCACTGTCCCAGTGCTTTCAAATAACCATATGGTAGGGTAGCAGCATACTCCCTGGTCACTCAAACAGTACTATGGCGGTATTGTCATCAGCGACCCCATCCACGTTATCGCCATCATCATCAGAAAGATCCTCCTCATCTGACTCCATATCTGAGTCCCTGTACCGCTTATCCTCATTATTCAAAATGGCATCATTAACAGGATCCACAAAGTCATAGACGATCCGCAACAAGGTCCTAGCATGATGCCCGAGGGAGTAATCTAACTCGACAGTATGAAGCTCCTCAGGTGTGGCTAGTCCTCCCCCAATAGTCAGCTACAACATCTGCAGGCCATACATCCTAGCAGAAATCTCATCAGCTCAAGTTTGGCGCTCAGCCATAGTCAAGATGGGGCCATTTGCCCCAGATGCGCTCCTAGCAGTATTGATATCCACAGGGTGAGTCAAAACATTGGGCTTATAATCCAGATCCTCCTCATCTACCCTGTGCCTTTGCAGAAATCAGGTCACCAATCCTCCAAAACAAAAATTGTGCCCCGCCTGGGTACGTTCCTTCTTCATAGCAGAAAAAATACATGCCCCACATTAACATCAACATCATTACACATCAGTGCATAAATCAAACATACCCAGTCCCAAATAACCTCCGTCATATTCTTGCCCTGAACCAAGCAAAGATACATAATGTGATCCCGCATCTTGGCCTTCTTGTTCATCTGACCAAAAGGAAAAGAAGAGTGCAGGCCAGTGACACGATGCCTAGTCCAACAAACTGAAGAGTGTATCCCACACAACAAATGCCTGATGTGAGCGTACGGGGGAGTGAAAATGAACTGCCTCAAAAAGTTTGGGTTTGCCTCTGGTATACCCAATAACTCATTAATACCAGCTGTAGAGAAATAAACTACCTTTCGATGAATCTTTAACTCATGATCGGGGTCACTGGGATCCCAATTAGCATAAAACTCACGAACTAAGTGGAAGTGGCACTCAGTAGGCTGATGAAAGATGAAATTCATATTTAGCTGCTCAATTTGTCATACCATGGTTGCACATTCCCTCAGTAATCTTGACCGATAAATAAACACCTCAGGGATGTATTTGGCATCGGTATGCTTCGAGTACCTGTAACGACCCGAAATCACCTCCCGAGATGTCACACGGTGCTTAAGGCTACAAGTAGCCTCAAGCTAAACCTTTGAGCCTGTTTCTACTAATAACACTCTTTTCAAGATGAAATAATTCAAACACTAGCATAGTCATATCATATGAAAGGAAATACGAAGAAAATGCTCGTTCTAAATGACCAAGCAATATCGGAAACCTCAACACAACCATAATTGGATAACTAGTCTAACAAAGCCTCTACTAATCCATGAGCTAGAGAGCCATTGAGACAGGTCCCCAACTGACTTGAATTGAACTGTAAATAATAACATAGTCTCTCAAATATGGAGATATCTAAATATAGGTCCTCGACCTATAAGGACTCACCACTACAGGAATGTAGATAGAGTTACTCAGAAGTCACTGACGGAGCTGGGACTGAGCACTTGAACCCACATTATAAGACAATGTAGCACATAGATATATATGTGGATCAGCACTTGGGAATGTACTAAGTATGTGGGGTGCATGCAATTATATAAAACAACATCAATACTCTTTAATCAAATCATGCATGCAGTTATATAAAACAACATCAATACTCTTTAATCAAATCATGCATGTAATAAGTAATGACTCACATGGCTTGAATAGGTATAAAGAACCTCATGAATTATGTAAAATGGAACATGTAACAAAATCTCTTGAGTCATTATACTCTCATATTTGAAATTTGTACTTTTCTCTTATTCTCATTACTCAAGGCTAAAGGAAACTTTAAGCAATACTTTCAACTCATGCATATGTCTCATGGAGAGTAAAACTTCTTCAATGCTCAAGAACTCATAACTCTTTTGAACTCAAATACTTGGAATTTGAAATCATATAACATTAGAACATACTTGAAGGCATTTCATTCACGTTAGGAAAATATCTCATTTGAAGCTTTATGGAAAAATACTCATATCAAGGGAAAGTATTTTGGTTTTAAAGGAAAATATCTTATCTTAATAGAAAATACTTTAGTTTAGGGAGGTAACTGATCTCAAAGTTTAAATGTCAAGGGAGGTTCTCTTAACCGGCATAAACCATGCGAGCTACATGGAGTCAAACATTTTGTCCACCTAAGAAAGAAACCTCATGTTGGAGAGAGGCATCATACTCTTGCCAGGGAGTATAACCTAGGTCAAGTGATCACTAATTGATAAATGGAAAATTAGTAGTCACCACGACGCGAAGCCATCATATTGTCCCACTACTTGGGACCTGGAACTTCAGCGCACTGCATCACAATCGCGCTAAGCCACTAGAAATTGACTATTGGAAAATTGGGGTCCTCTGCGACGTGCCACTATTACGGAGTTCCACTGGAAATTGAAAATTTTCAAATAGACCCTCTCTGCAATGCGCCAAGCACTAAAATGATGTTGTTGTATGAATAGGACTTAAATTAGCCATAACTTCTTACTCGGGTATCGGATTTGGGTGAATCTTATATCGATGAAAAGCTTATCAAATTTCCTATGTGATAAAAAGTCAAATTTAGGGAAATTCTATATAGTTAACATGATACTCACTTAGGAAGTAACTTCTCAATCTTTTAGGGCCGGAATCACACCTCACTTAACACACCCTAAGGTTCATTCTACGAGAGAATTTTGCAGGGTCTTACATTACCACTGCTTGCCCGCTTTGTTCACAGCCTTATACCCAAACTTTCTGACCTTCCCACGATGAAGTGTCATAGCTTGGGGTACCCTAGTGAGTTGACTCTCAGACGGCCTGCTTCATTTCTGAGCTGGTGCAGAGGTACTGCCTTGGACTTTCCCTTGATTGGTTGGGGCTTCATGATACCAGTATCATACAGCATATACAACAAACAAATAAGTATGTGAAACACAGGATGGCTAGCCTAAACTGAGTGTGAACAGGTGATACCACCCCACACTTAGTTGCTAGCTGAGGCGTGTGCAACAAAGAATAGGGTACTCAGTAAAGGCCATGGACAGCTAACCCATAGTACTGTCAAGAGTATAGATACACTTCACATTTGATTTATTTACGTGTAGTGGCCACCCAAATGGGATACAAGAACAGATAACTTTTAAGATAATTACCCTCAAAAATATAATTCATGGTCATCACTCATGTGTGGTTTCACCATCTATACCCAACAACACAATTTGACACAATTTCAGAGCGAGAATCAAAAAGTAAAGCCAGCATAGTTTAAAGTAAAACTCACTATGATACCCTAACATTGAATCTTTACCCAGCAAATCAGACAATACTCATGTACCAACACATCCCCTTAGCTAGCATTTGGGATAACTCAATGACAATCATGGTAATCACAGCACAAACAGTTAAACATATGTATATTGTAGGTGAGGCTAAGCATACTTGTTATGGAATCACTAAATAATACTAAGCAGGGACTAAGAATATACACAAGTTAGACGAAGTTAAGCAATTATACCCATAATTTTAGGTTCATTAGTCATCCCCTCACCCCAAATCAGCTATGAAATAATTTAAATAAAGTTAAGAAGAAAGTGATTAGTAGTTTCAATGAAATCATCATGAAACATATTACATAAGGGGCCCTCAAGCAATGAAACCCACACAAATAAACTGAGTCGAACCTACAATGCTAAAATTCTCCTTAAAATATAGAGTAAAATTAAAGAAATGGAAACTTACCTTTGTTTGGGGGAGGATCATTGTGGATTTGAAAGAGAAAAATGGAATTTAGTTGCCTGGGGAAAGGGGGAGGCACAATAGGGGGAGAAGAATTTAGGGTTTGGGGGATTAAAAGGATATATAGAGAGAGGGGTGGGGTGGACAGTTGAAATTATTTATTTTTTTCCAATTTTTAACCCCTCCATGACACGCCACAATTGCATAGCAATACTGAAAATTGACAATTGCCAATTAGAACCACAGTACGACGCGCCAATATTATGGCACCTTATTGTAAATTGAAAATTGTCAATTTTGTCCCCTCCGTGAAGCGCTGATGGTGAAAATTGAAACATTTTTTTGAATTTTGCTATCGCGACACGACAGTTTTGCATCAACATACTGAAAATTATCAGTCCTTAATTTTGCACTTAGCGTAATATGACAGAATTGTGGACCCTTACTAGAAATTGACAATTGTTAATTTACCCAGCTCCGCGATGCGCTACACTTAAAAAATAAGATTTCCAGTATGTTTTTCAACTCTTTTCTTACCTGATGAAGACCCTAACTTACACACACCATTTTGCAAACCTGATTGCTTCCCTCAAATGTGGTAATCTCCTTATTTTTACTTCATAAATCCCTGCATCTCAAACAAAAACAACAAATATTATAAGAAAAAGTGGGTGGCCTCCCACTCAGCGCCTTAGTTTTGGTCGTACGATTCATTTTTTTGTATTTTTCTTTTCTTTTTAACTAACTAAAAATTAAACTACCTAGTATATCACAAGTGTGGGTTGCCTCCCACATAGCACCTTATTTTACGTCGTGGCACGACTTATCTCAGTCTTACTCATCAGCAAAGGTGATGGACACATTGTGCTTAGCTGGATGATCATCCCAATAATGCTTTACATGTTGTTCATTCACCAGAAACTTCTCTGTCTTCTCTTTGTTCCATAATTCCATAACACCAAAAGGTGTCCTTCGCACCACCTCAAAAGGTATCGACCATTTAGAATGCAATTTACCTAGAAACAACTTAAGCCTTGAATTAAACAATCAAACAAGTTGTTCGGGTTCAAACACCCTCTCTTGAATTTGTTTGGCATGCCATCTTTAGGTCTTCTCCTTATATAGCTTGGCATTTTTATAAGCATAGAGCCGAAACTCATCCATCTCAATCAGTTGTAACAAACATTTCTACCCTGCACTTTTATCTCAAAATTCAACTTTTTCACGACCCAATATGCTTGATGTTCTAACTCCATAGGACGATGGTATGCCTTACCATAAACTAAGATATATGGAGATATCCCAATGGGCATCTTGTAAGTTGTTTTGTAAGCCCAAAGTGCGTTATCCAACTTCTTAGACTAATTTATTTACTGCCCATTCACAGTCTTCTATAGTATTTGCTTAATCTCTCAGTTGGACACCTCAACTTTTCCACTCATTTGGGGATGGTACGCAGTGGCCACCTTGTGCCTAAAACCATATTTAGCAAGAAGATTCTTTAACCAACTGTTAATAAACTATGTACCTCCGTTACTGATTATCGCTCTTGGTATACTAAATTGGGAAAATATATGTTTTCTGACAAACATCAGCACTACTCTCGCATCATTAGTTGGATAAGATGTAGCTTCTACCTATTTGGAGACATAATCAATGACTACCAGGATGTATAAATTGTCATTTGAAAGTCAAAATGGACCCATGAAATCGATGCCCCAAACATTAAATACTTCAACTTCAAGAATATTTTTGAGGGGCATCTCTTGACACTACGATATGGTACCCAACCTTTAACATTGATCTTAATTCTTCATGAAAGCAAGTGCATTGCTGAACAACGTAGGCAAGAAAAAAATAGATTGCAGCATTTTCCTAGTAGTTCTCTCACCCCCATGATGTCTACCTTAAGTAGATGAATATAAATCTTGTAGCACTTGTGAGAATTCAGAATCTAAAATACATCAATAGATAACTCCATCTGGACCCTGCTTGAAGAGATACGGCTTGCCCTAAATATAGGCGCGAGAATCGTGAAGCAATTTCTTCCTTTGTTATGTAGTGGCCTTAAGAGGGTACACCTTACAAGCTATCAAGTTCAAGATATTAGCATACCATGGGAGCTCCAATCCATCTAGAGACAATAAGTGCTCATCAAGAAACTCTTCCTTAATGTAAAGAGAGTCATCAACAATATGGTTCCGAGTTTTTAGCTATGAAAAGTGGTCAGCAACTGGATTTTCAGCTCCTTTCCGATCTTGAACCTCAAGATTAAATGTTTACAGTAGCAGAATTCACCTAATTAGTCGAGGCTTTGTATCCTTCTTGTAGAAAGGATACTTAATGTCAGTATGGGCAGTATGAACAATGACCTTAGTGACAACTAAGCAAGATCTAAACTTGTTGAATGCGTACACCAATGCTAATATCTCTTTCTCTGTGACCATGTAATTAACTTGAGCATCATTCAACACTTTGCTAGCATAGTAGATCGAGCAAAATACCTTATCTCTTCTCTAACCTAAAATTGCTCCCACAGCAATGTCACTGACATCACACATAAGCTCAAATGGTAACTCCTAATCTGGTGAAATCAGAATTGGTGCTTCAGTCAACTTTTTCTTTAGTTTTTCAAAGGTTTCTTGACAATCAGCCCTGAACTTGAACTTGGCCTCTTTCTCTTATAATTTTCACATGGGGCTTGCAATCTTTAAGAAATCTTGAATGAATCGCTTGTAGAAACCTACATATCCAAGAAAGCTCCACACTCCTTTGACTGTGACTGGAGGTGGCAACTTTTCAATCACTTCCACCTTTTCTCTATCTACTTCAAGTCCTTTGCATGACACTTTATGGCCAAGGACAATTCCTTCCTTAACCAGAAATTGGCACTTTTCCCAATTTAGCACCAAGTTTATCTCTTTGCATCGAGCTAGGACTTTATCAAGATTCTACAAGCAAGTATCAAAAGAATTACCATTCACAGAGAAATCATCCATGAATACCTCCATAAAGTATTCAACCATGTTGGAGAATATTGCCATCATATATCTCTGAAACATAGCAGGTGCGTTGCAAAGGATGAAGGGCATGTGTCTAAACGCAAATATGCCGTGTGGACAAGTGAAAGTGGTCTTCTCCTGGTCCTCCAGTGCTATGACTATCTGATTGTAGCTGGAGTACCCATCTAGAAAACAATAATAATCTTGACCCACCAATCTATCCAGCATTAAATCAATGAATAGAATCGGATAATGATCTTTTCTCGTTGCTTCATTTAACATCCGATAGTCAATACAAATCCTCCAACCGGTTACCATGCACGTGGGGATCCACTCATTATCATCATTGGTTACCACGGTCATCCCACTTTTCTTTGATACATAGTGCACCGGGCTTACCTATTTGCTTTCAGAAATTGGGTAGACAATACTGCTATCTAACCACTTAATCGTTTCTTTTCTGACCAACTACTTTATTATAGGAGTCAACCTTCTTTGTTACTGCATTCTTAGTCTATAACCCTCTTTCATGTAGATGTTATGCATACAAAATGCTGAATTTATTCCTTTAATGTCGAATATTTGCCAACCAAGTGCTTTTCTTCTCCTCTTTAAAACTGTTATGGCTTCATTTACCTGTATATCTGATTACCCTACAAAAAAGATAACATGCAAAGTATATTTATCACCAAGAAAAAAATATTGTAAATGCAGAGGGAGAACCTTAATCTCCAGTTTAGGAGCTTCTTCAACTGAGGCCTTGGGTGATGGCCCGATTAGTCTATTCAGAGGCTCAAAATAAATCTTTCTTGTTTCAACAATCACCAAATACATGACTTGAACCAATGTCAGTGCCTCTATATCTCCATGAAGATCATGACCCACCATAGCCCACTCAAGAGGGTCATCTAACAATAATTGCCCGAGGCCAGACTCAAATTCTATAACTGAAATGGCAGACAATTCTTCATATTTTGCTGGAAATTTTAAAGCTCTATACACATCAAAAACCTCTACTTTATCATGTGCTCTCATCGTTATTTTTCCAGCAGCTACATTGATTAATGACTACCCAGTTGCTAAGAATGGGCGCCCCAAAATAAATAGGACCACCGGGTTAGCTTTAAAGTCTAGAATAACGAAATCCACAAAAAATATCAAAGATCTCACTTGCACTAAAACATCTTCAACTATACCATTAGGCTTAGAAAGAGACCTATCCGCCAACTTTAATACAATGGTTATGGGTTTTGGACTCCCAATACCCATCTTTCTAAACTAGGAGGTGGGTATAAGGTTGATACTTGCACCTAAATCGCATATCCTACGAACACTTATAACCTATCCAATAGTGATCTGCAAGGTAAGACTACCCGGACCTTACAGCTTTGTTGGCAGTTTATTTTGTATCTTTGATGTGCATCTTGAGTAAGTGCAACTGTCGTGTATTCTATCATTCAGTTTTTATTTTCCACTATATCCTTCAAATACTTTGCATATTTTGGTGCTCTTTGCAGAATGTTAACAAGAGGAAGATTTACTTGATTTTGTTTTAAGAGATCCAAAAATTTCTTGTAGTTTGCCTCCTCTAAGTGTTTTTGTCGCCTTTAAAGAAATGGTAATGGTAAAGTCTTTTTCTCCACTTGCATTTCCTCACCTTTACCTTTATCCTTGATTGTGGTCTCCTTTTTCTTATTCTATTCATCATCAACAACGGTGGGACTATCCTTTGTAGGCTCTACCTCCTTCAACTACAAACTACTCCTTGTTGTAACAGCGTTCACCTACTTTGGATTTGCCTCTGTATCACTAGGAAAACCTCCTTGAGATCTTGTGTTCTGTGCTCCCACAATCTGCCCAATTTGTAGCTCTAAATTCTTTGTGATCAACTATTGATTCTTCAAATCTGTTGCAAGCTGTGCCTAATTTGTAAGAAGTTGCTTCATTATCTCCTCTACAGTTGGTATGGTTGTCTGATTTTACTGTACGTGTTACTGATTTTGTTACGCTGGGGGCTTATACTGATTGTTGCCTTGAGCCTAATTTCCACACCATGAGAAATTGGGATGGTTCCTCCAATTTGGAATATACATGTTACCATAATTCTGTATTCCTTGCCAATTTGAATTGCCAATGTAATTGACAGAATCTGGATTAACTTCACATGCTTCTGTTGTATGCTCACTGCTCCCACAAACTTCATACCATGATTTTACCTGTTGGACAACATTATCTGTAGTTGCTGCTTATGGAACCCCTAACTTCATGTTGTTCAACTGAGTAAGCATCTGATTTTGCATTGTTGTGAGCTGAGCTGATAAGGTAATAAACTGATCTACCTCGAATACACCAGCAACCTTTTCAGGAGCACTTCTTGAGTCTGAATGCCAATCTGTATTCCCTAGTGAAATTTGATTCAACAGTGTATACAATTCTTTATAAGTTTCTCAAAAGCTTGTCCACCTTCTGTTGAATCCAAGAGAATCTTTGTGTTAGAATCAAGGCCTTCTATAAATATGTGAACGAAAATATCATTCGATTAATGGTGATAAGGAAAATTTCTGAGGATTCCTTTAAATCTCTCCCAGACTTGGCAGAGATTCTCTTCATCTTTTTGTATGAAACTCAGGATCTCACTCCTCAAACATGCAGTATTCTATGATGGGAAGAATCGAATAAGAAAGTTTTGAGCAAGATTATCCCATGAAGTTATGAAAAGTGGTGGTTTAGAATGCAACTACCTCTTAGCTTTCCTAATTGGAGAAAGGGGGAAAATAGTCAGTTTGACATAATCAGTATTCACATCAGTAGGAACATAAGTGTTGTAGATCTCCAAGAAGGTCGGTATATGCTGCTGTGGATCCTTATGTGAAAGTCCAGCATACTGCCTAGCCAAATTCAGCGACTGTACCATATTTTGCTTTAATTTAAAATGACCGCCTGGATTAGGCTTGTGAATACTATTAGTAGCATGGTTCATGAATGGGATTGCTACTCCACGAACTGGTCTTGCAGCTGCTTGAGCAAGAACAATTGGAATAACAGGGGTGGATCTTGTCTAACATTTGGATCAGCTGGAGCAATTGGATTATTGCAATTTGGATCTCTAATTCCCTCCATGTAAACCTACTAGATTGGATATTGAGCCCTACTCCTTTGTTGTAATACCAGTTCTGGTTTTAAATAAGGCTCTACCAACTCTCTATCCCTCGCCAGTCCTGTGTTCAGCTAGTCCTGCAAAAATTCAGCTTCTAAGATCAGGTAGTTCACACTTATAATTACTATCAAAAAAATAAAATTTAGCAAATTACTAATTATACTAATCCCCGGAAACGGTGCCAAAAACTTATTGCGGTCAATCACACACACAAGTGTACGCGATTGTACAAGTAATATAGTGACTTAAACAGTCGGATATCATGCCCATGAGGAATAATTACTAGCAATTATACCAACTATAGTTTTAGTCTAGTAAGCTTTAAGTGTTGTAAAGTATCAAGATGTTTTGGAAGTTTTGAACAAAAATGTAAATAAATAAGTAACAGCAATTGACAATAGAAAAGCAAGCAACGATTGTAAACAGTAAGGATGTGAATTCCAGGATTGAGGCACTTTAACATTCTTACAAATCTCTACTCTTATCGCAATCTAATTGATTATCAGGTTGTTGATTCGCAAGATTTATGGTAAGATCATGATCTCCCGACCTAGAATCTTCTATCTATTGAGTATTGCAACTACAACTCCCACAGAGAAGCAATTAATCATATAGATGAATAAAGTTATATTCTTGCAATTGAACCAAACAAGGCTTCTAGGTATATCCCTATCCTAGATGCTAATTCAAATCCTCCTATTTCTATACAAGGATATGAACCTTGCTCCTCAATTTCTTAGTTCTATCCTACAATTCTCCTGTCGGATTCATATAGAAATATAGATGTATTCTAATGATGGCCAATCAATAACCCAGATGATAATCCAAAAAGAAACTATGATAAAGAATATCAATTTGTACTCATGGTCTTGGCCTCAACCCCAGAACAAGGGTGTTTTTAGCCACTCATATCTGAATTCAACATCCAAAAGAGATAATTAATCATACCAAGAAAAAATCTAAAAGAAAAGAAGTTCAAAGAAAATCTAGGAACCCTAAAAGTGGTGTTTTTCTGCTTTTTCCGCCGCTGGTGTGCTTGCCAAAAGTCCCCACCATATTATCTTGGATTTTTTGTTTTATAGTTGGGACAAAATACTAAAAATATTTCTGATTTTTCTATATGGCTCCTCGTACCATTCCATTAAATGAAATATTTTGTCAAACTTTGTACAATCACGGAAATCCATTATTCAGTGAAATTGTGAAATTTACACTCACTTCGACGCATAACTATCACGGTGAGCCATTATTTTTTAAAAATTGTGAAATCTCATTCCTCTGCAATGCGCTACACTTCTAGGTCTTACGTACCTGCAACTGGGCTTGTACCACGATGTAGTGAAATTGAGCTGGCTTGTACCACGATGTGGTGAAATTGCGCTAAGTCACTGGAAAATAACAACTGTGATTTCCTTCTTCATCGCAATGTGACATAATCACGGACCAACACTGGATTTTACCAAATAGGAATTTGATCCTCTCCACAATACGCCATAATCGCGCTACTCTATTAGAATTTGACCAATGCTATTTTGTCGGTCAACGCAACGTGGTGACTTTATAAACGTGAAGTTCTGCCTTCCATCTTGTCTTTCTGAGCTATATTCCATGACTTTTACCTTCTACCATGGCATATCATCAATGTATATAATTGCATCAAATTTATCAAGATTTTATCCATGAAAACACTAATCATATCCATTAGGTATGAGACAAAATTAAAGCTGAATTATTCTCAAGAATTCACATTAAAGTTCTCAAAACAAGTATAAATCTGGATGCATATTGGTGCCTTGAATATATAAATTTTCCCAAGATCAAAGGTCATCCTTTGATCCTAACCAATCTCACAAATCGTAAGCTGCCTAATCGTATAGAATGAAACCTAACCTAAAGTGGACTATTTTGGTTATGGGTGGTCTATACGAGTTAGATAATGAGTCTTACCCTTAGGATATGACTCAAGGGTTCCTAGTCATACCCTAACCAGTGTGGTTAACCTAGGGGAATCCTTGGGTATGAGTTAGGGTACCACTCGTACACTAGGTTACAATTGGTAAGTGAATCATGAGGGGGAGTCATACTCCTGCACGTGTGTGTTTTCTAGCTTTTAACCTAGGACTTTTTGGAAATTTACTTTTCCTAAAATCCTAATTACTTAACCTTTATAAGTCTTGGTAGCCTTCCATGTCTTTATTTGTAAGACTTAAACACATCCTAATACTCTAAAGGCCCTTGGAAACAAGATTGGAGGCTAGGTTTTGAAGGTGCTCATCTTGTGGAAAGGAAGAAGAGTGAATATTATTGGTGATTCAAGTTGTTTAAGGCATGTATCTCTTCCCCTATTTAAATAACTCTAAACTCATGTATTTTATACTTTAATTAACAAGTGTACATGGTGGTTTTGAATCAAATGAAAAGGGTTTTGACACCTAACAATGAGTGATAATGATTATTTTATATACTTGTGATGATACATATATTTGATGGTAGATTTCATATATGGGCTCTTGGTATATTGTTTAACATTAGGGTCTTGAGTAACATTAGTCTTGATGATGTCTACCATAAAAATGACCTTGTTATATGTATGCACAAAAGGTGATTGTTAAAATATCTAAGTGAAATGACTAGTTGCATGTTGATAATATGTTAAGCTAGGGAAATGGTCCAAGTGGCTAAGAATGATTATTTAATGACCTTGTAAAGGTATTATGAACCATGTATTGTGAAATTGGTAACCTTGTTGGTTGATGGCCAATATGAGGATAAGGTTCCTAGATATGAGGATGAACTTTAATTGTGCATAGAACCCAAGTGTGGTAAGAATATGACAATAGATTGCTAATGAAATATGAATAGTTTGTGTGAGTCTTGATGACCATGAATCAAATTGTATAATTAAACTAAGTGAAGGCATTGGTCTATTGAGATGATTGAGCAATGCAGGCTCTCATAATGGCCATGAGGTATTGTATTATGTTGAAATTGGTTTAATAGCTAAAGTCATTAAACATTATATTGAATGTGTGTTGATGCATGGATAAGAGGGTAAAGTCCAAAATTTCAACCAATGATGGTTGTGATGGCTTGAGGTTAAAGTCCCTTACCTTATGTGATGGATCGAGGGTAAAGTACCTCACCTAATGAAAATATAAGGTAAGGTCTATTGCTTAAAAAGAGCTCTTGACGTCAAAGAACCTCGCCTCATGAAGAGGCTTATGGTAAATTCCACTAAAGGATTGTGGTAATGTCCACTTATGGATTGTGGTAAAGTCCATCCATGGCTTCTGGTAAAGTCCGCCTATGTGCGTGGGGAAAGTCCTTTTGTTTGAATAGCCTAAGTGTTTGTATAAGATCCCTCGTTGAGTGATGGTGTGTGTGGATAAAGTCTCTTAGCATAATGAACATGTGTACAAGGATGAAGTACCCAATATAATAATAAAGTGAATATGGCTAAAGTCCTTGGTGTATTAAACATGATGAATCCATAAGTGTAAGAGGTGATAGTCCTCTACTCTACGTCTAATGAATGAATGTATAAGAATGCTAATGAACCTTCATGTCTAGGTTGATATATGGTATATGTATACATATGGATAAGTGTATGAATCTTATAAAATATGATATAATGATTTGATGTTGATTGATGATGTAATCTTATCACTAATCTTTAAGTTACATGCTAGCGTTCCAAATACTAACCGTCTCTGGATATTACGTCACCACGTGACATTGGTGCCAGAGCATCTTCTTCTTTTCCTGTCTAGTGACTTATAGATCAAAATAGTTTGTGCATTTACTTGAAGGGGTGAGCTTTCTTACATCTGGAAGACATTGGTCTCTTAGTCCTTATCCTTAGACTTAGTCTCTTTAATACTTGGTTTGGCTATAGTCGAAAGCTTGTCCCGATATATACTTTTATTGACATTGGTCTTGTATAGAGGTGTTGTGAACAACTGTGAACTTGGACGTAATCATTAAAATAAATCTAATGTTGACTTATGTTATTATTTTTGCTATTCTAATTTATGAGTTGGATCTCCTCCGACTCTTATGATATGTTAAGATGATTAGGTTAGGTTATTGGGCCAACCTCCAGTTCATGTGAGCTTAAGGTACCCATAGACATGGTCTGAAGTTTAGGTCGTATTAAGTTATTATCAGAGCGTAGGTTCATGGTCAGTTGGTTGTTCACAATGCCATGTCAAATAGAGTTTCTTTTTAAGGGTTTGAAGCGAACCACACTTATAAAAGAAAGGCTATGAGGCATTTTAGGAATGTTTCCATTTCTTGTGTTTCAATCTCAAGCTATTAAGTCTAAGGTCTTGGATTTTCTCTAATTTCTCTTGCTATCATTGTATCAAGACTCAAAGAAAATCTAAGACTCGAGAAAACACTACTGAGGTTTATATGGACGAAGCTCGTCCACCTTATGGATTTGAGACCTGGGATAAGGTTACGATATCTGGACATCCTCGTGGGGTTCAACTCACCAACCCTACTCATGAGAGTGGCATTCCTTCCCAGTCTCCTCAAAGGGATGCTACTAATGAAGAGTTTTATTGCTCTATCAACCTCTTGACTAAATTGGCATCCTCTCAAGTAAAGCGTGGTTCCCCAGCTACCATTTCTTTAGAGGACACAAAATATGGCCAATTTATGAGGTTAATCCCTTATGTGTTCTCCAATACCAAGGTTGAGGAAAATTATCAAGGCTTCATTAATAAAATAGAGAAAATATTTTGAATCATGCATGCTTCGGAAATTGAGGGTGTTGAGCTTACTTTCTACCAATTAAAAGATATAGTGTACCAGTGGTATGAAGGGTGGGAGTTATCTAGGGTATTCATACTAGTCTGGTTTCTTATGTGGATTTTTTTTAGGCTTTCCTTGACTGGTTCTTTCCTCAAAAGTTGAGGGAGAAAAAGTCAAAAGAGTTCGTGAACTTGAATCTAGAGAGAATATTTGTGAAATAGTATGCCTTGAAATTCAATCAATTGTCAAGGTATGCTCCCCAGATGGTTTCTACTATAAGGGCTAGAATGCACATATTTGTCTCAGGATTGTCCCGTGTGTTAGTCCTTGAAAGCAAGATGTCCTTGTTGATTGAGAACATGGACATTTATATATTGGTTGTGTATATGCAACAAGTAGAGGATGAGAAAATAAAGCAAGTTGAGCTTAGTGAGAAGCAAGAAAGAAAGTTTAGGCCTTCCGAGAGTAATAGTGGAAGTAGTGGCAAGTGACTATGAAAGAAGTGAGCAATTTTGGGTTTATTCTCCTCGGCTAGTGTTTTATCTCCTTACCTAAAGTTCTTGGGAGGTCGTCGGTCTCAGTTCGGTAGCAGGTCCCGAGCAACAAAGTGCCTAATTTCAGACTAGTAGTGCCTATTTAGGTCTACCCCACCCTCTTTTCTGATTTTGTGGTTAGAGTCCTTATGGTGAGTGTGAGTAAGGGAGAAGCAGATGCTTTCATTATGGTCAGTTTAGGCACATGCATCATGAATGCCCTATTCTAGGATCTTCTTGGGCCAACAGGGCCTCTGTTGCTACTCCATCCACTCCTGCTCAAAAGAGTGTTATGTCTGCTTCTGCTTCTGCTTCTAGCACCGGTTTTGGCCAAAACCACATGTATGCACTTGATACTCGCCAGGATTTTAAGGCATCTCTTGATGTTGTTGCGGGTATCTTGAGACTTTTCTCTCATGATGTGTATTTCTTTCTTGACCCAGGGTTTACTCTTTCTTATATGACCTCGTATGTGGTTATGCATCTTAATTGTGGCCTCGAGAGTTTGTTGGTTCCTTCTTCTATTTCTACCCTGGTTGGAGACACTGTGGTTTTTAAAAGAGTATATAGGGGATGTGTGATATTTGTTTATGGTAGAGATACCCTTGTTGACTTGATAGAGTTAGATATGTTGATTTGGATGTTATCTTAGAAATGGATTGGTTGCACTCTGTTATGCTTTCTTAGATTGTCGGACTCGTGGGGTCATGTTCAAATTCCCTAGTGAGCCAGTCATTATATAGAAAGGTGGTTCCTTTATGCCTAAGGAAAGGTTTATTTCTTATCTTAAGTCCCGAAGGTTGATATCAAAAGGGTGCTTGTATTATTTGGTCCAATTTAAAGATTCCAACTTGAAAGAGCCATCTCTAGAATTCGTTCTCATAGTAAATGATTTCCTGATGTATTTCTCTATGATTTCCCCGATCTTTCTCCCAGTAGGGAAATTGATTTTGGGATTGATCTAGTTTTGGACACTCATTTGATATCTATTCCTCCTTATAGAATGGCTCCAGTGGAGTTGAAAGAACTTAATGAGCACTTAAAATATCTCTTAGATAATGGTTTCATTCCTCCTAGCGTGTCTCCTTGGGGTGCTCCCGTGTTGTTCGTGTACAAGAAGGATGGTTTCCTTTGAATGTACACTGATTATCGTCAGTTGAATAAAGTGAATGTAAAGAATAAGTATCCTCTTCCTAGGATCGATGATTTGTTTGATCAACTTCATGGTGCAAAGTGTCTGTCTAAGATTTATCTTGGAAAGGTTATCATCAATTTAAAATTGGGGATGCGGATATCCCTAAGACTTTCTTTAGAAGACGGTATGGTCACTATTAGTTTCCTGTTATGTTCTTTAGGTTAACCAAGCCCCAATGGCATTCATGGATTTGATTAATAGGGTCTTCTGTCTGTTCTTAGACATCTTTGTCATTGTCTTTATTGATGAAATATTGGTCTATTCTAAAAGTGAGATGGATCATTTAGATCACTTTCATGTTGTGTTGCAAACTTTGAGGGATTATCATTTGTATGCCAAGTTCTCCAAGTGTGAGTTTTACCATATTTTTTCTTGGTCATGTTATCTCTAGTAAAGGGATCGTGGAGGTTCTCCAAAAGATTATGGCGGTTAAGAAGTGGCCTATACCTACAACTCCAACCGATATTTAGAGATTCTTGGGTCTAGTCGGTTATTATAAAAGTTTTGTGGAGATTTTTTCCACTATAGCTGACCTGTTGACCAAATGGACCCAAAAAAAGGTCAAGTTCTTATGGTCCAATGCGTGTGAGGGTAGTTTCAAGAAGTGGAAAGATAAATTAACCTCGGCTCTGGTTTTTACCTTGCCCGAGGGTAGTGATGGTTTTGTGGTCTATTGTAATGCTTTTTATGTCGGTCTTGGTTACGTATTGATGCAACATGGTAGGGTGGTGGCCTATGCTTCTAGGAAAGTGTAAGTTCATGAAATGAACTACCCACCCATGACTTAGAGTTGTTAGTCGTGGTCTTTGCTTTGAAAATGTAGTGGCATTATCTTTATGGTGTTCATGTTTATATCTTTACCAATTAGAAGAGCCTTTAATATCTGTTTACCCAAAAAGAGTTGAACCTCCGGCAAAGAAGGTATCTTGAATTATTGAAAGACTATGACATGAGTCTTCATTACCATCCTGGTAAGCGAATGTAGTCGCCGATGCTATTAGGAGATTGTCTAAGGAAAGTTTGTCCCATGTTGATCAAGACATACGGGAATTAGTGAAATATATTCATATATTGGCTAATCTTGGAGTTTGACTTGCGGACTCTGACATTGGTGGTGTGTTTGTGCATCTGGTATCTCAATGGTCTATTCTTGTTGAGGTAAATGAAAAGCAAGTCTTGGACCCCGAATTGATGAAGATCAAGAGTAAATTGGGTCAACATAAAAGCCACAGACTTTGTCATTGGTGGTAATGGTATGTTGAGGTACCAAGGTAAGTTATGCGTTCCCAACATCAACAGATTGAGGGAAAGGGTCATGGCCGAGGCTCATGCCCGTTATGCTATTCATCTTAGTTCCACCAAGACGTATCATGACCTTAGAGTTTATTGGTAGAATAATATGAAGCGTGATGTTGCTAGCCATGTGGCTAAATTTATGGTGAGCCAACAAGTAAAGGTTGAGCACTTGAGGCCCGGTGGCCTATACAAAATATTATGTTGCCCGAATGGAAGTGGGATTCTACTAATATGGACTTCATTACCGATCTTCCTAGATATCGGAATCAATGTGATTCTATTTGGGTCATCGTTCATAGAATAACCAAGTCCACCCATTTCTTACCCATAAGAACTAATTTCTCGATAGAAGATTATGCTAAGTTGTTTCTTATAGAAATCGTAAAGTTACACAGTGCTCCAGTTTCTATTATCTCAGATCATGGTCCTCCATTTTCATTCTACTTTTAGAAGTCATTCCAAAAAGGTTTGGGAACTAAGGCGTGCCTTAGTATAACTTTCCACCTGCAAACGGACGGTCAAGTGGAAAGGACTATCCAAACATTGAAAGATATGTTGCGGGCTTATGTAATGTATTATGGTGGGATTTGGTATGACCACTTGCCTTTGATTGAGTTCACCTATAATAATAGTTACCACTCTAGTATTGGCATGGTGCCTTTCGAAGCATTGTATGGTAGGAGATGTCGATTTCCTATTGGGTGGTACGAAGTTGGTGAGGGTAAATTACTTGGGCCTAATTTAGTTCACTAAGCCTTAGAGAAGGTGAAGGTGATTCATGATAGACTAAAAACCGCTCAAAGTTAACAAAAGTCCTATGCGGATCTAAGGCGTAGGGGCTTACAGTTTAATGTAGGTGATTGGATATTCTTGAAAGTATCTCCCATGAAGGGAGTGATGTAGTTTGGTAAAAAGGGGAAGCTTAGTCCCCGATATGTTGGTCCTTACTTGATTATGAATAAAATTAGCAATGTCACCTGTGAATTGGATTTGCCTTTTAGTATGAACTCCATTCACCCATTTTCTATATGTCTATATTGCGGAAATGTGTGGGTGATCCTTCCTTGGTTATTCCCTCGAAAGATGTTGGTATTTCAGACTCTTTGTCTGGTGAGGAGATCCCAGTAAGGATCTTAGAGTGGCAAGTTTTCCAGTTAAGAATGAAAGAAATGGCTTCGGTGAAGGTTCTATAGAGGAACCAAAAGTCCAATGAAGCTACTTGGGAGGTGGAAGAGGGCATGAAGTCTAAGTACCCGCATTTGTTTCCTATTCTGAAATCTTTTGATGGAGGTATTTGTTAATCTCCTTGTTTTCTATTGTGTCTTAGATAAGACAGTGGAGTAAAGTCTCCAACAATTGAAATTTATTTATGTCTTTGTTAGACAATGGATTAAAGTTCCCAACATGTGAATTGACTGGTGTCTTGTTAGACCATAGATTAAAGTTCCTAATAGTATTAAATGATGTTTTCCTTGTTGTAATGGGTCTAAGTCTTTAATACTTTGAATTGGTTCATATCTTTGATAGATGATGGAGTAAAGTCTCTAATGTTTTGAGTTGACTAATATCTTTGAAAGTCGATAGGATGGATTCCCTAAGTTATGAAATGAGTAAGTGTTGGAAAAGTGATGGATTAGAGTCCCAAGACAAATAAAATAAAATGGTTGATTGATGACGATCACGATATGTGTTGTGTAGCATCATTGTTGCCTACTTGTTCTAATTCGTGTAAAGGTCAGTTAGATGGATGTTGATATGTTAAATTGTTTTTATGTTTAGCTTACCCTCATTCGCGGATGAATGATCCTAAGTGGTGGAAATGAAATACCCGAGAATGTGACCTTGCAAAATTTTTAGTCGAATGGCAATGATCATGATATGTGTGTTGTGTTCTTTCCTTGTTGTGTGTTGTTTCCAACTTGTGTAATGACTTATTAGGTGAATATTAGAGTGTTAAATTTTATAAATACTTACCGATCCATGTGGGAAAGAATTGAATCTCTTAGACTTGAACCCTTAAAGAAGATAACAACCTCTTTGATGTCTCTGGAGTGGATATAGTTCGGGGTACTTGAGGCTACCCTAGGTCACGACATGTACCCACCATGACCTTCCCTTTCATACCCTACACAGTATGTTAGGTTAGTATATTGTCCACCATACTACAAGGTAATCCCTTGATCATAACTAAGCTAACGAGTCGTAAGCTGCCAAACCGTATGGAGTGAAACCTAACCTAGAGTGGACTATTTTGGTTACGGGTGGTCTATATGAGTTAGGTCATGATTCGTACCCTTAGGATACGACTAACGGGTAACTATTCGATCCCTAACCAGTTTGGTTGATCAAGGGAAAACCTTGGGAATGAGTTAGGGTACCACACGTACCCTAGGTTATGATTGCCAAGCGAACCGTGGGGGGAGTCATACCCCTTCACGTGTGTGTTTTCCAGCATTTAACCTAGGACCTTTTGGTCATTTTCCTTGCCTAAAACCCTAATTACTTGACCTATATAAGTATTGGTAGCCTCTCAAGTCTTCATTTGCGAGACTTAAACACATCCTAACACTCTAAAGGCTTTTGCAAACAAGATTAAAGGCTAGGGTTTGAAGGTGTTCATCTTTTGGAAAGGAAGAAGAATGAATATTGTTGGTTATTAAAGTTGTTTAAGGCATGTATCTCTTCCCCTCTTTAAATAACTCTAAACCCATGTATTTCACACTTGAATTAGTAAGTGTACATGGTGGTTTTGAATCAAATAAAAAGTGTTTTGACACCTAACAATGAATGATAATGATTCTTGTACATACCTGTATTGATACATGTATTTGATGGTAGATTGCATATGTGGGTGCTTGTTGTATATTTTTTAACATGAGGGTCTTGAGTAATCCTAGTCTTGATGATGTCTACCATGAAAATGACCTTGTCATAATTATGCATAAAAGGTGTTTGTTAAAATGACTAGTTGCATGTTGATAATGAGTTGAGCTAGGGCAATGGCCCAAGTGGATAGGAATGATTGTTTAATGACCTTGTGAAGGTATTATTATCCATGTATTGTGAAATTGGTACCCTTGTTAGTTTATGGCTAATGTGAGGGTAAGGTCCCTAGATTTGGGGATGAACTTAAATTATGCATAGAACCCAAGTGTGGTAAGAATGTGGCAATAGATTGATAATGAAATGTGAATAGCTTGTGTGGTTCTTGATGACCATGAATGGAATTGTATAATTGAACTAAGTAAAAGCATTAGTCTATTGAGATGATTGAGCAATGAGGGCTCCCATAATGGCCATGAGGTCTTTTATAGTGTTGAAATTGGTTAAATGGATAAAGTCCCTAAATATTGTACTGAATGTGTATTGATGCATGGACAAGAGGTTAAAGTCCCAAATGTCAACCAATGATAGTTATGATGGCTTGAGGGTAAAGTCCCTTGCCTTATGTGCTAGCTCGAGGGTAATGTCCCTTGCCCAATAGAAATGCAAGGTAAAGTCCATTGCTTAAAAAGAGCTCTTGAGGTCAAAGTACCTCACCTCATAAAGAGGCTTGTGGTGAAATCAACCTAAGGCTTATGGTAATGTCCACTCACGGCTTGTCGTAAAGTCCACCTATGGCTTGTGGTAAAGTCTACCTACGTGTGTGGGTAAAGTCACTTTGTTTGAATGGACTTAGTGTTTCGGTTAGGTCCCTCATTTAGTAATGGTGTCTGTGAATGAAGTCCCTTAGAATAATGAACATGTTTACAAGGGGGAAGTCCCCGGTATAATAAAAAAGAGAATATGACTAAAGTCCTTGGTGTATTAAACATGATGAATCCATAATTGTGAGAGGTGGTAGTCCTCTACTCTACGTCTAATGAATGAATGTATGAGAATGTTGATGAACCTTGATATCTAGGTTTATATATGGTATATGTATATGTATGGATAAGTGTATGAATGTGAAAAAATATGATTTATTGATTTGTTGTTGATTGATGATGTTATCTTATCACTTATACTTGAGTTATATGCTAGCAATCCAACCGCTAACCGTCTCTGGACGCTACTTCCCCACACGATGTAGGCATCAGAGCATCTTATTCTTTTCCTGCGCAGTGACTTGTAGATAGAAGTGGTTTGTGCATTGACTTGAAAGGGTGAACTTTCCTAGATCAGAAAGACATTCATCTCTTAGTCCTTATCTTTAGACTGTCATTTTAAGACTTTGTTTGGCTATAGTCGTGGGCTTTTGCCGATATATACTTTTATTGACATTGATCTTGTATAGAGGTGTTGTGAACAATTGTGAACTTAGGCATAGCCATTATAATGAATCTAATGTTGACTTATGTTATTATTTTTGCTATTCTAATTTGTGAGTTGCATCTCTTCTGACTCCTATGGTATGTCGAGATAATTAAGTTGGGTTATTAGGGAGACCTCTGATTTATGTGAGCTTGGGGTTCCCATACGACATGATTCGAAGTTTGGGTTCTGTCAGTATCCCCACGTAATGCAGGCACCAGGACTTCTTCTACTTTTCTTGCATAGTGATCACGTGCTCGAGTTAGCTCGTGAGTTGACATTGAAGTGATGAGCTTCCATTCTTCGGAAGGCTTGATTTCATGGACCTTGTCTCTTATGTCTTAGATCTTGTTTAGACTTTGTTTTGGCTACTGCCGGGGGCATGTCTCGATATTTTATTGATTTTGAATTTTGTAGAGGCTTTGTTGGACTACTGTGGACTTGGGTGGTTTGGTTGGTTGTTTGGCGACTGATGGTCGTCTTGTTGCCATGGCTGGTATAGGCTTATCATTCAATTGCTATCAGTGTAATTTTACATTATCTTGTTATATGTTTGGGATTCATCCAACCCTTGAGGTTATTGTGCTGACTAAGTTAGGTGAAGGAGATGATCTCGAGTCTACATAGGAGTTGAGATACCCGTCATAGCCAGGCCTTGGTTTGGGTCGTGACAGCCACCTACAATCAAAAAATGTCTCAAATGGTAGCCCACACTATCTCCATTAATAGTTCTATGATATACATAAATACGAGAAGAATCACTAATATACATGTATACAAAATACAAGTATTGGAAAGAAGTACAAATAGACAAATATCACATCAAGGATAATAATACAACAAAGAATGGGCATAATATGTATGAAATACAATAAAGATGATGATGATGTGATGATGGTGTGATACTTGAGCTTGTCGCATAACATCCATATACACCTACCAAGCTATGCTCCCGAGGTAGGACCTATTGGGGGTTCGCAACTCATATACAATCTAATATCCAATACCAATATCGATGACTCCTCTCCAGCACATCGCTCAGCAGAGGGTCTATACAGATATCACAACCTAGTATTTCCAGTATTTCCACAATGGTACCAATGTTTCACAAGTGCATATAATATGAGGATGCAATGCTCACAAATAATCAGATTAAGAATTTCCAAAGCCAACCGATATACTAACCATGAAAGGAAAAAATCCACTCAATATGCCAATAATCCTTGAATTCAATGTAATTATATGCCAATAAAGAGAAATGCACAACAATATACTATTGATACCACATAAATTCCAATTTAGGATTTTCAGCAGAAAGATAACATCAAATATACATACTTAAGCCCAACAACATCATACAAGACCACACATAGTCATACATAGCAGATACTGTCTCAATACCACCAAATAACAAAAACATAGCCCGTCACATGGGCACAACACAATAATAAAGCCATTTCCATGATTAGTTCCCACACCCATAATATGATTTTATATCAATATTAACTACCTAGCCCAATCTAAAGAAAGATAAGTCATAACCTACCTCAATGCCAAAACAAATCCAAAAAATCTACCACTAAGCTTTTTTCTCATGAACTAACCCGAAATCAACTTAAACACAAAAATATAGAATCTACGTGTTATAAGAAAGCCAATGATACCCATATTGCCCATTTCTAGGTTAGGGTCAAAACGGACCCTTGAAATGGGTTTTTGAAAGAGAAGGGTAGAATCAAAATTTTAGTCCAAAAGTATATTCCATAAATTTAAAGAAACTCATAGAAGAAAACCCAAGTGAAAACGAGTTAGAATTGGGGTATAAATTGAAGAATTTGCTAATTTGGCCTTCTGGACCAAAATTTCAAAATTTCACTTTTCAACCCTAGTTTTAAAAGGATTAAAATGATAAAAATAAAAGAAAAGTAATTGAAATAGGAGTTTTGGAGCTTACTCAATCTAAAAATAGAAGAAATTGCCTACAAACTCGAAATCCTAAGCTCTAAGTCTCAAAGATGGTGAAAATCACAAAAATGGGGAATTTAACCAACCTAGGGATTGGTTAAGTGATCACTAGGTTGCTTAAGATGACATTTCTTAAGCGACTAGGTGTCTATTAGGCGACACCCACCTTGTCGCATAAGCAACCAGGTTATCGCTTAAATGACAGTCGCGTAGGCAAACCTGGTGTCACTTAGGCGATACTTTGGTTGTCAAGCCAAATAGGTTAATCAATCAAGTGTCGCTTAAGCAGTGCACCAGATGATTGGTGCAGCAGATAAAGACTTGGAGAATTCCAAGTCTCTACAGACCCCTCGGGATTCATTCAAAATCCCAAGAATGCAAATGAACTATGCTACTAGACTAAATTTGATGCTTCAGACTTAATGACGATATTAGATTTTCAGAGAAATATCATTTTCACAAAGTTGACCCCCAAAACTCAATTTCACAATTTTTCAAATCAAGAGTCAAAATAAGATATAAAAGTTGTAAAGCCACACAAATTATGTCACCAACCTAAAATTGACATTCTGGATCTGTTGGCATAGTCCATTTTGCCATCTAATGTATAGATCAATAAATATTGATCAAATTCAACTAATAAACTTTTATAACCACCAAAAACCACGATCTCACACAAATCACACAAAATGCATTAGGAACTGTGTCAATAATTCTCACACCCTAGAAATACCATAATACAACCATAAAGAGAGGTAAAATGGTCAAATCACACAAAAATGAATAATTCACATAAATCACCAAAAATTAGGTCATTTCAATCCACCATAATCCCATCCTAAAATATCTCTTATCCTAGGAATGTAATTGACTCAAACTAGAACTTGCACTTTGAAATTTTTGGCAAAAAGCTTGTGATCTCTCAAAGCCTGGAGCATAATCCTCAAATGTTGCATATGCTCGCACTTCGACAATTTGGTAAAAATCCGATGATGTTGATTCAGATAATGCCCTTGCCATGCTTATTTTTTATGATGTTGATTTGGATATTGCCCTTGTTGGTCTTATTTGTTATGATGATTATTCTGATATTACCCTTTTTGTGCTTACTTGTTATGATATTGTTGGATATTTCCCTTGTCGGGCTTGTGTTATGCAGTTGCTATTATTTGAAACTAATTGTGTTTTTCTTTACGTTGATTTCTTATTCATGTGATGTGTAGGAGGATTATGCACATCGTTCTTTTTGCCTTGTGTAAATACGCATCAAATAAACTCCACGAATTTCCTTAAAAACTCAATTCTTTCCCAAGGAGAAAAATTTATTTTCTTTTAATTTTGCTAGTTCATTTTCTTTATAGATTCGAGTGGTACTTCCCCCATGATAGATGCATTGTCCAATATTATTAGGGGATGTACCTATTCTCTTGAGTCAAGAGTTGAGTAGTAGTTGGTAAAGTTTTAAAAGATTCACTCTAATGTCATTGACAAGAAAAAATGACTGAAAATAGTTTTTCAAAAATAGTTTTTGAAAAAAGAAAAAATAATGATTTTGGAAAACCAAAAATAGTTTTTGAAAAGAGCAAGGAGGTTTTTAAGTTTTCTCTTGAGTTAAAATCATTAAATTCAATTTTTAACTCTCTCTTTACAAATATGAGTTTCTGACTCAGAATAGCTTTTCAAGTTCATTTGCTCAAATTAGTCGAGAGACTAGCTTTCTATTCTAAAAGGTATGGTGCCTTGTGTGGTAAGGTGTTTGATTAATTTTTGTACATACGTGTAGTCTATAATTTTCCCTGAGTGTATTTAAGGCAAAATACTAGACAGACATGATTTGGAAGATGAATCAAGGCCATTTTTGATCCGTCGCATGAACTAAATGCCACCTTAACATTGTTCCCTAGTTAAACAATTTGAACCCCTTTCCATTTTTTTCTTTTCTTAGAGATGACCATACTATGACACCTTGACCCTTTTTCTGAAACCATTCTTTTGGCACATATCCTCTTTGAATGCATCGCATGATTCTAAGGTATGTCAATGTAGGAGAACGCCTAAGTTTGGGAGGTGCATTGATGTGCCATGGTTACATGGAACTTCCAATGCTTAAAACCTGAAATTATGCAAGTACTTAGTCCCTTTTTGTTAGATGTGATGTGTTTTTAAGTTAGTTTTGTAGGAAAATAGGGTTTGGAGCAGAAGAGGAGAAAAAAAGGATAAAATATTGCAGAAGGCTACTTGCGCCCCTCGTAAGTGGGGTTGTAAGTAGTACTTACACCCATTGTAAGTGGGATCGTACGTAGCAGAAGAAATTTCTAAAAGTTGATTTCGGTTCTAACACTTACGCGACTACTTATGGGGCATAAGTGGTACCTACGACCCCTTTAGGTACCCCTCATCCTTGTAAGTCGGTGATCTGAAGCGTGGAAGTTCCTTCAAGACCTATTAACCCACCTAGGTAGTACCTACAGCCCATACGTGGGGTCGTAGGTAGGTGCTGACTTAGTTCCTATTTTATTTTTGTTAGGATTTTTAGGTTTCTGATGTATCCGATAAATACACCATTGATTTTTTTATTATTTTTTATGAACTTTTATGCACTTTACATACTTACAAAAATATATAGATTCTGAGATACACCTTTGATCTTGGAATTCTTATTTTTGACTTTTACGGTTTGAGATTCTGGTTCCCGTTCTTAATTTATTGTGAGATTATTCATATGTTTTCTATTATGAATTCTATGGTTGTTCTTGCAAACATGGGCGGTAAAACCTCTTAACTAGGATTGTGTGAACCGTGATGGAATAATGAAGTAGATAAAGTGCATAGCTTTATTGATCGGTGTTTATTCATGTATTGGGGTTTACTTCATATTGATTGCTTTCTTATAGAATGTAGATACTAAGAACCCGCATATATTTGATGCTAACTCGAGAGAGAGGTTGTGATTAGGAAAAGAAGATCATAATAATAATTTGAAGCTACCAACCTTCATTTCATTAACTTAAGACCAGGAGGAGATAGTCAATCTGGGATCCAGGACAAGGGTTAGTAATGCAACACTCTGAGGTCGAGAGAAGATAAGTGAAATACACCAAAGGTTGTTAAGAAATGGTTGGTGATTCATAAATTATTACATTTTTCATGCAAGACACCGATACAGTTTGACGAGCATGATAAGTCTACAAAGTTAGGAAGTCAGGGGGAAAACAATCCTAGTATTCATCTAAAGTGATCAAGATTTATCAGTACTACTATGGTTCTTACAAAAATCCCCTCATTTACTTTCTATATTTTCTAACTACGACAACAAGTTCTTGACAAAAATTCATCCTATTACTTGTGGGTTCAACCCCAACCTTTGTTGGGTTCATTATTTGACAGCGACCTCGTTATACTTTTTAGGAGGTGTAAATTTAGCCACATCATGCATGATTGTGAAAATGACAAAGGGGTGGCTCAAATTCTAAGTTTAGGGTAAAAGAGTGATGCTAAATTGGTTAAAAAATGTATCCTTGGTTGTACAAAGAAGTGTTTTATAGGACACGAGATGTGCTTGAAATTGAAGACAAACAGCCTATCCCGTAGAATATAATCCAAAAAGTGAAATTAAGTTTGAGACAAAAGAGGGGGGCATGAATGGATAAGGGTTAGAAAATCTCTTGAAAAGATCAAAGAAGTGAATGAAAAAAGAGATTCATAAAGTTAGTTTGGTGAAGAAAAAGCTAGTGATAAAGGGAAACAAAGAAAAGAAATAAAGGCGATAAGGTAGAGAACTTGAAAGAAATGGACATGGAAGGTGATAAAGTGATTGCGTTTAGTGAGGTATAATAGTCACTTGATCCATAAATTCCTTACTGCACCTTAACCTTCATCTACACCCACAAATCCTTGGTGATTTTAAACCTTGTAAGTCTACATTTGCCACGACCCAATATATGATTCATGATGGCACCTACTCTATCCCGCTAGTAGGTAAGACAAACCGAAACCCAGAGATAGACATAATGGGTTAACCCAAAGATAGTCATTTGTAGGTTGCATACCTAGCTAACTCGTGAAAACGGGCCCCATAATCTGCGATTGTAATGGTGCCCAGCTCCAATCTAGAGAACTGATGTCTCAAACAATCTTTAAGGCTGGGAGGCATGTACTTCTCCAGGAATATCTCGAAAAACTAAGCCCATGTCAAAGGAGAAGATCTAGCTGGTTTAGAATCCATATAACCTCACCACCAATGTCGAGCAACCAAATCCAACTAAAATATTATATAATCCACTCCACGAGTCTCAACTAGGCCCAAATTATGGAGCCTATCCTCACAAACAATCAGAAACTCATACGCATCCTCGCCTAGAGCATCATAAAACCTAGGCGAAACGAATCTCAAAAACCTATTCAACATCTTCTTCTCATCAAAAGACATAGTAGGTTGGGCAACCACTGGATGAGCAGCTACCAACTGTGAAACCTCCGTCATAGGAGGGACCTCAACTTTGGGAGTTTCAACTACAGGTTGCACCTCCACCTTAGTACTACTCTGATCTATAGACTGTGAACCATTATATGATGCATCACTAACTATCCCCAAAAGCTGAACCAAAGTATCTCTGAGCACTGAAGAATAAATGAACCCTGGTGGAGCCTGGGCTAGTCCCTGGCACACCACTGGCAGAGGCGGAAGAATCTCTAGCTTAGGAGCGGGAATAGGGTCTAGTGAAGGCCCCATATCTTGGCCCCTATCTGGGGACATATCTCTAGGTTTCCCACGACCTTTGGGTCATCCACGAGTGGGAGTAGGATCCCTAGGACCGATCTCGGGACCCTCATCTTGTGTAGTAGTAGCGTGTGTCCTAGCAATCTGTGAAAGAGTGAAATTAAGTAATGTTGTATAAACCATCTTAGACTTTTAGCACGATATGAGTAAAATAAATGAAGAACTCCTAAGAATGACCCATAGACTTCCAAAGATAGAAAATAAACATCATCGTTCTGAACCGTAGGACTCTACTACACATTTGCTATTGTACCAACAATATTGGTGTATCTTAGTCTCTAATATCAATTTTGTCATAACTCAATTTATGAGTCATGATGGCCCATACTCTATCTCGCCAGTAGGTAAGACAAACCATAACCCAGAGTTAAGCACAATGGGTTAACTAGGTAGAAAATGCCCAATATAGGTGAAAATCAACAACACAACTTATAGATAAGCATAGTATTTGAAATAGATAAAGATAGTCAACATAGATACCATCCCATGATCTGGTAGAGCCAGTACAAGAGCATCTAGTAATAATAATACAACCCAAGTCTTAAAACAGCCAACATAATCCTATCTTAAAACTAAAGACTAGACATGAAAAATAGAAAAAAATAGGTGACTTCGTCTCCAAGAGCTCACCCTATCTCCGGATATCAACACGGCATAAATATCTATCAACAGCGATAACTAGTACTTAGATCTGCACTAAAAAGTACAGAAGTGTAGTATGAGTACCAATAACACGGGTACTCAATAGGCATCATCGGCCAACTGAACTAAATCATGATATAAATATGATAAAATGCAAGATAACATAACTACGTCAAGGTAGAAATGAACCTGAATCATCTCCAACATCGTTGTGCATAAATAGGTAAATAAACCAAAATAATAGCATAACATAACGTAAAACATCAACACATGCAATCATAATTACAAAATTGGCTCCCATACGCCATTTGGTGTAAAAAAAAAACCACCATAAGCCCCGTTAAGCCTGAAAGGTTCAAACAAGATAGAATAACCCACCCTATCAATTATCAACTCTCATAATACAATTGAAATTCATCCAATTCATGCCAACTCAAGCCATCGCTTGCCCATATTCATCATTTGTCAATTAATCAATGCTTATCAACTAATCATTTATTAACTAGAATCCATCTATATCATACCATATTATACCCATTTCTTCATTTTCGACTTAGTTAGATTATCAATCTCACACCCCAATGTCATCATATCATAATAAGTAGATCATCATAGCATAATATGTATATTTGGACTCTAACTGGTATATATATATATAAAAAAAAAAATCAATAGCCAGACTTGAATCGGTAAATATAATCAATCGCCGAACTCGAATCGATAAATATATAATCAACAGCCAAACTCAAACTAGTAAATATAATCCATAGCCAGACTTGAACCAGTAAATATATAATCAAATTCATAATCATCCTCCAGACTCAAACCGATAAGTATATAATCAATAGCGGAACTTGGATCGGTAAATATATATCAATAATCAGATTTGAACTTGTAAATATAATCAATAGGCATCAAGCCTCGCATCAACCAACAAATCCATAAAATGTCAAGGTTTCTCAATATTATCTCAATAAGCATTTCCAAGAATCTAACAATCGTATAAAGGTCTAAACAAGCTAATATGCGTCTTAGCCTAAGTTAGGTCAAGGGCCCACATCGAATCCCCAAAGTTATATTTTAGGCAAATTCTACTTGAACTAGGCTTCAAATATCTCAATCCAATTTTACATGTTAAACAATACTCAATTATCACTAAGAAAATTCACCTAAAATATAAGCAACTAGATCAGTTATGTCTAAATTATAATTTCTAAATAGCCTAAGTGGTCCAACTAAACCAAGTATTACGATTAATCATAGTAACACCTAAAATCTATTCCACAACTAATAGAATATCATAAACATACTATGAATTAGCTCAATCTAACAAGGGATAAAATTTAACCTACTTCAAAGCTGAAGAAAGATCAAAAGATCTGCTAAATCACCATTTTTCCTCCCGAGAAGATTTTGCAAGATGCCAAGCTATCAAAACTACATTCTACATATAATCACAAGAATAATGGTACCCATATTAAACTATTGTGCTTTGGATCCAAAAATCACCTAAAATCCCATGTGTGTCCCATTAACGGAAAGTCACATTCCCAAAACCGACCCAATGTTACCTCATGCTCAAGGAGTTATTACCCTATAAAATGAATGAAATTTGGGATAATTTGGGGATAAAATCAAGACTCCAAGGTTCTGGTATTTTTGAACAAAGAATGGAAATTTCTATCATGAAAAGGGTGAAATCTTACCACAAATTTTAACATAATCGCATAAAACGTGCTATACAAGCTCCTAAATCACCCACAAGATCCAATTTTAAGCTATCTCACCATTTAGGGTTTTAGCTTTTAATAAATTGGATGAAAAATAAGTAAAGTCAGACTAAAATAGGGTATTTGTACCCTTACCATGTGTTCTAGTCTCGCTATAGTGACCCGATATTCGCGATCGAGCTATTACTCCACTGTAATTGCAGTTTTATTGGCTACCCAAGTAGTCATGATGCTGCTAGACTGCGATCGTTATCCATGGTCCGCGATCACGGGTGCACCAGATCATAGCTAAGACAGAGAAAATTTCCAAGTCTCCGGCAAGCCCTCCGGATTCATCCACAATTTTGTATATATAAATGAACTATGTAACCATACCAATTTAATGTTTTGGATGCAATGATGTGGTCAAAATTTTCATATGAGATCATTTCGATAAAATGTGGGTCCCATACCTAATTTCTATTTTCTTAACTTTCTGACAAATAGGTAAAAATGAGCCTAGGTGCCTTAGGACCCAAACCAAGAGTCCTCCTAGCCAAAAATTAATATTTTAGAGATGTTGGAATAGTTAGAATTTGCATTTGAGGTCGTTTAACTAAAGCTTTTGCCCGGTGGCCATTTAAAACTAGTAAGGACTTCAAAATCGGGAATTGGCTCTAAAAATCAAATGAACTGCCCAGTAATTAAACTGTCAGTTCTAGAAAGTCATAAATTACTTAGGTAAGCTATAGAAAATCTCTAACAGTGAAAATAAATGGATATATGGAAAATGGTCTAAAGGTTCATTACAATATTAGTGGCGAACAACACAAAGGTCAAGCCTATGGTTTTACTCATTGTACTTGAATATTTTGGTGAGAGTGAGTGAGAATTCTTTCAATATTTATGATCCTATAGAATTATAATATTAAATGTGAGTGGATCAAACTCTTGCACGTGAGTGCATCGATACCTTGGAATGGAGAGTGATGTCTTACTTCCAATAAGGGTAAATGAGCAAGATAAGTTGCAAAGTGAAATTGACACAATATTTGAAGATATTGTGTCAAACCTTGAGAAGTATTTTTATTTGAGATTATAATTTTTCAAGGCCTTACATCCTTGCAACATATAAATGTGCATCTTGAAATTTTGATTTACTTGTTGAAATGACGTGTTGGAAGAACCTTTTGAACTTTGAGATCCTAGATATCTATTATAGTTTTTTGTGATGGTTTTGGAGTTATGAATACCTTTTTTCATTATGAATGTTCTTTATTGCTTGTGGACAAGCAATATTTTAAGTTTAAGGGTTGATAAGTTGGCGAATTTTCAACTTTTTAGCACTTTTTAAGCTTGAATTATCATTTGTTTTCTCCATTGATTTGAGGTCATTCAATTTGTTTTCTCCATTGATTTGAGGTCATTCACATGTTATAATACTCATTTATGTAGGTAAGAAATGAAAATGAGGTTGAGCTATCCATACCAGTCAATTAGAGTGCGAGAAGCAAAGAAAATGAGCTAAAAATAACACTTTGGCAACTTATGAGGCACCCGCACATGCATGTGCCTGAGCTGCACATGAAAGTGACTAAATCAGCCCAGTCAGTGTCACCTGATGAGGGCACTTGCGAGCGCAAGTCCCTCACCTATGCCATCTAGGTGACTAGTGCGTTGGTAATTTTGTAAATATGCAGAACATAAATTTGGGGCTTAAAAGGGGGTTTTCAGCTCTAGAACTCCCATCTTTGTACTTTTTAAAGATTGAAAAACTTAGAGTGAAACCCATTGAGTGATATTAGTGACTTTATTTTTCTTTTTATTGGATTTGGATCTCTAATATTATACTAATCTTTGATTCAATAGAGCAATGAATTGAGAATTGGGTAATGTTCCTCTTTCTCTCTGTATGAGTAGCTAATTTCTTTACTTGGATTTATGCTTGAGCAAGTTATGATTATTATATGGGTGTTGTTTATTTATCTTCCTAATTAACTAATTGACATGGGTTTTACTCTTATTCCATGTTTTAATCTATAATCAAATGTTGCAAACTCTAATTTATCCTTGAGCCATTATCATCCTTGACTAAGGGGATAAGGGTGAGTAATGGGAGTGAACAATAAGTTGATTTATATAATTTAGTAGTATCTCTTAGATGTAAGGCTACTAATTTAGGTTTTAGATTATTCAAATAGCTACATTTGTGAGGTGTTCGAAAGAATCCATTTGTGAGATTTTGGTGTTAGATTGACAAACTAACACTAAACACCTATAATCTAGCCTACCCATGACTTTTCACTAAATTTAGACAAATGTTCAGTTACCCATGCATGAACCCACACTTATAATAGGACAACCCCAAGTCTCATTCCGTACGTTATTTCAACTCTAGTTATCTAAACTTCAAATTGTGCATTTCTACCATGATTAAATTATTAACTATAAATTATTTGAAGCAACACCCCTCCCTTCATTTTATTTACCCTCTTGAATTACATTGCATTAATAGCCAACTTCTAGTAACTCCTAACACTTGAGATTGAATTTTGTGTTCTTATTTCATGAGGATTTGACCCCGAATCTAGTTGGGTAAATTATTTTGATGATCGATTATATCTTTAAGGTATAATTCGAGTGTCATTAGTTATGAGGGTCAAAATATGTTTTGGAAGTTTTTGGTACTGGCGTGTCCACTTTAGCGGTTGTTGACCATTTGACCAAGTCACTAAAGTGATTATTTGACCGCTTTGGCGGTCTTTAGCGGTCAAAGTGCCCCTCGGCCATCGTAGAGTATAAGATCCAAACCAAATTAATTTCATATTTTTAACATGTTAGGAGTTAGGAAGCTCTATTTTTTATGATTCCCAATGTGTTTTTCTCGTATAATTATTGTCTATGTAATTATAACTTCATATTTCTAATTTTTCAAGAATATCCATTTCGTTTATCATATTCAAAATCCTTTTTCTACCATTATTGGAGCTTGAAGAATGGAAAATTATGAAAAATCATCCATAGAAGCTAAGGTAATCTAATTTGACACCTCTTGATCATTTTTCATTATTTTTTCCATCAAATTCAGCCTTTTTCCTTGTAAATTCCTAGAAATTAGTTTTTGAAATGCTTAACTTTTGGGGTTAATTTGGGCCTCAATTCGAGCCCTATTTGTGCTCAAATTTTATACATTCCTTGTCCTAAGGGACCTCATGATGGATTTATTTTTTTAATTTCATTAGTAGGCCTCATGATTCCTTTTTTGACCAAATTTTGGGCCTTGAGTTTTATATTGCAAATATGGATCTTGTTTTACTTGTGTTGATGTGTAGGTTATTATTTTAATAGTGTCGCATCATTTTGGAATCGTGGAGCAAAGACAAGTAATTTATAGATGATTTAAGATTTGTGGTTCAGTATCGGTATACGCTTCGGTCTACTTTTCTCTAAAAGTTTGTGTATTGTGTGGATTGCATGATATGTAGGAATTATTGGATGGGATTATGTCTATTATATCATGACTTAACCTATTTAAAAAATTTGGGATAGAAATGTGACTCAAACCTTAACATAGAATACTTGATATGGCCTTAGAATCCTATTATCCTTATTTATGGACTTATTTAGTCATTGATTGACATTACGAATCCTTTAATATAGGACTTAACATATGACTTAGTGATTTTAGCGGCATCTCCCAGATTAGAGCGTTGTGGTAATTTTATGCCCTTGGTTATCATAGTTTTCTGAGTTATGAGGTTTTATTATGTTAATTATATGTTATTGGCCAGAGGCCATTGTTACGATACTAGTAGGACTTCGAGTGAGTATTCTATCCTTAAAAGGATGAGATTCTAGTTAGTAGACGCTTAAACACTTATGGTTTTATGATTTGGATACTGGTGATGGCATTCATACTTGTAGGTGCATTTATGCTCACTTAGTAGTATGATTCCAACCAAAACCTTGATTTTACTATTATTTTCTAAAAAGAGTGTATTCTCACTTTTTACTTTTAATATAAATTCTTTTACAATGAGAATCGTACTACCTTATTTAATAAATTATCTGTTTTTGAAACTAAATATGATACTTTAGAAAATTAGTCTGAGGTGATTTTGATCCATTATTAAACCACTCTTTTATCACTACTATGTACTTCGATCGAAGAAGATGTTGATCCTTTCCATGCTATTATGCTGATTTAGTTCTAAACTTAATATCAGACAATGGATTTACAAATTTACATTTTATAAGTCTCGATTCGATTCTGGACACTTATTATATTTATATCCCTATGGTACTAGATAGTAGATTTATTGTAATGGTTATTAGAAGTTCTAGTTTGTTACCAGTCATAGTTTATATGAATATCTCAAGCCCCATATGGGTCTCTTTGTTCGTGAGCCACAGTGTTCGAGAAGGATGGTCGCGTTAGGTCCTGCCTTTGAGAGATACTAAGATGGAGTAGGAATATACACTTGGTACATTATGTCACTTTAATTGGACATAGTATTATCGATTTATGTTGCATTCATTCATTCATATGCATGGCCTATCACTAGTATAATTGTTTGGTGCTTATATTTATTGACTTTATGGAGGGGGGGGGGGGAGGTTGTAGGTATAAGCTATGATTATTTTTTATTGAGTACTTGCTTGAACCTTCAAGGCTTATGGCAGTCTGGTTAGGTTACTATTTTTCTAGACTAACTGGTTACTTTATTGTTAGTGATTATGGTTAGTTCGTGGCAGGATGACTATGGATCGGTACCCGAGAATGTTGGTACATTTTTTATTCCGTTTCTTTCTCATAGTAAAATATGTTATTATTAGATTATCTCATGTTTAGTCATCCTTTGGTTAGAGGCGCTGATACATTAGTATTAGCTTTCCTACTTGGTTAGGATACCTTGTGATATAGGTTGTCTCCTTTAGGTTATTACCTTTGAGTTAATACTTTATCTGTATATATATAGTATTACCGTATATCCCTCTCTTTTCTTACCTATTCACGTTGTATACACACATACACATATATATCCTCTAGCCTTGTATTACTACTATATATCCTTTTATCACTCTTCATTTTTATATTGGCTAGTGATGTATGATAGTGTTCTTTAATTTTTGAATACTAGTAGAATAGGATAATTACCTTTATTGCTCCATTATAATTATTATGTTTAGTTTTTTGGATAACTGTCGATAGTTTATATTCCTGCTTTACCTGTTATTTATACTTGCATTATCTTTAGAGCCCAGTCGGCTGATGCCTACTAAGTACCACGTCTTGGTACTCATACTACATTTCTACAGCCTATAGATCATAGTATGAGTTCTCGCTATTGAAGTGTGGATTAGAGCTTTGGAGTGAGCTTCTGGCATTCAGAGTATTCCTGCTCTCCCTCGTATTGATTGGACTAATCTCTATTTTGTATTTTTTTAGATGATTTATACATGTATTTATTTTTTATTTTACTTGTACTCATGTTGTATTAGAAGATCTTGTACTGATTTCGATAGATTTTGGGAATACATTTACTTTCTCCTTGTTATTTAATTTTACTTCCGTCTTTCTTATTAGTCTGTTACTAGTTGTTCTGCATAATGGGTAGTCTTACCTAATCATGGGTTATAGTAGGTGACATCATGATCTAATAAATTTAATCGTGACAATATGAACAAACCATTTGAACACACACATTAAGCAGTTCAAAATGCTTCATTCTTGAAAATTGTAAATCTTCAATCATGAAAAGATTGTTTTAAATTTAAATTCAATTCGCTCAATAACTAAAGTAAATTATTTTATAACATAATGTCATGCCAAAATTAACTAAAGAACCATTCGTATCATAAAAAGAAGAAAAAAAGATTATTCGAGTATTCTAACATTAAATATTTGAGTATATTTTTTTAGCTAATGTCGTACACTCTTGCAACTTGCATAGTAGGCCTTTTGGCTGCAGCATAAGTCAAAAATTATATTAGAAATTCAATATCATTGACAACGTAAGGTATGTTTAGAATTAGGTAAGCAAAGACTTTAACAATTCTATTAATATCATTGTCATTATTTCATTATAACTCGTCACACAAAATTATTTATTGGAGCACGCACTTGATGATCTTCATAATGTTAACTTAGATTTATAGTTTTATTTTCCTGAGTTTTGTCCAATAACAAGTGAACGTATATTTTTGGATATGAATTTAAGCCAAGACATCTTAAACACCCAACTTTCTTTCTATAGTAGGTTAATGTTATCATGACAAGTATTACTAAAATCTAAACTTAATTCCGCACCCGCAATACTTTTGGTAGAATATGTAAACCTAATTAATAGAGTAAACTTAATCAATAGAGATAAGACAACTAATTCAATAAAAAATAATTTATGAGGAAAACTTTTCAAAAAAGAAAAACAACTAACGTAAAGAACGGTATTTTATTTGAAACTTTACGACAATTCTTAGAGAACTTTTTAGAATATAATATTGAGTATAAATTTATTTGAGGAACTTGTAATATAATGGATTTTAGTTGAGTTAGTTATGTAGTATTTTTAATTATAAAGTCCTACAAATACATAGAGTTAATGATTTTAAACTAATGTTTAGAGAAAACTGAGTCTTTTTTCCTTCTATGTTAAATTCAACACTTAAATTTGATGTCAAATGTCACTGCTAATTATGTTAACTAATTTTATAAGAAATGGTTTTTCTCATCATATTCCTTTGTACTTCACTTGAAGCTTTGAAAATGATATCAATACACAAGCATTTACAATAAACAAGTAATTTGTTGCTGATTCCACTCAAGGAATACTAACCTTTTTGAAAATCTTTGAGAGCGTATTTGAACTTTTCCATTGCCAAATATGCAGCCCCTCATATAATAACCTTGTAACTCAATCAATATCCCTCATTATGCACATAGCAACAAAAATAACCTAATATCGAAAACAATAACAAAGACAACACAATTCCCTTTTTAATATTTTCACAATACGATTACTTTACTAAATATTATGAGTTCTTACTCATGGACAATGGGTGGTGTTTCTATTACTGTGTCAAAGGCTATTACCATCCTTATTCAACATGTATAACTTTTGACACAAAATCAAGATAAACATAACTAATTACATACACATATTGTTATGAAACAAATATAAAATTTAAATATGCATAGACGAAGAATTTTAGATGCAGTAGAATTGACTTATAAGTCACGATAATTGATAATCTAAAATATTTAAAATATATATAAGTAAAATTATGAAAAAATAGACTTGTTTGAATCACAAATCTTACAGATAAAGTATATAGTATAGGTAACAATCAATCATACCTGTACCTAGGCAAATTAGTTTATGTAGATCTTACCAATAAAGACCTCTTGTGCTGCTTCAATTCGGAGATTCTCATCTAATTGATTTTGACTCACTTATATTAATTATTTGTATTCTCTAGATCTCTGAGTTATCTCAACTCACTGCAGATTCCTTACAAAGTGATGAATAAAATTTTTAAGTCGATAAAGTAGAAGACATGGACAAAGACTGAGATTGCTAGTGGCGAGACAGGAATAGACTTTGTGAGGCAAGAGAAAGAGATAGACACGACAGAGCAAACAAAATTTAGTTACAACATACTAAAATTGTAAAAAACTTATCTCAATTAACAAGCAAATTTGCGTCTCTTCAAGCATAGATACAATCAAGATTTCAAGAAAAAAACTTTTCAGATAGCAATTGTCTATCAAGAATACATGATAACTTATTATTCTAAACTTCAAGAATATATTGAAATTTTATAAAACTTAAATCAAATCACAAACAATTCTTTCAATAAATATATGAATGTCTTCAAAATCTTTTGCATGATTGTGCATAATTATTTAACTTCTTATGTGATTAGAAAGACGTGGATAAATAATTTTGTCAAATGGGGTAGAGGAACTACAACATTTGATCCACGTTACGTAATCTCATTGCGAATAAAAAGACAAAGCTGACACCAAAAATAAAATCCACCAAGACTGAGTAATGGTCCACGAAGAAGAATCTAAAATTGTAAAAATTTTAGAAGTTAGTGATTCATAAACTAAAAAAGCCTCAGTAGAAAACCTTTTCTTATTTATTCAGTCGGCTTTTTTTTTCTTCCCCGTTTATTTATTAAGCCTACTTTTTAATTATATATATATATATATATATATATTAATTTGAGAAAAATAATAAAAATATATCTAAAGAGTTGTCTTTTAATAAGGGTTTTCACATTTTAATATATTGTAGAATGTAGATGTAGATGTAGAAAGTTATCATTGATAATACAAAATTGTAATTGCATCATATTTTAAAATTCAAATTTTATGTTTATTGCCAGGAAATAATTTTCTTTATCTATATTTTGATGGCTTGGATAAAATAAGATATATAAACTCTTCGTTCACAAAAATTATTTGGTTGTTTTGTTTTAGGAAAAATAATTCAATGAGAAAGCATTTATAAACTTCACGTTTTTAGTATGTACTTTTTAATTGCATGTAGGTTCCAATTTAAACTTACATCCTCTTTTTGGTAAATCTCTTAGATTTAGAGTAAAAAATAATTATGTCACTTTTTATTATACACTAAAAATTATACCAACAACAACAACAACAACAAAAAACCTAATATATTCCCACAGTGAGGTCTGGGGGTAAAATGTACACAATCCATACCACTACCTCTGAAGAAGTAGAGAGGTTTTTTCCAATAGACCCCAGGCTAATCAAAGTAATCAAAAATTATACCAATAAGTGAAATATATTAAGGAATCCACTGCCGAATTTATTCCAATTGAGAATGCTCATTCAATGAGCATTCTCAATATTATGCCTTGAACAGAACTTGAACCTCCTCGCTCTTTAGCATGAGATTTTGAGTCTCGCGTGTCTACCATTTCACCACCAAGGCATCTTGAAAGTGAATCGTATTTCATGAATATGATATTTATCTAGTGTGATGTATGAAATATATGACAAAGGTGGATCTATTGATCGATCATGTCATATAGGCCCGAGTTGGACATCCAACTTAATAGGATATGTGATTTCATCTAATGATATTAAATCAGTGTTTGAACATACAATTTGAGATCATGATATATAATCATGAGATGAAATCTTACATTCTCAAAAAACTATAATCTGAGTATTTCAACTTTTTAAAATAAAAGTTTGATCCATTAGTTTATATTTATAAAAATGACCCCATCACTTTAAATTTTACAAAATAAAAAAAAGGCGCATTCGACGTGAAGAGATTGACCATACCATATGAAAGAATTATATTAAAAAATAACAAGTTACTATTATTGTTGACTAGTGAATTTTTATAAATTAGGTGTACTTAAAAGTTTGGAACTGCAAATATTTACTGGTATCAGGAACATAGGATATGCACTTTAGCAATGAAGTATCTTACAGACTGTTTAGATGGTGATTTCTCATTGTATAGTATGGTATGGTAAGTAACAGTACCATATTTGTTTTGAATATTTCTCAAAATACATGGTATGGTATAGTTTAATTTCATGGTTAGGGTACCATAAAAATTCTCAATTTTTTAACCACCGATTTGGTGGTATTCCATGATTACCTAATTTATTTTTTCAACTATACCCTTACTGAACCTTTCATAATCCTATTTTACCTTTTCCTATATTATTTAACTCCACTTAACCCTAAATACGTCTTCTACTTTCAATTGTTTCTCTGTTGCTTTCGATCGTTTCTATACTACTTTCAGTCGTTCTCTTCTGGATTCAATTCTCTTCTTATAGGTTTGATTTTTTTGTTCTTTGATTTTATTCATTCTTCTATCTCCTTCTGTGAGTTTTTGAACTTATAAATGTGTTTTTTTTTTATTTATTTTTTTCTGCCTAGATTTTTCTTTAAGTTTGTTTTTCTACTTAGGTAAGATCTCTTGTCTACAATTGTTTGATAGTTAATTTAAGTCATTAAATAAATACACAAAGCGTGAAGAGAGGATATCCATTGTTTGAAAAATTAAAGACAATATTAGTGTGTTTGGATTATTCTTCAGATGTTTTTTGATGATAAATACACTACTTTGATAGTTTGTATTGTGCATATATAGATGCATGATGCGTCTGTAGGTATTAATTACAATTGCTCTTCATATATTTTTCTATCCAATTCATGTAATCCCAAGATAGGAAAATAAAAGAGGTAGTTGCAAAATAGATACGTGGTATACATTAAACGGCACCCACATGACAAATTTGTATTTCATTAGAACTTAATATGGCCATTATTTTTGAATGAAAAAATTAATTCATTCAACACATAGATGAAGCCTTTATGTGATAAAGTACTCCAGTTCACTCTTTACAACCTTAAGAAAATAAAGTCAATTAGGGCAAGGATTATACAAAAAATTACTCCCCGTCGATCTTTACTTGTCCACTGTACTAAATATAGATGTCTAACAATACTTATCGAACTTTTAGTGCATCGAATTATCCTTTTCATGTTGCATCATAGAACCAACAACATGCATGGACATTAATTTTTCAGTGTTATTTTACTTTTAAAATTTGCTTTTGTCATTAAAATAGAATTTAGATCCCACTATTTGGCAAACTGCATCATGTAGCCTCTCATCTTACATATTTCCTCTGTATGATAGATGCCTAAATGCTAGATGTATGTTTGATATTTACAGGTCATTTACCAATAGTTTGTAAGTATAACTAGTTTATAAATGTATAATTTTGTATATTATTTTTTATTCAAATTTATTTTATAAGTAGTTTAGTTTATTCTCCCTTAATTTTATTATAGATGACTAACCAGAATAATCAAAATATGAATCACATATTGGGACAAGTGATCTCATTAGCTTCATATGCTGCTCTTTTAGTAGTTATTTAATTTTGAGCTTATGCATGTGAAATTGAAAATGATAGACGTACAACCACACATGGTATACGGCTTGAAAGAGAACGAGTTAGAGATAAATTATTAAGTCATCTATTTTTGATAGAACATTGTCATAATATATTAAGAATGACCTCTTCAATTTTTATTAGTCTATGTGAGATTTAGTTAGAGAAGGATGTCTTAGACCAAAACTTCAAGTCACTGTTGAAGAACAAGTTGCAAAAGCACTTTACTTGTTAGCACATAATGTAACAAAACACGAGCTATCTTTCATCTTTCGACTATCTGTAGAGTCGGTCAGTCGTTATTTTTATGTTGTCCTACGAGTCAACTTGAGGTTATATAAAAATTTATCAAACAACCTGATGGCGTTCATGCTCCTTATGAAATTGCTAGTAATCAAAGACTCATATTTTAAGGTAAATTCAAATATAATATTATTTTAATTTAAGCTAATATCGAGAATGTTAACATTGTTAATTGATGGTTATAATATCAAAATTATATTGGTGCAATTGATGAAACACATATATGTGTTAAAGTTTCACAATGTGAAGCACCAAAATATCATGGGAGAAAAGATTATTCAACACAAAATATACTAGTTGTATGTACATTTGATTTATAATTCACATATCTGTTAGATAGGTGGGAAGGTACAATGTTTGATTCAAAAATCATGAAAGAAGTACTAAATAGTTAAGACCCACTAAAATTTTCAGAAGGTAAATATTTTATATATTTATCTAAACTTAGGTATATATGATAAAATATAATTGAATCATTTACTTTCTTATGTTTAGGAAAACTCTACTTTGTTGATGTTGGACTCATGTTAAGAAGTGGACTTATGACACCTTATCGAGGGGAGCGATATCACCTGAAAGAGTATTTTAGAAATTCACCTCGTAATTCTCATGAATATTTAATTTGTGACACGCTTCTTTGTGTAATGCTATCAAACGGGCATTTGGAGTTCTTAAAAAGATATTTCCTATAATTTCTAGTTCAACAGAATCATCATACAGTATTGAAACCTAAAAGCTTATTATATTTGCATATTGTATTTTACACAACCACTTGCGAGGTGTAGATTCAAATGATGATACTTGCTCAAGTTGATACGAAGCTAATGAATGATAACACTGTGCATGAAAAGTTTTCAAATTTTAGGGAGAGTAGTGAAGAATTTAGAATAGGAGAGTTGATTTGAGATAACATAGCAGCTACTATGTGGACTAATTATCAAAATTAAGTTTCTTGGAAAAAATTCAAGTGATTATTTATGTTATATGTTTTTATTTGATGTTGTTTAAAAGTAATTTTAAGATGCTATTATTTTTGTTATAAACATTATGTTTAGTGCATTTAGTTATATTATAATTTTATCGATATTTATGTATGATAATTTTTTTAATCTTATGAATTTATGTTTAATTCTATAGTTGTTGATATGGCGAAAAAGATGAATAACTTTTTCTCAAGTGATCTAAATATCCCTAATAACTCTGTATGCATTTGGACTAATGCGATGGATGATACACTAATTGACGCATACTATAATGAAAATGCACTTGGACATAGGATTGGAAGAACTTTCACAACACATGCAATGAATAACATTGTGGTGGAACTATGCACGAAATTTCCTGATAAAGTTATAAACAAGGAGAAAATTCATAATCGGATGAAAGCAATCAAAAGGCATTCACCAAGTACTATGACATATTTCATCAATCGAAAATAAATGACTAAGTATGGAATTCCATCACGAATAAGTGAAATACTGAACCCAAAGTATGAGATCAATTAATTCAAATAAATTTATGTTGATTAATTTTGTTCTTATTTTATACTAGTTAAACGAAAAGTTGACTTTTAGGAGATTTTTTCAACTATGTTGTATTTAAAGTCATAGCTGAATCTGTGTTGGATCTAGATTCTAATGAGATACAACATGAAATTCTAATGAATAATCAGTAGCTGCAATTGGATCCTAATTATCTTATTTGCAGGAATAAATAGTTCAAATTCACTTAATATTAAAAGGCATGTAATTAGTTCTATTACTTTATTTTTTGACAAATCTATAGTCGATATATGTGTTGCAAATTAAGCTTTTTTGATAGCATTCTCCTATACCACATAAAATTAAAGCTCCTAGCATGTATGTGATTTATCTGTATTTTACTAATGAATCAACTAGGACTTGTTTATGTTCTTGTAATAATATACGACGGTTGGTAGTCTATTTATTTGTCACTTTTTAAGTTGCAAATCTCTTAAAAAAGCATTAGCTAGAAGATAGTTTGACTAAATTATCTTTATTCATTGCTCATAGTTATTAGTAAGTATAAAAGCGAAAACAAACAACTAATTATGCATTAATTTTGTGAAATAGCTAGTATTAAGAAACATTTATTTTTAATAAGAACGACAACTGATTAGATATATTGTCATGCTTTATTTTGAAGAAACTAGCGACAATGGGTAATGGAAATATGAATAATAACATAATAATACTACATCCCTATTGACAACAATGATATTTAAACTTACTGAATATGACTTTCAATCAAACTAGTTGTGTCGTATCATTTGTTCTTAGAGATAGTCTCAAACCCCTTTCCAAAAATTTAAATTTTTAAGTGAACTACATCTTTGTTTTTTTTTTGAAATCTAATATTTATCACTTAATTTTGTGTCACTACCTAGATATCTATAATATTTTTCATTTATTATATATAGGCTAAGTCTCATGCTGCTGACTTAAAAAATAAGTCATTTTAAAATTATGAAAAACTAGTGATGCTATAGAGAATGATAGGAGCTACAAAAAATATGTTGCGATTGACTCAAATATGTTAAAGAGGAATGCTCATAAGAATTTTAAGAAATCAAGTGTTGATTCATTAACCATTGAAGAGGTAGGTAAATTGATTTATATGAATATCATATTCTTGAATAATATGAAGGAACATGAAGAGAATGAGCCAAGTCAACCATCTATTGACATACCCACATCAAATATCTATCCAGAGGCATCAACTCAGACACCAACTCCTAGCAGAAATAAAAAAAATCAATATGATCATATGGGAGTCATGAATAACATGTTGAGAGGTGAAATGAACAACTTGATTGGTGCTATTAATCGACTTTCATCCATGCACCTAATCCTAAGAACGAGACATGACAAATGGTGCATGATATGAATATAAAATTTTTAAAATGCAAAGAGTTACATATTTATCTGTCAAAATGCAAATACGTGTCGCACTGTGATAGAATGTCCAAAAAAACAACACAAATATGATGCCAAAAGACAATTATGTTCAGGATAATTTTATTTAACTTTTAAATAATTTCAAAACTATCTACTTTTAGTAGCCTTTGATCTTTGTTATGACATTAGTTTTTGTACTCTGAGACTTGAGAGGTTTTTGCTCAAGATTTTGGCACAACTTGAAGAATTATTGTCATCTGTTTTTTTATATTTAGCTAACTTTTGTATCATGTTATCAAATTATGTGTATCATAGAGATATAAATGTACTTATTTTATAAGTAATTTAATTGTGTAAAAGTTACATCTTAAAATATTGATGAAAACTTATGTTGTTTGACTCTCCAAAAGTGAAACACTACAAACAAAGTGAATTGAAGGAGTACTATAGATTTGGATCTCAGTCACTCATAATTTTCATTATATTTCTTTGATAACTAAGTAAGATTCTTGCAATGTAGGACTTTGTCTTCAATATCAGAATCCTATAGAGATCTTTTGTGGAGATACTGACAGGAGAAGCTATACAAACAGCTCTTCGAGATAAAGTGCCAATAATAAATATTCATATATAGTACATATGAAAAATCTATTGAAATTTAGAATTGTGAAATTCTTAAGTTGAGAACAACGAAGTCTCTCATTAAAAGCCTTGGTGGATAGTCAATAAAGTTACTCAATACCTGTACAGGTGAGAAATAATATTTACCCCCAATATTAATGGAGGTGCATACAAACAAAAACTCAAATGCCATAACAAGAATTTTGTGCATAGATTCAATAGGAAAGTATATACAGTATAACCTCGATAAATTAATACTGTTGGGACCGTCAAATTTTATTAATTTAGCGAGGTATTAATTAATCGTATAAATTAATAATTATTAATTTATAAATTATATACTTTTTGGGTCCATATTATGAATGTACCTAGGTGTACGTGAAAACTAATTTCTACATTGACTATTAATTATGCATACTTAACCAAATTCATGTATTTTTGCTGATACATTTTCAATATTCTATGTATATCTTAATAAAATATATAAATCTACTTAATTATTAATGTAGTTACATGCTACATTCATTAAAATGTATAAATCCACTCAATTATTAATGTAGTTACACGTACATACATTAACTAAGTTACTATATAAATAGATGTATTATGCAAGTCTTCAAATCAAAAAACAAAAAAAATGGCTTCTCATCTCAAAGGTGTTAAAAAATCAACCATGACTAATGGTATACGTAGAGAACTGTGTGAGTATAAACAACAAAATCTAGCATGCACTCAAAAGCAATTGCAACAATGGGTGTTAGAGAAGTTTAATTTGCAAGTGAGTCAAGCCACAATATCAAACACGATCAAGAGGTCAGCAGAGTATCTATCAGCAGCCGACATTCCAAAAGATGAGGCTAAAAGACATAAAGCTGCCAAATTTCCAGAATTAGAGAAGGCTCTGTTCGAGTGGTTTATTCATTACCAAGAGCGTGTTAATATGAATGGGGAACTAATTGTAACGAAGGGAAAAGAGCTTCTAAAAAAGATGTATCCCACCGATACACCTGATTTTCATTTTTCTCAAGGCTGGCTAGAGCGTTTCAAATCAAGACACGGTATCAAGCAATATCGTCGTTTTGGAAAATCAAGAACAGTTAATAATGATGGCTTACAACAATTGCAGAATCTAATCAATGGATTGAAGTATCGAAATGCAATGACTGCTGAAGATGTTTTGAATTATCCGGGAGAAAATGATACGAGTTTTGAGCTACTTACGGATGAACAAATAATTGAGAGTGTTATGGAAACACATAAAGAAGATGAAGTGGAAGATGATAGTGTGGAATTAGAACAAGTTTCGCGCAAAGATGCTCTGAAAGCAACAATCACCTTACATCACTTCCTTTGCAATATGAGAAGACTACACTTGATATTATTAATGCAGTAAGAAGGGTTAGAGATGAGATTCAAGGTGATATTGATTTCAAGAAGAAACAAACAACATTAGATTCATATTTTCAGAAACCTGTTTAGTTTACTTATGTATTATGTATAAAATATTTTGATACAGATGAATTATTAATTTATATATCAAATGGGACCTATATGAATTTTTTTTTTGTATTATCTTATAAATTTAGCGAATTATTAATTTACCACGTTGATCCCGACTCGGGACCGAAGAAAATTATTATTTTAGCGAGGTTATTAATTTATCAAGTATTAATTTATCGAGGTTATACTGTATTCATGTTTATCATAAATATGATGCATTCTAATAATCTTGCACCTCATGTGTTGTTACCATGAACACTAAATAAAATTGCAATAAAATATTTATAATAATTTACCCACCAATGTAGAGGCAAAACAAATAAAATTAGTGTGCTTGAGGGAGAGGCTTGAACCTAAAAGGTTCATGTTCCATACATATTAGACATGTAACAGAGGCAATGCGAGAGACATGTATGTACCAAGTTTAATTTTTCTACTTATTCTGTTGTTTTTTTTTTCAGAAACTAAAAAATCTTCTAATTCTAGTGTAAAAACTCAATCTTGATTTCATTTACTATTTTTTTATATGTCATGAAAGGCTGCCTTAAAGTAACGGTGATGTTGTCTCTGTAACCCACGATCTCTGAAATTAGCCGCTAGTGATTGCGTTAGGACTAAACTGACTATATCATACTCTTTTTGAGGGTTCTTTCCTGAACCCTGCTAATCTTAGTTGGTGTCCTAGTTGTGTAAAAGCTGAACTTGTTGTATACAAGAAACTGAAACCATCAAGTGACGATATAACATTGCTGAGAGCGTATGTTAAGAACAAACCTACTTGGAGGACTCCATAGCACCCATGGCAAGTAAATGGCAGGTTCAACCTCAAAGGTGTCCCAACTTTAACAGTGTGTTTGGTAACTTTTCACCTCTAAATCTTTATTGATTTAATGCAATTATCACATTCATGTGCACTTATATTCTTCTCAAAAAAAGGAAGTTTTGACCAATTTAGCAGAAAGATTTTTTTTTAGTTAATTTATTAGTAATTATTTATAAATTTAATATTTATAATAATTAAAGGTGTTTTTGTAAACTTATCAGTTACGATACGGTATCATATTGTTAAATCAAACGATAAAACTGTTATTAAACAATAGTGAACAATACACTCCATCCAAACATTGTACTGTACTATAATGTACAGTATCATACCATACCATACCATACAGTACGGTACATTGTGAAATCATGTCAAACCACCATCCAAACACAGTGTTAGAATATTACGATATCCTATTTATGAACTATAATTTAATCATTTGATAACATTGTATAAGATTTAAAGAAAATTTAATAGTTGTCATAACTTATAAAATTTTCATGTTTATAAAAAAATACATCTTAAATCAAAATTACATATTTAAACAAAACTTCAATTTTTTTATCAAATTATATCACTATTTCATATGGTATGTCAAATGGGCCATAAAGATAATTTTTTTTCTTTTTTGAAAATGATTCACTAGCCGACACGTGTCACCATAGGTTTTGTAGAGCTCAGAACCATTTTATGCCACCAAACTAAAAAAAGCACCAAACTATGCCATATATTTTAAAATGTACCAATCTATGCTTAACTCACAAAAATTGTGAGTTATGCACAAATATCTTTAACGGAAGACAGTTCATGGTGTTAATTTTTTTTTAAAAGTACATAACTCACAATTTTTGTGAGTTATTCATTCTTATTTTAACATAAGTCACAAAAATTGTGAGTTATGCATTTTATTTTCAACATAACTCACAAAAATTGTGAGTTATGCATTCTTATTTTAACATAACTCACAATTTTTGTGAGTTATTCATTCTTATTTTAACACAACTCACAAAAAATGTGAGTTATGCATTCTTATTTTTAACATAACTCACGATTTTTGTGAGTTATGCATTTTATTATAACATAACTCACAAAAATTGTGAGTTATGTCTTTTATTTTAACATAACTCAGATAAATTATAAGTTATCCATTCATTTGTGAGTTATTTAAATAATGAAAAATGTTTCCAAAATTCTATTTAACATATAACTCATAAAAGTATATAACTCACCTTTTTTGTGAGTTATGCATCTGTTTTATCAAATTCTCCTATTTAAACACCCGTATACATTCATTCTTTGTATATGATTTTCAAATTCGTCTTCGTCTTCTTCTTCTTCTTCAACTTCAATTTTTTTTTTCAATCATCTTCAAACTCAATTTATCTTTTTAAAACTGTATCAAATTTTAGAGAATAAATTCTGAACATGTTAAAGTTAAAACTTTTTGGGGATGGCGAAATTATTCACGAGGGAAATACAATATATTATAGTATGTCCCCCAAGTTCAACGCGAAGTATCCAATTCCAATTGGTTATAGAGAATTTGTAGAATCAATTTTTAGAAGAATAAAAATAAAAAATAATGATTTTGATTTATTTATAGTCGGATAGTATCTAAATTCCTTCTCATCTCAAGGAATGGTAAATTATGGAGAATGGATTATTAGTGATGATGAGTCATTGACTAAATTTCTGAGGGCTCCTTGTGACTATGCTAGTCAAATAAAACTGAACATTCTTCAAGTTTATGTTAAGAAGGAGCGTAAAAATCATCTTGTGCAGTCTCCGATAAGATAAATGTGCATACGCAATTTGATGATCCAACAAGTGATGTTAATGCTCATTTAACTCAATATAATACTTTTTTGACCTGAATGCTTCCCAATACATCATGCCGAGTAACATGCCAACACAATTCTCAATACCTGATTTGAATGAAAGTGATCGGTATTTTTTCTTAATTTGTGTTATTATTAATATTTTATATTTTTAATGATTTTTTGTCTATTTCTTATGTCATATGTTATATTTTATTTAGGAGCTTAACTCTGCGTGACACGAATAATGTTGATTTATTTGAAAATGACTATAATTATGGTCAATCATCTCAACTTGGATGGATGCACAATGCTGGAACATCTGCAAATGTTCATTTGTTACTAAGCTTGAATACTGTCGATTATTATCGGTAGACCTAAAATATCATCGCTAATAAGTTATGTTTGTTAATTTCATGTTATTATTATTTATATTGCTAATTTCATGTAATTATTATTCATGCTTTTTGAATGTACTAAATAATGTTAAAAATAAGAATGTATAACTCACAAAAATTGTGAGTTATGTTAAAATGAAATGCATAACTCACAATTTTTGTGAGTTAAATTAAAATAAGTATGAATAACTCACAAAAATTGTGAGTTATGTTAAAATAAGAATGCATAACTCACAATTTTTATGAGTTATGTTGAAAATAAAATGCATAACTCATAATTTTCGTGAGTTATGTTAAAATAAGAATGAATCACTTACAAAATTGTGAGTTAGACACTTTTTAAAAAAATTAACATCATGAACTCTCTATTTGTACATAACTCACAATTTTTGTGATGTTTTTTTTTTTTTAATTTGGTGGCATGGAATGATTTCGAACTCGGTTTTGTATTTTGACCTGGCGGAGCCACCGGTGAGGAATAATTGACGTGCATTTCCATTTCATTTGTATTTCATCTCACATTCTATTTCCCAATTTCATTTCTCCATAGATACCTTAATTGAGACGAACATATAAAAATCTTCTTTATTACCATACCTATATACACACAATTATTCTAATTACAAAACCTTTTTTTTTTTAATACATTTTCAAATAGAATTTAGGAAAAAAGATTCATATGAATGGATATAATTATCAGATAATTGGGTGATTGAAACCCTAATCCTACTCTTTCCGATGCTCAATCTGCTGTAATTTTTGCATTTTTTAAGCTTAAATTTAATCTTCGGTACGTAAATTCATATTTCGATTAAACTTAAAATCTAATATTTGCGTTTTATCTTCCATTGACAAATTGGTGAATTAATCGGCGTGGAATTCTCAGATCGTCGAGGAAAATGCCGTCAAACGCAGATGTAGATCGGCAGATCGAGCAACTGATGGAGTGTAAGCCTCTACCGGAAGCGGAGGTGAAGACGTTGTGTGATCAAGCAAGGGCTATACTTGTGGAGGAATGGAATGTGCAACCAGTCAAATGTCCTGTCACTGTCTGCGGTGATATACATGGTCAGTTCTACGATCTGATTGAACTTTTCCGAATTGGTGGAAATGCTCCGGATACCAATTATCTCTTCATGGGCGATTATGTTGGTAAGTTCGAGATTTTTTTTTCTTTTTTGAATTGAGAGATTTGATGTTTTTTTTTGTTTTCATTTATTGGGGCTGAGTATTGTGTTGAATTTGAGAGATTTTATGTTTTTTTTCCAATTTATTGGGGCTGTGTATTTGTGTTGAATTTTTAAAAAAGGTTTGTTGGTCTATCGATCCTAAACTAGTTAGGTTCGGCTATGTATGACTTCTATGTACCCATTCATTTAGGGGTTGTTTGGAAGCTGGTTTGGAGGTGAGTTATGCAGGTATTAAGTCCTGCATAAGTAATACCATGTCTGGTAGCTAGTTAGGAGGTAAATTCTTCATGTATAAACTTAATACAATGTTTGGTTTGCAATTTAAAAACCCACATATTTAATACATGCATAAGTTATGTGGAATCTATGTATTATCTTATGCAGGATAGAAGGTTGAGTAAGTAATTCATGTATAACTAATAGATGAATAATTAGTCCCTGCATAACTAATACCTGCAATAGTACATAAATTCTATCATAACTAATTCCTATATAACTAATACCTGCATAACTCTGATCAGCTACCAAACGACCCCTAAGAGGATACATACATTACAGTTAGACTATATCTATGCTGGTCTTTCATATACTATGGTCTCCTCTTTCATCCGGCTTGGGAGGATTTGCTTCTGAATGCACACAGATGGAGTTTAGAGTTTGACACTCTATGTAGTAATTGCTAGTCTAGTCATGACTTGCCTACTAGTTTTCTAATACATGTAGTAAATTTGGTAGCACCGTCGTTGACATGAACACAAATTGCAAATACGTACAACCGTAATGTTACCCGCCCAGTAGTCAATGAGGTGCAATGAGAACCATGAGGTCACATGTTTGATTATCAGTGGAGGCAATAAATATCATGTGACTTCTTTCTATCTGCCTAAGCTACTAGGTACCTATGCTGGTTGGAGTTAGTAAGTAGCCAATGGAATAGTCACTGAGTGAGCAAGTTGATCCAAACACCACCATCATGAAGAAAAAGACACAACACCAATGTTAGGATATTGTGAAGGAAGATGCAGGTTGTGCAAAATTGTATAGAGTGTGATGCGTAGATTTTATGCTTAACATCTATAGTTTGTTTCAAACTTGGAGTCATAGGAGTGGTTCGTCCTAGTTAAGGGTGGGTCAAACTCAGTCATATAAGTGTAGTTCATTTTTTCAATAATTTAACATTTCATTGCTCAATCATTGACGACATAAATGATGTTATGCCATTCACTGATGGCAGAGTTCTTGTCATGTGTCATTCCTTGTTTTGGCAATGCATTTATAACATATGTTTAATAATACATGGTGGGACTTCACTGATGAATCATTATTGAGGTAGGATTTTTTTATCTGCTGGTCGTTACAAATTTGACAAAGTAAGATACCAGCCTTGATGGGGGATGAAATATGGAAGATTTTTTTCTCCATTAAGTTTCATTAGCTAGAGATGTCTAAATTGGTCAAAGTTTTGTCACATCCTCTTGACACTTGCAGAATTCTAGGTGTGGGGAAAAATTTAGCCAATCAAAAAGATGACGACTGAAACACGTTCTTTCATTACGTGATAATTTAGTTGCTTCTCATCGATGTAGATTTTTTCCCTTTTCTGATTTTTTTCGGATTTTTGAAGTGTGAGTTGACAGATTATTCCCATAAGTGAGTATTTGGGTTGTTGAATATGTTTACTCAAGCATGGAAAATTAGTGAAATAAGCCTTGACAGTTTATTACATTTTTCTTTATGAAATAAGCGATATATCATTAACAAAAGTATCCAGAAGATGCAGAGGTTACAAAAGAGATGAAATTATCAATCTAAAACAATTGAAAATAAAAAATAAAAGAGCTTCACAGTTTATTACATATAAAGGAAAAATTTTCTTTCAGAGTTCCCAAGCCTTTGGTCTAGTGGTAAGAGCGCAATGTCATGATGTGTGTGGGTTAGGTTCACTGCATGGGCTCAGACTTTGCCATAGACAAAAGCCTAGTATTTTAGTGAAGAAGGGAAAGGGCCGGGTCCATTATTTACTTAGTAGGCATTTGGCCATGAATATTATTCACGATATTCCGGAATATGTTTTCACTTTATTCCAGAATACTTGTTTGGCCATAAATATTCCGGAATACGTTTTCGCAATATTTGGATTTTTGAAAAACACCTCACCTCAAGAGGTGTTTTCACTATTTTTGGATTCACTTTTTGCACTTTCTAATCTAAATTTTTTATTTTCATAAAATAACCCAGTCTTTATAAAATACTAATTTTTAAAAAAATTATTTTCACTTTTTATATCTTTTAACTTCAAAAATACCCCATTTCCAAAAAACTATGGCCAAACATAACTCCAACTCTATTTTCAATTTCAAAAATACCAAATAAAGTGACCATGTTTTTTGTTTTCATGGACGAACGGGTCCTTAGTTTCTAACTGTGCGCCGCGTGCCCCTGATGATTTTTTGGTTATCAGCAAAAAAAAAAAAGAACAGAAAAAGAGTCGTCTTATGACTTTCTTTTCAACATTAAAAGCCTCTACTTTGGTTTCTTTATGCATGAAATTTATTGCAACAACATCAAGTGTGCATTAGAATTCTGCATTCTTTCCTACTAGCTATCTTTGTTTTCCTATATAATACTTGTCAAAGTTGCTTTATTCCCCAAATTTTCATATTTGATGTAGTACGGGTCAATGTGTATCCATCTTTATTAAAACAGGGTCAATATGTGGATCCATAAATTGCAGAATTGCCTTAGTTTTATGAGTAATTGGCACGTCTTCCTTTCCCTTGTCATGATCGTAGGACAAAGGCGTTTGATTGTTTTCTTTGTTATACTTTCGGATTTAAGATACATTCCGGATTCCATCATTGAAAGATTTCTTACTACATAAGCAACAACAACCTGCTCTCTTATAACATTTTGTTTGTTACTTTGTCTACACCTCTGTGTTTCATCTTTTCGTTCTTTGCTTTTATTTGTTGATATTAACATTGTTAGTTCCCTTGTTGGGCAAATATATTAGCATTCACATATCAGCCAGAGAATTATATTGGTATACCATCTATTATTAATGGGGTGTTTAATGAATGCAGCATTCACATATATCATTAATATATTTTCAATGAATGCAGACCGTGGGTACTATTCAGTGGAGACTGTCTCACTATTGGTTGCTCTGAAGGTCCGTTACAGAGATAGAATCACAATTCTTAGGGGAAACCATGAAAGCCGACAAATCACTCAGGTGTAAGTGATTTACTTTCTTGATCTGGAATATTAAATTTCATTTTGAGGTACAAAAATGGCCTACTGAATTTTTTCTTCTTTTGCTTCTAGATGATCTAGTTTTGTGTATGAGGATGTGTGGTTGGGTATACAAACCACTCATATTTTCTTCTTATCTCTTAATAATTTGATTACTCGCTGCTTTATATTCCAACTAGTCAAAGAAAAAAATAAATCGAAGAACTTTAATAAGCAAGGGTGCCACATTATTTGGAAAGCCCAAAAGATATCTATCAAACATCCAAGCTTCTAAGGTGTCATTGTCTTCCTATTCATTATTTATTTCTTTAGAAAATGATTGCTAATTTTTTCGACTCAAATACTTCATGCCTTCTAATAAAAGCAAGGCAAAAGGCGATGAGGAACTAGTATTAAGTTCCGGGATTAAACACTTTCTATTTGTGCCTTGCTCAATTGTCTGGCTAAAATTTCTTTCCAACCATTAGATAGATGTATAACTTTTGACGGACTGATCAAAAGAAAGAAAAAAAGAAACGAATAGACAATTGACTGTTGGTTATCAACAGATGTATCTATAGGCAGTTTGTTAGGAGGAATTACTTTAGTATTTCATTGCCTGATGATGGTTTACAAGGCTGTGAGACTATGACTGCAGTTCAATCATTTATGGTGGTATTGAGATGCCTCTTTTCCTTACAGGTATGGTTTTTATGATGAATGCTTGAGGAAGTATGGAAATGCCAATGTTTGGAAGTATTTCACTGATCTTTTTGATTATCTACCACTAACAGCACTAATAGAGAGTCAGGTTTGAGATGTTACTCTACTGGCTTTTCATTTCAAGACTAGCGCTGACCTAAATTTCTAGTTTAACACTTCTTTTTGTTTTAGGTATTCTGTTTACATGGAGGACTCTCTCCTTCTTTGGACACACTGGATAATATACGATCATTGGACCGTATACAAGAGGTATTGTACTTCAGGTTTTTGTGCTTTAATAATACATGATACTGCTTTCCTTTGTATTTACTACTTGCTATTCTGCTATTCTGCTATTCTGCTTGCTCCATCTCATGCCCGTGATCTATATGTGCTCAAAACATTTTATTACTCCCTCTGTCCCAATTTATGTGACACTCTTTCCTTTTTGGTCAGTCCCAAAAGGAATGTCATCTTTCTATATTTAGTAACAATTTAACTTCGAACTTTTCATTTTATACTTAATGAGATGATTTCTAGCCACACAAATATCCATGGCTTGTTTGAGCTTTAAGTTTCAAAAGTCTTCTGTTCATTCTTAAACTTCATGACTAGTCAAACACCTTCACGTAAATTGGGATGGAGGGAGTACTTTAATTGAACTTCCTATTGATGGTTCAGTCCATTGCATTAGTATACGGTAACTTTTTTTATTAGGATATGTATATTGTATTAATCAAAACTCCAAAAGGATGTGTCCCAGTTTAAAATTGTATGTCAGATTAGTTTGCCGTCGTGTTCAATAGAACAACAAAATCAACTGGACCAAGAATTTTTAACAGTAAGGCGGTCGAGTCTTTATTCATTTTTTTTCTTTTTTGTATTGTCCTATTTACTTTGCAAATGTTAAAAGTGTGTCATGGAGGTCTTAATGCAGCTCAGTCTCAAATAGTTATCTGCTATGGGAAGTATCTGCTGTTTCAATTTCCTCATAGCTAGATATGAGAATTTATTACTTTTACGTCTTCTGATATTTACCTATAGGGTATATCTTACACAAATACTATTTCTTTGTTGCTTCTTGAACATGTGGCACCAGTGGAACCACTGTTCCTATTGTTTCATGTTTTTAGTTCTATGCACATTAATGTTGCTGGTCTTCATCTATTAAGTCACAGTGTGTTATCAGGTTCCACATGAAGGACCAATGTGCGACCTCCTGTGGTCTGATCCAGATGATCGGTGTGGTTGGGGAATATCACCCCGAGGGGCTGGTTACACCTTTGGACAGGATATAGCATCTCAGTTCAACCACACCAATGGGCTCACTTTGATTTCTAGAGCTCATCAGCTTGTCATGGAGGGTTTTAATTGGTGTCAGGTTTGTGAACTTACTCCCCCCCCCAAAAAAAAAAAAAAAAAATACGAACTAGTAGAAAATTTAGAAAGAACACTTACGCACCACTTATGTTTATTAAAGTTGAAATTGCTTAGGTATTACTTTGTTTTTATGTGCTATTGGTTATAACTTCGACAGGATAAAAATGTTGTGACAGTATTTAGTGCTCCAAACTATTGTTACCGGTGTGGTAACATGGCTGCAATACTAGAAATAGGGGAAAACATGGAGCAGAATTTCCTTCAGTTTGACCCAGCTCCACGACAGATAGAGCCTGACACCACAAGGAAGACTCCTGATTACTTCTTGTGATTCCAATGGTTGCACTCATTGTTTGTAGCTCTTCGATGTCATATTGCTGTAGATGTGTCTTAAAAAGAGGAGTTTTATCATTTGAGGATTGTTGTCAACATCATTCTTTTGTTTGGAGGTCGTTCTGCTGCTCACTTTGAATGTGTTTAGGTTCATCTGTGAGTTGAGAAGAGGCACTAAATCTTTGTCATGTATATTGTTTTCTAGAGGAGCAGCAATAACATGGTGCATTTTGTCCTATGTTTTTGAATTTTATGCCAGAAGCAGGTATTCCATCTTCATTTATTTCGTCAGTGACCGACTAGGTTCTGCTAAATTCCTGCATGATGATATCTATTAGTATTGGTGCCATTTCTATCGGCATTCCCTTGGATGTGGTCCCCCCCTCCCCCCCCCCCCGCCCCCCCCATCCCTTGTTCTTTTATGGACATGTCGAACTGCACAGAAGTAATGAAGAGGGTGTACTGGACGTATGTATATTTGGCATTCCATAAGATGTATCTCTAGTTGAAATTTTCCTTTTCGTTGCCGTCTTTGGTGAATCACAGCTAAAATTTATTTATGACGAAAGTCTAAAATGAAGTAAAATATACAGTTCTTGAAAATTGTTGATTAGTGTCTACATACAATTTAAAATGTGATTTTTTCTCTTACATGTTTATAATACGATTGAGATATTGTACGAAAACTAGACGGCTAGATGGTGGCTGCCCCGGCGTGCACGGACCCTATATTTATTAGCGGCAGTTGTAACAATATTTATTAGTGGCAGCTGTTAGATTGTGGCTGCCCCTGCGTGCACGGGTGCTATATTTATTAGCGGCAGTTGTAACAATATTTATTAGTGACAACTGTTAGTTACAAATATTGGTAGATCGACAATTACTAAAAGCTGGTAACAAATATTGGCTAAGTAACAATTATCAGAAGGCTGTTAATTTATGTACAAACATATTTTCTTTATATATTGTATTCACATTTTCTACATATTTTTATGTATTTACAGGCTTTTACCCAAGATGGTTTCGACGGAAGGCATATGTAGTAATGCAGTCGGTTACTATATTGGTGATATTCATCTTGTCGTTCTAAATTATTGCTACAATTGTGCGACAGAAGTGTTGATAAAATACATGCGCTTTGTTGTCACATACCTTATTCGAGAATTAGGCGTCATGCCTATTGTCGTTTATTTTTTTCCCAACTTTCACTAAAGAAGGTGCATGGACAAAAAGACAGCAAGATGAGTCAAATACTCCATATGAGAATAGGATCAAAAGGTTAATAATACAGAAAAATGACTTAGCAGGTACATATGAGTTGGATAAATACAACAACAACAAACAACAATAACAAACCCAGTGTGTTCTTACAAAGTGGGGTCTGGGGAGGGTAAGATGTACGTAGTCCATACCGCTACCTCCGAAGGAGTAGAGAGTTGGATAAATATAGAGGTTACTAAATTACAGAAGAATAGAATAGTACGAAGGGAAAGTAGACAGTACAAAGAGGGAGACGGAATTAGGTCGAGCTAGCAATAACATAGATGATACTTAACCTTGGTACAACTTCAATCATGCTTAATAACATTTTCCTTAGCATGTACTCACAAGTCCATTTGATTGGCTTCATATTTTTTTATGGCACTAATAACTTATTCAAAATAAATTCAGGAAAGAAATTACTAGTCCATCTTCAAGCTAACTTGATCTGTATCTTCTGGTAGTTTTTTCCTACTATTGCTCTTGTTGTGGAACTATATATACTCATCATATTGTATTGTATTGTATTGCTACAATAACTTTTTGTACCCCCGCTTGATATGTTATTTATAGTTAAATTATGACATTGCAGGTATACATAAGTTAGACGAATATATATATATGATGAGTTACAACAATGGTTAAAGAACCTAACATAGCTAAGTTGAGAGATGATTGATCATGAACCAAACAATGGAGAAGAGGGGAAAGGCATAAAGAAGGTAGATGAAGTCGTGCTAATTCCGAAGACAGAGGGTAACAAATTAGACGTGATACCAAAGCAAACTGGATCACCGAATTTTAGATGAACATAGTACGAAAGGGGCGTTAAAAATGAACCACTTCTTGCAATACAACACTTCAATATGAAGAAGAAAGCCAAAATATTTGATTTTGTAAAAGCAAGAGGAGGTTTCACAAAGTGCAATAAACAAACAGTGAGCTTCCTACTTCTCCCAACTTTCAATATGAAGTATGACTTTAAAAATTGAAAATAATATTTCAAATATCAGTCAACCACCTTTAGTGCAAGTAAATTGAAGTACCCAAAATTTATGGGCAGTTAATGCTAGCAAAATAGACAACTGGCAAAAAACTACAAAACAAAAATTCTTTGTGAAGCTGTATCAAGCAACTAACCAAACTGCATACACAAATCGTCTCTAATCTAAATACTTACCCATTGACAACACCATTACTCACAACTAATTGCTCCCTATGGATGATGGTCAGAGACCCTGTGGAGATGCCTAAGTGGTTTGTTCTAGCTTTGAAAACCATATATGCAAGAACAAAATAGTGGTAACTGAATTAAAAATACAAGTACCACGATGAATGTATCCTAAAGCAACAATATGACCATCCAAGAGCCAGGAGACTACTAAAATTATAAAGAAATGTATCGTACTTCTATGAGGTAAGCAAAGGATCAACTATCTTTGTCATAAACTCATCAACCCCCAACAATCAATTACTTTATTAACTAATCTGAAATCTACTAAATCATATGCTATTTTTTCTTAGCCATTTACATGTGCGATGTACACAAAGTGAAAGGTGAAAGAAAGATTACATTGCCTTAAGATAAATGAGATTCAACAATCTCAATCAAAGAAGTACAAGACAAAGACTTTTTATAACATCTAACCGAAAAAAATCTAGCTTAATAACATATTGAAGTGATTGAAACTCAATGATTAGTTGGCTAATGACTTGAGCTCTCCTGCCGTCCAAGTAACATAACCTTTTGCAGTGCTTCTGATCTGACTTTCTGCATTTGCCTCCATCATCTGAATCATTGTACAGGAGTTTACATTGTTTGAATTCGTCCCAGTACTCTGATAAGCGTCATACATGTTCAATAAACCCCGTGGAACCATTATCAAACTGATATTATCTTAGAAAGCGATATGGTATCCCATGAAATTAGTCGAGGTGCCCAAATATGATGTAACAAATAATGGATTGCAATATGAGTAATGCCATTACAAACCAAACACAAGCATCACCATCTATGAGGCACATACCCACTTTCTTCATTTATTTATTCTTTTTTCTTTACCACTTTCATGGGATAAATCAAGCCTTTTTAATGGAATCATCTTCCTTATGCATATCTATAAGGTTCAGGTGTGAAAATAAAACACAAATCAGGACACAACCATTTTCCATGTGATCATCATTGACAAATACACCTTCGAATTGGTCTATTGATCCAAAACTGTCCTGCATAGCTACATCAAGAGCATATGAACAAAGCATCTATATTTTTGAATCGACATAAATTACACCATGTCGGTACATATTCCAAACATTGTCGACCAATAAAAGTTTTATAGAACTGAGCTCTTTGAGTCTATTTTTTTTTCCAACAAAACAGAAAGTTGTTAATTCAAGTTGTACATTAAGAATTATGTCTATTTAAAGAAGACACTGTCGAAAGGATTGCCATTTACAGCCGACTCTAATGTATCAACTAATTTAACATCAATAAGATTTTTTAAGCTTGAAAAAAGGTAGATTGAAATAGAGCTTAAAGTATAAGTGTTCATGTGTATAAAAGTGAAACAAATGTTTAAAATAAATTCATAGTTAAAGCAAAGATTTATACAAACCCGTAACCAACAATATAGATCCACTGCTCAATTATAAAGATAATTCCAAATCAAACCGAAGAGCAGAGTATCAAGGAAGAGAACTCACCAAAGGAAGATGTTGGAAGCTTATCTCTCCATTCTTCAAATAAATCTACACCATTAAGACATGGAAACATGGGGGCAGATCATTCAGCATAGCAAACCCAGATGAAGAACCATGAAATTTTATATACAAGAGCTAAAAACATTCAACAAGGACTAACGTCTTAAGCGTCTTAACATGCATATAACATTTTACTGCTTTGTTAATCACGCTTTAAGCATATGTAATTCAACAACCGCTATTTTTAAAACTTCAAAGTTATTTAGCAACAAATTCAAGTGTACAGTACAAACATTTGAAAAACTTATTTCTTACATATCGTTATAAGACCACCATGGTTAGCATTTCAGGTTCAATGGGCAACTTTGATAACTCTCTACCTCCATTTAAAAACTCTCTTCCCCCAATTTGAGGATTGAAAAAGATGTTAACAAAACTAGAACAATAGTAGTATAGTCTGAAGATTGTAAAAGTTGGTTGAGAAGATTGAAGTATTAAAATAATGTAAGAATTATTTTATCTAGGTTCTACAATTTTTAATAAGCTTTTAATCTCAATTTTCACCCCAATTTCTATTCTTCTCAGAGTTTGACACGTGGAACTAAATGAAAGACCAAAACTTTATTAATCTATGCAATCAAATCCAAAAATCAATTAAAAATTGAAGATGAAGAGAAAATCGTAAGGAAAATATATGATTGATCAAAACCTTTATAAATCACATTCATAAATTGAATGGATAAAGAGAAACAGAAGGAAAAAGTGAGGGGGAACTACCTTATGATTATATCAGTATTCGAAAAAGAAAATATCTTGATGAAGAAAATATACATAAACGAGAAGCATTTGATCCAATTCCTTGATGAGAATATGGAACGTATATCAAAGTAGTGTCTGCACTTCCACGCGGATAACAAAATGAACGGAGTGATGAAAGTACCCCACTTAATAAAAATTTGACAACAAACAGACATGTGGATAACTTAATTTTTTCCACACTTCTACTATAGTAAGCACATTTCTACTATAGTAGAATATGATTATTATTTTTTTTTTCAATTCTCCTCTGAGAAACGGAGATTTTTTTGCTTGCAAATTAGTTGTGAATTTAAAGACAGCTTCAATAGGCCTGCATAGGGAGGACCCTATTTTTACCTCTTTGAAGCTTAAGCCGTTGAACGTCTATAACAATAAAACAACCCTCCTGTACAACTCATCTATGTGGTTTTTTCTTCTGGCATTACCTTATGTCAATGTTCAGTTGGAGTAATGCAATATAAGATTGACTTGATTGTTGAATTGAGTGAGCTAAATAGAAATGTAGTTGGTGTACTTATAAGGATGGGAGGGAGTTGTTTCGTTGAGGCCCTCCGTCCTTCACTTGTGGTGAAGCTTCGAATCCCATTCACTCCCCCCTTCAATATGTGCCATATGTTTAATTTAATGTTAGTAGGCATTAGCTTATTTACATAATTTATTCACTTGAATATTGCTTTAAAAATTTTGAAATTTATGAAATGACACCATGAAATTATACTGTACATTTTGATGGTTCGTAAGAGTCCACCACTACAGCTAAACCTGATTTGATATCAAGTCCCTTTATGATAATATTGAGGAACAGTAAGAACACAAAGAGAAATTGCATTAAAGTAAACGATAAGGGATGTTTACATGAAAACCTCCTTACTTAAGAGAGTAATTAAAACCACGACCTACCTCAGTAGGATTTCACCATCAACCTTCACTAAACTTCGAGAAACCTTCAATTACAACCTAGAAATTAACCTCTTAGTTCCTACAACCTTGCAATAACTCTATTGTAGCACACCCTCATAGTACCTCTACTGTGAGAACTCCATTAGCTACCTTTAGCTATGAAAACAACTTATATTTGAACAAAACATTAGATGAAAAATGCTCACTAGACTCTCTAAAATGAGATGTGAGTTTACAATTGTAATACCAAAAAAAACCTCAATCAACTTAGAAACACAATCATATATCAGTATGAGCAAGGAGTTTCTAAATTGTTAGGTCTTGCAATATCAGCTGAGGTAAGGTCTTTGCTTGGGAAAAAAATACTTTTTGGATTTGTGCAAAAGCTTGAGATTTTCTCCTCAAGGATGATGAATATATATATGATGAGCATTGGACTAGAAACTTCCTCATTGGTGGATGCTGAAAAAGGACCACTGAGGATTCGTCCCATTAATGTATTAAAACTGTTCAGAGAGTACTAGACAACTGGAATATAAGACAAATGTGCACAACTGCAAACCTGCACACTGGGACACCAGTTGACGTAACTAGTCCTTCCACTAGGTTAGGTAATTACCAACATATAACTCACGGAAGATGGGTATGGACCAGGTTTTAGTGATGAGGTTTATAAATCATCAAAACTTGAGCATAATAAGAACAAGGTTGGAACCCAGCATTCCCCCTTTTGATGATGACAAACATTGATCCTTTTGTAGTACATGTAACTATTTCATGTTTTGCCTTTCACCATGCAACTATCCACAATCACTAGTTCCCCCTATCACTAGCAATCTTCCTCCTTTCACCAACCATACACAATCATACTAATATTCCTTCCTTTAGCATCATTAAAAAGAGATCATAACAAATAGGCATTAAAGCATGAAAAAAGTTCACAACAAGAATAAGAATAGAAACATATCATATTAAAGCAAGAATTCAGAATCATTAGACAAGTTAGTATATAAGTTCTACAAAAGAAATTAATCATGCACTAATGTCAAAACATGATAGAAGAACAAGAGGGATCAAATAGGATAAGAAGAAGAAAGACAACTATAAAAAAGGTGATCGTAATATTTCAAAGAAATGCGATTATCATCAATTAGTGCTTTATTCTAGATTTTCAACTGAGTGATATCTTCCTTGAGCTATACATTCTCCTTTTCAGCTGGGTAATCTCAATCTTAGTTTGATTTGAGACACCTGGTGTAAGACCGATTTCTCTCATGATTCAGTCGGTTGAGCTTTCAGTGCTTCAATCTCAGGTTCTTTTTCAGCAATTATGGTTGACAACTCTTTTATCTTCATATTACTCACCCCCTGAGTAGTAATAAGATTTGAAACTGTAGACCTAGACCAACTCCTTTTTCCTTTGCAACACATTCATATTTCAAAAGGATAGTTAGTGCAAACTTTGGCCTTTTTCCTCCAACAACACGTTATCCGTGTCTTGGTTTTATCCCAAAGTGATCGAAGACTTTAGTTAGAAGAAATCTATAGCTGAGACCATGACTGACTTTGTAAAAACCCTGAGGGTTGCACCACACAGTGAGGGACCAGGTCCCTCAAAATCAATTTACATGCAAAATATAGTATAGTAACTAGGAATCAAAGGACAATACAGAAAGAACAAATATACAAGATTTTAATGTGGAAATCCCTCTTGCTCAAGAAAGGGCAAAACCACGCTTGACCTCACAAGTACAATCGAAATTCACTATAATCAACCTCCTGATTACAAACTCGATTTCAGCATAACTCTAGGCTCTTTTCGCTTGTAATAACTCTATTACAAGCTCATCTTGGCAATTTTGCAAAGGACCCTCTACACTAATTAGCTCTAATCAACATTAAACTTAGGTAAATCTACCTAAGAACTCTCAAAATAAAACACTACTCTTATAGAATGAGTAGTTCGATTACAAATCAGGACTCACTCAAGAACTATTTCTATTTAAGCACATCTAAACAGCTAAGAACTTGAGCAGTGTTGAAATGAGATTTTTGCTGTCTCTCTTCACTTTTTTTTTTTACTTTTGAAAATCCATTTGATGAAGACAACTCTTTTTCTTTTATAACTGAGTGATGATTAGGGCTAAAATCTCATTGGACCAGGTGTCCTAATTGGTATAAGCAACACCTGCAAGTTTGTTACACAAAAGGATAAAATTGTGCAGACACACGTGCCAGCTGTACTGTACCATGAACATCCAGGGACCTGGTACCTTGCAGTTAACTGCTCAACATCAAAACTACATATAGTAATTTTTCTCTTTTTGATGATGAAAAACCAACCTTACAACTTTGAGAACATCTATCATATTTAATCAGTGTGATTACCACTCTGAAGCTGAATGTTCCCCCCTATCATCATGCAACAAAGGGACCTGGTCCCTTGTTGCCATTTGCTGTATAAACTCTTGGTTTCTTCTCTCTGTCTATTTGCTTCCCCCAATCACTATAATACTCTTTTTAGCACTTTTTACAGTTACTCCCTTGAGACCCTTGCTTAAGACCCTTGAGATGGCATCTTTGAAAAGTATTAATAGTAAACCAAGAGTAAAATAGGCACGTATTAGTTAACTCATAGCCACTGGGGCAACACTAACATATAAAATAGTTTTACAAGATAAAACAGGTCAAGCACACAAGTCATTCATTGTTAAGCAGTTAAGTACCAAATTAGTATACTAAAATAATCAACAAAAATAATTGTCCTTAAAAAGCCACATGATAGCAAGGAGTGAAACTGATATATAGTTGAGTAAGAGGATAGGGATAGCAACACTTATGAGGAAGGGGGCTTGAGGGAAAAAGACTTAATCAATATTTCTATTCTAGCATTTTCAGCAACATGGGCATCTAACAACTGCTTAGCGAGTTTATTTACTTATATATTTAATTCATTAACTTCACTAGTCAGTTTTGCCACTTTCACATGGAGTTCTACATTTTCTGATATTAGTGCTTCAGAAGCAACTAGTCCCTCAGAAGCTGGCTGCTGATTTTTCAATTTTAAGTGCATTATCTCAACATCTTTTACATCTAAATTGATCCTTACTTCCTCTATTTCTTTGTTGAGTCTTTCCTAAGAAGCCAAAAGTTTAGATACTTAGGACACAGTTCCCGTTTTTCTTTCTATGCACTCATTTTCTACCAAAGTATTTAGAGTGAACTTTTGTTTGGCTATTCCAGGAATTCTTCTAGTCCTAACTACTCTAAAATTATCAAATACCCTATTCAACAAGTAACCATTGGGCATTCCATGTCTTTTTTTTAAGAATTACTTTCTTCATGTGTTCAATCATAAGAGCAAGCAAGATGATCAATTCAAAATTACTCAAATATTCTATTAAGAATAGATAAGCCCCAGACGCCATGTTAGTCTTCCCAGTTCTTAGTAGTAGGACTTTTTTGATGAATTCAAATACCGGAAAAAACTCAAATGTTAAGAATTTTTTTTTCACAGCTGCTATAAATGTTCCACCCACCTTAGAGGCATTGATCATAACTGCACCTGCGCAGACAAGCTTATCCCATCTTCTGAGAATTCCATGGTGTAGTAAAATTCTCTGACCTTATTTTCAAAGACCATGGGGGTTGATTCCTCAAACATGTGTAAACAGCCTTGATACCTGACATGTTCAACCAATTCAATCATCCCAGGTTCCCCATACACTTTGGGATCAACCACTCTTTTTGATAGGATTTTCTGTGTTTTTAGTATTTTATTTCTTTGTTCTCTTGCCACATCCTTTTCTCTTTTCTCCCGTTTGATTCTATTAGGACTAATACTCACTTCTCCAATAATAGTTTTTTTTTTCTCTTGAGACTAGGTCCCTCATAAATGTCCTTCTTTTTTACTGCTATATGTTTCTACCTCATCTCAGCAGGATTGCCAGATTTTGAACTGAAGGACCTGGTCCTTCCAATGATATGAAATTTTATCTTTTGTTTCTCAATTTCTTCAGAAACATCTGCAGCAATCTCTTTCTCTTCTCCAACCTCAGAGTTCACCATAATTTTCTTTCCTCTACTACCTCTCTGTTTCTTTATAGTCCATCTTAAGGGTAGTTTTATCCCTAACCTCCATACCCATCTCACTTGGAGATAAAAACACTTCATCTATTTCATTTATTTCTTCTGATACCTATTTTTCTCCACCGACTGAGGTGTCATATGCAAGCAGATGTAAGTTCTTAGTCATCCGTTCTCATTGTAAGAAAGATCAACCCTTTTAACCAGTATTTCTTCATTACTTAATTAAGCAAAAATTAAGTTTAGATCTGAGAAACTATGAGGACCAAATACTTGAGGGATTTTAGATAGTTTATCTTTGTTGGGTTTATCAGTCCAAATAGGGTTTTGAGTTTCTTCAGGTGGTTTTGGGACTTGTAAGAAAGAAGGAATTTTGGGTTGAGAAGGTTTTTGGTTAATGTGAGAGCCAAGACTTTGACTTGAATTCTCTACTATGAATGACTGACCATAAATTTCTAAAGTAGAGAAGAATTCTTTGGGGACTGAAATATTTATAGGTTTTTGATTTTCTAAGAAAAGGAAGAGTTAGCTTAGGTTGTTGTTGGAAGCTCAAGAGAGTATTTGTTTTGGTCAATGATGGATCAGATGATTCAATTGATAAATGTTGAGGTTGTTCATATGGGACTTTATCTACATCTAAGTGTTTAGTTGGGATTGTAGAAGTAGGAATATCAGCCATTTTGATTTTGTAAAAAGGAGAGTGAGGGTAAGGGACCAGTTTGATTCACAGTAGATGCTCAATTTAGGAAGATAAAATGAATTAGTTGAAGAAGAATGCGAAAGAGTATGATTTAGTAAGTTTAGAGAAGAGATCATTGTCATTGAAAGATGTTTCTTCTGAAGTGACATGTCTGATCCTAATAATTACGACTCTTCATTTTTCATAGGAGCTGCTGGCTGATACATAGAGATGAGAAAACACATGGCCTTTCAAACAGTATTTTAAGATTATTAAAACATCCTATAATGGTACTAACTAGAGTAATATGACCAGGTCCCTCTCTTTCTTGAGTGAATTCTCAACTTATGTTTTCTTCAACTATTTTCTCACAAGGATGTCTCCATGGGTGTATACCAGCAAGGGTATAATATTGAGTTATACCAAATTGCACTTACCTTATCAAGGATACTTGTCTCCTAAACATAGCCAATTTTGGAAAGAAAAACTAATCCATATGATAGTTTAGGTTAATTTGATCATTTTTTTCTTCAGCTTTTTGTCTCTCATTTTCAACAATATCATCCCTTTTTCTTTAATTCAAAGGATTCCTCCCTTTTCAATTTATTTTCCAGATCATTCTTACTAAGATAAGCCAAGGACCATGTACTTAAAATCAATTTTTCACAATAAGACACCTTCACCTGAAGTGTCTCGGGAGAAAGAACACAATCAGACCTTCTTGTATTGAGCCTTGCTCATACATTGTCATAGAACCATCCTTGACCACAATACCTATCTCATACCTAGAATCATGATCACTTATTGGATTTAGGAACTCTTTTGAGTTTGAGTTCCCAATAAAAAGACAATGGTGTGATCAAATCCTTCTTGGCCCATCTTGGTAAAAAGTTTTTCTTCCCATTTTTAAAGAATTTGAAACCCTTAAGATAGGAATTTTTCTGCTGAATGTATTTAGTACTGCTCATTTTAGCTTTGAGCCAATATTGGCATTTTTCTTTCAAATGTTCATCTCTTCCACAATGAGTACACAAATGCTTGTGACTCCTATTTTTGGTACCATAATTGGCTTTTTTTTTACTGAAGGGATTGTGATTCTCCTTGATAACCGATCCCCTTACCATTATTTGCACTTTGAGTGGTTAGATTAGAAAGTATTTGTGAGGATATAGTCCATTTAAGAGATTTTCTAATTTTTTCTCTTAGACGAACCAAGTCCCTTTCTAGCTCTTCATTTTTGTGAAGTGTAGACATAAGGTGTTTTTGAGAATCCTTCAATTTCTCTTTAAGATCAATTTGAAGCTTCTCTTTTTCCTTTGCCATCTAAGTCATCCACCTTCTCTAGTAGGCCCATACACGTTAGATTTTTAGATTTTAGTTTAGTGACCATTTCTTCAGTTTCAGATATCTGAAAGGTTAAGGCAATTAATTCAAGCTCTTAATTCTCTGCTGTCTTCTCTAGAGCAATTTTCTCAGCATTTAATTCAGATACAAAATCAATCAGCACACTAGCAAGCCTCTTTAGCTTTATAACAGAATAGTTATCTAGATTTTCCTTTTATATCAGAGAGAGTTACCTCATATTCTTCTTCATCTTCTATATTTGCCATGAAAGCAATTAAGGAATCATAAATAACTGGACTATGTTCCACTTCTAGCATAGACACATCTCCAGATTTCTTATCCTCATCTAATTCAATGAAGGAATCTCCCCATGCTGCCAGAGCTTGCTTTACTTCATAATCAACTGCTAGCTTTCTTCTTGAATTGATAGGGACCTGGTCTCTAATCTTTCCTTTGTCACCTATAGCCTTGAGGTAATCCTGATAATCCATTTTATGCATGGGACATCCCTTTATGAAATGATCAGGACTTCCACCTTTGCGACACACTTTAATATTTCTTCCTTTCCTTTGGAATTGACCACTTTTTTCATGGCTCTAACAATCCTATTTTCCAAATAGGCAACATCAGAGTCTTTATCATTAATTGGATCATGTTTAGAAGCCTTCAATGCTAGGGATTTTTATTTTTTTGCTTTTTTCTTCTCCAGACCTTGCAGCTTCTTGAGCTCATTATTCTTTAGATTTCTAATGAGTTCATCCATTGTGAGGGTCTTCGGTTTTCTGCTTCAGTTATGGCATCCACTTTACTTTCCTAGGACTTAGGAAAAACTCCAAGAATCTTTATCACTTGTTTGTATAAGGGAGTCACTTCACCTGAGCAGTGAAGCTCATTTGTGATAGAAGTGAAACTAGTATGCATTTCTTGGATTGTTTCTACTTCTTTTATGGTGAAGATTTCATACTGAGTAGTCAGCTTGTCCACTTTTGAATTCTTCACATCAGTGATTCTTTCATGAGTAGTCCTCAAGCAATCCCAGATCTCTTTTGCATTTTCACAAGCTGATATCTAATTATATTCATCAGGATTTATACGACATACTAACAGTTTCTTGGCCTTGTAATTCTTTTCAATCTTTTTCCTGTCTTCATCATTGTATTCTCTCCTTCTTTTAACAACCATCTTTGTAACCTCTACTTCTTTGACTTCTTTAATAGGCACATAAGGACCATTAAGAATTATGTCTATTAGCTCACTATCCTCAGCCATAATGAAGTCAAATATCCTGGTTTTCCACTAACCATAATACTGCCCATTGAATCTTGGTTGTCTAGTGGTAGATTTCCATTCATCTAGATTAGGTGGAGATCTATGCTATCCAAGACACTCTAGGTACGAACCATTTAGAGTGACCCTGCTCTGATACCAATCATATAAACCCTAAGGGTTGTACCACACAAAGAGGGACCAGGTTCCTCAAAGTCAATTCACAAGAAGAATATAGTATAGTAACCATGAATCAAAGGACAGTACAGGAAGAGTAAAAACTCAAACTTTTAATGTACAAACCCTCCTTGATCAAGGAAAGGAAAAACAACGGCTTGCCCTCAGAAGCACCAACAAAATCTACTACAATCAACCTCTTGATTATAGACTCTATTTTAGCCTATATCTAGGCTCTTTTTGTTTGTAATAACTCTACTACAAGCTCATCTTGACAATTCTGCCAAGGACCCCCTACACTGATTAACTCTAATCAGCAAAAAACTTAGGTAACTCTACCTAAGCATTCTCAAAAGAAAACTCTACTCTTATAGCATGAGTAGTTCAATTAAAAATTAGTACTCTGTAATACGCCATATTAGTTTTAGCTCAGTTCAGCCTATAGTGCATGCATAAGAGGCTTAGCACCTGAAAATATAGCTAAGTGTTGGGGGCTTAGTTTTATTTTTGGCCTCTTAACTTTGATGATTTTTAAATTAACCTTCCCAAATCTGAGATGATGGTTTCTAAGTTAATTCATATTTAAGGGTATTAGTAGCATGTCTCGGGGAAGTTTTAGATTTTTTGGATGAAGAATGAGGCACGTTTGGATATTATTTCTAGAACCTTATCATGATTGCACTGCATCGCGGTGGGTATAGCGATGAGGAGTTCATCGCATCACGGTGGTGGCCAAATCCATATTTCAGTTGGGAATTTAAATCCTATAAGGGCAATCTGGTCTTTTCCCATTGCCCCAATCCATGAAAACATAGGATTTATCACTAGTTAAGGCATTATATGCCAAATTTCCTCAATTTCCTCTCTAAAATAAACCCTAGCCACCACCCACATTCATCAAGTTCATTTATTATTCCTTCAATAAAACTCAAGAATTCAAGCTTCACCATCTAAGAATGCTCACAAAAGTTAATTATCTTGCAAGATTAAAGCTTTAAGGTATGTTAAATGTTCATCTATGGGACCTTATTCGCTCATCGAGTCCAAGAACCTATTTTCATATTTTAAATCATGAATTCTCATGTTTACATGAATTATTTTCATGAAACTTTTATGAATTTTGAATATACATGATTTGTACAAGTGATTTTCAATTGAACTAACGTTACACATTTGAATGATGGAATTTGTCATGTTTAATCATTAATTCATCGTTGTAATATCAAAGTTATGCTACCATCATATGTTTTAACTATCCCATGCTTTAATTCATGACCCTTAAGGGTTTGATAAAATTCCTAAGTAATGATTTTGGAGTAATGCTTACTTATTATGGTTTCAAATGCTCTAATGTGTTCTTATTGTTATTGCTATCGATTACTGGGGGTTATGAATTCCCAAAAACTTAGCTGTTTACATAGTGTTAGTATTTTAAAAATGGTTTTAGATAAACCATGAGCATCATCAGTTCAGTTAATTATCAGGTTTAGTGAAACTTAGATCAGTGCATAATTCAGTGTCTTTCAGTTTGGAGTAAACCTTAGCACCGAGTGAACATAGGGATTGCATCACCCATGTCAGTAGACATGAGGTACTTGTATCCCCCGTCAGTAGTCATGAGACGTTAGTAGTAGTCCTTAGGTTCCAGACCTACGACGCCACCGTAGACTTTGAGGGGTTCCCCATTAGTTGGCATGACACCCTAGTACTTTGGGACATCATATTAGTGGATGCACACAATCAATGTTAGTACCCATTGCACGGTACTGATGCCCTTCCAACTGGAGTTACAAGTTGGACACTGATATTGTTTTAGGACATGTCGATTATAGCTAGCTCCAACAGTTTCAGTTCAGTATTTAATACAGAGTATAATTTCAGGTTTGCTTGACCATAACATGCAGTTATCAATTATTCAGTGTTAGTTTTTTAGTACTTCAGTTTATAGACTATTTCAGTATCATGTTATATATTTGGTCATGCATCCTCAGATTTTACAGTTTTTATGTATCCTATGCATCGGTTATTTCATGCTATTCATTTAGTTAATTATTATTCATATACATGAGCCTATGCATATCAGCCTAACCTCATTTAACATACCAGTATATTCAAAGTACTAACCGTATACTCATTTTTTGTGCTATGATATCTCATATTATAGGTTCGAACGGTTAGGTTCCTGACCGCACTGTGACATTCCAGAACATTTGAATCACTTGTAGTGGTGAGTCCTCATATTATACTCACATTTGCATTATGAGGGACAATTATGTTTATTTCATTGTTTTAATTTAGTAGTCAGATGGAGTTAGTTGGGGACTTGTCCCATCAACTCTACAGTCAGTCAGTTAGAGGCTTTTAGATATTTTTAGATAGTAGTTAGTTTTTCAGTTATTATTGAAAGTTTTTACAATGTTGTTCTCAGATAGTTGTTTTCATGCTTATTATTTCAAAGATTGTTTTAGTAATTTAAACCTTATGGCATATCCAATTTTGTTTCCGCATATATATCCTTATAATCTGTATTTTTTAGTGCTCACAGTAGGTATAACTCATGGATTAGCTTGGGGTCACTTGTGGCTATAAACACTGTGTGGTATCCAGGATGTACTCTCAGGGCATTACGAACTTGGTATCAGAGCCTAAGGTTTTAAAGTATCCTAGGAAGTCTAAAAGCCATGTTGAGCAGAGTCTTGTGCATGGGTGTGAAGCGTGCCACACTTATGGACAAAAGACTACAAGACGTTTTCGGAAAAGTTTCCCTTCTTTCAGTTTTTAGGTCATACGAATAAGCATGATCTCAATTCAAACTCTCTTTCTAATTCAATCTTTCTTCAGCTTACAAAACATACCTCCCAAATAGAATAATGAAAGAAGAAATGGGAATCAGCCTGCACCTTCGCCTATTCAGGAAGATCCCCTAATTGAGCATGTCTCACATGACAAATTCATAGTTGCATTCAATACTTTAGCTCACTCAGTAGTAGCTCAGAATAATTATCAGGCTGCTATCCCAACCATCCCACTGGCTAATACTACCGCAGCTAGGATTTGGTACTTTACTCGAATAAACTCTCCTCTATTTTCGGGATCCAAGTCTGATGAGGATCTACAGAAGTTCCTTAACATGGTTTAGAAGGTAATTGATATTATGGGGGTAACTTCTAGTAAGAGTGTAGAGTTGGGTTCTTACCAGTTGCAGGATATTTCTCTCACCTAGTATAAGTAGTGGAAAAGAGATAGAGGCATAGATGCAGGGCTTATTTAGTGGTAGGAGTTCACTACAACCTTTTTAGATAGGTTCTTTCCCTTGGATTTGAGCGAAGTTAAAGTACAAGAGTTTAGTAATTTGAAGTATGGGAACTTGAGTGTGAAAGAGTATTCTCTTAAGTTTACTTGGCTAGCTAGTTATGCTCCTAATATGGTGTCTGATGACAGGTCTAGGATGAGTAAGTTTGTCTCTGGTGTGGCTAATTGCATAGTTAAATAGTGTAGGACTGCAATGATGATTAAGGAGATAGATTTGACTAGGATGATGGTCTATGCTCAGCAGATGAAGGAGTAAAAGTTTAAAAAAAAAGAGAGGGAGAATAAGAAAGCTAGAATAGATAGGTTCAGTTTTGCCCAGCCATGGTTGGAGGATGGTAACCATCATCAATTCTATCATAAATCTTCAGCCTTAGCTCCGTCCTTAGCCAGTGCTATAGTGCCAAGGTCCAGAGATGGTAATTAGGATAGGGCGCCAGGCTCTAAGACTCAGGATAGCATGAACAGTGGTTAGACTGATCCCCTTTACTAGAAGTGTGGTAGGAATCATCAAGGTGCATACAGGGTTAGCAGTGATATGTGCTTTGGATGTGGAAAGACAGGATATAGGTTTAGGGAATGTCCGACAGGTATATGAAGGGTAGGAATGATGGCCAGTAGGGTCAGACTAATTCTTCAGCAGCACCATCTGGTCACCTTATTAAGCAGGGCGCCGTTTCCAGTGCCACCAGTGGTCAGTGCCAAAATAGGTTGTATGTACTCTAGTCCCATCATGATCAGGAAATATCTCGTAATGTTATTACGGGTTAGTTGCAGGTCTTTTATTCACATGTTTATGCTTTGTTAGACCCTAAAGCTTTATTTTATTTTGAAACCCCTTATATAGCTGTGGATTCTTTTGTCATTGCTAAAACTTTAGAAGAACCCTTCTCAGTGTTTACTCCAGTAGGTGTCTCTATTATAGCCAGGCAGGTATACAGGAACTGTTCGATCACGATATCCCAAAAAGTTACTTCAATTAATCTTATAGAATTAGAGATGACATATTTTGATATCATTCTTGGCATAGATTAGCTCCACTCATGCTATGCTTCAGTTGATTGTTGAAATAGAGTTGTTCATTTTCAATTTTTAAATGAACCAGTCCTTGAATGGAGGGTTAGTATTTTAGCACTTAGGGGTCAGCTTGTATCGTACCTCAGAGCAAGGAAAATAATATCCAAGGGGGGTGTCTACCATCTTGTTCGAGTCAAAGACTATAGTTTGGATCCTCCTAGTCTCGAGTTAATTTCATTAGTTAGGGAATTCCTAGATGTTTTTCCTGAAGATCTTCTCAAAGTTCCTCCCAAAAGGGAAATTGACTTTGAAATAGACCTTCTTCTATATACCCAGCCTATCTCTATTCTTCCCTACAGAATGGCTCCGTATGAGCTTAGGGAGTTAAAATAACAATTGAAATATCTTTTAGATAAAAGATTCTTCAGGCCCATTATTTCCTCATGGGGCACTCCAGTCCTTTTCATGCTAAAGAATATGTACCCACTCCCCAAAATTGATGACTTATTTGACCAAATTCTGGGTGGCAGTTATTTCTCTAAGATAGACATTAGATCCGGCTATCACCAGCTCAGAGTTAGAGAATGTGACATGCTAAAAACAACATTTAGAACTCGGTATGGTCACTTCGAGTTCCTAGTCATATTCTTTGAACTAACAAATTCCCTAGCAACTTTAATGGACCTGATGAACATAGTGTTCAAGCAATACTTGAATATGTTCGTCATAGTCTTCATAGATGAAATCCTTGTTTATTCCCATAATATAAGTGATCATGCAGACCACCTCAAAATAGTATTACAGACTTTTAGAGCCCATCAGTCATTTGCCAAATGCAGTAAGTGCTAGTTTTGTCTAAGATCAATAGCTTTTATTGGACATATTATTTCTGGTGATGGCATTAGAGTTGACCTTTAAAAGATCAAAATAGTAAGAAACTGGCCCAGACCCATTTCTCAATCAAATATTAGGAGTTTATTGGGTTTGGTTGGCTATTACCAATGGTTTGTTGAAGGGTTTTTATCTATTGCATCCCCATGTCCAGATGACTCAGAAGAAGGTAAAGTTTTAGTGCTCAGATTCTTGTTAGAAGAGTTTTCAGGAGTTGAAGACTCGACTTACCTCATCCTCAGTTTTGACATTGCCCGATGGTTCAGATGGGTTTATTATTTACTGTGATACTTTAAGAGTTGGTTTGGATTGTTTTTTGATGCAGAGGGGTAAGGTCGTAGCCTATGCATTTAGAAAACTTAAATCCCATGAAAAGAATTATCCTACCCATGACCTTGTGTTAGCATCTTTCGTGTTTTCCTTGAAAATTTAGAGGAATTATATCTATGGGGTGCATGTTGATGTGTTCACGGATCACAAAAGTTTGCAGTATGTTTTTTCACAAAGAGTTAAATCTCCGTCAGAGAAGGTGGTTAGAACTATTGAAGGACTATGATATGAGTGTGTTGTATAATTCGGGCAAGGCCAATATAGTGGCAGATGCCCTTAGTAGATTGTCGATGGGTAGTGTTTCTCATGTTGAGAATGATAAGAAGAAGTTAGTTTAGGATTTTCATCAGCTTGCTAGATTAGGTGTTCTATTGGTTGATTCAGCTGCAGGTAGTGTTTGTGTTCAGAGTAGTTCAGAATCTTCATTTGTTGCCAAAGTAAAGGAGAGAGTACCATCCAGACCCTAGAGGACATATTGAGAGCATGTGTTATTGACTTTAAGGGCAGTTGGGATGATCACTTGCCATTGGTTGAGTTTTTCTATAATAACATTTATCATTCCACTATTCAGATGACTCTATTTTAGGCTCTTTATTAGAGGAAATATAGATCTCATTTTGTTTGGTTTGACATAGGTGAGACTGAGTTGATAGGGCCAGATTCAGTATTTGATGCATTGGAGGAAGTTCAACATATCAGAGAGAGGCTTAAGACAGCCCAAAGCCATAAAAAATCCTATGCAGATGTGCATAGAAGAGATCTCGAGTTCACAGTTGGTGACTTCATTTATTTGAAAATCTCTCCCATGAAGGGAGTGAAGTAATTTGTCAAAAAGGGGAAGCTTAGTCCCCGATATGTTGGCCCTTACAGGGTCTTGAGTCACTATGCGAAGGTAGCTTATGAGCTTGAGTTGCCTACAGATTTTGCATTAGTGCATCCAATATTCCATATTAATTAATTAAAGAAGTGTATTAGCAATCCAGCTGTAGTAGTCCTTTTAGAAAGTACGGGCGTCCACGATAGCCTTTCTTACGAAGAAGTCCAAGTTAAAATCCTTGATCTTCAGGTTCATAGACTGTGGAACAAAGAAGTTCCCTTGATCAAAGTTATTTGGCCAAATCAGTCTGTTGAGGGAGCTACTTGGGAAGCAGAAGCGGACATACGTACCAAGTGCCCTCATCTTTTCTCTGCCAACTCAGACTCAGTTTAAGGTAACAATTTTCTTTAGATTTTCTCTATTCTGTTCTCAGTCCTAGCTATATAAGCATCTTTCTATCATTGCATGTGTTAACAAATCAGATCAGTCATGTATCATGTTTCAGACACAGTTATGTGACAATGTTTTCAGTTATGAATGTTCAGTATGTGGTTTCAATCCCCTCAGTATTCTCAACTTAATTAGTCTTATTTGAGGAAAAATGTTCCCAAGGGGAAGATATTATAATACCCCGTAGTAGTCTTAGCTCAGTTCAACCCATAGTGCATGCATAAGAGGCTTAGCACCTGAAAATCTAGCTAAGTATTCGGGACTTAGTTTTATTTTTGGCCTCTTAGCTTTGATGATATTTAAAGTAACCTTCCTGACCTCGAGATGATAATTTCTAAGTTAATTTAAGTTCAGGGATGTTACTAGCATATCTCGTGGAAGTTTTGGATTTTTTGGATGAGGATTGAGGCATGTTTGGATATCATTTCTAGAGCGTAACCACGATTGCACTACATTGTGGTGGGTATAGCGATGAAGAGTTCATCTCATCATGGTAGAGGCCAAATCCGCATTTCAGTTGCGAATTTAAATCCTACCAGGGTAGTCTGGTCTTTTTCTATTGCCCCAATCCGTGAAAATACAGGATTTATCACCAGTTAAGGAATTATATGTCAAATTTCCTTAATTCTCTCTAAAATAAACCCTAGACACCACCCTTATTCATCAAGTTCAATCATTATTCCTTTAAGAAAACTCAAGAATTCAAGTTTCACCACCCAAGAACATTCAATAAAGTTAATTCTCTTGCAAGATTAAAGTTTTAAGGTATGTTAAATGTTCATCCATGGGCCTTTATTCACCTATGGAGTCCAATAATCTATTTTCAATGAATTCTCATGTTTGCATGAATTATCTTCATAAAAATTTTACGAACTTTGAATATACATGATATGTACAAGTGATTTTCAATTGAACTAACCTTACACATTTGAATGATGGAATTTGTCATGTTGAATCATTAATTCATGGTCTTAGTATTAAATTTATGCTACCATTACATGTTTTAACTATCCCATTCTTTAATTCATAACCCTCAAGTGTTTGATGAAATGCCTAAGTAATGATTTTGGAGTAATGCTTACATATTATGGTTTCAAATGCTCTCATGTGTTCTTATTGTTATTGCTACCAAGTCCAGGGGGTTATGAATACCCAAAAACTTAGCTTTTTACACAGTGTCAGTATTTTTAGAATGGTTTTAGATAAACCATGAACGTCATCTATTAAGTCAGTTATCAGGTTCAGTTAAACTTATATTAGTCCATAATTCAGTGTCTTTCAGTTGGGAGTAAACCTTAGCATCGATGGAACATAAAGATGGAATCTTCTTCGTTAGTAGGCATGAGGTACTTTTCTCCTCCATCAGTAGGAGTGAGACATTAGTAGTAGTGCCTAGGTTCTAGACCAATGGCGCCACCGCAGAATTTGAAGGGTCCCCAGTCAGTTAGGCATGACTTCCTAGTCTTTTGGGACATCATATTAGTGGATCCATATAGCCATTGTTAGTACCCATTGCATGGTACTGACACCCTTCCAACTAGGGTTACAAGTTGGACCCTAATAGTCTATTAGGGCATGTTGATTATAGCTAGCTCCCACAATCTCAGTTTAGTATTCAGTACAGAGTACAGTTTCAGGTTTGCTTAACCATAGCATACATTTATCAGTTATTCAGTATCAATATTTTAGTACTTCAGTTTATAGACTATTTTAGTATTATTTTATATTCTTGGTCATCCATCCTCAGATTTTACAGCTTTTACGTATACTATGCATCAGTTATTTCATGCTATTCATTTAGTCAATTATTATTCATATACATGAGCCCATGAATATTAGCCTAACCTCATTTAGCATACCAGTACATTCAAAGTACTGATCGTATACTTATTTCTTATGCTATGATGCCTCATATCATAGGTTCGAACGCTCAGGTTCCCGACCGCACTTAGATATTCCAGCACATCAGCATCAGTAGCAGTGGGGAGTCCTTATATTCTAAGGGTCGATTATGTTTATTTCAGCATTTCAGTTCATTAGTCAGCCGATGTTTTTTGGGTACTTGTCCCATCAACTCCACAGTAAGTTAGAGGCTTTCAAATATTTTTAGACAATTAGTCAGTTTATCAGTTGTTATTGACAGTATTTACAGTATTTTCCTCAGTTGTTTTCAAGCTTATTATTTCAGAGATTGTTTTAGTAATTTAAACCTTATGGCATAGCTAGTTTTGTTTCTGCATATGTATACTTATTATCACTATTTTTCTGTGCTCACAGCAGGTATCAGCTCATGGGTTAGCTTGGGGTCACTTGTGATCGTAAGCACCATGTGGCATATATGCTGAACTCCCAAAGCATTACAAACTCACTCAAGAACAATTTCTATTTAAGAACATCTAAATAGCTAAGAACTTGAGCAGTGTTGAAATGGGGTTATTTCTACCACTTTTCACTATTTTTACTTTTGAAAACCCATTCGATGAAGAATCCTCTTTTTCCTTTTATAGATGAGTGATAATTAGGGCTGAAATCTAATTGGACCAAGTGTCTTAATTTCTACAAGCAACACCTGCAAGCTTGTTACACAAGAGGACAAAACTGTGCAGACATGCATGCCAGCTCTACTGTACCATGAACAAGGGGCTTGGCCCCTTGTAGTTAGCTGCTCATCATCAAAACTATATATAACAGACTTCTTTTAACTTACAGATCTTAACAAAATGCTCAATCATGGTTTTTGGCTAACTGGTTGCAAAGCATGAGTTAAGATCTTTCATGAGATAGAGATCAGTCTGGATCCACATGATTGACCTTCATCCCATGAAAGTAACACCTTGCTGATCTCTAATGAGCCTCCAAGTCATTTTTTGAATTTTCTTTCATTTTCACCTGTTAGATCTTTCCTATAAATGATTTGATTGAATTTTCAATTTTGTTATTGGGTAGGTCATTTATTTTTAAAGACAATTTCTTATTTTGGAGTCTTTGCTAGTTAGAATTGGAGATCGGATAAAAACTTCAGTCAAGTGACATTATGCAGATTTTGACAGTTCCAACAACTTTAGAACATTAATTTTAGGCTAGGTGGAACCTAGGTCTAGGTCCCAAGGTTCCCAAATTCATTTCGAGCTATCTGCCAAAAGTTTAAAAAATGGCACATGGGTGTAGGACCCACTTTTCATTGAAACATCCTCAAATAGAAATTTTGATTACATCATTGAGTCCAAAATGTTGAGTTTAATTGAATATAGTTTGTTTGCATAAACAGGATTCTAGATGAGTCTCAACAGGTCAGTGGAGACTCAAAAAATTTCAAGTCACCAGATAATGCATTTTTAGCTTGTATGATCGCTAAAATACCAATGGGTGCTTTAGCGGCCTTTCAATGATTAAGAAGCCTTGGACAGTTCAACGACTTTCTCTTTAATGACATGTTGGCTACAAAAGGGCAAGCCACTTTAGTATTAACTGACCACTTAAGCGACCCTCCCCATCAACGTGGGTACCCCTTTAGCGACACATTGACGCTTTAGTGCTGACTGCTAAAGCGGCCTAAGGACCACTTTAGAAGCACCTGGTGTGCATATATTCCATACTTAGACTATTTTCTCCCATTTTCACCCATTTCCAAGAGTGTAGAACCCTAACAAAGTGTGAAAACTTTGGAGAACTATGATTGGGTGATTTTGGAGTATTTGTAAGCTAGAATAAAGCATTCATTCTCCAAATTCTTGGTATGTTTCCATCAATTTCATATATTGAATTCTCATATTTTCCCAAAATATCTATTATATTAGTGGGTTGATTGTAGCACTATTAGATATCAGAATTCACTCATTCTTGAGGGTAGATGTTCCTTGAGCATAGAGGGACGTATTGTCGATTTTGAAAGTGTGATTCTGCAAGCATACCTTACATAGGATTTTATCTAATTTTGGACTCAAAGCACAATAGTGCTATATGGGTATCATTATTCTTATTTTGATGAGTAGATTGTGATTTTGATAGCGTGACATCTTGCAGAAGCTTCTCAAAAGGAAAATCATCGATTTAGTGGATCGTTTGGACTTTTCTTCGGCATCCACATAAGCTAGGTTTATCTTCTTCATAGATTGAGCTAATTCATAGTATAATTACTATATTACTGTAGATATAGGATGGGATTTAGGTATTGGAAGTATGATTGGTAAAATTAGTACTATATTGGTTGTTTAACCTATTAAGGAACTGTAATTAAGGAGGAACTAATTTAGGTTCTCATGATTTTGGTAGAATTGCTATTTTAGGGCTTATTATGGATGGTATAATATCTAGAAGTTAATGTAGATATCTTAGCCTAGTCCGGGGTAGAATTTGCCTTAGAATGGATTTTGGAGATTAAAGAATGGATTTTGGAGATTAAAGGTGGGTCCCTTTGGCCCATCTTAGGTCAAGAATTATGTTATCTCTTGTAGACTTTTATACACATATTATAACCTTTAAAGTGCTTATTTTGGGACACTGATAAGATTAGATACTTAATAATTATTCTATTCTGGTAATTGGGAGTTGATGCTAATTCCAGGCAAAACCTGGTAGTGTATTCTTATTGAGTTTTGGTTCAAGACCAAAAATCGATGATGATATTGATGACATGAGTTATAGTTCATGCCTGACAAATAATGATAATTATGATAATTTTATTAGGTTTCGGTTTGATCTCGACAATAAGAGTTTATTTATGATATAAAATGGTATGGATTGATTCATGGTTATGGCTTGATATTCGGTAAATTTATAGATCTTCGGTTATTTGCTTTCCTTTTGTTGCACCTTCTATATTTATGTGGGCTTGCATTGGGTTATTTACTTTTTTCACACTTACTGGCTTATGAGGGTCAGTCTTATAGTATTAATTATGCTTTCTTTCATAATATATTTGCTCTGATTATTTATTTACACTGTTAGAGCTCATTTCCACATCTTTCTTTTTACCTTGACTTAGCTTATTTATCTCTCATCTTAATCATATCTATATCATGATTTAGCTTAGTTTGCCGATGATGCCTACTGAGTACCCGCAGTTTTGATACTCATACTATACTTCTTTACCTTTTTGATGTATATATGAGTACTAATGGCTATTCCTGGTGTGAAGATTTAGTTAAGTTGATTTTAGAAATATGGTGAGCTCTCAGAGTCGGAGTTGCCCCTTTTTTCTTTTATTATATATTGCCTAGTCTTTCACTTTTTGAGATAGATTTGTATTTTACTATTTTAGTACTTATGTTCTTTTTTGTAGTAGCTCTTGTACCGATACTACTAGGTCGTGGGATGGTTGTTGATGTTATATCTATCTCTTACACTATCATTATTGTCTTAGTATTTTTATGAGTCTTAAATTGTTAATTTCTAGCTTTTAGGCCATTTCCACCATATTAGCCCTTTGCTTCTAGCTCAGGTCTACGATTTGGCTTACCTATTGGTGGGATAAAGTAGGTTCCATCACAACTCGTAAATTAGGTTGTGACAAATTAGTATCGGAGCCAGGTTTACTAATATTTTTTGTACAAGAGCAAGTGTCTGGTAGAGTCTCATGGATCAAAATAGTATTTTCCGTTTCTTATATTTGGGAAGCTATAGGATATTCTGAGGAGTTTTTCACTTCTTTCACTCATTTTGTATTTTTAAAGAATTCCTTTAGTTTCACTCTTTTGCAGATTGCTAAGACATGTGCTACCACTACACGAGATGAGGATCTCGAAAATGAGCCTAGGGATCCTGTCATTATTCATGGATTACCTAGAGGTTGTGGATAACCTAGGATTTCCTAGCTAGGGGCCAGGATAAGGGGACTTCATTAGATCTTATTCCTTCTCCCGAGCTAAAGGTCTTTTTGCCCTAGTCAACGATGGTCCAGGGATCAACCTAGGCTCCATCAAGTTTTTTTTTCAATGCTTAGGGATGTATTAATTCAAATTTTAGGATTGGTTGGCGGTGCACCTTCTGATGGTTCACAATCAATGAATCAGGGTGGTACTAAGATGGGGCATAACCTATAGATGCAGCTCCCAGAGTTGAGGTCCCTTCTACCTCGGTAGTTGCTCAGCCAGTAGTTGCCCAGTCTATTATATTTTTTGAGGAGCAGATAATATTGGGTAGATTCTTAAGATTAGCTCTACCTAGGTTTTTTAGTGCACCGAGCGAGGATGTTTATGAGTTCTTGATTGCTTGTGAGGATAAACTCTATAATTTGGGCCAAGTTGAGACATGTGGTATATATTACGCTACTTTTTATTGGACTTAGGAGATCGACATTGGTGGAGAGGTCATCTTGATTCTAGGCCAGCTGGATCCCCTATTGACATGAACTCAGTTCTCTAAGATCTTCTTAGAGAAGTATATACCTCACAGACTTAGGGATTAATTAAGGGATAAGTTCTCAAGGTTGGAGAAAGATTCCATGACTTTTGTAGAGTACGAAAATCAATTTCATAAGTTGGATAAACAAGCTACTTCTATTCTGACTATTGAGTATGAGAGGATTAATTGCTTTGTTTGGGGATTGAGAATTTTTCTTCATATGTATACACAAAGTTTAGTTGCTATGGGTAAATCTCTTGCAGAGGTTTTTGATCATTCTCAGGTTATGGTAGAGATGCATCATGAGGCCCAAGAAGAAATTGATAAGGGGCTACAGTATCAGGGTAGTTTTAATAAGAGATATTTTATCTCCCAATTTAGATATAGTGGTTCTTAGGATGGGTACCCTCTCCCTCAATCTTATCAGTATCAGGGTTAATCTATCTGGCTCATTTAGGATGCACTTCAAATTATGGATAGAGGTAAGTCTAGTTACTATAATCATCTTAGATGAAGTAATGGTTAGACTTTGAGGGGTTTATCATCTTGTTATTCTAGTCATGGTGGTTATTTTTGGTCAGTCAGATCTTTTAGTTTTAGTACAACGCCTGGGGAATTTTATGGATATGGGGCTTTTATCCATTTCTCAAGAGAGTACCCTAGTATTGGAGCGATGGTTTCTTTACCTTAGAGTGTTCCATTTATTTGGGTAGTCTTACCCCCATTAGGAGTTGGTATGCATGGTCGCAGAAGTAGACCCCAGAGTGCTCGTGGAGGTTCTTAGACAAGTAGGTTTGGAGATTGGTCAGGACCCTGCCAGGTGGCAGGCGTGGTCAGTTGTATCCCGTGCCTACTAGACCTGAGGCTGAGTCTTTAAATACTGTTATCACTGGTATGATCTTGTTGAGCCATCAATTATCTTTTTCTTTATTTGATCTAAGATCCAAATATTCTTATATGTTTGCTTATTATGCCCCAGAGTTATAGTTATCTTGGGATTCATTATATGTGATATTATATGTATCTACTCATGTGGGTGATTCTTTAGTAGTGGATTGGGTTTATAGATCATGTGTTGTGACTGTTCGGGAGTTTGACACTCCAACTGATCTTAGTTTATAGATTGGTGGATTTTTATGTGACTCTACTCATGGACTAGTTATCCCACTATCATGCGGTCTTGGATTATTTTGCCAAGACCATTACCTTAGCTATTCCTGACATACCCCCAGCTGCATGGTAGGGATATATTAGTCACGAGCCGATGGGAATTATTTCTTATATTCGGTCTAGGAGAATTATTTCAAGGGGTTGCAACTCTTATTTCACTTATATTCATGATGTTAGTGTAGAGAGTCAATAACTTGACTTTGTTCCTATAATTTGTTAGTTTTTTGATATTTTTCCTACCGATCTACCTTGTCTTCCTCCTGAGCATGATATTGTGTTTGTTATTGATCTTGAGATGGGAAACTGAAACATTTCTGTGGCACCTTACCATATGACTCATACCAAGCTTAAGGAGCTAAATTCTCAGCTTTAGGGCCTTCTTAGTAAAGGTTTCATTAGATGAGTATCTCCTTGGGGAGCTTCTATATTGTTCATAAAGAGGAGGGATATGGTTCTATGTGTATGTGTATTGATTATAGGCAGCTTAATAAGGTGACGCTGAAGAACCGGTATACTTTGCCTCTGCTGATTTATTTGATCAACTTCATGGTGAAATTGTATTTTCTAAGATTGACTTAAGGTCGAGTTACCATCAATTGAGATATCGTAAAGACAACCTTTAGGATGTGGTATGGTTATTATGAGTTCTTAGTGATGTATTTTTGGTTGACCAATGCCTAACTATGTTTATGAATTTGATTAACCATATGTTCATGCCTTATTTGGATTCCTTCATGATTATGTTCATTAACAACATCTTTGTGTATTCGAGAAGTAGCATAAAGTATTTACAAAATTTGAGGATTGTGCTCCAAACTTTGAGAGATCATAGGCTTTTCACCAAATTCTCTAAGTGTGAGTTTTTTCTTGAATCTGTAATGTTCCTTGGGCAACTGGTATCTAAGAATGGGATTATGGTAGACCTAACAAAGATTGAGGATATTCATGATTGGTCCAGGAGTACATCTCTATCTGAGGTTCATAGCTCCATTGGTTTGGCTGGTTACTACAGATGATTCATTGAGAGTTTTCCTACTATTACAGCGTCGATGACAAGATAAACTTAAAAGAAGGTTTCTTACCAATGGTCTAAAGAATGTTAGTAGAGCTTTGTAAAGCTTAAGGGATTTCCTACTTTAGCTCCTATCGTGGCTCTTTCTATTGAGGGTGAGGGATTTACTATGTATTGTGATGCTTGTAGTGTTGGATTGGATTGTGTGTTAATGTAGCAGGGTCGCATTATTTCTTATGCATCGAGGCAGCTGAAGGTACATAAGTGCAATCACCCCACTCATGATTTGGAGTTGGTGGTGGTATTTTACGCACTTAGGATTATAAGACATTATCTTTATGGCATACATTATGAGATTGTTAGATCATTATAATCTTCAGTATTTATGACTTAGAGAGAGCTTGATTCTAGAAAACGTAGATAGATAGAGTTTTATAAGGATTATGACATCTCTATTTTGTATCATCGGGGCAAGGTGAACTAGTGGCCGATGCCTTAACCTGGATGGTGGTGAGTAGGGGTAGTTTTATTTCTATCTTAGTTTCTTAGAGTCCATTGGCATGGGACGTCCAGTACTTAGCAAACTTGATGGTGCAACTTGATATTTTAGACCCTAATAGGGTTCTTGATAGTGTTGAGGCAAGGTCTTTGCTATTTGAGTAGATTCAGAGTCGTCAGTTTGAGGAAATGAGACTTTGTATCATTCATGATAAGGTCTTGAGTAGTGAGTCCAAGAGGGATACCATAGATTCTGAGGGTGTTTTGCGATTTAGTAGCCGCATTTGTGTTCCAAGGGTTGATGACTTGATTCAATTAGTTTTTATGTGAGGTTCACAATTCTAGCTATTTTATTCACCCAGGTACAACTAAGATGTATAGGGATTTGTGGTAGCATTATTGATGGAGTGGTATAAAGAGAGATGTGGTAAACTTTGTAGCTTATTGCCTGTGCTTTTAGTAGGTGAAGGTCGACCGTTAGAGATCTAGTGGTTTGATTCAGAGGTTTCCCATTCCTGAGTGGAAGTGGGAGCAGATTACCATGGACTTTGTTAGTGTTTTGCCTCGCACCTCCCATGGTTCTAATGGTATTCGGTCATTGTAGATCATTTGACCAAATTGGCACATTTTATTCCTACTCAGATGTCCTTCAGTGCCAAGAGGTTATCCCGTATCTATGTTTGTAAGATAGTCCATTTGCATGATCCGACACTATCTATTATTTCAGATCGGGGTTCAGTGTTCATTTCTAGATTTTGGGAAGATTTTCAAAAGAAGTTATGCACTTTGGTAAATCTTAGTACAACCTTCTAGCCTCAGACCGTTTAGCAGTAGGAGTGGACTATTCAGGTTCTTGAGGATATGCTCCAAGATTGTGTCATAGATTTTGGAGGTCAGTGGGAGTAACACTTAGCTTTGGTATAGTTTACGTATAATAATAACTATCATTCGAGTATGGAGATGGCACCTTTTGAGGCTTTGTATAGTAGGAAATGTCGTTCTTCGATTGGATGGTTTAAGACCTTAGAGATTAGACCTCATGGTTTTGATGTTATGATCCAAACTAGGTCCTGGCCGTGATGGGTTTCTGTAACACCCCGAGAGTACACCCTGGGCGCCACATGGTGCTTACAGTCCCAATGGACCACAAGCAAACCCATTAGCTGGTACCTGTTGTGAGCATTGAATAAAAATAATAACCAAAAGATCATGTACGAAAAATAATGGATATAATGCCATAAGGTTTTTATGTGATAGTTCTGATAAAGTCTGTAAAACAATACTGATAATACTGATAAAACATCTGATAACGACAACTATAAGCTGAAGACTGACTAACTGTCTATACTAGTTTGAAAAGCGTTTAGTGACTAACTGTGGAGCAGATGGGACAAACTCCGTCTGAATGGAAAAAAAATACTGAATTGATGAAATAACTGAGATAAATGAACCATGTCCTCAAAATATGAGGACTCACTACTGCTACATCTGATAATCTGGAAAATCTATGCACGATCTAGGAACTGAGCATTCGAACTTATGATATGATATATCATAGTGCAAGAAATGAGTATGCGATCAGTACTTTGAATGTACTGGTATGCTAAATGAGGTAGGCTGATATGCATGATTTTATGTACAGGAGTAATAACTGACTGAATGATTAGCATGAAGTACTGAATAGAATGAATGAAATTTGTAAATACTGAGAATGCTTGACCAAGCATAAAATTTATTTTGAATATGATCTATAAACTGAAATACTGAGTACTGATATATGAATAATTGATAACTATATGGTATGGTCAAGCAACGCTGAAATTAAATTACTGAGCTGATTATTGGACTGAGACTGTGAGAGTTATCATCTAACCGACATGCCCCAATGAGCAATTTGGGGTCCAACCTGTGACCCCAGTTAAAAGGGTGTCAGTACCGTACCACGGGTACTAATATTGGCTTCTTGGATCTACTAATGTACTATATCGAAGGACTAAGGGTGTCAAGCCTAAACTAACGGGTGACCCCTGGGAGGTAGTCAAGCTTGAATTGATGGGTGACTCCCCAAATCCTATGCTGGCTATGTAATTCTGCAGTACAGGGACTGCTACTAATGACTCTACCTAACTGACGGGGAAGCCATTATCCCTGGACTCGCTCGGTGGTAAATCCTACTCCCAACTGAACAGACTCAGAATACTGAACAGTTCTAGGTTTAACTGATCATGATAACTGACTAAACTGATACTGCTCATAACATGTTTGAAGACCATTCTAAAGATACTGAGACTAAGTAAACAACTAAGTTTTCGGGTATTCATAACCCCTATGACTCCATAGCAATAATAGCAGAATAGTACTAAAACGTTAAGGACATAACATGAAAACATTTATTCAAAATTCATTCTTGTAGGCCTTTCATCAAACACTTGATGTTCATAGTTTAAGCTAAGTATGGGAATAGTTTAAAGCTTTGATTTCAACATCAACATCACTAATTATGAATTAAATCAGCGAATAACATCATTAAATTATGCGGGGTATAATAACAACGACAATTTCATGTAAACATGGTATAGAATCAAGATTCAAGGTTAAAATCACAATAGCTTGTAAAAATCACAACTTTGAATTTGAAATTGGATACTTGGACTCTATGGGTTAAAGGGACCTATAGACGAACATTTAATATACTTGGGTTGATGAATTCATGAGATTTCTTGGGGGTTTTTCTTGAGAATTGATCTTGAATCTTGAAGGCTAGGGTTTGTTCTTGAAAGAGGGCTACTTTAATTTTGAGAGAATTGTGAAATAATAATTAGATAATTCTCTCTTAGGACTTAAATCCCGTGTTTGGACTGAATGAGGTGAAGGGAAAGGGCTTAAATGCCCTTGAGAAAATAAAATGCAAAACTGGACTGGAAATCCTAATTTTTGGCTCCGGCGCGATGCAGTGCTTATCGCGTTGGGCCACCAGAAAAGGACAATCCCCGTTTTGTCCAACGACGTGATGCGGTGCTATCGCGTTATGCCACTGGAATCAGAAAGCTCTAAACTGGCAACTTATCATGATGTGGCGCCATTGCGGGGCCCCACTGAATGCAAATTTTACCCTTGGTGTGATATGGCGTTATCACGGTGGTATACTGCAAAAGGAAAAATGTGATTTAGGCCATCACCGTGACGCGGCCTTATCGTGATGGACTACTATCTTTTACTAAAAGTGCCATAACTTCTCACTCGAGAATCAAATTTAAGAAAAATTGCTATCATTGGAAAGATAATTCAATTTCCTACAATTTGGTGGGTCCTGAGCTAGAAAATTCTGAGTAGAACAAAAAAATATGCTCATTTGAAGTTGACTCTAGCAATATTCTTCCCGAAAACTAAATCGGTAAGGAACATCAAACTCACTTGTAAACTACCAAATAATTATAATGTACTTTGTATGAGTTTGAAACATGGCTCTAACATATGTTTCACTTTTTAGGGTATTACTATATCTCCCTCTTGGGAACATTCGTCCTCGAATAAGATTGATTAAGCAGAAAGCACTGTGGAACTGAGAATATATACTAAATATACGTGATGAAAACGTAATTACATGACTGAGTCTGAAACATGACACATGACTGAACTGATTCTGAGAATGCATGACTGACATGAGAATGATATGTAGCTGAAACTAAGCATGGAAAAGAGAAATTCTAAGAAGATTGTTACCTTAAACCGAGTCTGATTTTGTGGAGAAAAGATGAGGCTACTTGGTCCATATATCTGCTTCTACTTCCCAAGTGGCTCCCTCAACGGACTAATTCTGCCAAAGAACTTTGACTAGGGGAACTTCTTTGTTCCTTAGTCCACGAATTTGTCGATCAAGGATCTCGACTGGAATTATTCCTAAGAAAGGTTGTTCTGAACATATACGCTTTCTAAGGGAACAAATACTGGATCACCAATACACTTCTTCAACAAAGAGATATGAAATACCGGGCACACTGATGCTAAGTTTGCAGGCATCTCAACCTCATAAGCCATCTTTCTGAAATGGCTCATAATTCTGTAAGGGTCAACATATCGGGGACTAAGTTTCCCTATCTTACTAAACCTATTTATCCCCTTCATGGGAGAGATCTTTAGATATACAAAGTCATCAATCTCAAACTCAAGATCCTTCCTTCTCATAGATGCATAAGATTTCTATCGGCTTTGGGCTTCCTTAAGCCTCTCCCGGATTAGCTAAAATTTCTCCAAAGCATCAGACACTAAATCAGGCCCTATCAAAATAATTTCACCTATCTTAAACCAATCAATTATAGATCTACATCTCCTTCCATAAAGCGCCTCAAACGAAGCCATCTGAATATTGGAATGATAGCTGTTATTATATGCAAATTTAATCAAAGGCAAGTGATTATCCCAACTACCCTTAAAGTCAACTACACACACTCTCAACATGTCCGCAAGGGTCTAAATGGTCCTCTCTTCCTGACCAGCTGTCTGAGGGTGGAAGGCTGTACGGAGGTAAACTTGGGTACCAAGACCCTTCTGAAAAGCTTTCTAAAAGTAAAAGGTAGACAGAGTATATCTATCAGAGATGATAGACAACGGAACACCGTGTAACCTAACCAACTTCCTAATATAGAGCTTGGCATAGTCCTCGGCTGAATAAGAATTATGGACTGGAAAGAAATAAGGAAATTTGGTCATTTTGTCCATAATGACCCAAATCGAATCATGATGCTGACGAGTACGAGGTAAACCTGTCATAAAATCCATGCACTACTTCCCACTTCCAAGTAGGAGTACTAAACTCCTGCATAGACCCACTGGGCTTCTGATGTTCAAACTTAACCTGTTTAAAAGTGGAGCACTTATCACAAACTCTGCAATATCACTTTTCATCCCACTTCACCAATAGATTTCCTGCAGATCGCGGTACATCTTTGTGGCCCCTGGATGAATCGAGTAATGTGCACCATACGCTTATACAAGAATTCACTGTCTCAACTCATCAACACACGATACACATAGTCTACCACGGCAATGTAAACCACCATCTCCTCATCAAGAGAAAACCTCAACTTTATGATCTCTGACTGGCTCCTTCAACTTTATCAGACTAGGATCCCTGTCCTACCTTTCTTTCACTTTAGCAACCAAAGAAGATTTCAAACTATTCTAAACCCAAATGGTACCGTCAGCAGAATCAACCAAATGAACACCTAACCTAGCAAGCTGATGAACTTCTTGAATTAACTTCTTCTTATCTTCCTCAATATGAGTAACACTAGCCATAGACAATCTACTTAGGGAATTTGACACTACATTGACCTTGCCCGAGCGATACAAAATACTCATATCATAATCTTTCAACAACTCTAACCACTTTCTCTAGTAGAGGTTCAAATCCTTTTGTGAGAACACATACTATAAGATTTTGTGATCTGTGAACACATCTACATGCACACCATACAAATAGTGCCTCCAAATCCTTAAGGAAAACATAATAGCTGCTAGCTCAAGATCATGAATAGGGTAGTTCTTTTCATATGTCTTAAGCTTTCTAGAGGTATAGGGCACCACCTGACTCTTCTGCATTAAAACACACCATAAACCTACTCTGGAAGCATCACAGTACACAACAAACCCATTTGAACTATCTAGTAGCGTCAAACCTGGGGTTGTGGTAAGTCGAGTCTTCAACTCCTAAAAACTCTTCTCACAAGATTTTGACCACTGAAACTTGACTTTCTTCTGAGTCAACCTAGACATGGGGGACGCAATAGATGAAAAACCTTTAACAAACCACCAATAATATCTAGCAAACCTAAGAAACTCATGATATCTGCTGAAGAGATGGGTCTAGGCCAGTTTCTCACCGCTTTGGTCTTTTAAGGATCGACTCTAATGCCATCAAAAAAAATAATATGGCCAAGGAAAGCTACTGATCTTAGCCAAAATTCACACTTACTGAATTTAGCGACTATTGATGGGCTCTAAGAGTTTACAATACTATTCTGAGGTGGTTTGTATGATCATTTTTGTTACGAGAATAAACAAGAATATCATCAATAAAGACTATGACGAACAAGTCCAAGTACTTCTTGAACACTCAGTTTATAAAGTCCATGAAGGCTGCTGGGGAATTTGTTAAACCAAAGGACATGACTAGAAAGTCAAAGTGACCGTACTGAGTTTTGAAAGCTATTTTCAGAATGTCACATTCTCTGACTCTGAGCTGATGATAGCCGGATCTGAGGTCTATCTTAGAAAAATTACTGGCACCCTAAAGTTGGTCGAATAAGTCATCAATTCTGGGGAGTGGATATTTGTTCTTGATTGTCACTTTGTTCAACGACGCTAGTCAATACACATTCTAAGAGAACAATATTTCTTATGCATGAACAGGACTAGTGCGCCCACCGGAAAATGCTGGGCCTAATGAATCCCTAAGCTAGAAAATCTTTCAACTGTTCTTTCAACACTTTGAGTTTGGCTGGACCCATTCTGTATGTTGAAATAGAGATATGCTGGGTATCTGGAAGAAGGTCTATTCCAAAGTCAATTTCCCTTTCAGGAGGAACTCTAGATAGATCTTCAGGGAACACATTTGGAAATTTTCCTCACTACTGGAATTGACTCAAGATTTGGAGTCTTTGAATTAGACAAAATGATAAATACACCCTTTGGATATCATTTTCCTCTCTCTAAGGTATGAAACAAGATGACCCCTAAGCGCTATAGTATTACCACTCCATTCAAGGACTACTTTATTTGGGAACTGAAAATGAACTACTCTGTTTCTATAATCAACTGAATCATTGCATGAGTGGAGCCAATCCATGCCAAGAATGACATCAAAATCCATCATCTCTAACTCCATAAGATCAACTGAAGTAACTTTCTAAGACACTGTAACTGGGTAGTTCCTGTATACCCACCGGGCTATAATAGAGACCCCTACTAGGGTAGACACTAAAAAGGGTTCTGCCAAAATCTCAGGATTGACATTGAAATCAATAGGTATATAAGAGGTTACAAAAGAAAGAGAAGATCCAGGGTCTAGTAAAGCATAAACATGTACATGAAAGGCTTGATACATACCAGTAACTATGTCAGGAGAACTTTCCTAATCTTGTCGGGACTGAAGTGCATAAAGACTATTCTGACACTGACCACTAGTAGCACTGGAGGTAGCGCCCTGCTATGTCAGGCGGTCAGCTGGAACTTATGACTGATGGGACTGTCCCTACTGGAACAAATCCATTTATTTTTGAGCAACTACCCAATATTTTCGAATCCGATGGCCTGGATTGCCACACTTAAAACATACATTACTAGCAGCTTTGCACTCACTATCAGATACCCCAGACACAAACTTGCTCTTTCTAGATTTATTATCAGCCACCACATGAGGAGCATACCTAGCTAGCTGAGAAAACTTAAGGGAATATTCCTTCACACTTATGTTTGCCTGCCTCAAGTTGATAAACTCTAACACTTTGGATTTCCTCAACTCCAATGGGAAGAATCTATCTAAGAAGGCTGTAAAAAACTTCTCCCACTCTAAAGGCCATCTGCGCCTCTATCCCATTTTTACTGCTTAAAGCAGGTATGAGCTATATCTTATAGCTGGTAAGTAGCCAATTTAGCACTCTCACTAGAAGTTACCCCATAATATATGTTACCTTCTTCACCATGTCTAAGAATTCCTGCAGATCCTCTTCATATTTGGATCCCAAAAACAAGGGAGGATTCATTTGAGTAAAGTCCCGAATCCTAACTGCGGTAGTATTGGCCACTGGGTTGGCCAGAACAGTGGCTGGCTGAACATTCTAAGCTGCTACAGAAAGTGATAGAGTAGTGAATGCAACTCTAAACTCTGTATGAGAAACATACCTGTTCAGAGGATCTTCATGAGCGGGTGGAGATGCTGGCTAGTTTACATTTCTTCTTCCGTTTGTCTTTCTGGGAGGCATGTTCTATAAACGAAGGGAGAATAGATTAGACAGAGAGTTTAACATAGGATTATGCTCAGTTGCATGACATGGACACTGAAATAAAGGAAATATTTCCTAAAATATCTCGTAGCCTCTTGTCCATAAGTGTAGCATGCTTTATACTCATGCACAAGACTCTACTTGATGCGGATTTCAGACTTCCTTGGACACTTTAAAACCTTAGGCTCTTATACCAAGTTTGTAACACCCCTAGAGTACACTCAGGGCAATACACGGTGCTTACAGTCCCAAGGAACCACAAGCTAACCCATGAGATGGTACCTGTTGTGAGCACTAAATAAAACTGATAACCAAAAGATCATGTGCAAAAAATAATGGATATAATGCCATAAGGTTTTTAAGTCATAATTCTGATAAAGTCTATAAAACAATACTGATAATACTAATAAAATATATGATAATGATAACTATAAACTGAAGACAGACTAACTGTCTGTACTAGTCTGAAAAGCCTCTACTAACTCCATTTGAATGGAAAAAAATACTGAACTGATGAAATAATTGAGATTAACAAATTATGTCCTCAAAATATGAGAACTCACCATGGCTATGTCTGATAATTTGTAAAGTCAATGCGCGATCCGAGAACTAAGGGTACGAACTTATGATATAATATATCACAGTGCAAGAAATGAGTATGTGATCACTACTTTGAATGTACTGGTATGCTAAATGAGGTAGAATGATATGCATGATTTCTATACAGGAGTAATGACCGACTGAATGAATAGCATGATGTACTGAATAGAATGCAGAAATTTGTAAATAAAGAGAATGCATGACCAAGCATAAAACATGTTTCGAATATAATATGTAAACTAAAATACTGATTACTAATACATGAATAACTAATAACTGTATGCTATGGTCAAGTAACACTGAAACTGAATGACTGAGCTGATTACTGGACTGAGACTATGGGAGCTATTATCTAATCGACATGCCCCAATGAGAAATTTGGGGTCCAACCTGTGACCTCAATTGGAAGGGTAACAGTACCGTGCCACAGATACTAACACTGGCTATGTGGATCCACTAATGTACAATCCCGAAGGACTAAATGTGTCTAGCCTAAACTAACGGGTGACTTCTGGGAGGTAGTTAAGCCTGAACTGATAGGTGATTCCTCACATCCAACACTGGCTATGTAGTTCTGTAGTACAGAGATTGATACTAATGACTCTACCTAACTGATGGGGAAGCCGCCATCCGTGCACTTTCTTGGTACTAAATCCTATTCTCAACTGAATTGACTAAGAATACTGAACTGTTCTAAGTTTAACTGATCATGATAACTGACTGAAATAATACTGCTCATAACATGTCTGAAGACCATTCTGAAGATACTAAGACTAAGTTAACAACTACTTCTTTGGCTATTCATAACCCCTAGGACTCGATAGCAATAATATCAAAATAGTACTAAAACATTAAGGACATAACCAAAAAATATTTAGTCAAAATTCATTCTTGTAGGCATTTCATCAAACACTTGATGTTCATAGTTTAAGCTAAGCATAGGAATAGTTTAAAGCTTATAGTAACAACATGATTTCAACATCAATATCACTAATTATGAATTAAATCACCAAATAACATCATTAAAACACGTGGGGTTTATTAACAACGACAATTTCATGTAAATATGGATTGGAATCAAGATTCTTGGGGATTCATGGTTAAAATCATAATTTAAAATCACAATATCTTGAAGAAATCATAACTTTGAATTTAAAATTGGGTACTTGGACTCAATGGGTGAAAGGGTATAATACCCCGTAAAATTTTCTTCGTAAAGATTTCGTGAGAAACATATCGAGTTCTACGCTTTAGAGCGATCCATAAATTTTTTGTGTAGTATTTCTATGACGTTGAACTACTATTGAGTAGAGTATCAAATAATATTTCCAACGATATGTAGATCATCGAAAACAGACACTCGAGCGATGAGTTACGACAATTCCGATCGAACTGTGGACAGTAAAACGTGCAGGAAATTTAAAATTACTGCAGCCAGGCGAATTTCAGGGTCAACTTCAAACGACCATAAATCCTTGTACGTAATGATCTGGGTGAGCTACAATATATCCACGGAAATCTCTAAGAGTCCTCTTTCTAATGAAATTAGTTTCATCCAATTTGGCTGTCGAAGTAAAATGTTATGGTCAATATACTTCAGCCTATCAAAACAGTCCACCAAAGGACAGATTTAACATTATTTATTTTTTTAAGGGAAATTTGGTCATTTCACACCCCACCTCTTGGACGAAAATTTATCCATTTAATCTATAATTGAACTTTCAAAATTCATTTTCTCCATGAAATATTTGGGATAATGAAACCCTAGCCAAATTTCACCTTCAAATATCTTTTAATTTCACCGTAGAAATCCAAAATTAATTCGATAAACGAACTCCTCATGTCAAGACATTCGAGGAGCACCCATTATTTGTCCGAACAGTATTTCGTAATCAAGAAGTCAATTTCAAGGTATGTGGGGTTTTGAACAAGAGCAATCTTCCGTTCTTGTGCCCAAAGCTTTAATTTTATTATGGTTTTACATGATTTTGCAAGTGAGATTATGTCTAAATAATTCGATTATGAGATTATGATGGCGAAATGAATAAACTTTGATTTATATGATTATCTTAATATTTTTATTATATGATTTAATAATTATCATTGCGAATTACACACTTTTACCACGAGGTGGTATTTTGAATGATTTTGGGACTTATGTCGAGATGGTATTTTGGAATAAGATTTTGAGATATGTGTCAAGCTTTATGCTTCCCAATGACGATTTGAATTATTGAATATATATTTGAGACATGAGATGTCTTGATATCTATAATTGTAAATTTCATATTTTTATTTTGAATGATTTCAAGATATATGTTGAAATGGTATTTTGAAATGATTTTGAGATTTATGATAAGCTTAAAGCTTCTTTATGACGAAATTGAATCATTGAGCATATTGAGATATAACGTTTGAGATGTTACCATGAGTCTTGATATTTTCTCAAAAATATTGATGTTGTCATGACTTGATAAATTGTTATATTTTGACATTTAAAAAGCTTGAGTTCTATTATTGAAATTTCATGATATTCGAAAATGGGTATACACTCAAATTACTTTATGAAGGATTTATAAGACTTTGAATTTTTTCCCAATATGGATATACATGATTACTTCATTACTCTACTTCTTAAATTGAGAATTTATGCTATGAATTGCATACTACTACAATGAATTGATATTTCTAAAGGCTTTCGGGATAAAAGTTGTGATTTGAGTTGTACTGCAGGATATATATTCTTATTATGAATTGAAGGTCTCAAGTGCTTTTCAAAAGCTGTTCTCATGATTTAATTATTGAATTGAAAGAATAATCATTTGAGTACATTGACCTTGAACTCGCAGAGTCGAGATGATTTTGACTATGAGAAAGATTGATTTTGATATAGATGTTGAGATGAATTTTGGTATTTTCTTTTCCGAATGATTTTGATGAGTTAAATAATTGAAAATATTACGTATTGAGTCTCCATATCCTTGTCCAAATGTCGAGTCGGTTATGGTTCAATGCATTGATACCTTGTTAATGTTGAAAAAGATTAAAATGTTTTAAGTCGAAGTTGGGGTTAGGAATCCACAAATTGTTGATGAATTATAAATTGAGATATTTGTTTTGGTCTTTATTATAGACCCTTGTGATGATGATGGTGGATTTCCTAACGCGTTCTGAGCTTGTCGGGGAGTAGTACTTAGCACCGAGAGGAAACTTTGGTATTTTCCCAAACCTATGTGCCACCGTAGGGTTGTTTGATGATGATATTATTGGCCAGAGATCCCGATTGTGATTATTTTGCATTTTTAAGATCGTACTCCCTGGCAAAGAGTATGACGCTTCCCCCAATAGGGTTTTTAAATATTGGCATTCCACGTAGCTCATGTGGGGTTGTTGATTATAGGAAATTCCCCTGTCTATAAAAGTCATGTTTCTTGAATTACCGAGTCACTCTGAGATTTGAGTCAAAGAGTTGTGATATTATAATAAATTATGATTACCTATGATGAATTTTGACGAAATGATAATTTATGATGATTTATCATAATTTATGATTTTTGATGATTTACATGGATTATGAGATTTTACCATTTGAACTATTTATTATGAATGTATGAAGAGTATGATTTGATATAACTCAAGCCAAGTGAGTCATCATTGTCTGTATGTATGTTTTCATGAAATTGAGGATGTTATTTACAGTGTTGCATGCACCCCCACATACTCAGTACATTCTCTTTGTGCTGACCCCCATCTACTATTCTATTTAGTTGCAACATCTGGTCAGCAGGTAAAGGAGTCCTTATAGTTCAAGGTCTTGTGTTGGTTGTTTCAGTTTAGAGACACTGTATCTTCTTCTGTCAGCCATATTGAGTGGGATGGTTAGGAGTCATGATCCGTTTATTTATAGGCAATACTAGTAGAGACTTCATAGACAGTAGTAGTGGTTGATGTATTCAGTCTCCTTCTTGTATATGTATATGTGTTAGTTGAATTATCATCTTGTAATTCTAATATTGTATTGAATAGATTCTGTATTGAGATATTTTCAGCTTCATTCTCTCAGAATTATGTTTTATAATCAGCTGCTTTTGAGCTATACCTATGAAAGGGTTAGCTTGGGGTCAGTTGTGACCCGAAGCACCATGTGGTGTCTTAGGACTCGATTTTTGGGTGTTACAAACTTGGTATCAGAGCACAGAGTTCAAGTGTCCTAGGGTGTCTATGAACCCGTGTCTAGTAGAGTCTTGCGGAACGGTACAAAGAGGTCAGTACTTTTCTTCGAGAGGCTATAACACATTTAGGAAAGGTTGTTGTTCCTTCAAGTCTTGAATCGTGCAATAAGTTTAAACCAGATAAGCTACCAAATTTCTTTTCAGGATCTAAAGTGATAGTTTGTACTTTTCTATCTATGTGCTATTCTTGAGATAGTATGAGCAGCAAGTTCCGGTTCTTTCCCTGATAATATTTTTAGACTGATTAGCAAAATATTTCAGATTCTCATAAAAGTGGCTTCAGAAGAGCTTCCCAGTGTGTTATAAGTTCCTGAAGTTTCATGTTATGTCCTCTTCTTTATGACTTGTTCAGCTAAGACTGAGTGGATGCGTACTCCTTGATCATCGAATATGGCATGCCAAGTTCCTATCTCCCGTAATCTTGCTATCATCATGCTGTTAAAAAAAATGAAAGTCTAGTGAAGCCATGTGGGGCTCTTTCAATTCCCTAGCACAACTGTTTTGTTATTCACCTCAATTTTTTTTTTCAAAACTAATATTCAAAACCTAGTGGAGCCGTGTGCGACCTATTTCAATCCACTAGAAACTTGTAGTTCATATTATTCCTTGTGTTGACTGGAAATGTAGGATTTGGAGGTGTAGTAGTAAGAAGGATGGTAAGTGTGATTTGTTGAGCATAAGTATAGCGGAATCCGTTTTTGCATACATATGGGGTTAATAGGGGGTGATATATCCTTGTGTGTTAATTTTGTGACGTAGTTTGTTTGAGGTATGAAATGAGTGTTGACAGTATTTGTATTCCAGAGAGTATAGGTTAGTAATGGAAGTACTCGGTGGGTGAGTGTTGTTAAATTATGCCGTTGCCGGGTTGCAAGAGGAAGTTAAGTTAGGACGTAGAGAGCTATGAACTATGTTAAGTTGTGTATGAAGGATAGATAGTAGTGACGGGTGAAAGAAGGATATGTTAATGGATTGTGAATAAGATAAGCTATATGATTATGACCAATTATTATTGTTATGAAGTTTAAATGGGATAGTATTTGTTCAGGATTGTTTTATAGTTTCTAAGTGGAAATTTCATACGAAAAGTTTTAAGTTATATTGTGTGCTAAAAGTTAAGTTTGAATGATTGGTGATCGTGAAAGTGACTGTGACAATTTCTTGATTAATGGTATAGTTGTTAGGAAGTGATCTAGTAGTCTTGAATAGTGGATATAAGAGCCTAAGTTTGGTTGATTCGTGATTAAGTTTGATGTTGTGTTTATGATGAGAAAGTTCACCCAGGATATTATAGACTGTTTTAATTTTGAGGATTAGTGTATGACTGTAATGGTTGATCTTCTTAGATGTGATATTGATTCTTATGGTTTAGAAATATAAGTTTACAAGCGTGATTTTAATAAGCGATGACAGATGCTGTGTGGTCCGTTAAGGATGAGAAAAATTTGAGTTGAGCTTTAGACTCTAAGATTGAAATTCCGAAGTTGAGCTGAAAGCGTTGAAGCTCTAGATGGTGTATGCTTATTCTGAGCTAAGTGGTAATGTGAAGTAAGATTGAGATTAAGCTTTCATGTATATTGTGGTTAGTTGAAGCTTTAAGTGGTTATCTTGAGGGATTGTGGTGTACATGTTTTAGATTCTGGAAGCTAGTTATGCTTCAATTCGTAAACTTCTACTAAACGATCTTTATTTTCCAAGTATTCCAGCTCAGTCAATTAGAATCGTATAGTGTACCTTCTCATTTATCATTTCATCCTGTTATCCAAGGATCTTAGGAATGAAATCATTTCCATATGGAGCATCTTAGTAGTTACGAGTATACCTCTGTTCGTGCGTCATGCATATGAGCTAATTCATAGGTGCCCCGTGCACAGTCTTAGTGACCCTGTGAAATATGTGTTGTAGAGGAACATAGAGTCCCAAGGGGGAGATACCCCGTGACTTCTTAAAGCTTACGTGTTTTAAACACATCTAGTTTATGCTCAAGTTCTCATTACGAGACTTGAATTGGCTATTGTTGCATACACATTCATACAATCCAGAGTCAGTTCAACTAGATATTTATGTGTCAGATATGCATGTTCAGTATGAAGACTAGGAAACTGTAATTCCAATCGTGCCGATATGTCTCAGATGTTCGCGTCCCTTAAGAAGGTCAGTTGATCAGTGCTTTTATCCTATCAACCGATATTCGAGGAAGAATGTTTTCAAGGGGGAGATAATGTAATACCCCAAAAAATTTTCTTCGTAAAGATTTCGTGAGAAACATATCGAGTTCTACGCTTTAGAGCGATCCATAATTTTTCTGTGTAGTATTTCTAAGACGTTGACCTACCATTACGTAGATTATCGAACAAGATTTCCAATGATATGTAGATCATCGAAAATAGACACTCGAGCGATGAGTTACGACAATTCCGATCGAACTACGACCATTCCGATCGAACTATGAACAGTAAAACGTGCAGGAAATTTAAAATTACTGCAGCCACGTGAATTTCAGGGTCAACTTCAAACGATCATAACTCCTTGTACATAATGATCTGGGTGAGCTACTATATATCAACGGAAAGCTCTAAGAGTCATCTTTCTAATCAATTTAGTTTCATCCAAGTTGGCTGTTGGAGTGAAACGTTATGGTCGATCTACTTCAGCCTATCAAAACAGTCCATCAAAGGACAGATTTGACATTATTTTTTTTTTAAGGGCAATTTGGTCATTTCACCCCCCCTCTCTTGGACGAAAATTTGTCCATTTAATTCATAATTGAAATTTCAAAATTCATTTTCTACATGAAACATTTGGGATAATAAAACCCTAGCCAAATTTCACCTTCAAATATCTTTTAATTTCACCGTAGAAATCCAAAATTAATCCGATAAACGAACTCCTCATTTCAAGACATTCGAGGGGCATCCATTATTTTTCGAACAGGATGCCGTAGTCAAGAAGTCAATTTTAAGTTATTTGGGGTTTTGAACAAGAGCAATCTTCCGTTCTTGTGCTCAAAGCTTTAATTTTACTATGGTTTTACATGATTTTGCAAGTGAGATTATGTCTAAATAATTCGATTATGAGATTATGATGGTTGAATGAATAAACTTTGATTCATATGATTATCTCAATATTTTCATGATATGATTTAATAATTATCATTGCGAATTACACACTTTTACCACGAGGTGGTATGTTGAATGATTTTGGGACGTATGTCGAGATGGTATTTTGGAAAAAAATTTGAGATATGTGTCAAGCTTTATGCTTTCCAATGACGATTTGAATTATTGAATATATATTTGAGACATGACATGTCTTGATATCTATAATTGTAAATTTCATATTTTTATTTTGAATGATTTCGAGATATATGTTGAAATGGTATTTTGGAATGATTTTGAGATTTATGATAAGCTTAAAGCTTCTTTATGACGAAATTGAATCATTGAGCATATTGAGATATAATGTTTGAGATGTTACCATGATTCTTGATATTTTCTCAAAAATATTGATGTTGTCATGACTTGATAAATTATTTCATATTGACATTTAAAAAGCTTGAGTTCTATTATTGAAATTTCATGATGTTCGAAAAGGGTATACACTCAAATTACTTTATATAGGATTTATAAGACTTTGAATTTTTTTCCAATATGGATATACATGATTACTTCATTACTCTACTTCTCAAATTGAGAATTTATGCTATGAATTGCATACTACTACAATGAATTGATATTTCAAAAGGCCTTCGAGATAAAAGTCGTGATTTGAGTTATACTACGGGATATGTATTCTTATTATGAATTGAAGGTCTCAAGTGCTTTTCAAAAGCTGTTGTCATGATTTAATTGTCGAATTGAAAGAATAATCATTTTTAGTACATTGACCTTGAACTCGCAGAGTCGAGATGATTTTGACTATGAGAAAGATTGATTTTGATATAGATGTTGAGATAAGTTTTGGTATTTTTTTTTCCGGATGATTTTGATGAGTTAAATTATTGAAAATATTACGTATTGAGTCTTCATATCCTTGTCCGAATGTCGAGTCAGTTATGGTTCAATGCATTGATACCTTGTTGATGTTGAAAAAGATTGAAATATTTTAAGTCAAAGTTGGGGTTAGGAATCCACAAATTATTGATGAATTATAAATTGAGATATTTGTTTTGGTCTTTGTGATAGACCCTTGTGATGATGATGGTCGATTTCCTAACGTTTTCTGAGCTTGTCGGGGAGTAGTACTTAGCACCAAGAGGGAAATTTGGTATTTCCCTAAACCTATGTGCCACCGTAGGGTTGTTTGATGATGATATTATTGGCCAGGGAGCCCGATTGTGATTATTGCAGTTTTAAGGTCGTACTCCCTGGCAAAGAGTATGACGCTCCCGCCAATCGGGTTTTCAAATGTTGGTATTCCACGTAGCTCATGTGGGGTTGTTGATTATAGAAAATTCCCCTGTCTATAAAAGTCATGTTTCTTGAATTAGCGAGTCACTCCGAGATTTGAGTCAAAGTGTTGAGATATTATGATGAATTATGATTACCTATGATGAATTTTGACAATATGATAATTTATGATGATTTATGTTGATTTATCATAATTTATGATTTTTGATGATTTACATGGATTATGAGATTTTACCATTTGAACTATTTATTATGAAAGTATGAAGAGTACAATTTGATATAACTCCAGCCAAGTGAGTCATCATTGTCTGTATGCATGTTTTCATGAAATTGATGATGTTATTTAAAGTGTTGCATGCACTCTCACATACTCAGTACATTCTCTTTGAGCTGACCCCCATCTACTATTCTATTCAGTTGCAGCATCTGGTCAGTAGGTAAAGGAGTCCTTATAGTTTAAGGTCTTGTGTTGGTTGTTTCAGTTCAGAGACATTGTATCTTTTTCTGTCGGCCATATTGAGTGGGATGGTTGGGAGTCATGACCCATTTATGTACAGGCAATACTAGTAGAGGCATCATAGACAGTAGTAGTGGTTGATGTATGCAGTCTCCTTCTTGTATATGTATATGTGTTAGTAGAATTGTCATCTTTTATTCCAATATTGTATTGAACAGATTCTGTATTGAGATATTTTCAGCTTTATTCTCTCAGAATTATGTTTTAAATCAGATGCTTTTGAGTTATACCTATGAAAGGGTTAGCTTGGGGTCACTTGTGACCCTAAGAACTGTGTGGTGTCTCGGGACTTGATGTTTGAGGCATTACAAACTTGATATCAGAGCACAGAGTTCAAGTGTCCTTGGGTGTCTATGAAGCCGTGTCTAGTAGAGTTTTGCAAAACGGTAAGGAGACGTCTGTACTTTTCTTCGAGACGCTAAAACACATTTAGGAAAGGTTGTTGTTCTTTCAAGTCTTGAATCGTGCAATAAGTTTAAACCAGATAAGCTACAAAATTTCTTTTCAGGATCTATAAGTGACAGTTTGTACTTTTCTATCTATGGGCTATTCTTGAGATAGTATGAGCAGCATGTTCCGGTTCTTTCCCTGATAATGTTTTCAGACTGATTAGCAAAATATTTCAGATTCTTATAAAAGTGGCTTCAGAAGAGCCTCCCAGTGTGTTATAAGTTCCTGAAGTTTCATGTTATGTCTTCTTCTTTATGACTTGTTCAGCTAAGACTGAGTGGATGCTCACTCCTTGATCATCGAATATGGCATGCTAAGTTCCTATCTCCCGTAATCTTTCTATCATCATGATGTTGAAAAAAAAATGAAAGTCTAGTGAAGCCGTGTGGGGCTCTTTCGATTCACTAGCACAACTGTTTTGTTATTCACCTCATTTTTTTAAAACAAATATTCAAAGTCTAGTGGAGCCGTGTGCGGCCTATTTTGATCCACTAGCAACTTGTAGTTCATCTTGTTCCTTGTGCTGACTGAAAATGTGGGATTTGGAGGTGTAGTAATAAGAAGGATGGTAAGTGTGATTTGTTTAGCATAAGTATAGCGGAATCTATTTTTTTTTCATATATTTGGGGTTAATAGGGAGTGATATATCCTTGTGTGTCAATTTTGTGATGTAGTTTGTTCGAGGTATGAAATGGGTGTTGACGGCATTTGTATGCCAGAGAGTATAGGTTAGTAATGGAAGTATTCGGTGGGTGAGTGTTGTTAAATTATGCTGTTACCGGGTTGCAAGAGGAAGTTAAGTTAAGATGTAGAGAGCTATGAACTAAGTTAAGTTGTGTATGAAGGATAGATAGTAGTGACGGGTGAAAGAAGGATGTGTTAATGGTTTGTGAATAAGATAAGCTATATGATTATGACCAATTATTTTTGTTCTGAAGTTTAAATGGGATATCATTTGTTGAGGATTGTTTTATAGTTTCTAAGTGGAAATTTCGTGCGAAAAGTTTTAAGTTATATTGTGTGCTAAAAGTTAAGTTTGAATGATTGGTGATCGTGAAGGTGACTGTGACGATTTCTTGATTAATGGTATTAGTTGTTAGGAATTGATCTAGTAGGCTTGAATAGTTGATATAAGAGCCTAAGTTTGGTTGATTCGTGATTAAGTTTGATGTTGTGTTTATGATGAGAAAGTTCACCCAGGATATTATAGACTGTTTTAATTTCGAGGATTAGCGTATGACTGTAATGGTTGAGCTTCTTAGATGTTATTTTGATTCTTATGATTTAGAAATATAAGTTTACAAGCTTTATTTTAATAAGCGATGACAGAGGCAGTGTGGTCCGTTAAGGATGAGAAAAATTTGAGTTGAGCGTTAGACTCTAAGATTGAAATTCCAAAGTTGAGCTGAAAGCGTTGAAGCTCTAGACGGTGTATGCTTATTTTGAGCTAAGTGGTAATGTGAAGTAAGATTGAGATTAAGCTTTCATGTATATTGTGGTTAGTTGAAGATTTAAGTGGTTATCTTGAGGGATTGTGGTGTACATGTTTCAGATTCTGGAAGCTAGTTATGCTTCAATTCGTAAGCTTCTACTAAACGATCTTTATTTTCCAAGTATTCCAGCCCAGTCAATCAGAATCGTATAGTGTACCTTCTCATTTATCATTTCATCCTGTTATCCAAGGATCTTAGGAATGAAATCATTTCCATATGGAGCATCTTAGTAGTTACGAGTATACCTCTGTTCGTGCGTCATGCATATGAGCTAATTCATAGGTGCCCCGTGCACAGTCTTAGTGACCCTGTGAAATATGTGTTGTAGAGGAACATAGAGTCCCAAGGGGGAGATACCCCGTGACTTCTTAAAGCTTACGTGTTTTAAACACATCTAGTTTATGCTCAAGTTCTCATTACGAGACTTGAATTGGCTATTGTTGCATACACATTCATACAATCCAGAGTCAGTTCAACTAGATATTTATGTGTCAGATATGCATGTTCAGTATGAAGACTAGGAAACTGTAATTCCAATCGTGCCGATATGTCTCAGATGTTCGCGTCCCTTAAGAAGGTCAGTTGATCAGTGCTTTTATCCTATCAACCGATATTCGAGGAAGAATATTTTCAAGGGGGAGATAATGTAATACCCCAAAAACCTTTCTTCGTAAAGATTTCGTGAGAAACATATCGAGTTCTACGCTTTAGAGCGATCCATAATTTTTCTGTGTAGTATTTCTAAGACGTTGACCTACCATTACGTAGATTATCGAACAAGATTTCCAACGATATGTAGATCATCGAAAATAGACACTCGAGTGATGAGTTACGACCATTCCGATCGAACTACGACCATTCCGATCGAACTGTGAACAATAAAACATATAGGAAATTAAAAATTACTACAGCCACGTGAATTTCAGGGTCAACTTCAAACGACCATAACTCCTTGTACATAATGATCTGAGTGAGCTACTGTATATCAACAAAAATCTCTAAGAGTCCTCTTTCTAATGAAATTGGTTTCATCCAATTTGGCTGTCGGAGTAAAACGTTATGGTCGATCTACTTCAGCCTATCAAAACAGTCCACCAAAGGACAGATTTGACATTATTTATTTTTTAAGGGCAATTTGGTCATTTCACACCCCCTCTTGGACGAAAATTTATCCATTTAATCTATAATTGAACCTTCAAAATTCATTTTCTCCATGAAACATTTGGGATAATGAAACCCTAGCCAAATTTCACCTTCAAATATCTTTTAATTTTACTGTAGAAATCCAAAATTAATTCGATAAACGAACTTCTCATTTCAAGACCTTCGAGGAGCACCCATTATTTATCCGAACAGGATTCCGTAATCAAGAAGTCAATTTAAAGGTATGTGGGGTTTTGAACAAGAGTAATCTTCCGTTCTTGAGCCCAAAACTTTAATTTTATTATGGTTTTACATGATTTTGCAAGTGAGATTATGTCTAAATAATTCGATTATGAGATTATGATGGCGAAATGAATAAACTTTGATTTATATGATTATCTTAATATTTTTATTATATGATTTAATAATTATCATTGCGAATTACACACTTTTACCACGAGGTGGTATTTTGAATGATTTTGGGACTTAGTCGAGATGGTATTTTGGAATAATATTTTGAGATATGTGTCAAGCTTTATGCTTCCCAATGACGATTTGAATTATTGAATATATATTTGAGACATGAGATGTCTTGATATCTATAATTGTAAATTTCATATTTTTATTTTGAATGATTTCGAGATATATGTTGAAATGGTATTTTGAAATGATTTTGAGATTTATGATAAGCTTAAAGCTTCTTTATGACGAAATTGAATCATTGAGCATATTGAGATATAACGTTTGAGATGTTACCATGAGTCTTGATATTTTCTCAAAAATATTGATGTTGTCATGACTTGATAAATTTTTACATTTTGACATTTAAAAAGCTTGAGTTCTATTATTGAAATTTCATGAAATTCGAAAATGGGTATACACTCAAATTACTTTATGTAGGATTTATAAGACTTTGAATTTTTTTTTCAATATGGATATACGTGATTACATCATTACTCTACTTCTTAAATTTAGAATTTATGCTATGAATTGCATACTACTACAATGAATTGATAGTTCTAAAGACTTTCGAGATAAAAGTCGTGATTTGAGTTGTACTACAGGATATGTATTCTTATTATGAATTGAAGGTCTCAAGTGCTTTTCAAAAGCTGTTGTCATGATTTAATTATCGAATTGAAAGAATAATCATTTTAGTACATTGACCTTGAACTCGCAGAGTCGAGATGATTTTGACTATGAGAAAGATTGATTTTGATATAGATGTTGAGATGAATTTTGATATTTTTTTCGGATGATTTTGATGAGTTGAATTGTTGAAAATATTAAGTATTGAGTCTTCATATCCTTGTTCAAATGTCGAGTAGGTTATGGTTCAATGCATTGATACCTTGTTGATGTTGAAAAAGATTGAAATGTTTTAAGTCAAAGTTGGGGTTAGGAATCCACAAATTGTTGATGAATTATAAATTGAGATATTTGTTTTGGTTTTTATGATAGACCCTTGTGATGATGATGGTGGATTTCCTAACGCGTTATGAGCTTGTCGGGGAGTAGTACTTAGCACCGAGAGGGAAATTTGGTATTTTTCCAAACCTATGTGCCACCGTAGGGTTGTTTGATGATGATATTATTGGCCAGAGAGTCCCGATTGTAATTATTTTGCATTTTTAAGATTGTACTCCCTGGCAAAGAGTATGACGCTCCCGCCAACGGGGCTTTCAAACGTTGGTATTCCACTTAGCTCACGTGGAGTTGTTGGTTATATTAAACTCCCCTATCCATAAAAGTCATGTTTCTTGAATTACCGAGTCACTCTGAGATTTGAGTCAAAGAGTTAAGATATTATGCTGAATTATGATTACCTATGATGAATTTTGACGATATGATAATTTATGATAATTTATCATAATTTATGATTTTTGATGATTTACATGGATTATGAGATTTTACCATTTGAACTATTTATTATGGAATTATGAAGAGTATGATTTGATATAACTCAAGCCAAGTGAGTCATCATTGTCTGTATGCATGTTTTCATGAAATTGATATGCACCCCCACATACTCAGTAGATTCTCTTAATGTCAATTGGATTCGTGGGTCCAGGAAATTTCTTAACCGCCTTAACCTTCTGCGAATCTACCTTAATCCCCTTGCAAGACACCAAATGTCCAAGAAAAGTCATAACATTCAACAAAAATTCACACTTAGAAAATTTAGCATACAATTTCTGGTCCTTAAGGGTCTGTAACACAATTCGGAGGTGATTTACATAATTCTCCTCACTCTTAGAATACACCAAAATATCATTAATGAAAAATATCACAAACAAGTCCAAAAATTGCCTGAACACCCACTTCATAAGATCCATGAAAGCATTCGGAGCATTAGTCAAACCAAATGTCATAACCAAAAACTCACAGTGACCATGCCAGGTTCGGAAAGTAGTCCTGGGAATATCAACCTCCATAATTTTCAACTGATGATAGTCCAAATGATGATCAATCTTAGAGAAGCATCTAGAACCCTGAAGCTGATAAAAAAGGTCATTAATCTTAGAAAGAGGGTACTTATTTTTCACTGTCACCTTATTATAGTGCTAATAATCTATACACTTCCGAAAAGACCTATCCTTCTTTCGCACGAAAATCATAGAAGCACCCTAGGAGGAATACTAGGATGAATAAAAACCTTATTAAGAAGATCTTTTAATTGCTTCTTTAGCTCTTTTTTAGCTAGAGCCATTCTATCAAGAGGAATGGAAATAGGACGAGTATCTGGCAGAAGATCAATTCTAAAGACTATTTTCCTATCGAGAGAAATTCCAGGAAGATTATCAGGAAACACTTCCGGAAACTCAAGAACTATAGGGATAGATTGTAAAGAAGAACTTTCAAATTCAAAATCCTTAACCCAAACTACATGATATAGACACTCTTTTGAGATTAATTTCTGAGCTCTAAGATAAGAGATAAACCTCTCTTTAGGTACTATAGAACTCCCCTTCTATTCTAATACTTGCTCATTAAAAAAGTGAAAACTAACCTTTTAAATCCTATAATCTAGAGAAACATAGCACGAATGAAACCATTCCATCCTCAAAATAACATCAAAGTCCACATGTTCAACTATATCAAATCTACCAATTTCTCATATGAAAGATAAACACCATACAACCGCTATAGATTTTTCTAGCAACTATAGAATCACCCACTAGAGTAGACACAAAAAACGGGTTAGAAATACATTTAAGACAAAACTAAAATGCAAACCCACATAAGGGGTCACATAAGAAAGGGTAGAACCCAGATCAAGCAAATAATAAACATCACAAGAAAAGAGTTGTATTATACTAGTAATAACATCTGGAGATGCCTCAGATTCTTGGTGAGTATCATGTGTACAGAGATGATTTCGGTCAGTGTTTGGTACCAAAAGTAGCTCTATTTTGCATAGGAGCTACAGATGTGGCAACCAAAACCTTATTAGCTCTAGTGGAAACCCTGGTTGTAGGAAAATCTCACTGCCCATGGCTAAGATGACCACAATTATAAAACTAATTTCTCCCCTCTTTACAACAACCATAATAAAGCTTCTTATAAAAATGACAAAGAGGATAAGGTGGTGCTGACTGAGCTCTAATAGCCTAAGATTGGGCACCCTGTGCCTTAGAACCCCTGCTAGCCTAGAAACAATGATCACCCGAAAGCTTAGGATAGGGAACACTAGCATATGAATAATAATTGACCAATTCTTCTTCTTGGTCCACAATCTACCATCTTTCACACTATTCTCCTAACCCCTACCCTGCTCTGAATACCAAAACATCTTATTTCCTCTCTTCACTCTCTACATATTTCTTTTTTTCATCCTCTACCTATTGTATATAAACCACAGGTCTAGAGATGTCCATATCATTGTTCAACATTGTAGCCTTACACTCTAGTATTAAGTCATGGGACAACCTAGAAGAAAACTTTCTAATTTTAGACCTCTGCCTACACACCAACTGTGGAGCATAACAAGATAGCTGATGAAATATTAATTCATACTCTTTTACTCTTGTCTTACCCTGCTTCAGATTTACGAGCTTCTCTACCTTAGCTTCTCTCAACTCCCGAGAAAAGAAATTATCAAGAAAGGTACCCAAAAAGTCATCCTATAATCCTAGATCTGTATTATCACCCCTCAATTACTCCCACTCCTCTAACCACTTATATGCTACATCTTTCAGCTGATATGCAACAAACTTTACACCTATAGAATTAGTAGTATGCATCACTCTAAAAATATTCTACATCAAATCTATAAACCCCTAAGGATCCTTCCCAACCTTAAAGCCTATAAAGGTTGGGGGATTTAACCTCATGAAATGGCCAACCCGAGTTACCTCAAATAAATGACAAACAGAATTAACACAATCCGACTAATAAGACTGAGATGTAACCAACTGAGTAAAAAAATGAATAGACCAGAGAAACTCCACATTAAAGATGCCCATTTAAGGAAACTAATCATAAGCATCACCACCCAGATAAACTTAAGCAATACTAGAAGGGATAGGTGGAACTCTGTGTAGACTAGTATAATCAGGATCAAGGACCCTAGATTGAGTCTACACTTCACTCACGAGTTGAGTCCCTGATCACACTCAATTTTCTCCATGATTTATGGGCAAGGCGATCATTATCATGTATAATAACCCAAATTGAGTTGGGGTTGAATCCTCGAGGTGTGGAACTAGTATTCAATTCCTATTGGTGTTGAAGGCTGCTAAAAGATTACTTGCAATACAGACATAAAGTAAAACATGAATTTAAAATTAGGGGGAGGGGGTTTGGTTTGTAAGTGTTATTTTACCAAAATCTACTCAAACTACCAAATAAGAGCAACAAAAGTGGATAAGATTTCAATATGAGAAAAGTCTTGGAATTATGTTTTCCTAGGGGCAAATAATACATGAGTTCATGATAATCAAATGCAAGTTTTAGTTAATAACTATATGGGTTGGCTACATTAGGGGTTTTGATGCTAGTATTTCAATAAACCACCAAAAATATAACCCATGGATCTTTTCGGATACCTCATGGGTGTGACAAACGAATCCACCTAAAACCTCAATTAGGCATCCCTATTTCTAGGAAGATGCCTAAGACATAGAAAATTCATAATCCATCCCTATTTCTAAGACAATGTTAAGGAATAATATAATATGTATTTATTGTCCACTAATACCTTGTAACCTATATCCCTCTTTCAAGGATTATATAGGATCCATAAACATACCCATATCCGTCTTTCAAGAATTGAAACATCTTAGGTTTTAGCCCTTGGAAAATTCCTAAGCTTTGAGATCACTGTCCTAGAAAAAACTCACCATATGAGTCATATGGTATGGTTACGGTCAAGGTATCCAGTCTTTAAAAGTAAAAAAAATAGTAATTTGGTTTCTATTGTGGTTACGGTTTGGTAGGTATGTGTCGTTAGGTGTGGTGATGGGTTGGTCCTTTATTTAATCAATAACTTAGAAACTTGACTTGGCTCTGAGTATGCGTGACTTACTAAGATCCATAAGGATAGGGTACAAGTGCTAAGGTGTAGTAGTATATTGTACAGGGTCAATCTCTTTGGATTTTGTCTTGGGTAAGACTGGACTGTACTATTCATATATTCAGGTCATGAGTTGGAGAAATGAAGTCGTATGTTAGAAAATGTGTGGGTTCTTAACTTTTTGTTTTGGGTACGACCAGATGGTACCATTCGTATGATGTGGTGACGAGTTGGAGGGTCAACTCATTCCCACCTACAAAATTTTTATGATTTTAAGTTGGGGGTATTTCAGACATTTCCGCTCTTAACTTCTTTTGATCCCACAACATAAAATATCTTTTGGGGATTCATTAACCTATTATTATTAATCAAACAATCGTAAAAATCTCTCAAACTCTCTCTCGAGTAAAAGGCTAGGGTTTCTTCAAGATTATCAATTAAGGCCCTAAAAAGTGGTTTATCTCTATCTTCCTTGGTCTTCCTTGGTGTCTAAGGTATGTTACTCCACCCTCATTGTTATTTTACAAAGAGCATGCGTCTTAAGGTATTATTCCCATGATATTATAATGGTTTTTAACTTATGGTTGGGGATTTTGGATGTACATGGTTAATTAATATTTTTCATGGTTTAATGACATTTCTTTCATGCTTTAATATGATTTTGATGTTGTGGAATGCATGGTTATGGTAAATGGATTTAGGGGTACTTTGGATTTTTCCAAATTACCTGGTTATAGTTTTGACTTATATGTGCCCTCAACATGTTTGTTAAAATGCCAATGAGAATGATTTTGACATATAGTTTGACTATTATTGAAATCGGTGCATTACATAAGAGGTAATGGAACTATAATTGAATTGGTTGATTTTAAATGCTTTTTAAAGGCTTTAATGACCATGGTCTTGGTTTAATTAGAAACTTGGGAGTCAACTTGGATTAATGATTTATTATGGCCTAAAAGGATAGACTTGCAATCTCTAATTTTTGTATGACTATACCTATAGTTAATGCCTAAAAAAAGACTCCTTGGTAATTGGTTTTGTTATGTGTAAATAGGTTTAGTTGGGCTTAAAAGCAGTTGAGTTGCAAAGTCATAGAAGGTGGGGGTCCCAGGGGGATCGCAATTGAAAATTCACGTTTGTCAATGTGAGGGTGTTCTTGGTAACTGTTTACATTATGTCACACTTTTTATTTTGGAGATGTACTAGTCATCCCAAGTTATTTTCTTCGGTCGTACGGGTAACACACACTGAGGCCCTTTTAATAGAGGGAGATGAACCCATAGAGCTCATGGGAGGTTTTAAGGGAGCCAAACTACACAACATAAGTTAAGGTTTTAAATGCATGATAAAAATAGTTCCTTTTCCAGACATGATATATATATATATGTATCTATGTGATTGTATATGGTTATTTACTTTGATTTTGCACTACTGGCATTATTGTATTTTATCCCTGAGTATATGCTAGCATTTACTCTGCTAACTATCTTTAGTTAATGTATCCCCATACAATGTAGGAATTGGCCATACTACCATTCCTCCTACTCAGTGACTTGGATTGGGGGACAACTTTGAGTCCGAATGAAGTGGTGAGCTTTCATACTTCAAAAGGCTCCATTTTATGCTATGGACTTATTTTGTTTTTATTATTTATATAGTTTGGCCTTCTATATGATCCATGGCATATCCCAATAGGATGATATTAATTTTGGATTGAGGCTTTGCCAGACAACTTTTGGCATGAGCAGTGTCGGTATAGGTGTCAACTTTAGTATTGGTATTAGGGTTGGCACCGATTGGATATTTGATTGAGGGTTTTAGATTATGATTATATATTTTAATTAATATCTTTAAATTATTCATTTCTTATCTTGTTATATGTTTAGAATTTATCTGACATAGGGTGCAGGGCGGTTATGGTTGGAAATTGGGGGTGGTCTCCAGTCTTGGTTGGACTTGAGATGCCTGACACAAATAGGCCCCTATTTGGGTTATGTCAGATTGGTATCAGAGCCCTAGGTTCATGATCAACTGGGTGTTCAACAAAGTCGTGTTGAGTATAGTTTCTTTTAAGGGTGTGTAACATGCCATACTCAAGGAAGAGGCTACAAGTTATTTAGGAATTTTTCTCTTTCTAATGTTCTATTTTTCAAGTTGTAGAGTCTAAGGTCCTGAAATCTTCTCTAATTCCTATTTTAACTTTTTAGATCATGCTTCCTCAATGATCTGAGGATAATGTTGATGGGACCCATCCTACTTATGGGGTCCAAACTCGATCTATTGTCCAGTTCCTGATTGTCCTATTGGAGTTCCACAAGTTCCCTCCAGTCCTTCTCAAGCCACTCAGACTGATGTGATAAATGCTGAGTTTTGTCAGTCTATCCATATATTAGCTCAGTAGGTAGCTTCTCAGGCTGAGGGTAGTGTTCCTGTTACCCCATTTTCTAAGGCCACAAAGGTTAGCCAATTTATGAGGTTGATCCCTCGTGTGTTCACTGGTGTCAAGGTTCAGGAGGATCCTCAAGCCTTTATGGATAAGATGGAAAAGATCTTTCATGTTATGCATGCTATAAATAGGGATGATGTAGAATTTACTGCCTATCAACTGAAAGATGTAGCATGCCAATGGTACAAGGAATAAAAGCAGTCTAGGGGTGACGATGCTGAGTCAGCCTTATGGGACAACTTCTTTAGTGCTTTTCTAGATTGCTTCTTTTCTCAGGAGTTAAGGGAAGCGAAAGCAGAAGAGTTTCTTAACCTAAAGTAAGGCAAGATGTCAGTCAAGGAGTATGCCTTAAAGTTTTACCAGTTATCTCAGAGTTGGTTTCTAGTATGAGGGCTAGAATAAGAAAGTTTGCTATCAGATTATCTCGAGACTTGATTTTGGATAGTAAGGCTACCTTTGTGAAGAAGGACATGGACATTTCCAGATTAGTTGCGTACATGCAATAAGTGGAGGAAGAGAAGAAGAAAAAAGTGGAGAGGCAGAGCAAGAAGTTTAGATTTTTTGAGTAGGGTGGTGGCTAGTAGTAGAATGGCAGGGATGGTGGGAAATGTCCCAAGAAAAAGTAGGTCACTTATGGGGCTTACTCGATGGCTAGTGCTCCCTACCCAAAGTCGTTAAGCGAAAGGAATTATTATTATGGGGACAACTATAGGGCACAGGGTCCCCAATATCAGGCTAGTGGGCCCCAGTCAGCTCAATGATATCCTCCCTATAGATTTTATGGCTAGTTATATCGTGGTTACTATGATAAAGGAAAGGATAAGTGCTTTAATTGTGATTAGCTAGGACATATGATTAGAAACTGTCCTTTTGGTAAGGTTACTTCTGGGGCAAACAAGGTTCCTGTTGCCTCTTCTTTAGCTTTGACACCAAAGTGTGTATCATTCAGTTCTAGCACTATTCGAAACTATATTTATGCTCTCACCACCCACCAGGTGTTTGAGGCATTACCTGAAGTCATGACTTATTTACTTGGCCTTGGCCCGAAGTGTATTTTAGACCCTTTTTTTTATTTCTACCTCGGTGGGTGATGCTGTGGTGGCTAAAAGAGTCTATAGGGGTTATGTGGTATCTGTTGGTGGTTGAGAAACTTTGGTCGATCTATTTGGATTAGATATTGTTGAATTTGATGTCATATTAAGGATGGATTAGTTGCACTCATTCTATGTATCTCTAGACTGATGAACCCATAAGGTTGTCTTCAATTTCCTTCATGAGCTAATTATTGAATGGGAAATGGTTCCCTAACTCCTAAGGGGAAGTTCATCTCATATATTAGACCTTGAAGATTAATCTCCAAGGGGTGTCTCTATAATCTGGTTTAGGTTAAGGATTCTAACTTGAAGGGTCCTTCTTTGTATCTCGTCTTGGTGGTGAATTAATTTCCTAAGGTCTTACCTGATGACCTTCTTGGTGTTTCTCCTGATAGGGAGACTGAATTTGGGATAGATCTTATTTTGAACACTCATCCTATTTTTTCTCCCCCATGTAGAATGGCTCCAACTGAGTTAAAAGAGCTTTAGGAGTAACTAAAAGATCTTTTAGACAAGGGTTTCATTTATCCTAGTATGTATCCATGAGGTGAACCAATGTTATTCATGCGTAAGAAGGATGGTTTCCTTTGGATGTGCATTGATTATTGGCAGTTTAATAAGGTGACGGTAAAGAATAATTACCCTCTTTCAAGGATAGATAACTTGTTTGATCAGTTGCAGGGTGCTAAGTTTTTCTCCAAAATTAATCTTTGGTTTGGGTATCATTAGCTAAAGATTTGGGAGGTGGATATCCCTAAAGATTTGGGAGGTGGATATCAAGGATATTGGTATTTCAGATTCCCTCTCTTATCAGGAGGTCCCTATTAAAATATTAGATCAGCAGGTTTGTCGGTTGAGGACCAAGGACGTAGTTTTGGTAATGGTTCTATAGAGGAACCACAAGGTGGAAAAAGCTATATGGGAAGCTGAAGAGGACATGAAGTCCAAGTATCCATTCTTGCTTTCTTCTTTGAAAATTCTTACGTAAGGTATGTGTTGTTCTTAATATCTTTGTTTTCTAACTTAGTTAAAGGAAAGATTGATTTTCTTGGCATTTTTTTAAAGTTAAGAGTAGAGACGTATTAGGATTTATTCATAATTGTACTACCTTGTTCGGTGATTCGAGGATGAATGATCCAAGTGTGGGAGAATTGAAACACTTGGGTTTTGTCCCTTGGAAAATTCCTGAGCTTTGATCTTATTGTCCTAGAAATAGTTCACCATACGATTCATATGGTGTGGGTACAATTAAGGGATCCTAGTCATTAGGAGTCCAGAGAATGGTGGTTGGGTTTCTGTTGTGTTTATCATTTGGTGGGTAAGGGTCATTAGGTGGGGTAACAGATTGGTCCTTCATTTAATTAGTAACTTAGTAACTTCACTTGGCTCTGAGTACTAGTGGCTTACTAAAAGCCATGAGGATAGGGTACGAGTTGTAAGTTGTAGTCGTATGTTGTCCAGTGTCATTCCCTTTGGATTCTATCTTGGGTACGAATGGACCATACTAGTCGTATGATCTGGCCATAAGTTGGGGAAATAGAGTCGTATCGTAGACAGTGTATGAATGCCCAACTTTCTATTCTTGGTCCGATTAGATGGTACCAGTCATATGTGGTGGTGACGAGTTGGAGGGTCAACTCGTACCCATCTACCAGATTTTTAAAGTTTTAAGTTGGGGGTATTCTGGACATTTTCCCTCATAAATTTTTTTGACACCACGACATAAAATATCTATTAGTGGTTTATTAACCTATTATTCTTAATCAAACACTCTTAAAAATTTGTCTCTCTCTCAAGTAAAAAGCTAGAGTTTCTTCAAGATAATTAATTAAGGTTCTAAAGAGTGATTTCTCTTCGTCTTTCTTAGTGTCTAAGGCATGTTACTCCTCCCTCATTGTTATTTTACAAAGAGAATATGTCCTAATGTATGATTTCCATGATATTGTTATGGTTTTGAACTAATGGTTGAGGTTTTTGGATGTTCATGATTGAATAATATTTCTTTCATGCCTTTTATATGATATTGATGTTGTGGAATGCATGGTTATGGTAAATGGATTTAGGGGTACTTTGAACTTCCTCAAATTACTTAGTTATGGTTTTGAAACATATGTGCCCTCAACATGTTTGTTAAAATGGCAACGAGAATGATTTTGTCACATAGTTTGACTATTATTGAAATCTTTGCATTTTGAAAGAGGTAACGGAAATTGAATTGATTTGGTTGATATTAAATGCTTTGGAAAGGCCTTGATGGCCATGGTTTTGGTTTAATTGGATACTTGGGAATCAACTTGGTTTAATGGTTTTGGTATGGTATAAAAGGATAGACTTTCAAGCTCTAATTTTGGTATGATGATACCAATGGTTAATACCTAAACAAAAGACTCCTTGGTAATTGGTTTGGTTATGTGTAAAAAGGTTTAATTGGGCTTAAAGGGGGTTTAGTAGCAAAGTTGTGGAAGGTGTAGGTCCTGGGGGATCACAATTGGAAACTCACCTTTGCCGATGCGAGAGTGGTCTTGGTAACCATGTGCATTACGTCACACTTTATATTTTGGGGGATGTACTAGTCATCCCTGGTTCTTTTCTCTAATCATTCGGCTAACACGTACTGGGGCCCTTTCAGCAGGGGGAGCAAAACCCATATAACCCATGGGTGGTTTTAGGACGGCCAAGCTATGCAAACCAAGTTAAGGTTTTAAATGCATGCTAAACCCGGTCCTTTTTCTTGGCATGATATATATATGAATCTATGTGATTGCATATGGTTATTTACTTTGGTTTTGAATTATTGGCATTATTTTTTCTTATCCCTGAGTACATGCTAGCATTCACTCCGCTAACCATCTTCAGGCTCTGTATCCCCATGCGATGTGGGAATAGGCCATACTACCATTCTTTCTGCTCAGTGACTTGCATTTGGGGACAGCTTTGAGTCAGATTGAAGTAGTAAGCTTCCATACTCCGAAAGGCTCCATTTCATGCTATGGAATTCTTTTGTTTTTGTTATTTCTTTGGTTTGACTTTGGCTATGGTTGAGGTCATGACCTGATCGGATGTTATTGATTTTAGATAGAGGCTTTGTCAGATAACTTTGGGAATGGTCAATGTCGGTATTGGTGTCAGCCTTGGTAGTGGTATTGACATTGGGGTTAGCACCGATTGGATATTTGATTGAGGTTGTTGGATTATTATTATAAACTTTAATTAATATCTTTAAATTATTCTTGTCTCATCTTTTTATATGTTCGGAATTCATCCGACATAGGGTGCAGGACAATTATGGTTGGGAATTAGGGTTGGTCTCTGGTCCTAGTTGAACTTGAGATGCCTAACACGACTAGGCCCTGGTTGGGGTTGTGTCAAGGATGATGTGAAATTTTTTGGAATTTGGGGTTTTTACCCACAAATTTCCACTCAACAAGCAAGTATTAGTGAAACCCAACATCATTAACCAAGGTTCTACACTAATAATCAAAACCCACACATACTTGCACCCTATTTCAACATAATATCAAGATACATGTTTAACTACTCATGAAGTTTAAGGAAATAAATATACCAAAAGGATAATTCAATGCTTCCATTCAAGATGCAATCAAGAATATTATCCAATTTAACATAAATTATAACTAAACTCAATTAGAATATTAACCACAATATTCTTGCCCAATAGAGTAAGGTTTTACCAAGCCAAAGCTTCAAAATCTAGCTGGTGATGTCTAAAAAATGTTAGTGTTTTTGTCCTATAGAGAATTGGAACAACCTGTGGGAAATTACATTTTCCCCCGGGCTATTTTTCATGTCTTCATAATCGCCAACGATTGATTGGGATTGCGAATCTCGCAATCACAGTTAGCCCATCACGATCGCATGCCTTGACTAATTTGGGCTGATCGCGATCGCGACCCTCAAACCGCAATTACGGTAACTGAGGGTCAGTTCCTGCTCATACCTTTCTAGATTTTGCACTAAAACTCTTCCCTTTTGGATCTCTTTTTAGCTCATTTCACTATTTTTCTTCCCATCACTTTAACACATGCAAAACTTGGGAATTAGCACTTTCAATAGACAAATTCATCTTATTAACACTGTTTAGTCATAGCAGTGTGTACGAATTTGGGCGTCAATGATTGGTAAATTTACCACTCTTCAATCCCCTCCACATTGTCCTCAGGTAGTACAGAGTTCCCAATATAGTTTTTATGAACGTCAGATCTTTGGGGAGGCATGATCTAAAATTCAAGTAAGTCAGGAGTTAAAGAAGTTTCATAACACTAAACTCTACAGCCCAAAATAGAACACAAGAAAGGAAAATATTCCAAAATTCCCTGTAGCCTCCTCTTTATAAGTGTGACATGCTATACACCCATAAAAGGATTCTACTCGACACAAATTTGTGGACACCCAATGACTCTAAACCTGGCTTTGATACCAAGCTTGTTATGACCCAAACCAGGGCCTGACGTGATAGGTATTGCAAGTCCCACCATGCACCGGAAACCACCCCTTAACCTAACCTCAAGAGCATAATAATAATAATAACAATGCAGAAACTATTTAAATAGTAATAAGAACATGGATTAATAACTTAATGAAACTAAGAGTCAAAAGAATAACCAACCAATCCTCCTACGAAGCCTCTAAACACCAAAATAACATCCAAGTAGGCACATGCCCCTCACTATGACCAAAAGAATCTAAAGTACTATGAAAGTGAAGAGAGAATGATGAAATAATAAGGCCTTTCAAAGGATGGAGGCTCACCACTTCACAAAAACTAAAAGAACATGCTAATCCACCTAACGCTACACAAGAGCAATAGAAGTATCTTTGGACCCTACATCATGAAATGATGTAGCGTCCTAGGATGGTTAGTGGGATAAGCACTGACATATAACTTTAGAAAAAGTGATAACATAATGCTATTTCCAAAAATCAGTCTAAAACCATAATGCACACATTTATATATATATATATATATATATATATATATATATATATATATATATATACATACATATATAAGATGTTGGGATAGGTAAGGGTAACAAATATGAAAGTTTTTTAAACCATTAACCTTGACCGTGTAGCTCTATCCGTCCTGAGGGCACCCACGGTCTATATGGGTTCAGCTTTCCCTACTAAAAAGGTCCTAGTGCATGTTAGCTACACGAACTACGAAAATTTGAGAAAAGGCAAAGCCACCAAGGCTTCAACTATTTTCTATATATATATATTGTGTGAACCATGCGCACTATTATATAGACCCCATGTTGGCAAGTGTGGTTTCCAGTATCAGTCCCCTCGGGACCTCCACCTTCACAATGATCTACACAACCCTGTTTAACCCTAAATTAAAACAATTTACACATATAACCAACTAGTAAAGCCATGAGTTATTCATTAAGGTATTCTTGGTATCGTCATACCAATGCACTTTCAAGCAAAATTACACATACCAAACCAATTCACAAACCACATTGACTCCTAAATTCCATTAACATCCAAACCATGGCGACCAAGGCCATCCAAATCCATATTTATACCCAATTATCCATTAATGCAATGCATTGAGTTCAAAACCAAGTTACACATGCAATTTTCCAAAAAATCAAATTCAGAAATTGGGTTGAGGTTCATGCAATTCCAAGAAAAAATTTATCCAACTTGGGAAAACCTATGTTCCCCATTCCAACCATTTAAATAATATGTCATTCAGTCTCAGGAACATCAATTTAAAACATGAATAATCAATTCAAGGCATGGTACAAGTAATTCAGTTAGTAACAACCAAAACCTCTTTGCCCAATTTCAAAATCTACAATTTAAATCACATAAAAATCCATAAAATCAATGCCAAAATGTAAAATTAATGTTTGGGGAAGAGAAACATGCCTGAACACACAAGAATTTGAAATCAATATGAAGTATGGAGCCCAAATAATGTGTTCTCTATGAAATCCTTAAGCTTTATTGGTTGGAGAGTTAAGGATGAACAAAATAGAGTTTTATCTATGAATATCGAAGGAAAAAGGTCTCTTTTATGTTTATAAGTTATGGAAAAGGTTAAAATACCAAGAACCCCTCACTCCTAAGTGAAAAAAAAAAAACACAGGAAAAAATTTACACCTTGGCATGGAACGCCATTATCATGGAGGTTATCCATCTTGCCACGCCAATATCATGGAGAGTAACCTCCATGACATGGAGATATTGTGGATTCTCACTGTCTCAGGATTCCAAAATAACCCCGAACGCCTTCCAAAAATTCCAAAACTTTCCCAAATTACTTTTTTAACATCCCTAAACACAATTCAAGTCAAAAATCAATATTATGCATATGGGAAGGTGAAATATAAAATGATTAAAATTTTAAGGGTCTTATACTTGACTTGCTTCAAGAGTCATTGGATAGGGTTAGGGTGATTCATGATAGGTTGAGGGTAGCTCAGAATTGGCAGAAGGCTTATACAGATTGTAGACTTCGTGCCTTGAGATTTGGTATTGGTGATCGGGTATTTCTTCGTATATCATCCATGAAGGGTGTGATGAGGTTTTATAGGAAAGGCAAGCTTATTCGCTGATATATTAGACCCTTTATGATTCTTTGGATAGTCTGTGAGGTGGCTTATTGATGTCACCCAAGATTACACCTCCAAGTTGTATAACGCAGTCACTATCAAATATATAGCCCAACAAAGGTTTGGATAGAACCCACGGGGAATAGGTCAAATCCTTATAATGAACTTACTAAAGTAGCCAAAAAAATACCAAATAGTAAATGGGGAGGGGGGGGGGGGGGAAGTACAACAACAATAGTAACAAGTCTTAATTGCTTTATATTGAAATCAATAAGATGAATACTAGGACAATGTCCCCCCCGACTTCCTAATTCCGTAGACATATCATGCTCTATGAAACTATCTCAATTCCTTGCATGAAGAATCTGACAAGATATACATCACCAACCATCTTGTGAATGCCTTTGGTGAATTTTACTATTCATTTATTGAGTCTTAGATTGTCTCCTTACTAACTTTTATACTGAATCCCATATTAACTATTACCTTTTGAGTGTCAAGTTAATTGGATGAGGTTGATAACTTCAAATTACTATTGTGATATTCTTTTCTTAATCTCTACCTCTCTTTTTGAGTAAGTATTGAATATAGGTAGGTTCTCAATGTCTATAGTCATTAAGAAACCAATCATACCAAAAAATATCACTATATAAGCAAGACTATTGATTAATAACGACTTCACACGTCCTCTACTTTATTATTCTATCAGGGTTCCCACAACCCAAGTTAGGAAGTTTAGCCGCTCATATTTGCAAGGACGTCCATTGAATTAAAAAAACACATATGAATAATCTTACAATAGTTGAAGAATAAAAACCAAAATAAAAAATTAATATTCAATGTAAAAAACTAAAAAAAAAGGATTCCAAGATCAAAAGTCAAATCTCAGAATCAATATAGTGTTGTGAATATAAAGAGTGCGTAAAAAATAATATTAAAACATAAAAGGGGTATTTATAGAATACATTAGAGCCCTAAAAGTCCTAACCCAAATAAAAAATGTAAATTGAGTCAGCAATAACTTACGAACCCACTTATGTGCCATAGGTACCACCTATGGACCCTATGTGGGTCATAAGTATCAGACCAAATCTCTATGCTGCAGAAGACCCACTTATGATGGTACTTATGAGGGGCATAGTAACAATTACGTCCTGTATGTAGCCTCCTTAAATCTCACACAAAACTTGGCATCTTTAGAACTTTCAAAACTTTTCCCTCTAACACTTACAATGGCATATACGCTGGATGTAAGTCCCACTTGGGGATTGTACGTAGGGTCCAGAACCTAGTTTCTAACAAAAGAAACACAAAAACACAGCATATCTAAAAAAAGGACCTAAGACCTTGCATAATTTCTAGTTTTAAGCATCAAATGTGCCTTGAAATCATCGAACATCAATTCCCTCAACTTAGAACTCTTGTATATCCTTAGGCAAAAAATATGACACGATGCTTAACCAAGAAAAACCTAAGGCACCTACAGTAGTCAACTCAATTTTAGCTCAAAATTCTTACCCCTCCTATTTTTAACTTTTCAAAACCAACTGTATGGCTCTGTATAGCACATTAATTCAACACAAAGAAATCAAGCTATGGTATTAAATTAGCAACTATCAAGCAAATACGGAAGTTACACTACTTGACTAGATAAATAGCTAGCAATACAACCCATCTACCCTCACAAAAAAGAGGTCCCACTATTAAAGTATAATTATACATGGCAATGTGGGGACGATATCATGACACTCAAACTCACAAAAGAAGTTCCAATTGATCTGAATAGAATACCATAGGCTTGCCCTTATTTTATTTACCTTAGTTTTTTAGATAGTCAAACTAGGATCACTCTAGGACTTTATACGGCTTGTAATGTAGGCTTGTGGTCTAGTATGGTATATTTGGGAACTAGTGACTCACCCTTCTTAACATTATACTTACATTTTGGATCCACTTCTTAACCAACTTCCTTTTATTTCCCCATTATTTCTTTGTTTTCTTTTTTGCTGCTTATTTAGGCTGGGTTTGATTTATTTATTCCTTATTTTGTACTTTTCTTTCTTTTTTTGCTTTTCTCTTTTTCCATTTTTTTCTTTTATGATACCTAACCCTATTTTCTTTTGTCTTATTCAAATCCTTCTTCATAACCAATTTAAACTATGGACCTCTATGATATCCACCCTCAACTTAAGCAATTTGCCTAAGTTGAGTTGCACAATCTCACAGGAGGGCTCAAGGCCAAAATAGGTTTATTGTAATCAAATTAGAAAGGTGAAAAGGTAAAAACAAGAAAATAGGTCAATGTAGGCTCAAATTTAGGGATCAAGGGATACTTACACTCATTTGGATGGTTATTTAGGCTAAGAATGGACAAAGTCAAAAATTGATGATAGGCGAATTTACGCGCCTATATCAATATATTTTGCCCATATTTTAGCCTAGTTTTGAGAACTAATTATCTATTTCATACACTTTTAGTCCTTTCTCCTGTAAATGAGCTAACAAATGTGATTAGGAAAGTTTCAGGTATAAATGATGCAAAATACAGCAATTTATGGCTTACTTGACGCAAAAGAAAGCTCACGAACGAAGTGGAAAGAAGCTGGACGCCTAAAGGACTAAATCTGCTGCATGGAAAATCTGTCCCGGGCTAAAACAGCAATTCTGAAGACTTTGGGGACTTACAGACACAAAGCTGGATTTTTGCCATAATACATTAACCTAGTGCAATTAGGTTATGTGTTTCATTATTCTATTTGGATTATAATTTTGTAACCTTACCCTAGTACATTTGGGTCAAGGATTTCATTAGTAGATTAGGATTTGGTTATTTATTTCATTAGCTTAGTAGGAGTAGGATAGGAGTATTATAAATACCCTATCATGCTAGAGATTTAGGGACACATTCTTACAATTCAATTAACTCTTCACTTAAGACATCTTCCTACAATACATTCTTAATTCTTCGTTCTTCTATTCTCAAATTCCACAACAAGAGAATCGTTACTTGCTACGGAATCACTAAAATCACATGCCAAACACCTACTATTCACGCCATCCACCATGCAAAACGTGATATCCTTCGCATTCATGGGTAACTAAACCTCTTAGTTGGGGTTATGGAAGCCGAATGAGTTACTATCTATTGCTATGAGCTTGTGAGTTCAAGACACGTATATTGCTTATATCATTATTCTCTTCATCTTAAATCTACATCCTTTGCGGTTCAAAAATAAGAACACGCCATTCTAACATCTAACCTGTTCGAGAGAAAGGTTATTTGTCTAGAAAAGAAGACGCATAGACCAACGCCAGTTTAACATTTAACTTGTTCGAGAGAAAAGTTATTTGTCTGGAAAAGAGATAATGTCAAGGTAGTAGGACACCCTTTCCTATTAAAAAGCTAGTGCCGTAACTGGACTAACCTCTTGGAGAATTCGTACCGTTAGACACACTTTAAGCTCGAGAGAGTTAAAGTGAAATAGTCCTTGTTTAGGTCGAGAGAAGCTTGGATTTACCATCGACTACAATTCTCTATAAGCAATTGCATGTCAAGACTCTACACACTCATAGCCAATAGAGACGTATACCTCAGAAGGTGGACATAACCCCAACGCTTCAATTCTCATTGTTTACAACCAACGTGACAATCTTTCTCTTTTTACTTTATTATTTTCAGCTTTTATTTCATTACTTTGGTTACTTATTACAATCCCCCCTTCTTACGAGACTTGCACTAAAAGTCTATTAATTTTGCTTACTTGTTGACCAAGCTATTCCCTGTGGGATCGATACCCAACCCAGGTTGGGTTCTATATTTGCTAACGACCGCTTTACACTCCCACGAGAGCTGTAGATTGAGCGTTATCAAAAATTGGCGCCGTTGCCGGGGAATACGAGTGTCAATCAAGTTCGTGATAATTACTAGACCCTTTGGTCAAAGATTCTCGTACTTTTACGTTTAGTTTTTGTTTTTGTTTATTGCAGGTTTTTCTTTTAGTGCATGCCCCATACTAGAAGTTCTGGTCAACCGTTATTACCAATCAATCCGGAACCGCAACGAATTAGAAGAATGGAAGCACAAGCTGAAATCGACAGGATGGCTGCTCAACATGAGCAAGCAAGATTAGCTGCTCTTGCCGCTGCTCAAGTCCAATAACAAAACATTGATAATCCTGGACGAGCAACAAATCCTGACGATGAAGATTTAGGAGATGACGAGTTGATAAACCCAAGGCATGGCGCTGAAATGGCAACACCTGCCAACAGAAGAGGACGACAAGCTCGGTACAGATATGATCGCCAACCTTTGCAACCAGCTTTCGACAATGATGATGATGATCTTGATGGTGCCGGAGCCACTGGAGCTATAATTCCACCACCATTAGCGCCCGGAGCCAAGTTCAACATCACAAGCACCATGATTCAGTTATTGCAACTCAAGGGATTATTTGGTGGACTAGCAGGCGATGATCCGAATATGCATCTCATCAACTTTATTTCTACATGCAAGTCTTTTGACAATCCTGGTGTTGGTCAGAATGCTATTCGATTACGTCTATTTCCATTGTCTCTGTCTGGGGAGGCAACATTATGGTTGAATGGGCTGACTCCTGATTCTATTACAAATTGGAGGCAATTGAGAGACGCTTTCCTAGAAAGATTCTTTCCGCCATCCAAGAGGGCTCAATTGAGAGATGAAATTAGCAACTTTCGTCAGATTCCATCTGAAGCTCTTCACGAAACATGGGAGAGGTTCAAGACAAAGCTAGCGAGATGCCCAAACCATCACATGACCAATGTCCACTTGATGGAGATCTTGTATAGAGCCCTGAATTCAGTAACTAAACCAGTGGTGGACAACACAGCTGGAGGTTCTTTTATGGACCTCACCTTTGGTCAAGCAAGCAACATGCTAGATCGTATGACGAAACAAAGTAGAGCTTGGCATACCAGGGATTCTGAGGTAGCAAGCCCCACTTTATCTATTGGCATGTCTGCAGACCAAAGAAGAAGAGAAGAAGAACGTGATCAAGATATGGCGCACATGAAAACCCAAATGGATCTTCTTACAAAGCATCTATTAGGGAAGACTGAAAAAGTGAAAGCTATTGCGTCAAAAGGAAGAGACGAATCTGATTCAGAAGAGGAGGCCAACTACTTGAACAATCAGGGGGGTTTCCGTGGGAATGCCCAAGGAAACCAAGGTCGGAACTATTATGATAAATCTGGAGGTAAAGACCAAGGTAGTTGGAAGAAAAATAATGAAAATAGTGGTTTGTACGTTCCCCCTGGTAGACGTGATACCACCACATCTAATTCTATGGAAGACATAATGGCTAAGTTATTGAAAGGAGTGGAAGCGACGAGCGCGGGAGTTAAGGAGGTGATTGACGATTTGGCCTCCATGAAGCAATTAGTTGATTCTCATTCCACTTCTATCAAGCAACTAGAGCAGCAATTCAGTCAACTTTCAGCAGCACTCAACCAAAGAAAAGCCGGCACCTTGCCTAGCGATACTGTGCAAAACCCAAGGAATGATGGGTCATGCATGGCCATCACTACGAGGAGTGGTAAGGTGCTGGAAAATTCAGCAGAAGGCAAGCAAGTAGTTGACGGAACAGCAGACATGGACGCCACACCTAGTGACGCCACTAGGGAAGACGCCGCAATATCCACTTCCAACGTCAAGGACGTGTTGCCTAGTGACGTGCAGCCTGAAAAAAATAATAAACGGAAGCAAGAGGAGAAGAAAGCCATGGAGAGAACACTTCCATACCCACCACCACCTTTTCCACAAAGATTGAAGAAGGCGGCCGATGACACTAAGTTCAGCAAGTTCATGACCATGTTGAAGCAGCTGACTATTAATGTCCCATTGGTAGAGGCACTTGAACAAATGCCTGGGTATGCGAAGTTTATGAAAGATCTTTTGACTAAGAAGAGGGCAGCAAGCTATGAGCTGAAAGATGATGTGCATCATTGTAGTGCAATAGCTACCCGATCCATAGTTCAGAAGAAGGCCGACCCCGGAGCTTTCACTATTCCTTGCACCGTCGGATCTTTGGACTTTGCTAAAGCATTATGTGACTTAGGAGCCAGCATCAACTTGATGCCATTATCAATCTACAAGAAGTTGGGGTTAGGAGATCCTACACCAACTAATATGAAGCTTGTTATGGCGGATAGGTCGGTAAAACGACCGGTTGGTATTCTATGCGATGTCTTGGTGAAGGTATCTTCATTCATATTTCCAGCAGACTTTGTCATCTTGGATTGCGAAGCAGATTCAGAGGTTCCCATAATCTTGGGACGCCCTTTCCTTGCTACGGGAAGTGTGCTCATAGATTTGAGAGCTAATGAGCTTTCATTCCGAATAAATGATGAAGTGGTGCGCTTTGATGTTTGCAAATCAATGAAGCAACCCAAAGATCTAAGTGTATTTTCTGTGGCTGATGTTGTCGTTGATGACGAGGATGAGTTACTTGCTGAAGAGCAAATTCTTAATGATCCTTTGGAAGTTTTGCTCATGGAAGAAGATGATGATGCTGAAATTTCTGAAGATGATATTTGTGCTCTATCGGGATTAAGAGCATATCGCTATACTCCTAAGAAGCTGGATCTTGATCTCAAGAATCGACCCACACCACCAGCTAAGCCATCTATTGAAGAACCACCCACATTAGAATTAAAGGAGCTGCCAAGCCATTTGAAGTACGCATTCTTAGGAAGCGGAAACACTCTTCCAGTCATAGTGGCAGCCGATTTAGGTGAGCAACAAGTTGCAGCTCTTATTGCAATTTTACGCAAGTATATTAGAGCTATTGGATGGACCATTGCGGATATCCTTGGTATTCCACCTGGGATTTGCACTCATAAAATTCAGCTCCAAGAAAAGTGCACACCCACCATCGAACACCAAAGACGTCTAAACCCACCAATGCAAGAGGTGGTGAAGAAGGAGATTATCAAGTGGTTAGACGCAGGAGTTGTGTATCCTATTTCTGATAGTACATGGGTAGGCCCAGTACAATGTGTTCCCAAGAAAGGAGGCATGACGGTGGTTGCTAATGCAAAAAATGAGCTCATTCCACTCAGGCCCGTTACTGGATGGAGAGTATGTATGGACTACCGCAAGATGAATTCTTGGACTCTCAAGAATCATTTCCCCATGCCATTTATGGACCAAATGCTAGATCGATTAGCGGGGAAAGGATGGTTTTGCTTTCTTGATGGTTATTCAGGTTACAATCAGATTTGTATTGCCCCCGAAGACCAAGAGAAGACAACGTTTACATGCCCATATGGTACCTTTGCCTTCAAACGCATGCCATTCAGGTTATGTAACACACCAGCCACCTTTCAACGTTGTATGATGTCTATTTTCTCTGATATGGTAGAAGACACTTTGGAGGTATTTATGGACGATTTTTCAGTTGTTGGTGAGTCCTTTGACGCATGTTTGGTGAACTTGAGCATGGCATTACAAAGATGTGTAGAGTTCAACCTTGTGCTGAATTGGGAGAAGTGCCACTTCATGGTAAAAGAAGGAATTGTTCTTGGGCACAAGATCTCCGAAAGAGGAATAGAGGTTGATCGCGCCAAAATAGAGGTAATTGAGAAGCTACCATCTCCAATTTCGGTGAAAGGAGTTCGTAGTTTTCTTGGCCATGCTGGGTTTTATCGTAGATTCATCAAAGACTTCTCCAAAATTTCAAGTCCATTGTGCAAGCTACTGGAGAAAGATGCGAAGTTTGACTTTAATGATGATTGCTTGAAGGCATTCGAATGCCTTAAAGAAAAACTCATTGAAGCCCCTATCATGGTAGCACCAGATTGGACGCTCCCGTTTGAAATTATGTGTGATGCTAGTGGTGTAGCCATTGGCGCTGTTCTTGGACAGAGAAAGGAGAAATTATTTCATCCTATCTACTATGCGAGTAAGGTCCTCAATGAAGCCCAAAAGAACTACACTGTCACTGAACAAGAGCTCTTAGCGATTGTGTATGCGTTTGAGAAGTTTCGTGCCTATCTATTGGGTACTAAAGTGATCGTTCATACAGACCATGCAGCTCTTAGATATCTAATGACAAAGAAGGATGCAAAACCAAGGCTGATTAGATGGGTATTGCTGCTGCAAGAGTTTGATTTCGAAGTCAAAGATAGAAGAGGTTGCGAGAACCAAGTGGCTGATCACCTATCTAGACTTGAGAATGAGTATGTGGCGCAACCAGAAAATCAGATTGACGATGCATTCCCTGACGAGGAGATACTAGCAACAACAATGGAGAACTTACCATGGTATGCCGACTTTGCAAATTTCGTGGTGAGTAATGTGTTACCTTCCAATTTATCTTACCACCAGAGGAGGAAGTTTATGCATGACGTTCAGCACTACTATTGGGATGAGCCTTATTTGTTTCGAAGATGCGCGGATGGCATCATTCGACGATGTATATCCCATGAAGAAGTGCCTACTATATTGGAAGCATGCCACACTTCGCAAGTTGGAGGACATCATGCGGGTAATCGAACAACAAGAAAAGTCTTGCAAAGTGGTTATTATTGGCCTACAATATTCAGAGATGCACATGACTATGCGAGAAGGTGTGACCAATGCCAACGTCAAGGTGCTATCTCAAAACACCATGAAATGCCCATGTCCAAAATTATGGAGGTAGAACTCTTTGATGTGTGGGGTATTGATTTCATGGGGCCATTCGTGAATTCGTTTGGAATGAAGTACATCTTGGTTGCTGTGGATTATGTGTTGAAATGGGTTGAAGCTGTAGCATTGGCCGATAACGAAGGAAAGCGTGTTGTAGCGTTTTTAAAGAAGAATATCTTCTCTCGCTTTGGGGTACCTCGTACTATCATAAGTGATGGAGGATCTCACTTCTGCAACAAGCTATTCAAATCTGTATTGGCCAAGTATGGAGTCAAGCAACACAAGGTAGCTACGCCTTATCATCCCCAAACTAGTGGACAAGTAGAGGTTTCCAATCGTGAGATCAAGCAAATCCTTGCCAAGACGGTCAATGCGAATCGGAAGGATTGGTCTCGAAAGCTAGATGATGCACTATGGGCGTACAGGACTGCATTCAAAACACCCATTGGCATGTCACCCTATCAGCTAGTTTATGGGAAAGCTTGTCATCTCCCCATCGAGCTTGAGTACAAGGCATTGTGGGCATTGAAGCACTTGAATCTGAATTGGGATGATGTGAAGAACCTGAGGTTGGAGCAGCTGAACGAACTAGATGAATTCCGTCTCCATGCATATGAAAGATCCGATTTATACAAGGAGCGGATGAAGAAGTATCATGATCAGCGGATTGTTCGACGAAACTTCCAAAAAGGTGACATGGTACTACTCTTTAACTCCAGATTCAAGCTCTTCCCAGGTAAGTTAAAATCAAAGTGGTCTGGTCCATTTAAAGTCACCCAAGTCTACTCGTCTGGAGTAGTCGAATTGGAGAACAATGAGGGTGTTATCTTCAAAGTGAATGGCCAACGTGTCAAGCCATATATCGGTCCTCTTGACTCGATAAATGACATGGCCATCACTTATCTCGACGAAGTCTAAGTACTCGAGATTACTACGTCGAGCCACGACAATAAATAAGGCGCTAGATGGGAGGCAACCCTTCGTTTTATTGTTTTATCGTTTTGTCATTTTATCGTTTTATCGTTTCGTCGTTTTAGTATTTTTTCTTTTTGATAAATGAAAATCCAAAAATAAGAGTCGTGCCACGACCAAAACTAAGGCGCTTGGTGGGAGGCAACCCATCGTACTAATCGTTTTCATTTGTTTGAGCAAATATAGGTGCAAGAAAGATGCAACGAGGAGATTGATTTCAATTGACGATTTGGTCGCATTGTATGGTAAAGTCGGTAAGTTAGGAATGGTGATGCATAAGGCTATGAATTGAGCCTTTCTCACGTCATAATAGGCTTCGAGGAAGGCTAGGCCTTGGTAAAAATAGGCCACGAACGATGCACAACCTATTCTATAGCCTAAGGACTCGGAATCTAGTGTGCTATACCCTATGCGCCGCCTATTCCTAGGTGTGCTTTTGACTATGCGCCGACTATGCTATGGCATTTGAGATACTGAGACCAAATGCTATAGGATATGCGCCGCATATGTCTAGATATGCCATAGGATATGCGGCGCATATGTCCCATTATGCCATGGACAATGCGCCGCATATGTAAGTGATATGCCGAGGGATATGCGCCGCATATGTGGTGATTTTGTCCCCAAATCCGATTGTAAATGGGTCATAACCCGACCCATACTCCTCCTATATAAAGGGGACTTGGTTTTTTATCACAAACACATTAGAATCAACCCTAAGGGCGCCGCATATCATCCCAAATCCTCTCAAATTTTTCTTCCTTTGTTCTTCCAATCCACAACAAACTTCTCCACAATCTTCAAGCAAGTAAGTGCTCTCTTATTCTTCATCTATTTATCGTAAGTACTACGTTGCTATGCTTATTATAAAATGCTAAATCATGAGAGATTGGTGGTGATGTTCATGTGTGTGGATAATTGTTGCAAAATCGTGTGATTGAATATATACGTATGGAATTCTTGTCTTATTTCCGACTTGAATTTTGTTTCAATGGCATTGTTATGATACTTGCTGAACATATGTGGCTATGAATATTGCTTGAGAGTGTTGTTTGGATGCTTGCATGATTAACCATCCCGGCCATCGGGATAAGGTTATAGTGACTATAGGAGGTAGTGTTTGTTGTACGAATAGCAATTCCATGCGGTAACTCCTATGTTGTAGTGTCGCTATATGCACCATGAAAGACGTCCAAGTGGCTGCTCATAAGTGATGTAATGCTGATTTTCTTGTCGGAATACAATCCGAGGACGTATGTCGAGGAAGTCTGAGTACTCGACCACTTTCACTTCACTGATTTGTGCTAACAAGATTAAGTGTGGGGTGGTACCCCTAGTGCTTGCATGTAGATTGTATAAAGTGTGATTGTGCTGCAACTAACATTATTTTTAGTCTCAGGTACAATGGCACCGAAAGCAAGGCACGGCAAGGAGAAGGCTACCACAACCCGAAAGGATAAAAAGAGAAGCCGAAAAGACCAAGGAGAATCATCTTCAGCACACCTACCACGCCGAATGTTCGGAATCAAATGGGTTCTTGAGGAAGACACCAAGGCATGGTACAGCAGCAACAAAGAAAAGAAATATGTGCACGTCGACTTAATCAACAAGGAGACCTTAGCAAAGAAGGAGCCGCAAATGTTGGCTAAGATTATGGCTTTGAAGCTGGATTTCATCTTCCGTGACATGGGAGAGTGCAATCTTGACTTGACAAGAGAGTTTTATGCCAACTGGTCGCCAAACACAACAGGCAACGAAGTCAAAATTCGGGGCCAAGTGTTACAGCTTACAGCGGATTGGATCAACTCGTTTCTAGGCCTACCTTCGGCCGACACTGCACCATACAAAGAGCTGTACATCAGGCCCCCTTACAGAGCAATAAGACACACGCTTTGTGGAAGCAGATCAATGGCAAGATGGGGCAGACATAAGGAAACAGGCCGTCACAACACATTCCCCTATGCTCCACTAAATAGGGAAGCAAGAATCTGGATGCGCATTGTCAACTCATGCCTTATTCCTGGGACGCAATACACAAAGATATCGAGAGATAGAGTGTGTTTGGTTTATGCGTTGATGACGAATGTCCCTATCAACTTTGGGGCAATCATTCGATCTACCATGAGAAAAGCCAGACTCCACAGCAGGTCCCATTTCACATTCGGCAATTTGTTGACAGCAATGTTGCGGAAGGAGGATATAGAAGAGGAACCAGCTGACCACAAACTCCCACATACCCCAAAGAAGGTTGACCTCACCAAGGTCAAAGATGCTGAAACAACGCATGGAGTCAACCTTACCACTGCGGAGAGACACGCTCGTGACGAGAGTTTCTTCCGTCATCTCTATGGCATGACACGATTCACTATGATGAGTGGTGGACGTATTCCAACTGCTGAAGAGCTCCAACAGCTGGACCACGACTACCCAATGAACAGACATGCCCGGGAGATGTGTGGAGTGGGAGTATATTTCGAGGAACCTCTTGATGATGACGTGCCAACTGATGATGATAGACGCTTGCCTGATTCTGATGCTGAGGAGAACTCTGACGATGACTCTTACGATGATTCGGACGAAGGGGGTATGACCCCCGACATTGAGGAAGAGTCCGACTAATCAGGTTCTTCGACTTTATTTTCCACTGAGGGCAGTGTCTAGTCTAAGTGTGGGGTGTCGGCAGAATCTGCATGCTATGTTTGTATGTTTGCTCTTGTTTATTTTGTTTTGAGTCCAAATTTTTATTTTTTTTGTGATTTTTTTCGTGTGACGTTTTTTTATTTTTTAGGAGTAAAAATTTTTCTAGCTACGCATGAAATTATTTGGATAGGCAGCATGAGATTAGAACAAGAGTATGTGCTACAATTGTGACTATTGAGACATTTAGGCTCTAGTTGTGACTCATTATGTGCTATTGTGTGATTCAATTCCTTCAATTGATTGGGTCGAGAGTCTATATTACTACCAATCAAGTCGACCATGTGCCTTGTGTGTGTGAGATTAATAGTATATTCTATGTATGTGGCTGATGCTAGAACTTGCCTCGTATGTATGCAAAGCGAAAATAAGGAATGTAAGTTTAGGATATGATTTAGGCATTTCTTTGGCAACCTATACATGTTTACCTTCAGTTTTACCTACCCATGGACATCATCCTAGTCAAACCCTTTTGAGCCTTTAGCCTATTTCTTTGACAACCTTGTATGTAAGCCTAATCCATTTTCTTTCAAGACCGTAATTTGATCCAAATTCCTAAGTGCTTTAAAGTGAAAAAGTCATGTGACAACATAAGAGGAAATTGGGTGAGTATGATGCTTTAAATTGCAAGGGTGCTTGAATATGTTGTGAAAAAGAAAGGGCTATCATAAGAGGTATGTTGTGAAAAGAAAAAGGAAAATAAAGCTGAAAAGTGAGTTGTGCTTAAAATTGAAAAACAAAATAGGAGAACAAGGGTGGTAGAAAAACAGAAAGAAGAAAGGTTGAAAGAACAAAGTGTCAATGATACAATGTGATGTATTAAAGTGCTTAGGAACTTAGTCACTATTTCTGGCCAAAATAGTCCTACCCGTCCCTTAGCCTACATTACAACCATCTAAAGACCTACTTGATCCTAATCTTAACATTCCGACATTTAGTAGAGTACTACATTAAAGGCAAGCTTATGGTCATTAGTTGCTACATATGAATTCTTTGTGAGAGTGAGAGCAAGGATATGTTGATACCCATGTTTGAAAAATATGCTATACTTGTGAGTGATTATGGGTACTATATTGTGAGACACACATGGTTGATGAGCTTTGGATAGTTGTATATGATTCTATGTACCTTAACGTTTGCATGCGAGTTGATCACCATCACGAGTCTATGCTTGAGGTTAAATTGTTTCTACTTATAATCGGAAAGCTACTCTTCGTTGCTAATTGTTGTGCTTGTCTTGAAGAATGTTTTGTGTTGTTTCTGTAAAAACCTTAAGTCAATGCTTAGAAGGACATGATATGTTGTTCGAGGACGAACAAAGCTCTAAGTGTGGGGTGTTGATGATAGGCGAATTTACGCGCCTATATCAATATATTTTGCCCATATTTTAGCCTAGTTTTGAGAACTAATTATCTATTTCATACACTTTTAGTCCTTTCTCCTGTAAATGAGCTAACAAATGTGATTAGGAAAGTTTCAGGTATAAATGATGCAAAATACAGCAATTTATGGCTTACTTGACGCAAAAGAAAGCTCACGAACGAAGTGGAAAGAAGCTGGACGCCTAAAGGACTAAATCTGCTGCATGGAAAATCTGTCCCGGGCTAAAACAGCAATTCTGAAGACTTTGGGGACTTACAGACACAAAGCTGGATTTTTGCCATAATACATTAACCTAGTGCAATTAGGTTATGTGTTTCATTATTCTATTTGGATTATAATTTTGTAACCTTACCCTAGTACATTTGGGTCAAGGATTTCATTAGTAGATTAGGATTTGGTTATTTATTTCATTAGCTTAGTAGGAGTAGGATAGGAGTATTATAAATACCCTATCATGCTAGAGATTTAGGGACACATTCTTACAATTCAATTAACTCTTCACTTAAGACATCTTCCTACAATACATTCTTAATTCTTCGTTCTTCTATTCTCAAATTCCACAACAAGAGAATCGTTACTTGCTACGGAATCACTAAAATCACACGCCAAACACCTACTATTCACGCCATCCACCATGCAAAACGTGATATCCTTCGCATTCATGGGTAACTAAACCTCTTAGTTGGGGTTATGGAAGCCGAATGAGTTACTATCTATTGCTATGAGCTTGTGAGTTCAAGACACGTATATTGCTTATATCATTATTCTCTTCATCTTAAATCTACATCCTTTGCGGTTCAAACATAAGAACACGCCATTCTAACATCTAACCTGTTCGAGAGAAAGGTTATTTGTCTAGAAAAGAAGACGCATAGACCAACGCCAGTCTAACATTTAACTTGTTCGAGAGAAAAGTTATTTGTCTGGAAAAGAGATAATGTCAAGGTAGTAGGACACCCTTTCCTATTAAAAAGCTAGTGCCGTAACTGGACTAACCTCTTGGAGAATTCGTACCGTTAGACACACTTTAAGCTCGAGAGAGTTAAAGTGAAATAGTCCTTGTTTAGGTCGAGAGACGCTTGGATTTACCATCGACTACAATTCTCTATAAGCAATTGCATGTCAAGACTCTACACACTCATAGCCAATAGAGACGTATACCTCAGAAGGTGGACATAACCCCAACGCTACAATTCTCATTGTTTACAACCAACGTGACAATCTTTCTCTTTTTACTTTATTATTTTCAGCTTTTATTTCATTACTTTGGTTACTTATTACAATCCCCCCTTCTTACGAGACTTGCACCAAAAGTCTATTAATTTTGCTTACTTGTTGACCAAGCTATTCCCTGTGGGATCGATACCCAACCCAGGTTGGGTTCTATATTTGCTAACGACCGCTTTACACTCCCACGAGAGCTGTAGATTGAGCGTTATCAAAAATAGCCTTTGATCATGTCCTAATCAACAATTCTACAATCTAGCCAAGAAAACCGAGCATGTTTTGGATTAAATGCACAAAGGAAACAAGGTAAGAGTCTCACACACATATGGTACAAGCTTATATTACCAAATCCTACCTTTCCAATTCATGCAATTACTAAGCTATGATTATTTTATCCTTAATCCCGATGCCATAGAAAGATTCACAATAGTCATACATATATTTACATCACACTGTTCACAAAATCTTTTTTTGGAGAGGTATCAATTTTGTATCAATTTTTGAAAAAATGATTCAAAACATACAGAATATGTCAACTGCTCTTAGGTTCTAAATTTTTTCTCCTAATTAAACACAAATAACACAAAACACCTAAAAAGACATAATACGACCTAAATATGCTAGTTTTACTAGGATAATGCAGCAGGCAAGAAAAGAAATATGGAAAGAAAAATCCTCATCTATGGTATACCCCCACCCCAACTAAAGACTATGCACTATCCTCGGTACAGAACTATAATATAAAACTAGTGATGAAGACATACCTAGGATGCCCTAGGCATCCAAATCAGACTCTCCCCCATCTAGGGCATGATGTGGTTCCACTTGAGGAGGTAGTGGTTGGGCATGACTATAATACATACCTATTGCTATCTCAGCTCGCCTCCTCTTATTTATCAATGCGGACACAATTGAATCATGATATGCCCTTTTTAGGGCCCACCCAAAGTCCATAGTCGGGTCCTGTAGCTCTAACGAGTGGCAAATTTATCATTTATTTACATCCATATTTGAGCACACTACAACAAATTAAGTGTCTACATAAGGTAAATTCTAGCTCAAAATGCATTAATTTCTAGTATTTGTGATCTTGCAAGTAATTTAATGAAAATAAGTTGAGACAAAGCTAGAAGATAAGTGAAGTGAGCAAAAATAATAGGAGAATTAAAGGTTAGGCCCTGGAGGTGACCCTCAGATGCTGTGATCACATTTTGAGAGTTACAATCGTGATATGAATTCAAGTCAAACCTCAACGATCATAAGATGACCACCGCAATTGCGTTAGTCATGAACGCATTCAATATAAGGCAATTGCAGTAGGGAAGAAGAACTCCAAGGGTAGAATGGGAATTTCCCTGAGCTAAATCCCAAATCATAAAAGGCTAAACCCTTACACAATTAGAGCATCTTTAATCCAATTTTGAGTTTGGAGAGATGAAACACTCTAATTTTTGAGTTGAGAATAATTTGTTAATTCAATTCCAAGAGCACTCTATTGAGCCCATTTTGGACTTGAAAAATCTGGTGCATCAAAAAATTTGGTTCCATTATGACGTGCTATCTATATCCTGATCATGGCAAGTCTAATAAGCCCAACCTATTATAATTACAAGTGTCTAAGACATAATAGCGGTTTGTATATCAAGGCCCAAATGGTATGATTCACGATAGTGACTTCTAAGTACCTAGACTGGGTATAAAATGACCCCTTTTCAATGATTTTAGCCATTCTTAATCACTTTCTTCATATCTAAAAACCCTAAATAGTGTGAGAGCTTAAAATTAAAGTTTGTTGGTATTTGGAAAGCTAGATTAACATTTATTTTGTGATTATCTTTTAGTTTGAGGTAAGAATTTTCCCTTTCCTTAGTGAAATTTCTTGATTTCTTGCTCAAAACCCTAAATGATTGAGGGCTTGATTCAAGTCCCAATTTTGCTTATTTTTTACCCATTTTTAGGGTAAATATTCCTCGATCTTATAATAATATTGGGTTGGTTTCAGAAATGTGATGAGTAGAATGTGTTTTTAATATCTTGGCATCTTAAGGAGGCTTCTCAAATGGAAAAAAGGTGATTTAGCAGTTCATTAAGCTTTTTTCAGCATTATGGTAGGCTAAGTTTATCCCTTGTTAGATTGAGATACCTTATTGTATTCATATGATATTGTGTTAGATTTGGGATGAGTTTTAGTCGGTGGATTGATTAAATGCAAGACTTGGGTTAGTTGGACTGTTTAGGCTATTTTGAAATTGTAGAGTTGAAACACTTGACTTGTTTCCTTATGCCTTAGGTAAATAGGACTTAATTACTCATGTTTAGCATAAGAATGCCTTAGATTACTCAGGTAAAAGTGCTTTAGACACCCATGCTTAGGGTAATTTTGGCCTCAGTTTCTTACACTAATGAATGTTGCCTTAGTTTCCATTGGACTTAGTTAAGTGATTGGGAGAAATCTTTACCTTAGGGATAATTGTGTCTTGCTACAAATCTAAGAGTGGATTTAGATACCTTAGCCTAGTCCAGGGTAAAATTTGACTTTGAATGTATTTTGAGGATTTAGAAGTGGCTCTTTGGCCCACCTTAAGAAAAGATGGACGATTGGTTCTCTTGAAATCCTTATTATGCTTGTTCAATACCTAGAGAATACCCTTTTTAGGTAATCATGAGGAGACATGGTAATTTATTATGGTTATAATGACATTAGAAGTAATAATCATAGACTAATTGATTAGATTATTGGATATCCTATGATGAGCTATGGATCATGCTATGGTAAGTGATTTGATATGTATGGATTTCTTAATGAATACGCTATAGATCATGTCTTGATAACTATAAAGCTCAACTTACATGTAAATTTAGATGCAAGGCAGTCGTTGTCAATATATTTACCCATGTAAGAATTGGGGTTGAATCCATAAGGAATAATGTGGATGGCGGTTGAGTAAGTTTGAAATAAAAGTTGCTTTCTAAGTTCAAACCTATGTTACAAGATAGTTTGGGGGTTTTCAATGTGTGCTGACGTGAGAGTAATTCTTGGGCTTCTAAGTGACTAATTTGAGACTAAGAATAACTAGAGTATAATCAATTAAAATGGATCTTGTGGCTATGCTTTCCTAGGGGCAAGATATGCATGGGAACATGATAATTTGATGCAAATTCTAATTGTTAATGATGTGGTAGGCTAGGTTTAAGGTCTTTGAGGCTAGTTTATCAACAAAACCTCAAAGATGTCACTCATTGACCCTTTTGAGTACCTAACGAGTGTGTCAATTTAAACCACACAATACCTCAATTGGGTATTCCTATTTCTAGGATGATACCCATGGTATAGCTAACTTCTCAACTGCCCTTATGTCTAAGGTAGTGATAGATTAGGAAACTACACACATAATTGTCTACCATTTCTTTAGTTTCCACATCCCTCTTTTAAGGATGATATAGATTCCTAAAGTTCCCTCAAAACCTTTCTTTTGAAGATGGATATAAGATTTCTAGAGGTTGGAGTTTTCACCCATCAAACCCATGTGGGTATTTGGGGCTTTCACCCACAAATCCCAACTAATTTAATCAAGTAATAATAGAATCCATCATTAACAAACTGAAATATACCCAAATAAATTAAATTCCACACATATTTACACCCTAATCTAGCATAATTCCAAGAGGTAGATCTACCACATCATAAGGATAATGAAAAATAATATACCAAGATGTTCAAAGTTATTCATAAGAAAATAGAGAGGGAAAAAACCACACTTTAGACTCAAATAAATCTTTAATAGACAGAGCTAGATCTACACTTTAAACAACAACAACAACAACAAACCCAGTGTATTCCCACCTGGTGGGGTCTTGGGGGGGGGGTAAGATGTATGCAGTCCATACCTCTACCTCTAAAGAAGTAGAAAGGCTGTTTCCGAAAGACCCCCGGCTCAAGACACAAGATACCACACAATTACAAAGCAAAACACCAAACGAGGTTACAAAAATATATAACATAAATACGGCATCCAAAAGTGAAAGTGAAAGTGAAAGTGAAAGTAAAAGTAAAAGAAAACAAAGGAGAGCACCCAGGTTTGTACTAAAACAAGGGACGCGGAAACATAACCAGGATACTAGGGTTTGAGTCTTCTTTTGTTGGGCAAATTTGGAAAAACTCATGCATTTATAGTTTTGCCCTTGGGCTAAAATCTCGCTAGGCCACGATCGCTGTGTCTTTAACATAACCTTATTGACTCGGTGTGGTCATAAAATAATGCTCGAGATTGTGATAACTGAGGCCAAGTCTTTTACTTTACTTTTTTCCTTTCTTTTGTCCCTTTTTGTAGCTCTAATCCACATCTTTTCATCTTATTACCTTTGTGCTGATAAAATATGGATATTAGTGTATTAAATCATAATTATGTCTCATTTATTGATTCAAAATAAGGTAAGGTGCATAAATGATGAGTGCGAATGAGTGGTAAAATCACAACTCATTAATAACTGTCGATGATTCGTATGATAAACTATCCTTTATGCTAATGCTAAGCCATTGAATATACTATTGACAAGTCATTGCTCATCTTATTTCTTATGATCATGATTATGCTAAGAAATTATACTAATAATCATGTTACAAAGCATCCTATAGATTATATTAGCAATTATGCCATGAATTATGTTAGAATTTATGGTTATTGATAATATAGGAAGTTATGTTATTAATTATGTTTAAAATCATGATTCTTGATTATATTATCACTTATTCTATTGACTTTGTGACCGACTATGATGACGTGGCTATAGATTCGAGTCTAGATATTATGATGAAATATTGATACCTGACACGAATGGAGGGTATTATGACAATATATTGATAACCGACAAGGTCAGAGGATAATTATGATGATATAATTGATACCGTCAAGGCCGAAGTATGATTATAATGATATATTGATACCTATTAAGGCCACAGGATGTTATGATGATGTATTAATACCCAGGAAGGCCAGAGGATAATTATTTTGATATGCCTATGTATACATCTACTAGTTCAAGACTGGTTATGCCCTATGTATGGATGTTATATATATGTATGCATATACAATTTGGGTATGGTGTAGATATTAGGGATCTTAAATATGGTAAATATGATAATTAGTGGACTTGTGAGGATTGGTGACAATTATTGATTAGTTATAAATGATTATAAAAGGGTATAGTTGATGATTAGTGGTAAATAAGAATTAGTGCTGGATACTGTTTAAGTGATTAATAATGACTAATTGATAAATGAGGATTAGTTGGTAAATGGAGATTAGTGGATATATAGTGAATAGTTGTTAGATGATGACTAGAGTTTATATGATGACCAGTAATCAAATGAGTTAGTTAATAAGAGATGGTTAGCTAATAAATAACGACTAGTGAATAAGATTGCTATATGTTGGTAAAATTGTGGAATGCGGATGCATTGTCAAATATTGGTAAATGACCGATTGATGATAAATTTTGGAATGGTGGTTAAATGGCAAGTTGCTTATTTATAAGCGATTAATGGTTGATTTTTTATATATTTTCGTGTACTCTCTAGGAGTATTGGAGTCTGTGATAAGTTATTTACTTTCCTTACCAAAAGGCATACGGGAGCTAATTTTGTAGTTTGTGATTTATTATGTAATGCCTTGTGATGTGTTGTTATTTCAACTTATTTACTTATATTGCATGATGATATAGGCATGTGTTGACGCCTTATGTTATATTGCTATTACAACAAAATTACTCATTTCGTATAAAAATATTGGAAATGATTCAGGTTCATTGCTGCAACTTGACTTAGTTATGATATCTTGCATTTTATTATACTTATATCATGATTTAGCTAAGTCGGCAGATGATGCCTACTAAGTACCCATTGTTTTTGTACTTGTACTATACTTCTATACCTTTTTAGTGTAGATCCAGGTACTAGATATTGTTATTGATCATTGATCATGCTGTGTTGATTATTCGAAGATAGGGTGAGATCTTAGAGTTAGAGTTACCTATTTACTTATATCTTTAAACGTCCAGTATTTTTTTATTGAGACAAATGTTGTTTACTATTCTAAGTTTTTGAGTTGTATTATTATTAGATGCTCTTGAACTTGCTCTACCAGATCCTGGGATGGTATCTTATATTAATTGTTTTATCTATATAAATCTCTTTGCTTATTTATAAGTGTGTTATTCATTTTTGCCTATGATTGGGAATTTTCCACTAAGTTAACCCATTGCATTTAACTCTGGGTTATAGTTTGACTTACCTATTGGTGGGTTAGAGGAGGGCCCATCATATTTTATAAATTGGGTTGTGACATTATCTCTATAGTGTACATTGTGAGATTTTAACTGATCATTGCAATCTTTAATATTTTATGACCCGAATAGAGCTTAATGTTAGGAAGCGTAGAGTGATAGAGTTGCTTAAAGATTATGATATTTCCATCTTGTATCATCCAGGCAAGACTAATGTAGTAGCAAATTACTTGAGTCAAAAGGCAGCAGGTATGGTTAACTTGGCTTTTATTTTAGTTTCTTAGAGGTCGTTGGCATGGGATATTCTATCTGTAGACAACTTGATGGTTTGTCTTGATGTTTTAAATCCTAGATGGATTCTTGCTAGTATTAAGGTGAGTTTTCATTATTTAATTAGATTTGGGATCTTCAATTTAAGGATATTAAGCTTTATTTCCTTCGTGATAAGGTGTTGAGTGGTGAGTCTGATAGGAAAGACATAGATCCTAAGGGTGTTTTTCTATTTGATGGCCATATTTGTGTCCCAAGGATTGATGGTCTAACTCAGTTGATTCTGCATGAGGCTCACAACTCTAGATACTCTATTCATCTGGGCACAACTAAGATGTACAAAAATTTGAGACAACATTATAGGTAGGGTGGCATGTAGAGGGATGTGTCAGATTTTGTAGCTTGTTGCCTTTGTTGTTAGCTATTAAATTCCAAACATCATCTTCTAGGTGGTTTGATTCAGAGATTGCCCATTATCAATTTAAAGTGGGAGAGGATTACCAAGGATTTTGTTAATAGTTTTCTCCGTACTTCTCGTGGTTGCAATTGTATTTGGGTTATCATGGATAGGTTGACCAAGTCAGCGCATTTCATTTCTATTTATATGTCCTTTACTGCTGAGAGGTTAGCTCGTATGTATGTGCATAACATAGTCTATTTGCATGGTGTGCCCATATCTATCCTTTCAGACTGGGGTTTCGTGTCTACTTCTAGATTTTGGAGAGTTTTTTAGGAGGAGTTGGGTACTCAGGTGGACTTAAGTACAACCTTTTATCTGTAGACCAGTGGTTAGTTCAATTCAACTATTTAAGTGCTCAAGGATATGCGCTGAGCCCATGTTATGGATTTTGGAGGTCAGTAGGAGGAGCACTTAGCCTTGGCAGAGTTCTCTTACAACAATAGTTATCAATAGAGGATTGAGATGGCACCTTTTGAGGATTTTTATAGTAGGAGATGTCGTTATCTAATTGGATGGTTTGAGAAATCTTTTATTTGACCCCATGGTACTGATTTACTTTAGGAGTCATTTGATAGAGTCAGGGTGACTCAAGACAAGTTAAGAGTAACTTAGAGTAGGCAGAAGGCCTATGCAGATCATAGATTCCATGCCTTGATATTTAGAGTTGGTGATCGAGTATTCCTTCGTGTATCACCTATGACAGATATGATGAGGTTCATGAGTAAGGGCAAGCTCCATGTACTTATATGGGACTCAGTCCAGTTTGATAAGCGGTTGACCTTCGCGGAGGAGTTTGTGCTTATTTTTGCTAGTGATGTCAGACGATTACGCACTAGGGATATTTCTATAGTTAAGGTTCAGTAGAGGCACCGCCCAGAAGAGGTGGTTACTTGGGAGATTGAGAGTAAGATGTGGGCCCTATATCCTCTCCCATTTGAGACTTTAGGTACATCCTAATCCTTAACTTTTGTAAATGGAAGTTCCTTTAGTAGTGGATATTATAATAACCCTTCAGGTTATTTTCCATATTTTCACTTATTTTTGCTGTTATAGCTTCTTTATAGCTTCCCTAAGTCATTGTGACTTCATGGAACTGAGAATTTGGTTATTGGGTAGTTTATTTGGCTCTTAGAGCTAATTCCCTATTTTGAAGTCTTTTCTAGTTTCAAATGGCTATCGCATAATAACTTTAGCTTAACGGCCTTGAATGCAATTTTTGACTGTTCTACTAGCTTTGAAATGTCAATTTTTGGCTAGGTGGACCATTGGTTCGGGTCCTAAGGCACCCAAGCTTATTTCGACCTATTGGTTAGAATGTTAAGAATTAGAAATTAGGTGTGGGACCTGCATTTTAGTAAAATAACCTTGGATGGAAATTTCTACTGTCCCATTGATTTTGGAATGTAGAACTTGGTGTGGTTACATAGTTCATTTGCATATATGGGATTTTGAATGAATCTCGAGGGCTTGGCAGAGACTTAGAACTTTTTCAAGTCTCAACTGTAATCTGGTGCACTTGTGATCACGGACCATAGACTGCGGATCGCGGTCTGGTAGCATCAGTAAGTGCTGCGATTATAATAGTTCAAGCTACATATATGACTCCTTAGGCAGGCCAATAGAATTTCAATCGCGGTGGGGTAATGTCACGATAATGACATCCTCATCTAGTGCCTTGTAACATAATTGTGAAGGTCAGGTTACGATAACGATACCCAGGCACCTCGTAAGGGTATAAATACCTCATTTTAGCTAGACTTTTCTCATTTTTCATCCATTTTCTTGAGAGTTAAAACCCTAAATGGTGAGATAGCTTAATATCGGAGTTTTTGGGTGATTTGGGAGCTTGTCTAACGCTTGTTTACATGATTATTCTTCGATTTGTGTTAAGATTCCACCCTTTTTATGAGAGATTTTCCTCTTTTCATTTCTAAAAATTCCAAAACCTTAGAGGCTTGATTTTAGCATCAAATTATCTCAGATTTCACCTATTTGTGGGGGTATGTAACGCCCTGAATCTGGTACCCGAAATGCTACACAGTGCTCATGACCCCAAAGGACTACAAGCTAACCCATGATGATATCTGTACCTGAACACTACATAATATACTGTATAAATGCGGAAATAAAGGTTGCAAGGCCATAGGTTCAAAATTGTAACATATCTAATAAAACGTAACATCTGGAGGGGTATGAAATACCCAAAACCATTGAAATAACTATCTGAACATACTAGTCTGAAAAACCTTTAACTGACTGAATTTTCTGAATAAGGAGTTGATGGGACATCCAACTAACTCCAACCATTGAAATAAATTAATTAATGAGATAATAAATTAATGGTCATGTCCTTGAAGGATGAGGACTCATTGCTAACTCTGACTGCTGTAACTAGAATATTACTGATACTCTGGGACTCGTGCTTCTGAACCTATGGTATAAAACACCATAGCATAAATGCGTTAGTACGTTTGAATGTACTAGTATGCATGTGAGGTAGGCTGAATGTAAAAGGTTCACATACTTGAACTATACTAACTGACTGAATAACATGAACATGAGGATACATGCATGACTACATAATAACTATAACTGAGTTCATAAAAACATGATTACTGAGTAATGGTAACATGAGATAATGATATATGTATAACTAAAATAACTGATACTGAGCAGACAGTCTAGGTTTTGATGGAACTAGCTGAGTTCTGTATTGTTCTGAGTTGACTGTATCTGATAGTCCTAAATCCTATAGAACTATCTGAGTTCTATTACTGAGACTAAATGACTATTTCTGACAGTCCTGATTCTGTACTTAAACTGTGGGAAGTAGTCACCTAACCGACATACCCCAAATATTGCATTATAGTTGAGTTGGGGTTTAATCTGTAACCCCAATTGGAAGGGTGTCAATACCGCGCCACTGGTATGGATAATCTGTGAGTAACCCTCATATAACAGGTAACTCTTGTGAGAATGGTGGTAACCCTCATATAACAGGTTAATCCACCTCATCTACCTTCATATAACAGAATATGACTACGTAGTTCTAGAATGCAAGGATTGCTTCTAAGAATCACACCCTCATATAACAGGTGGGTTCCTATCCTTGGGCTTGCTCGGTGCTAATTTCTACTCCCATATGGATAGACACTGAACATGATTAACTAAAATAATTGGACTAAGTTAACTGAGTTCCGCTGACTGATGGAATACCAATGAGATTATTGAATTTCTAGGGTTTTTGAGATTACTGAGTTTACTGAGTTTTCCTGAGTCACATAACTGACTGAATTTTTATGAACATGGATCAACTTAGAGTATCTTGAAAACACGACACTGATTCTAGGCACACGGCTAAATTTTTGGGTACAAGTACCCCCAGGACTCGATAGAAGGAAACTGACAAAGCATGACTTTTTTGAATACACGACCAACATCACAATCCATAATATAATAAGTTGGAGATTTCATGAAGTAGAAGTTCTAAAGCACCACAAGGGTTACACATGTATCAATAATTCATTGACTAAGACATTTCATCAAACATTTGACATGCATAAACTTGTACATGATTGGGGATTTCACATTATCGTACTAGTATGGCACTTTTCTTTCACATAGGCATTTAATCGAACAATATGGAGCATGCTTTGGTTATACAATCATCAACATATCTAATAATCATGGATACATCAATCAACATGTAAATTTAATGGTTTATCATGATTATTATGCAAATCACCACATCCTAAGTCAATCATTGGAATATGTAATTTCAAACATGAATCAAAACCCCACAACATCATGAACATGAATTTTAATTCAATTTAAATCATGAACATTCATAAATACACAAATCTTGGATTTTGAAAAGAGATTCTTGAGCTTCATGGATGAAAGGGACCCATGAATCAACACATGACATACCTGGGCGGATGATTTCTTGAAGATTGATAGAGTAAAACTTGAATTTTTGACTTGGAATTAAAAACCTAGGGTTTCTTGTTCTTGAGGATTGATCTTTGAGAGAAACCCTAATTTGATATTATAGATGAATAATAAAGTTATGGGCTATGGTCTGGTATAATTAAGGGTTAAAATGGGTGGAAAAAGACCCAAATATCCTTTTAAAAATGACTTTAAATTGCTGAACGGGATTTGTGATGGCTCATGCGATGGTCTGTCGCTGGCTCGACGGTCCATCGTTCTGACCATCGCACCTGGGCCAGAATAGGGACTCACTGTCTTAGTAGCGATGGCTTGGACGATGGTACATCGCAAGTTCAACGGTCCTTCAACCTGTACATTACACCATAGCTAGAAGACTAACTTACTGCATTAGCTACGACGGTCTAGGTGATGGTCCATCGCTAGATCGATGGTTCGCCAACCTACCCATTGAACTTGGGAGATTCTGATAGCTCTCAATAAAATATCCATAAATTTTTACTCCGATATTGGATTTGGACGAAATTGGTATTATTGGAAAGCTAATTAAATTTCTCACTCCACAAAAAGTGTAAATCTTAAAAATTCCACATGTACAAAATGAATTCATTTTTCAAAGTAAGTTTCTAACATTCTTGGAATGATTTCAAGCTAGGTAGAAGTACGGGGTATTACAAGGTAATGATTCCTTGGGCATGTGGGAATGTCAGGTTGGTTTTAGAAACATGATGTGATTTTTGACCCAAAGAACAATGGTGCAATATTAGTATCATTATTCTTTTATTCATGAGTAGAATGTGATTTTTATAGCTTGGATTCTTACGAAAGCTTCTCGAAAGGGAAATTAGTGATTTAGCAGATCTTTGAGGTCTTTTCAATATCGAGGTAGGCTAGGTTTTACCACTTATTAGATTAAGATAATTCATAGTATGTTTATGATATTGTGTTAGATTTGGGATGAGTTTTAGGTATTGGTATGAACCTTAAGCCAAGATCGGGTAGAATTTTCCTAAAATGGAACTTTGGGGATTAGAAATAGGCCCTTGGCCTACCTTAAGCTAAGATGCATGTTAGCTTTTGTTGACCTTATTACGCTTGTTACTCTTGGTAATGCTTATTGAGGTAATATTGAGAAACCTTGACACGTGATAGTTATGTTGATTGATGTAAGGGTTGATACCTATTGATTATGCTATTACTTATGCTATTGATGATACTATTGAATATATTTATATTTTTATATTTACCCAATTTTAGTACGAAGGATGGTTGTGATATTGATGATATTTACTTGGTTCGAGTTTGAAGGATGGTTATGATATTGATGATATTTATCCAATTTGAGTCAGGAGGACGATTAAGACATTGATGATACATTTATCAACTTAAGTCCGGCTATTGATTATATATATATCGATTCGAGTCTAGATATGTGTATTCTGCTATGATGATATATTTTTATGATATGATAATATTGAGGTATGAGATTGAAATTAGTAGTTTGTATAAGTCTAAAAATGAGGACATGGCTATAGTATGGCATGATATAAGTGGATTCTAGTAAAATGTTAGAGATTGGTAAATGATGGTGGTAGGTTATACTATCTTTTTTTGTATCCACCAGGCTTATGGGGGGCTTGCATTGGATTATTTACTTTTCCACACTAATTGGAGTATGGGAGCCAATTTTATATTTATGATTGCATGTGTTGATGTTTTATGTTATGTTATGCTATTATTTCGATTTATTTACCTATTTATTCACAACGATGTTGGAGATGGTTTAGGTTTTTTTCTACCTTGACTTAGTTATGTTATCTTGTATTTTATCATATTTATATCATGATTTATCTCAGTCGGCTAATGATGTTCATTGAGTACCCATTTTTTAAGTACTCATACTATAATTCTATACGTTTTGGGGCAGATTCGAGTACTGATTACCGTCATTGATCGATGTTCATATTATGTTGATTCTTCGAAGATAAGGTGAGTTCTTAGAGTCGGATTCACCTATTTCCTTATTCTTTCATGTCCAGTGTTTAGTTTCAAGACATGATTACATTGACTATTTAAGACTTGGGTTGTATTATTACTAGATGCTCTTGTACTAGTTCTACCAGGTTGTGGGATGGATTTCTGTACTGTTGATTTTCCCTTATCTATTTATATTGCCTTGTTAAAATACAAGATATGTTATTAATTTTTTCCTTGTTGGGAATTTTACACCAAGTTAACCCATTGTGTTTAGCTTTGGGTTACAGTTCGACTTACCTATTGGCAGGATTTAGTAGGAGCTATAACGACTCACAAATTGGGTCATGACACCCAATCCCTATACCTGTCTCCATAATAGTTCCAACCTTAATTACCTTACCTCAAGTTCTAAGAGTCCTGATTGGACCCTTGGACCTTGGCTCGTGTCACGACCCGAGGTACCCCCTAGTTGCGACAACGGAGCTTACGGTCACAAGTGACCATAAGCTAACCAATGTGATGGTACCTTCTAAGAGCACTGAATAAAATAATAATAATGAATATATGTGGAAAATAACTGATAAATCCATAAAATTTGAATACTGAAAATATGAATGAATAACAAGTCTAAAACATCTGATAAAACTGATAAAATTGACTAACTGGCTAATTGACTGTCTGAAAGCCTCTAAACTGACTGTGGAGTTGATGGAAAAGACCCCCAACTAACCCCAACTGACTGAATAAAATGAAATACTGATATAACTGAATAATCATAATATGTCCTCGATGGATGAGGACTCACCACTACTGCTGCTGGATTACGCTAAACTGTCTAACTGCGGTAGGAAAATTGTGCATCCGAACTTATGACATAAGACATCATAAAGCAAAGAAGAGTATGCGGTCAATAATTTGAATATACTGGTATATGAGATGAGGAGAGGCTGATATACATGGGGTACTATGCATATAAAATAAGAACTAACTAAATTGCATGATATAACTAATCATGAATGGATGAAAACTATAATATCTGAGAATGCAAGACTAAGATTATATCTGTTATGTTACTGAGATAAATCTATAATCTGAAAGACTGAAAGCTGTAATACTGAATATCTGAAACTATGTACACATAGTCAAGCAAACATGAATTGAAAATACACTGAATACTTTATTGAGACTGTGGGAGGTATCATGTAATCGACATGCCCCAATCTGAGCTAATCGGAGTCCAAACTATAACCCCAGTTGGAAGGGTGTCACTATTGTGCCACAGGTACTATACTAGCTGTGTGGATCCACTAATCTGGTGTCCCAAAGGACCAGGGTGTCAAGCCTAAATTAACGGGTGACCCCTGAGAGGAGGCCAAGCCTAAACTGATGGGTGACTCCTTATATACCGTGTTGGCTACATAGTTCTGGAATACAGGGACTGCTACTAACAACTCTGTCTCACTGATGGGGAAGCTGCCACCCCTGCATTCGCTCAGTGCTAAATCCTACACCCAACTGAATTAACACTGGAACTGAAACTATACTGAGTTTAACTAAATGTTATTTCATGACTGATAGTTTCATTATAATCATAATAACTGAATAAATAAGAATAATCATGGTTTAACTGAATCATACTTGAAAATCTAAAAATCATGTAAAACACGTAGGTATTGGGTGTTCAAAACCCACCAACACTGAGTAATCACTGAATATAATAGCAAGCTTAAAACTATTGTAAAGGATCATGGTTCAAAACCCATTAGCATAGACATTTCATAACATGTGGGGATCATGAATTTAACATGGGAATGCTTGCTAAGAATTATAAATTTAGGATTCATCATCAAATTCACTTGAATAAAGCATGGGAAACTTAAATTCATAGCAAGAGGAATTCCAAATCTTGCATGGGATCATACATGGACTGGATTGCATTTAAATTACCATGAAAACATGAATTAAACCCATATTAAGCAATACAAAATATAATAATGATAAAAAAATTCAATCTTTAATCGAAAAAAGGATTTTTGGGCTCGATGGGTAAAAGAAATCCAATGAATGAACATCCCACATACCTTAAACCTTTAACTTGAAAGTTTTGAACTTGGGGAAATTGAATTCTTGATTTCTTGGGGAGAAAGAAATTGAATTTGTATTTTTGGGGAAAAGGGAGGGTTTTCTTGAGAGGTATTTGGAGATGAAGGGTAAATAATTCCATAAATGATATCGTAGTTTATGTTTTGAATGATTGGGTTGAGGGGGGAAAAGACCCAATTACCCCTCAGTCATCTAAATTCAAAACTTGACGAAACAAGCTTACCACGATATGGCTTTATCGCAGTATTTCATTTCCCTCACTGCGAAGAGATCTGCATGACGAAGGGAATAACACCACATCGCGGGATTATAACAATAATCCTCTGGTTTCATGATCCAAACATGACCCAAACCCCATCCAAAAAATCCAAAACTTCTCCTAGACATTCTCCTTACATCCCTGAACATGAATTAACTAAAAAGCCAACATCTCGAGAGCAGGAAGACCAAGTTAAAAATCCTCCCAGTTTAGAAGCCTTAAAAATGACTTAGTCCCCAACTTAGTGAAATTTTTAGGCCTTAAGCCCCTTATGCATGCAACTAGAAGCTGAACTGAGCTAAGAATAATATGGGGTATTACAGCTCGGAAAGTTGCAATCTCTTTATCTAGGTACTTTTCTTTCTCCTCAATATTGAAATTATACAACCTAGGAGATTTACCTTATGTGCCACAACATTAACTTTTTCTAAATTTATAGTCGCAAATTGCTTGGTCAGTCACCCAATCTCCATCCTCAGTTGTGCAACCTTGAGTCACTATATCATCTATAATTCTCCACTCAATGGAAACACGAATAGCATAGGTACCGACTCCTCTTTGTACCTCCCAAGTATGCCACCCTTAGTTAGAATTAGAGATCTGATCTAAGATTTCCATAGCTAGCTCCCAATGAAAGCTTATGAAAGTTCAACCAGTAATAGTATCAGTAATAGCTTTGGTATTAGCATTCATGGAACTATAAAATATCTCAAGAAAATTACTCCCTAAATATCTATGATTGGGAACACTCATCAAATTTTTCTTGAACTAGAACCGTGTCTCATACAATGCCTCAAAGCAATTGCCTAAAATAGTATATCTCAACCTTTAACTGCAGCACTCTAGAAGGAGGGAAAAATCAGTCGAAGAACTATTTTCATAACCCATTCCAATTTGTGATGGACCTACAAGGTATCTCCCCAACCATAATATCACTTCACCGTAAGAGAGAATAGGAACTACCTGAGTCTCAAAGATTCTTAACTCACCCTAGGTAAATTATACAAAGTGCAAATTCCAACACAATTCATGATGTGCATGTTGGTATCATCAGTTGGTAGGCCATCAAACACACACTTCAGATTCAATAATTGGAACATAACACTCATAATATCAAACTTACCCCCTAGGACAACTCAGGAAGAATGATATCTTCTATCTCGACAGGCTCAACATACCCCAAATCTTTCTTCGTATCACCATATTCTAGCTAAAATAAAAAGCTGAGGGTTCTTCAACTCTATCTCTTCAAGCTCTATCGAGTTTTGTTTTACACTTTTCTTCCTATCTTATATTTCCTCTTAAGCTGCGTGATGGGCAGCAACATCCCTCCTCGTAATCTTTTCATCCAATAACCAAACAATAGTTTGTGTGGCTGTTTCTTGAACACCTAGTGGAGTTTGAGGATTCAAGAGATTTAGGTTATCTTGAAATCCATGCTCATGTCCTTACATCCTATGATTCATTCATTGGTTTGTTTCAAGTTCAAGGTCAAGTAGGATCACGGGATTACCTTCTAATACCCCATACTTCTACCTAGCTTAAATTCATTCCGAAGATGTCAAAGATATGCTTTAAATATGAATACACTTTTATATATGTGGCATTTTCAGGATTCTAGCTTTTTTTTGTGTGGGAAATTCAATAAGCTTTTCATCGATACTAAATTTGCCTAAATCTGACACCTAGGCGAAGAGTTAGAGCCTTTTTAGTGAGACAGTGTATCACCTGAGCCATCAATGCATTGCGAAGCTAGCTTAAATGGAAATTGTCAATTTCTAGTGTTGCTCTATAATAGTGGTGTGTCGCACCAAAGGCCCAGTTCACACTTGTCCTTTTCTAGTGTTCCAATGTGATACCACCACGTCGCGGTAAGATTCTAGGTCGCACAAAAGGTGGCAATGAGATTGTACCAAATCGTGCTACCATGCAATTTTCTAGTTGTCACTTTCTAGAGACACGGTGCGATAGCGCCGCATCGTGCTAGGGGTCCAGATCGAGAAATTTTCACAAAATTTAAAAGATGCGTTCAGGTTTAAATAGGTCTTTTCCCATGATTTTATTCCACTCAGATGTGGGATTTAAGCCCTAAAAATGTCCTTAGCTACTTATTATTCACTTTTTCCCCAATATCAAGAACATTCTCTCTCAAGAAAATAAAACCCTAGCCCTTGAGAATCAAGGTCAATTACAAGAAATCCATCCAAGAACCTTCAAGGTTTTATTTCTTAGGTATGCATAGTTTTTATTCATGGGTTCCTTTCATCCATGAAGTCCAATAATAAAGTTTTAAACAATGAATTATGATATTCATGCTATTTGTTGATTATGTTCATGTGGTTGTTATTGTTGTATGATTCCCAAGTTGGAATCGTCATGTGTTTTTATGACAATATGTTAGCATGTGAGTTGAAAATCATGAATTTTAGTTGGTTATGATATGTTAATTTGATGATTATGCCATGCCTGAAGTCATGCACCCTAAGTGTTTGATAAAATTCCTAAGAGACTAGAAATTATGTAATATGACTAAATTGTGACTTAAGTAAAGGATTCATGTTTTACCCTTATATTCAAATGACTCCCATGCTATTGATGTTAAATGTAGATGTTTGTTAGAATGATCATGATGTTAGAGTATGAAATTATGACATTGAGCATATGCATTCCTACCATGTACAAGATTATAATAACCATGTATTTCATGAAATCTCCAACTTATTGTATTGTGGATTGTTGATGTTGGTTGGGTATTCAAGATTGTCATGCCATGTATTGAGTCCTGGGGTACTTGTACCCAGAAATTTAGTTGTGTGCCTAGATCCAGTATCATGTTTTCACTATATCCTCAGTCAAGCCATGTTCAGTAGAATTTTGTCAGCCATGTGACTTAGGAAAACTCAATAAACTCAGTAATTCCAGTCATCTCAGAAAACTCAGTACTTAAGTAATCTCAGTAGTATTCTATCAGTCAATGAAACTCAATGAACTCAGTCTGGTTTAATTTATTTTATCATGTTCAGTGTCTATTCAGATGGGAGTAGTATTTAGCACCGAGTGAACCCAAGGATGAGGACACATATTGATAGTTGAGGGCGTGTTCCTTAGAAGTAATCATTCCATTCTAGAACTATGTAGCCAACTTAGGTTGAGACATCAAAACTAATAGATGAGTGTTGATGAGGTGGATAAACACTATTAGATGAGGGTCCCATATTTTCTTTTGGGGACACTGCCAGATGAGGGTCACCCACATCCTCTCTTTACTAGTGGCGCGGTATTGACACCCTTTCAATTGGGGTTACATATTGGACCCCAACCTAGCTATATTGCTTTATTTGGGGCATGTTTGTTAGATGACTACTTTCCACAGTTATAGTTTCAGACTCAGTCTCAGTAATAGAATTCAGATAGTTTTTCAGAATTTCAGGACTGTCAGATAAAGTCAACTCATAACAGTGTGAAACTCTGTTAGTTCCATCAGAACCAGTACTTTCAGATACAGTCGCTCAGTATTAGCTATATCAATTATCAGTGACTCATGTTATCAATAATCAGACTCTATAGTCAGTACCATCACAAATTCAGTTGCAGTCACTTATTCATACATGTATTCTCACGTTTATGTTATACTGTTAGTTAGCATTGTTCATGATTTGAACCCTTTGCATTCATCCTACCTCACGTGCATACAAGTAAATTCAATTGTACGGACATATTTTTGCTATAGTATTTTATTCTATACCATAGGTTCAGAAGCACGAGCTCCAGAGCATCAGTAGTATTCCAGTTTCAGCAGTCAGAGTTAACAGTGAGTCCTCATCCTTCAAGGACATGATCATTACTTTATTTCTTTATTACTTAGTTTATTTCAGTAGTTGGATTTAGTTGGGTACATGTCCCATCAACTCCTTATTCAGATAGTTTAGAGGATTTCAGACTACAATATTTTCAGACTAGATGTTTTCAGACATTGTTTCAATTTTGGTATTGTTGTACCACATTATTCAGATATGGTTTCATTAGATGTTTATCAAATTTGAACCTTATGGCATGTGTTTAGGTACAAATATCAGTCATGGGTTAGCTTGTGATCATTTGGGGTCATGAGCACCATGTAGCATTCTGGGTACCAGATTCAGGGTGTTACATGCCTTGACTCTGATTATCAGACATATACTGACCAAAGCCCTAAGAACAGTAGAAAAACAAAAAACCAGCAACCTCAACAAACTCAATCAATCAATTTCATAATTGTTTTCCTTAGAAATGGAGCTAAAAATTAATGTCGCCCAAGAATACACCTCCAAGAAATATAACACAGTTGCTGTCAAGTATATAACTAACAAAGGTTAGGGTCGAACCCATAGGGAATAGGGTAAATCTTAATCACAAACTTACTAAAGTAGCCAAAAAATACAAAAAGTAAATGGGTGGATTTTGTGAGAACAAGAACAATAGTAACAGGTCTTGATCACTTTTGGCTAAAATTAATATGAGATGAATACTAGAACTGTGTTTCCCCTAACTTCCTAACTTTGTAGACTTATTATGCTTTGTCAAACAATCTCAATGCCTTTTATGCAGAATATGACAAGATATGTATTACCAACCATCTTATCAATACCTTTGGTGAATTTCACTCATTACCTACTGAGTCTTAGAGTGTTTTCTTACTAACCCTTATCCTGGAGCCCAAATTAACTATTACCTTTTGAGTGTCAAGTTAATTAGATGAGGTTGATATCTTCATATTACTGTTGTGATCTTCTTTTCCTAATCTCTACCTTACTTTTGGAGTAAGTATCGAATATAGGTAGGTTCTCAACTTCTATAGTTGTTAAGAAAGTTATCACACCAAATATGATCACAATACACACAAGACTATTGATTAAGAATGACTTTGTACTTTCTCTATTTTGTTATTCTGTCAGAGTTCCTACAACCCCAATTAGGTAGTTTAGCTGCTCATGTTTGCAAGAACATCCATTGAATTCTTAAAAGAAAGAATATGAATAATCTTACAATAATTGAAGAATAAAAACCAGAATAAAAAATAAATATCCAACCATAAAAACAAAGAACAAAGGATTCCAAGATTAATAGTCGAATCTCCAAATCTATATAGTGTTGTGAATGTAAAGAGTGCATAAAAACTAATACTAAAAAATCAAAGAGGTATTTATAGAATACATCAGAACCCTAAAGTTCCTAATCAAAATGAAAAAAGAAAATTCAGTCGGCAACAACTTATAAACCCAATTATGGGCCGTAGGTACCGCCTATAGACACTAGGTGGGTTGTTAGTATCAAACCAAGTTTCCATGTTGCATAACACCCACTTACGATGGTACTTTGGAGGGGCGTAAGTACCACTTCCTAGTTTTACATTTATTTGTTGTTTCTGTTTATTGCAAGACCTTTGTAGTGTATGCCAAGAACTAAAAGTTTCATAGAACTATTATTACCATTTAACCTAAAACCGCAATGAATTAGAAGAATAGCAGACCAACAGAAGGCTGACAGGTTAGTAGCCTTAGCTAGAGCTTAGGTAAATATGCAGATGTCGGTCAACAAGTACGACATCCAAATCCCAAGGATAAAGATTTGGGAGATGAGGAGTTTTTAAACCCTGGTAACCCAAGGCATACAGAGCAAGTAGCTACACCAGTACAACATAATGCTAACAGGAATAGTTCGTTCTGAGGAAGGGAAGATTACCAGCCGGTCCAGTATGACCTCAATAATGATGATGATAGAATGAATGGATCAGGTGCAACGGGTGAAATTATTCCTCCATCGTTGGCACCTGGGGCAAAATTCAACATTACGAGTACTATGATTCACCTCCTTACTCTGAAGGGATGGTTTGGTGGCCTTCCTGGGGATGACCCCAACTTGCATATGGTGAACTTTGTCACCATTTGTAAATATTTTGATAACCCAGGAATGGGTCAGAATGCTATCCGATTGAGATTGTTTTCTTTGTCTCTCTCTGGGGAGGCAATAATATGGCTTAATAAGTTGACACCTGATTCTATAACCAATTAGAGGTAGTTGAAAGGAACTTTCCTAGAATGGTTCTTTATACCTTCCAGGAGGGTACAGTAGAGGGATGAGATTAGCAACTTTAGGCAGCTCCCAACTGAAGCCTTACATGAAACCTGGGAGAGATTCAAGAAGAAGCTGACATAGTATCTAAACCACAATATGATAGACATACACTTGAAGGAAACTTTGTACATGGCTCTTAACTCTTTAACAAAACCAATTATAGATAATGCTGGTGGTGGTTTGTTTGTTGATATTACATTCCCAGAGGCTTCATAAATGCTAGAGAGAATGACTAAATAGAGTCGAGCAAGGCATACTAGAGACTCTATGGTAGCAAGCCCCACTGTATATGTGGGTATGACTATGAAACAACGCAGAAGAGATAAGGAGCGTGACCAAGACATAGCTCACCTAAAAATGTAGATGGACCTGCTAACCAAGCACTTGCTATCAGGCAAGACTGAGAAGGTAAAAGTTGTGGGATCTCAAGATAGAGTTTATACTGATACAGAAAAAGAGGCGAACTATGTTAATAATTGGGGAGGTTTCGAGGCAATAGCCAAGGGAATCAAGGTTGGAACTATTATGATAAGCCTGGTTATAAAGATAGAGAGTAGGGAAATTGGAGAAGCAATAAAGATAAGAGGGGGCTATATATCTCTCCTAGAAATCATGAGGCTTATGCAACATATTTTGAAAAGATATCCATAGAGGACATGATGGCTAAGTTACTGAAGGGAGTGAAGGCTACCAACTCTGGTGTGACTACCATGAAGACTGATCTATCATCTATTAGTCAGTTGGTAAACTCGTACTCTACTGCAATCAAATAGTTGGAGCAGTAGATGAGCCAAGTCTCTGCAGTATTTAACCAGAGGAAGAGCGGAATATTACCAAGTGATATGGTCCAGAATCTACGGAATAGTGGCTTATGTATGCACTAGGAGTGGTAAGATATTACTTGACTCTTATGTGGGCAAAATTTTCATTGAAGATGTGAATAAGGTAGAGGATCAACCCAAATAAGAATTTCTAGTGGAGACTGAGAAACTAGATAGTTCTGATGATGCTCTATAAAAAGAGAAAGATAAAGAGAAACAGGTAGTGTTGAAAACTTTCCCAAGACCACTACCTCCCTTTCCTCAATGATTAAAGAAAAAACTAATGATTCAAAATTTAGCAAGTTCATGGCAATACTCAAACAATTGACAGTAAATGTACCTTTGGTGGAGGCACTCGAGCAAATGCCAGGATATGCTAAGTTCATGAAGGACCTTATGACTAAGAAAAGAGCGGTAAGCTATGAACCAGAGGATAATCTCCATTATTTTAGCTCTATTTCTATGAGGACCATGGTACAGAAGAATCCATACCCAAGAACATTCACTATTCTCTGTACGATTGGGTCTATGGAATTTGCTAAGGTATTATGCGATCTGGGAGCGAGCATTAATTTGATACCGCTAGCTATATATAGAAAGATGGGTCTGGGAAATCCCTCACCCACCAACATGCTACTTATGATGGAGGATAGGTCAGTAAAATGACCTGTTGGTATTTTATATGATATGTTGGTGAAAGTAGCTAGCTTCATATTCCCTGTAAATTTTGTCATTCTGGATTACAAGGTGGACTTTGAGGTGCTCAAAATCTTAGGTCGACCTTTCTTTGCAATCGAAAGTATATTGATTGGTTTGAGAGAGAATGAGCTCTTGTTCAGTATGAATAATGAAGTGGTGCAATTTGATGTGTGCCAATCAATGAAGAAGCATAAAGAAATAAGTGTGTTCTCAGTAGTTGATGTAGTGGAGGATACCATAGAGGTATTCATGGATGATTTCTCTGTGGTAGAAGATTCATTTGCGATGTGTTTGGTAAACCTGATTATAGCCTTGTAATGATGTGTTGAATTCTATTTGATGGCTAAGAAGGATGCAAAACCAAGGATGATTAGATGGATGTTGCTTCTACAATAATTTGACTCTGAAGTCAATGATAGAAAAAGTTGTTAAAACCAGGTTATGGATCATCTGTCTGGAATGAAAGGTGAGCAAGCAATTAGTGATGAAATAGAGATAAATGATGCATTTCTTGATGAGGAGATCTTGGCTACTGCTGTGGACAAATTTCCTTGGTACACTGATTTTGCAAATTATGTTGTGAGTGAGGTCATTCTAGAAAATCTTTCTTTCCATCAAAGAAAGAAATTCCTGCATGATGTGACACATTACTTCTGGGATGAGCCGCATCTTTTTTGGTAATGTACTAATAATATTATAAGGAGATGTGTGCCAGAAGTGGTGTATTGTGCATATTGGAAGCATGTCATGCTTCCCCAGTTGGAGGTCACCATGCAGGAGACCGAACAGCTAGGAAGGTATTGCAGAGCGGTTACTATTAGCCAACATTGTTCAAGGATGCTCACAAGTTTATGGTAAAATACAACCAATGCCATAGGTAGGGGTCAATCTCCAAAAGACATGAGATGCCTTTGACTAAGATGCTTGAAGTAGAATTGTTTGACGTATGGGGCATCAATTTCATGGGTCCTTTTGTAAGCTCGTATGTAATAAAGTATAATTTAGTTGTTGTTGACTATGTCTCGAAATAGGTTAAAGCTATTGCCTTGTCTGATTATGAAGGAAAAAGGGTTGTTGTTTTTCTCAAGAAGAACATCTTCTCTTGCTTTGGAGTACCACGTACTATTATAAGCGATGGAGGATCTCAGTTTTGCAACAAAGTGTTTTAGGTGAATTTAGCAAAATATAGGGTGAAACAACATAGAGTAGCCACTCCATATCACTCACAAACTAGTGAGCAAGTGGAGGTGTCAAATCAAGAAATTAAATCCATCCTATCCAAAATGGTGAATGCTAGTTAGAAAGACTGATCTCGAAAGATCGATGATGCCTTATAGGCAGACCAGACTGCTTTTAAGACACCCATTGGAATGTCATAATTTCATTTGGTCTATGGAAAGGCATGCCACTTACCAATAGAGCTGGGGCACAAGGCCTTATGGGTACTCAAAAGGTTGAATTTGAGTTGGAAGGAGGCAACAGAGCTAAGACTGGGATAACTGAATGAGATGGATGAATTTTATCTCAGGGCATATGAACGAGCAGACCTATACAATGAAAATATGAAAAAGTATCATGATTGGAGGATAGAGAAACGATACTTCCAAAGAGGTGACTTAGTACTTCTGTTCAATTCCAGACTCAAACTATTCCCAAGTAAGCTTAAATCCAAGGGGCCAGACCCATTTAGAGTTAGTCAAGTCCACTCATCTGGAGTAGTAGAACTTAAAAAAAAGACGGCTACACCTTCAAGGTAAATGGGCAATGAGTCAAACTTTATATTGGTCTAAAAGACTCAATGAACAGTATTGTTACTATCTCTCTCGACGAAGTCTGAAGTAATCGAGATGCCTGATTTATGCCATGACATTAAATCAGATGCTACATGGAAAGCAACCCATGATCCCCGTGCTTGATCTACTCCGGGTATACCCTAACCCTTAGTTTAGTTTTTTTGTGATTTTAAGTTGAGGGTGAAGGGTAAATTATTGTTGTAAAGTTTTGTAACTAACTGCGAAAAATACAAGTAACTAAGGCAGTGAACTTGTTTTTGCAATTTTTGAGCACCTCTCCAATGGTCTGAAGGTCTAAATGTGTGATTTGCATCTAAGTGTTACCACTGTGCATCTTTGTATGACATTAGTTCTAGTGACGTAATAATTATTTCTAAACAACTGTATGAACGGGATAAGTAGTAACTAGTGATATACTAGTGTGCCATGTGTGTGTGAGATTTTATTTAGTTCTCTCTGTATATTGGATTCAGAACTTTGCCAGTTAGTCTTACCTAGGTTGAACGATAGGGGTTAGGAAAGGATCATAGGCCATTTTGATATTAGCCTACTTTTAGCCTAAACGACTTGCCCTGTATGTAGAATATCCCTTGATCCCTGCTTTGAGCCTGCTTAGCCTATTTCTTTTCTGACACCTGTCACCTTCCCGTTTATATCACAATGAACCTATTTTGTCCCTGGTTCTCCTTGGACATTGTGCAACTTGACTTAGGAAAATGGCCTAAGTTGAGGGTGGCTATCATAAAGGTGCATGATACAGAATGAGTATGAAGAAAGGTAGAATAAAAGAAAAGAATAAAAAGTAGGGTGCGGTGGAAAAGAGTAAGAAAAACAAAAATTGTGAAAAAGAATAGTGATTTTGGAAAAGACCACACCCATCCTAAATAAGTGTGATCAAGAAAAGAGAAGAATAGAAAAAGGTTAATAAGTGAAACCCCAAAAGCTAGTGTAGTGTCAAGGAGGCTTAGTCACTTTAAATATCATCAAGTATCATACCAGACCCTATCCTACATTAAAAGCCAAAGAGAAGACCTATAGTGATCTTAGCTGACCTGTCTGAAGATCTTGGTAATGAAAATAAGGGCAAGCCTATGGTATTCGTCATACATTGATTGGAACTTCAATCTGAGAGTGAGTGTTTTTTTTATTGTTCCCATAGTTACATATATGATTACTGATATAAGAAAAGGGGGATTTCTTTGCTGTGAGGGCACACCAGATATGTTGCTAGTTGCTAACTTGTTCGGATAGTGTAATACTAGTCTATACATGGTTGTTATAGCTGAAGTAATGACGTATCTTATTTCTTGTGTGTTGCATTATTGTTCCTCAATAATATACACAGTTGTTCTTGAATTGACTGACCTTGGAGATCGTGAATATGTTTTGAGATAATATGGATGATTGACTGTCGAATGTACTTTGTATGCTCTTGGTTGTGTTTGAGTTACTTGAGGACAAGCAATTGTTTTAAGTTAAGGGTGTTGATGTGTGAGCAGGCGCTAACACATTTAAGTCTTTTAACTGAGAATAATTGCAAGGTCTTAAGCAACTTTTGTCATTTTTGATTGTTTTATCTTTGATTTTGCAATAGAAGCCAAGATGCAAGAGAACCAACAGGGATGGGAAAAAAATGAAATCTGAAGCAAATAGAAGAGAAGTATGGCTGACGACATTCTTGATAAGTTGTCAGCCCTGTGATAAGCTATTAGATATACCATCAGCCTTAGACAGAGAATAGACCTCAGCTGAAAGTTATGATGACATTTCCTGATAAGTCATCAAAGAGTTGATAAATTGTCAGAGTCGCCGTCAAACTTAGGCAGAATATGTGAGCTGAGGTGGATAAGTGACGCCATTGCCTGATATGTCATCACATTTCTGATAAGTCATCAGGATTCATCGTCAGTCTTAAGCAGAAAGTGCTAAAACTGAAGAGGGAGTTGACAATATTTATGATAAATTGCCAGATTTCTAATAAGGTGTCACGAATGTCGTCACCTAATTTGAGGAATTATTAAACTCTGTGATTTTGTTTCTTTATTTAGACTGAACTATAAAAAATATTGTTTAAGGTTTTCTAAAGAAATTCAAAATATAATTTTGAAACACACGTATTTTGTTATTTTTCTCTCTAGTTTCTTGGCTTGAAAAACAATTAACTTTGAAGAGATTTTCATCAATATTTTGGGATTTCTATTGTGATCTAATCTGAGAATCACTAGTTATTATTCATCTTGTGGTAAGTTCATCTTTCAAATTATGAATACGTCTAGTTGTTTTGCTTATTACATTATGAGTGGCTAAATCCCTTTGACCCAAATTATGGGATCTATGGGTTAAGTCTTGGTAAGATGCTATGTATTTTCGATTCTAAAGGTAATAGGACTCCTTGATAATTCCATGATTTTAATTATTGTCTATTGGTTGCAAATGATAGATAGCACATGCTTTGATTTTCTTAAGATAAGAAATCAAATATAGTAGGAAGTGAATTATTGATAGGAACTTGGAAAAACTAAGCTTTCATTAAATAATCGACCCTGTAACAAGGTTGATTAACCTGAGGTAAAGTCTGGTTAGTAAATATAAATTCCCTAAGTCTGAGAGGATTAGGTAATTAAATGCTTAAGTAGGTCGAGAGACATTTAGGCATAACTTCAATAGAGACAATCTGTTGTCCTACCTATTGTGAGAATCTTGAATCACTATTAGCATCTGTCAAGTACTAAAACCCATAGTGAACATAATTTTGGTTTTCCATAAACTCTTGATTACAAACATTGAAACTAAAGTGACCAACAATTATTTGCTAATCTCCAAAACTCCCATTCCAGGAAACATCCAACTATCAGTTGATTAAATTGCAAACAACTTAAGTTCACACCATATTCCCTGTGGGATTTGACCCCAACCTATTTGGGTTATATATTAACAACGATCTCTTACATTCTCATTATAGAGGTGCAGTTTAAGTGTTATCAAGGACAGTTCATCACTCTACAGATGTCAGAAGATTTTTCGCAATAGTGGAAAACCCAAGTCTTCACCCATATCCATTTTGGTACTCTTAGGGTTGCGTTGATGTATCACAGTAGAAAAGGTCAACCTGTAGTTGAATGCCTTTCCCTTCTTGATACTAGGATCAACAAATAACAACATGCAAATTTGGGTACCTTAGAAATCACACTGAATGCTGGGATAGTCTTTGTTACTATATTTCCAAATTTTAACATATCTCCCACTGATTCGTCTCTCACAGAGTAGCTGAAGATGTAGATCCAAATTTTTGGAGCACTATAAGCCAGAGATGTTGTCCAGGAAACTCTTCATGAACATATATCTTGGTGGGTCTATAACCATGCCATGGATCTATCCTTTATAGGTGGCAAATATACTTTGCTCCTGAACATAGATGCCACCAATAGGACCACTTGGTGTACCCATATTCCAAGACAAATACCTAGAGATGAACTTGTCAGAGTAATCCCAGACTCATGGGTCACAAATTACGAGAAGTGGAGAGATCATCCTCAACCTTTCCAGTCCATTGAATCAACCTTTGCCAAAAGGGGTGAAAACACTGCCACGATCAGTTTTACAACTCACATCTCTAAAAGCCTCCAAAACGTCCTTTTCTATTCATATGTACAAACCGTCCGATGACCTCCCATATGTTGGCAACCTAGAAATTCTATTTTGGCTCCTTGGCAGCTGTATGTATAAGCATAATTGGATTAAGTACTTCAATCATGAGTTTTGCTACGCTGATGTGCTATAGATATACTGCACTTTTGATTCTTAAATCAATGAAAATATGCAAGTTTCTAATGTTGTTTTATTAGATATGATGTTTTTTGGGAATGTTTTGCAGGAAACTAGGTTTTGGATGCTAAGTTTAAGAAATAGATGAAAAATGGAGTTTTTGGATAGTTACTTGAGAATTTTTGGGCATTTGTAGCTACTACCGGGAGTGTGTGACCAAAGCATGTACCATAAGTTGAAGTCCAGAGGCTTGGTTGTAAGAATTTTAAGACCTAGCACTTACCTATGTCCATATATGGATCATATGTAGCACTTGTGGTCTGCATGTCACTACGGTCCAGAATTGAAGATCAGAGAGTGCCAGAGCTAAAGGAAAATTTCTAGCACTTACATATGTCTATATGCGGACCACACGTAGTACTTTAGGACAATATATGGGTATGGTAACACCAGAAGTCCAAAATATAGAGAATGAACAGTGCAGGAAATCTTTCTGGCACCTACTTGGGTCTACATATAGACCACATATGTAATTGCTGACTGCATGTGGCTCATGTAAGTGGCCACCGACCATTTTTGACCATTTTTTTCCGGGATTTGATTTTAGGGTTTCCTCATGTACTATATATACCTTTTATGTGTTTTTTCATAGAATTTACGCACTCTATATACTTAAAAACATATTTTATGATTCTGAGATCCTCTTTTGGTCTTCGAATTATTTTGTATTGATTATGGTTATTAATTCAATTGAAGTTTTGGATTTTTTTTGGTGATTATTGTGATTTCATATAATTCTTTCAATTATGTACTTAGTTGATTACTTTACAAGCATGAGCGGCTAAGAACCCTTTGCTAGAGTTGTGGAAACCCTGGCAGATTGATAAAGGTAGGGAAGTGCTATGTTGTTTCAAATTGATACCCACGAATGTATTATATTAGCTTTACTTCAATAGATGTACTAGTGGTTGCAAATGTTAGGAAACCACCTATATTATCACTAGTTACTCAAAAAGAGAAGTAGTGACTAGGAAAAGATAATTACAACAATAATTTTAAGTTTAATTGTCGATCCATGCGTATCTAAGTAAGATGGTTAACTGCCATCTAATAACTAGAGACTCAAAAGGTAATAGTTAACTGGGATCTAGGATAAGGGTTAGTAAGGTGATATCCTGAGACTCAAAAGGTAAAGGGTAAGATCTGTCAGTTAGTACAAAAAACAATTGGTGGTACATAAGTTATCAGATTCTGCATGCATAGTATCGGGTTTGTTCAATAAAGCATGATAAGCCTATTGAGTTGAAAAGACAGGGGAACGAAATCCTAGTGTTCACCTACAACTTATTACAACCAAAGTTGAAATTAGTTACTTATTCGATATAGCTACTCCAAGCTCCCCATTTACTTTTCATGTTCTTCCTGTTGATTATAACAGATGAGAACCGCAATTACACGTATCCCCATGGGATTTGAACCCAACCTTTGTTGGGTTACTATATTTGATAGAGACCAAATAATCCTTAGATTGAAGGTGTATCTTGGGCGTTATTAAATTTTTGGCACCGTTGCTATCGAATATGGTGTTGAGTATTAAATTAAGGTTGTTACAGTTTATAGGAATTTGTGTTCTTTTTCTTATTTGGGTATATGCTGGTGTAGGCCTAGCACATAGAGTAGAGGAAATCCCTTACACCCACTAAATCTAAATCTTGAGAGGATCTTACAAACATCTAGTAGGATAATAGGACCGAAGAGAGATGACCTTCCTGAAGAGGTTTGTGATGGTACACACCAGGTGACTCCCCGTCATACTGAAGGAGTTCAAGACATTGTTGACCAATTGACTGAGGTATTGTTAGTAAAATCTACTCATCAGGGGAGGGAAGAAGATGCTCAATGCTTAGCTCGAGAGGTATAGCTAGCTGTGCACAGACCAAAAATAGATTACTGAGCAGCACTCGGTGTAACTAGAATAAAGTTTAAGGTGACCGAGCCTATGTGATCCCATCGTACCAGTACTTGCAGCCATATGAGGATGATGAAGAGGATTTGGGGTACATTGATATAGGAGAGATGTCACACCCCAAAACTAAGGAGGTGCAACTGACACCTGGCGCCACACTTGACTAAATAAATTAACTGAAACCCAACCAGATAACATTTGTAGAAGGTCAAGGCCAAATTGAAGTTAAAAAAGGAACACCATCAAGGTAAACACAAGTGCAACAAAAATATAATATAAAGATAATTGGACTGTAACTGACTACCTAACCTATGTAAAAATCATCTACAAGCCTCTAGAATGAGAAATCTCTAATCACTAGTTGGGATAGGCCCTGTAGTAATCATTAGTTATGCAAGCGAAAGCAAGGTCTAGACTCAGTAATTTCAGAAAGTATGAAACATACCAACCATAAGCTGAACTCGACCATACGTGGTGTGGATCCTCTTTTCTCATAATAACCTCCAGTTATGAGTGCAGTGCCCACAGATAATAGGGACGTTAGTACGAAAGAACATACTGAGTATATATGGCATAAGTTGACTATACGTAAAATAAGAGCTCAAATAAAATCACGTATTTATGTATGATATTGGCAAGGATGGAGACCACCTTTTCTTATAATTATGGAATCATGTACATTATATTCTTTTCTTTGCTTTACATTTCCTTGTTTTATAAACTATGTAAGATGTGATATAATGACCAGTTGATCAGTGGTAGAAGAGGAATACCTTCACAGATACATCAATTAGGATGGGCCCATGTTAGGTATCATAACCCTTGAGTTGCCACCCATAAGCACATCAACTGGGATCATCCCTATGGTAGGTATCAAAAACCCTTGGCTTCCACCCATAAACACATCAACTGGGATCGGCCCTATGCTAGGTATCAAAACCCGAAATTTATAGGACTCAATGAACTTTATTAGAAATAGTGAATTTACACGACTGATCCAAGAAGACGTATGAGAACTGTGACTTTCGGGGTATAAATCATCCACTACGATGTATAAAAAGGGAGAAAATAGTGCTATTTAGGACATAGTTCATTTGAAACACATATAAACACTCCAAATGTGCGTGTTTGGATTGGTGATGTGTAACTTCTCAAATAAGGAGGTTTGGACTATGCAATAAATGCTTACTTTACATTAACAATTAAAAGGATACATGAGAATGAAAACTAATGAGGCAAGTGGATAGAATCTAATTAGGAATAATTGCACATTACAATTAAGGACATAAAATTATATGATTAAACCAGCTAAGACTCCATAAGGATGTGTCGTCCCAATACGACTGAAGTGGTATTGCATTAAAGTCACATGTGATTGTGTGAACCAAATAAAGTATACGATCAATTAGAAAATTCATGCTTTTGATACACTGAGCATTTAAAATATACCAACAGGTAATAGGAGTACACATTCAAATTTATACGCAAACCCTAGCGTTTAAACATATAAGCAATTGGACCATAGCTTGCAGAGTTTAAATTATACCCCAAACAATTATTTAAAGTCTTTAGTTAATAAAAAAGAGTATATACAACCTTGACACACAATTAAATACCTCTTACATTTCCAATATTCCATTATGTTAATGTAAATCAAGATTAGTTCCCAAATAAAATTTAGTTTGCACTAATTTCACTAAAACTCAAAATAGCAAATCTGGACACTAGAGATAGTGTTGTAACCGGGTTTTAAAATAGGTAAATAACATAAGCAAAGTTTATAGCCTTCATACACGTTGTAGGTATAGGTTTTAGAGTTGCAAAGAATCAAGAATTGCTGCAAAGTACATTTTGTATGAAAAGATATTATTAAAATACTAATAGTAGTGCAAGCAAGAGTTTTTTAAATGGAAAACAATGGAAAACGGAGCAGGATTTGTTCTTATATTTCATCCCCTATTTTGGGTTCTTAACAGTGAAGTCAGATTTTGTCATAAAGATAAAAGTTCTAAAGGTATGTATTAGCTTTTCAAAATATATTTTTGTACTTAAAATGGATCCCTACACAATGAGATATACTATGTTTACTAGCACGAATATGCCTTCTTTTTAAGACATTAGTCTATCCTAATATAAGTGGTAAAGCTAATATTAGTAGCCAATTATCAACCCATAACTTATACAACCCCCATATGCTCTACAGGGGCCAACTAACCCCAATTACATTATATAGAAAAAGGGAATAAAATGCAAAACGACAAATCAAAATCATATTACACAACCATATGAAAGAATTCATGTTGTATAGGCGTACATGTTCCCTATTTCCTTGCCTCAAGAGCAAGAAATGCAGTGCATATACACCATGTGTGTGTATGTGGACAAAAAATTGGTAAATTATATTAGAATAATAATTTCAGCTGACCAACAGTCCAAAATAATGAGTAGATCGTTATGTGGATAGACAATATCATCATGATATCTAAAACCACAAGTAAAGTATGAACACATATCTGTCCTAAATAAAAACTCTACAAGTGTCCTGTGCAAAGTAATGACCCTAAGCTTTGACAAAAATCAACTCTTTCCTAATTCAACTTGTAGGGACACTATTTTCTAGGGAAGAGTCTCATAAATGGTACATTTATGCAAGTTTTGTAAAACTCATTTTATGAAGAGAGAACATCAACGTATTCATTTATTTAACAATTTTCTAGAATAGAAATAAATATAGAGAGGAATGACTGAAAACATAAACAAAAATGGTCGAGAACATATTATCTGAAGACGTAGAATCTTTTGATGTTATTATTTTCCTGTAAACTAAGAAAAGGAGTATTTGTGCATCTAAATACTTAACTTTCCTCATTAAAGATCAAAATACGACTAGTCCCCAACATAATTTAGAAATATTAAGAAATTGACCTTCAAAATATTCTAAATTGGGTAATGCACCATTGCCAATATCATCACATTATTGTCTTAAAAGTATCATTATATTCTAATGAAACACAATGTACATTAATATAAGATTTTGCCCTATCTAGGCAAATAGTAGGTTAACATAATATTCATTTTACATATACACTTGTACATTTTTAAGCAACTACACAACAATGCATACAAATTGTTTAACTAAACACTATCAGTGATTGATAGAAAATACTTTTCTTCATATTTCAAATTATACTCTTATAAAGATAGCACATAGCCCTTTTTAAATTATTCACTATGTACCTCATCCCAGTATTATAATACCATATATATAGTCATCTTCTATCATTAACTTGACACGGGGAAAACATAATCAAGTATGAATTTTTAACAAGAGTAACACCAATAAAAATAAAGAAATATCTAGAGAATCAACTTTTCAATAACACACTAGACCCAAACTATCGCCAAACTTATAGAGTCATGCCAAAAGGAAAGGAATAGACTTAATATATCTCATATTCGGGCTTAAATAACTTGATGGGAGTAATCAAACGAGCATGTATATGATAAGAAGCATAACCAAATTGAACAAAGATTTTCATCGTCCTTGTGCTCTATCAGAGTATAGTTGAGAACTCTCAAAAATGTTGTTTATAGAATATAAGTTTCACTTCATATACCTATAAAACACTAACTGAAGAACACCAAGGTGACGATCATAACATATATCAAGAATTTTGAATTATCATAATTTCAAGAAGATGTGATGTTACTAAACAAGTTTTAAAAGCTAATTTATCTATTAGCTATGTTTTCATAATATTTTGTAAGGAAAAATTAAATGAAAGAAGCTGCCTAACTATTATAAGTTACATACAACAACAAATATTCAAAGAGTAGATCACATTTGATTATTATATTAGTAATAACATGAGTAATGTAATGCCGCCACATAATTGACTTAGTTGTTGTCCAGTACCTCCACTTCCATGTTGAACTGGTGGTGGCACTACATAAATTATTTTTGACCCATTATATTTAAACTCAGATATTACATAGATTCGTGATAAAATAAATACAACATTTTAAATATATCATAACTAATAGACAATTATTTTGAATGAAATCTACTTATTGTAACAATAACTTTTCAACATAATTATATTTTACTATCTCCGTTAAGCTATAAATAAATTATTAAACTCTTTTGAAATAAATTAAATACAAATTTTTCATATTTAAATAATGTTTATTAGTCAAAGAAAGCCATACATGAGTTTTGAGAGAATTGTTTCTTTGCTCATTAGAGTTCATATCAATCTCCTTTATAAATCACATTCTACCGTAACGAGGTAATTTGTTCATTTTCTAATTGGAGTTATTGAAAACGCTCAATTTACACATCAATTTAAGTGCCAGGCGATTGTCATCAATATATTTACCCAACTTTTAAGTCGGGGTCGAATCTACGAGGAACAATGTGAGTGGCTATTGAATTATCTTGAAACAATGGATACTTGCTAAATTCAAACCTAGAGTACAAGAAGAAAAAAATGGGGGTTGGAAACTATCACAGCTAATATTTCTTTTTGGGGTTTTCAAGTATTAATTCGGGGCTACGAATAACTAGAGTATAATCAATTAAGCATGAATCTTGGGGTTATGTCTTATTAAGAGAAGATGACATGAGGGTGTTAACAATCAACTTCACTTTTAGTAGGTTAAACGTGGGTAGGTTCGGTTAGGGGTGTTGGTGCTAGCGTTTCAACAAATCACCAAACTATCCACCATTGATTCTTTTGAATACCAAATGGATATGTTCAACAATTGGTAACCAAACCTCAATTTAGGCATCCCTATTTCTAGGATGATGCCTAAAACATAGCCATTCCGTAATTTATCCTTATTTCTAAGATAATAAAAAGGGAACAACTACAATCTAAGTAATTATCCGCAAATGCTCATGTCACCTTCAACTCCTCTTTCAAGGATGGTTGAAGGATCTAGGTTACCCACATTCCTTTGTCAAGGATAATGTAGGGATTAGGAAATTTGAGACTTTCACCAACAAATTCCATGTTATCATCAAGCATTTGCAAAACCCATCAACATGAACTACTAATTGAAGCTAACAATAACAACCCACGCACACTAATTGAAGCTAACAATAACAACCCACACACACTTTTACCCTATTAATACATAACCCCAAGAGGAAAAACTAGCTACTCATATGATAAATAGGTAAAGATATACCCAAAATCTCCATTGATTTTATTTATAAGATTCTAAGTGAATGTTACTTCAAACTTTGGACTCAAACAAATCTTCAATAGGAGTTTGCTAATTCTCCACTCAGAAGCTACTCCAATGTATTCTTCACCCAAAATTAATACAAGATTTTTTTCACCAAGTGTGGAGGCTAATAACTAAAACAATATTAAATAATTGTGAATTGAAAAAAATGACCCCCAAAGAGATAGGGTTTAAGCCTATATAAGGACATTTAGGATCAACTGCATGCATTTACGTTCCTTTCCTTGAACTGTATTTTTTGCTAGGCCGTGATTGCACCAGCTTCGCCGCGATCGCGGAAAATGCCATGTGATCGCGGTATCTTGACTGACAACGATCGCGGTCCTCAGACCACTATCGTGATAAATAAAGCCATGTTTTCTCTAGGTCTTCAGCTGCACTTCTTTGCTCCCCTTTGGTCCTTTTTTAGCTCAATCCACATATTTCCATCTTATCATCTTGGTTCCTGTAAAATGTGAATATTAGTGCATTTAATCACAATTATGGCTCACTTATTTATTCAAAACATGGTAATATACACGAATGTGGAGTACAATTGAGTGGTAGATTCACCAATCATCAACACCCCAACTTAAATCTTTGCTTGTACTCAAGCAACACTATCTCTTACTATGAGACAATACACATTTATTCCCAATGTAGACGGCCCAATAATCACATTGACTTTAAGCTTAGTCACCACCACAAGTAGCTCTTTTCACATAGGCCAAGATATTCTCACTTCACCCTCCACATAATAAGCAATATCTAAGAATGCAAAAAAAAAATTCATGGAGTAACAATGCAACGATAACCAATACTCGAGAAGTGACTCACTTTTGAGCATTACTAAGATATACTCCTTTTGCCTCATTTCTTATAAGTTAACAAAATCACCTACCTCAACTTGTTCACTTGCCTCCTCACAAAAAGAAAAACTCTACACACATAGCTAACAAAAATGCAATAAGGAATTTTAAGTGCTAAACTCTCACCCTCACAAGAACTCTTTATGCTAACAAGTGTCATACCACAAGATTTCCCCTATTTTAAATCGCCACTACAATGAAAGAAAATGTTTGGAGATCTCGAAGGTCTTTTTCAGCTTGTAACATAGGTTGGGGTTAGGGTAGGATATCATTTAGAAACAACATGGTTACACCCTTCTTGAATATCTACATCACACTATTTGATCAATCCTTTAACTATGGGATACTTCCCTTTGTTTTCATTCCTTTGATTACACAAGTGCCTACTATTGCTTCCTTTTTTCACCCATTTTATTTCATATTTTTCGAAAATTTCATGCAATTCCTTCCTTTGTGTGGTCTTTTTTTCTACAATCATTGGTTTTCAATGTTTAAGTTCTCAGGAACTTACTAACAACTTTGTGGCCCAAAGTTAATTCCTTCAATCTTCACCACCCCCAACTTAGGATTTTAGCCTCAAGTTGCCTTTTTAAATTCAAGGAGGGTATGGTTCAAAAGAGGGATAACAATTGAATGGCTCACGATTTGTAAATTATTTTCTAAAGAAAGGTCCAAAGGCTCAAAATGGGTGACTAGGAATAAAATCTATGAACGGGTAGGATTTTTAGGTTAAGTGGGCTTTCGATGTCACAATGATGGCCTAAGATCATCTCACCAACCAAATGCAATCTTAATTAGCCTTGAGAGATTAATGGGGAAAGTTTTAGATAACACAAGTAGACACGAAATTTAGACAAACAAACTCACCACACATGGCATGTGAACTCTCCAAAGAGGCTTAATTTCCCCTCACATTAGAGACAAAAAAGAGGTATCTATCAATATGTACAAGCCAAAAAAATTTTGAGTCACAAAAAGAGAAAAAGTTTTGTTACAAAGTTGCTCACGTCCATGCCCTTGATTTGTGATTTGTGTTGCATTTGCATCACCCACAATTTTCTAACTTATGGAAACAATCCAAACCATTGCCTTCACATTTAGTTTAATATGGGCAAACCAACCATATGGCTACTCAGACTATGCTAATGGCATGTGTGCAATCCCAAATTCACAATGCCACGGGTACTCAAACTTCCCTTGAATTTATGATCTTGATGCCATGGTACTCAGAATTCCCCTGCATCTATGTCTCAAAACCCAAATTACAACATTTTTCCCTTAAGAATGTCGTCACTCAATCTATCATAGGGAAAAGCTCATCAACTATCGCCATAGTCAAAATAAACTAAAGTAAAATAGAGAATCTAAAAACAAAAACAAAATGACTAATCCATGAAATGTAGGCACCATCAGAGCGCCCAAATAAAGCATCCCAAAAACAAAAACAAAATATCCTCCAAAATTTCATCAAAACAACATAAGAATCATCCAAAAATATATCAAAACAATACAAATCTGGGGGCATCCCCAACTGAAAGGATAATAATGTCCTCACTGCATAAGTAATAAAGAAAGAGAAAAAGGATACTCCTTGAATATGTCTCAAGAACTGCTCTCTCCCGCACACTCCACAGCATCTCCACCAGCATCAGCATCAGCATCGTACCAGTCAATACGAGCCTCGTCATCACTTTTGAACCTAGGAGAAGGTAACCTATCACTGCATTTTAGGAACTTCCATAGGACTTTTACCCCCTTCCACATCTTGGTGAAGAACCTGTCCCTTTTATTCTCCTTTTATTCATCTGGTTATGGGATTCTATAAGATACATATGAGACTTTTCCAGTGCTGAATATACCCTCTCCAGTCTGGCAAAAGTGGCTCCCTATGTCTCCTGATCCTTCTTATATTTTTACTAATCATCACGAAAGACATACGAGTGACGCCTGGATGTTGAATCTCTTGGTCCCTGAGGCAAATCGGATACTAATTTCTTGATGGACCTAGTATCAATACCAATGTCTTCTAGAGGCCCAGTAGCGGATGATCTACAAGATTCAGGCTCCTCAGCAGTTGACTTGCCCAAGTAAACCTTTCTCTTCTTAGTCTGCCCAAGTGCATCTTTACCCCAAATTTTGAGTGAAGTGATGCGGGGGCATGGTTTTACCCAGGTGTATATAGGATAATCTTCCACCCTTATTCTTTTGCACAGTCCAGTAATATGAGAAGGAAAAGGAAGAAAGGTACTACCCTGAATCTTGAAATGTCTCCACTCTTCAAGAACAATCTAGCCCATGTTCAAAGGAATACTAGATATAAGATAGGCTACCATACGAGCTCACAAATTGGTGACAGAAGTCATATGTGTACAAGGTAAAACTCTATTATAGATAATGTTCAACCAGATTCTGGCATCTACTATGATTTCATGCATAGAGATACCTCCTTTGGTGTAAGCCTAGGAGACCTCTCTATTAGGTTATAGTATGCTAGTCATCCAGGTCCCTGGATTATAGGCCTTTGCCTAGATGTTAGCCATGTCAGCCTCCAGGAGCATATATACCTCATTCATCTGCTCTACTCTAAAAAGCATTTTCTTTCCCTAAATCTTTATCACTGGGTTTGAGAGGGAGACTGTACTAAGATTTGTACAGAACTCTCTTACCTAGTGCTCATTAGTAATACAGGGGTCCGAGACAAAACGTATCCACCCAGTACCATCAAGTTTTTAAAATAATTTTGGGAACTTCTCAGTAATCTTATCCATGCACGATCCTCTTTCTAGAAGTAACTTGATCCATGGGAGGTCACTGTAATACTGGTTGTGACATTCAAGGTCTATGAAATGGACGTAGTCTCCCATGTTGAGTACCTGTAGGTAAGATACTCCATACTATCATTATTAATTTAACAATAACACCATGCTAAATTAATTAGTTAAACTCAGGTGGCAATGTTGTAATAGGTTTTGGGGTAAGAATTGGGCATGCAAAAATTTTAGACTCAACTGAAAACTGCTCTCAGTTATGGAAATCATGGACCATTCACCACAATCGTGGTTCTGTGATTGTGGACCATTGACTACGATAATAGTTTCTCGATCATGATAACTGAGACTATTTTCGACAGTTTCCGCAACAATGCTAAAACATAAGATTTTAACCCAAAATTTTGTTCCAATCGATCATTTGAATTTCATACTTATGAAACTAATACCCTAAGTTCTATATTATAATCTTAAAACATAAGGAAAGCAACATGAAATCCATTTAGGTATTAATTCAAGCACATGGTATACACATCAATTCTATTATTCTTAAGCCTAAATCTAGGTACTCAAAACTTCCCTATTAATGTGTATACCAACTACAATGGTTAACCACAATAATAACCATATAAAAACATGGATTTAGCATTGAAAACACTATTTTAGTTCCTAAACTACAAGTTCTAAGCCTAAAACAACATCAAAGTGAGGGAGTTCAAACCACTTACTGAGTGATAGGATTAAAATAGACTAAAATGCACTCTAGGACTCTAAAAAATGCTTAAAATTTAGAGAATTTTGAGAAAATTTCAAAAAGAGGCAGGGGAGGAGAGGCAGTCTGATGGTCTTTTTAAACTTAATTGACCGTGATCACGGTCAGATATCTGCGATCGTGGGCCTTCTACTACTGTGATCACGGTGAATCAGGCCTTTTTTAATTTTAATCAAAACTTTTTGTAGTACCATAATTTCATGGATTATGCAAAAACAAAAATAAAATCTACTCTATCATGCATAAATAAAAGGATACATGCTACTTTTATGGCATGATGGGTTTCTCCCTATATTTTGAGGCTAAATACCCCTCCAACTATCATTTTTATTTTCACTAAGAAGATTTAAATCTCCGTCCTGACTTTTGATCACTATGAGTTAAGCAGTAGAGGGACATAAAATTCATATCTTCCACGGTGAAGCTAGATAGCGGTGGGGTCATGATGATGTAGCTTCTATCTTGCCTTTTTAATGACTTGAACCTCTTACACAATTTCACTTAAAATTTTTTATTTTGTTCCTTAGGTAAAGGTGGGAAAATCAATAGACCACTAGTCTTACATTGGAAGTTAGGTTCCTTGGCCTTTGATGTTGGGGTTTCCATGTGCTCTTTTGGAGTGTCAAACTCCAAAATGTAGGAATTGTGCTCTTTTCCCCCAAATCCACCATTCACCTAGGTAGTTAGATTCTCATCACATCCTCTAAGCATAATTTTGAGAAGTAGTTTGAATGAGGTCCATTCCTTAATTTTGGAATTGCATCAATAGTAGCACCCTCACCCCAAAATGGACCAGAGTCTTTATGAGAGTCATGATTTGCTTTTTCCTTTTTACTCTAGTACCATTTCCTCAATCTTGGCATCTTAAAAAATATGTGGTTTGTCTTGTAGGGAGATCTCCAAGGCTTCTTTTCTACCAAGCTCATCATCACAGCTTAGTTTCTCTTTTTGCTTAACCTCTTCTTGGTAAGTGAGCAGGGTGATGGCATTTTCTATATTTGTTTCCTTTTGCATTTCCTCTATCATGTAAATCTCTCATCAAAATGAGTCATTGGATTAATGAATGTCATGAACATTCTCGCTTATTGTAGTTACTCGATCCAAAATAGTTTGAAGCATTTCTTTAAAATTATTAGACCTAGTATGTCGTTCTTTCTTCTCCGCATCATAAAACCTATCAAACTCATAAGAAAAACTAGCATTTAGGTTAACATAATGAGGGGAGGGGGAATTTGGACAATCACTCCAATGTCCATCTTGACCACCACATAAAGAACAACCATACTCCTAATAGGATTGAGTTGGTGATTCCATCTCTCTCTAGGAAGCATATTTATAATATCTCAAAAATTGGGGTCCGTCATAATATAGACATGGATCATCAAGTTAGGACTTCCAACTACCAAAGTCCTAGCAGTCCTGAGATGCCATAGATAAAAGTAAATAAAAACAAAAATCTACCTAAACCAAGAAACAAAACAAAATCACAAACACTTATTCACAAGTTTGAATTTAAGCAAGTAAGCTAAATTTCCAAACTAACTAACTATGCCAAGTTGTTCCCTAACAATGAGACCATTTCTAATTACTCTCAACTTATACGTCAATTTAAGTGCAAGGCGATCATCGTTAATATATTTACCCAACTTTTGAGTCGGGGTTGAATCTACGAGGAATAATATGAGTGGCTATCAAATTAGCTTGAAACAATGGATACTTGCTAAATTCAAACCTAGAGTACAATAAGATAAAAATGGGGGTGGATTGGAAAATATCACAACTAATATTTTCTTTTGGGGTATTCAAGTATTAATTCGAGGCTACGAATAACTAGAGCATAATTAATTAAGCACGAATCTTAGGGTTATGTCTTACTAAGGGAAGCTAACATGAGGGTGTTAACAATCAACTTTACTTTTAGTAGATTAAACGTGGGTAGGTTCGATTAGTGGTTTTGGTGCTAGCCTTTCAACAAAGCACCAAACTATCACCTATTGATTCTTTCGAATACCAAATGGGTGTATTCAGTAATTGGTAACCAAACCTCAATTTAGGCATCCCTATTTCTAGGATGATGACTAAGACATAGAAATTTTGCAATTTATCCTTATTTCTAAGATAACAAAAAAGGGAGCAACTACAATCTAAGTAATTGTCCACAAATGCATATGTCACCTTCAACCCCTCTTTCAAGGATGGTTGAAGGATCTAGTTTACCCACATCCCTTTGTCAAGGATGATGTAGGGATTTGGAAATTTGAGGCTTTCGCCGATAAATTCCATGTTATCTTTAAGCATTTGCAAAATCCATCAACGTGAACTACTAATTGAAGCTAACAATAACAACCCACACATACTCTAACCATATTCATACATAACCCTAAGAGCAAAAACTAGCTACTCATACGATAAATAAGTAAGGATATACCCAAAATCTCCATTGATTTGATTTATAAGAGGCTAAGTAAATGTTACTTCAATCTTTAGACTCAAATAAATCTTCAATGGGAGTTTGTTAATTCTCCACTTAGAAGCTACTCCAATGTATTCTTCACCCAAAATTAATACAATATTTTCTTTTCCAAGTATGGAAGCTAAGAACTAGAATAATATTCAATAATTGGGAATTGAAAAAGATAATCCCCAAAGATATAGGGTTTTAGTCTATATAAGGATACTTGGGATCATCTGTGTGCATTTACGTTCCTTCCCTTGGGCTATATTTTCTGCTAGGCCGTGATCGCACTAGCTTCGCTGTGATTACGTCTACCATGACCACGGGCAATTTTACGCGATCACGCTATCTTGACTGACCACGATCAAGGTATAAGTATCACGATCGCGATAATTGAGGCCATGTTCCACTCCAGGTGTTCAGCTAAACTTCTTTTCCCCCTTTTGTTTCTTTTTTAGGTCCAATCCATATCTTTCCATCTTATCATCTTAGTGCCTGCAAAATATGAATATTAATGCATTTAATCACAATTATGTCTCACTTATTAATTTAAAACATGGTAATGTGCATGAAGGTGGAGTACAATTGAGTGGTAGATTCACTACTCATAAGTTATCTTCTAATAATTATAACAAATAAACAAATACGTAAATAACAAATAGATCAAACATGTGGTTCACTTAATTGCTGCATAACAATTTTAACACATAGAATATGTTTAAATATTTTATTAAAAAGTGGACAATAGTTGATAAATATGAAAGGTATAATAATAATAATTAAACATTATACGCCTTATAACATTATATAAATACACATATAAAGCATCACTCTGTGTTACAGCCTAGAATAATGGATGGCATGGAATTATCTTTACACATAGCACAAACTTAATATTTTACTAAAATATTATTGAATTATAAATATTTATAAAATTTAAATTGAGTACCTTTGAATGCATACGATGTTATGATAAAATAATTAAAATTAGGCTTCTAAGACTTTGTCAAAAGATGAAGGACCATTGTAAACATTTTGGGTGTTACAAAAGACTGGAGATATTATTCTTCTTGTTTTCCCCAAGGCATTAAGTTTGACATAACGAGTGCAATGATTTAGCTCTTAATCCTGAAGGGTTTATTTGCGGGTTTTCCTACTGATAATGACAATATGTACCTTGTAAATTTCATTGAGATCTAAAGTTCATACACAAACCCAGGGGTAAATCAGGAGGAACTTAGATTAAGGTTGTTCCCCTTTTTGCTTATAGGAGAAGTATATTTATGGTTGGGGGAACTACCAAAAGGATCGTTCACTATGTGGAATGAGTTGCTTCAAAAATCCTTGAACATGTTCTTTCCTCCATCACGAATGTTACAGCTTAAGTACGAGATTTATAATTTCAGACAACTGCAGTCAGAATCTATGTTTGAGGCTTGGTTCAGGTGGAAAAAAAAGTTGAGTATGGCGCCTAACCATCGAATTTCAAGGATGAGATTATTAGAGATACTTTACAGAGCCTTGACCCTCAGCTCCAGAGCCATGGAAGACACCATCTTTGGAGGAGATTTTATGATACTACGCTGGGAGGTAGCTTTGGAAATCCTTGACTATATTTCTCTCATAACAGAGGGTTGTAAACTCGAGAGGCTGAGAGGGGGTCTGGCATTTATGCTATTGGTCCTTCCTTTGAGTATAGAGTAGATAATGATTCATTAGCATAAGAACCTATACTGCTGAGGACTGATCTTTGGTTACTGGCATAACACTTTGCAGTAGCAAATTCTGAGGAAGTCAACACAATAGGAACACAAAGTTCAGCTTCCAAAGCTTATGAGTCTGAATTAGAATAGGAAGCTAAGTATCTTGATCGTGAGTTGACAAGTTTCCAATCCTAAGAGAAAGGAAATCAAGGTCAGAACTATTATAGTAATAGATACATGAACCACAGTAGGGACCGAGATAGAGACTTGAGAAAAAAGGATCACTATAGAGAGAAGGAAGATAGGTACATTCCACTATAAAATCAAGATATAGAGTCTAGAATAGAGTTAATATTGAAAAAACAAGTCGAGGGTCAAGAAAATCAAGAGGCCACAGCCTTAAGGAGATTAAGGCTGATATTGTAGAGTTGACCCAGAAGGCTGAATCTTATGCCACTATTATCAATCAGGAGTTCTAGTTTGGGAACATGTCAACAGCATTGAACCAGAGGTAGCCAGGTACCCTTCTGAGTAACACTGTGCAAAATTCAAAAAATGACGGTCATATTCTTGCCATTACCATAAGGAGTGGTATAACTACTGTAAATGCTTCTTTACCTATTGCAGAAGCGCAATGACATGATAAGGCTGTTGTTGATGAGACACCTATTATAGAGTCAAAAAAGGCAATATGTCGTGATGATACAATTAGAGAAGACAAAGGTAAAGGTCGGGTTGTTGAGCCAGAAATAAGACAAATTCCATGACCACTCCCACTTTTTCATTAGAGACTGAAATAGAAGCAAAAGGAAGGAAAGTTTAAGAATTGTATTGAAATAATAAATGACTGGAGATTAAACATCCCTCTCCTTGAATCATTGAAGGAGATGACTGGGTATTTTAGGTTTATAAAGGAGCTAGTGACCAAGAAGTAAACTGTGAGTTTTGAGGAAGTGAGTGGACTACGCTATTATATTGCTATTACTTCTAGATCTCTAGCCTAAAAAAAGATGATCCTGGTATATTAACAGTTCGATTATCAGTTGGGACCTCACAATTTGCTAGAGCTCTTTATGATTTAGAAGCCAGTATAAATCATATACTACTAGCCATGTTTTGATAATTGGGTTTGAGCCCTTCTGAGCCGACTACAATGTAGCTATTGATGGCCGATCACACAGTCAAAAAACCTATCTACATTTCATATGATATGATGGTAAGAGTAGATCACCTCATTTTTCTAGCTGAATTTGTGATTCTTGATTGTGAGGTCAAATTTTAGATGCCCATAATTTTAGGAAGATCGTTACTGGCTATGGGTATATCAATGGTTAACATGGAAAAGGAAGAGCTGAAGTTTAGAGGCAACAAGGAAAACGTCACATTCAATATTTGAAAAATAATGAAACTGCCAACTGACATGAGAGTAGTATCAGTTATTAATTCCATTGATGACCTAGGAGGGTACTCTTTTAGGCATCTTAATGAATTCTAAGTAGTCAGGGTATCACGTCATGCTGTAAAGTTAACTCAAGCAATGTATGGTAGTTAACCCATAGGAGTTTCGGTGAAGTATAGTAACAAACACAACTACGTCGTGCCATGATGTTAAATCAAGTGCTACTTGGGAGACAACACAAGGTACATAGATACTTAGTGTATCCTAAGTATGTCTCACTTCACTGTATTTTACTTTATATATGTGAATTATGGATAGTGCATAGTGTTTTAGTTGGGGGTGGGGTATACCATCACCGTCAGGGGTTTTTGTTACCGTGCTTCTTTTCTTGTCGGCCATGGTATGGTTGTAGATCCGACATTTCTAGGTTTTAATTTGTGTCTTATTATGTTTTTTTCATATTATGTTGTGTTTTTGTGTAATTAGGAGATTTTTAACCATTTAGGGATGTTGACATGGTTTTGATTGATTTTTGAGAAAAATAATACCCCTCTAAAATTTTGTTTTAGAACTGTGTAAACGTATATACGTGTGAGAATTTATGGATCTTGTTATGGCATTAGGATTAGGGACATGATAATCAGTGCTAGTAATTGCATGAAATAGATAGCTACTATCTTGTGATATTTACTCTAAACAATATGTGCGTGAGATGCTATTTAGTTTCCAATATGTCTTTAATCTAGAACTTGCCCGGTTAGTCTTGCCTATGTTGTAGGATAGTTCACTAGGAAAGGATCATAGGCCGTTTTTAATGTTAGTCCACTTTTAGCCTAAATGACCTTCCATGTGCAAATTATATTCCTTGATCCCGGTTTTGAGCCTATAATCCTGATTTTCTTATTTTACCTTTCACCTTTCCCATTTGTGTTGCAATAGCCTATTTTGGACCATCCCTTCTTGGATTTTGTGCAACTCAACTCAAGCAAAGTGCCTAAGTTGAGGGAAGCTATCATAGGGGGGTGTGATATAAAGTGGGTGTGAAGAAGTGGAAAATAAAAGAAAAAAAAGTAGGTCTGGGTGTGGTAGAAAAATAAAAGAAAAAGGAAAAAAGAATAATTATGAAAGGAAATAATAAGAAAATCACACCCAATCTGAATGTTCTTTAAAGTAAAATGGGAGAAATAAGGGCAGAAATAAAGTGAAAAAATGATTAATAAGTGAGACTCCAAAGTAAGTGTAGTGCCACAGAGGCTTAGTCACTTTAAATATCCATATGTAGCATACCAACCCCAGGCCTACATTAAAAGCTGAGAAAAGTCCTATTGTGATTCTAACTTGATTGTCTGAAAGCTAAAGTAAAGAAAATAAGGACAGGTTTATGGTGTTTGACATACATTTATTGGAACCTCTCTTTTTAATATGAGTTTTTCTTGATTTTCCTTATATTTATATGCATTATTTTATATGAGTGAGTGGGACTCCTTTGTTATGAGGTCACATGAGTCATATTGATAGCTGCTTACTTATTTTGGGTATTGCAACTTGTATATATATGCATGGTTGTTTATTGCTAATATAATGCCATACCTTGATCCCATTGTGTCACAATGTTGGGCTTCATGTGTATACGCAGTTGGTTTTGAAAGGTTGAACTAGGAGAGGATATTGTTGTTTAAGCTTAAAGTGTTGATTGGCTACCCTGGATAGCTTAGATTCTCCTAGTTAAGCATTGTCTTTTGTTTTATTTTATTGTGTGTTGCCTGCAGAAATACAAACATTCTAAGTTGTGGGTATTTATGTGCTATAGAAATATAGCACTTTCCATGCTTAAAATGAAGAAAATATTCAAGTTTCTTAGGTTGTTTTGTTAAATATGATGTATTTTGGGTATGTTTTGCAGGAAACTAGGTTTTTGATGCTAAGTTCAAGAAAAAAGATGAAAAAATAGAGTATTTGGCTATTACTTGAGCATTTTTGAGTATTTGTGGCTTTTACCCGATGTGTGTAACCAAAGCATGTACCATAAGTTAAAGTCCAAAAGCTTGGTTGCAAGAATCTGAAGACCTCTCCCTTACCTATGTCCATATGCAGACCACATGTAGCACTTGTGCTCCGTATGTGAATAAGGTAAGAACTAGAATTGATGATCCTAAGAGTACAAGAGCCAAAGGAAATTTTTTAGCACTTACCTATGTCTACATGCAGACTGCATGTAGTACTTTCGGAATGCATGTGGGTAAGGTAAGTACCAGAAGTCCAAAATCCAAAGAATGAACATTGTAGGAAAATTTTTTGGCACCTACCGGGGTATACATGCGGACTACATGTGGTACTTGTGGACCACATGTGGCCTAAATAACTGGCCACCAACCCTTTTTATCCTTTTTTGTATGGGCTTTAATTTTTAGGGTTTCCTCGTGTACTATAAATATCCATTATATGTTTTTAGTAGAAGTTACACATTTTATATACTTACAAATATATTTTGTGACTCTGAGATCTGATTTTGGTTTTGGAATTACTTTGTATTGATTTTGGTTATTAATCTAGTTGAAGTTTTGGGTTATCAGTTGTGATTATTGTGATGTAATCTAATGCTTTCAATTATGAATATCGTTGATTACTTTAAAAACATGAGCAGCTAAAAATCGTTAGCTAGGCTTGTGGAAACCCTGGCGGATTGATGAAGTAGAGGAAGTGCTATGTTGTTCCAAACTGATACCCATGCATGTATTGTATATCTTCACTTTAATAGATGTCTTAGTGGTTGCAAATGGTATTATCCCACCTAGATTATTTATAATTACTCTAAAAGAAGAGTAGTGACTAGGAAAAGGTAATCACAATAGTAATTTGAAGTTTAACTATCGAGCCACGCTACTAAGTATTATATAAATAAGATGGTTAATTGTCATCTAATAACTAGAGACTCAAAAGGCAATAGTTAACTGGGATCTAGGATAAGGGTTAGTAAGGCGACATCCTGATACTCAAGAGTTAATTTGTGAGATCTGTCAACTAGTCCAAAAGACGGTGTTACATAACTTATCATATTCTTCATGCAAGGTGTCCATTTGGTTCGATAAAGTATGATAAGCCTACTGAGTTGAGAAGCCAGGGGGAACACAATTCTAGTGTTCATCTAGGACTGATTACAACCAAAGTTGATATTAGTTACTTGTTTGATATTGCTCCTCTAAGCCCTCTATTTAATTTTCTAGTTTTGCCCGTTGATTACAGTAGTTGAGAGCCGTAATTCCACGTATTACCTTGGGATTTGACCCTAGCCTTTGGTGGTTTACTTTATTTGTCAACCACCGCATAATATTTAGGACACTGCCCATGTAAAGTGAATTTCCATGGTAATATGTTCCAAGGAGATACCTCACCACTAAATCATGAAATAAAACCACCCAAACCAAAAATAAGCCTGCAACCAATATATTCATGATGGCTCCCGCAGGCACCAGTCTCTCAGATGATTTCCCACAAAACCCATTATTCAAAAACGAAAACATAACCTAAGTTCCAAAAGTAACATATGTTATGTTACCAAAACGTGCTCAAGCATCCGTCCAACATGCCTTACTTCTCAAAGCACTAAAGAACTGGATACAGACCGTCCAGTCTAAAAAATGTCTGCTAGGAACCTAAATTCTACATTTTATTGACCAACAATGATAACATTTGGCCTTACTAGAAGAACAAATCCATCTTCTCATATCAAACTACATTAAACTTCAAAATGGCCAAAAGTTGACCGTATTTTCACAAATATATTCTCCACAAGGATTAGGGAAACCCTTTTCCACTTAGCCACCTCGTTATCCATGCTATTCACTCTAGATATAAAAGATGAATAGGAGTTTGATATTGCCAAATTTGTATGGAAAAACTAAGATGCCCTGAAAGCCTAAAATCAAGCCTAGATGGTACAAAAATAAGTCAAAAGGATGAAGTATTCAAGCCAGGTTATATATGATGCTATTAAGATGGACTCAACATGTGCTTCTCTAATTTGTGTTTAATTTTCTAGAGCCTAAATCCTATAGCCCCGGATGATGACTTGGAGATCATAAGCATAGAATCCCAAAGTGAAGAGCCACCTGATGAAGACTAGAGGTTTATTAAAAAGTTCTCTCTCAGTAACAAAAGGTTATTTCCAGATACCTTTATCGATGATGACTTGAGCATTTCAAATCAGTTTGTCCCAGACCTGTATGTGGCAAAAATTAGAAATTCTATTCCTTAATAATCTATTGACAATGACCTATTTGAGGAATATTTGGAAGCCATTGATGACTTCTATGCCTTTAACCTTGAGGAGGAGCAGTAACACTCATCTCATATTGATCCCACAGATGTATGTTCTGAAATCCATAAAAACTTCCAAGTTGAAGAATATATCAAATAAGAGGCAGCTTCATCAGTCAACTCTTAAAATTATGTCAAGGACACTCTGAAATCATTCATCTAATCCCCAGAAGGAGATTATCCACCAATATTCATGGACCACTCCAAGGATCCAAAAGTCTCTAAAGTAGTTGATGGGGTGGACGATGATTTGGTCCTAGAAAAAAAGCCAGAACAAGCACCAATGGAAAAGAAAATTACTGTAACCGGATTCCATATCATCACTATCAATGACATCACAAGATCTGTACTAAAGAAGATTGTCCAAAACAATTCAACACTTGATCAGGCATGCAACAAGAACGATCTTGTTACAAAATCCAACTTCCCCTGCTTAAGCTGTCAAGTGGAATCCCAATGAAAGATGAAATTTAGAAGGTTCAAACAACTCAAGCCTCCAAACAACAAGATCAAGGAAATCAAGCAAACCAGGTACTTCATACAATGAAGCTCGACAAGCTACAAAATGATGAATGACTACTTTATCTGCAAAAAGCCTCATCACTTTGTAACAAACTGTCCTAAAGCCAAAAGGTTGGAGGACTCCGTATACCTCTTTTAAGAAATAGCTAATTACATAGTAAATAGTTGGTAACCTTAGTATAATTGTTCCGTATATGACAGACACAAGATTTTTTTGACTCCTCCATGGCCTTTAGCTCACTCAATAGTTTGCGAAACAAAGGTGTATTACTCCATACCTCTGATTTATGTGTGTACAAAAAAAGCAAGAAAATCAGAAAGCTATTGTGCAGACCAAACCAATTTTGTTTCATTATCATAGAAAGGAATTAAAAATCTATGTCACGTGAACAAAGCTAATTTTTTGTCATTATCATGGAAAGTGATTTAGAGTTCTATGTTTCAATTGCAATAAGTATACTTGTCAAAGTGTTTCCCAACCCTACTACCCCGACCTAAAGGATCAAAGTACCCATCCCTTTAGAAAGAGAGGAGTAAGAGAGAAAACTTAGCCAAAAGAGATTTTAACTAAAAAAGAGAAACTTTACAAGAGAGGGTTTTAGGCAGAGAATTTGAATCCAAGTAGAGAGTATCTCTCTAAGTGAAGAATCTAATGATCTCCAATTAAAGGCTCATGCTTCTTTTTATATGAGAAGAAAGCTCTAGATAAGCTTGAAATACAGATAAACTTTAAATAAAATATTCAAAGAGATATGTCTTATCTTCTTAAATAGATAACCCCGTTATATCTACTTATACTAGATAAGCCCAATATTTGACACACACTTCTATGAGATATTTATACCCTATTTTATTCAAGACAAGCCCCACTAACATATGGTAGGCATAATAAAACAAAACACACATATGTTGTTTGTATGTGCAAGCGGGTGATTGGATGGTTTGTCAAGCATGTGGATCAACAACTTATAATCTTCTTGCAAGTAGGTGTCTACAATATAGCTGGATAAATAGCTTAGAGTAAAACCCATCTAATAAGGTAACCAAATTGAGAGGGTTTTGCAGTGAAGAAGGTAATCCAATTGAGAGGGTCTCATGGTAAACTTTGGATGGTAATTCCACAATAAGGTAATTCTATAGAGCTTGTGGTTAATGCTAAATTTTTGCACATGCATCTAGCATCATATTTTAGGAAATGTTGGATGGTGTCGGCGATGAACTTCCATATCTTTCTTCTATGCACCAGTCGATTACTTTGGCCTGAGGCATTTTTGGCCTTCCAAGCTTCTTTTCAGTGATCTGGTGAAGTAACTTTTCCTGTTGGATGAATCTTTATATTTCTATAGGACAGATTTAATCCATGTACTTTTAATGAAATCAATTACTTCATATTATTCATCTTCCAAGGAGAGTATTGATACGGGGAATTTCTAGAGGAGTTAAATTTCTGGTTGAGCTTAGACGTCATGGACTGTGATTTTACAAAATGATGCAACATGAATACCATTGCGTCATAGGAATGTCACCAAATGTCATACCATTGCGTAATAGCCTACTGGAATCAACTAATCCCAAATGTCACTATTCAGCCATTTATCATCTAAGACCCCGAACAATCTTACAAGATCAATAGTTATACTACAATCAAGCTCAATCTAACTATGACTTAGCCTAACCTACCTTGAGTCCAAATTGCTCACGAATAGACGAGCTTTGCCTTTCATTTTCTTGAACTTTCTTCTTCCACGATCCAAACTATCACAATACAATATAAGTATCATTATAAGATAAACAACACCCATTATGGCACCACTATGCCATGGGTCCAAAATGAGACCAAACCCCAAAGTAGGTCCCACCTTCAAAAAATGAGTTTTTGAGACCAAAACATTATTCAAACATAATTAGGGAGCTACAACTCTCAAGAATTTTAGTAAAACTATCACATTTGTGGCTACAATTGAGCGTTAAAGACTTAGGGGTTTTGGGTCTAGAAATTAAGAAATTAGTACCAAACTAGAAGAAATTTTACCTTAGATTTATAGAAAAAATATATTACACAAGTTATTCAAGATCCTAATAGACCCACAAGACTCACTTGAAAATTTTACACTCTATTAGGGTTTAGAGCTCAAGAGGGAGGCATAAATGGCCAAAATTTTGGGCAAGACAGCCTTTAAATAGGCTTTCCCAGGTCTCGGGTGTTGCAATCGCAGACCCCGCTTGGCCATGCTCGCGGCACCTCATTCGCGCCTCACCCACCATGGTTGAAAGTGCCCAAGCACACACGCAAGTCTATGTGGTATACCAAGTAGTAAAGTGTCCTTCAAAAAGTAAAGTATCAATCCCACAGATATTTAATTTGGCAACAATTTAATTTTAGTTCACAATTTAGATTCAATTGATGTGAGAGTAACCAAAAAGATTTTGCAAATTAGTAATTGTAGAAAAATAAATAATGGTGAAAGTAAAAATCTTATGACAATCAATGAGAGAAAACCCAGGGTTAAAGTACTCTGAACAATCATATTATGCTGTTGGATTTTACTCGTTAACTTGCTTATCTTGGTTGTTGATTCGTAGGGTTGATTGCATGATTATGGTTTCCGAACCTCTATTCCTTTATCTAAGTTGAACCTTACAACTACATCGTTGAGCGGGGATGTAATAGTTCACTTAAATTCTTTACAAATATCATCCTATGTGTGAATCAAGTACGGCATATAAGTACATCCCTGTCCTAGATACAAATTTGAATTTCTTATTTCATAAAGAAATACAAACCATACTCTACTTATTCTCATGTTCTATCTCCCTATTTCCTCTCCCAAGTTCACAAGGTCAACAATATATGTATTCTAAGGGTGATCAATCCTTAAAATAATTAAAAAATAATAAACAAAAAAACCAATAGTGATAAGCAAAGAAAACAAACTTAATCCATAGCAATAATACTCATGTCCTTGGCTTCAATCCCGAAAAAAGGGCGTTTAGCCACACATAGTCATAATCATAATCACAAGTTTGTAATTAATGACTAAAAATATGTATGAACTAAATAAAATTAATAAAAACCTAATAATGAAGTTGTAGTAGCCCCTTGATCTCCAAAATATGTCAAAAGATATGTAAAAATGTGATACAATATGTATATATAGCATAAGGGTAAGCCAAGTTCGTGTAGGAGTCAAATTAGCTTGAAATTCCCAGGTGTAGAGTGGAGCATGCATTGCACCCTCTATTCCTATGGAATTGAGCATGCGTTTCACCCTATATTTCTCAGGACTAGAGCATGCGACGCATGCTAAAAGCACGATGCTACTGGAAATTGTCCTCCAAATTTTGGTTAAGTGTTTGTCCTTCCTCCTTCCATCCCTTGTCTTGTAGTGTCTTTCCAATAATTTTAAAGCCTCTATATCATCCATATATCATAATATTAAGATTATAAAGGATCCTACAATAACACACCACACGAATTAGAATCACAAACAACACCATATCTATAACAGTGAATCAAAAATAAGAGCTTAGACTAGGTTGATTTCCATGATCTTTCACTTCAAGTTTCCACTCTTACCTTGACTCATTTGAACTTTATACACTCCTAAAAACTTGTTCCACATATAATAACACATTTAAAACCATAATTAACAAATAGAACACAATAGAATCCAATGAGATAGACTACACAAACAACTAGCTCAAGCTAGAAAGACTAGTTTTCTCTATTGAACACTAATTGACTCTTTAAAGTACCAAATTACTTGGAATTCACTTTAAACCTTTTAAATCCATGTTTTAACACTTTGTTACACATGTATAACTCATTATCAACCCATATATCATTGAATAATTCTCAAAACAAGGCTAAAAGGCTAACATAGTGACGCTAGAATGCATAAATACACCCAACATCACCACCCCACACTTAAAGCCTTGTTCGTCCTCGAACAACTTTTAACTATAATCATTATCAACTACGGAGACTCTACACCTCTACTAAGTTCAAGACATCCAAGCTAGTACTACAATGACTATATAGAATGCAAGTTACTACACTAAGTATGTTATTTACATGATTGAAAGCTTATGAACACTACTCCAAAACATCCTAGCATCAAGAATTGACTCACCTAGTGGAAAACTCATGCATATTTCTTACTCAAGGACATCATACAAGTCACCCACATTCATCAAACATGTGCCCCTCACAACAAAGAGTTACCCAAATCACTCACAATTAAGCAATTCAAAATATGATAGTACAAGAATCAAATGACGCTCACTCTCACAAAGAATTCACAAGTTGCACACAATGAACCATAGGCTTTCCCTTACTGTAATGCTCCACTAATATCAAAATGTAATGTTTAGGATTAATTAGGACTTTTTTGGGTTGTAATGTAGGCTAAAGGACGGGTAGAAACTATTTGGAAATAGTGACTAACCTCTCTAGGGGCTTTAATACACTACATTATACATTTAAAATCACTCTCCAACAACCAAATTACACCATTTTTGTCTACCCATATCTTTTCTTTTCACCCCATCTCTTTTAAGCATTTTCACAAACACATAGTGGACGCATAGTTTACTACCACAAGAATTAATTTCTCTTTTCACAATCATGGCTGTATTTTTAATAAAAATTATATCACATCCATCCACCACACATCAATTATACACCAATAACTATTACCTTGGGGCATCAATTTCACCTTTTTCTTCTTTATTTTCCAAACTCCTTGCTCAATTAATTTTTTATTAAAGCACTTAGGATCTCTTTGGATCAAATTATGGTCCATCAAAGAAGGGACTAGGCTGTATATAAGGCTACCAAATAAAAAGGCTAAAGGCTCAATGGGGGTTAACTAAGATAATGCACAAGTATAGGACAAATATAAGGTATAAAACAAGGATATCAAAGAAATGCCTATATCATCTCCTAAACCCATATTCTTTATTTTGCTTCACACACACACCGAATAAGTTCTAGACATCTCATACAACAATGAATATGAAAATACCTCACACACACTTGGCACATGCTCAACTCAATAGGATCATCATATACTCCTAACCAAACAATAGCATAAATTCAACTTTAAGACAACAAGTACAAGAGTCATAAACATGAGCCTAAGAGTATCGAAAGTGGCAATTCACTCAATCAACATGCTTTTACAAATAGACTCACATGCTCATGCAATCAAATATAGAACCAACTCAAATATCTCACTTATTCCTAACCTAAAAATTTAAACTAAGCCAAAATTTGGGAATTTCCCCACCCCATACTTAAAAATCTACTTTGTCCCCAAAGTGAATTTTAAACGTTAGAGATAGAAATACTCTTTGATTCCTCTAGGCCTAGCTATTATTATCTTCACACATAAAGGAAAACCATGGGACCCCATACTCAATCTTTGTCATGCTCTTTATCTCAAGTTCATGGTACTCAGACTTCCAATTAACCTATGACTCAACCAAAAACACAAAAATACATGAAATAAAAACTAAAAATTGAAAAGAAAACATACCTAATTAACTTAGGTTGCCTCCAAAGCAGTGCCTGGTTTAGTGTCATGGCACGACCTAACTCAACTCAACCATATTCCTTCACCCTTTTACTCCCTTTCGAGAACTATATTTTTGTTCATTTTTGACCTCTTGAGTTTTGATTCTCTAGGCCAACCTCTCTCTTCACTTCAACCTTCATCATATTAGAAAACAATGGATTCATCTCAGGCTGCTCAATCAAGTAATCCAAAGAGGTCTTTGGTAGATTAACCACCTTACACTTGTCCCTTTCAATAATATTGATCATATATAAATTTTTAACTTGGGACATTACATTTGGTGCTTTGTAAACATAAAATACCACCTCTTCATCACCTACCCTCATCTTCAGCATGCCTTTTCTAATATCTATAAGGAACCTCCAGTGGCTAAGAATGGATGCCCCAAGATGATTGGTACCTGTTCATCTGCCTCAAAATCAAGAACAATGAAGTCAGCAGGTATAATGAATTTACCAAACTTAATGAGAACATCCTCAATTATTCCATCCGGATGTGTAAACGTCCTATCTGCCAGCTACAACACCACATTGTTCAGTCTCGGTTCTCCCAAGCCTAATGTTTTAAACAATGATAGGGGCATAAATTTATGCTTACCCTTAAGTCACTCAGTGCATGGACTTTTTTACTCCTAATTTGAATAGGGATCAAACTTCCCCTGATCCTTCAATTTCTTAGGGATTTTCTATGTCATTACTACACTACACTCTTCAGTGAGTGTTATTGCTCCCACATCCTGCAATTTCACCTTCTTCACCACCACATCCGTTAAGTACTATGCATACTTGGGCATACTCTGGAAAATATCTAAAAGAGGTAAATTAATGTGAAGTTGTTTGAATGTATCCATGAACTTTTGGAACAACGCATCCTCCTTCACTTTTATTTGTCTTTGAGGGAATGGTAGTGGCAGTGTCTTCTTCACTTCTAATTCAGCAACTTTTTCTTTCATGTACTCAGACTTCCTTGAATTTTCAACAACTCCATCATTTAACTGTTGGGTCACCATATCACCATATACGTCCTTTGTTTCCTTGGGAGGTTCTTCTTATAGCTCTTTACCACTTGTAAGGTAATTTCTATAACCTACTTTGGATTTTTTGTATCTGCTGGCAAACCACCTTGTTTTCTTGTATTAAGTACCTGTGATAATAGACCCACTTACAAATCTAAACTTCTTATGGCCACTTGCTAATTTTCAATTTTGTCTATTGACTTTTCATATCCGCAAACAATTGTGCTTGACCAGCTAAGATTTGTTTCAACATCTCTTCCATATTGCTCGTTGACTGATTTGATTGGGTCTACGGTTGTGGGCCATTCTATGGCTGATTTGGTGGTTGAGTTTGCCACTTCATTTTGTAGGCATTACCATAATTTGGCCTTTGAGAATTGCCTACATACATCATAGATTTCAAATTTAAAGCACACATGGCCGCAACATAACCACTATTTTTGCATACCTCACACCAACTTGTAGCTTGTTGGATGACATTGACTGTGGTTGTAGGTTGTGCTGCTCCGAACTTCATACTGCTGAATGATGTGTTGATCAGATTTTATAAGGCAGAAACCTGTGTTGGTAAGGCTGTGAATTGGTCCACCTCCAATATGCTCGCAATTATTTTTGTGGCACTTCTAGAATTTGAATGCCACTCTGGATTTCCATGTGCTATGCGGTTCAGTAATGTGTACAGCTCATTATAAGTCAACTCCAACGCTTGACCACCTGTAGCTGAATCTAACAAAATCTTTGTGTTGTTATCAAGAGCTTCTACAAAAGTATGAGCAAGTACCTCATTAGACTATTGGTGGTGTGGACAATCCCTAAGAAAATCTTTGAAACATTCCCAAGCATGATAGAGGTTTTCATCAGGCTTCTGTTTGAAGATCACTATCTCACTGTGGAGTCTCACAGTCTTGCCTGATGGAAATAAACTAATGAGGATTCAACATTTAACAACCTTTTAGCTTTCCCCAAAAGTGAATGGGGAAACAGTGTTAGTCTCACATAATCTGGACTCAACCCAGTCGGAGTGAATGTATCAGTAAGCTCAATGAAGGTCTGCAAGTAGGCTTGTGGATCCTCATGTAAAAGCCCTGCAAATTGTCCACTGCTGATAAGAAGCTGCACCATATTGTATTTCAACTCGAAATTCCCCCCAGTTGTTGGTCTTTGAATTGGGGAAGTTAAGTTTGTTAGAAGTGGGACTATCACTTCCCTAACTATCCTTCGGGCTGGTTGTTCTTCAGCCATTGGAGCAGTATTCTCTTTGTCTTCTTTGATTTGTGGAATTCTCGGGAGAAGGATTGTTTCTCTCCTGTGTTGATGAAAGTCTTGCTCAAGTTAGAAGCTTGGTTCTACCAACTCTCATTCCCTTGCCAGCTTTCTACTTTGAAAACTTGTTTCCTGCAAAAATAAAACCAAAACCAAGCATAAAAACACCAAATAAAGCTGAAAGTAAAACTAAAATAAACAACTAACAACATACAAGTCCTCGACAATGGCACCAAAAACATAACAGCACCCAAGCGTACACACAAGTGTATGTAGTATACCAAGTAGTAAAGTGGCCTTCAAGAAGCCAAGTATCGATTCCACGGAGACTTGATTTTGTGATGATTTTATTTCAGTTCAAAATTTAGATTCCATTGATGCGAGAGTAACCAAAAAGAGCTTGTAAATTTGTAATTGTAGAAAAATAAATAATGCTAAAGTAAAGATCTTAAGACAATCAATGAGATAAAACCAAGGGTTGAAGCACTCTGAACAATCATATTATGCTATTGGATTTCATTTGTTAACTTGTTTATCTTGGTTGTTGATTCGTAGAGTTAATTGCATGATTATAGTTTCCCAACCTCTAATCCGTTATCTAAGTTGAACATTACAACTACATTGTTGAGTGGGTATGTAAGTGAAAATTCTTTACAAATATCATCCTATGTGTGAATCAAGTACAGCATCTAAGTACATCCCTGTCCTAGATACTAATTAGAATTCCTTATTTCAAGAAGAAATACAAACCATACTCTGCTTATTCCTATGTTCTATCTCCCTATTCCCTCTCTTGAGTTCACAAGGTCGATAATATATGTATTATAAGGGTGATCAATCCAAAAAATAATTAAAAAAAGAATAAAAAAACAACCAATAGTGATAATCAAAGAAAACAAACTTAATCCATAGCGATAATACTCATATTCTTGGTTTCAACCCCAAAAAAAGGGCATTTCGCCACGCATAGTCATAATCGTAAGCACAAGGTTGTAATTAATGACTAAAAACATGTATGAACTAAATAAAATTAATAAAAACCTAATAATGAAGTTGTATCAGCCCCTTGATATACAAAATATGTCAAAAGATGTGTAAAAACGTGATACAACATGTATATATAGCATTAGGGTAAGACAATTCCCTGTAGGAGTCAACTTAGCTAGAAAAGGCCAGGTGTGAAGTGGAGCGTGTGTCGTACCCTCTATTCCTATGGAATGGAGCATGTGTCACACCCTGTATTGAATAGCACTAGAGCATGCGATGTATGCTAATAGTATGATGCTACTGGAAATTGTCCTCCGAATTTTGGTTAAGTGTTAGTCCTTCCTCCTTCCATCCCTTGTCTTGTGGTGTATTTCCAATGATTTTCAAGCCTATATATCATCCATATATCATCATATAAAGCTCACAAATGATCCTAAAAGAACACACCACACGAATTAGAAACACAAACAACACTATATCCATAACATGAATCAAAAACAAAAGCTTAGACTAGGTTTATTTCCATGATCTTTCACTTCAAGTTTCCTCTCTTACCTTGACTCGTTTGAACTTTATACACTCCTAAAAGCTTGTTCCATATATAATAAAACATTTAAAACCATAAGTAGCACATAGAACACAATATAATCCAATGAGATAGACTAGACAAGCAACTAGCTCAAGCTAGAAAGACTAGTTTTCTCTATTGAACTCTAATTGACTCTTTAAAGTACCGAATCACTTGGAATTCACTTTAAACCTTATAAATACATGCTTTAACACTCTGTTACACATTTATGACTTATTATCAACCCATATATCATAGAATCATTCTCAAAACAAGGCTAAAAAGGCTAAAATATTAAGGCTAGAATGCATAAATGCACCCAACATCAGCGGTCACGGTATCTCTCCCTATGCCACGCACAACTAAAGCTTGGAACTTGGTATCGGGCTTCGGCCAATGTCTCAAGATGCATTTGAATTCTGTTTCGAGAAAATGAGATATATATCCACATTGATTTTGATCTTTCGGACACATTTGCAAATTCAGATTTCGCACTTAAGGTCGATTTACTGATGTTTTTGCTCGGTGGTCAATTAGGAACAGTGAAGACTTCAAATTAGAAGAGTGGTTTTAAAAACCAAATAAACCACCAGGTAATTGAACTATCAGTTCCAGCAAGTCAATAATGACTTAGGGAAGCTATGGAGAAGCTCTATCAGCAAAAATAAGAAAGAATGCGGACAATGACCTGAAGGGTCATTACAACATCCACTACTAAGTAATTTTCATCCCCAAAAGTTAAAGATGAAGAAAATACCTGAAGTCTCGAATAAATGAGTATACTAGGCCAGCATCTCACTCTCGATCTCCCAAGTAGCCTTCTCTACTGGACGGTGCCTTCACTGAACCTTGACTACCGAAATCTCTCTAGTACGCAGTCTCCTCACATCACTAGCCAAAATAAGCATGGGCTCCTCTAAAAGGGTCAACACTCATCTAAATAGATCGAGTCCCATCTAAGAACATGAGAAGGATCAATAATATACTTCTGGAACATAGAGCCATGAAAAATCGATTGAACAGCAGGAAATTCAGGAGGTAATGCTAACTCATAGGCCACCTCGCCCACTACATGGAAAATCTCAAAAGGACCAATATAGCGAGGGCTAAACTTACCCTTTCTCCCAAATCTCATTACACCTCTCATAGGGGAAACACAAAGGAACATACGATCACTAACTCTGAATCTCAAAGTATGGAGTCTACGGTTGGCGTAGGCCTTTTTCCTACTCTAGGCTGCTCTCAGCCAATCCTAAATTACCCTAACTCTATCCAATGAGTCCTGAAGCAAATAAGTACCATAAGGTATAACCTCATAAGTATCAAACCATCCTATAGGGGAACGACACCTCCTACTATACAAAGCCTCATAAGGCGCCATCTCAATACTCGAATGGTAATTGTTGTTATAGGCGAACTCTGCCAATGCTAAGTGTTGATCCCACTGTCCTCCAAATTCCATAACACAGGTTTAGAGTGTCTCCTCAAGCACCTAAATAGTTTTCTTGGACTGACCATCCATCTGCAAATGAAAGGCTATACTCAAATCCACTTAAGTACCCAACTTCTCTTGAAATGCTCTCTGAAACCGAGAAGTAAGTATAGAACCACGATCTTATGTAATAGACACAGGGAACTCATGCAAATAAACTATCTCTCAAACATAAATCTAGGCTAATCTCTTAATATTGAAGGTCATCTAAATAGGAAGGAAATGTACCAACTTAGTAAAACGATCCATAATAAGCTAAATACCATTATGACCACGGAAAGTACGAGGCAAACCACTAATGAAGTCCATGGTAAATCTTTCCATTTCTGCTCAAGAATTGCTAACCTCTGTGTTAATCCGCATGGGCACTGATGCTCGGTCTTAACCTACTGACAACATAGGTAACAAGTTACAAAGTCTATCACATCTCTCTTTATATAGTCCCACCAATAAAGCAACCTCAAATCTGTATACATCTTAGCTGTACTTGGATAAATAGAATATCTAGAGCTATAAGACTCATGCAGAATTGATAGAATCAAGTCATCAAGTCGGGGAACATAAATAAGACCCTAAAACCTTAAGATACCCTCAGAATCTATAGTGTGTCTCCCATACTCAACACCCACCACCCTATCATGGAGAAGGCACAAAATACTATCCTCAAATTGACGATCACGGATCTTCTCAAATAGGGAAGACCTCGCCTCCACATAAGCTAAAATCCTCGTGGGAGCTGAAATATCAAGGCAAACCATCAAATTGGCTAGAGAATGGGTGTCCCATTCCAAGGGCCTCTAAGAAACTGATATACATGCCAAACTACCCATATCCACTGCCTTACGACTCATGGAATAAGCCACCATATTCTCCTTACATGGATGATACAAGATGGAAATATCTTAGTCCCTTAGAAACTCCATCCAACTGTGCTAGTGATCATTAAGCTCTCGCTGGATCATAAGATACCAAAGACTATGATGATTGGTGGAAATCTCACAATGCACACCATACGAGTATGCCTCCAAATCTTGAGTGCAAAAACTATCGTCGCCATTCTAAATCATGAGTGAGGTAGTTGCGCGCATGCACCTTAAGCTATCTAGAAGCATAAGCAATGACACGATGCTTATACATCAAAACATATTCAATACCAACACTAGACGCATCACAAAATACTGTGAATCCCTCTCCCTTAACTAGAAGGGCTAACTCTGGGGCATAAGTGAGACAATTCTTGTGCTTTTCAAAGCTCAACTTACAGTCCTCTAACCATCAAAAAGGAACTTCCTTCTGAGTCAATCTAGTCATAGGGGTTGATATGGTGGTAAAGCTCTCAACAAAGTGCCTATAATAACCAGCCAAACCAATAAAACTATGAACTTCAATCAGAGACGTAGGCCTAGCCTGACACAAACCACTGAAATCTTAGTCAGGTCTACTATAATAGTCATCTTGGACACCGCATGTCTAATAAAGGGTATTGACTCAAGCAAAAACTCACACTTGGAGAACTTGGCAAAAAGCGCATGCTCTTACAAAACCAGGACCACAATCCTCAAGTGTTGTGCATGCTCCCCAATACTCCTTGAATACACAAGAATACCATCAATGAATACAATAACAAAGGAGTCTAAATAGGGTCTGAACACATGGTTCATCAAATGCATAATTGCGGTTGGGGAATTAGTCAGCCCAAAAGACATCACCAAGAACTCATAGAGATCATAACGGGTCCTAAACATCATCTTTAGGATATCCTCAGCTCGAATCCTCAACTGATGATAATCGGACCTTAAATCTATCTTAGAAAATATAGTTTCATCCTGAAGCTGGTCGAATAAATTATCAATATGAGTCATAGGATAGCGGTTTTTCATCATTACCTTTTTAAGCTGCCTATAATCAATACACATACACATTGAACCATCCCTCTTCTTTACAAACAAAATAAGGGCTCCCTATGGGGACACACTAGGTATAATGAAACTCTTAACAAGAAGATCCTGGAGCTAGGAATTCAACTTCTTATGCTCAGCAGAAGACATACAGTAAGGTGCCATAGAAATAGTTTGGGTGTCAAGCTCAAGGTCAATAGCAAACTCAGTCTCACAGATAGTGGGAATATAAGAAAGATCGGCAGGAAACACATCAAGAAACTCACATAGAATAAGAACAGAGCCAAGTGTCAGACTCTCTACATGGGTATCACATACATAGGTGAGATAAGACTTGCAACCCCTTAACATAAGTTGTTTGGCACAAAAATAAATAATAATCCCCGTAGGCTTGTGGCTAATCGCTCCCTGCCATACAACTTGGGGTACATCAGGCATAGCTAAGGTAATGATCTTACCAACAAAATTCATGACCGCATGATAGTGGGATAACTAGTCCATGCCCAGAATCACGTCAAAATCCAACATATCCAGAATAATAAGATCAACAAGAGTATCAACATCATTAACTGTCACAACATATGATCTAAGTACTCGATCCACTACTAAATAATCACCTATGAGAGTAGATATGCATAAAGGCACTGATAATAAATCACTAGTCAAGTCCAACCGTGGTGCATAATAAGCAAATATATAAAAATAAGTGGATCCAGGATCAAATAGATCAATAACCAACTTACGCCATACCAAAATTGCACCTGTAACTATAGCATCTGAAGTATTATCCTCGGGTCTTGTAGGTACTGTATACAACTGACCACACCCGCCACCTGGCAGGGCACCTGACCGACCTCTTATCCTTCCTACCTAACTACTACGTCGAACACCCTGGTAACTACCCCTACGACCTTACGAACCTCCTCTACCTAAAGGATAAACTTCTCTAATGGGAGTAGCTTCCTGGGCTGAAACAACCATCGCCCCACGACTAGGGCACTCTCTAGAGAAATGAGCAGAAAGTTTGCAAGTAAAACAATAATTCATTAGCATAACCAAAACTCATAGATCCGGTTAATCCATCATAGCTGCCACACCTAACATGGCCTACAGATGAACCTCTCAAATACTGATCATCGCCCTTACTAGGGCAACCACTAGGAATAAATTGACCCTCGTATTTATTTCAACTAAAAGCATAATTCAATGTATAGTTTTCATGGCATAAATGTGGTATAGTTTTGGGTTTGGGATTATATGTTGGGGGTTTGGGCTATAAATGGTGGGTTATGGTTTACCCATGTCTTAATTATGGTTTTTAATATTTTAATTGTGTTTTGAACATGTGGTTTCATAGGAATAGTTAATTGGTGCTTGGTTTTGGTTTTGGAAACTATATGCCTTAACATGTTTGTTAATATACCTATGAGAATGCTTTTGTCACATTGTTGAACTTTTATTGAAAACTTTGCCTGGTATAAAGAGGTAATAGAACTCTAACTTGGTTTGGATGGTTTTAAATGGTTTAAATGGTTAAATTGTAAGGTCTTAGTGGTCATGGTTATGGTTTAATTGAAATGCTTACGGGGTACAAGGGAATCCCCCAAGTAAACTTAATGATAATGTAATCTTTGGGGATGTGGGAATCTTTTGAAAAGGTTGGCTAAGGACATTGCTTGCAAGCTATAGTCGGTATGACGATACCACTTCTTATAGACTTGGTTAATAATAAATAGAATTAGTGATTTAGTTGTGTGACCATGGTTTTAATTGAACAATAATAGTAGGGTGTGATAGCTAACTGTGATGGTGTGTGCCCAATGGTCAGATACTGGAAACTCATGTTTGCCGACATAAGTAATGGTCGTGGCAACCATATAATATACTTATGGGGTACACAAGAATCCCCTAATTTACACTTGAATATATGTATCATGGAGAGTAAAGCGTACATGGTAATCCCCTACTCCTATAGTATCTTTGGTTCGTCCAGCTACATGCATCGGGGATCGTTCAGGGGGTAACACTGGTCCCATATAGCCCATGGATGGTTCTAAGATGGCTAAGTTACATATACCTAGGTTAATGATTTTAAAGGCATGCTATCCGGTTCCCTTTCCTGGTGTGGATTAAAGGTTGGCATTATTTTATCCTTGTCCTGAGTACTTTCTAGCATTCACCCACTAATCCATCTTTGGGCGATTGTATCCCACGCGATGCAGGAGCCAGTCGTTCTACTCCTCCTGCTTAGTGATCAGATTCAAAATCAGCTGGTGTTGGATTGAAGTGGTGAGCTTCCATATTCCAGAAGGCTCTATTTCATGTCATGGATTTATTTACATACTTTGGACATTTCATAGGTTTTGGTTTTGTCTATGGTCGGGGGCATATCTCGACCGTATATTGTTTTACTTTTAGATAGAGGCCTTATGGGACTACTATGGGTTGGTAATGGTGTTGTCGATATTGGTGTCACCATTAGCATTAGTATTGGTACTAGAACTGACACTGATTGACTATATTTGACTTATGATTGTTCTATTTTTTTGAACTATATATATATCAACATATTGGGTTATTGTCTTGGTTTGGTTGGGTTGGTTTAGGAAGTAGACTTATCCTAAATTTAGTATATCTACAAATACGCTATCTTGTCATATGTTCAAAATTCATCTGACTCAAGGTATGCATTTGAAAGATGGGTTGGGTAAAGGGAGTGGTCTATGATCCTGGTTGGACTTCGGATGCCCATCACAACAAGGCCCTAGTTTGGATCATGTTAGGGTTACTATACAACATGTAAGGATACATTACGACTCATCACAGGGAGTCATAGTCAAAACAGAACCACCAAAGCCTCATACTGGACTAGCTAAGATTCATACTACTGACTCGTAACCATGCTTAACGACTTGTAACCACTTCCCAGACTCAAGACAGCAACAATTTAGGATGACACTCTGGACACCCTACAATTTAGATATAACAATTCATCATGAGTCTTTACGACTCATGGCCTCAAGTCATAATGAAGATAGTGTCTTAGGCCAAACTTTTTGGACACCTTACGACTTGGTCCTTATGACCTATAAGAAGTCTTGATGACTAGTTGAGAGCCACTTGTACTCAGATAAGAGTCTTAAGCCACTTGTTTTGATTAAGTTGCAACCGAGTCCCTACAACCCATTAAGACTCCCTACGACTCATCAAGGGGGTCGTAGTAGGATAAAATTTTAGTAATATTCAAGGACTAAAAACCCGAAGCATTACAACTGGATAATTTTAACGTAGGAGGAGCTTCACCAGTTTGAAAGAAAAAAGGTATGGTATTTGGTTCCTAAACCTTCCAAATAACTGTTATAGGGACTAGATGGGCTTACAAAAACAAATTGGATGAGTTTGGAACCATAGTAAGGAATATGGATAGGATAGTGGTGCAGGGCTACAATCAAGAAGACGATATAGATTATGATGATACATTTGATCTAGTTTCTAGGATGGAAGCTATTCGTATTCTCATTGTTTTTTTATCTTATATAGATTTCAAACTGTTTCAAATGGATGCATAAAGTGCATTCTTGACTTCATACCTGAACAAAGAAGTATATGTGAAGCAACCCCTAGGTTTTGAAAGTCGTGATTTTCTAGATCATGTGTTCAGGCTTGACAAAGCTCTTTATGATTTGAAATAGGCACCTACAACATGTTATAAAAGTCTATCCAAATTCTTATAGGATAATGATTTCAAGAGAAAAAAGATTGACAACACCCTCTTCTTAAAATCCAAAGAAAGTAATCTATTCATTTGCAGGTATTTGTGGATGAAATCGTTTTTGGATCAACTCTAAAGTCTATGAGTAAGGACTTGGCAAGCTCATGAAAAATGAGTTTGAAAAAAGCATAATGGGTGATCTTAGGTTCTTTATTAGACTACAAATGAATAAAACATCTCATGGAGTTCTAATCAGTCAGCAAAAGTGCATCTTTGAGTTGTTTAAGATATATAAGATGGAGGATGTTAAGCCAATAAACACTCCAAGTGGCACTTCCACCAAATTATACAAGGATGAACCTGGTCCCTCTTTGAATGAGACCATGTATTAAGGAAAAAAACATCTGGAATGGCTCACTTTCTTGGACCCTCACTAATTTTATGGCGGCTAAGAAACAGAACTTGGTTGCCCTTTCTACAGTCGAAGTTGAATATGTAGATGTTACTTCATGTTGTGATCAACTTCTATGGATCAAGCAACAACTTGAATATGTTGGATTGATTACTAAGAGTGTGCCATTGTTCAATGGCAACACCAGTGTTCTTATTATGGCAATGAATCCTATCCAGCATAAAAGGACAAAACATATTGATATTCGACATCAATTCCTAAGAGATAATATTAAGAAGAGGCTTGTCAGCATACAACTTTATAGAATAGAGGATCGGGTTGATAATATTTTCACCAAAGCTTTTGGAAGGGAAAACTTTGAAAAGATTCAAGCTAGGATCAGTCTGATCAAATTCTACTAATTTATCTCTAATATCATGGCCATAAAAAATAGGCAGCAATATGATGCAAAGATTATTTCTTTGTTTTACTATTTTAACCATTTAATAATGTCAAAAGAGAAAAGATTGTGTAATTTGAGGAAGGAAAAATGGAGCATGGAAAATAAGAAAAGGGAAACTGAAATTGATGGTGTGTTATGGGGAACTGAACAAATGTTGACTTAATTAGATAATATTGGTGACGGGAGGAACTGATGAGCTGATGAATGATGAATTGATATGTTGATAGATGCTCTGAGAAGTTTGGATTTGTCATCATCAAAAAGGAGAAAATGTTGGGTTCCAATCTTGTTATTATTATGCTCATGTTTTGATGATTGACAAACTTCATCAGTGGAATCTAATCTATGCCCGTCCTTTGTGAGTTATTTTTGGTGATTGCCTAACCTAACGGAAGGACCAGTTACAGTAACTGGTGTCTTAGCGTGCAGTTTTACAATAGCACACATTTGTCTTATGTGTCAGCTATTCAGTACTTTCTAGATAATGTTATTAGTGGGACTAATTTTCAGTGGTCATTTCTAGCATCCACCAATAAGGAAGCTTTTCTCCCAATGCTCATCATATATATTCAACATTCTTGAAGAAGAGAACTCCATGTTCTTGCAAAAAAATCTGAAAAGAAGATACTCTCAAGTAAAAGTCTCATCTAATACTATAGAGATTCAACAATTTAGAAAAATGTTGCTCATAGTGAAATATATTGTTGTTTCTAGGTTGGTTGTGATTTTGTATTGATCTTACAACTATAAACTCATGTCTGATATTAGAGATTTCTGTGAGTAGTTTTTTGTTGAGTTGTGTTCCTAGCTGGAGTTGGCTAGCGGAATTCTCACAATAGAGTTATTATGAGAGTGCATAGTAATAGAGTTATTGCTAGTGAGTAGGAATAAAGAGATCACCTAGATTGCACGAGGATTATAATCAGTTTGTTTGTTTGGTGATTAGTAGAGCGATTGGTGAAATCCTATAGAGATAGGTCGTAGTTTTACTCTCTTGAGTAAGGAGGTTTTCATGTAAACATCTCTTGTTATTTACTTTTCTACAATTTCTCTTTGTGTTTTTACTGTTCTTTAATAATATTATAAAAAATCTGAAACCGAATCAGGTCTTAGCTATAGTGGTCGACTCTCACAATTCATCAAATCTCATGTTTGATAGTTGGTTAGGACTATATATCAAATTAATTCGATGTCTGGTTTGAAATTTAGAACCCTGATAACTAATACATGTTTAAGTTATGAGGGGTCCATGTATAATTTTATGCAAGATAGAAAATGAAATTACTAATGCATGAATAAGCAAATCCTGCATAACTATTCCTCGCATAAAATAACATATAGATTTCCTCATAATTAATTCATGTATTACTATTACATGCATAAATTTAACTATTACCAAACGAACCTTAATAGGCAAGAGGCATTGGACCATAATTATTATAGGGAAAAGGACAAATCGACACTTCGATCCAAACAATTGCCATCGAGTGGCCCAATTTTTTCAATTGCCAATTTTCAACCATTGTTGACTGAGATTGGCGTTGATTTTCCTTTATTTTCGTTTCGCTAATATTTTTTTTGTCTACTCTTTCTTTTTTTAAAAAAAAGAGTAATTTTTCCTACTCTTTTAGTGGTTACTCTCTTTTCGTTTTAACAAATAAATATGATTTTATAGTTTTTTGCTTTCCTTCAATTTGATGAAAGCAGTTAGAATAGAAAAAAGGAAATGTACTAAAATTCTTCATGCCTACTTTTTTCTGAAATTCATGTGCAATAAATATATAATCAACAAAGATAATTTTTTATAAATGTACACCCGTGATAGATATTTTTCATACTATAATGATATAGCTTTTATAGATATCGTATATAGCTACATATTTTATAGAATAATAATACAAATTATATACACATTATATATAGATACATATATTATATAATAATTATATAATTTCAATACACATTATATACAATCATTAGCAATAATTATTATTTATGTACTTATTTTATACAATAACTATACAGTTTATACATACATCTTATTCATATATGCATTTACAACTATACAGTTTCAATATACATTTTAAACAATTTCTAGAAATAGTCAATAGGTGAAATTAAAATGGCCCACTGGCTACCCATAGCAAAACTTTCAAAATAATTATTTGGGTGGAATTTTTTTTTCTAAAAATTACATATATACACCAGGTAATTTTACCTTATTACATAAAATCCCATATTTGAAAAAACAATTACAAAAATCACAAATTAATTACTTAAATTCCTACTTTTTTTACTTTCTCTCTCTTCCTTCTTATACATCCCAAATAGCTCCATATTTTCCTCCTAAAATCTTGCTACCATATCTCTCAAATTATTTATCTACATTAAACCTCTTTATTATCTCTCCACACCCACAAATTCCGATCTATAATAATCTCTCTTTGAAAAAATCTTCTCTATTTTTTTCGTCCAAAATAAACAAAATCTTTTCCGTCCAAAATTAATTTTTCTCCGTTCAAAATCGATAAAATCTTCTCCATTTTCATCAAAAATCCAAAAATAAATACTGCAATTACATCAAATATATGCTTCTCTAAGTCCGGGAATATATGCTTCTCTGAATTTCATCAAAAATGAATTAAGTTGAATCTTCTCCATTTAATGATCGCGTATTGTTATTCCCGTTGTTGGTTTCATTCTTGGTTCTTTTGATTATGAAAAATCCAATTTCGTAGAGAACCGTTCAAAGCACCGAAATAATCCAGTAAAAATAAAGAAATTGAAGAAAGTAACCAGTTCAAGTTCAAACAAGAAAGCTCCAAAATCGTCAAGTAAGAAAAAGGTTGATGATTCTGGATGACCACATCTGCCGAAGGTTTAGTTATCATTAAAATATATATTAGCAGCACTATTCTATGTATAAGATTTCATTATACAGTTGTTAAGATTATATAGTGAATTGTATAAGGTGTATACATGTGAAACAGTATTAGATTATATTTATTACTTGTACAAGGTTTACACATACATGTGAAACTATTGTAGGAGGTTGTCTTTTATTTGGTATGATTCTATGTATAAGATTCATTATACATTTATTAATACTATATTATTAATTATATAAGGTTTACACATCCATGTTTAATAATGTTCTAAAATTTGATAACCTTATACATGAAACTATATTGTATAGAGATATTGTAACATTGAATTGGTTGATCCATACAAATGCTTCACTTCATGTATATTACTATAGCATAAAACGTTACAATGATAGCTGCAAAAGAAACTTTTCTCACCAAAATATTGTACGATGATATAGATATCATGTCCAAATATTTCATCATACATAAGTTTATATGTATGATGAGTCACTATACATTAGTATACCAGATTTTTACACGTTTTATAATTTATAGAAACAACCAATACAATAGTAATTACATTAACCGCAGTAACACATTAAAAAATGAACTTCTTTAAAATCTATAACAATCAAATTTCCCATATTTATTCAACGTATAATATAATACAATATATATCAGAAAAAATAACAAAACTTAACAACTATAATACGACAACAGCAATTTCTATTAAAATATGTATTAACAGCACTATTCTATGTTCATATTAATTTTTCTGAGGATTGAAGAAAGCAGAAGAAGATGACTTTTTTTTCATTGAACACAATTCAACAAAGAAGAAAATTTAATGTGATGTTTAAAATATTTTTTGAATTTAAATTTCAGTTACTATATTTAATAATACACCACTAAATGTTGAGTAATTAATGGCATGAATTAAGGAACAGATTTATCTTTCCTTAAATATAGCCTAATCACCTTTTTAATACATTCCAGCAATATGTGAGGGTTGACCAGATGTATAAGTATCTTTCTCAAAATCTAGAGAGAGAAAAGCTGAAGGGATTTTATGTAATTACTTTTACTTACTAAGGGATTTATGTAGTTTATACATTTCTTTTACCTAATGGACAAAGGTGTCCTTTTCCCATTTTTATCTATATCTATACTATATTGAAAGTGTGAAAGGTCTTTGAAATATTGTTTGAAATTTTTACCCTTTATTAAAAGTCTCTACTTTAGATAAAATCGTCTTTTCACTATTTTTTAATATTTAAGAGTTAAAAATTAATTAAATATTTATAGTAAAATTCTTCTTTATTAGAAGTCATCAGAATTAATGACAACTAATACCTTTTTCATTAGTTCAATTCTAAATCAACTAAAATTGATTTTAAGAAGATTTAAAAAATCTAGAAATAAATATGAAAGCGTTAGAATAATTAAAATATAAGAACTATCAAATTTTTAAAAGTTTAAAGTAAGCAATCAAAGATTTTAAATATATAAAAAATAAAATAAAATAATTGTCCTACAAATATGGTTCAAATCGATGCATCTCTCTTAGTCTCTACCAGCAAGAAAAAAAGGTATTGCATGACAAACACAAAAATGATGATCTATTAACACTTAAAACTTCTGGTGGTGTATGTTATGTTTATATTATTACATTACAGTGTGAAAGATATTTGAGAAGTGATTTAAAATTTTTGCATTCCTTTAAAAATCTTCGCAATAGACAAAATCATCTAATTTTAAATAATCAAAAATTAAACGTGCGAAGCAAGTGCGGTTCAACTAGTATCCTCATATGTAGTAGAACCCTTATTCCTATAATTTATTGTCAGCTGACCATTTAATTGAAGAGCTACCCCTTTGAGATTTGAGATACATTAAGTCAGGTAAACTAAATAAATGAATTTTACAATTTTTGACTTTATTTTTTTGTCCCCCATAAGAAAAGTTCTATAAAATTATTATTTTTTTTATGTATAGAATAAATACCTATTTGTCCATCTATATCTCAAAAAATTTTATACAACTTCATATTTATTTTTCTTTCAACTTCTATTTTTCTATCTTTTTTATTTAATTTATAATTTTTTTTCTTTTCTCTTTTTTTGTAGTTTTTCTTAACTCCTACTTTTTTTCCTTTTCTCTTCTCAACCTCTATATTTCTCTCTTTTTTTCATTTTGCGTTGATTTTTATTTTTTCTTCCCATTTCTTTTTTAGCTTTTCTCAAACTTTACTTTTTTTTCCTTTTCTCTTCTAAACTTCTATTTTTAAAAATATTTATTTCTATTTTTTACTTTTTGTTTTGTTTCTCTTTTTTAAAAAAAATTCTCAGCCTTTATTTTATTTTATTTTTCTCAACGTTTATTTTTTTTTCTTTGCTCCTCTCAACTTCCATGCTTTTTTTTCTTTTTCTCTTTTTTATTTTCTATAATTTTATTTTCTCTTTTTAAATATATGACTTTATTTTTTTCTTTTTTTGTAACTTTTATTATTATTTTTTTCTTTTCTTTGATTCCTTCCAAACAACAAGTTATGTTCCCTGGATAAAAGTTGACACTACCATATTGGATCTTGATTTATGATATGTTTTAAAAATCTTGTCTTAAAGGAAGGAACTATGAAACATCTAGACTTAGAACCATTGAAAAAAATCATCTTTTGGTGTCACTGGGGAGGGTACGACTAGGGTCTTGAGTCATACCCCATGGATACGAGTCATATCCATATCCTCCTCCCCTCTCATATCCTAAGCAGTGTGCTAAGGGTCACTCACTATTCTAGGTATGAGTAAACCTCCCATCAATCAGACCTAAGGGTACAAGTCGTACCTATATGAGTCGTATAGGGGATTCATGAGTTTGGAAGTGGACTTTTTTGGGTAAGCTTGTTGTGTATGATTTAGGGGTGAGTCGTACCCTTTGGATACAACTTAAAGGTGCATGGTCGTACCCTTAACAGTGTGTGTGACCTAGGAGAAGCCTAGAATACGATTTAGGGTACCACTCATACCCTAGAGTACGACTACTTAAGTAAGTCATATGGTGAGTCGTACCCCTGGAAGGGTTTAATTTTCAGCTTTTAATTAAGGTCCTTGTGGTCATTTCCCATGTCTAAAACCCCAAGCCCTCTCTCTATATAAATGTGTGTAGCCTCCTAAACATCTATTTTGATGGATCAAACACCCTAAATACTCTCTCAAACTCATCTTTAAAAAATTGGAGGCTAGGATTTCAAGAGTAGTCTTCAAGAGGCAAAGGGGAGTCAATATTCTTGGTGATTCATCTTGTTTAAGGAATGTAACTCTTTCCCTTTCTAAATAACTCTAAACCTGTGTATTTTACCACTTGGATTAGTAAGTGTACATGGTGGTTTTGAAATCAAATGAAAAGGGTTTTTTTGCCTAATGATGATTCTTGATTAGACTTATGTTTATACATGTTATTGATGGTAGTTTGCACATGTGAATGCTTGTTGTATGTGGTCTAACATGTGGGTCTTGATTAACTCAATTCTTGATGATTTCTACCATGAAATTGTCCTTGGTAAAGGCATGTACACAAGGTATTTGTGAAAATATTTAAGTGATATATCTAGTTACATGATGATGATTCTTTGAACTAGAGCAATGGACCAATATGTATGAATGCTTGATAAATAATATTGTGAAGGTAAAATAAGCCATGTACTGTGTAATTGATAACCTTGATGGTCTGATGAATAAAAAGGGGGTTTAAAGTCCCTAACGTGAAAATGAACTTGAATTGTGTATTGAACTAAATTGTGGTATAGAATTTCTATTGAAGTATGAATGGCTTGTAAGGGTCTTGAGGACCATAGTTTGAATTGTATGATGAGTTGAATTAAGGAATTTTTCTATTAAAATGGCTGAGCAATGAAGGCTTCCATAAGGACTATTTGGTCATGTATGGTGTTGAATTAGCTAAATAGGATAAAGTCCTCATGTGTGGAATTGAATGTATGTGGATGCATGGACAAAGGGTTTAGAATCCCAATGTCAACTAATGATAGTCGTGAGGGCTTGAGGTTAAGGTCCCTTGCCTAATGAAATCGATTGTGGTTAAAGTCCCTTGCATAATGAGATCGAATGAGGTCAAAGTACCTTGCCAAATGAATTGGTTTGGGGTTAGAGTCCCCTATATAATGTGGCATGAGGTTAGAGTATCTTGCCAAATGTATGAGCATATGGTTAGAGTCCCTTGCTTGAATGAATGTGTTTGAGTAGTTAGAGTCCCTCACTTATATGATTGTGTATGAGTGGTTAGAGTCCCTTACTTGATGATATGTGAATATAGATATAGTCCTATGGCTAGTGCGAAATGATTGAATATATAAGTATGGAATGTTGGAGTCCTCCATTGCATGTATGATGAATGAGTGCTTCCAAAGTATTGATAAATCTTATCCCCTTGATTAGCATGTGTTATGTCTACATATATGGATAAGGTTATGAATGTGATTAAATATGATAAATTTCTTGTTGTTGAATGATGATACTATTTTATCTTTATCCTTGAGTTACATACTAGAGTTCCAACTGCTAACTATCTCCGGACGATATGTCTCCACGCGACATAGGGGCCAAAGCATCATCTTCTCTTCCTGTGAAGTGATTAGGTTATTGAAGCGGTTCGTGCACTGACTTCATAGTGGTGAGCTTTTTTATTTCGGAAGAACTTCATTCTTGGTCCTCTATCTTTAAACTTGGTCTTATTTTTATTGGTGTAGATATTGTCGGGAGCTTGTCCCAACATATACATTTCTAAACTTTAGTTGTATAGAGGTGTTGGGGATGACTGTGGACTTGGATACATTATTTAGTTTATGAATCTAACGAAGTTCTTAGAAATGTTTAAGTTATGACTCGTAGTATGTTTTTTTCTATCTCATTCTATGGTCAGGACTCACCCGACCCATGTGATTGATGTGATGATTGTAATGGGCTATCAGGGGGACCTTCGGTTCATGTGGGATTGACATGACCATACGGCATGGCCCAATTTTAGGTCATGTCAAGTTGCTATCAGAGCCAGGTTCATGGTCAGTTGGGTGTCCACAATACCGTGTCGAGTAGAGTCTCTTTTATGGGTGTGAAGTCTGCCACACTTATAAAGGAGGATCTAAGAGACATTTTAGGAAATGTTTCCCTTTCTTGTGTTTCTATCTCAAGATATAGAGTATAAGGTCTTGGATTCCTCTGATGTCTATTTGTTATCTTTCAGATCATGCCTCCAAGGAGATCTGAGACTAAGGCAAACCCTTCTGAAGGTCCTATGGACGAAGCTTGTCCAACTTTTGGAGTTCGAACCTGGGCTTGGGCTGCAATATTTGACCATCTTTGTGGGGTTCCACCTATCCCCACTAACCTCGACTATGAGAGCGACCCTCCTATTTCGCCACCTCAAAGCGATGCTACTATTACCTAGTTTCATCACTCTATAAATATCTTAACTCAACTGGTAGCTTCTCAAGTGGAGCATGGCACTCCGGCTATCATTTCTTCTAAGGCCATAAAAATTGTCTAACTTATGAGGTTGAGCCCTCCAATGTTCTCCGGTATGAAATTCGAGGAATATCCTCAAGGCTTTGTTGATAAAATGGAGAAGATCTTCTAAATCATGCATGTTTCAGAGATTGAGGCCGTTGAATTTGCTTCCAACCAATTAAAATATGTATCATACCAATGGTACGAGGGGTGGAAGTTGTCTAGAGGTGTTGATGCTAGTCCCTCCATGTGGGAGGACTTCTCCGAGGCTTTATTAGACCGCTTCTTTCCTTAAGATCTTAGTGAGGCAAAGGCGGAAGATTTTGTGAACTTGAAAGAAGGAAGGATGTCCGTTCAAGAGTATGCCTTGAAATTCCATCAATGGGCAAGGTATGCTCTAGAGATGGTTTCTAGCAAGAGGGCTAGAATGCATAAGTTCATCTCAAGATTATCCCGTGAGTTAGTCCTTGAGAGCAAGGCGACCTTGTTGATTGAGAACATGGATATTTATAAATAGATTATTATTTGCAACAAGTGGAAGAAGAGAAAAGAAGCAAGTTGAGCTTAGTGAGAGGCAAGGAAAAAAATTTAAGCCTTTTGAGCATAGTGGTGGTGATGGCGACAAGTGGACATGGAAGAACTTGGGAAGTTTGAGTTCACTCTCCCCAGATAGTGTTTGCTCTCCTTAACCAAAGTTTTTGGATGATCATCGGACTTGGTTTAGCGGTAGGTCCCGAGAATAGGGTGCTCAATTCCAGGTTAGTAGTGCCCAGTAGGCTCCACCTCGCCCTCTTGGCAGATCTTTGGTTAGATTCACTGTGGTCAGTATGAGAAGGGTAGAAGTGGATGTTTCCATTGTGGTTAGGTTAGGCACATGCAGCGTGAGTACCCCTCCTTAGTAGCTTCTTTGGCTAATAGGGCCCTAATTACGACTCCATCGAATCCCACACCAAAAGGTACTATGTCTTCCTTGTTTCTGTTTATTGCATCGACGTTTGTTGGAACCACTTGTATGTGATAATTCTCAACTCACTCCCATGATTGAGGGGTGAGGCGGACGTTTTCAATAACCCAACTAGAGCTGGGGTCGAATTCACAAGGAAAGAATTATAAATTTCAAGTTTTATGGGTGTTCTAATTACTAAAAGGCTACCCAGAATGATAATGAGAAAGACATGTAAAATAAAATGAGGGGATTGGTTTGTAATGATTTTTGACTTCCAATGCACGAATATGACACTTTTGATTTAAAATCAAGAATAGAGAGGATCTTGGGATTATATATAACTAAAGGTAAAGCATGTGGGTTGATGATGGTTTAACATGAAGCTTAGTTATTTACCCAAGGATAGGCAAGGTCAAAAGTCATTATAGTCAATCTTTCAATAAAACTATACAGATTTCACCCATTGGCTCTTTCGGGCACCTAAAAAGTGTGTGATTCGTAATCACCCAAAACCTCAGTCTAGCATTCATATTTCTAGGATAATGCTCTTGACATGCTTTACACTTCAAATACATTTATTTCTAAGATTGCAAAAGGTAGTAAACTATAAGCTCAATTGTCCACCATTACCTAGTCCCCCTATAACCCTCTTTCAAGGATGTTATGGGTTACCTCAAGTTCACCTTCATCCCTCTTTTAAGGATGATGAAGGGTTTTTAGGGTTTGGGGTTTTCACCCATCAAACCCATTTGGAGATTTGGAGTTTTCAACCATCAAATTCTAACTCATTAACCCAAGCAATGGTGGAATCCATACTCAACAACTAAAAATTATGAAAACACATCAATACCCATACACAATTACACTTTAGTTCAACATAATCTCAAGAGTAAATTACCTAGCTACTCATGAAGAAAGTAAAGAGAGATATACCATAAGGATTATCCAAAACATTCATTCTTCATAAAATTACTAAGAAATTAAGAGTCCAAAAGTAGTTACACACTTGCCCAATTAGGGTTTCTTGATTTCAAATCAAAAATATCTATGAGGTAAGCAACACCCAAAGAAAAAAGGGTTTTCACCTATATATGATTTGGGATTCATCTATGAAATTTTATAAAACTGCCCTGGATCACATTCCTGCTGAACCGAGATCGCGTAGGTTTGATCGCGATCGTGGCTATGTGGGCGCGGTTGTGCTCTATGATTACATTATGCTGACCATCTTGACTAACCATGACTGCAGCCTGTGGCCTGTATCACAGTAACTGAGGCTGGTGACTTCTCCGATCTTTAAGTGCACTTCTTTACATCTATTTGATCCCTTTTTAGCTCCAATCCGCATGTTTTCACCTTCTTAACTATATACCTGCAAATTGTAGTTATTAGTGCATTTAAATCATGTTGATGTCTCCTTTTATTATACATAGCATGGTAGTGTTCAGAAATGTTTGGCGCAAATGAGTGGTAAAATCACCACTCATCAACACCTCCAACTTAAAACTTTGCTTGACCTCAAGAAACACCACCTTCTCCATGAGTCAATTTCACATGTATGCCCTTGTTCTACCACCAAATTATCATGATGACTTAATCTTGATGGATTCCACAAAAATCTCTTTGCACATGGGAAAATGATTTCAAAATCCGCCCTCAATAAAATGGAATATATAAAATATTTCATTAGACTTTGAGGAGCAACCATGTAACAACCACAAATACTCTAGAAATGACTCACTTGTTGACTACAACCAGGTTATACCCCTTGTTATCTTATTGAGCAGAGGATGACAAAATCACCCACCTCAACTTGTTCACATGACTCCTCGCAAGAAAGAAGATTTCACACACCTTGTTACTAATCACACAATAAGAAATATTAAGTGCAAACACTCTCTCTCTCTCAAGAAATTCTCCATGCTAACAAGTACCATGCCATAGGCTTTCTCTTATTTTTCAATCGTCACTACAATGACCACACTCATTTGGGAATCACAAAGGACTTTTTGAGCTTGTAATATAGGTTTAGGGAAGGCTAGGATATCAACTTAGGACAATAAGGCTAAACCCTTCTTGAACTTCTACATCATACTCTCTTCACTTTTTTTGCTATTGGGCCACTTCTTTTTCTTTTACTATTTTGCCTTTTCTTTGTTTTCCTACTTTCCTCTTTTTCTGTCTATTCTCTCTTTTTTTATGTATAAATAATTTCTTTCATTCCTTTGCGGGATCTTTTCTTTCTTAAAATCAATATGCTTTATTTTCTTAAGCACATACGCATTTTTTATGAATTTGTGGCCCAACTATATTTTCTTTAATTTCCACCACCCCCAACTTAGGCTTTTGGACTCAACTTGTGTCCTTAAGTTCAATGAGGATACGATTCAAAAGAGGACAAATAGAAAGTCACGGCTTGTAATGTGCTTGCCAAAGAAAAGTCCAAAGGCTCAAAGAGGGTGACTAGGGGTAACTCATATGTAATGGTAGACTTTTTTGGTTAGAGTGGGCTTCTAATGTCACAAAATGGCCTATGATCATTTACCCAACCAAGCACAATAAAAATTTGTCTTTGAAAGACTAATGGGGCAATTTCTAGATAGTACAAGTACACATAAGATGTAGACAATTAAGCTCACACACATGGCATGCAAATCTCGTCAGGGAGGTTTAATTTTTCATCCCGCTCAAGACAAAGATGGAGTATTCACTATTATTTTGAATTCAATTTTTGGATTCATAGAATGTGGAAAAGTTTATTCATAAGGTTGCTCACGTCCATGCCCTTAAATTTCACAAAAATTTTGGATGGAGGAGGTTGTTTGTTTTGCATTTGCACCACGCATAATTTTCTAATCACGGCAACAACCCAAGTTGATGTCTCATATTGTGGCTCTAATATGGGTGGACCACCCACCTTTGCTACTTAAACTTTTCTAATGGGTATGAGTGTAATCCCCAAATCATTAATGCCACAGGTACTCAGACTTTCCCTTGATTGGCCATGATGCCATGGGTACTTAGAGTTCCCTTGCATACATGGTTAAAAACCCAATCAAAAAGCATTCCCCTTAAGAATGTTGTCACTCAGTTTATCACAGGTAAAATCTCATCGATTAACACTAAACTAAAGTATCAAACTAAGAACAAAGTAACTAATCCATGCAAATATGGACACCATTAGAGTGCCCGAATATTACAACCCAAATAAAACTAAGAATCATCCAAAAGAGCATAAAAGTATGTAGAAATATCAGTAATACAGGCCCAAATCAAATAAATAAGGAGACACCCCAAACTAAATGGATAGCAGTGTCCCCACTGCATAAATAATTAAGGATAAAAAAAATAAGAGTGCTCCCCAAAACCGTATCAAGGGTTGCTTTCAGTCTCGGATTCTGCATCTTCATCATTCTCCTCAATATTATTCCTCTCGACTGGGGTCTCATCATCACTCTCTACCTAAGAGGAAGGAATCCAATCTTAGGGTTTTAGGACCTTTCATAGACCCTTCAGCCCCTTCCGAATCTTGATAAAGAACTCATCCCTCTTCTTCTCTCTTGTAACCATTATTTGATATTCAATCTGGAGGTCGCGATCTGACTCCACCAAAGAGGAGTAGGCTTTCTCAAGATTATCAATGTTAGCTTCTTACTTCTTTTGGTCCTCTCTTTGCTTCTCATAATCGGCATGTGATATATATGAATAATGGATAGTGGAAGGCTCTTCCGGTCCTTGGGGCAAACAAGACATAAGGTCTTTGATGGTTGTAATATTTACTCCAATCTTCTCAAGAGGTACTGTGGTGTTTGGCCTATCAAACTCGGTCTCACTGCATGTTGGCTTTTCTAATTTGATCTTTCTTTTCTTGATTTTTTCGGGTGTGCCCTCTCCTCAAATCCTAAAGGGGTATATGGGGGCAGTACGATACACCCATATATCACTAGCATACTCTTCCACCCCCACTTTCCTCCAAAGCTCAGTAATCAAAAAGGGGAAAAAGAGATGTGTACCCCCTTGGTTCTTGAAATGATTAATTTTATTGACCATGAGTTGACCAAAATCTAGTGGGATTCCTTCTAGAATACGAGCAACAATTCGAGCATGTAATTTTGGGATTCCTGTCATGTGTGTGCAAGGAGGAACTCGGCTACAAATAATGTACAACCATATGTGAGCCTCGAAAGTAAAGTTGTTCATGGAGATGTTGTTTTTAGTCTTGGTCCAAGAGACTTCCTTTTCGAGGAATAGCTGTTGCGCAAACCAATTCTTCGGTTTACACACCTTTGCTTTGAATTCACCCATGCCTGCATGTTTAAACCCATAAACATCATTGATTTGCTTAGACCTAATGTTAATCGATTTTCCCCAAATCTTGACGGTCACATTGAACGGGTCCAAAAAAGATACTTCACTAACATTGGCATAAAATTCATGGACCCGTTGTTCATTTGCAATGCATGGATCTAGGGAAAAACACTGTCACCCTATGACTTTAAGTTTGTCATGAAATTGTCAGTAGTTTCTTTAGAACACTCTCTAAGCAAATTCCTCTTTTCGAGAGTAGCTTTGTCCTCAATAGATCACTATAGTAGTGAATGTGGCACTCAGGTGCCATGAATCTAATGTGATCATACTTGTCCATGAGGTTGTCCTGAAAGCACTAGGCACATATTATATCAATCAATGATATTTTAACATGCAAATTGTACCACATTGCTCATTAATTTCTCATTGCAATGAGTGCACGGTGGTGCTTCGTTAAAATTTAAAGTGCAAGATTTTTAGCATGGTAGGAAACTGGCCCCGGATACTATGATCATGACCCATGACCGTATTTGTGTTTCCACGATCGCAATTGTGATACATGAGGCTGGTTTTATGCAAACTTCTCATATTAAGATCTCTTCTAAGTTGGGTTACTATCATGCTCTATAATATGGATGTACAGGAAGAATAATTTAGCAATGCTAATAAGTGTTTAAGTGTGCCCTTTAAAATGTAGTTAACCTTATTGAAAGTTCATTTGGGAAAAGTGTCAAATACATGGTGTGCATATCTTGTTTGTCTATATTTTTCAGACATTATTGGGTATTCAAGATGTCCCACTTCTATTCATACCATATCTAAGTATATAACATCACCCCATACCAAGCATGACAACATGGAAGTCATAACAATCAAAACTTTAGGCCCTCTCTTAATCATGCATCCTAAGGCCTATCTTTATAAATAAAAACACAGATTCATGAAACTTACTGAAGTTGTGATGAAAAAAAGGTGCAAGGATACTGTTTGAGAGCTCACGAACTTGGCTAAAAGTTAGCCTAAATTAGAGAGTACTATCTTTAAAGGGAGTGTGAGAGAAATGAGGGAAAATGAGAGGTTAAATAACTAAAGTGGCCGTGATCGCAATTAGGTGGCCATAATCGCGAACACCCGCATCACCGTGATCATGGTAACTGAGAGTAGTTCTACTCTCCTATTTCCCTTATTCAACTGTTTACTCAATTTTCATATATTTTCCTCTATTCAATTTTCAATGCAGAATGACACACTTTCCCCTTTTCAAGATCATCCAATACACTCCATAGTGCCATAAAAGCATAGGTTATTTATTTACAAAAGATACCACATATCCTATAAAAACATAATAAAAAGGATTTGAGCTACTCTCGTGGCATTTGTGGGTTGCCTCCCACTTAACGCCTTAGTTATCATCATGGCACGACGTCTTTATTCTTTCATTCTTAAGATGGGTCTTCAAACCCCTCCTTATTCGCCTTCTCATTTTCAACATCCACCCTAGATATTACTTGAAGCTCCGCAGTTTGTTTTTTTTTTACTTGCAAATATTGAAAGAGACTTTATCCTCTTGCACCCTAAATTTCATCTCCCCGATCTCTAGATTGACAATGGCTCTTCTGGTGGCCAAGAAAGAATTACCAAGAATGATAGGTACCTCTTGGTCTATTTCACAATCCAACACCACGAAATGCGCCGGAGTATGAACTTGTCCACTTTCACAAGGACATCAAAGAATATTTCCACCAGCCTTTTGATGGACCGGTCTGCCATAAGAAGTCCCATAAAGGTCGGTGTAGGGGCATCTAATCCGACCTTTTTGTAGATGACAAAAGGCATTAAGTTGATGCTCGCACCAAGGTCACATAGAGCTTTTACAAACTCATGTGCCCCAATTATACAATGAATGGTGAACGCTCTAGGGTCATCTTTATTTTCTGCAACCTTACTATCCATGATAGCACTATACCCATGAGTGACCTTAATGTTCTCACCTTCAATAAGTTTCTTTTTAGACATCAACTTTTCTATCAACTTAGCGTATCCCAAAATCTCTTGGATTTCCTCAAGCAACGAGATATTTATTGATAGGTTGATAAGTTTTTCCATGAACTTCCACAATTTGTCACCTTCCTCTTTTTATGCAATCATTGAGGGAATGGGGAAGAACTTAAATTATGGCCCTTGCTTCACTTTGTGTCTTTTTAATCTCAATCACTTCTTCGTCGCTTTCATTGGTTTCATTCTATCATTTCCTTCTTGAATTTGAGGTAACACCTCATTTACCTTTACTTTGGACATTTTCTCAATCAAGTCTCTTTTAGAGGGTTCATCAAGGGTCTTTTCACTCTCTATGACAATTGCTAGAACTTTGTCATCATTCTTTGGATTAGCAATCGTGTCACTAGGGATCCATCTCTAGGCGTGGCATTTAGTTGTGTGGAGATTGAACCGACTTGGGTATCCAATTGCTTAATAGAGGCGGAGTGAGACACCACAGTTTGGGAAAGTTGAAAAAAGTCACCTTTCAACTCACAGACAATTTTGTCCTTACCTTCTACTTTATTCAATATTCTTGCTAACATATCCTCGGTCTTGAATTTTTCAAGGTCAACTACACTTGACTCCTTTGCCTTATCTCAATTATGAGGGGTAACATAACGGTCATAATCGCGTTCTCAATCTCTCCAATCTCTTTCCATCTAGCGGTCCATCCAACCTTGGTTCCCACCTTGCCTTTGATAGACAGGGCGAGAACCCCTCTAGTAGTTAGCTAAATAGTGGATTTTCTTATCCAAATTCTTTGCTTCTTCATCTTCTTTATAAGATTTTGATGCTACAAAGTTTATTGCTTTTTTGGGTGTACCCCTAACATGCTTATTCAAGAGTTTAAGTTGGGTCATCATTTTCGCCATGTTCTACTTCTTTTCTTTATTCCGCTTTCTTTGTTCATTATCGACCATGGAAATAGTAGAAGGGATCTTGGGTGCTTCTGCTTCTCAGGTATGCCAACCCCAATTTTACTTTGAACTTCTCCAATCAATAAAAAGGCCATGTGGTGGTGCATCTTCACTAGGGAACCGCCCACCATATTATCCAATGCCGTTTTGCTTAATGGATCAAGGGCATGGTAGAAGATCTCTAGAAATATCTTCTCCAGGACTTCATAATTTGGGCATTGAGAAAGCTTACCATTAAACCACTCCTAAGCTTCAAACAATGGCTCTCCATTCATTTGTTGAAAATTTACAATCTTTTCCCGCTTTTGAAGCATTTTTTTATGATGGAAAATATCTATCAAGAAACACCATAGTAAGCTCATCCTAAGAGGTAATTGACCCGGGTGGAAGTGAGAGAACCAATAAAATTGCCTCGCCAGTTAGTGAGAATGGGAAGAGGTGAAGCTGAATAGATTCTTGAGTAACGTATGCTATATTGAATGATGCACACACTTCCATGAAATTCTTCAAATAGGCATTTGGGTCCTCAAAGTCTTGATCCTAGTACAATCCTTTTATTCACAACTTGTGAAGCATGACACTAGTCACATAAAAGACTCTGTTCCCATTAGTTGGTGGGATAAGGATTGCCCTTGTTTGTCCCACTTCATTTAGTGGGCCCTCATCATTTAGAAGGGCATCAAAGGGGCCCATATTGCTTGCACTATCACTCATTATTCCATTAATACTTTGATTGTCTGCAAAAGATCAAAAATAATAGATAAATTAAATTACACCACCTTGAGTATTCCCAAGTAAGAATCACACCGCAGAAGTGAAATCTATATTCCACTCCCCGGCAACGACGCTATTTTAATAAATCTCAACTCACTCCCATAATTATGGGGTAGGGAAGTCATTGTCAATAATCCAACTAAAGTTGGGGTGGAATCCATAAGGAGCGAATTATAAATTTCAAGTCTTATGGGTGCTCTAATTACTAAAAGGTTACCCAAAATGATAATAAGCAAGACATGTAAAATAAAATAGGGGGATTGGTTTGTAATTATTTTTGGCTACCAATGCACGAATATGACACTTTTGATTTAAAATCAAGAATAGAGAGAATCTTGGGATTATGTCTACCCAAAGGTAAAGAATGTGGGATGATGATGGTTTAACATGGAGATTAGTTGTTGACCAAAGAATAGGCTAGGTCAAAAGTCATTGTAGTCAATCTTTTAATAAAACTACAACGACCTCACCCATTTGCTCTTTCGAGAACCTAACAAGTGTGTGATACGTAATCATCCAAAACCTCAATCAAGCATTCTTATTTATAGGATGATGATCTTGACATAATTTACACTCCAAATACACTTACTTCTAAGATTGCAAAAGGTAGTAAACCATAGGCTTAATTGTCCACCATTACCTTGTCCCCATATAACCCTCTTTCAAGGATGTTATGGATTACCTTAAGTTCACCTTCATCCCTCTTTCAAGGATGATGAAGGGTTTTTAGAGTTTGGGGTTTTCACCCATCAAACCCATTTGAAAATTTGGGGTTTTCACGCATCAAGTTTGAACTCATTAACCTAAGCAAGGGTGGAATCCCATATTCAACAACTAAAAATTATGAAAACATATCAACACCCAGACACTATTACACTTTAGTTCAACATAATCCTAAGAGTAAATTACTTAGCTACTCATAAAGAAATAAAGAGAGATATATCATAAGGATTATCCAAAACATTCATTCTTTACAAAATTACAAAGAAATTAAGTCTCCAAGAGTAGTTGCACACTTTCCCAATTAGGGTTTCTTGTTTTCAAATAAAAAATATCTATGAGGTAAGCAACACCAAAATAAGAAAGGGTTTTTTCCTATATATGATTGGGATTTGTCTATGAAATTTTACAAAACTTCCTTGGGTTACATTCTCGTTGAACCGCGATCGCAGGTTTGACAGCGATCGCAGCTATGTAACCACAGTTTTTCTCCATGATTGCATTATGCTGACCATCTTAACTAACTACGACTGCATCCTGTGGCCCGCTATCACGGTAATTGAGGCTGGTGACTTCTCCTGGTCTTTAAGTGCACTTCTTTGCTTCCATTTGATCTTTTTTACCTTTAATCCATATATTTTCACCTTCTCAACTATGTATATGCAAAATGTGGTTATTTGTGCATTTAAATCATGATGATGTCTCCTTTTTTATACAAAGCATGGTAGTGTGCACAAATGTTTGGTGCAAATAAGTGGTAAAATCACCACTCATCAGTATGCACTTGCTACTCACTAAGATTTTAAGGCATCTCCCAATGTTTTCATGGGTATGTTGAGACTTTTCTCCTGTGATGTGTACTATTTTCTTGATCCAGAGTCTATATTTTCTTATGTGACCCCGTATGTGGTTGTGCATCTTGATTATGGTCTCGAGAGTCTGTCAGTTCTTTTTTCTATTTCTACCCCATTCAAAGACCCCGTGGCTGTTAGAAGGGTCTATAAGAGGTGTGTGATATCGATTGGTGGTAGGGATACTCTTGTAGACTTGATAGAGTTGGACATGGTTGATTTTGATGTCATTCTGGGGATGGATTGGTTGCACTCTTTCTATGCTTCCTTAGATTGTCGGACACATAAGGTCATGTTCAAATTCCTTAATGAGCTGGTCATTACATGGGAAAGTGGCTCCTTGGTGCCTAAGGGAAGGTTCATTTCTTATCTAAAGGCCAAAAAGTTGATTTCAAATGGGTATTTATTTCATTTAGTCCAAGTTAAGGATTCTAAATCGGAAGAGCCTTCCCTATAATTCGTTCTTGTGGTTAACAATTTTTTGAGGTATTTCCCAATGATATTCTAGGTGTTCCTCTCAATAGGTAAATTAATTTTAGGATTGACCTTGTTCTGGACACTTGTTTAATTTCTATCCCTCCATATAGAATGGCTCCAATGGAGCTAAAAGAGCTTAACGAGAAATTAAAAGACCTCTTAGATAAAGGTTTTGTTCGCCCTAGTGCGTATCCATGGGGTGATCCCATGTTATTCATGTGCAAGAAGGATGGTTCCCTTTGTATATGCATTAACTATCGTCAGTTGAACAAAGTGATTGTAAAGAAGAAATATCCTCTTCCTAGGATTGATGATTTCTTTATCAACTTCAGGGTATGAATTTTTTCTATAAGATTGATCTTAGGTTGGGTTATCATCATCTTAAGATTAGGGGTGAGGATATCCCTAAGAAGACCTTTAAAACCCGGTATGGTCACTATGAGTTTCTTACCATGTCTTTTGGGTTGACCAATGCCCCAATGGCATTCATAGACTTGATGAATTGGGTATTCTATCCGTTCCTAGACATGTTTGTCACTATCTTCATTAATGATATCTTAGTGTATTCTAAGCGTGAGGAAAATCATATAGATCACCTCTGTGTCATGTTGCAAACTTTGAAGTTTTATCATTTGTATGCCAAGTTCTCCAAGTGTGAGTTTTGGTTGAAATTCATAGCTTTTCTTGGTCATGTTATCTCTAGTGAAGGGATCATGGTATATCCCCAAAAGGTTGTGGAGGTTAAGAAGTGTCCTAGACCTACAACTCCAACTGATATTCGGAGCTTCTTGGGTTTCCTGATTACTATAGAAGGTTTGTGGAGGGTTTCTCTACTAGAGCTGCCCCATTGACCAAATTGACCCAAAATAAGGTCAATTTCTTGGGGTCCGATGCGTGTGAGAGTAGTTTTGAGAAGTTGAAAGATAAATTGACTTCAACTATGGTTTTAACCTTGCCTGAGAGTAGTGATGGTTTTGTGGTTTATTGTGATTCTTCTTATGTCGGTCTTGGTTGCGTGTTGATGCAACATGGTAAGGTGGTGTCCTATGCTTCTTGGCAATTGAAAGTTCAAGAGAAAAACTACCCTACTCATGACTTAGAGTAGTTAGCCATGGTCTTTGCGTTAAAGATTTGGAGACATTTTCTATATGGGGTTGATGTTGATATCTTTTTCGATCATAAGAGTCTCCAATATAAGTTTACCCAAAAAGAGTTAAATCTCTGGCAAAAAAAGTGGCCTGAGTTGTTGAAAGACTATAATATGAGTCTTCATTACTACCCCGGTAAGACGAATATAGTGGCCGATGCTATTAGTAGATTGTCCATGGAAAGTTTGGCCCATGTAGATGAGGATAAGTGGTAATTAGTGAAAGACATTCACCATTTGGCTATTCTTAGATTTTGACTTGTAGACTCTAAGGATGGTGGTATATTGTGCTTTCAGTATCTCAGTCATCTCTTATAGTTAAGATAAAGGAAAAGAAAGCATTGGACCTCGACTTGATGAAGATCAAGAGTAATGTGGGTCAACATAAAGTTCCAGGCTTTGTGATTAGTGGTGATGGTATCTTGAGATACCAAGGTAGGTTATGTGTTCCCGACGTTAATAGATTGAGAGAAAGGGTTATGGTCAAGGCTTGTGGATCCTATTATGTCATTCATCCTGATTCCACCAAGATATATCATGATCTTAGAGAGTTTTATTGGTGGGTTAACATGAAGCGTGATATGGCTAGTTATGTGGCCAAGCGTATGATGTTTTAACAAGTGAAAGTTGAGCACATGAGGCCTAGGGGCTGGTATTAAGAGATCCCATTACCTGAATGGGAGTAGGAGGAAATTAATATGGATTTCGTTATTGATCTTTCTATATCCTAGAATCAATATGATTCTATATGGGTCATTATTGATAGAATGACCAAGTTTGCTCAATTCTCACCCGTGAGGACTAATTACTCGGTACAAGATTATGCTAAGTTGCATCTTCCAGAGATTATGAAGTTGCACGTTGCTTCAATTTCTATTTTCTCGGATCGTGGTCCTCTATTTTCATCCCACTTTTAGAATTTATTCCAAAAGGGTTTGGGTACTAGAGTCTGCCTTAGTACCATTTTCCACTCGCAAATAGATGGGCAAGTGGAAAGGACCATCTAAATATTGGAAGACTTATTGTGGGCTTGTATGATTGATTATGGTGGTAGTTGGTATGACCACTTTCCTTTGATTGAGTTTGCCTATAATAATAGTTACCACTCTAGTATTAGCATGGCACCTTTTGAGGCATTGTATGGTAGAAGATATTGATCTCCTATTGGGTGGTCCGAGGTTGGCAAGGGTAAGTTGCTTGGCCTCGATCTAGTTCACCAAGACGTAGAGAAGGTAAAGGTGATTTGTGATAGGTTAAAAACTGCTTAAAATTGCTAAAGGTTCTATACAGATGTGAGGCATAAGGACCTAGAGTTTAGTGTCGACAATTGGGTGTTCTTGAAAGTGTCTCCCATAAAGGGAGTGATGCAGCTTGGTAAGAAGGGGAAGCTTATTCGCGATATGTTGGCCCCTACTTGATTGAGAAAAGGTTTGGCAATGTTTTCTATGAGTTGGAGTTGCCTTCTAGTATGAACTTCATTCACCCAATTTTCTATGTCTTTATGTTGCAAAAATATGTGGTTGATCATTCGTTGGTTGTTCCCTTAAGTGATGTTGATACTTTGGACTCTTTGTCCTATGAAGAAATCCCGGTGAGGATCTTGGATTAGAAATTTCGCTAGTTGCGCACAAAAAAGGTGGCTTTAGTGAAGGTTCTATGGAGGAACCAAAACTTTGATGAAGCTATATGGGAAGCATAAGAGGATGTGAAGTCCAAGTATTCGCATTTGTTTCCTATTCTAGAAACTTGGTATGGAGGTATGTATTGATCTCCTTGCTTTGATTTTTGGTCTTTGATAAACAATAGGTTAAAGTCCCCAATGTGCTAAGTTGATTTGTGTCTTGTTAGACCATGTGTTCAAGTCCCTAATATTTTGAAATGAATTTTTGTGATAGGTTTAAGTCCTTAGTATCTTGAGTTGATTCATGCCTTTGGTAAATGGGTTCGAGTCCCTAATCCTTGAATTGAGTAAGTATCCTTGATAAGTTAATGGGTTGAAGTCCCTAAGTTTTGAAATGAGTAAGTGTTGATAAGAAAGGTTTAAGTCCCCAAGCTTTGAAATGAACAAGTGTCTTGATAAATAATGGGTTTGAGTCCCAAAGATGATGATGTGAATGATTGATTGATAATGAGCATAATGTGTGTTATATCCTTGTTGTATGCTTGTTCTAACTTGTTTGAAGGTCATTTTAATGTATTATAATGTGTTGGCTTGTGTTTATTGCTTTCCTTACCCCTCATTCGAGGATGAATGATCCAAGTGGGGGAGAATTGGAACACCTAGACTTAAAACCATTGAAAAACTTCATCTTTTGGTGTCACTGGGGTGGGTATGACTAGGGGCTTAAGTTGTAAACCTTGGATACAAGTTGTATCCTTTTCTTCCTCCCCTCTCATATCCTAGGCAGTGTGGTGAGGGTCACTCACTATCCTAGGTACGAGTGGCCCTTCCCTGAATCATACCTAAGGGTATGAGTCGTACCTAGACGAGTCGTATCGAGGAGTCATAAGTTTGGAAGTGGATTATTTTGGGTACGGTTGTTGTGTACGAGTTAGGGGTGACTCATACATTTTTTAAAAGACTCAAAGGTGCATGGTCGTACCTTTAACAGTGTGTGTGACCTAGGAGAAACCTAGGGTATGAGTGGTACCCTGACTTGTACCCTAGGGTACAACTACTTAAGTGAGTCATATGGTGAGCCGTACCCTTAGACGGATTCAATTTTCAGCTTTTAACTAAGGGCCTTGTGGTCATTTCCCATGTCTAAATCCCCAATACCTCTCACTATATAAGTGTGTGTAGCCTCTTAAACATCTATTTTGATGGATCAAATAACCTAAATACTCTCTCAAGCTCATCTTTGAAGAATTGGAGGCTAAGGTTTCAAGAGTGTTCTTCAAGAGGCAACGGGGAGTCAATATTCTTGGTTATTCATCTTTTTTAAGGCATGTAACTCTTTTCCTTTCTAAATACCTCTAAACCCATGTATTTCACACTTGAATTAGTAAGTGTACATGGTGGTTTTGAAATCAAATGAAAAGAGTTTTGTTGCCTAATGATGATTCTTCCTTAGACGTATTTTTATACATGTTATTGATGGTAGTTTGCACATGTGAACGCTTGTTGTATGTGGTCTAACATGTGGGTATTGATTAACCCTAGTCTTGATGATTTCTACCATAAAATTAGACTTGGTAAAGGCATGTACACAAGGTGTTTGTGAAAATATTTAAGTGATATGTCTAGTTACATGATGATGATTCTTTGAACTAGGGCAATGGACCAATATGTATGAATGCTTGATAAATGATACTTTTAAGGTAAAATGAGCCATTTACTATGTAATTTATAACCTTAATGGTTTAAAGAATAAAAAGGGGGTTTAAAGTCCCTAACGTGAAAATGAACTTGAATTGTGTATTGAACTAAATTGTAGTATAGAATTGCTAATAAAGTATGAATAGATTGTAAGGGTCTTTAGGATTATAGTTTGAATTGTATGATGATTTGAATTAATGAATTGTCCTATTGAAATAGTTGAGCAATGAAGGCTTCTAGGAAGACTATGTGGTCATGTATGGTGTTGAATTAGCTAAATGGGATAAAGTCCTCATGTGTGGAATTGAATGTATGTGGATGCATGGACAAAGGGTTTAGAGTCCTAATATCGACTAATGATAGTCATGATGGCTTGATCTTAAAGTCTCTTGCCTAATGAAATCGATTATGGTTAAAGTCCCTCGCATAATGAGATCTGATCAGGTCGAAGTACCTCGCTAAATGAATTGGCTTGGGGTTAGAGCCCCTATCTAATGTGGCATGAGGTTAGAGTCCTTTGTCAAATGTATGAGCATGTTGTTAGGGTCCCTTGCTTGAATGAATGTGTGTGCATGGTTAGAATCCCTCACTTATATAATTGTGTGTGAGTGGTTAGTCCCTCGCTTAAATGGATGTGTATGTGGTTAGAGTCCCTTACTTGATGCTATGCGAATATGGTTAAAGTCCTATTCATAATTAGAAATGCTTAAATATATAAGTATGGAAAGTTGGAGTCTTCCATTGCATGTATGATGAATGAGTGCTTCCAAAGTATTGATAAATCTTGTCCCCTTGATTATCATATGATATGTCTATATATATGGATAAGGTTACGAATGTGATTGAATATGATATATTTCTTGTTGTTGAATGATGATGATATTTTATCCTTATCTTTGAGTTACATACAAGAGTTCCAATCGCTAACCATCTTTGGACGCTATGTCCCCAGGCGACATAGGGGACGGAGCATCATCTTCTCTTCCTGCGTAGTGATTAGGTGATTAAAGCGGTTTGTGCATTGACTGCGGAGTGGTGAGCTTCCTTATTTTGAAAGATATTCATTCATGGTCCCCTATGTTTGAACTTAGTCTTATTTTGATTGTTTGGATATTGTCGGGGGCTTGTCCCGATATATAAATTTCTAAACTCTGGTTGTATAGAGGTGTTGTGGATGACTGTGGAGTTGGGTACATTGGTTAGTTGATGAATCTAACGTAGTGCTTAGACATGTTTAAGTTATGACTTGTAGTATGTTTTCCGCTATCTCATTATATGGTCGGGACTCTCCTGACCTATGTGATTGATGTGATGATTGTGATGGGTTATCGGGGTGATCTCCGATTCATGTGGGCTTGAGGTACCCATACGAAATGGCCCAATTTTGGGTCATGTCAGCGTATGACTTTCAAACAACAAGTTATGTTCTATGGGCAAGAGTTGTACTACCACATTTTGTTTTGATTTATGAGATTTTCTATAACTCTTATACCTTAGAGGCATGACTTAGCCCAATAAATTTCAAACAACAAGTTATGTCCCACGGACAAGAGTTGACAGTACCACGTTATGTCTTGATTTATGAGAGGTTTTAGAACTCTTACCTTAGAGGCACGACTTATCCCGAGTATTTTCAAACAACAAGTTACATTTATTGGGCAAGAGTCAACAAAACCGCCTAATAACTTTCAAACAACAAGTTATGTCCCACGGACAAAAGTTGACAGTGCCACGTTATGTCTTGATTTATGAGAGGTTCTAGAACTCTTACCTTAGAGGCACGACTTATCCCAAGTATTTTCAAACAACAAGTTACATATATTGGGCAAGAGTCAACAAAACCATAGTGTTTTTTAACTTATGAAATGTTCTATAACTCTTGACTTAGAGGCAAAACTTAGCTTAAGGACCATCAAACAACAAGTTATGTGTCATGGGAAAGAGCTGACACTATCACATTGTGTATTGGTTTATGAGATGCTCAATAACTCTTTTCTTAGAGGCAAGATTTAGACCAAGGGCTTTCAAGCAACAAGCTACGCCTCATGGGCAAGTGTTGATACTACCACATTGTGGTTTGATTTATGAGATGTTTTATAACTCTTGCCTTAGAGGCAAGACTTAATCAAAGGACTTTCAAAAAAGTTACACCTCATGGCAAGAGTTAACACTACCACATTGTATCTTGATTTATGAGATATTTTATAAATCAAGGACTTTTAAACAACAAGTTATACCCCATCGGTAAGAGTTAAAACTATCACATTATATTTTGATTTATGAGATATTTTATAACTCTTTTCTTAAAGGCACGACTTAGCGCAAGGACTTTCAAACAGTAAGTTATGCCCTGTGGCCAAGAAATGACACTACCATATCGTGTCTTCATGTATAAGATGTTCTATAACTTTTGCCTTAGAGGCAAGACTTATCCTACAAGTTATTCCTCATGGGCAAGAGTTGACATTATTATACTGTGTCTTGATTTATAAGATGCTCTATTATTCTTGCCTCTAATACAAGACTTACCTCAAGAGCCTTCCGAAAAAATAAGTTACACCAAATAGGTAAGTATTGACACTACCATATTGCGTCTTGATTTATGAGATGGTCTATAACTCTTGTCTTAGTGGCAAGACTCTCAAGGATCTTCAAACAACAATTTATGCCTCACGATTAATGCTTGACACTACCACATTTTGTCTTACTTGAAACTACCACATTGTGTCTTGATTTATGAAATGTTCAATAAATTTTGTCTTAGAGACAAGACTTATCCCAACGGACTTCCAAACAACAAGTCATGCCCTTAAATTAACTTTGATGTCAAAGAAATAAAATCTCTTTCCAGATTATCTAACTTTCTAATATAATTGAAGTTGAGAAAAAAAGAGAGAAAAAATAGAGAGAAAAAAATAAGGTTTAAGGAAAATGAGAAAAATAAAAAAACAAAAGAAAAAAACAATAAAGATTGAGAAAAAACAAAAAATGAGAAGAAAAAATAAAAAAAAGATTGAGAAATGAATTAAAAAAGAGAAATAAAGAAATAGAAAATGTTTGAGGAAAAAAAAAGAGAAAAATAAAGATTGAGACATATGAATTTGTTGAGTATTGTAATACATGTTAATCAAGAATATTTTGTCAATGTATAGCTTGTTAGTTACTTTCCAGAAATCAGTTATAGTCCATTAGTTAGTTATAACTAACTAGTAGCATTGTGAGTAGCATAGTTAGTTATGAACTACTCAAGTATGTGGTCTATAAATACCTATCTCATGTACAATTTATGATTCATTCAACTCAATTCAGTAATCAAGAAATCTGCACATTCCCTATTCCATATCTCTGCTTCATTTCTTTGTTTTTTTGTTCTCCTCTTTCTCTCTTGATCTTAAAGAACTATATGTACCTAGTTTAATTACATGGTATCAAAGACAGGTTGGCTGGATTACTCTTCTGTAACTGTGAATAAGATTCACTTGTAGATCTCAGTAGTAAGCTATAGCTGATTCTTGAGATCAAGATTTCAAGTTTGGGGCATAAACTGCAAAAATGGTGAATGAAATTGGTACCGAACCTGAAGGATCTTCAAAAACATCAACAACTGAATTGGATTATAATCACCCTCTCTTCCTCAGTCCTTCATATGTAAGTGGAATTCAAATTATTTCCTTCCAATTAACAGGTGTTGAGAACTTTGCTATCTGGTTTAGATCTATGTGTATTGCCCTGTTAGGAAGGAATAAGTTAGGTATTGTTGATGGAACTTGCTCTAAAGATAAATTTTCAATTGATCTGGGAAGCCACTGGGAAAGGGTAAATGCAATTGTCTTATCTTGGATTATGAATTCTGTCTCTAAAGAACTTCTAGGAGGAATCATGTATGCATCAGTTGCTAGTGTTGTCTGGGAAGAGTTGTATGAAAGATTTCACAAAATAGATAGTGCAAGAACTTTTAACTTACACAAAGAAATTACGACCCTTTCTCAAAGGAATGCATCTGTGTCTTCTTATTTCTCAAAATTGAAAGACTTGTGGGAAAAATTTGAGGCACTAGTGCCTGCATGCCTGCACCTGGATGTGATTGTGACAAGTCCAAAGAGTATGTTCTTCATCTGCAAAAACTGGAACTATTTTAGTTTCTAATGGGATTAAATGAATCGTACACATAGGCAAGAAGCTAAATTTTACTCATGGCCCCTCTTCCTTCTGTAAATCAGGCATATGCCATGGTCATAAGTGATGAAAGTCATAAATTTACAACAATTCATACTGGAATCTTGGGAACTAGTCCTGTTGTTATGTCTGGAAATAAATGTGAGTTGGCAATGTACACAAGACATAGAAATGGTGGGAGTAATCCTCAGAAGTTTAAGAAGAATTACAACCTTCAATGTGATTTCGGCAAATTGAAAGGACATACTAGAGAGACTTACTAGAAACTTATTGGTTATCCAAATGATCACAAGTTCAAGAAGAAGTCTAGGATGGAAGGTAGTAATCCAGCATATAATGTGTCTCTTGGTACACAACTTAGTCATCATGGTCTAGGATCATGTAATCAACATGCAGGGCATGGTTTTCAATCTCATGATACAGGAATTCAAGTTGGCTCTGATGTGCAGATGAATAAAATAAGTCAAATGGGAAGTGTACCACTCACTAAAGAGCAATATGATCAAATCTTAAGAATGATTACTAGCAACAACACTGGCTAACATGCAGGAGAATCAACAAATGATGCTACCACCTCTAATGCAGGTATTAGTGCTTTCTCTGCATCTGTTAAGTCCAGAGAATGGATTATAGATACGGGGGCTAATAATCACATGGTAGCTGATTTAGATTTACTCCTTGGACACTTTACAACAAAGTTAGACACACCAAGAGAGGTGTATTTGCCAAATGGTGGTACTACTAAAGTAACACATGTGGGAAGTAGTTGCTTATCAAAAGATAATATGGTAACTAATGTATACCACATACCAGAATTTCAATACAATTTGTTGTCAGTATCACAAGTGACCAAAGAATGGCAATGTTTAGTAAATTTTTTCCCTGATTTCTGTGTCTTCCAAAATCTTTACACTGGAAAGGTGAAGGTAATTGGTAAGCCTACTAGAGGACTATATCTACTGGTTGGACAACAAGACAATGAGATTTCATAGCATACAGCTAATAAAGTGACAAATGGTGGTACATTGACAATAAGTAATGATGATATAGACCTTTGGCACAGAAGATTAGGTCATGTGTCCACTCATGCTCTACAGAAAATAGTTACTTCTGATATTCAAATTATAGAAGATAGAATAAGGAAATGTACTGTGTGTCCTTGTGCAAAACAATCTAGATTTTCTTTTCTCTCAAGCAATATTCAGAGTACATGTTGTTTTGATCTTGTGCACATGGATGTGTGGGGACCTTATAAGATAGCAACTATGAATGGCAATAAATATTTTTTGACAGTTGTGGATGATTTCTTAAGATTTACATGGGTCTTTCTACTTAAATTCAAGACTGATGTGTACATTCAGTTTAAACAGTTTCTTACATATGTTAAAATACAATTTGGTAAGGTTGTTAAAGTAGTAAGAAGTGATAATGGAACTGAGTTTGTAAACTCTGTATGCAGTAACTTGTTCAGTACAAATGGCATCATACATCAGACAACCTGTGCTTATACACCTCAGCAAAATGGTGTTGCAGAGAGAAAGCACAGGCACATCCTAGAAGTCACAAGAGCAGTCAGGTTTCAGGGTGCTATTCCTATACATCTTTGGGGTTATTGTGTGTTAGCTGCAGTGCACATTATTAACAGGTTACCTAATTTAGCTATTGATTATCAAGTTCCTTATGAGAGGTTATATGGTAAGAACTCTAACTATGATCACTTGAGAGTGCTAGGATGTCTATGCTATGCTAAAGTGCTGAATGAGCATGACAGGCTAATGCCTAGAGCTAGAACCACTGTGCTGATAGGGTACTCTAACACACAGAAAGGATATGTTCTCTATGACATATCTAGCAAATCTGTGTCTGTGTGTAGAGATGTTTCATTTAGGGGAGATATATTCCCATTTAAAGTGAACAAAGATCAAAATAAGTCACCAGTTCATATATTTCCATTGGAAGATCAATGTCCAGTAGTAGGTGATATTGTGACACCTCTGCAGATTCCAGTAACTACGACATCTCAAGGAATACCTGACTCAACTAATCAGCAAGAGCAGCAACAACAGGTTGTTCTTACTCCTACACACACTATAACTAAGGTGTATCAAAGAAGATCAACTAGAAGTCAAAGGGTTCCTGACTCACCTAAACAACAAGTGCAACAAGAGATCTCTATTGCTGAAAGGACAAAAACTCAGGCACCTACATGTCAGGATCAGAGAAAATCAACCAGAGGAAAAAAACCACCTGTGTGGATGACAGATTTTATCACTATTGGTAAGACCAAGAAGGTACCTTATGATCTAGCAAACTATGTTACTTATGACAAATTGTCTTCTCAGTACAAAGCTTATGTAGCAAATTTATCTTCTATTGTTGAACCTGCAAGTTACTATAAAGCATTTAAGGATTCAAGATGGGTAGAGGCTATGAAAGAGGAGATAGCAGCTCTTACTTCTAATCACACCTGGGATATTGTGTCCTTACCTAAGGGTAAGAAACCTATAGGTTGTAGGTGGATATACAGAGTTAATATAAAGCCAATGATGAAGTAGAAAGGTTCAAGGCTAGACTTGTAGCAAAGGATATGGTCAAAGAGAAGGCATTGATTACAAAGAAACCTTTTCTCCAGTTGTAAAAATGAAGACTGTCAGAACAATACTGGCTACTGCAGTAAGAAGGAAATGGTTTATTCAACAAATAGATGTGCATAGTGCTTTCTTAAATGGTGATCTAACTGATGAGGTGTACATGGAACTACCCCATGGATTTGCTAGTCCGGGGGAGAATGCAGTGTACAGACTAGTCAAATCCCTATATGGACTAAAGCAAGCTCCTAGACAGTGGAACAACAAGCTATCAGAAGCTCTACTTAAGTATGGTTTCAGTCAAAGTAAATATGACACATCACTGTATATCAAGAAAACTACTGAAGGATTTACTCTTGTGTTGGTATATGTTGATGACATGTTAATTACTGGTGACAGTATCAAGCTGATAGAAGAAACAAATGTAAACTTGCAATAAAGTTTCAAGATGAAAGATCTGGGAGAGTTAAGGTTGTTCTTTGGAATCGAATTTGCAAGGTCTGATAAGGGAATACTAATGCATCAGAGGAAGTATACATTAGAATTGTTATCAGAATTAGGACTAACAGTTGCTAAACCTATCTGTACACCTATGGACTACAACATTAAACTAACCTCTAGGCAGTTTGATGATCATGCAAAACAGATTCAGCCAGATGAATATCCTTCAGCTAATAAAGTAACCTATCAGAAATTGATTGGAAAACTACTCTACCTGACAATTACCAAACCTGATATAGCATTCTGTGTCCAAACTTTAAGTCAGTGTTTACAAGCTTCCAAGAAATCTCATATGGATGCAGCATTAAGAGTAGTGAGGTATGTCAAGAATCAACCAGGACAAGGTGTGTTATTGTCCAATGATCCAAATGAGGAAGTCAGTGCCTTTTGTGATGTTGATTGGGCATCTTGTCCTCAAACTAGAAGATCTATTACTGGATACTTTATGAAGATCGAAAAGTCTGTGGTTGCCTGGAAATCAAAGAAACAGGCTACAGTCTCAAGAAGCTCCGCAGAAGCTGAGTTTAGAAGTCTTGCTGCAGTTACAGCTGAGCTAGTATGGATTGTGGGATTAATGACAGAAATTGGCATTGAAGTGCATCTACCAGTTGAAGTGTTTAGTGACAGTAAATCTGTTATTCAAATAGCAGGAAATCCTGTCTATCATGAGAGGACTAAACAAATTGATATTGATTGCTTTTTCATAAGGGAGAAAATAGTTCAAGGGATGATTACAACTAAGTATGTTCCAACAGAAGATCAGCCTGCAAATATGCTAACCAAAGGCCTTACCAAAGCTCAACTGATGCATCTCAATTCCAAGCTAGGAATATGTGATTTCTTCACACCTTCCTAGCTTGAGGGGGAGTGTTGAGTATTGTAATACACGTTAATCAAGAATATTGTGTCAATGTATAGCTTGTTAGTTACTTTCCAGAAATCAGTTATAGTCCATTAGTTAGTTATAACTAACTAGTAGCATTGTGAGTAGCATAGATAGTTATGAACGACTCTAGTATGTGGTCTATAAATACCTATCTCATATACCATTTATGATTCATTCATCTCAATTCAGTAATCAAGAAATCTGCACATTCCCCATTCCATATCTCTGTTTCATTTCTCTGTTTCTTTCTTCTCCTCTTTCTCTCTTGATCTTAAAGAACACTACTTGTACCTAGTTTAATTACAGAATTAAAACAAGAAAAAAAAAAAGAATTTCAAGGAAAAATTTAAAAAAAAAAGTGGAAAAAATAAAGAAAATATAGAAATTGAGAGACAACATTTGAAATGTAAGAGAATGAAAATATACTTCTACTATACATTAAAAAGAAAAGTCTTTAAAAACTTTTCTTATGAGTGACAAAAAATCAAAACTACCCACTGTAGGGGTAATCCATGTAATTTCCTGCATTAATTCAGGCATACGCTATGCAGTAAAAATTTTACTTGCACTAGATGTTAAACCACATTACATAATTTTATCAAAGATTAAATGACATTTACGGGAGTGATTACTTTGATTCAGTGATAACATTGACATAATGGAGAGTATTTCATAAAAGCTTAACTATATAAATTTCTCTTGTTCTCCCTTAGTAACAAACTAAAATTTCTGCAAGTCGAATGCTACTTATACAGAAAGTACAAATCAGGAAAGAAAACTTGCAACTGAATATTTGAACAGCTAATGTTCGGAGATTGATCAGAAGGTTTCAGACACAAACTTATTGAGGGGGTTTCCTCCAACCTCAGAGCTTCGTCATGGCACCATTACAAGACAAATGAGAATTACATAAATTAAGCAACATTAGAAACCAGCCTCTCTAGGAAACTGGCATTCACAAAGGTACCTTAGAACCGATTCCGTTAACTCATCTAGAGCCATTGAAATCAAAAATTCAAGTCACCCAAGACTAAATCTATATGGACACAGATCTTTATCTCTCAAACGCATCTCCTCTAATAGAGTTGAAAGGACAAGCAGCAGCAGCAGCAATTCTTTCGCGAAGGTTGAATTTGCTTGCAATAATCGGTCTAACATCTTCAACTCCAACTAAGCTTTCCAGAAATGGGAGGAGTGAGAGTAACTCTTTGTCATAACGGTCATCAAACCAGCTCTCAATTGGAATACCATTGTCCACCTGGAATCCAAATGCCTGCAAATTAAACCGTCTACGACATCAGGGTAGCAAAGTGGAGAATGACATTCTAAACAGGAATAAATTGACCAAAAAAGCACATACAAGTGCTCAAGTAGTTGTCAACTATTAACACATTACCAGATAACATGATGCTCAACAAAAGTGATCCAGTATCACAATTCTAATAGGAAGGCGATACATAAACTTTTATGTTTAAATGGTAAGATTTAAGCTTTTAGCAATACTACACCAAGCAAGATTATCAGTTCAATCATTTCAAGAAACAGGGGAAGAAACCAACCATAAACATGTTTCTTTCCAGCTTTCGTGAATATGAAAGTTTAATAGCTCTTGTAATTGCTCATGATGCAGGTTGCTTGAAGAAAAAAAGGACCGGACCAGAACTTAACATGTGAAAGAAACAAAGATGGAATGGACCAAGTAAAGCAGGATCGGGGATCTAGATAAAGGAACATTATTTATCAAAGAAAGATTCTGACACAGCACCTGAGGAGAGTTGTCGATGATAATCACATGTGCTAAATCACGGCCAAGAACAGACAGATCTTTAAGATAATTACCATCAACAAATACACAAGACTCACGGTAAACACGATGCCTAAATACTTTTCTCTTTGGATCAAGCACATTCAAAAGCTGCTCAGCATAAATGCTTTGGCTTGCAGTAAATATGATAATCTCAAATAGGCTGGATACTCTATCCATAAAATCTCGGAGATGAGGACGACATCGAACATATACGGTATGATCTTTCAGGTTGAAATTCACTGAGAATGTGAAATCTGCATCATCACAAGGTTCAAGTGTAGAGTGCACCAAGGTCTCTGTACATGCCCAATAAGAAATGATGAGAACATATTCTGTCATTTGACTAGAGTAGATGCTTGAAAAGGAAAACAACAAGCATGACTTTAGCATTTGTACAAACATAAGAGCATACAATTCAATAGGCATCACATGTTCACTTGGGCATGCAGCCATTTGCATGAGTATGTCCGACTCCAACACATATTCCTAAAGGAGGAAATTGCATTATCTTCCACAGTCTTGGTTTTCTGGGAGTTAACAGGGTAGACTCCACAATTTAAATGATAAGCCTATAAAGGACAGATAGCCTTGGCAGGAGATTAGGAATATCTTCTCTTTCTTTTATCAGAGGAGAGAAGGAACATCTATCATAGTGAATTCCCATGTACGAGAAAATGAAGTATGAAGACTAACTAAATCCAAGCGAGAAAGAAACAAAGCTACAGTTATAAAGATTCCATGACTATGTAGAACATAATCGGCAAAATTAATACATATATGTACTGTATCCATCCACAACCGAATATCTTTTTTAAGATATGCTCGAGCTGGTTTGTGTGCACTCAACTATTCCAAGTATCTGCTACCCCCATCAGCACACTAGGTAACTCAGGCTTAGGTAGGTGGGAAGAAATCACCTTGTTTCTGTTGTCCCCATTGGGATGTAATCCACAACCAAGTATGTTGTTTTGGCACAGCAAAATTCTTAAGAGAAGGGTTGATTATATTGATAGAGGAATGCGTAAGACCACTATTACTTGAGGAGAAAAGGACACAACTGTAAGGAGAAGAATAATGAATACCATTTTACTTTTGGGATATGTACTAAAACTTATCATTTGCCCTTGTTGAAATCTGAACATTACTGGAACAAACCACAAAAGAAAGAAACAATTAGCTTAGCCTTGAGAATATAGACTGCAATACCATCCAAGTCCAAAACAAGAGTGGCTGATGGACAACTCCGTGTCTGTTTAGGCAACAATAAAGGCCGAAATGTTGGAACAACTGAGGACAGGTCTGGTAAATTCTTTATGAAAAAATATGGATCAAAGTCATCAAACTCTTCACTTTCCTCTTCCTCCATATTAACATCAGCAGGCAACTGAACTTGATTAAACTCATCAATGCATTCCAGTTTCGAATCTCTGACAGAGAGATGCATATCTGAAACTTCAGATGACATATGCTCGTCCCCTAAATCTGTTGAAAAGCCAAATTCACATAATTAGCAATTGAAAAAAGCATCAGAAGGCATATTCAATTTTGACTAATCATGACTATCATGTCTGACATTACCAGCAGATGTACTATCACATGAAAACCTTACCTGTAGCCTCGTCTAGCACAAAATGACCTGTCAGCATATCAACCCCTATATTTTCTTTTCCAGGCTCCTGCAATGACTGGTCTGCTTGCTGGAAGAATTTGAGGAAGTCTGCTGAGGGAAACATGTAACAGGATTTTGACAGATATACACTTAGTCAGAACATTAAAACAGAGATCTACTCAACACTTCAACTGCCAACGCATATACCTACCTCGGTTCGAAATTTCCCCTCCAACACTTCTGGATATATGGAAAGTGGGTGAAAATATTGTATCACTTCTGCAACTATCACTTTCAACCTCATAGTCCTACATTAAGAAAAATAATTAGATAATACACAACAATAACCATTTTATGGCAACTCTCACTATAGAGTATCTACATTTAACAAGGTGAGCTAAGACTCCCAAACAACACTACATAAAGCAAATTATCACCTTATTAATAGTAATGGTGTTACAATCATGAACAACATCATGTGTGTCTGAAGAACCAGAAGTATCATCAGCCACCAACCCAAACCTTATACCCAAATCTGTACCGACAACATGATTCTCAATCTTTTTCGAAAAATTGCTTCCTATAAACACAAATATAGTAAGAGGTGAGTTGCCACAGATAAACAAATGTGCTCTTCCAGGACTATATGAATATAAACAAGGAATAGAGTCAACATCAACACCAACATACTCAGTATATTCCCACAAAGTGGGGTCTGGAAGGATTCAACTCTTCCATGGTTATATTATTTTCTGATCTCAGTTGTCGCCACTTGCCACAGTAGAGAACTGACTGTTCTCTCCTGACAATTGTTCCCAAAGAGTAACAAAAGCACGCAGAGGCATACAGAGGATGGCGATAGCATAAGGAATATCACTTCAGATTGTACCATTTTTAGATTTTATTTCTTGTTAGACGGTAAATTTCCAGGAGAGAACAGTCAGTTCTCTACTGTGGCAAGTGGCAACAACTGAGATCAAAAAATAATATAACCAAAACAACAAAGGAAAGAAAGAAGTAATTACAGACTTAAATATGGAAAAATGCTACGTAAATCATTACCACCTCACAAACACTTTGAAATAGAAGCTTTCTGACTTTGTAATACAAGAATAAGAAGTATAAACAGATTCCGATGAGGCTTGAATAACAGAAAGAACAACAAACACTGCTAACTTACCGGAATATGCCCCAAATATCATGTCAAGTGTGCATGTTAAGCTAAAGACTACATAAATCAAATTACTTGGTCATCAAAGAAATACCTGATTTTTGCTTCCTTACTGAAGATGCTATAAGTTCCTTAACTTGCTTTGCCTCAGTTTCCCCATTCTCAGACGTTATTCGCAGCTGCCTTGAAATCTTTGGACTAGCCAGCTCTCGCGGATTTCTTCCATTTAATTTTTTCTTAGTCTGCATATCTAACTACAGCAGAGTCCACGCTACAGATGTTTTATCCAACTACAGCAGAGTCCACGCTACAGATGCTTTATCCTGCTTTAAGAATTGTGACAAAGATGAATTGAATCACTTCTTGTTCCAGGACACACAGTTTCCTGGAAACGAATTCCAGTCAAGAAATAGATATAGACAGTTTGTAACAAGTTTTAGCAAAGTAAATACAGATATGACGAAAAGCATGAATAACTGTATAAAGTCACAGAATCTCTCTGCATGTACAATTGATAATTTATTGCATATAATGATGACTTGAAAACAGGTTGCATCATTTAGCAACATGTCTGCAGACAAACCATTGTTACCATGTGTAATAGATATCAATACATAAGCTCATTGTAGCTTAAAAGGATGGTGCATCATACAGATCCACAAGTTACACCACATACACAAAGATATACAAAGCAAGCATCAAACAACACATCAAGCAACAAACCCATAAATTAAACAGGAAAAAAAATTCTAAGCAGATGATTAAAACCCAACAATGCACATGAAAATAGCATAGTTGGTGAGGTAATAAACTTTTGCATTCTTTCTCACCAAATACTATACGGATTCATTGAACTTTTAGAATTCAACCACCAATTATCAAACTCTTTAAAAACATTGGATAAGAGGATTATAATTTATTTCTTTTTCTTCAGAGGAATCAGCGAGTAACTGTAGAGTATGTGCACAATACTGTTATGCTATAACAACAACAACAACAACAACAACAACAACAAACCCAGTGTATTCCCACCTAGTGGGGTCTGGGGGGGGTAAGATGTACGCAGTCCATACCTCTACCTCTAAAGAGGTAGAAAGGCTGTTTCCGATAGACCCCCGGCTCAAGACACGAGATACCGCACAAATACATAGTAAAGCACAGAACAAGATTTCATAACATAAATACGGCACCCATAAGTAATAGAAACAGAGAAAAGCACACAGATTCGTAATAAAACATGGAACAAGGTACCATAACAAGAATAATACCCCTACCAAGTAATTCCCTACACTAGCGACCCAAACTGACCCTAGCCTTCTGCCCTAATTCGCGTCCTCCAGATCTTCCTATCTAGGGTCATGTCCTCGGTGAGCTGTAAATGCTTCATGTCCCGCCTAATCACCTCACCCCAGTACTTCTTAGGCCTACCCCTACCCCGCCTAAAACCATCCAACGCTAGCCTCTCGCACCTACGAACCGTGGCATCCATGCCCCTCCTCATCACGTGTCCGAACCATGTCAATCGGACCTCCCGCATCTTATACTCCACTGGGATCACATCAACCTTCTCCCTGATAATCTCATTCCGAACTCTATCCCCTCTAGTCAGCCCACACATCCAACGCAACATCCGCATTTCTGACACCTTCATTTTTTGGATGTGGGAGTTCTTAACTGGCCAACACTCCGCTCCATACAACATGGCCGGACGGACTACCGCCCTGTAGAATTTGCCTTTAAGCTTGGGCGGCACCTTCTTTATCACACAACACCCCCGACGCGAGCTTCCACTTCATCCATCCCGCCCCAATACGGTGCGAGACATCCTCGTCAATCTCGCCGTTACCCTGGATCACGGACCCGAGATACTTGAAACTATCCCTCTTACATACCTCCTGTGATTCCAACTTCACTACCACCTTATTCTCCAGCCTCACGTCATTAAACTTGCATTCCAAATACTCTGTCTTGCTTCTGCTCAACCTGAACCCTTTAGACTCAAGCGTTTGTCTCCACACCTCTAATTTGTCATTCACACCCCCTCGCGTCTCATTAATCAAAACTACATCATCTGCAAAAAGCATACACCAAGACACCTCCCCTTGAATATGTCGCATCAACACATCCATCACCAAAGCAAACAAAAAGGGACTAAGAGTAGATCCCTGATGCAATCCTGTCAAGACAGTGAAATGCTCTGAGTCTCCTCCCGCCGTCCTCACCTGAGTTTTCGCTCCGTCATACATGTCCTTAATTGCTCTGATATACGCCAGCGGGACTCCACTCACCTCCAAGCATCTCCAAAGCACCTCCCTGGGGACTTTGTCGTATGCCTTCTCCAGGTCGATAAACACCATGTGCAGGTCCTTTTTCCTTTCCCTATATTGTTCCACCAGCCTCCGTACCAGGTGAATTGCCTCCGTCGTCGAGCGGCCAGGCATGACGATATTTTGCATAAGTTAGTAGGCAGGGATGGCCCCAGAACTTTGGTCTAGTGGTAAGAGCACAACGCGTGATGTGTGGTTTAGGCACACATCACAGGTTCGAACCTTGCCGAAGACAAAAATCCTAGTATTTAAGTAGATAAGTTAAAGGAGCAGGCACATTATCCACCGACTTTCAAACCATGTTAATAGGGAGGAATGCTTAAAATTAAAGGCATACAAATGCAAATGAGTGCAGCACCATAGAAAACATCCAGGAAAACTAACATGTGTATTCAATCTCTCTAAGGAAACTTAATTTTACCTAACGAAAAAAAAAAAAAAAAAGGAAATTAAGCCTCAAAAAGGAAAATTTCCAAGTATGCGTACCGTATAGACACTTCCTTAACGATACTAATTCTTTCAGCACCATTCCCTTCACTGGAGATTTTAAACCAACAGAGCAAACAAGACATCTGATGGGTGATGGCCCTATTGCGCTAGAGTTTCAGTGCACCTTCCAGCAAATGTAAAATCCTTAGGAAAAAATGGATTTTTTGTTTTAAAATACTTTTATCATGCATTGACAAGCAAAGGAAGATCACAAAATCAACTTTTACACATATTTTCATAAGTCCCGGATGAGTAAAAAAGCCTATGAACTTCAACTTCCTCAAGCAATTAACTAAATCTTGAATAAGTAGGAAATTAACTACTTCCCCAAACATAGAACACGCTGATCCGAAGATATTTCAAATGATGTTTGCTAATCTTATTATGGTATCAGGAAACAGTGCCTGTTACACTCTGTACAAACCTGCTGCTCTATGATGTTTATCATTCACATTCCAAGAAACGCAATACATCTCCATCTATTGCAAAACAACTAGTGTGGCTCCAAAAGTGATGGACCAAAAATCTACAGGCCATCCCTGAAACTTCTATACGGCATTGCAAACTAAGTCTATTACAAAAGCTATGAGGTCCTGGATGCTTATTGAAACTCAACAAGACGAATAACCAAAGAACACTATTCAAAAGCTGGGGAAAAGAAAGAAAGAAAATTTCTATCTGTATCGACTAATGTGTACAGATTTATAAGTAATTGGTAGCCTTTCAAATCTATCATTCTCAAGGCCAAAGAATTGCAGGCAATTAAGAGATTCTCTCTCTTTTAAGAGAAATCCCTAAAACTCTGAGCACGTGAGCAAAAGACTGGTAAAAGGGCAGAGTTACCGTACATTGAGGAGTTCGAACTGAATTGAGCAACATGGATACAGATGATTTATAGACGCGACCCCAACAAATTCAGGATAAAAAAACAGCAGAAGAAGATGAGCAGTAAGTATATTTGAAAAGAAATTGCAAATGCCATCCAAAACCCTAAAACAGTGGTATCTGCAGCAAAAAAAAAAACAAAAAAAAAAACAGAAGGAGAGTTGATTTATGCTAAAAATGAGCTCATAAATCCCCATACCTAAAGTTTAAACTCAAAATGACCACAACATAAACCAATAAACCATGAAAATCTAGGGAGCTCAGATGGGAAGAAGAAGCGAGTGAAGCAGGGAAATGAAGAATTAGATTTTTTACCAGCGACACAAGATGTTCAATTTGGTGTTTGAACGAAAAATATTTCCCTCCAAAGATTGAAAAGGTTAAAAAGAAGAGGGGGGAATGGAAGAGTAGCCAGCAGGAATCCAAACTTTTAGCTCTATTTTTTTCCGGAAGATAAAGTCGAAAAGGAGCGTGTTCAAGATAAATAAACGAAAAAACAAAAAAAAGAAGACAGATTAAAAAAAACGGAAAGGACCTAAAATACCTTTTTAACTATGTAAAATGGTACTCTGTTTATTTATTGAATTTAAAATATCCTTTTCATCTATCTATTAGGTCAAAAATATTTTTCTCACCTACCTATTGGACCTAAAATATTCTTCTCGTCTATCTATTGGGCCTATTTCGCCTTTTTATTTTGGCAAATTATATGGAAAGACTATCCTTAAAACTTAATTATATAAATAATGGTATTTTTCAATGTTATAAAAATAATTTTCTTTTTTACATATATAGTCATTTAAAAAATCAGAAAAGATAATTACAATTCTTAATTTAATGTTATAACTAATTATCAATTCACCTTAATTTAAGATATATTATTTCAATCTTCAAATTAAAAGTGGAAAAGATAATCTCTACTTTCAAATCTTTCTCTCTTATATTTAAAATTCAGATATTTTTAAATAAACTAAGTATTCCATTATTTGCTCGTGTATGTTTCATTTTGTTTTCATGCATGTTAATTATCTAGTATTATTTCATTATAGCGTATTTTTAATTAATATAATGGGTTAACCATAATTTTTTATGAATAAATATTTATGAAAAAAATCATTATGGTGGAAGTACATATGTACCATGTAATTTTGTTGTATGCATATAATTTATGTCAAAGTCAAATTATTATTATTATTATTATTATTATTATTATTATTATTATATTTTTGATATAATTTATGGGATAAATATTCATGGTATATCTCATTATATCAGAAGTACTTTTCTTGTTAAAAAATTATTTATTAAATATAAATATATATTTTTCGGTATTACAAGATATGAACTTTTTATATCTAAAATATACCATGTATGTCTATGGTATAAATATAATTTATATGGTATAAATATAATTTGTATGGTATAAATTTACCATGAATTTTTATGATATAAATATACCATATATTTTATGGAGGAATCGTGAAAGCAGACAATAAAAATGAAAAATATAAAATTTTGATATAATATATAAAAATATCTTTTCATGTAATTTTCCTAAATAAAAGGGCAAAGTAGCCCTAATAGGTAGACGCAAAGGGCATTTTAGGCCCAATAGGTAGACATGAAGGGCATTTTAGGCCCAATAGGCAGACGAAGGGCATTTTAGGCCCTTTTTCATAAAAAAAAATGATTAATTGTGCAAATCAGTTCTCACTTTCCTACGACTTTTCTTCCTTTTGTTCAACACGTGCAAAAGTTAACTTTAATACTACTTTTAAAAGGTAAAAGGTTAAATTTAACGCTATGTTTTGAAAAAATAGTTAAATATGTTTTTCTTTTATATTTTAGAGTTAAATTTATCTTTGTTATCAAATTTATCCTTTTTGTTATGAAACTTTTTACTTGGACCCTTTCTTTAATAAAAAAAACTCAAATCTACATTAAATGTCTCATTTTCTTAAAAATAAAAAATACCCTAATTTTGTATTTAATTCTTATACATGTATTTTTAGTAAACATATTTACGTTTTATACATAATAGGGTGTGTTTTTCCAACGATATTAGGTCACTAGATATTTATCAATTCATATCACATGAAAAATGAATTTGCATTAGTGTAGACACAAACAAATATACTTCTCCCTCGGCTTGTGGATCTGCATCAGTGCAGAGCTCATGAAAAATGACATTTAGCAGTCAACTACAATAGATTAGGCTCACTAGATATTTCAAAATTTGGTATACACTTAGCAATTAAATGCATATCGACAGAACTTATAGAGACGTATATTTATTTGCGCCTTTTTTGTGGGTCGAGTTAAACTCGGGTGTGATTATTTTTTTTAAAATATGGTATTTAACATTATGTCACGATTCGATTTACGAATCATGATGGCACCTACCAATTTCCAATAGTAGGTAAGCTGAACCATAACTCGAAGCTAACTCAATGGATTAATCCGGTAAAAAAGGCCTGACATAGGCAAAATTTCAAGAACATCAATTGTAACATATAAGGGTTATACATAGAATAAATAGTCATACAAGATAGCAATAGCAAAACCTAGTAGAGCTACTACAAAATGTAATACCCCGTACTTCTACTTAGCTTGAAGTCGTCCCAAGTATGTTAGAAACTTACTTTGAAAGATGAATCCACTTTTATATACGTGGAATTTTTAAGGTTTTCACTTTTTATCGTGTGAGAAATTAAATTAGCTTTCCAACGATACAAATTTCGTCCACATCCGACATCGAAAGAGAAAGTTATGAACGAAAAACAGAAGACAGTCAAAACCGCCCAGGTGAGACGGTGAGAGACGACAGACCGTCGAGCTAGCAACGGACCATCGCCCAAGCCATCGCAGTAGAGGCAGTGAGACCACCTTCTTCCTAAGGGTGATGGCTCAAGGCGACGGAATGTTGAGCTAGCGATGGACTGTTGCCAAAGCCATCGCAGTAGAGACAGTGAACCCTTACTCTGCCCAGGTGTGACGGTCAAGACTGACGGATCGTCGACCCAGCGACAGACCATCGCATAGTTCATTCAGTTATTTTAAAGTTGTTTTTAAAAGGGTATTTGGGTCTTTTCCACCCGTTTTAACCCCTAATTATATCAGACCAAGGCTCATAAGTTCATTATCCATCTACAACATCAAATTAGGGTTTTCTCTCAAAGATAATCCCTAAGAACAAGATCCAAATCATTCTTCAAGAAACTCATAACCCAGGTATGCCATGTTTTAATTCGTGAGTCCCTTTCACCCATGAAGCTCAAGAATCTCTATTCAAAATTCAAGATTTATGTATTTATGAATGTGAATAATTTAAATTGAATTAAAATTCATGTTCATGATGTTGTGGGGTTTTAATTCATGTTTTAAATTACATATTCCAATGATTGACCCTAGTATATGATGATTTGCATAATAATTATGATAAACCTTTCAAATTTGCAAATTTATCTATGCAACCATGACAATTAGATGCATTGATGATGGTATAACCAAAGTATGTTCCCCATATGTTTGATTAAATGCCTATGTGAAGGAAAAATGTCATACTAGTGTGATAATATGAAATCTCCATTTATGTACAAGTTTATACATGTCAAATGTTTGATGAAATGATTTAGTCAGTGAATTATGGATACATGTGTAGCCCTTGTGGTGCTTTAGAACTTGTACTTCATGAAATCTCAAACTTATTATATTATGGATTGTTGATGTTGGTCATGTATTCAAAAAATACATACTTTGTCAGTTTCTTCCCATCGAGTCCTGGGGGTACTCGTACCTAAAAATTTAGCTGTGTGCCTAGAATCAGTGTCATGTTTTCAAGATACTCTTAGTCAAGCTATGATCCATAGAATTCAGTCAGTCTCATGACTCAGGAAAAACTTAGTAATCTCAGTAGTATTCTATCAGTCAACGGAATTCAGTTGACTCAGTCCAGTTCAGTTCAGTAAATCATTTTCAGTGTCTATTCAGATGGGAGTAGAAAATTAGCACCGAGTGAACCCAAGGATGGGAACCCACCTGTAATATGAGGGTATGATTCTTAAAAGCAATCCTTGTGTTCCAGAACTACGTAGTCAGCATAGGTTGAGACATCATAGCCTGTTATATGAGGGTAGATGAGGTGGCTTAACCTGTCATATGAAGGTTCCCACCGTTCTTACTAGAGTCACTTATTATATGAGGGTTACTCACAGATTGTTCTTACCAGTGGCACAGTATTGACACTCTTCCAATTAGTGTTATAGATTGAACCCCAACTCATCCATAATAGCGTATTAAGGACATGTCGGTTAGATGACTACTTCCCACAGTTTCAGTACAAAATCTGGACTGTCAGATATAGTCATTCAGTCTCAGTAATAGAACTCAGATAGTTCTACAGGATTCAGGACTATCAGATATAGTCAACTCAGAACAGTACGGAACTCAACTAGTTCCATCAGAACCTAGACTGTCAGATACAGTCGCTCAGTATCAGTTATTTCAGTGATACAGATATCAGTATCTCATGTTATTAGTACTCAGACTCAATGGTCATGTTATCACGAACTTAGCTACAATTACTATGTATTCATAAATGTATTCTCATGTTTATGTTATTCAGTCAGTTACTATAGTTCATACATGTGAACCCTTTGCATTCAGCCTACCTCACATGCATACCAGTATGTTCAAACATACTGATACATTTGCACTATGGTGTTTTATATCATAGGTTCAGAAGCACGAGCTCTAAAGCATTAGTAGCATTCCAATCTCTACAGTCAGAGTTAGTAGTGAGTCCTCATCCTTCGAGGACATGACCATTACTTTATTATCTCATTAATTAATTTATTAGTTGGAGTTAGTTGGGGATATGTCCCATCACTCCTTATTCAGACAGTTCAGTCAGTTAGAGACTTTTCAGACTACAGTATGTTCAGACCATTTACTTTAATTATTTTGGGTATTTCATGCCTCACCCATGTTATAATTTTTCAGTTATGTTACAGTTTTGAACCTTATGTCCTTACAACCTTTATTTCTATATTTATACAGTATATTATGCAGTGTTCAGGTACAGATATCAGTCATGGGTTAGTTTGTGGTCCTTTAGGGTCATGAGCACCGTGTAGCATTTTGGGTACCAAATTCGGGGCGTTATAAACTTGTTATCAGAGCCTAAGGTTCAATAGAGTCTTAGAAAGTTTGAAAACCGCATCTAGTAGAGTCTTGTACATAGGTGTGTTGCACGCCACATTTATGTGCAGGAGGTTATAAGATGTTTTAGGAACAATTTCCCTTCTTTAAGTACTCATGTCGTGACAGTGAGCATAATCTCAAGTCAATCTCTCAGTCTAATCTATTTATCCCTTTCTTCTATAGAACATACCTCCTAAAAAAGAAACGGGAATCAGCTAGCCCCTCAGCCCGAAGATCCTTTAGGTAAACATGTCTCTCATACGGAGTTCAGAGCTGCATTAACTACTCTTGTTCAGTCAGTTATTGCTTAGAATGAATGACCAACTATAGTTTCGGCCAACTTAGTGGCCAATTCAGCTGCAACTAGGATTCGAGACTTCACCCGAATAAATCCTTCATCCTTTCTCGGGTCTAAGTCAGATGAGGACCCTCAGGAATTCCTTGACCAGGTTTAGAAGGTTATAGATATCATAGTGGTTACTTTTAGTGAGAGCGCTAAGCTAACTCCATATCAGTTGCAGGATGTTGCTCACATTTGGTTTAAACAGTGAAAGTCAGAAAGGCCAGATGATGCAGGGCATATTGAGTGGGAGGAGTTTTCTACTACATTCTTAGATAGATTTTTTCCTCTAGATCTGAGAGAAGCTAAAGTGTTAGAATTTATCAACCTCAGGCAGGGCAATATGACAGTGAAAGAGTATTCTTTTAAGTTTACTCAATTAGCCAAATCTGCTCCTCATATGGTTACAGATAGCCGGGCTAAGATGAGTAAGTTTGTTTCTAGGGTAAATGATAGTACAGTCAATGAGTGAAGGTCCGCGATATTGAATAGTGACATGAACATAGCCAGGCTTATGACTCATACTCAGCAGATAGATGAGCAAAAAATTAAGATAAGGGAGAAGCAGAATAAGAGAGCAAGAACAGGTAGTTTCAACTTTGCTCAACCCAAATCAGAAGGAGGAAACCGTTCTAAGTTTCTTCCTAAGTCATCAGTTCCATCTCTTTCTTTAGCTAGTGCTCCAGCTCATAAGTTTAGGAATGGTAACAGAGATAGAGCGCCAGGATCTAAGTCTCAGGGCAGTGTTAGCAGTGCCCGCACCTATCCTCTTTGACAGTCTTGTGGCAAACACCTGCAGGGTTTTTGCAGACCTAATAGTGGTCTTAGTTTTGGATGTGGCAAGCCAGGATACAGAGTTAGAGATTATCCTCAGCCAGGTCCTTAGGGTCAGCAGAACCATTCCCTATCTCAGTCCGGTCGCCCAAATCAGAAGGGTGTCACCTCCAGTGCTACTAGTGGGCAATGCCCAAATCAACTTTATGCTCTCCAGTCCCGATAAGATCAGGAAAATTCTCCTGATATGGTTACTAGTATGTTACAGATCTTTCAAGTGCATATTTAGGCTTTGCTAGATCCAGGAGCTTTTTTGTCTTTTGTTACTCCCTAATAGCAGTTGATTTCAGAGTCAGTTTTGAAATTCTAGCAGAGACCTTTTCGGTCTCTACCCCTGTGGGAAAACCATCATAGCTTGGCGGGTATACAGGAACTATTCGGTTATGGTATCTTAGAAAGTCACTTCAGTAGAGTTAGTTGAACTAGAGATGACTGATTTTGATATCATTCTCGACATAGATTAGCTTTATTCCTGCTATACCACAGTCGACTACAAAAATAGAATAGTCCAGTTCCAGTTTCTAAATGAACCTATCTTGGTGTGGAGGGGTAGTACTTTAGCTTTCAGAGGTCAGCTTATTTCCTACCTTCGGGCAAGAAAAATGATATCTAAAGGATGTGTCTATCATCTTGTTCGAGTTAAGGTCACTAGTTCTAAAACTCCCATTCTTGAATCAGTCCCAGTCGTAAATAAATATTCAGATGTCTTTACCAAAGATCTTCCAGGAATTCCTCCCGAAAGGTAAATAGACTTCGGTATTGATCTTTTTCCAGATACTCAACCTATATCTATTCCGTCATATAGAATGGCACCAGCAAAACTCAGAGAATTGAAAGAGCAGTTGAAGGATCTCCTAGATAAGGGATTCATCAGACCTAGCATGTCCCCGTAGGGCACACCAGTCTTATTCGTGCGTAAGAAAGATGGTTCTCTCAGAATGTGTACTGATTATCATCAGCTCAACAAAGTCACAGTCAAGAACAAGTACCCACTTCTCAGAATTAATGACTTGTTTGACCAACTTTAGGGTGCCAGTTATTTCTCTAAGATAGACCTCAGATCAGGCTATTATCGGCTCAGAGTCAGAGAATGTGACATTCTAAAAATAGCCTTTCATACTTGGTATGGTCACTTCGAATTCTTAGTTATGTCCTTTTGTCTTACCAATGCCCCAACAACTTTCATGGACTTAATAAACCGTGTGTTCAAGCAGTACTTGGATATGTTCACCATAGTCTTCATAGATGATATTTTGGTCTATTCTCGCAGTAAGCGTGATCATGCAAACCATCTCAAAAGTGTACTTTCAACCCTCAGAGATCATCAGATGTTTTCCAAATTAAGTAACTGCAAATTTTGGCTAAGGTTAGTAGAATTCCCTGGTTCTATCATTTTCGGTGATGGCATTAGGGTTGATCCTCAAAAGACCGAAGCAGTAAAAACTGGCCCAGACCTGTCTCTCTATCAGATATTAGAAGTTTCTTGGGTTTGTCTGGCTATTACAGACAGTTTGTTGAGGGATTTTCTTCTATTGCATCCCCTATGTCCAGATTGACTCAAAAGAAATTCAAGCTTCAGTGGTCAGATCTTTGCGAGAAGAGTTTTCAGGAGTCAAAGACTAGACTCACCTCAACTTCAGTCTTAGCTCTTCCAGATGGTTCAGATGGGTTCGTAGTGTATTGTGATACATCTAGAGTAGGTTTGGGTTTTGTCGTCATACAACATGGTAAGGTCATACCCTACACCTCTAGGCAGCTTAACCCTCATAAGAAGAACTATCCTACTCATGATCTTGAGTTAACAGCCGTAGTCTTTGCCTTAATGATTTGGAGACATTATCTATACAGTGTTCATATAGATGTGTTCATAGATCATAAGAGCCTTCAGTATGTATTTTCTCAAAAAGATCTTAATTTTTATCAAAAAAGATGTTTAGAGCTCTTAAAAAATTATGACATGCGTGTCCTTTATCATCTGGGCAAGGCCAATGTTATGACCGACGCTCTCAGTAGACTGTCTATAGGTAGTGTTGCTCATGTTGAGGATAGTAAGAAGAAGTTAGCTCAGGAAATCCATCATCTTGCCAGACTAGGCTTTTGCTTAGTCGATTCAGAGGAGGGTGACATATGGGTTCAGAGTAGTTCAAAATCATCTCTAGTTTTTGAGGCAAAAGAAAAACAAGATAGAGATCCCAGTCTAATCAAGGATCAAAAAGTAGAGGTTTTCTCCTAAGGGGGAGATGGTGTATTGCGTTGTCAAGGTCGTTTGTGTATTCCAGGTATAGACGACTTAAGGCAGTGATTCTTGTAGAAGAGCATGGTGTGCGCTACTCTATTCATCCATGGGCCACTAAGATGTACCGCGACTTGCGAGAAATCTATTGGTAGAGTGGGATGAAGATAGATATTGCAGATTTTGTAGCTAAGTGCTTTACATGTCAGTAGCTTAAGATAGAGCATCAGAAGCCTAGTGGATCTATAAAGGAGTTCAGTATTCCTACTTGGAAGTGAAAAGAAGTGAACATGGACTTTGCAATGGTTTTCCTTGTACTCGTCATCAACATGATTCAGTTTGGGTCATTATATACAGGATGACCAAATCAACTCATTTTCTTCTAGTCCATAGCTTTTATTCAGCTGAGGATTACACCAAACTCTACATCAGAGTGTTGGTCAGATTACGCGGTGTTTCGTTATCTATTATCTCAGACAGAGGTACCTAGTTCACCTCTCATTTTTGGAAAGCATTCCAAAAGGGTCTTGGTACCCAAGTTCATCTTAGTACAACCTTCCACCCTCAGTCAGATGGTCAAGCAGAAAGGGCCATTCTGACTTTAGAATATATGCTTAGGGAATGTGCAATTGATTTCAAGGGTAGTTGGGATGACCATTTGCATTTGATTGAGTTTGCATACAATAACAACTATTATTTCAGTATTCGGATGGCTCCATTCAAAGCTCTTTATGGTAGGAGATGCAGATCTTCAGTTGGTTGGTTTAAAGTTAGTGAGGCCTCAGTTATAAGGCCTGACTTAGTATTCGGTGCCTTAGAGAAAGTCCATTTGATCAGAGAAAGACTCTGGGCTACTCAGAGCCGATAGAAGTCTTATGCATATGTGTGCAGAAAGGATCTCGATTTTGACATTAGTGATTATGTCTATCTAAAGATATCTCCCATGAAGAGAGTGAAGAATTCGGCAAGAAGGGAAAGCTCAGTCTCCAATATGTCGGTCCCTTCAAAATTCACAATTATTTCGGCAAGGTAGCTTATGAGCTCGAATTACCTTCAGATCTAGCCTAAGTTCATCCAGTCTTCCGTGTCTCTTTGATCAAGAAGTGCATAGGTGACCCAATAGTTGTAGTCCCTATTTAGAGCATAGATGTTCAGAACAGCCTCTCTTATGAAGAGATTCTAGTCGAAATCTTAAACTATTAGACTCATAGACTGAGGAACAAAAAAGTCCCTCTTGTTAAAGTTCTTTGCCAAAATCAGTCCGTTGAGAGAGCTACTTGGGAAGAAGAAGCAGGCATGTGTACTAAGTATCCTCACCTCTTCTCTGCCAACACAGGTCTAGCTCAAGGTAACAGTTCTCTTTAAACTTTTCAGTTTCATGTTTAGATTTCAGTGACAATCTTGGTATCCATTTCATGTTCAGAATTCCATTATAAATTTGGTATTAAATACCATTGCATATTCAGTCATGCATTCATGTATCAGTTTAGTTATATAATCATGCATCAGACATGCATTCTCATTGTGAGAAACTTGGTTCATCACAATACTCAGTCATACATTCATGAATCAGTTACATATGCATCAGATATGCATGTTCGGTATGATATATTCAGTTATCAGTCATGTTAGTCATGAGATCATGTTCCAGTTACTCATGTTTAGTATGTACGTTAGTTTATCTTCTCCTCACTCACTTAGTATCATTCGAGGACGAATGTTCTCAAGGAGGAGATTATAAGACCCCGCAAAGTTTCCTCGTAGTCTAAGCCATTAGAGCTTGTTGAGTGAAGCCTAATTTTGCTCTTAAAAAACTATGGAATGACTTCCAAAGTGAGTAGTGTTTAAATCATATAGATTTTTCCTAATTTTGACTTTATATAGTGTGGGAAATTGAATTATCTTTCCAACGATACATCATTTCGTCAAAATCCGACATCGAAAGAGAAAGTTATGTCTGAATTACAAAAAGTAGTTTGAACCGCCCAGGTGCGACGAAAAAGTCTGACAGACCGTCGAACTAGCGATGGGACATCGCCCAAGCCATCGCCGCCAAGACAGTAAGTCCCATTCTGGCCTAGGTACGATGGTCAGGCCGACAAACCATTGAGCCAACGATGGACCGTTGCACAAGCTATCGCAGATCCCATTTAGTATTCTTAAGTCATTTTTAAAGGACTTTTTGGTCATTTTCCATCCTTTCCAACATCTATATACATCTGGCCAAGGAAAAAATGCCATATTCTCCTCAAGCATAAAAACTCTATGGTTTCTAGCAAAAATTACTTCGAAGAACAAGGTCCAAATCTTCCTCCAAGAAATTCAAAAACACATCATAGATTTTACAAATTGAGTTAGGATTCAAGACTCCCAAGTCAAAAGCTTCAAGAACCCTCATTCAAGAGTGCAAAAAAGAGTCTCAAGAAAGCTTGTTCATCTACATTCAAAATCTAAGGTATGTGGGGTTTGAACAAGGGTAACTCTTTCACCCTTATGCCCAAAGGCTTATTTTAACTACAAATTTCTACAAATTATGAGATTTTCCATGAAATTGAAGTTAGGGTTTATACCTATTATTATTGTTTACAAAATCTTGAGATTTCCCATAAATTAAAGGTTGAATTACATGATTTTGTTTATATTTCCATGCCTATTTCCGAATTTTCTAGATTTTAAGATTATTATGAATGTTTTGTTATCAAGCATGGATTTTGAGTTTTTGAAATCATGAGATTCATATTACGAGTTATTTTTCCAATATCTTGATTGAGATAATTGTAAGCTTTTTAAGACGATGGTTGAGCATGAAGTTTAAATATGATTCTGATGCATTAAAGCCTTATATTTTGAGTCCTAAGTACAAGTGATGAGTTTATAATGAGATTATGATCTCAAAGTCTTGTTGACAAGTTTTGATAATTACTTTCAAAAGCTAAGATAGGAATCCACACTAATGATGATTTAAAGCAAGAGATAATATGTCTTGGTCTTCATTATAGACCCTTGAGTTAGTTTGAGGTGGATTTCCTAAGAGTTCTGAGTTGAGTATGGGAGTAGTATTTAGCACAAAGTTGGGTATGATTCCAAGGTCTCATACCCCAGAACTATGTACCACCGTAGGTTCGAGATTTATGGTCCTAAGGCCGAGATAGTGATTACTAAAGATGAGGTTCTACTTTGATGTCAAGGATAAAACAACTCTCCCCAATGTGGTCAAGATGTTGGACTCTATGTAGCTCATATGGTTTATGTCGGTTAGAAGAAACTCCCGAGTTTCAAGTGTCCTGAGTCTAAAAGAGTTCCAGAGTTCTTAAGTGTTAAAAGTTCCTAAAAGTTCCAAGTCTTTAAGTTTTAAAGAAATTTTACTCTCCACAAGATAAAAGCATGAGTTTGAAAGTATTGTTTAAAACTTTATTTAGGCTTCAAGTACTGAGAATAAGAGGAGAGTACAGTTTTTTAAAGTTAAGTATAATGACCCACGAGATTTGTGCTATATGTTTCACTATTCATGATTTAAGAGTTTTATATTCTAGACTTATTCGAGCCACGTGAGTTATTCCTATTTGCATGCATGATTTTATTAAAGAGTATTGGTATTATTTTATGTAAATGCATACACCCCTATATACTCAGTATATCCTCAAAGTACTGATCCACATATACATCTGTGTGCTACATTGTCTCATAATGTAGGTACAAGTTATAGTGCATACACCATATTCAGTCAGTTCACAGCTTCCAGTCAGCAGGAGATGAGTCCTCTTGATTCAAGGGCTCGAGTCAGTTATATATTTTGAAAAGTATTGTATTTTGTTTATTCAGTCGTATTGAGTTGGTATAGTTGGGAGTCATGACCCAGCTCCCCATAGTTAGTACTAGTAGAGGCTTCATAGACAATCAATAGTGTCAATGTATTTTATTTTAGTTTTGTTCGTAAAGGTAGAGTTGTAATCTTGTAAACTCAAATTTTGTATTGATCAAGTTTAGAGAAGTTTTATTGTTTCCATTTATTTTGTTTAGATTTATGTATTTTATTCAGTTTCTTGTAAGTATATTAGTAGCAGGGTTAGCTTGGGATCACTTGTGACCCTAACCACCATGTGACGTCTCAAGACCCATTTTTGGGGCATTACAAACTTGGTATCAGAACACAAGGTTCAAGAGTCCTAGGGTGTCTGTGAAGTCGTGTCTAGTAGAGTCTTGTGGAACGGTACAGAGAAGTTTATACTTTTCTTTGAGAGGCTACAAGGCATTTAGGAAATGTCTCCAATCTTTCAAGTCTTAGATCGTTCTATAGAAAGGTCCTCTAAGAAAATTAAACAGCTTCTCATCTTATTCAATTCAGGCCATCTCTACCTCATTTTTAAGGTACCAGAAACAGTCAAGCTTAATTCTTCACATATAGTTATGAGATTATAAGAGGACTAGAAAATATCCTATTAGTGCCTTTTAGTTTCAAAGATTAAAGTGCTTTATCATGTTTGTAAAAATTGTGCACTAAGCCCAAGTCAGATGTGCTTTCAGACTTCCTCCTCAAAATTCATAATGATAATCTATACTTCTTTATCTATGTACTATTCTTGAGGTAACCTGATCGACAAGTTCCAATTTCCTCCTCTGATAATGCTCTCAGACTTGCTAGCAAGAAGTTTTAAAAGTCTTATGAAGCGGCTTGAAAGGAGACTTCTAGTGTGTTATAAGTACCCTAAGTTTAAAGTTATGCCCCATTCTTATAATTCATTCGGTTAAGACAAAGTAAGATGAGTATTCTTAGTTCATTGAATATTGTGTGTCAAGTTTCTCTCTTTTGTAATCTTGTTATCATTGTGTTGTTGAAAATCAAAGTCTAATGAGGCTGTGTGAGGCCTATTTCTATTCACTAGAAACTTGTTTATCTTGTTGTCCTTGTGTGTTAGTTTAGTAGAAGGGAGAGAAAGAGTTATTAGTTAAGGTGAATTGTTGTTTGCTTGAAGTAAGAAAAAAGTTATTGACGGTATTTGTTGTGTTATAAAAGTATAGGTTATTGATAAAAGTACTTGGTGGAGGAGTTTTATTAATTTAGGCTTTCTTGAGATTGCAAGAGAAAGTTTAGTTGAAACTTATAGAGCTATGAAAGAAGTTTAGGTGTATAGATAGGTAAATAGTAATGAGGTGTAGAAGGAAGCTATAGTAACAGATTGTAAATAAGATAGACCATAGGATTGTGATTGATCATTATTGTTATAAAGTTTTAACGGGCTAGTATTTTTGGATATTGGGCAGGTAAGAATAGCTGTCAAGATTGTGGTTAATCATAGCTAGAACGAGATACTAAGTTCGAATAGTAGATGATGAGCGAGGTGGATATAATGATTGATGTGTTATGAATGTTAGTCGTATGGTAGTGATCTAGTAGGCTTAAATAGTGTATGCAAGAGCTTAAGTTTATTTGGCTTGTAATAAAGTATGATGTTGTATGTATGATGTGGAAGTACTCCCAAGGTGCTATGGGGTTGCATTTTCTTTTTAGGATTATTGCATGTTGTGTAGTTAGTAGTAACGTTGAGTTTCTTGGTGGAGAAAGAATAGTTAGATAATGTATGATGTTCTTGACAGCTAAGTTAAGGAGTTATGATTAAAGATGTGGAGCCTGTTATGTATGATTTTTATCCTCATGGTTTAGAAATATAAGTTTACAAGCGTGAAATTGGTATGCTATGACAGAAGTAGTATGGCCCGTCAGAGGTTTGGAGATATTCATGTTAAGCATTAGAATCTAAGTTTGAAGCTTTGAAGATTGAGCTAATAGAAATAAGAGTTGAAGCACTAGATGTCGTGCACTCCCACTATAGGGTGCTCATGCAGATCCGAAGTTAGAAAGTGTTCAAGTATTATATGATGACTATTGGGGCTATAGAAAGATAGGGTGTAACTCAGAAGGTAGTGTTAGGAGTTGGTTTTGCGCTTTTAGGTGTAGTCATCCAGGTTAATTCCTTTTGTTCATATGCATTGTTATATCCCAGACTCTAGAGTAAAGTGATTGTAGTTAGACTAGAGTTTATATAGTAGTTCACAACCTCAGAGTGATGGCTTAAATCTAAGGGGGAGATGATAGAACTAGTAACCAAGTCAAGCTTTCAGATTCTAGTAGATGTACCAATAAGTTGTAGAATAGCTGTGAGAAAGATTAATGCTTGATCCAATCTTATTTCAGAATTTTCAGTTGTCCTAATACCTACTCATGCCTTATGTTTTAGTTCTGTGATCTTAATTCACGTTCATGCATACGATAGAGAATCATGTACTCTCCTAGTTCCCAAAATGAGGAGTTTCAGTTCTTTCAGCAGTTGAAATCACATTCCATAAGTTATGAACTTCAAATTTGGGTCATACAACTCATGACCCATGTACTCAAGCTTACAGTACGTCAGTTCCGGTACTCGGGCAATATTTTAAATGATCAGTGAAATTCAGACTTATAGAAAACATGTCTTCAGATCAGACTTCTTTGATGAGTTCACGATGTTAAATATTCTATTTCTCAAGCCTCAGTTGGGTGTCAAGTTATACACAGTATCCCTTCATGTTTTAGGTCCTCCTGTTCTAACCATTTAGTTACCTTTCCTCAGGTCAAGATAGTGATGACGAATAGTTATTTGGATGGGAGAGAGTAAACCTTCTTTTATTGGGAGATTGTTGTATACTTATTTTAGCTGAGATTGTAAGTGTGAAATAATATTGAGGCCAAGTCTTTGGTACATGTCATGGCTAGTTAAAATTTTATGTATGTCTTCTTAAGCATAGTGAAGGAAATATGTTGTTGATAGAGGTTGAGAGAATATGAAGTGATGCCTTACGAATGGTTTCTTAGGAGTGCATATGTGGTTATAAATATAGGCTTGAACTTTATGTTTGTATATCTGGATGAATGCATTGCTCGTTAGTAAATGTCTAGTATGTGGTTGAATGTGGTTGTGGGAGTGGTAATGAGAACTTTGCATGAGATGAGAAGTTGTGAAATGAAGGGTGTGTTGAATTCATGGTTCAGACTAGTATTACAACATTATGTGGTGTATTTTGTGACTTTGAGTTAGGCTTGAACATGGTGAGAGAATTTAGTTCAGTCTATACATTAGTGGATGGACGTATCAGTGCCATGTGAAAATTATAAGTTGGACCAAGCGAGTATAGTATTTGAGGGGAATAGTATAGTTGAAGGAATGTTTGAGAAGTGTTGCTAAGTTTGAGAGTAATAAGTTGCATTGCTTGAGTCCTAGTACTTATATCCCAACTTATGATTCATAGGTCTACATTCCAAGCTACAAAGTCATAGCAATATTGTAATCTCTTATTCAGATGTCTTGTTCAGATCTTGCCTGAAGTTCGTTGCTCCCTCATATCGTTAGAACTCCCTAGAATGGTGGTTGAAGAAATCCTCTACTTGAGTATGAGTATCTAGTCATGATTCAGTCCATAAGTATTCACTGAACGATTTTTGTTTTCTAAGTATTCCAGATTAGACAATGAGATACCCATTGTGTGACCTTAGCCTTATCTTCTTATGATTTATGCCTGCATAAATTATTGCTTCGCAGTTTATAAGTACGATCGCAATCAAGCGAATTCTAAAATCTCAGCATGAGTCCACTCCTCATAATAAGAAAAAGGCAAGTTAGCTTAGATTCAGACGAAAATTCCTTCCTTCATTCAGCTCCTCTCTAATCAGAGATTCAGCAATATAGCTATTCTTACAACAAGTTCTTGTACCTTCCGAAGTATTCAAAAGTTTAGAAAGATATAAAGCTGATTTAGCCATTTGTTTCAGCTGTGCATCCTTAGTTCCTTGGTATGTTAGTCTAACTAGCGACATTCAAGGATGAATGTTTCCAAGGAGGAGATATTGTAAGACCCCGCAAAGTTTCCTCGTAGTCTAAGCCATTAGAGCCTGTTAAGTGAAGCCTAATTTCACTCTTAAAAGACTAAGGAATGGCTTCCAAAGTGAGTAGTGTTTAAATCATATAGAATTTTCCTAATTTTGACTCTTTATCGTGTGGGAAATTTAATTATCTTTCTAATGATACCCATTTCTAGTAGAGTCCTAGGGTCATTCCTATTTACTTGCATGTTTTATTAAAGAGTATTGATATTGTTTTATGTAAATGCATACACCCCCATATACTCAGTACATCCTCAAAGTATTGATCTATATATATGTCTGTGTCCTACATTGTCTCATAATGTACGTACAAGTTGTAGCGCATACACCATATTCAGTCAGTTCGCAGCTTCCAGTCAGTATGAGATAAGTCCTTTTGATTCAAGGGCTCGAGTCAGTTATACAGTTTGAGAAGTATTGTATTTTATTTATTCAATAGTATTATGTTGGGATAGTTGGGAGTCATGACCCGGCTCCCCATAGTCAGTACTAGTAGAGGCTTCATAGACAATTATTAGTGTCAATGTATTTTATTTCAATTTTGTTCGTAAAGGCAGAGTAGTAATCTTGTAAACTCAGATTTTGTAGTGATCAAGTTCAGAGAAGTTTTATTGTTTCTGCTGATTTTATTCAGATTTATGTATTTTATTCAGTTACTTGTAAGTATGCCAGTAGCAGGGTTATCTTGGGATCACTTGTGACTCTAAGCACCGTGTGACATCTCGGAACCCATTTTCGAGGCGTTACAGAGATATTGTAATACCCCGCACTTCTACTTAGCTTGAAATCATCCTAACTATGTTAAAAACTTATCATCCCAAGTATGTTAAAAACTTACTTTGAAAGATAAATCCACTTTTATATCTGTGGAATTTTAAAGATTTTCACTTTTTATCCTATGAAAAATTAAATTAGCTTTCCAACGATACCAATTTCGTCCAAATCCGACATCGAAAGAGAAAGTTATGATTGAAAAATAGAAGGCAGTCAAAACCGCCTAGGTGCAACGGTGATAACTGACGGACCGTCAAGCTAGCGATGGACTGTCTCCCAATCTATCGTAGTAGAGGCAGTAAGACCACCTTCTGCCTAAGGGTGATGGCTCAGGCTGATTGAACGTCGAGCTAGCGACGGACCATCGTCCAAGCCGTCGTAGCAGAGACAATGAACCCCCTATTTTTCCCAGGTGCGATGGTCAGGACCGACGGAATGTCGACCCAACGATGGACCATCACACCCACCATCGCATAGTTCATTCAGTTATTTTAAAGTCATTTTTAAAAGGGTATTTGGGTTTTTTTTCACCCGTTTTAACCCCTAATTATATCAGACCAAGGCTCATAAGTTCATTATCCATCTATAATATCAAATTAGGATTTTCTGTCAAAGATAATTTCCAAGAAAAAGATCCAAATCATTCTTCAAGAAACTCACAACCCAGGTATGCCATGTTTTGATTCATGGGTCTCTTTCACCGTTGAAGCTCAAGAATCTCTTTTCAAAATCCAAGATTTGTGTATTTATGAATGTTCGTGATTTAAATTGAATTGAAATTCATGTTCATGATGTTGTGGGGTTTTGATTCATGTATTAAATTATATATTCCAATGATTGACTCTAGTATATGATGATTTGCATAATAATCATGATAAACCCTTCAAATTTACAAATTTATCTATGCAACCATGATAATTAGATGCATTGATGATGGTATAACCAAAGTATGTTCCCCATGTGTTTAATTAAATGCGCATGTGAAGGAAAAGTGCCATACTAGTATGATAATATGAAATCCCCATATGTGTACTAATTTATGCATGTCAAATATTTGATGAAATGATTTAGTCAGTGACTTATGGATACATGTGTAGCCCTTATGGTGCTTTAGAACTTGTACTTCATGAAATCTCAAACTTATTATATTATGGATTGTTGATGTTGGTCATGTATTCAAGAAAGTCATGCTTTGTCAGTTTCTTCCCATCGAGTCCTGGGGGTACTTGTACCTAAAAATTTAGCTGTGTGCCTAGAATCAGTGTCATGTTTTCAAGATACTCTTAGTCAAGCTATGATCCATAGAATTCAGTCAGTCTCATGACTCAGGAAAAACTTAGTAATCTCAGTAGTATTCTGTCAGTCAACGGAATTCAGTTGACTCAGTCCAGTTCAGTTCAGTAAATCATGTTCAACGTCTATTCAGATGGGAGTAGAAAATTAGCACTGAATGAACCTAAGGATGGGAACCCACCTGTTATATGAGGGTGTGATTCTTAGAAGCAGTCCTTGTGTTCAAGAAATACGTAGCCAGCGTAGGTTGATACATCATTGCCTGTTTATGAGGGTAGATGAGGTGGATTAACCTGTCATTTAAATGTTCCCACCGTTCTCACTAGAGTCACCTGTTATATGAGGGTTACTCATAGATTGTTCTTACTAGTGGCGCAGTATTGACACCCTTCTAATTGGAGTTACAGATTAGACCCCAACTCAGCCATAATGGAGTATTAGGGGATACAGTCATTCAGTCTCAGTAATAGAACTCAGATAGTTTTACAGGATTCAGGACTATCAGATACAGTCAACTCAGAATAGTACGAAACTCAGCTAGTTCTATCAGAACCTAGATTGTCAGATATAGTCGCTCAGTATCAGTTATTTCATTAATACAGCTATCAGTATCTCATGTTATCAGTACTCAGACTCAGTAATAATGTTATCATGAACTTATCTGCAGTTACTATATATTTATGCATGTATTATCATGTTCATGTTATTAAGTCAGTTAGTATAGTTCATGCATGTGAACCCTTTGCAATTAGCCTACCTCACATGCATATCAGTACATTCATATGTATTGATGGATTTGCGCTATGGTACTTTATACCATAGGTTCAAAATCACGAGATCTAGAGCATCAGTAGCATTCCAGTCTCCTCAGTCAGAGTTAGAAGTGAGTCCTCATCCTTCGAGGACATGACCATTACTTTATTATCTTATTAATTAATTTATTAGTTGGAGTTAGTTGGGGACATGTCCCATCAACTCCTTATTCAAACAGTTCAGCTAGTTAGAGGCTTTTCAGACTACAGTATGTTCAAACCGTTTATTTCAGTTGTTTTGGATATTTCATACCCCACCATGTACAATTATCTTTAATAATCGTAATGGAATAACATATACCAATATACTCATAACTGTAACCATACCATCTTATAGGCATCTACCTCATAAATACACCCTATGCACACATTAGTAGCTAGCCAACGCTTAATACCAAACCATTTACTCACTAGTCATCATATAACCTCTAGTTATTATCTATCCACTATTCATTACATAAGCACTAGTCATGGTTCAACGACTAACCATTATTCACTAATTAGTCAATATCTAACATCTAGTCAAGATTCATCACTAGACCATATTTGTCAATTAACCAATATTTATTTCTAGCCATCATAATCCCACCAATCATCAAATGACCGCTAATCACTATTTGTCCACTAACCATCTACCCACCAACATCCTTAGTAAACTAGCATCCTTAATTTACAAATGTCCGCATAATAACTAATCAACATCACAAACTTAGTCATCAATTGTAACAAGTCACCACCATTTCTAAGGCTGACACGACCCAAAACCGGGCCATGTCGTGTGGGCATCTCAATCCCAACTAGGATTGGAGATCATCTCGCCAACCCAACCTAACCATCTCATCAATCCTTAAGTGTCGAAGGAACTCTGACTACATATCAAGGTAGCGGAAATAAAACTAGTAATCATAACTTAGAGAATGTCTAGCATTTCATTTACATCAACATACTAACCAACGTACTCAAGTACACAGTCACCCACAAGCCTCTACATAAATACAATGTCTATATTTATATATCGGGATAAGCCCCCGACAATAGCCAAACCAAATCTAAATAAGTCTATGACTAAAGATAAAAGACTATAAAATGTATGCCTTCTGATGTAGGAAAGCTCACCACTTCAAGTCAGCACATGATCCTCTTCGATCATCTAGTCACTGTGCAGGAGCGAAGGATAAATTTCAAATCCTATGGGTATTCTAATTACTAAAAAGGTCACCTAGAATGCTAACAAACACGACATGCAAAATTAAAGCGAGGGAATTAATTTGGAATTTGTTTGTAACAATCTTTGGTTAACAATACACTAATATAACACTTTTGATCTAAATGTAAGGTTAGAGAGAATCTTGGGATTATACCTACCTACAGGTAAAGAGTGTGTAAGATAATGATAATTTAACATGAAACTTAGTTGTTGAGTGAGAGATAGGTTAGGTTGAAAGTCTTTGTGGTTAGCCTTTCAACAAAACCACAAGGATTTCACCCATTGGCTCTTTCGAGCACCTAATGAGTGTGCAATTAATAGTCACCCAAAACCTCAATTGGGCATCCCTATTTCTATGAAGATGCCCGTGACATGATTTACACTCCAATCACACTTATTTCTAAGATTGTGAAAGGTAGTAGACCATAGGCTTGATTGTCCATCATTGCCTTGTCACCTTATAGCCATTGCCTATAACTTCACCTTCATTCCTCTTTCAAGGATGATGAAGGGTTTCTAGAGTTTAGAGTTTTCACCCATCAAACCCATTTGGAGATTTGGGGTTTCACCCACAAATTCTAACTATTGAGCTCAAGCAATGGTGGAATCCATAGTCAACAACTAAAAATCATGCTAACCCATCAACACCCACACACAAATACACTTTAGTTCAACATAATCCCAAGACTAAATTACTTAGCTACTCATGAAAAAAGTAAAGAAAGATATACCATCAGGATTATCTAAAGCATTTATTCTTTACAAAATGCTAAGAATTTAATTCTCCAAAATTAGTTACAATCTTGCCCAATTAGGGTTCTTGCTTAAAATTCAACAATGTTTATGAGGTAAGCAATACCCAAAGAAGAAAGGGTTTTTGCCTATATAAGGTTTGAGATTCGTCCATGTGAATTGACAAAACTGCCCTGGGAAATATTCTTGCTTAGCCGCGATCGAGTAAGGATGTCCACGATTGTGGCCAACGTGATCCCAGTTGTGCTTTGCGATCACATTCCTCTGACCATCTTGACTGACCACAACCACGGCATGTGGCTTGTGATCACAGTAGCTGAGGTTGGTGACTACTCCAACTCTTCTGTTGCACTTCTTTGCTTCTATTTAATCCTTTTTAGCTCCAATCCACATTTTTCTATCTCACCGACTATATACCTGCACAATATGGATATTAATGCATTAAATCACAATTATATCTCATTTAATTCTATAAAACATGGTAGTGCATATAATTAGTTAGTGTGAATGAGTTGTAAAGTCGCCACTCATCACCACCCCTAACTTAAACCCTTGCTTGTCCTCAAGCAACACCACCTTTTACTATGAGACAATTTCACATGTATGCTCACATTTTATTTCTCAATAATCATGATGAATTCAACTTGATTACGACCATAAAAGCTTTTCACAAATGGCCAAAATAATTTTCAATGATGCCTCTCAATATAAAATGGAATAATGGAGGACACGATAGACTTTGAGGAGAAACCATGCAACAACTACCACTTAACCTAGAAACGACTCACTTTTTGACCCCGACCATATTATACCTCCTATTATCTTATTGTGGGAAGATCACAAAGTCACCCACCTCAACTTGTTCACATGCCTCCTCACAAGAAAACAAATTTCACATACCTAGTTACCAATCATGCAAGAAGGAGTTTAAGTGCAAACACACTCTCTCTCTCAATAAATTCTCAATGCTAACAAGTACCATGCCATAAGATTGTCCCTATTTTCAATCACCACTATAATGACCGCACTTGGTTGGGAATCACAAAGGACTTTTTGAGGTACTAATGTAGGTTTAGGGTAGGGTAGGATATCAATATAGGATAAATAGGCTAAACCCTCCTTGAACTTCTATATCACACTTATTTCACTTTTACTATTGGGCCATCTCTCTTCTTTCATTATTTCCTACTAAGACTTTTTTGCTTTATCCATTGTTCTTTTACCTTTTTTTCTTCTTTCTTTTTTTTAGAACAAGATTTCATGCATTTATTTCTTTGAGTGATATTTTCTTTCTTCTAATCAATTTGCTTCATTTTCTTTATTACGAAGGCACTTTCTTATAATTCGTGGCCCAACTATAACTCTTTCAATTTCCACTAACCTTAGCTTAGGATTTTAGCCTCAATTTATATTATTAAGTTCATGAAGGATAGGGTTCAAGAAAGGAGAAACAGGTCATGGCTTGTAATGTCTTTTCTAAAGAAAAGTCAAAGGCTCAAAGAGGGTGAATAGGGGTAACTCCTATGTATTGGTAGGCTATTAGGCTAAAGTGGGCTTCCAATGTCACAAGATGTCCTATGATTATTTTACCAACCACGAACAATCAAAATTTAGCCTTAAGAGACTAATGGGGCAACTTATAGATGGTACAAGTATGCATAAGATGTAGACAAATAAGCTCTCATACATGGCATACGAATCTCATCAAGGGGGTTCAATTATTCCTCCCACTTGAGATAAAATGGAGTACCAACTAATTTTTCAAAGTTAATTTTCAAAGTCATAAAAAGAGGAGAAGTGTTGTTACAAGTCTGCTCACATCCATGCCCTTGAATTTTGTAAAAAAGTTTCACATGGAGGGGAGTGTTTGCTTTGCATCCTCACCATGCATAATTTGCTAATCATGGAAACAATCCAAGCTATTGTCTCATATTGTGGCTCTAATACAGGAGAACTACCCATATGGCTACTCAAACATCGCCAATGGCTATGAATGCGATCCCAAATCATCAATGCCGCAGGTACTCAGACTTTCGTTGCATTGACCATGACACCATGGGTACTCAGACTTTCCCTGCAATCCATGGCTAAAAACCCACTTACGATGCTTTCCCCTTAAGGTTGTCGTCACTCAGTCTATCATTGGGAAAAACTTGTCAAATAGAAATAAAATAAAGTAACAAACTACGAACAGAATAACTAATCCATACAAATATGGGCACCATCAGTGTGCCCGAATATTATAACCCTAAAAAATAAGAAGAAGAATCATCTAAAAAAGCAGAAAAATAAGTAGGAATATCAATAATACTGACCCAAATTAAATGAATACAGAGACACCCCAACCAAAAAGGTAGCAGTGTCCCCACTGTATAACTAAGCAAGGATAAAAGAGATAAGGGGGCTCCCTAAAGCCATATCAAGGGCTGCTATCACTCTTTGACTTTGCATCATCATTATTCTCCTCAAGGTCAAACCATTCGGCGGGGGCCTCATCATCACTCTCCACCCAAGAGGAAGAAAGTCTATGTCGGGGTTTTAGGACCTTTCATAGACCCTTCACCCCTTTCCATATCTTGATGAAGAAATCATCCTTTTTTATCTCTCTTATGACCATCTTTTTGTGCGCTCTTTGGAGGTCACGATGTGACTCTGCCAAAGAGGAGTAGTCTTTTAAAGCCTCACAATGGTAGCTTCTTGCTTCTTTTAGTCCTCTCTGTATTCTCATAATCAGCCTGTGATATATATGAATGATGTGTGGTGAAGGGATCTCTCGGTCCTTGGGGCAAACTAGACACTAGCTCTCCGATGGCTATAATATCTGCTCCAATATTCTCAATAGGTCCTATATTGGATGGCCTATGAGACTCAGGCTTAATACATGCCGACTTTCCCAAGCCGATCTTTCTCTTTTTGCCTTTGCTCAGTGCGCCCTCTTCTCAAATTCTCAATGGATAGATGGGATCACCAGTATGCACCCATGTGTCTCTAGCATACTCTTCAACCCCTACTCTTTTGCAAAGATCAGTAATTAAAGAGGGGAGAAGACATGCGTACCACCTTGATTCTTAAAATGATCCATTTCATTGACCACGAGCTAATCAACATCCAAAGAGATGCCATCTAAAATGTAAACAACCATTCGGGCATGTAGATCTGGGACTGCTGTCATGTAGGTTCAAGGAGAGACTCGACTACAAATAATCTGCAACCATATCCGAGCCTCAAAAGTAAAGTCGTTCATGGTGATGTTACTTTTAATCTTTTCCCAAGAGACTTTCTTTTTGGGACATAACTGTTGCGCCAACAAACTCCCTGGTTTACACCTCTTTGCTTTGAACTTGCTTATATCTGCATGTTAGAGCCCATAAATATCATTGATTTGATTTGCCCCAACTCTTATCGGTTTTCTCCAGATCTTAATAGTCATATTGAATGGGTTCGAGAAAGATACTTCACTGATGTTGGCATAAAATTCATGAACCCATTATTCATTTGCAATGCATGGCTCTGGGGCAAAGCACTGCCACCCTGTGGCTTTAAGTTTTTCATGAAATGTTGGAGCTTCTCTGGCTTATTCTCTAAGCAAATTTCTCTTTCCGAAAGCAACTTTGTCCTCGGAAAATCACTGTAGTAGTGAGTGTGGCACTCAGGTGCCATGAATTGGATGTGATCATACTTGTCCATGAGGTTGTGCTGAAATCACTAGGCACACATGATATCAATCAATGATAATTTAATATGCAAAATATGTCACCCTGTTTGCTAAAGGTCATTGGAATGGGTGCTCGGTTGTGCTTGGCTAAAAATTAGAAGTGCAGGATTTTTGGCATAGCAAGAAACTGGCCCCAATTACCGCGATCACAGGCCATGACTGCATTCGTGTTACCGCGATCGCGCATCGTGACCTTAGTTATGATACTTGAGGATGGTTTTGTACCAGCTTTTCATGTTCAAAACTCTTCCAAATTTTTAGGCTACTAGCATGCTCTGCAACATGGATTCATATAAAGACCAACTGAACAATGCTAATAGGTTTTTGAATGTTCCTTTTCAGATACAAAAATTATTATTGAAAGTTCATTTGGGCAATGTATCAAACATTTGGTATGTACACCTCATTTGTCTACATTTTTCACATATTTTTGGGTACTCAATATTTCCCCACTTGTGTGCACACCTTACTCAAGCAACCAATACAACACAAATACCAAGTATGATAACATGGAGGAATAATAATCAAAACTTTAGGCCCTCTCTTAATCATGCATTCTAAGGCCTATTTTAAAAAATAAAAGCATGGATTCATGACACCTACCAGATTTGTGATGCAAGAGAGATACAAGGGTGATATTTGGAGAGCTCACAAACTTGTCCAGAATTTGTTCCAATTAAAGAGTAAAACTTGAAAGGGAGTGTAAGGGAAATAGGGGGAAATCAGTGATTAAAATGGTTAAAGTGACCGCAATTGCGGTTAGGTCACCGCGATTGCGGACATGCGGGTGACCATGATCATGCCTAGGGACCGCAATCGTGGTAACTGAGAGCATTTCTGCTCCCCCATTTTCCTCTGTTCAACTCTTTTCTCAATTTTTTTTTTATAGATTTTCCCCTATTCAGTTTTCAATGCAAATTTGCACACTTCCCCTTTTTTAAGCTCATTCAATGTACTCCATAGTGCCACAAATGCATGAGTTATTCATATGCAAGAAATAACATCTATGCTACAAAAACATAACAAAAAGGATACGAGCCACTCTTATTGCATTTGTGGGTTGCCTCCCACCTAGCGCCTTAGTTTTCATCATGGCACAACGTGTTCCTTCTTCTATTCTCAAGGTGGGTCCTCAAGCCCCTCCTCATTTATCTTCTCACTCTCAACAATCACCATGGACCCAACTTGAAGTTCCATAGTTTTTTTCTTTGTCTTGCAAATTTTGAAAGAGAACACATCCTCTTGCTCCCCAAACTTCATTTTCTTCATCTCTAAATTGACAATGGCTCTTCCAGTGGCCAAGAAAGGACGACCAAGGATGATAGGTACCTCTTGGCCTATTTCACAATCCAATACCACAAAGTCCACTGGAAGTATAAACTTGTCCACTTTAACAAGGACATCAGACGAAATTCCCATCGGTCTTTTGATGGATCGGTCCACCATTAAGAGTCGCAAAGAGGTCAGTGTAGGGGCATCCAATCCAAGATTCTTGTACATGACAGAAGGCATTAATTTAATGCTCTCACCAAGGTTTTATAGAGCTTTTGCAAACTCATGCATCCTGATTGTGCAACGAATGATGAACGCTCCAGGGTCATCTTTCTTTTTCGGAACCTTACTGTCCATGATAGCACTACACCTATGAGTGACCTCAATGGTGTCACCTTCGACAAGCTTCTTTTTAGACATCAACTTTTTCATTAAATTAGCGTATCCCTGGATCTCTTGGATCATCTCGAGAAATGAGAAGTTTATCGATAGATAGCTAAGTTTTTCCATGAACTTCCTTAATTTGTCACCCTCCTCTTTTTGATGCAACCATTGAGGGAATGGGGGAGGAACTTGTATTATGGGCCTTCCTTCACTTTGTGGCTTTTTAACCTCAACCACTTCTTTTTTACTTTCTTTAGTCTCTTTCTCATCATTTTCTTCCCGACTTTGAGGTAACACCTCATTTGCTTTAGCCTTGGGCATTTTCCCACTCAAGTCTCCTTTAAAGGGCACATCAAGTGTCTTTTCACTCCTTACGACAATTTCTAGAACTTGAGCGTCATTCTTTGGATTATAAATTGTGTCACTAGGGAGTCCACCTCTAGGTCTAACATTTAATTGCATGGATATTTGCCCAATTTGGGTCTCTAATTGCTTGATAAATGTGCAGTGAGACACCACAGTTTGAGAGAGTTGAGAGAAGTCACCTTTCAACTTATGGACTAATTTGTCTGTAGCTTCCACTCTATTCAAGATTCTTGCTAACACATCCTCGATCTTAAATTTTATAGGCTCGATGGCACTTGAATCCTTGGTCTTGGCTCAATCATGAGGGGGAACATAACAATTATAATAACACTTCTTATCTCTCTAATCTCTATCCCGCTCGTGATCTATCCAACCTTGGTTCTCACCTTACCTTTGATAGGAGGGGCAGGACCACCCCGAGCAGTTAGGCAAATACCAAATTTCCTCATCCAACTTCTTTGCTTCTTCATTATCTTCAAAAGATTTTGACGCTACGGCGTTTACCGCTTTTGTGGGTGCACCCATAATATGCTTTATCAAGAGTTCAAGTTGGGCTATTTTTTTTGCCATGTTCTCATCTTTTTCTTCATTTCGCTTTCTTTCTTTGTTCATTCTCAACCATGGAAGTAGCAGAAGGGATATTGGGAGCTTCGGTATCTTAGGTATGTCAACCCTAATTTTGCTTTGACACCTCTCCTATCAATAGAAAGGCCGCATGATGGTGCATCTTCACTATAGAGCCACCCGTCGTATTATCCACTACCATTTTTTTATTGGATCAAGGGCCCGATAGAAGATCTCAAGAAGCATCTTCTTTGGGACCTCATGATTTGGGTGTTGGGCTAATTTTCCATTAAACCTTTCTGAAGCTTCAAACAACAGCTCTCCATTCATTTGCCAAAAATTCATAATCTCATCCTATTTTTGAAGTATTTTAGATGCTCGGAAGTATCTATCAAGAAACACAGTGGTAAACTCTTCCCAAGATATAATTGAGCTGAGTGGAAGTAAGCGGAGCCATAAAACTGCCTCGCCCGTTAGTGAGAACGGGAAGAGGCAAAGTCAGATGGATTCTTGAGTACTGTGTGCTATGTTGAATAGCGCACACACTTCCATGAAATTCTTCAAATGGACATTTGGGCTCTCATAAGCTTGACCCCCAAACAACCCTTTTATTTGAAACATATACAGCATGATGCTAGTCACATGGAAGACTCTGTTCCCATGGTTTTTTGGGATACAGATTGCACTAGTTTGGCCCACTTCATTTAGTTGGCCCTCATCGTCAAGGGGACCATCAAAGGGACCCATGTTACTCGCGTTGTTGCTCATTGTTCCTTCAACACTTTGATCTTATATATAGATCCAAAGATAACAAATAACATAAAATATGCCACCCCGGGTATTCCCAAGTAAGAATCACACCGCACAAGTAAAATCTATATTTCACTCCTCGGTAATGGTGTCAATTTGATAATGCTGAACTCACTCCCATGTTTGAGAGGATAAGCGGTCATTGTCAACAACCCAACTCATATTGAAGTCAAATCCATAAGGAGGGAATTATAAATTTCAAATCCTATGGGTGTTCTAATTACTAAAAGGTCACCCAGAATGTTCACAAATACAACATGCAAATTTAAGTTGGGGAATTGGTTTGGAATTTGCTTGTAACAATCTTTAGTTAACAACACACTAATATAACACTTTTGATTTAGATGCAAGGTTAGAGGAAATCTTGGGATTATACCTACCTAAAGGTAAAGAGTGTGTAAGATATTGATAGTTTAACATGAAACTTAGTTGTTCAGTGAGAGATAGGCTAGGTCGAAAGTCTTTGTGGTTGGCCTTTCAAAAAACCACAAGGATATCACCCATTGGCTGTTTTGAGCACCTAACGAGTGTGTAACTAATAGTCACCCAAAACCTCAATCGAGCATCCCTATTTCTAGGAAGATTCCCATGACATGATTTACACTCCAATCACACTTATTTCTAAGATTGCAAAAGGTAGTAAACCATAGGCTTGATTGTCCATCATTGCCTTGTCACCCTATAGCTCTCTTTCAAAGATGCTATGGGTTCCCATAACTTCACATTCATCCTTCTTTCAAGGATGATAAAGTGGTTCTAGAGTTTAGAGTTTTCACCCATCAATCCCGTTTGGAGATTTGGGATTTTCACCTACAAATTCCAACTACTGAGCTCAAGCAATGGTGGAATCCATAGTCAACAACTAAAATTCATGCAAACCCATCAACACCCACACACAAATACACTTTAATCCCAAGCCTAAATTACTTAGCTACTTATGAAGAAAGTAAAAAAAAAATACCATTAGGATTATACAAAGCATTCATTCTTCACAAAACACTAAGAATTTAATTCTAAAAAATTAGTTGCAATCTTTCCCAATTAGGGTTCTTGCTTGAAATTCGAAAATGTCTATGAGGTAAGAAATACCCAAAGAAGAAAGGGTTTTTGCCAATATAAGGTTTGGGATTCATCTATGTGAATTTACAAAATTGCCCTGGGTAATATTCCCTCTTAGCCGCGATTGCGTGAGGATGTCCGTGATCACGGCCAATGGGACCATAGTTGTGCTCCGCGATCCCATTCCTCTGACCATCTTGACTGACTGCAACTGTGACCTATGGACCACGATCACGGTAACTGAGGTTGGTGACTGCTCCAGGTCTTCAGCTGCACTTCTTTGCTTCCATTTGATCCCTTTTTAGCTCCAATTCACATCTTTCCATCTCACAGACTATGTACCTGCACAATGTGGATATTAGTGCATTAAATCATGATTATATATCATTTAATTCTATAAAACATGGTAGTGCATATAAATAGTTAGTGCGAATGAGTGGTAAAATCACCACTCATCAGGGACATAGCGTCTGGAGACGGTTAATGGTTGGAATGCTAGCATGTAACTCAAGGATAAGGATAAAATAAAGTCATCATTCAAAATCAAGTCAAATCATCATATTCAACCACATTAATATTCATAGGCATGCATGTAGATATATATAAAACAAGTTCATAACGTGCCAAAGGAAAACAAGACTTAACAAGCATCCTTGATGTATTTAATCATGAGTTACGAAGTGGAGGACTCCGACCTCCCACCCTTATAAATTAAAATGTTTCTTCTTAGGCAAAGGAATTGAACCACTAGCTATTTAATTGGGCAAGGAACTTGAACCACAAGCCATTTCACTGGGCAAGGGACTTGAACCATAAGTCATTTCATCAACATTCATTCATTTCAACACGTAGGGACTCTAGCACATTTAACCAACCCATCACCATATATGACCATGAGGTCTTCATGAAACCATTTATCAATAAAACACTTTAGTAAGCCAATGCCTTAATTCAGTTCATCATTCAATTAAAATTATGTTCATCGAGACCTTTACAAACCATTCATTCCTCATTAATAATTTTATACCACACTCTAGTTCAAACACACTTCAATTTCATGTTTAGGGACTTTAGCTCCTTTTTACCCATCAAACTAATAAGGTCATACATTAAATAATTACTTGGCTAAGAATTCCTTTACAATACCATCTACCAACCACTCAGTCTTAGTGGGCCATTACCCTAGTTCAAAACATTATCAACATGTGACTAGACATTTCTCTTATATATTTTCACAAACACCTTGTGGGCATGCCTTTAGCAAGGCCAAAATCAAAGTAGAAATCATCATTATTAGCTTTTCTCAATACACATTGGTTAAACCATAAACAAATAGTTCCCACATGTACAAATCACCACTAATATCATGTAGAAACACAAGTCTAAGCAAGAGCAAACATTACTCATCATTAGGCAACAAAACCCTTATTATTGATTTCAAAATCATCATTTACAATTATTAATACATGTTCAAAATACATGGTTTTTAAGTTATTTAACAAGGGAGAGAGTCAAATGCCTTAAACACGATAATCCACAAAGAAACATGAATCCTCTTTGCCTCTAGATGAACACTCTTGAAACCCTAGCCTCTAATCTTATTGAAGAAGTGTAAAATGTGTTTTTTGAATGTTTTGATCTTCCAAAAAATGAATGTTTAGGAGGCCACAATACATTATATAGTGAGATGACTTAAGGATTTTGGGGTGAGAAATGACCATAAAGCCCTTAGCTAAAAGCTAGAAATTAAACCCGTATGAGGGTACAACTCATTAACCAAACCGTACCCTAGGGTACGAATGGTACCCTAACTCATACCCTAGGCTTGACCAAGGACCCATACACTTCCCAAGGTACGACTACACTTTACTTGACTCGTATCCAAGGGTACAAACGGTACCCTAACCTGTACACACAATTCGTACCCAAAATAGTTTATTCTAGATCAAGTTCAACACTCTATACGACTAGGTAAGATATGACCAATACCCTAACATACGACCATGAAGAGGTTAAGTCGTATCTTAGATAGTATGCTAGCAATGAAGACTGCTCAACATACGAGAGGGGAGGGTAGAAGGGTACGAATCATACACTAGTATACGAGTGGCATGCCTAAACCGTATCTTGGTCAGAATGCTTAATACAAGAGATTTTTTTTAAGAGTCCAAAACCTAGGTGTTTCAAAACCCATTATAACTAACCTCCATGATAAGTTAGTCATCACTATTAATAGCCATCAATGCCACTAGTCCTCTTTACTAGTAAGGTTCACAAGTTCATTAGTCACTATTAGCCACTTAAGCAATATCCACCACTAAGCATCTTTCATCCTTACACCAACAGCTATACCACTTTATACCTTAACTCATTAGAAGACTATAACCAATATCTCTAGTATCAACATTATACCCAACTACACAAGAGCATAATAAACATATAATTTTCATACATAGGGCTAGCCAGAATGAAATCGGTAGATATACGCATAGACACATCAATAATTATCTTTTGGCCTTGCCGGGTATATCATCATATCATCAATATATTCTCCGGCCGTACCGGATATCATCATGTCATCATAATATCGTCCGGCCGTATTAGGTATCATCATATTATCACAATATCCTCTGGCCTTGTCGGGTATTATCATATCATAACAATATTCTCTGGCCTCGCTAGGTATCAATATAACATCTTAATATCCTTTGGCTTTATTAGGTATCAATATATCATCACAATCCTCTGGCCTCACCGAGTATCAACATAGCATCACAATATGCTTCGGCCTTGCCGGGTATTAACATAACATTACAATATCCTTAGTCCACACCGTGTATCAATATAACATCACAATATTCTTTGGCCTTGCCAGGTATCAACATATCATCACAATATCCTATGAACTTGTCGAGTATCAGTATAACATCACCATATCCTCTGTCCTTACTAGGTATCATCTTGACACGACCCAAACTAGGTCCTAGTCATGTCGGGTGCCTCAAGCCCAACCAGGACCGGAGACTACCCCAGATACCCAACCATAACCATCCTACACCATATGTTGAATAAATCCCAATTTTATATAACATAACAAAATAGACCAATCATAAATAAAATACAGTCAAATAGTGTCAGCCCCAATACCAATACCAATGCCAAGACTGACACCAATACTTACACCGCCTAAACCAATCCAAAGTAGTCTCACAAAGCCTCTATCCAAAATCAAAACAACATTCGGTTGGGACATGCCCTTGACCATAGCCAAAACCATAGTCTAAGAAATAACAAAAGTATGTAGAGAAAACCATAACATAAAATGGAGCCTTCCGGAGTATGGAAGCTCACCACTTAAATCCAACACCAAGTTGTCCCCCAATCCAATCACTGAGTAGGAGGAGTAGCATGGCCGGTTCTGACATCGCGTGGGGATACAGAGCCCAAAGAAGTGTTAGAAGGTGAACATTAGCATGTACTTAAGAGTAAGAAAAAAATAATGCCAACATTTAAAATCAAGTAAATAACCTTATGCAACCACATCCATATATATATATATATATATTTATATATATATATAAACCATGTCAGGAAAGGGAACCAGGTTTAGCATGCATTTAAATCATTAACCTGGGTTGTACAGCTTGACTATCCTAAAACCACCCACAGGCTATATGGGTCCAGTGTTACTCCCTGAACAGGCCCTAGTGTGTAGCCACATGAATCGGAGATATCACAGGAGTAGGGTATTCCTGTGTACCCTTCATCCTCCATGATATATCTATACAAGAATAACTTAGGGGATTCTCATGTACCCCATAAGTGTATGGTCACATTAACCAACCCTTAAGTCGGCAAACATGAGTTTCCAGTGTCTATCCATTGAACTCACACCTTAATGGTAAGCTATCACAGCCTGCCATAATTGCCCAATAAAAACCATTAGCATATAACTAACCAACCAATTCCAGAGTTAATTAACAATGTCTTATGAAGTGGTATCATCTTACCGACTATAGATTGCCAGCAACGTCATTAACCAATACAAAGTTTTCAATGAAAGTTCGACTATGTAATAAAATCCTTCTTATAGTCATTTTATCAAATATATTGAGGGCATATAGTTTCCAATACCAAAACTAAGAAATTTGAGGAATCCAAAGTGCCCCTTAACCCATTTCAAAACCAAACAATACCCACAATTGAATCATGAAAACCATTTAATAAAACATGAATTTAGTTGAACTAGCAATGAGGGAGGAGTAACATGACTTCGATACCAAAGGAGTACGGAGAAAAATCACCCTTGAAAGCCCCAATTGATATGCTTGATGAAAACCCTAAGTCTTCTTGACCTTGAGGATTTAGGAGTGTTTGAGAGTCTATTTGATGTGTTTTTTTATAGATAATGATGCCCTAAGAAAGTTATAAGACATGGATTTTATGTTGGGCAATAGGGACAATGTCCAAAATACCCTGATCTTAAACATAGAAAATTGTACACAGGAGGGTACATCCATACCACCCCAAACCGTACGCACAGCATATGAGTGGTACCCACCACTTGTACCCTAGACAGAATGTTAGACATCACACACTGTCCACCATATGACTCCATTAGCCTAACTCAAACCCATACCCTATGACTAGTGCCCCCAAACCATATCCAAGACAAAATCCGAAGAGTTTGACACTAGGTAACATACGACTTGGACTATACCACTCGTACCATCTCCATACGACCATTATGATATCCATTCATTCCTTGGATAGAAACCAACCAAAACCATACTGAGTATCATATGACCAAGGCCCCTAAATCATACCCACATCATACAAAAACTACCTTTAAGTTGTATAATGTCTAGAAGTTCCAAACTCAGGAAATTTCTAAGGACCAGAACCTGGGGTGTTTCAATTCTCCCCCACTTGGATCATTCATCCTTCAATGATGGAACGAGGTAGTACAAGGACGATTTAAATACCAACAACCCAACTCTAACCCTTAACCAAGTTAGAAAACAAAGATATAAGAAAGTCAATCTATCCCTTGACTAAGTTAGAAAATAAAAGCATTATGAAAAACACGTACCTTCTACACAAATTTCCAAATCAAAAAATAGGAATAGATAATTGGACTTCATGTCCTCTTCTGCTTCCCAAGTAGCCTCTTCCATTTTGTGGTTCCTCCATCAAACCTTTATCGAGGCCATATTCTTGATCCACAACCGATGAACCCGACGATCCAAGATCTCAAGTGGGACCTCCTCATAAGATAAATAATACAAAATGCCAATATACTTGATAGGCATAATTTGAGATGGATCACCCATACACTTTCTCAACATAGAAACATGGAATACCGAGTGAATAAAACTCAAACTAGAAGGCAATTTAAGTTCATATGCAACCTTACCAATCCTTCTTAAGACCAAGTAAGGAAATCCATATTGGGGATTGATCTTCCCTTTCTTACCAAACTGCATCACTCCTTTCATGAGAGACACCTCTAGAAACACCCTATCCCTAACCTCAAACTCTAACTCTGGTCGTCCTCACACCCGCATAGGACTTTTGGTGACTTTGGGAAGCTTTAAGTCTATCCCAAATTGCCTTCACCTTCTTCATGGCTTGGTGAACAAAATTCGGGCCAAAAGTCTCTGCCTCACCGACCTCGAACTACCCAATAGGACATCTACACCTCCTATCATACAAAGCCTCAAACGAAGCCATCCCAATACTAGAGTAGTAGCTATTATTATAGGCAAACTCTATAAAAGGAATGTGCTCAACCAAACTACCACCATAGTCAATCACACAAGTACGAAGAATGTCCCCCAATATCTGAATAGTCCTTTTTGCTTGCCCATTCGACTGAGGGTGAAAAGTAGTACTAAGACTCTCTTTGGTCCCCAAACCTTTCTGAAATAATTGCCAAAAATGAGATGTAAACTGCATACTACGATCAAAGATAATAGAAACTGGAACCCCATGCAACTTTAAATTCTCATGGAGATACAACCTTGCGTACTCCCCAGTTGAGAAGTTAGTCCTCACTAGCAAAAAGTGAGCCGACTTCGTCATCCTATCCACGATGATCCAAACTGAATAAAATTGATTTCGAGATAGAGGAAGACCAGTAATGAAATCTATATTGATCACTTCCCACTTTCATTCTGGTAACTCAATCTCTTGATACAATCCTCCAGGCCTCATGTGCTCAACCTTCACTTGCTGACACACCATGAACCTGGCCACAAAATTAGCCATATCCTTTTTCATATTGTTCCACCAATACATCTCCTTATGTTCATGATATATTTTTATCTAACCTGGATGAACAACATAGCATGAGTCATGCGCCTCAGCCAAGATCCTTTCTCATAAACCATCATTGTCGAGAACACTTAACCTCCTTTGGTACCGCAAAGTACCATCACCTCTAATCTCAAAGGCCATCACCTTCTGCCTACCTTTATCACCCTTGATCCTCATCAACACAGGATCTAACACTTGTTTCTTCTTGAATTCAGCACTAAGTGATGACTGTGCCACTTGTTGAATGAACACACCACCTTTCTCAGAGTCCAAGAGACAAACTCTAAGGTTACCCAAACGATGAATGTGCTTCACCAACTCTTGCTTTTCTTTATCCACATGAGCTAGACTACCCATGGATAACCTAATAAGAGCATCAATAACCACATTAGCTTTACCTAGATGGTAGTGAAGACTCATGTCATAAACCTTAAGAAGTTCAAGCCATCTTCTTTACTTGATGTTAAGCTCTTTTTGGGTAAACACATATTACAGACTCTTATGACTAGAAAAGATATCCATGTGCACTCTATACAAATAGTGACACCATATTTTCAATGCAAACACCACATCTAATAATTCAAAATTATGAGTTGGATAATTACTCTCATTCACCTTCAACTGTCTAGAGGAATAAGCTATCACCTTTTCATGTTGCATCAAAACACATCTAAGTCCCATACATGATGCATCAAAGTAGACCACAAACCCATTAGTTCCTTCAAGCAAAGTCAAAATCGAAGCCGAAGTTAGATTATATTTCAGCTTCTCAAAAATACCCTTACAAGCATTAGACCACAGGAACTTTACCTTCTTCTAAGTCAACTTAGTTAATGGGGTTGATAGGGAAGAAAAGCTTTCCACAAACATCCTATAATAACCAGATAAACCCAAAAAGCTCCGAATATTAGTTGGAGTCATGGGTCTAGGCCACTTTTTCACCATTGTAACCTTTTTTGAATCCACCATAGTCCCTTTACTAGAAATGATATGACCCTAAAAAGTGACAACGTTCAACCAAAATTCATATTTAGAAAACTTTACGTACAACTACTGCTCCTTTAGGGTCTGCAATACAATGCGGATGTGACTGGCATGATCCACCTCACTCTTAGAATACACCAGAATATCATTTAAGGAAACAATGACAAATCGATCCAGAAACTGGAGAAAGAGCCTATTCATCAAATCCATGAATGCTGTAGGGGCATTGGTCAAATGAAACAACATCACCAAGAACTCAAAATGCCCATACGGGGTATAAAAAGTAGTTTTAGGGATATTCTCTCCCTAATCTTAAGCTGATGATACCCAGATCGAAGATCAATATTAGTGAAAAACTTAGTACCCTGCAACTGATCAAAAAAGTCTTCTATCCTTGGAAGGGGATACTTATTCTTCACCATCACCTTATTCAACTGTCGGTAATCAATGCACATCCAAAGGAAACCATCCTTCTTATGCACGAATAACACCCATGCACCCTACAGGGACACACTAGGATAGATAAAATCCTTATCTAAAATATCCTTGAGTTGCTCCTTAAGAACCTTCAACTCAGCTGGAGCCATTCTATATGGGGGAATAGAAATTGGACGAGTATTCAGAACAAGATCAATACCAAACTCAAACTACCTATTAGGAGGAACACTAGGAAGGTCATCAGGGAAGACTTTACAAAACTCATTCACCACCGGGACAGATTGCAATGATGGACCCTCTGAGTTAGAATTCCTAACCCAGACCAAATTTTAGAGACACCCTTTGAAGATTAATCTCCAGGCTTTAAGATATGATATAAACCTCCTCTTAGTATATAGGGAACCACCCTTCCACTCAATAACCAGCTCATTAGAGAAATTAAAGACAACCTTACGGGTCCGATAGTCTAGAGAAGTATCGCACGAGTGCAACCAATCCATCCCTAATATAACATCCAAATCCACCATATCTAATTCAAAAAAATCCACCAAAGTTTCTTTACTACCAATAGATATCACCCCCCATAGACTCTTCTAGAAGTCACAGAGTCACCTATCAGGGTAGAAATAGAAAAAGGGTCCGAAATATACTCTGGACCAAAACCAAAATGCACAACCATAAATAGGGTCGCATAAGAGCGAGGACCCCAAATCAAGAAAACAATACACATCTCGGGAAAGGAGTTTTAATAGACAAGTCATGACATCAGGCGATGCCTCAGACTCTTGTTGGGTAGTGAGAGCATAAAGATGGTTTAGACCAGTATCGAAACTAGATGGTGCACCCTTTGATGTCGGAGCTGATGAAGAAATAACTGGAACCTTGTTCGCCCTCGAAGCAACCTTACCAATAGGATGGTTTCTAAGCATATTCCCTAGCTGACCACAGTTGAAACACCTGTCCCTACCCTTATAAAAGAAAACCCAATGCAATCTACTATAGAACCTTTAAGAAAGATATGATGGAGCTGCCTGGGCCTTATAATCCTGAGGTTGGGCACTCTCTACCCTGAAGTTATCACCATCATGGAAACACCTATCACCCGATGGCTTTAGGTAGGGAGTACTAGCCGTTGAGTATAACCCAAAATTGCCCTACTTCTTCTTGGGCCACTTACCACTATTTCTGCCACCCCACTGATGGCCACCACCCTGCTCAAAGAACCTAAACTTCTTTTCCTACCTCTCTTCTAACTCAACCTATTTTTTTCCTCCTCTACCTGTTGCATGTACACAACCAACCTGGAGATATCCATATCCTTGATTAATAAGATAAACTTACTTTTAAGGACCAACTCATGAGACAATCCTGAAGAAAACTTTCTCATTTGGGCAATCATGCTAGAAACCAACTCCGGAGCATACCGAGATAACTTGTGAAATTTCAAGGCATATTCCTTGACAGACACCTTGCCTTTCCCCAGATTAACAAACTCTTCTTCCTTAGCTTTCCTTAACTCCTGAGAAAAGATATAATCTAGAAAAGCATTGAAGAAATCCTCCTATAGCAATGACTCATCAATGTCACCCCTTGCCTGATCTCATTCCTCATACCATTGGTATGCCACATCCTTTAAATGGTAGGCTTCAAACTCCACACCCCCTAAATTCGTGGTATGTATAACACGAAAGATCTTTTCTATCTAATCCTGAAAATCTTTAGGATCCTCCTCCATATTAAGACCAGTAAAGGTTGGAGGGTTCAACCTCATAAATTATCAACCCTTAAGGCCTCAAAAGATAGAGTAACATGAACACTATGCTTAGACTGAGTAGCTACCAACTATACTAAATATGTATAGATTGATAAAACTCAGCACTCGTTACTTCAGCCTGAGGAGTATGAGATGGATTGGAGGGAACTGGTGGAACTCTAGGAGGAAAATTAGGAACCAGACCCCTAGATCAAGTATGAATCCTATGAGTGGAGCATGTCCCATCCATATTTTCACCAGATAGGACAGAGGAGTTTTCTTGAACTTCAGATCGTCGAGGCATGATCTAAAAAGCGAATAAATAGGGATTAGAGGAGTATTCAGGACCTTAGACTCTACACCTTAAAAATAGAACACGAAAAAGAGAAACATTCCTAAATGCCTCGTAGCCTCTCTCTTATATGTGTGGCGTGCTACACACCTTTAAAATAGACTCTACTCGACACGACTTTTTGGACTCCCAAGTGACCATGAACCTAGGGCTCTGATACCAATCTGACTCGATCCGAACCTGGGCCTAGTCATGTCGAGTGTATCAAGCCCAACAAGGATTGGACACCACCCCCAATACCTAACCATAACTGTCGTACACCATATGTTGAATAAATCCTAATTTAATATAACATAATAAAATATAAAAATCATAAATCAAGTACAGTCAAACAATGTCAGCCTCAATACCAATGCCAATACCAAGGCTGACACCAATACCGACACTGCCCATACCAACCCAAATTAGTTTCATAAAGCCTTTATCCAAAATCAAAAGAACACCCAGTCAAAAAATGCCCTCGACCATAGCCAAAACCAAAGTCTAATAAATAACAAAAGTATGTAGAGAAGACCATAACATGAAATGGAGCCTTCTGGAGTATGGTAGCAAACGACTTTAATTTAACACCAAGCTGTCCCAAAATCTAACCACTGAGCAAGAGGAGTAGTATGGATGGTTCCTATATCATATAGGGATACATCACTCGAAGATGGGCTAGCGAGTGAACGCTAGCATTTACTCAAGAGTAAGGGGAAAATAATGCCAATATTTAAAATGAAATAAATAACTTTATATGATCATATCCATATATATATAAACGATACCAGGAAAGGGAATCAGGTTTTGCATACATTCAAATAATTAACCTGGGCTATGTAGCTAGACCATCCTAAAACTATCCATATGCTATATAGGTCCAGTGTTACCCCCTGAACAGGACCTAGTGCGTGTAGCCACACGAACCGAAGATATCATAGGGGTAGGGGATTCTAGATTACCCTTCACCCTCCATGATACATACAAGTCTAACTTAGGGGATTCTCGTGTACCCCATAAGTATTTGGTCACCATGACCAATCCTTATGTTGGCAAATAAGAGTTTCCAACATATGCCCATTGGACTCACACCTTCACAGCTAGCTATAACAACCTACCATGATTGCCCAATTAAAACCATTAGCACATAACCAACCAACCAATTCTAGAGTTAATTACCAAGGACTTATGAAATGGTATCATCATACCAACTATAGCTTGCAATCAATGTCATTAGCCAAACCTTAAGGGATTCCCATGTACTTACTATGAATTTCGATTAAACCAAAACCATGGCTACCAAGGCCTTACCAAATAATTTATTTCAATCTATACCATTTAAAGTTCCATCACCAAGTTATGCAATACAAAGTTTTCAATAAAAGTTCAACTATGTAACAAAACCCTTCTTATAGGCATTTTATCAAACATATTAAGGGCATATAGTTTCCAATACCAAAACTAAGCAATTTTGGAGAATTCAAAGTGCCCCTTAACCCATTTACCATTACCAAACATTCCATAGTGTTCAAACCAATATTTTAATAAGAAAAACCATAAGTAAAACATGGAAAATATTATCCAACAATTAGTAACCAAAAGCCCCAACATATATTTCAAAACCAAACAATACCCACAATTGAATTATGAAAACCATTCAATAAAATATGAATTTAGTTGAACTAACATGAGGGAGGAGTAACATGCCTTAGATACGAAAGGTGTACGGAGAGAAATCATCCTTGAAAGCCCCAATTGATATGCTTGATAAAAACCCTAAGTGTTCTTGACATTGATGATTTGGGAATGTTTGAGAGTCTATTTGATGTGTTTTGATAGCTAATGATGCCCTAAGTAAGTTGTAAGATGTGGGTTTTAAGTTGGACAAGAGGGGAAATATCCAAAATACCCTCAACTTAAATACTGAGAATTATATGCTGGAGGGTACGATCATACCACCCCAAATTGTACCCATAATATACGAGTGGTACCCACCACTCGTACCCTAAACATCACACAATTTCTACCACATGACTCCCCTAGGTTAAGTCATACCCATACCCTATGGTTAGTACTCTCAAATCGTATCCAAGGTAGAATTCAAGGTAGTTGACCTTAGGCATCATACGATTAGGACTATACCACTCATACCATATCCATACGGCCCTTATGATGTCCATTTGTAACTTGGACAGATACAATCCAAAACTATACTGAGTATCATAGGACCAAGGCCCCTAAACCATACCCACATCATATGATCAATAACCTCAAGTCGTATGATGTCCAAAAGTTCAAAACTCAGGAATTTCTAAGGACAAGAACCTAGGGTGTTTCACATCAAAACATCAATATTCACATTAAACAAATTTATATCATTAATAAAAAACAATCCCTAAAAAGGTTCAAATAAATGACAAGCCCCATGAGGGCTAAAGTAAAGGACAGGCCCTACGAGGACTAAAGTAAATAGATATAAAAGAGAAGTGAAGAAGGGCATACCTCCATAATCCAACATTTATCATCAGTGTTACTTTATCAATAGACATATGTATATGTAACAAGAATAATATAAACTATCAATGGATTTTTTCCCCAGAACATATATGTTTGATTCCAATATCGTTTCTCCATCCTATACTGGAGAGATAGGTATATAGATATATATAAGATATGACAAAAGTATTATCATAAGTAATCGTATAAGAAAGTATTTGAGTCCAAGCATAGTCCATAGAAAATACTTGCATATAGCCAATGAGCACGCGTTCTAGCACCATTAACATCCTCGCTTCTAATATCAATAATAAATAAAATTCCCAATATGATTATTAGCATAATTATTAAGCATGATAATAACTTGGACAATAGCATAGGTAATAGCCTGAACACAAGACTAATCAATGGCTTAATAAAGAGTAACCAAGAACTCATAATTACATAATCCATAATCTATTCATTTAGACCATGGGAAGAACCATACATGATATCACACAATGACCCATTAGTAGCATATTTATTGGCATACTATTGGCCTAAAGATAATTTATCATTAGCATGGGCAATAGTTCAAGCATGACACAATCTATAGCTTGTTCATAGCATGGCCATTAACATCATTTATGGCTTAGGCCATATTATAGTCAAGGGCTCATTTAATAGCATGTTCATTAGCCAAAACAATGGTTAATCACAATAACATAATTAATAAATTTATATAAGCTTTAGCCAATAAGGCATACAAAGGCATAATCATTTGTGCATCATTCTCAATAGCATTCCACATAACTAACAAACACCAAGAATCATCAATATTGCCTCAAAAGGGCACTCTCTAGTCAATTACTAAGATTAAGGGTTCAAGGGAACTAATCTGCAAATAAAGGTTCAACGGAAATAATCCTCAATCTTGCCTTAAGGTGGGTCAACTAGCCCACTTCTAAATCCTCAAAATGAATTTTAAGTAAATTTCTATCCCAGACTAGGTTAAGGTATCTAAATCAACTCTTAGATGTATAGCGATAAGCCCTAAAGGCAGATATTCTACTCAAGCACTTTTACTAAGTCCAGTTGATCTAAGGCAACCTTCACTAGTATAAGCAACTAAGGCCAACTTACTCTAAGTATGAGTAACTAGAGCATTTCACCTAACGTTAAGTATTCTAAGGCATTCTCATGCTAAACATGAGTAATGAAGTCTATCCCACCTCAAATAAAGGGGAACAAGTCAAGATTTTCAACTCTAAGATTCACTTAGCTTAAATGGTCCAACAAACCCAAGTCTTGAATTTCACCAATCCAATACTTAAAATCCATCCCGATCTAACAAGATATCATAAATATATTATGATATATCTCAATCTAACAAGGAATAAACCTAGTCTACCTCAAACTCAATGAATGCTCAACAATTTGGTAAATCTTTGCTTTTCCATTCCAAGAAGATTCATCAAGATGCCAAGCTATCAAAATAAATTCTACGTATCTTTACAAAGAATATTGATACCCATATTGCACCATTGTGATTTGGGTCCAAAATGATACCAAAAATCCCAAGTGGGTTCCACGTATGAAAAACACATTTATAAGGCCAATCCAATGATCATTCACCTTTAAGGAATTATAACCCTCAAGAAATAGGTGAAAACCAAACTTATTTGGGCAAAATTAAGCCCTTAAGCTACTTGGGGTTTTGGTCAAGAATTCAAGAAATTTAAGCATGAAATGGAAGGATTCTTACCTCAAATTTGATGTTAATCATGAAAATATAGGTTAATCAAGCTTCCAAGTTGCACCCAAGAATCAATTGTGCAACTCAATTTGAAGTTACCACACCACTCTATGGTTTCTTGGGCTTTAAAATAAGTGTAAAATGACCAAAATCAAGACCTTGGGGCCTATTTATAGCCCCTAGAGGTAAAGAGATATTGGTATCATGACCATTTCGACCATTACCATGAAGTAGAGATCACCATGATCCCTTATGTGATCGCGTTATTCCCTTACTACACTAGATATCAGCTGAAACTTGGAATATTTTCCAAGTTTATACCATGTCTCAGGATGCATTCGAAATCCAATATGATCAAATAAACTATGTAGTCACGCTAATTTTGATGTTTTGGATGCGTTGGCATAGTCAAATTTTCCATCTGAGGTCGTTTTGACCAAATATAGGTCCCATACCTAATCTTCCAATTTTTTAACTTTTTAACTAATAGGACAAAATGAGCTCGGGTGTGCTGAGATCTGAATAAAAGGTATACCTAGCATAAAATCGATATTCTGGAGTTGCTGGTGTAGTTGGAATTCACATCTAAGATTTTTTTACTGAAGTTGTTACTTGATGGCCATTTGGAACCAACAAAGATTTATAAGCATGGGATTGACTTTAAAAACCAAACAAATTGCCTGGTAACCAAACTTTCAGTTCTATTAAGTCATAAATAACTTAGGGCAGCTATTAAAAGATCTATGGCAAAAATAAGGGGAAACACGAAAAATGACCTGGAGTGTCACATGTACTACTAAGGAACTTTCATCCTTGAAAGTCAAAGATGAGGATATACTTGAGGTCTCAAATAGGTTAAGATACTGGGCTCATATCTCACTCTTGATCAACCAAGTGGACTTCTCCATTGGGTGGTGTCTCCACTTTATTAATAATTTGATTTTTTATGGGGCACAATGGACTCACATAACTAGTCAAAATGAGTGCAGGCTACTCAACAAAGGTTAGACCCTCATCCAACTAGACTGAGTCCTATCCAAGAACAAGAGAAGGATCAGGACTAAATCACTACAACATAAAGACATAGAAATCAGAATGAATAGCTACAAAATTTGAAGGTAAATCTAACTCATAAGCTACCTCATGATGTCGCCCAAAACTAACTCCAATAGAAGTATGTTGCGGTCTATGCCAAATAGAGTAACCCAACTAGGTTGGAGTCGAACCCACAGGAAAGGTGCTGAACAATTGCTTGATTTGATGTAATTTACGAGTAGTGCAGGAAAGTAAATGGGGGGATTTTGTATTAATTACAACTAGTAACCAAAACTTGAGTGCTTTTGAATTGTAAACAATAGAAGATGAATGCTAGGCTTGTGTTCCCCCTGGCTTCTTAACTACGTAAATTTCTCATGTTCAAATCACCTATTTTATTGTTCTGCATACAAAGTCTACAATATATGTATTATCCTTTGTCTTGTGAATGTGAAGATAAATCTCACCCTTTACTGGTTCAATCTCAAGGTATCACCTTATTGCTCCTTACTACAACCTCAGTTCACTATCACCTTGTAAGATCAAGTGATTAGATGAGATAAGTCCACCCTTCCACAACTGACTTTGTGGGTTTTATCGTTGTAATTCTCCCTTGTTGCAGTATAAAATTCTGACACCAATACTTTACTGTATTTTCTAGGTGCTCTCGTCATCCATTCAAACCTATAATAGTTGAAGCGCTTCTCAAATTTGGGTATCTCCGACATCCCAATAGTCATCAACCTTCTCTCTAGATACAACATCCTTTTTATTTTTCTACCTCGAGGTCAGCTCAACTCACTATTGAAAGTCTCCTGCATATCAGGGTACCCACATTATTCAATGATGGTACCAGGGAAGTAATAAGTGCAAGTGGGGGATCTTCTTGGGCTATCAGAGGTACCTCATTCACTTCTTCTGCAGTATCAGCATTCTAAGAACTTACTTCTTTCGAACTAGATTCAGCCTCGTCATCATCATCAGAAGGTGGTGGTGTATGTGGAGGAGAGATAGTGAGGTTCTTTCTTCTTGGGCCCCATTGAGGTAGTGATTCCTTTGGAGGTGCAACCTTCTTCCCCTTTTCTTTGTCAGCTAATTTTCTTTTTTAGGTAGTTTTACATTTTGTTGCTCCATCATACAAATCACCACTGTTAGTGGATGACCAAGAATATTCTGAGCTAATAGCCTCAGGGCTAGCAGACTATGCCTTCTTATTTCTCTTTTTCCCTGCTTGCTTAGAGGAGGATGCATTCTTAGGAGGCATGGTTCCTGCGAGTACACCATCATTAGTAAGGTTGTAAAGAAAGGTAAACAAAAATTTAAAATTAAAGTTCAGTGTGCATGTCCTGGTAAGGGTATGAGTGGGGTTACTAGTCGTATTGACTGGGTATACTTGTATTAATGAGTTGTATGCCACACAGTGCTTGAATAGTTTTTCACTGGTCAGCTTACAACTCCTACTAACCAGTCGTACTGACAAGGTATTACTCATTAACAATAATCGTAAGCAGACTAGAAACATTTAACTAAAATTCTATTACTCCCAGGTCAGTACGACTTTAAGTGTATGAGTCATTGTGATTAGATATGACTCATTTAGGTGAGTCGTATCCATTCTAGAACCTTAAACTTGTTAGACTTCTATGTTGTCAGTGGGTATGAGTCCCATTACGACCCTGCACTAGTGGGTAGGGGTCCCATATCCACTGCAATATAGAACTCCAACTTTAAAGTTTGACTCTAAAGCAAATACCCAAACTACCCATGACAATTTATATCAATATCAATCAATTAAGGATAAAATACTACACAAAACCACTACCCAAAACCTACTTCATACCCAATTTTCATTTTCAACCTAAAACCCAAGAACTAGGGTTCCACATTGCAATAATCATGTGATTTCAACTTATAGCAAGTTAGAATTAAGTCACCTTCGTGATTTCAACTTAAAATGTAACAATGTTGGGTTCGAAAACTTACTTGTTTTGGAAGAATTGTACAATTTTGAGTTTAGCTATTTGTCCCTACAAATTCGTGCTTAGATCTTGCACAGAGAAGAATTCGAGCAAATTAGTAATTGAATTAAGGTGTTTTTGATGGCTTTCTTGTTTTGAATTTTGTATTTTTGAGAAACAATAAAGGTTTGGATTGTTTCGTGTATCGGGAAACCGACTAGTACCCTTTTTTATTTAAATCAGGAGCTGGGCCAGGTTGGCCCACAATCCCAATCTAGTAAGCATGGGTATGAGTTGGGTGTATGAATCTTACCCAGGATCACTGGTCGTTTCTTTGACTCGTATAGATTTGGAAACTTACTTGGGTTCTGGAGTAGGTACAACTCAATGTGACGAGTCATTTCTTGAGGGTACAACTCATTCTGAGAATCGGATTTATTCCAGAAACTTGTGCCTGATTCTAAATTTTCTTCCAGGTGCATACGACTCCTACTCACGAGTCGTACCATCTATATACGACTCGTAAAGAATCCTATGACCAAAATTTTTCAACTTCTTTGGATATTTTCTGCACTTCTTAATCCTGCACACTGAACAAATATATTACCCTATAATTAAACAAGTACAAAACATGGGTTACCCTATACTTGAGTTGTAGAGTAATACCTGGTCACCTTTCTCGAATATTCTTTTCTTAATTTTGAATTCATGATGCAGCTTCATCTTTTCCTTGTAAAGTGTAGAACTCTCATATGCCTGTAGTCAGAATTCATCCAACTCATTCATTTTGTTCCTTCTTGACTTGGATACATCTTGCCACTAAAAATTCAGCTTCGTCAAGGTCCATAGTGCTTTATGTTCAAGCTAAATAGGCATGTGACAAGCCTTTCCATACACTAGCTGATACGGTAAAGTACCAATTGGAATCTTGAATGCTGTACGGTAATCCCATAATGTATCATCTAACTTTCGTGACCAATCAGTCCTATTGGCATTTACTGTCTTCACCAAGATGGACTTAATTTCTCTATTGGACACTTCAACCTATCCACTAGTCTTCAGATGATAAGGTGTTTCCATCTTGTGTTTCACTCCATATTTCTCAAGTAGACCTTTGAATAAACAATTACAAAAATATGACCCACCATCACTAATGATAGCACATGGGATACCAAATCGAGAAAATATGTGCTTTTCCAGGAAAGCAGTGACACTACGTGATTCATTGGGAAGCGCAACTGCTTTTACCCATTTAGAAACATACTATACAACCACGAGTATATACTTCACGCCAAATGAACTCACAAAAGGACCCATGAAGTCTATAACTCATACATCAAACAATTCCAATTCTAAGATAGGAGTCATAAGAAGTTTATGTCGTCTAGAGATATTACCTTGTCATTGATATTGGTCACAAGTAGAAGCAAATTCATATGTATCTTTGTAGATTGTTGGCCAATAATACTCATATTGCATGATTTTGTGGGTTGTGCGAGTTCCCCCATAATGACCCTCAACCGTCGAAGAATGAAAAGCCTCAAATATGCTCATCATCTCTACCTCAGGTATGTATCTACGAATAATTCCATCCGCACAAATTCTGGACAAATAAGGTTCATCCCAGAAAAATTTCCTTACCTCATGCATAAATTTCTCTCTTCTGAAAGGAAAGATCTTCTGGCACTAGGTCACTTGCTAGATAGTTTGCATAGTCTTCAAACCATGGAATTAGATCTTCAAAAGCTGCTAATATGTGCTCATTTGGAAAACCATCATCAATCTCCAACCCATTTGAAGCCTTCTGCATATCTTTTTTCTCTAATCTAGATAAGTGATTTGCAACTAGATTCTCTGTGCCATTTCTGTCCTTTACCTCGAAGTCAAATTCTTGCAGAAATAGCACCCACCTAATAAGCCTAGGCTTTGCATATTTCTTAGATATAGGGTATATCAATGCTGCATGATCAATGTGCACAATCGCCTTTGTCTCAATCAAATAAGATCTAAACTTTTTAAAAGCTAATACTATTGCTAACAACTCTTGCTCTATCACGATATAGTTCTTTTGAGTAGGATTTAGTGCTTTAATAGCATAGTAGATGGGATAAAGGATCTTTTATTTTTGTTGGCCTATTACAGTCCCTAAGGTCAAACCTCTCGCATCACACATAACCTCTAAGTTTAAGGACCAATCAAGAGATACAATAATAAGAGCAGTCACCAACTTCTTTTTCAAGAATATGCCTTCAAGCATGCTTTAGTAAAATCAAACTTCACCAAATTCAATCAACAATAACCCCCTCTCCCCAACAACAATTCTAACATTTGATATCGCTCAAAATTAATTCCAATGGAAGTATGCTACAGTTGATGCCAAATATAGTAACCCAACTAGGCTTGGGTCGAACCCACAAGGAAGATGCTGAACAGTTGCTTGATTTAATGTAATTCACGAGTAGTGAAGTAAAGTAAATGGGGGGAATTTTGTATCAATCGCAAGTAGTGACCAAAACTTGAGTTCTTTTAAGTTGTAAATAATAGAAGACGAACACTAGGCTTGTGTTCCCCCTAGCTTCTTAACTGCATAAATTTCTCATGTTCAACCCACCTATTATGTTGTTCTGTATGTAAAGTCTACAAGATATGTATTATCTGCCATCTTGTGAACGTGAAGATAAATATCATTCTTTATCAGTTCTTTCTTAGGGTGTCGCCTTGTTGCTCCTTACTACGACCTCAGTTTACTATCACCTTGTAAGATCAAGTGATTAGATGAGATGGCGGGGACTATAAGATGGAGGTGAATCCCAAATCACTGTCCTAATCTTTTTTTCCCAATCTCAAACTCCCTTGTAATAAATGCAAATACAAGCTATCTTAAGATTCTGCAGTAGCTCAGAGATTAATTATTGTGAAAATGATTAAGATACATGCATTAACCCTAGAATAGATGAATATCACACTTTCTCAACATAGCTAATTCACCAGGGTTCTCACGACCCTAGTCAAGGAGATTAGACGCTCATGTTTATGCAAGAATCCATGATTATCAATAAAGAAGACATGTAATTAATTGCACAACAATAAGATGAATAAACTCCAAAGTCTTGAATTGAATAAAAACCCAAAATCTCAAGAATAATTGTAAAGTATGCGAAAGTATAGTAAGAATGTGTAACCTAATAAAGGATAAACCCTAGGGTATTTATAGTATCACAAAATAACATAGAAATCCTAATAAAAATGGAAAAGGTAAAGTTATGTCGGCACTTGTACAACTCGGTCTTCAATTTGTACCGGCATTATATGAGTCATACTAGGCCTTCTCGTATCCATTCTAGTACCTGATCTCCCAAGGCTTTAACTGTCTATTCGGCATACGACATCTGCTCACGAGTCGTACATGAGCATATGACTCGTGTCCTTCACTCATATCTACCTGGGACTTCTATCTTTTCTAGCTCTAAACACTAGTTTGTATACGACTTCCCTATACGAGTTGTACCCAGACTTTTAACTCGTATACTTTTGAGACTTCAACTTTGGTTGGTAGTTTTTGATTCTATTATGCTTATGACTTATCCATACAACTCATATCCTTTCTTACGACTTAGATATTCCAGTCGTATATTGTCCATACTTAGTTTCTCAATTTGGCTTTAGGTTTTATTATGCATACGATTCATATCAAGTGTTGACGACTCGAGAGTTGACTCGTACCTTGATCAGAGTTAGTCTTTTCTAGGTCATTTTCTTCCCTTTTCATTCAACACTATAGTAGACCTATTTTACCTGCAATATACACCAAAGTGAATCATACTAACAAAATATCCTAAGTTCACGCATAAATTCACTATTTTAAGTATCGAAAGTATTGTGTTTCCACGACACATCACCTTACCAACTACGCAGAGAATCTCAAAGGGTCCAGCATATCTCGAACTGAGCTTACCCTTTCTCCCTAACCTCATCACACCCGTCATTGGTGGTAAATGAAAGAATGCTCAATCACCAACTCTAAATCTCAATGCATAAAGTCGACAATCTGTATAGGCCCTTTCCCTACTCTGAGCCGCTCCTAGTCTAGCCTAAATCACCCTGACTCTTTCTAATAACTCCTGAAGCATTTCTGCACCACGAGGGTTTAACCTCAAAAGTCTCAACCCATCTAACTAAAGAATGATATCTCCTACCATAAAAAGGCTTAAATCAATCTCAAAAAATATGGTTTCACCTTGAAGCTAAGGATTCAACTCCTTTAGGTTGATAAGATCCATATGGTAAGGTGCCATAGAAATAGGCCGGGTGCTAGGCTCAAGATCAATAATAAACTTAATCTCATGGACAAGATAAATACCAGGTAGGTTGGTGGGGAACACATCAGGAAACTCATAATAAATGAGAACAGAGTCAAGCGATGGGCTCTCAACACTAGCATCACAACCATAAGTGAGATAAGACTCACAAACCTTAGAGATAAGTCTCCTAGCACAAACATAAGATATAATACCCGTTGGCTTATGGATAACCGCTCTTTTCCACATGTCTGGGGGTACATTGGGCATGGCTAAGGTAATGGTTTGGGTAAAATGGTCCATGACCACAGGATAGTAGGATAATCAGTCTATGCCCAGAATTACATCAAACTCTAACATATCCAAAATAATAAGATTGGCATAAGTGTTAACATCACTAAGAGTCACAACACATGATCAAAATACTCAATCCACTACTAAAAAATACCTCGGGAGTAGATATGTGCAATGGCACAGATAATAAATCAGTAGACAATTCAAATTATGGTGCACAATAAGAAAATATATAAGAAGAAGTGGTTCCCAAATCAAACAAAGTAAGGGCTGTTTGGCGGCACATCAAAATCAAACTTGTAACTGCAAAATCCTTAGTTTAAGACTTGGGTCTATAAGATAGTACATATACTCACCATGCCTGCCACCTGGATAGGAACCTAACCGACCTCCTATCTTGCATGTTTGAGAATCCCCTTGAGTATCTTGGAAACAACCCCTATGAATTTAAGAACCACCTCCAACTGAGGGGTCAATTTCTCTATAGGGGGCACTCTGAGCTAAAACAACTATTGCCCTACGAAGAGGACACTCTCAAGAATAGTCACCATAACCCCTACAACTATAACACGTCCCATGAGTGAAACTAGAACTAATAGATCCAGCTAACTTGAAAAGACCACAACGTCTAGACTAACCAGAAAATAAACCCTTCGAGGACTAACCATTGCCCTTACTAGCGCGATCTCTAGTACTAGACTAACCTCCATCAATAATTTGGAGAGCTGCCAGAATAGGCCGACTTGGCCGACTCTGAGGCTAAAAAGATGGACTCAAAGGTTACCTACTCTAAGAACTACCATCTTTCGATTGGGAACCACGATAGATCCCACTAAGTCTGCCTTAAAACCTAGGCCTCTTATCATGACCCTCAAGTCTCTCACAGATCATCTCCTCCATCGTTCTATCATAATATAAAACCTCAATAAAAGACCAACCTATAGTGATCAAACTCTGAGTAAATATGTGAATAAAAAGTCTCAACTCTTTAACAAGGAAACGAATCATATCATACTCTGCAACTGTATTAGCCCTGCTCTAATCTGGAGAACTGATCTCTAAATCGATGTCTAAGGCTGTGCAACATATACATCTCCAAGAATATCTTAGAGAACTGAGTCCATGATAAAAGAGAAGATCCAACTGGTCTAGAATCTATATAACCTCTCTACCAATAACGAGTAGACAAGTCCAACTAAAATATGGTGTAATCTATACCACGAGTCTTCACAAGGTCTAAATATGGTGTAATCCATACCACGAGTCTTCACAAGGTCTAAACCATGAAGCCTATCCTCGCAAGTAGTCAGGAACTTATGTGCATCTTCTCTAGGAGCACCATAAAATCTATATAGAGCTAACCTCAGGAATCTACCCAACATCTTCTGTTCCTACAAAGAAATAGTTGGTTGGGCAACCACTAGCTGGACGACTATCAACTGAGCAACTATCGGTGCAGGAGGAATCTCAACTCTCGAAGCAGCAGCTATTGGCTGTGCCTCCACTTCAGTACCACTCTGGCCTGCAGACTGTGCAAATTAGATGACAGTCTGCCAATAATACCCAACAATTGAACCAATACATATTTGAGCACTGTTAAAGCAATGAACCCTGGTGGACCCCAGGATAGTACTTGGCCCACCGCTGGATGTGACGGAAGAATCTCTTGCTCAAGTACAGGAATAGGGTCTAGGAAGGAGGCCTATACTAGAATCTAGTTGGGGACACGTGTCTAGTCTATCCATGATCTCTAGGTCATCCATATTCAACAACAGGAGTAGGATCCTTGGGCTAATATTTGAGACCCTCGTCTCGGGTAGCGGAAACATGTACTCTAGCTTTCTGTAGAAGAGTAAAGTCAAGTGAATACTCTACAAACTAACTTAGATTCTTGACACAATATGAGTGAAAAAAGTGAAGAACTCCTAAGAATGTCCCATAGCCCCTCGAAGATAGGAAACAAAAGTCAATGTTCCGATCTGCAGGACTCTACTAGATACTTGCTCTTGTACCAATAATAATGGTGAAACCTAGGCTCTGATACCAATTTGTCATGATCTTATTTATGAGTCATGATGACATTTACCAATTCCCATCAGTAGGTAAGCCGATACCATAACTCGGAGCTAACACAATGGGTTAATCTGGTAAAAAACGCCCAACATAGGCAAAATTTCAAGAACATCATTTGTAAACATAAGGGTTCTAGATAAATAAATAGTCATACAAGATACCAATTCCAAAACCTGGTAGAGCTAGTCAAGAGTAACTAATAGTATCAATACAACTCCAAGCCTAGAATAACCTATACATCTATCTCGAATACTAAAGACTGAATACAAGAGATGGAAGAAAATCAGGTGACTTGAACTCCAAAGCTCACCTTATCTCCGAGAATCAATCACTGCATAAACCACGATCAATGGCGATAGCTAATACGTAGATCTGCACCAAAAAACTATAGAAGTTTAGTATGAGTACCAAAATGATGGGTACTTAGTAGGCATCATTGTCGTGCTCCATTTTTCTCACAAAAAGTGGGATTCAACGTGACTACTCTTTTTGGGATTATTAAGGAGTGATTATAAAGAGTCACCACCTAACGAATTAAGGTGCGTTAGGTAACCGGTCTAGGCTACTATGAACCTATTTTGTTGTTTTATCTTACTTCACCAGAGATTCGAGTAAGGGTTCAAATTACCTCAAAAGGAAGGTGTTAGATACCTTTCGAGGTCCACAAAGGTGGTTCCCAACCGAATTTGAATTTACGTGAGGATTCTACATGATTAAATAAAGGTCTCATGTTTTATTAACTTAAATGTTAACTAAGTGATAAAGTAATTAATAAACAAACGGATGTTATTTTATTTTTTCTAATTGTTGATTATCTAAGTGATAAAATCAATAAAAATATATAATAAGATAAGCGAGGAGAAAAAATGACATAATTTAAAACAAAAAGGGGACTACTTATATAATAAACTAACTACCCCAAGTAAATAAACATGTACGGTAAATAAAAGAAAAATAAATTTGAAGAAAACAAAGGCAAAGTTTTTGGTTTCATTCGGATCAGAACCCTAACTTGTTTAATCCTTATCCAGCCCACTAGCCAAATACTTAAACAAGTAACAATGTCAAAATATTGTGTAATATCTATGGAGATTATCACTTCCAAATGACTATCTGTCCCACCCCACCTAGGTTGGTTGTCAAATCTAAAAGCGTTTTAAGACAAGGATAAAACTAATATTTTAGAACCTATCGTCCCACTTATCGTCCAAGAGGCATTGGACTTTGCTATTTTGGATTTGTGGTCTAGACAAAATAAAGCTATGTTTCCCTAAGACTCAAAAAGAGAAACACATTGTTCATGTTGGTTATTAAAGAGATGATTAATGTGATTCACATGCAAAGACAAATAATTATTTATTTTGAAGTTCGTTAACCTATAGGCATGATATCTAAGTGCTCAACAACCGTTAGTATGACAAAATGTAACTATTGTTCATGTTGAAAATTATGTTGTAAAATTATTAAAAGGGCATGTTGAAGTGATGTAAATATGTCAAAGAGTTGTGCTCATGAATTTCATTGTGGAAGATGTATTATAAACTAATGATAGTGTTGGGATATTACATGTCAAAAATTATTTTATTTTAAACTAGTAAGTCCATTAACATGCGAGAAATACATCCTTTAATGCTTGAGAGAATTAACATGCAGAAATATACGTAACGTGAACATGCTAAACACACATTGACACACTTGAATCTCATGCTAAAAAAGTGACTTAGATATGCTTGTCATACTAACATTCACATTATCATGCTAACATGTTGGGAACCTATTCCTTAATACTTAACCTTATATGAACATGCTGAAATTTAATGTTTAACATACTAGAAATTATTACTCATGCTAGAAATTCAATTAAACATGCTGAAATTGTATTAAACATGCTGGAAATTCAATTAAACATGCTGAAAATATTATTAAACGTGCTGAAAAATCAATTAAACATGCCAAAAATTCAATTAAACATGCTGAAAATATTATTAAACATGCTGAAAATTATATTAAACATGCTGAAAATTCAATTAAACATGCTTAGATCTAATGTTAATATGCCACAAAATTTGAAATTTAATTTAATATGCTTAATATGCTAAAAATACATTAACATGCTTAAATCTAATTTAATATACCAATATACAAAATATATTGTCACACTTAATGTCAATCTAATTTAGGATGCCGGATTCAATTAAATCCTAAAATTAAGAATTCTAAGTGGATCAATTAATAAACCTTAAATTGATGCCTAAACGATTCAGATGTTAATAATTTCTAAGATTGTGTGCCTAAATAATTCACGTAGTACGTGACAAAAATAGAACCTAAGTTGTGCCTATCTATACTATTCATAGAGCACGTAAGTCCCCGCCTTCATGCAGTCCCCAATTATTATTACAATAATAATAACGTTTATACAAAGTTATTACAACACCATGAATCGAAAATAAGTAAATGAACAAATAAAGAAAAGGTGCAGCCCTCCCCCATGAACTTTTCGGCGACTCTTCAAATACCTGAGACTGTCTATTTATACCTGTTAGACAATATGTAATAGCAATACAACCGAAAATATAATATGACACAGACATAGCAAGAAAATACTGAATGATTCCTATAAGCATGTTTACTAAAATCATCATATAAGGTATAAAAGAAAATTACGTCGACAGAGGACTGACCGGTTGATGATAACAAATAATAATAATAACAAGAAAATCAAATAGCTAGAGATCCGAGAATGGGGATTGCCACCAAAAGGTCAAGATTAATGCTCCAAAAACGAGTGAAAAAAATAATAAAGTGAAATTGCCTCCTTTTTGTTATAAGCTTTTAGTAAGAGAAAGTGTATGTTGTGTGTTGTAACTTGTAAGTTCAAAGTTCTTATTTATCACAGAGAATAGATACAGTAGAGAGTAGGGAGAGTGCAGATATTATAGAGTGTAAGATGTGTCCTCAAAGAATGAGGAGGAGTTGTTTATATAGCCAAGTAATGTAAAATAATGCCAAGATAAAAATAGCAAAACAATATTCTTGTCAACCAATTAAGAGAAAATTCTCTTAAACTAATTACAGAATCAATCACATACAAATCCGTCCAAAGAATAAAAGAAAAACCAATATTTAAAAATCATCAACAATATTATTTTCCTTAATTAACTAGACGAAATCAATTAGAATCAAATTTGTCATAAATAAGTACATTAGCAAAAATACAAATAACTAAAAAGATGAAGATATGCATCAACTTTTACTGTTTACCATATATAATAAAATTATATTCAAAATTAAAGAAACTAATTATGGAGAATATTTTCTAATTAGATTATCTTAATTGGATGCAAAAATCAGGGTAATCAGATAGCATGTTGAGGTAAAGAAATCAACATGTTAAGGTAGATCAAATATAAAAAATTATCAAGAACAAAAACTGTCAACATTTCAAATTCACGGAATTAAACATGAAGATAAAAAAATCCATTGTACCGATAAATTCATATTAACAATATGAGTACAGAAACATAGTGCCTCAATATTGACAATATTCAAACTTCAATCGAAATTAAAATTAAAGCAAATGGTCATTTGGGGCTTTTAACAAATGTCAACTAAAGAATACAAAAAAACATGAAATTAAAACAATCAAATCAAAAAATCAAAATTGAATGTCACTAATTTCAAAATTAATAAATTGTTAAAAGAAATAGAAAGAGAGGAAGATGATTATATTAAATTGGGTTACAAGAGTTAAACGAGGATACAAACCTGGACGTATTCGTCATGAACCCATCATGATTCGCTGGTGACAAGCGGAGTGGCGGCGTTGGTTTTGGGGCAAGTTTCGCCGGTGAGGCTCTATCGAAAATGGTTTTAGTGGTGGCTGGAGGCTGTTTTCTTGCTAGTGTGAGGGAAAGGAAGAGGGTCGCCGGCCGGAGCAGTTGGTGGTTCCAACGGTGTTTGCTAGTTGTGGTAGGGATGTAGGAGATAGGAGGCACTATCGGGGGTTGATGTTGGTCTCTTTCGTTAATGATAGCCTTGCCGATGACGACTTTGACCCATGATGGGAGATGGATAATGAAGGAGGGGAGGCATCGGAGAGGTTGCCCTCCGACCGGTAGTCACATTCGACTGTGGCTGGTGTGTAGAGAGTGAAGAGAGAGAGAAAGAAGAGGGAGAGAGGTGCGGCTGATGGGAACAAAAAATGGAGAGTTAGGGTTTTGGTTTTTGATTAAAAGAGAAGAAAAAAGGTCTTTGATCTATGCCGTTGATCATATGAGATCAATGGTTGAGATTTAAATTCAAGATGGATCAGATAATGGGTTATATTTGAAATTGGGGATTATCAATTTGAGGTCAATTTAGGCTGAGATTGACATAAATTTATTAAAAAATGGCTAGGAATAAAAGGCATAGAAAAATTAAATAAAAATCAGTAATAATAATAATGACGTAATAATAATTAAGAGTAAACTACGCATGCAAAATTAATATTATGTAAAGATATTATATAAAAATAATGATAATGAAAGACAATGCATTTGTAAATAGTAAGTGTGCATATTTACGAAAAATAATTTAATAAATATAGAAATATGTAAAATGTCGTATTTGAATTAATAATTTGTAAATATATACTGAAAAGCAATAAGATAATTTGTGCATTTTTTTAATCATAAATATGATACGTTAATATCTGTTTGATACAAGAATAATGTATAAAAAGTAATAATTAAATAGTTTTAATAAAATAGCAGCCTAAAGAAGTATCGGGAGGTCAAAATTGAGTGTCAACAATCATCGACCGTCTGAGCTAAATCATGCTATAAAAATGATAAAGTGCAAGATAATCATAACTAAGTCAAGGTACAAAATCAAACCTGAATCATCTCCATTATCACTGTATATAATAAGTAAACAAACCAGAATAATAGTGTAACATAAGGCATCAACACATGCCAATATCGTTGTACATAATAATTATTAAATATCAAAATAACAATATAACATAAGGCATCAACACATGTTAAGGCTGTCATGTATAAGAAATAAATGATTCAGAATCATAAAGTAACATAAGTACAATCACAAGCAAACACAATTACAGAGTTGGCGCCCATACACCAACTAGTATATAAGGTAAAGAACTCATCATGACATCCCATACCACTAGAGAAAAGGTAAAGAACTCATCACGACGTCCCATACCACCAGAGAATACACCCAAGAGAAACATACAGGAATCAAATCAATAATATATCCAAACTCTCTCATTATCCATTGTACTTCTCAATTTTAATCAAAAGGCCATTTGGCAACATTCATAATCATCATAGATAATCGTATTAGAATAACATACATTAATATGCTCATAATCGTAACCATACTATGATATAGGAATCTACCTAGTTGCCAACATTCGTAATCATTATCAATAATCTAATGGAATAAAATATACCAATATACTCATAACCGTAACCATACCATCATATAGACATCTACCTAGTCAATACACCTTATTCATACATTAGTAGCTAGATAACACTTAATACCAAACCATTTACTCACTAGTCATCATATAACATCTAATTATCCTCTCCCTACTATTCATTACATAATCACTAGTCATGGTTCAACGACTAACTGTTATTCACTAATTAGCCAATATTTAACATCTAGTCAAGATTCATCACTAGACCATATTCGCCAATTAACTAATATTTATTTCTAGCCATCATAATCCCACTAGTCACCAATTATCAGATGACCGCTAATAACTATTTATCCACTAACCATCTTTCCACCAACATCCTTAGTAAACTAGCATCCTTAATCCATAAATCCCCGCATAACAACTAATCAACATCACAAATTTAGTCATCAATAGGAACTACTCACCACCATTGCTGAACTCATTATCACTAACCTCCATAATAAGTTAATCATCACTATTAATAGCCATTAATGCCACTCATCCTCTTTACCATCAAGGTTCACTAAGAACTATTAACCACTATTAACCAATATTAGTCACTATTAACCACTTGAGCAACATCCACCACTAAGCATCTTTCAACCTTAAGCTAATAACTATACCACTTTATACCTTAACTCATTAGAAGACCATAACTGATATCTTTATTATCAACATTATACCCAACTACACAAGGGCATAAATAAACATATAATTGCCATACTAGGGCTAGCTAAAATTGAACTAATAGATGTATGCATAGACACATCAATTATTATATTTCAGTCTTATTGGGTATATCATCATATCATCAACATATTCTTTGAACATACCGGGTATCATCATATCATCACAATATCGTTTGGCGGCACCGAGTATTATCATATCATCACAATATCCTCCGACCTTGATGGGTATCATCATATCATCACAATAACCTCCAATCTCGCTGGGCATTAATATAACATCACATAATCCTCTGGCCTTGTCTGGTATCAAAATATTATCACAATATCCTGTGGCCTCACTGGGTATCAACATAACATCACAATATATTTTGGCCTTACTCGATATCAACAAAACATCATAATATCCTCCATCCACGTCGCGTATCAACATAACATCACAATATCTTCTATTTTATCGGGTATGAACATATTATCACAATATCCTTCGACTTCGTTGGGTATCAATATAACATCACAATATCCTCCGGCCTTGCTGGGTATCATCAAAATATCAATATTCACAATATGCAAATTTATATCATTAATAAAGAACAAGCCCTACGAGGGCTAAAGTAAAGACAAGCCCCACGAGGGCTAAAGTAAATGACAAGCCCTATGAGGGCTAAAGTAAATGGATATAAAGGAGAAGTGAAGAAGGGCATACCTCTATAATCCAATGTTCATCATCAATGTCACTTTATCAATAGATCTATGTATATCTAACATTAATAATATATACTATCATTGGGATTATTCCCCAAACTTATATCTTTAATACGAATATCTTTCCTCCATCCCATAGTGGAGAGATGAGTATATAGATATTTATGAACTGCGGCAAAAGCATTAGCATAAGTAATCATATAAGAAACTATCACGAGTCCAAGCATAATCTATAGAATTTCCTTACATATAGTCAATGAGAGTGCCTTCTAGCACCATTAACATCATCGTTTCTAATATCAATAATAAAAAAGATTTCCAATATGATTATTAGCATAATTATTAAGCATGATCATAACTTGGTAAAAACATAGTTAATGGTCCGAAACTAGCCTAATTAATGCTTAATCAAGAGTATAACTAGGACTCATCATTACATAATCCAAAATCTAGTCATTTAGACCATCGGCATAACCATAAGTGATATCATGAATAATGGCCCATTAGTAGCATATTCATTGGCCTACTATTGGACTAAAGATAATTTATCATTAGCATGGGCAATAGCTAAAGCATGACATAATCTATAGCTTGTTCATAGCATGGTCATTAGCATCATTTATGGCTTAGGCCGTATTTTAGTCAAGGGCTCATTTAATATCACGCTCATTAGTCCAAACAATGGTTAATCACAATAACATAATTAATAACTTGACACATGCTTTAGCCAATAAGGCATACAAAGGCATAATCACTTGGGCATCATTCTCAATGCCATTCCATGTAACCAACAAACACCAAGAATCATCAATATTTTCTCAAAAGGGCACTCTCTAGTCAATTACTAAGCATAAGGGTTCAAGGGAACTAATCCTCAATCTTGCCTTAAGATGGATCAACTAGCCCACTTCTAAATCCTCGAAATGATTCTAAGTCAATTTCTATCCCAGACTGGGCTAAGGTATCTAAATCAACCCTTAGATGTATGGCAAGCCACCATAACCATAAGGTAGATATTCTTTTCAAGAAATTTTACTAAGTCCAATGGAACTAAGGCTATCTTTTCTAGTATAAGAAACTAAGGCCAACTTACTCTAGCTATTAGAAACTAGAGCATTTCACCTAAGGTTGAGTATTCTAAGGCATTCTCATGCTAAACATGAGTAATGAAGTCTATCCAACCAAAGATAAAGGGGAACAAGTCAAGATTTTCAACTCTAAGATTTACTTAGCTTAAATAGTCCAACAAATCCAAGTCTTGCATTTCATCAATCCAATACTTAAAACTCATTCCAATCTAACAAGATTTCACAATTATATTATGATATGGCTCAATATAACAAGGAATAAACTTAGTCTACCTCAAATCCGATGGATTCTCAACAATTTGCTAAACCTTCACTTTTCCCTTCCAAGAAGCTTCTTTAAGATGCCAAGCTATCAAAAATACATTCTACACATCATCACGAGAATACTGATACCCATATTGCACCATTGTGCTTCGTGTACAAAAGAAACACCAAAAATCCCAAGTGGATCCCAAGTATGAAAAACATGTTTTCGAGGCCAAACCAATGTTCATTTACAATTAGGGAATCATAACACTTAGGAAATAGGTGAAAAACAAACTTATTTGTGCTAAAATCAAGACCTTAAGCTATTTGGGGTTTTGGTCAAGAATTCAAGAAATTTAAGCATGAAATGGAAGGATTCTTACCTCAAATTTGATGTTAATCACGAAAATATAAGTTAATCAAGCTTCTAAGTTACACCCAAGACTCAATTTGAAGTTAGCGCACCACTCTAGGTTTCTTGGTCTAAAAAGGAGTGAAAAATGACCATAATTGCAACCTTGGGGCCAATTTATAGCCCCTATAGGTAAAGAGATATTGCTATCGTGACCACTTGGACCATGATCGCGAAGTCCTAATCGCCATGCACCCCTCCACGATTGCGGTATTCCCCTGCTGCACCGGATATTATCTGAAACTTGGAATATTTTCCAAGTTTCGACCAATGTCTCAGGATGCATCCGAAATACAATATAAGCAAATGAACTATGTAACCACAATAATTTCAATGTTTCGGATGCGTTAGCGAAGATGAGTTTTCTATCTGAGGTCATTTTGACCAAATATAGGTCCCACCCCCAATCTTCTATTTTTTTAACTTTCTGACCAATAGGTTGAAATGAGCTCAGGTGTGTTAGAACCCAAACCAAAGGTTTACCTAGCTTAAAATTGATATTTTAGTGTTGTTGGCATAGTCAAAATTTGTATCCGAGATCATTTTACTGAAGTTTTCACCTGGTGTCCATTTGGAACCAACAAAGACTTCTAAATAGGGGATTGACTTCAAAAATCAAACGAACTGCCTGATAACTGAACTATCAATTCCAGCAAGTCATAAAAGACTTGGGGCAGCTATGGAAAAGCTCTGATAATAAACATAAGCGTAAAAATGGAAAATGACCTAGAGGGTCATTACACACTGATTTGAGCTTTTAAGTTAAATGAAGGGAATATGTGAAAAGTTTCTTAACACCGAGGGTAAATTTTTCCCTTAAGTATGACAGCTAAGGTAAATTTGACCCCAAAGTATGATGAAGGATAGATTTATCTTATTTTTCAAAGTAAAATAGTAAATTTGACCCTTTTTGTTTTTTAAGAACCTAGTTTTTGTATTCACTTAGGGATTATTTGGTAAGGTGTATAAGAGTAATGTAAAATATGAGGTATTAGTAACGCTTAGATTAGTTATACTGAGATTATTTATTATGCAATGTTTTAAGAGGAAGATCTAGGATTTGGAGTGACACGACCCAAACCAGGGCCTAGCCATGTCCGGCATCTAAAGTCCAACCAGGGCCGGAGACCACCCCAATACCCAATCGTTAACCACCCTACACCGTATGTCGGATGAATCTTGAACATATAACAAGATAAAACAATAATAATCCAGAAATATGATAGTAAGATTAAATCCAAAGTTAAAATCCACAACTAATTAATAACCATTTCCAATCCCAATGCCAATACCAATGCCAATACCAAGGCTGACACTAATACCGACACCGCGTATGTCCGTAGTTGTTCGACAAGGCCTCTAATCGAAATCAAAGAATATTCGGTCAAGATATGCCCTCGACCATAGCCAAAACCAAAGAAATAACTAGAATAAAAAGATATCCATGTCATGAAATGGAGTCTTTCGGAGTATGGAAGCTCACCACTTCAATCTGAATTAAAGCTGTCCCCAAATCCAAGTCACTAAGCAGGAGGAATTGTAGTATGGCTGGTTCCTACATTGCTTGGGAATGCAACACCCAAAGATGGTTAGCAGGGTAAACTCTAGCATGTAACTTAGGGATAAAGATAAAATAATGCCATTATTCAAACCAAAATAAATAACCATATGCAATCACATATATACATATATATACCTTACCAAGATAGGGAACAAGGTTTAACATGCATTGATCTTATCCTGGGTTGTGTAGCTCTACCGTTCTAAAACAACCCATGGGCTAAATGGGTTCAACTCCCTCTGCTGAAAGGGCCTCAGTGCGTGTTAACTGCACGATCGACGAAAAGAACTTAGGATGACTGGTACATCCTTAAGAATATAAAGTGTGGCATCATGCACACGACCACCAAGGCCACCCTCATATCGACAAACGTGAGTTTCCAATGTCGGTCCCCCCAGGACCTCAACCTTTCACGGCTTTACTACTGAACCCCCTTTTAATCCCAATTAAACCTTTTACACATAACCAAACCATTTACTAAGGAGTCTTTTAACTAGGCATTAACCATTGGTATCGTCACACAAAAATTAGAGCTTGCAAGTCCATTACCTTATGCCATACAAACCATTTAACCAAATTAAACTCTACCATTTCCAATTAAACCAAAACTAATTATAATTAAAATATGGCCACCAAGACCTTTGTAAAGTCATGTGAGTCCAACCTAAACCATTTCATGTTTCTTTAACCATTTATGCAATGCAATGATTCCAAGAGTAGTCAAACTATGCGACAAAATTATTCTCATTGACAATTTCACAAACAGGTTGAGGGCATGCCATTATCAAATCGAAAATCATCATAATTTGGGGTTCAATCATGATCTCTCAATTAAATCACCATCCCCATGAACCCACATGTGGAAAACTTTAAGCAAAACATGAAAAAACCATAATTAAAATCATGAGAAACATTAATCAACCATAAACATGCAAAGCCCCAATCTTTATCTCAAAACCATAACATTACAATGAAAACCATACATTAAAACATATGACTTTAGTAAAATAACAATGAGGGAAGAGTCACTTGCCTTTGACACCAAGGAAGACGAAGAGAAACTACCCTTGGAAGCCTTAATTAATTATCTTGATGAAATCCTAGCCTTTTTCTTGAAAGAGTGTTGGAGAGAGATTTTAAGAGTGTTTAATTAAGAATAATAGGTTAATGAAGTCCCAAAAGGTGTTTTAAGTCATGTCCTCACAGGGAGTTAAAGAGGGTAAATGTTCAAAATGCCCCAACTTAAAATTGTAAAAATACCGTAGGTGGTTACAAGTCGATCCCATCACTTGTGACCACAACATAAGACTTGTAACATTAAGTCATCACCAAGATAGTGATTTGGACAACTATTTACTGTCCATCATATGAATCCCTGATCCCCACTCATGACAAGACCATACGACTCATATGGTCCAGTCGTACCCAAGACAGAACTCAAAGGTATTGGACACTGGACAATACATAACTCAACCTTACCCTATGCAACCTATCCTCATGGCTCTTAGTGAGCCACTCTTACTCAGATCCAAGTAAAGTCACTAAGTTACTAATTTGATCAAAGGACCAACCAAAAAAGCCCGTCCCACCCTTAATGACTCGTACCACCCCAATCGTAACCATCACAGATTCCTAACCATTATCTACTGGACTCCCTATGACAAGGGTCACCTGATTCATACCAGACCATACAACTCATATGATAAGTCATTACTAGGATAGTGAGCCCAAAGCTCAGGAAATTTCCAAGGTCCAAAACCCAGGGTATTGTAATTCTCCCCCACTAGGATCATTCTTTCTCAAATGATAGGACATACATTGACTAGCATGATTAAAACCGCAAAACGTCTATACTCTTACCTTTAACCAAGTTAGAAAACAAAGATGGTAAGATCAACACATACCTTGAGCATAATTTTCTAGAACGGGGAATAACAAGGGATACTTGGACTTTATATCCTCTTCAATTTCCCATGTATCCTCTTCAACCTTATGGTTTCTCCATAGAACCTTTACCGAAGCTACGTCCTTGGTCCACAAATGACAAACCTGCCGATCCAAGATCTTAATCGGGCCTCCTCATAAGGCAGAGAATCCAAAACACCAATATCCTTGATAGGTATAATTTGTGATGGATCACCCACACACTTTCTCAACATAGATACGTGGAACACTGGATGAATGGAGCTAAAGCTAGAAGGCAATGCCAGTTCATTTGCAATATTGTCAACCCTTTTTAATGCCATATACAGACCAACATATCCGGGAATAAGCTTCCCCTTTCTTTCGATCCGCACCACTCCCTCTATAGGAGACACCTTCAAAAACACCCAATCCCCAACTTCAAACTCTAACTTCCTATGCCTCACATCCGTATAGGACTTTTGGTGACTTTGGGCGGCTTTAAGCCTATTACGAATCACCTTTACCTTCTCCATAGCTTTGTAAACCAAATATAGACCAAACATATTTGCCTCACCAACCTCAACCACCCAATAAGAGATCTAAACCTCCTACCATACAAAGCTCTAAATAGGGCCATCCCAATACTAGAGTGGTAGCTATTGTTATATGCAAACTCTATATGAGGCAAATGCTCAACCCAACTACCACTATAGTGAATCACGCAAGCACAAAGTATATCTTCTAATGTCTAAATTTTCTTTTCACTTGCCCATCCGACTATGGGTGTAAAGCAGTACTAAGACTCACCTTAGTCCCCAAACCTTTCTTAAATGTGCACCAAAAGTGCAATGAAAATTGCTTACCACGATTCGAGATGATAAAGATAGGCACCCCATGCAACTTCACATTCTCATCATAATCCTCTATCAAAAAATTTGCCCTCACTGGCAGGAAGTGAGCAGACTTTGTCATCCTATCCATGATGACCTAAATTCAGTCAAACTGATTCCATGAATGAGGAAGACCGATAATGAAATCCATGTTAATCACTTCCCACTTCTACACAGGCAACTCAATCTCTTGATACAATCCTCCGGGACTCATGTACTCAACTTTCACTTGTTGGAACACCATGCACTTAGATACAAAACTATCAACATACCACTTCATATTGTTCCACCAATACATTACCTAAAGATCATGATACATTTTTGTCGAACCAGGATGAATAGCATAGCACGACTCATGCGCCTCAGCTAAGATCCTCTCTCGTAATCTATCTATATACGAAATGCATAATCTTCCTTGGTACCGCAAGGTACCATCACCACTAACCTCAAAAGCCATTACTTTCTACCTAGCTGCATCGCCCTTGATCCCCATCAAGACAGGATCCAACACTTGTTTCTCCTTTATTTTAGCACTAAGTGATGAATGTGCCACCTTCTACATGAACACACTACCATCCTCGGAGTCCAAGAGACGAACTCTAAGTTTATCCAAATAGTGTATCTTTTACTAACTCTCATTTCCCTTCATCCATGTGAGCCAGACTTCCTAATGATAACCTGCTAAGAGCATCAAGAACCACATTAGCTTTACCTAGATGGCAGTGAAGATTCATGTCATAATCCTTTAGTAGCTCAAGTTATCTCCTTTACCTGAGGTTCAACTCTTTCTAAGTAAAACACATACTGCTGGCTCTTATAATCAGAAAAGATATCCATACACACACCATATAGATAGTGGCACCAAATTTTCAACGTGAATACCACAACCAACCATTTGAAGTCATGAGTTGGATAATTCTTCTCATGCACCTTCAACTGTCTAGAGGCATAAGCTATGACCTTGCCATATGGCATTAAAATTCATCCAAGACCCATACTGGATGCATCACAATTAGACTACAAAACCATCAATATCTTCCAACAAAGTCAAGACCTATTCCAAAGTTAGCTTATGCTCCAGCTTCTCAAAACTACTCTTACAAGTATCAAACCACAAGAACTTTACCTTTTTCTGAGTCAACTCAGTCAACAAAGCATCTATAGTAGAGAAGCATCCAGCTAAACCCAAGAAGCTCTAAATATTAATTAGAGTTATGGGTCTAGGCCATTTCTTAACCACTATAATTTTCTGCGGATCCATCATGATCTCTTCACTAGAAATGACATGACCAAAAATGTGACAACGTTCAACTAGAACTCATATTTTGAAAATTTGGCATACAACTGATGCTCCTTCAAGGTCTGTAATACAATACGGAGGTGATTGACATAATCCACCTCACTCTTTAAATACACCAAAATATCATCAATGAACACAATGATGAAAAAATCCAGAAACCGATGAAAGGCTCTATTCATCAAATCCATGAATGCCTCCAGGGCATTAGTCAACCTAAAAGATATAACTAGGAACTAGAAATGCCTATACCAGGTACAGAAAGCTTTCTTAGGTACATCTACCTTCCTAATATTTAGCTAATGATACCCAGACCGAAGATCATTCTTGGAGAAAAACTTAACACCCTGAAGCTGATCAAACAAATTATCTATCCTTAGAAGAGGGTACTTATTCTTTATCGTTACCTTATTCAACTACCGGTAATCAATACGCATTCGAAGGGAACCATCCTTCTAATGCATGAATAAAACCGGTGCACCAAATGAATACACACTAGAATGGATCAAACCCTTGTCCAAAAGATCCTTTAATTGCTCCTTAAGCTCCTTCAACTCAACTGGAGACATTTTACATGGAGGAATAGAGATGGGACGAGTGTTCAAAACAAAATCTATCCCCAAATCAATTTCTTTATCAGAAAGAACACTGGGAAGTTCATCAGGGAAAACCTAAGGAACATTCACTACCGAGATGGAATGGAAAGAAGGTCCCTCTAAGTTAGAATCTTTAACTCAGACCAAATGATAGAGACACCCCCTGGAGATTAATCTTCAAGCTCTAAGAAACAATATGAACTCCCGTAGGATATAGGGAACCACCCCTCATTCTATAACCGACTTATTAAGGAATTTAAAGATGAACTTATAGGTCCAATAATCAAGAAAATCATAGCATGAGTGCAACTAATCCATTCCCAATATGATATCGAAATCAACCATGTCTAGTTCAAATAGATCCACTAAAGTCTCTCGACCACCACAAACACCTCACAACCTCTGTAGACTCTTCTAGCCACCACAGAGTCACCCACCAAGGTAGAAATAGAAAAAGGGTCCCAAGAATACTCAAGACCAAAAATAGAATGCACAGCTACAAGTCGGATCACATAAAAAGAGTGGATCCTAGGTCAAGTAAATAGTACACATCACGGGAAAAGAGTTTTAACATACCAGTAACAACATCAGGCAATGCCTCAAACTTCTGATGAGTAGTGAGAGCATAGAGTTAGTTCCAACTAGTGCCGAAGCAAGATGGTGCACCCTTTGGTACTGGAGCTGAAGAAGAGGCAACAAGAGCCTTGTTTGCCCCAGAGGAAACCTTACTAATAGGACAAATTTTAACCATGGCCATGTCTGACCACAGTTGAAAAACTTATCCTTTCTTGCATAACAATAACCCTAATACAATCAACTACAAAATCTACAGAGAGGATATGATAGAGATGATTGGGCCCTGTTAGCTTGAGATTGGGCACCTGATGCCCTATAATTCTCACCACTATATCAACGTCTATCACCGAACGAATTTGGGTAGGGAGCATTAGCCATTGAGTGAGACCCAGAATTGCCCCATCTCTTTTTGGAACACTTTCTACCATCCCTGCCACTCTGTTGTTGCCCATAATCCTAATAAAAAAAATCTAAACTTCTTATTCTTCCTCTCCCCAATTTTGGTATGCTCTTCTTCTCTTACTCGATCTACTACATATATACAACCAATCTGGAGATGTCCATATCCTTGTTCAACAAGGTAGCCTTACTCCCCAAAATCAAGTCTTGGTATAACCCAAAAGCAAACTTCCTTACTCTAGCCCTTATGCTAGAAACCAACTCTAGAGCAAAACGCGATAACTGGTGAAACTTTAAGGCATACACCTTGATTGAAATCTTGCCTTGATTTAAGTTAACAAACTCTTCCTCCTATACCTCCCTCAACTCCTGAGGAGATAAGAGGTCTAGAAAAGTATAAAAGAAATCATCCCATAGGGCTAACTCATTATTGTCACCCCTTGACTTCTCTAATTCCTCATACCATTGGTATGCTACATCTTTCAGTTGATAGGCAGCAAATTATGCACCCTTCACATTAGTAGCATGCATAATGCAGAAGATTTTTTCTATCTTATCAGTAAAACCTAGAGGATCCTCCTCAACCTTAACACCAATAAACACAGGAGGGCTCAACCTCATAAATTGGCCAACCCGTGTGGCCTCAAAAGATAGAGTAATAAGAGCACCACGCTCAGCCTGGTAAGCTACCAAATAAGCTAATATATGGATAGAATAATGAAACTCAGCATTCATCACATCAACCTGAAGAGCTTGAGAAGGACTAGAAGGCACCGGTGGAACTTCGGCAGGGCAATCAGGAACAGGATCCCTAGACTAGGTCTAGACCCTATAAGCAGAGTGTGGCTCATTATCATTATCTCAAAGTGGGCCAAAAGAGTTACCATTGGCTTTAGATTATTGGGGAGGCATGATCTGAAAGGCGAACAAATGAGAATTAGAGAAAAGTTTAGGACCTTATACTCTACAGCTCGAAAGCAAAACATAAGTAAGAGAAACATATCTAAATGCCTCATAGCATCTCACTTATGAGTATGGCATGCTACACATTCTTCAAAGAGACTCTATTCGATATGGATTTGTCGGACACTCAATTGACCATGAACCAAGGGCACTGATACCAATCTGACATGACCTAAACCAGGGCCTAGTCGTGTCAGGCATCTCAAGTCCAACCAGGAGCAGAGACCACCCCCAATACCCCACCATTAACAACCTTACACCATATGTTAGATGAATCCCAAACATATAACAAGATAAAATAATAATAATACATAAACATGATAGTAAGATTAAAAGCAAAGTCAAAATCCACAACCAATTAAACAATCATTTCCAACCCCAATACCAAGGCTGACACTAATACCGATACCGTCCATGCCCATAGTTGTTCGAGAAATCCTCTAACTAGAATTAAAGGATATTTGGTCGGGACATGCCCCCGACCATAGCCCAAACCAAAACCAAAGAAATAACAAAAATAAAAAGAAATCCATAGCACGAAATAGAGTCTTTCGGAGTATGGAAGCTCACCACTTAAATCTGACTTAAAGTTGTCCCTAAATCCAAGTCACTGAGCAAGAGGAATGGTAGTATAGCTGGTTCCTGTATCGCATGGAAATACAACGGCTGAAGACGGTTAGCGGGGTAAACACTAGCATATAACTCAGGGATAAGGAAAAAATAATGCTATTATTCAAACCAAAACAAATAACCATATGCAATCACATATATACATATATATACCATGGTGGGATAGGGAACAAGGTTTAGAATGCATTGAAAATCTTAACCTGGGTTATGTAGCTCTGCCATCCTAAAACCACCCACGGGCTATATGGGTTCAACTCCCCCAGTTGAAAGGGCCCTAATATATGTTAGATGCATGATCAGAGAAAAGAACCTGGGATGACTAGTATATCCCTAAAAATAAAAAGTATGACATCATACACATGATCACCAAGACACCTTCGCATCGACAAATATGAGTTTTCAAAGTCCGTCCCCTCGGGACCTCCACCTTCCACGGATTTGCTACTGAACCCTCTTTTAATCCCAATTAAACCTTTTACACATAACAAAACTAAGATAACCCGACAAGGGGCCTTGTCGTATTGGGCTTCCTAAGTTCAACTAAGACTGGAGACCAACCCTATTACCCAACCCAACCTCCAGCCGTCTGCCCTGAGTTGGCTGAATTGCAAGCATATAACATGATAGTGTAATAGATCACACGAAGACTCTAGGATAGGATCACAACCGTGACCGGCCCAACCAAGTCCAACCATCCCACACTAATCACCCAATCGTACAAAACCCTTCCAAAGGCCATAAACCCAGCCATAACCAAATAAGTTCCAAAACATAATATAATTAATCCGAAAATAAAATACAATGGAACAACTAATAATCCCTTCGACTGGTGTCTGCCGCAATGTCAATACCAATACTAAGACTGACACCAATACTGATCCTTCCCATTCAAACCCATAGCAGTACCACAAAGCCTCTAACCAAAGAGAAGTAGAAATTCGGTTGGGATATGCCCCCAACAAGGGACAAAACCAATATATAAAATAAAATCAAAATGTCTAGAAATATCCATAACATGTAATGGAGACTTCTAAAAGGATGGAAGCTCACCACTTCAATCCAAATACTGATCCCTGACTCAATCACTATGTAGGGGGAGTAGAATGGCCGATTTCTACATAAAGTGGGTATACAACCTCTAGTAGACGATTTAGCGGGTGAACGCTAGAATGATTTTAATATAACAATAAAATTATGCCATTTATAAAGCCAAGTAAAACCATCCATATGTACACAACCATATATACATATAACTATCTGGGAAAGGGGACCAGGTTTAGCATGCCATTAAAACTTTTACCTGGGTTATGTTACTTTGCCGTCCTAATCCACCCATGGTCTATATGGGTTTAGATCCCTCTGCTAAAATGGCCCCTATGCGTGTAGCCACATGACCAGGGAAGAATACCTGGGATGACTAGGAAATCCCCCAAATATATGGTGTGACATTATGCACACAGTCACCAAGACCAACCTCATATCAGCAAATATATGTTTCTAGTTTTGGTCCCCCCAGGACCTCCACCTTCCATAGCTTTGCTATATATACCACTATTATTGTGCAATTAAAACCATTACCAAGAAACCAATCAATCCATTTACCATTTATTAACCAAGCCATTTAGTGGTGGTATCATCATACTGACCATACTTGCAAGTACTATCCATAGCCAACCATATATAGGTTTAAGGAGGCTTCTAAGAGCCCTTCCATTTACCATATTAAAACATTTGGGGGATTCCATGTACCCCAAAAGCATAACCATTTAGTAATTTATCTTTCCAAGTTATTTAAACCATGCATAATTCCCTTACCAAGTTTTAAAATAAGCAAGAATTCCATTAAAAGTGCTAAATGCAATGAAAACATTATTATAGGCATTTTGTCAAGCACATTGGGGGAATAATATAACCATAACCAATTCCAATTACCATTAAACCATTTCCATGCAATCCAATCATTTAAAACCACCATTAATGCACATAATGCATAATTAATACCATGGAAAAACCATAACCAACTATTTAATATCAAAACCCCCAATTCATATTTGAAAACCAAAATAATACAATCAATGAAGTCATGAAAACATTCATAAAGACCATGCTTATAGTTAGAATTAACAATGAGGGAAAAGAACATGCCTTAAACCAAGATGATGATGGAAAGAGATCACCATATCAAGCCTCAAATTAATCCTCTAGTTGAAACACTATCTTTCCTTTCCCAAAAGCTTTTTCAGAGAATTATAGAGTGTTTTAGAAGAGTTTCTAAGTGTTAATGAATTGAATAATGGGGTAAATAACCTCTAAAGTAAGTTAGAAGTCATGGGAACTTATTAAGATAAGTGGAGAAATGTCCAGAATACCCCCACTTAAGTTGCACAAAATCCCATCACAGGAGTACGACTAACCTTCACGAGTCGTACCCTCCAATATAATTGGTACCCTCCACTCGTATCCAAGCCTTAACTTTTGGATCCAACACTTTCCAGCATACGACTTATCCAACCATGTTATATTCAAAGCATACGATCCATACTCCTGGCAGATTAAACCCAAGAAAGATTTAGACTCTGTCTGCTATACGAGTCTATGGTATGACTCATACCCTATTTTACGACTCACGGTGATCCACTCATACTCAGATCCAACATAAGTAACCAATTCTAAGATTAAGTTAAGGAACCAAATAATCCGTACCCACCAATACAACTCGTACCTCTAAGTCATATCCATTCCAGTAACCAAATTTTATTCCACCAACCAACAATGGTTAGTATACGATAGGACTATACCATTCGTACCCCATCATATAGCTCATTCCCATAAGTTGTATTGGGTCTAGAGACCAAAATTGTAGGAAATTTTCTAAGGGTCAAAACCCAGGGTATTAATTTCTCCCCTCCTAGGAACATTCATCCTCTAATGGTAGACAAGGTATGGGTAACCACATGTATGAGTCATTTTATATTTTTAAATATATTCCCAATCTTTAATAAAATTTGGAAACAAAGAGGCAAAGATATTAATCTTTTCTTTAACAAACTCAGAAAATAAAGATGTGTTGAAGACACATACCTTCCGCATGAATCCCAAGAGCAGAAAATTAAAGTTGATATTTGGAATACATGTCCTCCTTCGCTTCCCAAGTAGCCTCATCCACCTTGTGGTTCCTCTATAAAACCTTAATCGAGGCCACATCCTTGGTCCACAACCAATGAACCTGCCTATCCAAGATCTCAACTAGGATTTTCTCATAAGATAGAGAATCTGTGCGGATTTCCTAGGTAATAGACCTAGGAACTTTTATGGAAATTAGGTAATAGATCTAAACTATTCAACATAGATGTGAATTCTTCTATTTATGAAAATGGGAGAAATGAGTACGAAAAGTACTAGACTTGAAGAGGTAGATATACCTCAATATCTAGACTTCTTAAACAAGTGGACTATTCCAAAAGTAAATATAAAAACCATTTATAACTATGGTTGGTTTGATCAAAATTTATTCAAAACAAATTGTAAAGACATTTGAATATTTTTAGATTTAAATTTGTTAGAACAGACTATTTTTTTATTAAATAAATGAGATATTGATCTATATAAAAATCATTATAAGTTTTTGCATATTGGTACTGTCTAAATTGCTTTTAAACCTTTAACCCTTAAAGGGTTACTAGAGACTTTTTGGAAGCTCTTAGAGATGCTAGAAAGAAGAAATTCTCATCAATATTTGATGGGTTTCATTGAATCTACTGTGGTATATGGTCCATTTTATTTTATCATGAAAGCCCAATTGAAAGTTATCACTGTCTGATGTCAATATACTTGATGCTTTAATATTAAATGTTAATACGCATGGTTATAATTTTGCGCCTAGTTTTGAACTTATATGTCTGTCATACATAATTTATTATAAGTTATTAGCTACATTAAATCCCAGATGTAAATTATATGATATATCTAATCAGACCATTTTGATTGAAACTAATTTTCAAAATCTAAGATCACCACTAGGAGACCTATCAGGTGGGATGAAATTAATTTTCTTGCTTCTTGGACTTTAAATTTGGCTATACCCAAAAGTTAGGTTGCTAATTATCTGACAAACAATGAACTTTCGCATATTACTCAAAATTCGTATGGTAGGATTTGCATTCAATTTGACGATAAGTCTACTATTTCTAACATGCATTTATTTTCTCAATCTCAGTCTAGGTTATTACCTGCTCTGCATCATATTTCTCCAATAGAACAGTTATATGGTCCAGCTCATAATCATGCTGCTTCTTTACATACAATTGATATTGCTTCTACAAGATTTGATGAAAAGTTAAAATTAATCCTCGAATAAATATTATTCAAGATGATGATAATATCTCTGATAAAGATAAACCTTCTTCTTCTGAAATGAAATTTTACCCAAATAATATTTGATGATTCTATACCAAATTAATTTTTGTCCTAGATCCCAGGCAAGAAATTATATTGAACAAGAATTTTTTGATAAAAAATGGAACCAGTTTTTAAAACATGTTTTTTAAGGCTTATAGTCCAGAAGAGCTTAATAGTATTTCTCAATAATTCTATACGTGCATTGCATAATCAAATTATATATTTTGTTCCTTGGTTTATAACTACTTATCTGCGGTTATACATAAATGTCCTAGAATGATCTTATAAAGATGGTAATGGTAATATCGTGAAATGTATTTACCCGCCTCAAGCATCTTTTATTTTATCTAATAATATAAGTATTACTTTCTATTCATTTCAGAAAATCATTGATAATGAAATTGCATTGGTAAGTATCACATAGATTAATAATCTGATTTCTCAAAATAATTATTTGAGTATGTATGTTAAAGTTTTGGGTGAACATATTAGTTCTCTTGATACAAAACTCGATGAGTCAACTAATTTAGTTAAACAAATGAGTAATAGCCAGAAATCTACTTAGCTTGCTTCCTCTTTAGGAAGTAAGATAGAGGTTCCAACTATTTATGCTATTATTCAACGACCTCCTAAAATTAAAAGATTTCAAATAAATAAATATTTAAAATATTTAAAAGAACTTATTGATAAAAAAACTTTCAGGATTAAGTGCTAATCTTATTGATGTATCAAATGATTTTGCTAATCAAATAGAATTAACTTCTAATTTGAAAACTTAGACTAAGTTAGAGCTTAATAAGCTCAGAGGCCTGGTTAAAAAACAACCAGGTAAAAAATATGCTTATTTACCACATATAGAAACATACTATTATTCTCGACCTATTCCTTAGGATGTTTTAATTGAGCAACAAGATTAGAATCAGACTAATACGTGTTGTAGTGGTTCTGACATTTATAAATAAAATCTTGATGGCCTAACTGATAGGCAATTAACAATTCTTGTACATCGGATAAATATGTATGAAACTATCTACAAAAGTATTGAAGGAAATACTAATAGAAATATTTGCAGAATGGTTATTGTAGATTTTACTGGCCAACTTCATGGCTGGTAGGATAATTTTTTAACTCTAGAGTAGAAAGATGCTATTGTTAACGCTAGAGCTACTAGCGCTGGAGTTGATAACTTAGGTATGGACCTAGTTGAAAATAGGGAAGATATGGTTTATACCCTTGTTCTTATAATTTTAGAATATTTTAATAGTAGATATACCAATCAGCATGAAGTTGTTCATACTCTCTTTAATGGTCTTCGATGTAGGACTTTAGGAGAATTTAGGTGGTATAAAGACACCTTTATGAGTTGGGTTATGGAATTAATCGAAAATAGATTGGCCCATTGAAAGACTAAGTTTATAGATGACCTTTCACCCTTATTTGCAGAAAGAATTAGAAAAGCCCTTAGAGGACCTTGCGGTAAAGTTCCATGGGAAAATTACACCTATGAAAAATTGATAGGAGTATGTACACAAGAAGGATTAAACTTGAGTAATGAGTTAAAATTGTCCAGACAACTTAAGATTGATAAGCTTAAGGAAAGAGATGGGGCATTTTAGCATTCAGTTTAGTGTTCCTGAACCAGCTTTTTCTTCTAGAAAAAAGAGTCACATGCATTTCAACAGCGAAAAACTTTATAGGAAAAGGAGATCTCGATATAGATCCAAAGAAGAGAGTGAAACTAGGAAAGCTCATCGTAAGTCTACTAGATTTGCGAAAAACAGGTCTAAGTGAGATCTAGCTAATATTAAGTGCTACAAATATGGTAAGTATGGACATATTGCTCCAAATTGTAAGTTTAAAAATCTAAGGTCTTTAGGACTAGATGAAGAATTACATGATAAAGTTTATGGTTTTTTATACACTTTTGGATCCAAATTGGATTACAATTCAGAATCAGATTTCAAAAATAAAGTTGATTTTCTTGATTTATCTGATAGCGACAAAAATATTGGTGCTTTATGTGTTAATTTCAAAGGTGATACTTTCCCTTGTAATGATGAATTTTATAAATTGCAGTCCTAATTTGAAGATTTAAATATGACGACTATCAATTCTGAAAATGTGTTAGAATTACTAAAAGAAGTTTCTGATGAAAAACTTTGTGAAAAAATTATAAATTTATCCACTTGTTCAAAACAAAAAAAATATTGATAGAAATTCTTCTCAACCTGAGAAAAAGTTTGATTATTTTGCCCCTTATTCTTTGTCAGAAGTTAATAAGCGTGTTGCTATGAATTCTGCCCCTGGTAGAGATACTTCTTTTGATGATTTAAAAATTGAAGTTGAAAACTTGAAAAAGGATATTAAATCTCTTAAATATAATCAAATAATTTACGATCACAGGATTTTGCAAATAGAGAAAGATATTTCTCCCACAAAAAATTTCAAAGGGAAAGGTAATATTGATGAAGAAAATAAAGAAGATGATATTCTTCAAAAATCTCTTCATTTTAAAAAATAATTATTTTCTAGGAATGAGACAAATTATTACTGCACATAGATGGTATATTAAATGTAATATTTTGATTGATAATCATTTCCCTGTAATGAGTGTTGCTATGATTGATAGTGGAGCAGATGTTAGCTGAATTCAAGAAGTGTTAATTCCCAGAAAATATTTTCAAAAAATAACCCATGTAGTTAAATCTGCATTTGGACATGCTCTTGATATAGAGTATGAATTACCAAATACTCATATTTTCTAGAATAAAGTAGGCATTCCTCATTTCTTTTTTTTGGTAAAAAATTAGTTATACCCTCCAATTATACTTGGAACTCTGTTTATTAATGCCATTTATCGTTATACTCATATTGATGTAAAAGGATTTACTGCTACTTACAAGAATAAAGAGATAACTTATTTTTTTGTTATAGATCTAGTAACTAGAGATAATAATGCTTTAATTGAGATGAAGCAAAAGCATGTTGATTCTTTACAACTTAAATTACTTAGAATGAATATTTGTGATACTATGAAATCTGCTAAGATACAGGAAAAAATAAATTGATTTCTAAACAAATGGCTATTGATATTTCTGCCGAGCACCCCAGTGCTTTCTGGAATAGAAAAAAACATATTGTTACTCTTTCTTATGAAGATAATTTCTCCGAGGATGATATCCCGATAAAATCTCAACCATGTCCAATGAATGCCAAATTAGTTAAAGTTTGTACAATAGATATTGATAATTTATTACAAAGGGTTTGATAAAACCTACAAAATCTCCTTAGTATTGCACTATTTTTTATGTTAATAACGAGCAGAAAAGGAACATGGTGTTCCCAAGTTAGTAATAAATTACAAACCTTTGAATAAATATTTAAAGTGGATTAGGTATCCTATTCCAAATAAAAGAGATTTTCTTTCAAGATTATATGACGCTAATATATTCTCAAAATTTGATTTAAAATTTGGATATAAGAAAATTCAAATATTTAAAGAGCATACTTATAGAACTGCTTTTAATATTCAATTGGACAATATGAATATAATGTCATGCTATTCAGCTTGAAAAATACCCCTTCTGAATTCCAGAAAATCATGAATGATATTTTTAATCCTTATATGGATTTCATCAAAGTTTATATTGATGATATATTAGTGTTTTTAAAGATATTTGAATTACATATCAAACATCTTGACATTTTAACAAAAATTGTGATACAAAATGTTTTGGTGATATCTAAAGAAAAAATGAGTCTGTTTCAAACTAACGTTAGATTCTTAGGACACAATATTTGTCAGGGAAAGTTTACTCCCATACAAAGATCTATTGATTTTGTATCCAAATTCCCTGATGTCATTACCGACAGAACTTACTTGCAATGATTCTTGGGAAGTTTAAATTATATATCCTCCTTCTATAAAAATTTGTCACATAATTTGGCCTCATTATATGACAATCTAAAAAAGGATTATAAAGGTCCCTGGACAGATAGTCACACATATCTAGTTAAAAGAATTAAATAGAGTGTTAAATCCTTACCTTGTTTGACTTTAGCCAACCCATCATTGCAAAAGATTGTTGAAACCGATGCATCTAATATTGGTTATGGTAGAATACTAAAACAAGTCAATCCCCATGAAAAATTTGAATACCTGATAAGATTTCATTTAGGAAAATGGACTAAAGCCTAGAAGAATTATGCTACTGTGGCTCATGAAATGTTAACCACTATTAAATGTGTGTTCAAATTTCAAGATGATTTACACAATCAAAAGCTTTTGATAACAACTGCTGCTCAATCGGTTAAATATATGTTTGACAAGGATTTTAAACATGATGCTTCGAAATTAATATTTGCAAGTTGGCAAGTTCAATTAGCCCCTTTTGATTTCAAAATTCAATATAAAAAGGAAATTAATAATTATCTCTTTGATTTCTTATCTCGAGAATATCTTACTTAAAAATGAATTTTTATACTTATTTTTTATCTAAATAGACCTTGGTTACCATTTTGAAGGTAATACCATTATACAAAGATTTGCAAAATCTTATAATTGATAAAATTATCCATGATATGGTTGAAATTGAATTTTATGTCCATGATTATGACGAAGTCAAAAAAATGTTTGATCTGTATGAATATAGTTTATCTAAATAACCCTAATTATTATTCGTGGAGTATGGATCCTCCATTGCAATGGGCCAGATGAAGAGGAAAAGACAGAATAGGGAAAACATTATCCCTAGGGAGATCATATTCTCAAGGATCATCATACAAATCCACATATAATTTCCCAGTTATACAAATGGGAAATAAGAGTTTGATAAACTCTAAAGTATCACAGAAAGAAGAGTCCTCATCATCTTCTTCAATTCATCTAGAAGTTATTCCAGAAAATAGTCGATTATACTGATATTTGAAGGCATATTTAGCCTCCTACAAGCAAAGTGATACATTTTCTTTAATTGCTAAAGAAAAGGACAATAATAATATCAAGTCCTATGAAAAGATAGAAAACAAAGAAATGATATTTATGACTGAAAACTCTGAGATTCAGAGGATAAATGAGCCATGGAAGATATTCCAGAAATATTTGATTAATGGACTATATTTCCTGGGTGAGTCATACAAAACCCATTCTTATTATAAGACTATTCTCACTTCCGTAGGCAGTTCAAATTTTGAGCACTTTCCTATATAACATCGAATAGAATGTTTATAACTTCTCAAAATTTATTATCAAACAAAATATATCCATTGAATAATGGGGGATGACCACAATGATCAAAAGATAGATCACTCTTATCAAAACCCTCATAAATTTCACTTATTGGGACCATATTCACGCATTTGATAAAGTGCTCTATTATAATAATGACCAGCATAAACATACTTAGTTTATGAAGGTCTGTGCAAAGATATTTGTAGACCCAATTCCTAACTGATTTTTAAACTGATGGTCATACCACGGTCCAACCATTAAAATATTAGCAGACCCATTCCTTAAGTTATACAAAAATGGGCCAAGGTCTCACCAATGTTAAACCAATTACATCACCCAGATCATAGCTGTTATTTAGACAAAATTGATTAAATCTATTTCTTTATTGAATTCTTGATTCCTTGGATACACAAATGGGCTCCAGAACTGGGATTTACAGAAGAATAGATTCTCTGTTTGTACCAGATATTTTATAATAATTTCTTGGACAAATTAATGAGAAAAGATCCTAAGACCAAATAATTATATAGTCAGGAACTCTTTAACTCTATTGATAAAAAGGTCCAAGAATATAAACAGCTCCTCGAAAGGATGTAATTGAGGACAATTCAACCAGGCAGATTAGCAGAAGAATCTCCGTACAAGACGGATATAAAGATGATATGATCACTAAATATTTAGAAGAAGTTAAAGGAAATTTACTTCGGTCTATTAGTCAATATGACTAGTCAGACACTTTGATGAAAAGTGTGACCAGTGATGATATAGCAGAGGAAGATTTTTAAGATCTCTCTAGTACATCACAATACTCTCTTATAAATTTTTATCTTGTACAATTCTCTCAAGTGTGAATAATCAATCTCCATTCAATATTATTCCGGCCTTGCTACTGTCCGAGTAAGGTATATATTTTATCTTTTATTTTGAGTCCTTTTAAGCCTCTCTGTCCCTCTCCGGCCATGACTATGTCCAGCTAAGATCGTTTCATATCTATGTTGGATATATAACTTCTCTTGCATAATAATCATGAAACATCTAGACTCTATCAAAATATAAAGAAATTTTTATTTAGTTTATTGGCTTGGTTCTGACATGGTGGTACATTTGACTTCTCCTGCATAATATTTCTAGCAAGCCGTCAATCTTAAGCCCGTTAAAAGTTATTAAAAAAGACATCTTCTTTCACGGTTAGAACTGCTAGATACATGGGCTCAACATAAGTATGTATTGAAGTTTGACAGGCTCCTTACTTGGGTAAAAGATTAATGCTTCCATACAGTCAATAAGAAATTTAAAATTCTTGTATATTTTGATTCACTCGAATTATAGGTCTGGATGGCCGCGCGGATTACCGCCAGCCTCCGATCCTTCAATCTGGTAACGGTAGGAAAAATAATGTTAAAATAGGGGTAGGGAGAGGAAGTGGAGAGGATTTTAAAAATATAATAAATTAATTAGATAATGTACATATTTAGCAAAAAAATAGATAATATACATATTATTATTCATATATTAAATTAAGGAGATGTGAACACTAGAAAAAAATTAAAAATTAAAATAATTAATATTAATAATTTGATAACGGTAAATTGTGAGTATATAATTAAAAAAATAAAATATATTTTTTATGATTACATGGTTGATTTTATTCATATAGTTTAGTTGGATTTGAGTGGGGTGGGGTGGGGGGAGGGGGAATTTCATTTAGCTAAAATATTATAGTTAAACTTTTTTTAAGGTTATGTGATTTAACATATCGAACAAGACATTGCAATATGAAACATTAAAAATAACATTTTAATATTATCCGCGCGCCTCCTAGATACCTGTACTAGTTTTCAATAATGTTAATAAAACCATAAAATTTTCAATAATATTACTAATACTATAAATATACATTATTCATTTTACAATTCTTCTCAACGAGTTTTCATATTTTGAAAACGGCTAGTAAGACATCATTACTTGCATTTGTAAATACATCAAACTTTATGTAATAAAGTAAACAATCATCTAAATTTTGATCAACAATACTATTCCATATTTCATCTTTTATAGCGATAGGTAAATACTTTTAATCATTCAAAAAAATTTAATAAAAAAAAAAAATTCAATTTTTATTTATTGTAATCTAGATTAAAATCAATGATGGGCTTACTACGATCTCATATACATACATACATACATATATATATATATATATATATATATATATATATATCAATTAAAAAGTAAATGAAAAATTGTTATAATTTATTTTATAAAGCGAGATTAAGAAAGAAATAAATAACTTTCGACTTTTCTTTAGTTCACAAGATTTTTAATTGAAAAGCGGTTCTTTAAAATAATACTTTAATTAGAAAAAGAAACATTATGTTTATTAAAAAAGCATTTTTCCCCTTTTTAATTAAAACCCAGGTTTTTAGCCCATTTTATAAAATAAAAAGAGGTCAATATTTACACAAAATGGGCTAGGTACAAAAATGACCCAATCCAAAAAAAATAATGAAACTAAGACAATAAATAAAAATCAAGGAAAATGAAAGGCTGAAAAAGGAAATATCTGCCTAGATCTTAACATTTCTTCTCGAAGTCTCCTCAGTAGCTTTGATGAGCTTATCCAATTAAGCTTCCACTTCTTCGATCTAGGTTTCATATGAGTAAAATCAACTCACTCTCAAATGATGATAGGGTATAACAACCTCTGATTTGAACTAAATGCGTAAGTTATCTCTTATACCATTTCTTTACCACTTGTTGTTACCGCATCTCACTATGAGCTCAAAATCAGAGTTGGAGGTGTTTCACTTGTGCCAAGTCCACACCTTGGCTCTATTTTTTAGCTCAATTTTCCACTTCAAAGATAAATATTTAATTTTTTTGTATCTATTCCTCAACATAATTGTATCCCCGTATTTCCTCCAAATTGATGGGTTGAACCTCAATCGAGGTCATACCACCATCATCATAGAACCCTTCCTAATCTCTAATATTGTTGTGATTCATTCAAAACCAAACGGGTATACAAAAGTTTCCCATCCACAGTTTCACAAAAAATCACCTCAGTTGACCTTATAAAGTTAGACATGATAGATTTTGATATGATTCTTGGAATAGATTGGCGACACTTTTGATATGCCTTAATTGATTGTAGAAATAGAGTAGTCCAGTTTTAGATTCTAAATAAGACAGCCACAGGGTAGAAGGGTAGTACCTTAGTGCCTATAGGCCAGTTTGTCTCATACCTTTAGGCTAAAACAATGATTTCCAAATGATGCATCGATCTTCAGGTGCAGGTTAAGGATTCAAATTCCAAGACCCCAACTCTTTAGTCAGTTCTAGTGGTAAATAAATTCCTAAAAGTGCTTCTCAAAGATATATGTGGAGTTTCTCCCAAGAGAGAAATTAACTTCGGAATAGATCTCTTTTAAGACACCCAACCTGTGTCAATTCCACCCTACGTAATAGTTCCAACTGAGCATCTAAAATTGAAGAAAAAGTTGAAAAATATTTTAGATAAAGGTTTTATCAGGCCCAACATTATCTCTCCATAGGGTGTTCCAGTTCTTTTCGTGCACAAGAAAGGTGGTTATCTCAAACTATGCATTGATTATCACTAGTTGAAAAAAATCACAATCAATAATAATTATCCCATTTCTAGAATTAATGACTTGTTCAATCATCTTCAGGTTGCCAACTATTTTTTCAAAGATAGACCTCAGATTCGTCTATCATCAGCTCAGATTCAGAGAGAGTGACATTCTGAAGATAGCTTTTAGAACTTAATATATTCAATTCAAATTTATTGTTATGTCTTTTAGACTATCAAATTCTCCTACAACTTGTATGGAGTTGATGAATAGGGTGTTCAAATAGTACTTTGACATATTCATCATTGTCTTTATTGATGAAATCTTTGTTTATTCTCGGAGTGAGGATGAGCATTTAGACCATTTGATGATTGTCTTGTAGACTTTAAAAGATTGTCTATTATTTTCTAAGTTCAGTAAGTCTAGATTCTGGTTGAAATCAGTATCATTCCTTTGTCATATTATTTCTGGCGAGGGCATTCATGTTAATAATCAAAAGACCAAAGTAGTTAAAAATTGGCCTTATCCCATCTCTTCATAACATATCATGAGTTTTATAATGACCCTCTAGGTTATTTCCTTAGTTTACATTCATTTTTGACATTGGAAGCCTTCCCATAACTACTACAAGTTATTTATGACTTGCCAGGACTATCAGTGTAGATAGCGAATAGTTTGTTTGGGTTTTAGGCCCATTTTCCTATTTTGGAGCTTTTGTTGTTAAGAAACTAGTCTTGGATAGAAACTCCTTGTAGAAGACCTCAAATAAGAACTCCTACAATGCTATCAGCTCCATGATATTGAGTTTAGGTTAGGAGGAGCCTTAGTTTAGGTCCCAAGGCTTTCAAACTCATTTTAGGCTATTGGGTGGATTATATGATAAATGGAACTATAGGGTATGGGGCACATATTTAGTTAAAACAATATTTGATGAAAGTTTTGATAGTTTCATTGAGTGCAGAATGTCGAATTTAGTATGGTAGCATAGTTTTTTTTGCCCACACAGAGATTTGAATGAATCTCGGGCACCCGATCGAAGTCCATATTTAGACTTAGAAAAGTTTGGTGCCTGATCTGGTGTGACCACTTTAACGAACATAGTTCCGATTTAGTGCCTATAAGTCATTTTAGATGTCTTGTCCATTAGGGTGAGGTCCTCTTTAGCAATAAGGGGACGCTTAAGCGGGCACCACTTTAGTGGTTAGCGACCACTTTAGCGGTACCCACAACCCTGGTGCATGACCGCTTTAGCTTGCTTACACAACTTAGGTGGACAAGTTGCTGCTTTAGAGACACTTGGGGGATGTTAAATCCCCTTTATTCACCAAATTTTCATTATTTTCTTCACCATTCTTACACCAATTTGACAGCTTGAATAGAAGAGAAAGTGGAGAATCATCAATTGAAGCTAAGGTAAGTTAGCTAAGCACTCCTTGGTCATTTTCTATAAAATTTTCTGTCAATTTCCATCCTATTTCATTATCAAATTATTAGAAATTAAATCTTAAATACCTAGACCTTAGGGGATGATTTAGGCTCCAATTTATAAACCATTTGTTCTTAACTTTTGAGCATACATTCATTATCCTTTGAGGTACTTCGTGATAGATTTAATTTTAGATTCCACTTGCAGGCCTCGTAGGCCCGTTCTTGACCAAAATTCTGACCCGACCATTTATATAACAATATAGGTATCATTTTAATCCTAATGACATGTAGGTTACTATTTTGATAGTGTGGTGGCATTTTATTACTGTAGAGAAAAGGTGGATGATTTGTTGATGACTCAAGACATGTAGTTCGACATCGAGATATGCTTCTATCTACTCTTTTTCACGAGATAGTATATCATATATATTGCATATTATATAAGAATGTTAGGATGTGATTATGGGTAGAACACCATGACTTAGCCTAGACTATAAGTTTGGGGTATAAAAGGGTAAATTGACCCTTAAGATAAAATACTTGTTATGCTTATGAGATCCTATTACCCTAGATTACTAGCATGTTAGACATAGTTGAGGCTAATGACCCTTTAATATTAGGTTTACTACTTGACTTGGTGGATTATTATGGTTTCTCAAATTATGGTATTATGGTTATTTTGGTCATATATTATCGGGCCCGAGGCCGAGATGTGATATTAGTTAGATTTTTATCCTTGTAAAAGATGTAGCCATAGTCTATGGATGTTTAGACACTTATTATTATATTATTTGTATACTGGTGATGGAATGCATAGATTCGGTACATTCATGCTCACTTAATGGTACGATTCCAACTAAAAACATAGTTTTACTACTAGTTTTTAAAATAGGAATTTATTTTCACTTTCCACTTTCAAAATAGATTCTTTCATAATGGGAATCATACCACCTTTTTGGATAATTTATGAGCTTTTGAGACTAAAAGTGTTATTTTAGAGATTTTACTGAGATATATTTTGATCCAAGGTTTTACTACTACTATTTACTTTGGCCGAGAGAGATTTTGACCCTTTCTACTCTTTGAAACTGATTTAGTCCGAGAGTTAATTTGGAGCAAAAGGGTTTTAGATTTAAACTCCTTTAACCATGGTTTAAGTCTGTGTATTTATTATATATATCTTTCTCTGATGTTGGATGGAGTAGATTACTCATGATGGTGATTGGAAATCCTAAATTGGGACTAGGTTGGTGTATATGTGTACTCTCGAACCCCCTAAAAGCACCTTCGTCTATGAGCCATCATGCTAGATAAGAGAGGTTGTCTTAGGTCCTACCTTTGTGAGTTGTCGAGTTTGAGAAGATGCATACACTGATTATGTTATGGCACATGGATTGATTATGGTATCATGGATTTATTTTACATTCATTCATGCAAGTGCATTGCCTATCACCAGTATGTCCTTTGGTCCCTAAATCTATCATCCTTATGGGGGTTGCATAGGTATATGTTGTGAGTGTGTTTGTTGTATGTTGTGTGTTGATTGAACCTCCTGGTTTATGAGTTCTGATTAAGGTCTTAGTTGTCTGGACTAGCTGGTTACTTTATTATATTATTATGGTTAGTTCATGATAGGTTGACTATGGACTGGTATTAAGATTCAAGGTATGATTCTAATTCTTTTCTTTTACAATTATTAATATAATGAATAATTATCTCATGATTAGGGACCATAATTATTCCAACACTAGTTCCTACTATGATTAGAAGGCCTTAAGATGTTCGTATGACTACCTTAGTTTATACCTTTGAGTTAGTCTTGCATATATTTATATGCATGTATCTAGCTATAGCATTACCGTGTATCCTTCTCTTCCTTAATTATTCATGTTGTATATCCATTCTTTGGCCTTGTATACTACTATATATCCTTCTTTTACTCTTTATTTGTATATTGTCCAATGGTATATGGTGTAGTACTTAGTGATTGAATATGACTAGGATTGGATAGTTCATCCTTAGTGTCTCTCTAGTTTTATAATGTTATCTTCCTAGATATTTGGCTATAGTTTATTTTCCTGCTGCATGTTATCTGTATTTGCATTATCTTTGAAGCTCAGCCGACAGTTTCCTACTGAGTACCACATGTTTGGTACTCATACTATACTTTTGCAGCCTGTAGATCGTAGTATTAGTTCTCACTATTAGTGTGTGCATCATATGGAGAAACTATAGACTAGAGATTTGGGGTGAGTTCCTGACATTCGGGGCATTACTACTCTCACTCTTATTGATTTGACTGATTCGTATGTTGCATTTAGAGATGGGTTATACATGTATATTTATTTAGTACTTTATTTTATATTCGTATTATATTAAAAGCTCATTTACTAACCTCACGAAGTTTTGGGATTGCTATATATATATGTTAGCCTTGTTATTATATTTATTCTACTATTTTCATCCATTTCTCTTGATAGTCTGTTATTAGCAGTTCTGGACTAATGGATTGGCTTACTTACTGGTGGGTTATAGTAGGTGCTATCATGACTAAGGAATTAGGACATGGCAAATTGGTATCAGAGCCTAGGTTTATCAGCGTGTTGGTATTATGACCCAAACCAGGGCCTGGCTGTGATGGGTATCTCAAGTTCACTGAGGATCGGAGATCACCCCCTTCACCTAGCTAAATAGGTTATAACATTCCTAGCAGTAGCTGAAATCCTAACATATAACAAGATAATAAAAGTAACAAACTCAAGGACATCTAAGCATGTCAACATCAATACCCAATCCACAGTAACATCCACAAAGCCTCTACTAATCCAAAAATAATCTAAGTTGGGAAATGCCCTCGACCCTAACAATGACAATGACAATGATAATATTAATGTGAACTCTTTAATTCTATTTTGTGAAAAGAAACCAATGGAATAATTAAGTGTTCTAGAGAATGAAATCTCACCACTTCACCATAAACGACTGACGAACCAAGTCGATCTACCTAGAAATGTGCAGGAAAAATAGGATTGCCTTCGGACCTTGTATTGCATAGGTATACAGCGTTCAAATACAGTTAGTGGGTTCAGCACTAGCATGTAACTCAGGGATAAGGATAAAGTAATGAAAATTCAATAATTCAGTTCAACTTATTGTACACGTTTACATACATATATGGATACATATATACTTATATAAAATGTTGGGATAAGGAACAAGGCTTAACATACAACTTTAAAACTTTAGTCTGGATTGTGTAGCTTAACTGTCATATGTCAGTACCTATGGGCTATATGGGCCTCCATCTCTCACCCCTGGTGAGGCCCTAGTGTGTATAGCCGCATGAATTGGAGAATAATCTTATATATGTTCATGGGAAACTCAAACCTCCCAACCATATACTGAGGTGACTTAAGTACTTAATTGTGTAATGTATTATGGGGGACTCGAACCTCCCAATCATATAATAAAGTGGACTCAAACCACCCGATCATAAGCAAGGGGCCTCGAACACCAGGACGTTTAGACCCCCACACCGGCAAGTACAGTTTTCAGTATTGGTCCCTCAGGACCGCTACTTTCACGACCAAACTATACAACCCTATTTAAATCTCATTAAATCATTTATCACACATTCCCATTAATTGAGCATAATACATATTCAGGCATACACTGTTGGTACTATAAACCAACTACACTTGTAAGGCAATATCAACATGCCATAATAATTCCATTAACTTGGGAAAACAACTATCTTTGTTCATTAATAAAAGGGGGAGGAAAATTGACTCCCTTTTTTCATTAAATCAAACAATCATGTTTCAATAACCTCTTTATATCATGCAATTATTTCAAAAGTAGTTTAATACAATTTTACTCGTACTCAAAACCACTTTCACAAAACTAAGTTAGGTTTTTACCAATTCAATTATCAATATTCACAAAATTTGTGAAAATTATAATCCCCTTATTTTTTCACCATACCCATGCATCAAATTGATTTCAAAACCACTGTTTAAGACATAAACAATCCATATGTAAATATGTAACATAACATAAACAACAATTATTCAAACCCTCAACCCATGTTCTAAAACCAACATCAAAACCACATGGAGAACTATTTTAAACACATGATTTCATAAAGTATTAGTTGGGGAAGAGTAATATGCCTAAAATATTAAGAGTTATGGAGAGAATGTGCCCTTGGGAGTACTAATTAATCAACTTCTTAAAAACCTTAAGTATCTTGCTTGGGAGAATTTGAGAGAGCTTGAGAAGCTATTTCAATTTTTTTTGGAGTGATAATGACACCCTAAAGGGTTTTATGTTGTGGGTCGTGATTTGGAAAAAATGAAAATATCCAAAGCGCCCTTAATTAAAAGCTAAAAAATTATCACCAGTGACTATGAGTCACTTTGAGACTCGTAAGGATATATTATTCCTCATCACCACGAGCCTTAGTCAAGACAATAGCTGAAAAAACCTTCTCTGGTGACCCTATGACTCACTCCATATAACTTGTCTTATGACCCTACGACTCATAGGTTCTTCCAAGTCTTAGTCAAGAAAAAAATACTTGTGGCACAGACTAGTTTAGATAGAAGCCACTCATAGTCAGGATAGTGACTTAGGATACCTTTATTAAACACTCTATGACTGGTCTTTTATGACCCATAATGACATGTTACGACTCATAGGGTGAATCATAGTCAGGACAATGATTTTACAAACTCAAAATTTTCAGTGGCCAACGCCTGGGGTGTCACAGTTGGTACATGAGCTAAATGTTTAGTAGAGTCCTGTGGATAGGTACGAATATATTTGTATCCTATTTTTGAGAGGCTATTGGGCATTCTTAGAAAATTCTATTCTTGACTTCTTGTCGTGTGTCTGTATTCTATGAGCCTCAAAGTACATTTGTTGACTCTAATGTACATAGATAAATGATATTAGGCTATTGATAGATGCAAATGGGACTTTAACATGTATTTCTAGAGCTTTATCGCAACATCAAACTAGGGATTTAGAGATGGATATCAAAGATCTTTTGCATCAGCGATAGAATTAAAAGCCAGACTAGGCTCTGGTAGGGTTTATGATTGCCTCAGCCTTTTGAGATTCAGCATTGGTGATTTTGATCCTTTTTTATTAACACCTCAAATCCAGAGATGACATCCAATTCATTGAGCAGTTTTTAGGCCAAAGTTGGGTTTGTTGGTGTTCAGCAAGGTCCTTTGTTGGTTTTAACAAATGAGATTGGGTTTCTTAAGTAGGACAAATATATTCCTATGTTATATCCTTTAGAGAATGAGATGGTACGTGGATTTATTGAAGGATTAGATTTACCACTCTATTTGGCTGCCGTGCATTTGATAGTAGCTGGGTCTTTCTTCCCCCAAGTTGTTGATCACGTAGAGGACATAGAGAGAACTCTTATTGAGACTTATGAAGGTTGTGGTAAGAGTCCACATTATTAGTATAGTGCTATTGGTATTTTATTTGGGAATGTGGATCCTCTGGGTAGAGATCTGCTTTACTTATAGCTTATCAGTCCCACACAGATAACATCTTAGACTCTAGAAGGAACTTAAATTTTTCATGGTGGTCACAATGAGGAGAGTTTTTGTCAAACCTTGCATATTATATGGCATGGATGGGCCATGGAGGCCATTTTTAAGCAGTGCATACAATACCTTAGAGTATTCTAAAAGCTTGCCCTTGTTGTGGTGAGATTGGTCATTGGTCTAGGAAGTACCCCATATATGAGTTGGTTGTTTAGAAAGAGTTAGCATTTGTTTCCCACAAGCTTAGAGTTCCTAAGGTATGTTATGATTGTAGAGAGGATGCTAATTTTAGTAGGGAATGTCCCCAATGTTAGTTTGTTAACCAATTGGAGTGAACCTAAATTTCTTGCCAAGTTAGAGCTTTGGGGGTTTTCTATAACTACAAAGATATTGGTCATTGGTGTAGAGAGTGTCCGCGACATGGGATTATTAGTCATTCTTCTTGTCTAGATCAGTCTCATAATATTGTGGCACCTTAAGTTAGATATAGTGCACTTAGTACCTCGGTTGGTGATTTAGATGCTCAGTCTGAGTTTTGACCCGCTCATATTTATACCCCATTGGGCATGTTAGTTATGTGATTTCTAATTCTACTGTGATAGCTATGTTTTTTATTTCATGCCTTGACCTTTTATGTTTGATTTTATTAGGGTTTTTATATCCATTAATATTTGTGTGCCTACGTAGATTTATAGAGATTGTTGTGCATCTTGGTGTAGAGTTCATGATTATGTCACTTACCTCATAGATATTTATTTTAGTAGTAGATCAATGCTGATATTTCTTTGATGGTGTAGCATTTGGGTTTGAGTCCTATTTAACTTAGCATATTAGCCTTCTGGTGGCCCTAAAGTGGTACTTGTCATTGATTGTCATTTTGGTACCACATACTCTTTATACTGATATTTATATTATTGTTGTTATTATTGCTATTGTTTGATGTTGATCGATCCTTTCTTGATGGACGACTAGAATAATATTATCTAGTTAGAATCCCCTTCCTCATAATTTTTGTTTGTTGTCCTAGGAACTTAGCTTAGTTGGATGTTTTACCTCTTGTAGCAAGGCGAGGTTGGTCCTTTTCCTCTTTTGTTGGAGAGGCTAGATCGGTGGTTGAGTGGCCTAGAAGTAAAGATAGGTTGGACTTCCTTGATTTTATTATTGTTCTGAAGTTGGCAATTTGTGTATATAGTTTATTTTTTAGATTGGCTAGTTTGGGTTTCATTCTTCCAGTTTGGCTATTTCTTTATCCTATAGTGGTCTTGATGTTGTTGTTAAGAGGTATTGGAATTATTTGTCAAGTTTGATGGGTTTGTCTTCTGGTAATAACTTAATTTTGGTATTGGTGTGGAGTTGGCTACTCCATTCTTGCTGTGATGTGGTCCTTATTCTAGTAGAGTTTAGAGAGGTAGATAGAGGTGATCTTTTCTGTGATTGCTTCTATAGTTGGTAAATTGAGGATTCATTGCTGCTATAGAGTTGTGTGGTTGATCAGTTTCCATCTAAGGTGGCATCTTTTCGAGTTGCTAGCATTTTGGTTATTACTAGTACTATTTAAAGCCTTGCTAATCTCATGGGTACGCTTTAGTGATTCATGCCCTCCCATAGATATAGAGTTTATTATTTTGCCTTAAGTCTGTGGTTTATCCTCTGTTGTGATTTGGCTCACAGCTATATCTCAATTTTTGCTTTGGCAAGATCCATAGGGATATGCTTGATCTTGAATAGGGAGGATGATTTGGGTGTTTTCCCTTTGTTTATACTTATCGGCTTTAGTTTTGGATTTGACACCTTAGAATAACGGTTTGGAGATCACGATAAATTTGAAGCATAGATGCTTACCCGTCTATGAGATTGGTTTGTATGGTTGGGATCAAGTAGTTCGGCTTCGGTTCTGAAGCATAGTTTTGGATTGAGTAGTTTGGTCACAACCTCCATTTTCATATTCATGCCAACTAAGCATTTGCTTATAGGCTGGCTAAGCCTACTGCATATCTACCTATTTCATTTTCTTCAATCCATACTAAGTTTGGTTGATTAATGCTCAGATGATATCTCATTGGCACTTAAGGATGGTTTCTTTCGCTTAGCCATAGTTTTTAATTTTGTCAAGATTTTGGATGATCCAATCAGCAGAAGTAGTATGCTTGAGTTAGATTTAGCATGGCTTCATCATTGATTGATGGGACATTCTGGAGAGGATTATTTAGTGGTAAGTGTTTGTGCTTTGGACTCCTGATTATAAGTTAGAGGGTTATTCAAACCAGTTATAGCTTTGACATAGATTGCAGACATAGGTCATCACCATTTGGGTGCCCAGGTAGTGCTTTATGGGCTTATTCTCATGCTTATTATTATGGATTTTAGTGGATCAACTTTAGTTCTTTGAAGATAGTGCTGAAGTTACATGGATAGGACTCAGGTGACTTTCTTCTTTGTTTGGAGTGGATAACAGGCTTAGAAATTCAAAAAAGGTTATGTTTGGACATTGGAGTTGGTTGCATGATTCATCCCTTAGTCTGTCTTTGGCTTGGATGGGTTTTTGGGTGGTTGTGCTAGTATCAATGTGGTATTCAGGTGTCTTAGTTTTGAATTATGTGCATCAGCCTTCCTTGGTTCAGTTGGAGGTCAGTTGGTTGTTGAGGTTAAGTTTTTATAGTTTGAGAAGTGAAGTAAGGAAGTTGGTTGAAAAAAAGATACAAGTGGCAAAATCTCTTGGAAGCATTGTTATATCTTGGAGGTTATCTTGAGTGTTTTGCTCGAAGCATGTAGGCCCAACACCTTATTCCTTTGAATTTTCGTGATCCTTCTATCCTTTGACTTTCATAGATAAAAGTCCTTTAATAGTGTATATTATAATGACCCTCCAAGTCATTTCCATAATTTATGTGTATTACTAGCATTTGAGACTTACCACAACTGCTATAAGTCATTTCTGACTTGTTGGAACTATCAGTTTAGTTATTAAACAATTTGTTTAGGTTTTAGGCTTATTTCCCTATTTTGGAGCTTTCATTGTTAAGAATTGGTCTCAGACTAAAACTCCTAGTAGACGATCTAGTATGAGATTCAAACAGTAACATCAACTTCAGAACGTTGATTTTAGGATAAGGGGACCCTTGGTTCAAGTCCTGAGGCTTTCAAACTCATTTTGTGCTATTGGGTGGATTATATGAAAATGGAACTATAGGTATAGGCCCCAAATTTAGTTGAAACAATCTTTGATGAAAGTTTTGATAATTTTTTTGAGTTCGGAATGTCGAATTTTGCATGGTAGCATAGTTTTTTTATGCACACAGAGTTTCGAATGAATCCCAGGCACCCGATCAAACTATATTTTTAGACTTAGCAAAATCTAGTGCCTGATATATGGTATGATCGCTTTAGCGGACATAGCTCTTCTTTAGTGCGTCTACGCCACTTTAGCAGCCTTGGCTATTAGGGTGAGGTCCGCTTTAGAGGTAACGGTCCACTTGAGCGGTCACTACTTTAGTAGCCAGGCGACCGCTTTAGTGGTACCCGCAACCCTAGTGCATGACTTTTTTAGCGGTCTTACGCCACTTAAAAGGATAAGTAGCCACTTTAGCGACACCTGGGGGATGTTAAATCCCCTTTCTTCACCCAATTTCCATCATTTTCTTCACTATTTTTACACCACTTTAAGAGCTTGAAGAGAAGAAAAAATGGGGAATCATCCATTGAAGCTAAGGTAAGTTAGCCTAGCACTCCTTTGTAATTTCCCATTATTTTTCTGTCAATTTCCATCTTATTTCTTTATCCAACTATTAGAAATTAGATCTTAATTCCTTAAGACCTTAGCGGTTGCTTTAGGCCTCGATTTATGAACCATTTTTGCTTAACTTTTGAGCACACATTCCTTGTCCTTTGAGGGACTTTGTGACAGATTTAATTTTAGTTTTCATTTGCGGGCCTCATGGGCCCATTCTTTACCCTAATTCTAACCCTACCATTTATATAGTAATAGGTATCTCATTTTACTTCTAATGACATGTTGGTTGCTATTTTGATTGTGTGATGGTGTTTCATTATCATGGAGCAATGTGAAAGACTTGTGGACGACTTAAGAGATGCAGTTCGACATCGAGATATACTTTTATCTACGTTTTTTCATGATATAACATATCATATATGTTACATATTAGGTAAGAATGTCAGGATATGATTATGGGTAGAACTCCATGACTTAGCCTAAACTATGATTTCGGGGTATAAAAGGGTGAATCGACCCTTAAGATGAAATACTTATTATACTTATGGGATCCTATTACCCTAGGTTACTAGCATGTTAGACATAGTTGAGGCGAATGAACCTTTAGTATAAGGTTTACTACTTGACTCAATGGATTAATATGGTTTCATAGATTATGGTATTATGGTTATGTTGGTCATATATTATTGGGCGTAGGGCCCGTTATTCGATATTAGTTGGTTTTTGGGTGAGTGATTTATCCTTGTAAAGGATGTAGCCGTAGTCTATGGATGTTTAGAAACATGATTGTAATATTTGTATACTAGTGATGGCATGCATATTTCGGTACATTAATGTTCACTTAGTGGTACGATTCCAACTAAAAACATAATTTTAATACTAGTTTCTAGAATAGGAATTTATTTTCACTTTCCACTTTCAAAATAGATTGTTTCATAATGGGAATCGTACCATGTTAATGGATAATTTATGAGCTCTTGAGACTAAAAATAATATTTTAGAGATTTGACTGAGATAGATTCTAGTACACAGTTTTACTACTGCTATTTACTTTGGTAAACAGAGATTCCAAACCTTTCTACTCTGTGATACTGATTTAGTCCCGAAGTTGATCTTGGGAAACAAATTTTTTCTTACATTCTTTTAGCCACGGTTTGCGATCGTGAATTTATTATCATATATATATATATATATTTGGTACTGGACGAAGTAGATTGATGATGATTGAAAATATTATATCGGGACCAGTTCGGTGTATATGGGTACTCTCAAACCCCCTAGGAGCCTCTTCGTTTGTGAGCCGTTGTGCCAGAGAAGAGAGGTCACCGTAGGTCTTACTATTTTGAGCCGCTAAGCTGTAGGAGGTGTATACATTTGGTTATGGTATGTCATATGGATTGATTATGGTATCATGGATTTACTTTGCATTTATTCATACATGTGCATTGCCTATCACCAATATATTATTTGGTCCCTATCTCTATCAGCCTTATGGAGGGTCGCACTGATGTAGGCTATGATATTTTTTGTTGTGTGTTGCGTGCTGATTGAACTTTCTGGTTTGTTGGGCCCAACTAAGGTATTGTTTTTCCGTACTATCGAGTTACTTTATTATTATTATTATTATGGTTAGTTTATGGCAGGTTGACTATGGACTGGTATTGAGATTTGAGGTATGATTCTGATTTAATTCTTTTACCACAGTTATTATATCATGGATGATTATCTCAAGGTTAAACATTATGATTTGGGACCCTGATTATGCCAACATTAGTTCCTACTATGATTAGAAGGCTTTAAGATGTTAGTATGACTACCATAGGTTGTATCTTTGAGTTAGTCTTAGATATATATATATATATGTATGTAAGTATTTAGCTATACTATTACCATGTATCCCTCTTTTTTTTCATTTATTCATGTTGTATATTCATTTCTTGGTCTTGTATGCTACTTTATATCCATCTTTTACCCTATATTTGTATGTTGGCTAGTGGTAAAGGGTGTAGTTATTAGTGCCTGAGTACGACTAGGATAGGATAGTTCATTCTTAGTGCTTCCCTAGTTTTACTATGTTAGCTTCCTGTATATTTGGTTGTAGTTTACATTCCTACTTGCATGTTATCTATATTTGAATTATCTTTGTAGCTTAGTCGAAAGTTGCCTACTGGATATAATGAGTTTGGTACTCATACCATACTTCTACAACCTGCAGATCATAGTACAAGTTCTTGTTGTTGGTGTGTGCATTATGCGGAGCAACTATGGATCAAATATTTGGGGTGAGCTCCTGACATTTAGAGATGGTTGTTGATAACGCTCAAACTACACCTCTCTAAGGAGAATGTAACCGATCATTGTCAATATATAACCAACCTAGGTTGGGTTCGAATCCCACAGGGAATATGGTGTGAACTTAAGTTGTTTAATTAACTGATAGTTGGATGTTTCCTGACATGGGGTGTTTTGAAGATTAGCCAATAATTGTTGGTCACTTTAGTTTCAGTGTTTGTAATCAAGAGTTTATGGAAAATAGGAATTATTTTCACTATGGGTTTTAGGATTTGACAGATGCTAATAGTGATTCAAGATTCTCATAGTAGGTAGGACAATAGATTATCTTTATCGAAGTTATGCCTAAATGTCTCTTGACCTACTTAAGCATTTAATTACCTATTCCTCTCGAACTTAGGGAATTAATATTTACTAACCAGACTTCACCTCAGGTTAATCAACCTTGTTTCAGCGTCAATTATTAAATGGAAGTTTAGTGTTTCCAAGTCCCTGTCGACAATTCACTTCCTACTATATTTGATTTCTTATCTCAAGCAAATCAAAGCAGGAGCTATCTATCGTTTGCAACCAATAGACAATAATTAAAACCTTGGAATTATCAAGGAGTCCTATTACCTTTAGAATTTTAAACACTTAGCATCTTACCAAGACTTAACCCATAGATCCCATAATTCGGGTTAAAGAGATTTAGCCACTCATAATGTAATAAGCGAAACAACTAGATGTATTCATAATTTGAAAGATGAACTTATGATGTGTGAGCCTATGCTAACAAATTTGAGGCTTTTAACTCTAAATAATTGCAAAGTCTTGAGCAACTTTAGTTGTTTTTTATTAGTTCTACTTTGATTTTGCACTAAAGGTTGAGATGCAGGGAAACCAACAATAATGGAAGTAAAAAGGCTGAAATCTAAAGCAATTAAAAGACAAGTGCAGCTGACAACATTCATGATAGGTCATCAACCCGGTGATAACCTATCAAGGTCATCGTCAGCCTTAAATAGGGAATGAGTTCCAGCTGGTAGAATTGACAACATTTTATGATAGGCCATCATAATGGTGATAAGTCATCAGGAATGCCGTTAGACTTAGGCAAGACATGAGAATTGGAGTAAAAGTGTGGTGACATTTTTGATAAGTTGTCACAGTCTTGATAAGCCGTCAGAAGTTGCCGTCAACCTAAGACAGGACTAGTGCAGATTTGAAGAAGACCTGACGACATTCTTGATAAGTCGTCAGGATCCTAATAAGGCATCACCAATAGTCGTCGTCTATTCCAAAAAAAATTTGTAACCTTGATTTTGTTTCCTTATTTAGGGTGAACTATTTAAAGCTTTGTTTTAGGGTTTTCTAGAGAGAATTTTGGAGAGAGTCGACACATTGAGTTTTGAGATAGCATATTTTGATATTTTTCTCTCTCTACTTTTGGCTTGAAAAAGCAAATACTTTGAAGAGATTATTATCAGTATTTTGGGATTTCCTTTGTGATCTAATCTGCATTTCACTAGTTATTATTTATCTCTGTAAGTTTATCTTTCAAATCATGAATTCAATTAGGTGTTCCATTCGTTTCATCATGAGTGGCTAAATTCCATTAACCTGAGTTATGGGATCTAGGGTTAGCTCTTGATAAGGTGCTAAGTGTTTAAAATTCGAAAGGTGGTAGGATTTCTTGATAATTCTGAAGCTTTAATTAACGTCTGTTGGTTGCAAATAGGAGACACACCTGCTTTGATTTGCTTGAGAAAGAAAGAAGATATAGTAGGTAGTGAATTATCAATAGGGACTCGAAAATACTTCGTTTAATAATCAGCGTTGTAACAAGGTTGGTAACCTGAGGTAAAATCTAGGCAGTGAATAGAAATTCCCTAAGTCTGAGAGGATTAGGAAATTAAACGCTTAAGTAGGTCGAGAGACATTTAAGTATAACTTCAATAAAGATAGCTTGTTGTCCTACCCACTGTGAGAATCTTTAACCACTTTTAGCATCTGTCATGTACCGAAAGCCCTAGTGAACATAATTCTGGTTATTTCATAAACTCTTGATTACAAATACTGAAATTAAAGTGACAAACAAATACTTGTTAAACCTAAACCCCCCATTTTAGGTGACATTAAACTATCAGTGGATTAAGTCGCAAACAACTTGAGTTCACACCATATTCCCTGTGGGATTCAACCCTAAGCTAGTTGGGTTTTATATGGACAACGATCGCTTACACTTTCGTTGAGAGGTATAGTTTTAGCATTATTAAAAATGGCGCTGTTGCCGGGGAATACGGTTGTAAATTGAAAGTTTGTGTGCGATAATTGACTGTTAGTTAAGTTTCCTAGATTTATGTTTATTTGTTGTTTTTGTTTAATTGCAGGATTTTTATAGTGTATGTCAAGAACCAGAAGTTCCAGAGAAACATTATTACCACTCAATTCGGAACTGCAATAAATTGGAAGAATGGCAGAACAACAAGAGGCTGATAGACTGGCAGCCTTAGCTAGAGCTCAAGTGAATGTGCAAAATGTCAGGCAATAGGCACGACATCCATACTATGAGGACAAAGATTTGGGGGACGAGGAGTTATTGAACCCTAGTAACCCAAGGCGTGCAGAGCAGATAGCTACACAAGTGCCATATAATGTTAATCGGAATCGTCCGTTCCAAAAAAGACAAAAGTACCAGCCGATCCATTATGATCTAAATAATGATGATAATGGCATAGACGGGGCAGGTGCAATGGGTGAAATCATTCCTCCACCATTGGCACCTGGATTTAATTTCAACATTACGAGTACTATAATCCAACACCTTAATCTGAAGGGGTTGTTTGGTGACCTTCCTGGGGATGATCCGACCCTACATCTGGTGAATTTTTTCACTATTTGCAAATCTTTTGATAACCCAGGAGTGGGCCAGAATGCTATCCGGTTGAGGTTGTTCCCGTTGTCTTTGTCTGGGAAGGCAACATTGTGGTTGAATGAGCTTACTCTTGATTCTACCACCCACTAGAGGTAATTGAAAGAAATGTTCCTAGAATGGGTTTTTCCACCCTCTAAGAGGGTACAGTTGAGGGATGAGATCAGCAACTTTAGACAGCTCCCTAGTGAAGCTTTGCATGAGACTTGGGAGAGATTCAAAAAGAAGATGACACAGTGTTCGAACCACAATATGACGGACCTACACTTGGTGGAGACTTTGTTCAGGGCCCTCAACTCTATAACAAAGCTGATTGTAGATAATACTTCTGGTGGTTCGTTTGTTGATCTGTCATTTTAAGATGACTTAGACATGCTAAATAGGACGACCAAATAGAGTCGGGCTTGGCATACCAGGAAGTCTGTGGTAGCAAGCCCCACTATTTTTGTTGGTATGTCTGCTGAACAACATAGGAGAGATGAGGAGCGGGATCAAGACATGGACCATATAAAGACTCAGATGAACTTTCTCACCAAGAACTTATTATTGGGGAAGACTGAGAAAGTGAAGGCTGTAACATCTCAAGACCGAGTTGATGTGGATCCAGAAGAAGAGGCGAATTATATTAATAATCAGGGGGGGTTTCGAGGCAATAACTAAGGGAATCAAGGTTGGAACGTTTATGAAAAGCCTGGTTATAAAGACAGGGAGCAAGTAAATTGGAGAAGCAATAATAGCAGGAGTGGTTTATATGTTCCTCCTGGAAATCGGGACGCTTCTGCAACTAGCTCTGGAAAAATGTCCATGGAGGACATGATAGAGAAATTATTGAAGGGAGTTCAGGCTACCAACTCTGGTGTAACTACCATAAAGACCAATCTGACATCTATCAGTCAGTTAGTGCACTCACACTCCACTACAATTAAACAGTTGGAGTAGCAGATGAGCCAACTTTCCACTGCATTCAACAAGAGAAAAAGTGGAACATTACCAAGCGATATGGTCCAGAATCTACAGAATAATGGCTCATGTATGGCGATTACCACTAGGAGTGGTAAGATCTTACCTGGCCCTTCCGTGGGCAAAACTGTAGATGTTGAGGTAGGTATTGATAAATCCAAAAAAAAATCTGGTGGAGTCTGAGAAGCTGGATAATTCTGATGAAGCTCAAAAAAAAGTGAAAGAAAAGGAGAAGGAGGTAGTATTGAAAACTATCCCAAGACCACCACTTCCACTTCCTCAGCAGTTGAAGAAAAAAGTTGATGCAAAGTTCAACAAATTCATTGAAATGCTCAAGCAATTGACAATAAATGTGCCTTTGGTTAAGGCACTTGAGCAAATGCCAGGATACACGAAATTCATGAAGGTCCTTATGGCTAAGAAAAGAGCGGTGAGCTACGAATTGGAGGAACATCTCCACCATTGTAGAGCTATTTCTACAAGGACCTTAGTGCAAAAGAAGCAAGACCCAGGCTCATTCACTATTCCCTGCACAATTGGGACTATGGAATTTGCCAAGGCATTATATGATCTGGGAGCAAGCATTAATTTGATGCCACTGGCTATTTATAGAAAGTTGGGTTTGGGAAATCCCACACCCACCAACATACGACTCGTTATGGCAGATAGGTTAGTAAAGACACCTATTAGCATTCTGTATGATGCGTTGGTAAAGGTGCCCAAATTTATATTCCCTACAGACATTGTCATTCTGGATTGCGAGGTAGACTTTAAGGTGCCCATAATCTTGGGTCGACCTTTCCTCACAACCGAAAGTGTGTTGATTGATTTAAGAGCAAATAAGCTCTTATTAAGGATGAATGATGAAGTGGTACGATTCAATGCGTGTAAATCAATAAATAAGAATGACTAAATGAGTGTGCTCTCAGTAGTTGATATGTATTATGCGAACGAATAGGAGGTGTCCATAGCTGAGCAACTTGTTGTTGAACCTTTGGCCACGGTCATGATGAATTATGATAATGAAGGCATCAGGGAGTATAAAAAGACCATTTGTGCTTTGAAAGGAATGGGTTCATATTCTTATGATCCTAAAAAACTAGACCTTGACCTTGCTAATCAACCAACACTACCGGCCAAGCCATCTATTAAGGAGCCTCCTGTGTTGGAATTGAAAGAACTGCCTGGGTACTTACGGTATGTATTTTTGGGCAATGGGAAGACACTGCTTGTTATTACTACGGATGATTTGGGTGAACAATAGCTAAGCTCACTTATTTCAGTACTTCAAAGGTACAAGAGAGCTATAGGATGGACCATCGTAGATATTATTGGCATTCCCCCTGGCATCTGCACACCTAAAATTCAACTTGAAAAAAATTGTATTCCAACCATAAAGCATCAATGCCATCTTAACCCACCAATACAAGAGGTGGTTAAGAAGGAGATTATTAAGTGGTTGGATGCAGGAGTGGTTAACCCTATTTCTAACAGCAAGTGGGTGAGTCCAGTTCAATACGTGCCTAAAAAAAGGGGCATGATTGTGGTTGCAAATGAAAGGAATAAGTTGATTCCACTCAGGCAGGTAACTGGATGGAGAGTTTTCATGGACTAATGCAAGCTGAATGCATGGACTCTAAAAGACCACTTCCTGATGCCCTTTATGGACCAAATGCTTGATTGATTAGCTAGAAGGGGGTGGTATTACTTCTTGGATAGGTATTCCGGATACAACCAAATTTGTATTGCTCTCGAAGATCGGGAGAAGACGATATTCACATGCCTATATGGCACCTTTGCATTTAAGAGGATGTTATTTGGGCTATGCAATGCACCCACCACTTTTCAACGGTGTATGATGTCTATCTTCTCAGACATGGTGGAGGACACTATAGAGGTATTCATGGATGATTTCTATGTGATGGAATATTTCTTTGAGATGTGTTTGGAAAATCTGGATATAGACTTGCAACGTTGTATTGAATTCAATTTGGTGCTTAACTGGGAAAAATGTCATTTCATGGTAAAAGAGGGCATTGTTCTTGGCCACAAAATTTTCAAAAAAAAGGATAGAAGTTGATCGAGCAAAGGTAGAAGTTATTGAGAAACTACCACCTCCCATTTCAGTGTAGGGAGTGCATAGTTTTCTTGGTCCTGCTGGATTTTATCAGAGATTTATAAAAGACTTCTCGAAGGTTGAAAATCCACTTTGCAAACTTTTGGAGAAAGAAGTGAAATTTTTCTTCGATGATAAGTGCTTGAAGGCATTTGAAGGCCTTAAAAAGAAGCTGGTTGAGGCCCCCATTGTTGTTGCATCTGACTGGTCAAAATCATTTGAGATTATGTGTGATGCAAGTGGTGTTTCCCTTGGAGCAATGTTGGGACAAAAGAGGGACAAACTATTTTATCTATTATATTATGCCTGAAAATCACTGAATGGAGCCCAAAAGAATTACACTATCACTAAATAGGAACTTCTGGCTGTAGTGTATGCTTTTGATAAGTTTAGAGCTTATTTGCTTAGGAGCAAAGTGGCGGATCACACCGACCATGCTGCCTTGAGGTATTTGATGGATAAGAAGGATACAAAACCAAGGATGATTAGATGGTTATTGTTGCTACAAGAGTTTGACTTTGAGCTTCAAGATAGGAAAGGTTATAAAAACCAGGTTGCAGATCATCTGTCTAGAATAGAAGGTAATGAGAAAATAGTGATGAAATGGAGATAAATGATGCATTCCCTGATGAGGAGATGTTGGTTGCAGCTGTGGAAAAATTCCTTGGAATGCGGACTATGTAAATTATGTTATGAGTGAGGTCATACCAGAAAATCTTTCTTCCCATCAAAGAAAGAAATTCCTGCATGATATGACACATTACTTCTGGGATAAGACGTATCTTTTTTGGCAATTTGTGGACAATATTATAAGGATATGTGTGCCAAAAGTAGATATATTATGCGTATTAGAACCATGTCATACTTCTCCAATTGGAGGTCACCATGCAGGTGACCGAACAGCTAGAAAGGTATTATAGAGTGGCTATTACTAGCCAACATTATTCAAGGATGCCCACGAGTTTGTGCTGAAATACGACCAATGTCAGAGGCAGGGGTCAATCTCTAAAAGACATGATATCCCCTTGACTAAGATGCTTGAAGTTGAATTGTTTGATGTATAGGGCAGTGATTTTATGGGCCCTTTTGTAAGCTCATATGGGATAAAGTATATTTTAGTTGTTGTGGACTACGTTTCAAAATGGGTAAAAGGTGTAGCCTTGTCTGATAATGAAAGGAAGAGGGTTGTTTCTTTTCTCAAGAAGAACATCTTTTCTTGCTTTGGAGTACCATGTATCATTATAAGCGATGGAGGATCTCATTTTTGCAACAAATTGTTTTGAGCAGCTTTGGTAAAATATAGGGTAAAATAGCATAGAGTAGCTACTCCATACCACCCTCAAACCAATGGGCAAGTGGAGGTGTCAAATCGATAGATTAAAGCCATCCTAGCCAAAACGGTGAATGCTAGTCGAAAAGATTGGTCTCAAAAGATCTATGATTCATTGTGGTCATATCGAATTGCTTTCAAGACACCCATTGGCATGTCACCATTTCAGCTGGTCTATGGAAAAGCTTGACAGCTACCAATAGAGCTAGAGCATAAAGCTTATGGGCCCTAAAAAGGCTGAATTTGAATTAGAAGGAGGCAGCAGAGATGAGACTGGGACAACTGAATGAGATGGATGAATTTCGTCTCAAGGCATATGAACGAGTAGATCTATATAAAGAAAATATGAAAAAGTACCAAGATTGGAGGATAGCGAAACGAGACTTCAAAAAGGGTAACTTAATGCTTCTGTTCAATTCCAGACTCAAATTGTTCCCAGGTAAGCTCAAATCTAAGTGGTCAGGTCCTTTTAAAGTTAGTCAATTCTACTCATCTAGAGTAGTGGAACTTGAAAATGAATACGTAGTACCTTCAAGGTAAATGGGCAACATGTCAAACTTTACATTGGTCCGAAAGAATTAATGAAAAGTATTACCATTATCTGTCTTGATGAATTTTGAAGTAATCGAGATACCTGAGTCATGCCGCGACGTTAAATCAGGCGTTGAATGGGAGGCAACCCATGAACCCCGGGATTGATCTATTCTATGTATATTTTAACCCTTAGTTTAGTTTAGTTTTGAGTCTAAGTTGAGGGTGTAGGGTAGGATACTGTTGTAACATATGTTGTAGTGACTAGGAGAAATACAAGTACAGAAAGCATTTGATATGTTTTTGATTGATTTTTGAACACCTCTCCAATTTTTTGTTGCATAACTGTGTGAATTGTATTTACTTGTGACCATTGTGAGGTATTAGTTCTAGTTGCTTGATAATCACTGCTGAACAATTACATGAACTAGATAAGTAGTAGCCTGCGATTTACTTATGTGCCATATGTGCGTGAGCAACTAATTAGTTCCCTTTGTGTGTTGAAGCCAGAACTTTCCCGGTTAGTCTTACCATGGTCGAAAGGTAGGGTCTAGGAAAGGATCATAGGCCATTTTTTATTTTAACCCACTTTTAGCTGAAATAGCTTTCCCTGTGTGCATAATATCCCTTGATCCCTGTTTTGATCCAAAATTACCCATTTATTTCTTATGAAACCTTTCACCTTCCCATATATACCATAATGAACTTGTTTTGGCCCTGGTCCTCCTTGGACACTGTGTACCTTGACCTAGGAAAACAACCTAAGTTGAGGGTGGCTATCAGAGGGGTGCATGGTGTAAATTGAGTATGAAGAAAGGTATAATAAAAGAAAAAGAATAAAAGTTGGGTGTTGTAGAAAAAGCATGAGAAAAGAAACAGTGAAAAAAAATATCCAACTTGAATATGTGTGATCAAGAAAAGAGAAAAAGATTAATAAGTGAGCCTTAAAAGATTAGTTCAGTGTCAAGGAGGCATAGTCACTCTAAATATCCTTGAATATCATACCAACCCCTAGCCTACATTAAAATCCTTAGAAAAGTCCTATAGTGATCCAAGCTGGCCTATCTGAAGATCTGGGTAACGAAAATTAGGGCAAGATTATGGTACTTGACATACACTGATTGGAACTTTGTTTTGAGAGTGAGAGTCTTTTGACTATCCCCATGTTTACACCTTTGGTCTGATATGAGTAAAGGGGGATTTCTTTGTTATAAGGGCACACTGGTATTGTTTCTAGTTACTTGCTTGTTTAGGTAGTTTAAAATATGTACATGCATGGTTGTTGTTGCTAAGATTGATGCCATAGCTTGATTCCTTTGTGTTACATTATTATTTTTCAGTGGTATACACAGTTGGTTTCAATTTGATTGACCTTGGAGGTGGTAACCATGTTTTGAGCTTAAATAAATAATTGACTGCCAAATTGTACTTTGTATTCTCTTAGTTACTTTTTGGTTGCTTGAGGACAAGCAATTGTTTTAAGTTGAGGGTGTTGATGTGTGAGCATATGCTGACACATTTGAGGCTTTTAACTCTAAATAATTGCAAGGTCTTGAGCAACTTTAGTTGTTTTTGATTAGTTTTACTTTGATTTTGCAGTAAAGATTGAGATGCAGGGAAACCAACAATAATGGAAGCAAAAAGATTGAAATCTGAAACAATTAAAAGACAAGTGCAGCTGACGACATTCATGATAGGTCATCAGCTCGGTGATAGGCTATCAAGGCCATCGTCAGCCTTAAATAGGGAATGAGTTCTAGCTGGTAGAATCAATGATATTTTGTGATAGGCCGTCATAATGGTGATAAGTCGTCAGGAATGTTGTTAGACTTAGGCAGGATATGAGAATTGGATCAAAAGTGTGACAATATTTCTGATAAGTCGTCACAGTCCTGATAAGCCGTCAGAAGTTTCCGTCAACCTAAGATAGGACTAGTGCAGATTTGAAGAAGACCTGACACCATTCTTGATAAGTCGTCAGGATCCTGATAAGGTATCAACAATAGTCGTCGTCTATTTCGAGAAAAAGTTGTAACCTTGATTTTCTTTCCTTATTTAGGGTGAACTATTTAAAGCTTTGTTTTAGGGTTTTCTACAGAGAATTTTGGAGAGAGTCAACACATTGAGTTTTGAGATAGCATATTTTGATATTTTTCTCTCTCTACTTTTGGCTTGAAAAAGCAAATACTTTGAAGAGATTATTATCAGTATTTGTGGATTTCCTTTGTGATCTAATTTGCAATTCACTAGTTATTATTCATCTCTAAAAGTTTATCTTTCAAATCATGACTTCAATTAGGTGTTCCGTTCGTTTCATCATGAGTGGCTAAATTCCATTAACCTGAGTTATGGGATCTAGGGTTAGGTTTTGGATAAGGTGCTAAGTGTTCAAAATTTGAAAGGTTGTAGGATTTCGTGATAATTCTGAAGCTTTAATTAACGTCTGTGGGTTGCAAACAGGAGACACACCTGCTTTGATTTGCTTGAGAAAGAAATCAAATATATTAGGAAGCGAATTATCAACAGGGACTCGAAAATACTTCGTTTAATAATCAGCGCTGTAATAAGGTTGGTTAACCTGAGGTAAAATCTGGGCAGTGAATAGAATTCCTTAAGTTCGAGAGAATTAGGAAATTAAATGCTTAAGTAGGTCGAGAGACATTTAATAATAACTTCGATAAAGATATCTTGTTGTCCTACCCACTGTGAGAATCTTGAACCACTTTTAGCATCTATCACATACCGGAAGCCCTAGTGAACATAATTCTTGTTATTTCATAAACTCTTGATTACAAATACTGAAATAAAAGTGACAAACAAATACTTGTTAAACCTAAACCCCCCATTTCAGGAGAGATTAAACTATCAGTGGATTAAGTCACAAACAACTTGAGTTCACACCATATTCCCTGTGGGATTCGACCCCAACCTAGTTGGGTTTTATATTGACAACATCGCTTACACCCTCGTTGAAAGGTGTAGTTTGAGTGTTATAAACTTACCATAGGATGAATAGTAACTAGTGATTCTCATATTAGATCACAATAGAAATCCCAAAATATTGATGAAAATCTCTTCAAAGTTAATTGTATTTCAAGCCAAGAAACTAGAGAGAAAAGTAACAATATACATGTGTCCTAAAACAGGTTCCCTTTTTCTTAGAAAACCCTAAATTATGCTTTAAATAGTTCACCCTAATTATGAAAACAAAATCACAGAGTTTACCAATTTCTCAAATTAGATGACGACATTCGTTACACCTTATCAGGAGTCTGACGACTTATCACAAATGTCGTCAGCTCCTTCTTCAGTTTTAGCACTTCCTGCTGAAGGTTGACAATGAAACCTGACGATTTATCAAGTCTTTGATGACTTTTCAGGAAATGTCATCACAACTTTCAGCAGAGGTCCATTCTTTGTCTAAGGCTGACGGTATCTCTAATAACTTATCACATGGCTGACAACTTATCAGGAATGTCGTCAGACACATTTCTCTTCTATTTGCTTCAAATTTCAACTATTTTATTTCCATCCTTGTTGGTTCTCTTGCATCTTGGCTTCTACTGCGAAATTAAAGATAAAATAATAAAAAATGATAAAAGTTGCTTAAGACCTTGTAATTATTCTTAGTTAAAAGCGTCAAATGTGTTAGCATCTGCTCATACATCAACACCCTCAACTTAAAACAATTGTTTGTCCTCAAGCAACTCAAACACAATCAAGACGATACAAAGTACATTCGGCAGTCAATCATGCATATTATGTCAAAACAACTTCACCATCTCCAAGGTCAGTCAATTCAAGAACAACTGTGTATATTATTGAAGAACAATAATGAAACACACAGGAATCAAGATACGACATTAATTCAGCTATAACAACCATGCATAGACCAGTATTACACGATATGAAAAAGTTAGCAGCTAACAACATATCTGGTGTGCCCTCACAACAAAGAAATCCCCTTTTTCTCATATCATCAATCATATATATAACCATGGGGACAGTCAAAGGACACTCACTCTATAAATGAAGTTCCAACCAATGTATGCCAGGTACCATAGGCTTGCCCTTATTTTCATTACCAAGGTTTTCAGACAGGTCAGCTAAGATCACTATAGGTCTTCTCTTTGAATTGTAATGCAGGCTAGGGGCTGGTATGATAGTTGATGATATTTGAAGTGACTAAGCCTCCTTGACACTACACTAGATCTTGGGATTCACTTATTAACCCTTTTCTATTCTTCTCTTTTCTTGATCATACTTATTCAGTATGGGTGCTATCTTTCCTACAATCACTTCTTCTTTTTTCATAACTTTTCTTTTCTTGTTCTTTTTCACTGCACCCAACTTTTTATTCTTTTCTTTTATTCTACCTATCTTCATACTCATTTGACATCATGCACCCCTAAGATAGACACTCTCAACTTAGGCCATTTTCCTAAGTCAAGATGCACAGTGTCCAAGAAGGACCAGGGCCAAAACAGGTTCTTTGTGATATAAATAGGAAAGTGATAGGTGCCATAAAAAAATAGGCTAATCAGGCTTAAAGTAGGGATCAAGGGATATTCTAAATATAGGGAAGGTCATTTAGGCTAAAAGTGGGCTAATATCAAAACGACCTATGATCTTTTCCTAACCCCTATCCTTCAACTTAGGTAAGACTAACCGGGCAAGTTCTGGATTCAACATATAGAGGGGACTAAGTAAAATCTAACACACACATGGCATACAAGTATATCACAAGTTACTACTCATTTAGTTCATGCAGCTATTAGCAATGATTGTTGTGTCACTAGTACTAATGCCATAGAATGATGCACAGTGGTCACGCTTAGATGCAAATCACACATTTAAACATTCAGACCATTGGAGAGGTGTTCACAAAATAAAAAAACCATGCTCACTACCTCAGGTACTTGTATATCTCCCAGTCAACTACAAAGTGTTACAATAACAACTCACCCTACACCCTCAACTTAAAATCAAAGAAAATCTAAACTAAGGGTTAGGGTATACCTGGAGTAGATAAAGCACGGGGATCATGGGTTTCCTTCTATGTAGCAGTCGATTTAACATCGCGGTATGACTCAGGTGCCTTGATTACTTCAGACTTCGTCGAGATAGATAGTAGCAATACTTTTCATCAAGTCTTTTGGACCAATATAAAGTTTGACTCGTTACCCATTTACCTTGAAGGTGTTGTCATCTTTATTTTCAAGTTCTACTACTCCAAATGAGTAGACTTGACTAACTCTAAATGGGCCTGACCACTTAGATTTAAGCTTACCTGGGAACAGTTTGAGTCTGGAATTGAACAGAAGCACCAAGTCACCTTTTTGGTAGTCTCATTTCTCTATCCTCCAATCATGATACTTTTTCATATCCTTTTATATAGGTATGCTCATTCATATACACTGAGATAGAATTCATCCATCTCAATTAGTTGTCCCAGTCTCAGCTCTGCTACCTTCTTCCAACTTAAGTTCAACCTTTTGAGTGCCCATAAGGCCTTATAATCCATCTCTATTGGTAAGTGGTATGCCTTTCCATAGACCAACTGAAATAGTGACATGCCAATGGGTGTCTTGAAAGTAGTCCGGTAAGCCCACAAGGCATCATCGAGCTTCAGAGACCAGTATTTTTGACTAGCATTCACCGTTAAGGCTAGGACAGATTTAATCTCTCGATTTGACACCTCCACTTGCCCACTAGTTTGTGGGTGATATAAAGTGGCTACTCTATGCTGTTTTACCCCATATTTTCCTAAAGCCGCTCGAAACACTTTGTTGCAAAAATGAGATCCTCTATCGCTTATAATAGAATGTGGTACTCCAAAGTGAGAGAAGATGTTCTTCTTGCGAAAAGCAACAACCCTTTTTCCTTCATTATCAGACAAGGCAACAACTTTGATACATTTCAATACATAGTCAACAAAAACTAAAATATACTTCATCCCATACGAGCTTACAAAAGGACCCATGAAATCCATGCCCCAGACGTCAAACAATTCCACATCAAGAATCTTAGTCAAAGACATCTCAAATCTTTTATAGATTGACCTCTGCCTCTGACATTGGTCGTATTTCAGCAAAAACTCGTGATCATCCTTGAACAATGTTGGCAACCAACTGGGGAAGCATGAAATGCTTCCAATATGCATAATACATCCACTTTTGGCACACATCTCCTTATAATATTATCAACACATCGCTGAAAAAGATATGGATCATCCCAAAAGTAATGTGTCACATCATGCAGGAATTTCTTTCTTTAATGGAAAGAAAGATTTTTTGGAATGACCTCACTCACAACATAATTTGCAAAATCAGCGTACCAAGGCAATTTCTCCACAGCATCATCCAAGATCTCCTCATAAGGAAATGCATCATTTATCTCCATTTCATTACTAATTGCCTACTCACCTTCCATTCTAGATAAATGATCTGCAACTTGGTTTTCACAACCTTTCCTGTCTTTGACTTCAAATTCAAATTCTTGTAGCAGCAACACCCATCTAATCAACCTTGGTTTTACATCCTTATTAGCTATCAAATACCTCAAGGCTACATGGTCAGTGTGGACCACCACCTTGGTTCCAAGCAGGTAAGCCGTAAATTTATCAAAAGCATACACTATAGCTAGAAGTTTCGGCTCAGTGATAGTGTAGTTCTTTTATGTTATATTCAGTGCTTTGCTGGCATAGTATATTGGATGAAACAGTTTGTCCTTCTTTTGTCCTAATACAGCTCCAAGGGCAACACCACTTGCATCATACATAATCTCAAATAATTTTGACCAGTCTGGTACAACAATGATAGGGGACTCAACCAGCTTATTTTTAAGGTATTCAAATACCTTCAAGCAATCATCATCAAGGAAAAACTTTACTTCTTTCTTCAAAAGTTTGCAAAGTGGATTTGCAACCTTCGAGAAGTCTCTTATAAACCTCCAATAAAAGCCAACATATCTAAGAAAACTGCGCACTCCCTTTACTGAAATGAGAGGTGGTAGTTCCTTAATAACTTCAACCTTGGCTCGATCAACTTCTACCCCTTTTTCTGAAATTTTGTGCCCAAAAACGATGCCATCCTTTACCATAAAGTGAAATTTCTCCTAATTAAGCACCAAATTGAATTCAACACATCATTGCAAGGCTATACTCAGGTTTGCCAAACACATCTCAAATGACTCTCCCACCACAAAGAAATCATCCATGAATATCTCTATGGTGTCCTCCACCATATCTGAGAAGATAGAAATCATGCACCATTGAAAAGTAGTAGGTGCATTGCATAGCCCAAATGACATCCTCTTAAATGCAAGGTGCCATATGGACCTGTGAATGTCATCTTCTCCTGGTCTTTAGGAGCAATACAGATCTGGTTATATTCGGAATAAACATCCAAGAAGCAATACCATCCCCTTCCAGCCAATCGATCAACTATTTGGTCCGTAAAAGGTATCGAGAAGTGGTCTTTCAAAGTTCATGAATTTAGTTTATGGTAGTGCATGCAAACTCTCCACCCAATCATAGGACTGAGTGGAATCAACTCATTCCTTTCATTTGGAACCATAGTTATGCCTCTTTTTTTGGGCACACATTGAACTGGGATCTCATATTTGTTGTCAGAAATAGGGTAAAACACTCCTGCATCCAACCACTTAATAATTTTTTTCTTAACCACCTCTTTCATTAGTGGGTTAAGACGATGCTGGTGCTCGATGATTGGAATATAATCTTCCTCAAGTTGTATTTTATGCATGCAGATACCAGGGGGAATGCCAATAATATTTGCGATGGTCCATACTATTGCTATTTTGTACCTCTAAAGTACTAAAATAAGTGCTTGTACCAGTTGCTTTCCCAAATCAGCCGCAATAGTAATGGGTAGCGTGTTTCCGTTGAACAAAAATATGTACCTTAAGTGCCCAGGCAGTTCTTTCAATTCCAACATCAGTGGCTCTTCAGTGGATGGCTTAGCCGGTAGTGTTGGTCGATTAGCAAGATCAAGGTCTAGCTTCTTAGGAGCATAAGTATATAAACCCATTCATGACAAAGCACAAATAGTCTCTTCGTACTCCTTAATGCCTTCACAATCAAAATTCATCAAAACTGCGGCTAAAGGCTCGACAACAAGTTGCTCCTCTATTGACACCTCCTATTTATCCTCATAATACACATCAAATACTGATAACACACTCATTTATTTATGCTACTTCATCGATTGGCACACATCAAATTGTACCACTTTATCATTTATTCTGAATAAGAGCTCATTCGCTCTCAAATCAATCAACAAACTTTTGGTTATGAGGAAAGGTCGACCCAATATTATGAACACCTCAAAGTCCACCTCCCAATCCATAATGATAAAATCTATAGGGAATATAAAGATAGCTACCTTCACCAACACATCATACAAAATACCAACAGGTCATTTTACTGACCTATCCTCCATCACGAGTTTTATGTTGGTGGGTGTGGGATTTCCAAGACCCAGCTTTCTATATACAGCCAACGGTATCAAATTAATGCTCGATCCCAGATCACATAATGCCTTAGCGAATTCCATAGTCCCAATCGTATAGGGAATAGTGAATGCTCCTGGTTCTGGCTTCTTCTGCACCAAGGTCCTCATAGAAATAGCGCTATAATAATGGAGATTATCCTCTGGTTCGTAGATCACTGCTCTTTTCTTAGTCATAATGTCCTTTGTGAATTTAGCATATACTGATATTTGCTTGAGTGCCTCCACCAAAGGTATTTTTATTGTCAATTGTTTGAGCATTGCCATGAACTTGCTGAATTTTGCATCATCAGTTTTTTCTTCAATCGTTGAGGAAAGGGAGGTGGTGGTATTGGGAGAGTTTTCAACACTACCTTCTTATCCTTCTCTTTCCCTTTTTCCAGAGCATCATCAGAACCATCCAGCTTCTCAGACTCCACTGGACATTCTTCTTTGGGTTCATCCTCTGCCTCAGTCACAACTTCAACCAAACTTTTGCCCACAGAAGGGCCAGGTAATATCTTACCACTTCAAATGGTAATCGCCATACATGAGCCATTATTACATGGATTCTGGACCATATCACTTGGTAATGTTCCACTCTTCCTCTGGTTAAATACTTTAAGGAGTTGGCTCATCTACTGCTCAAACTAGTTGTTTGCGGTAGATTGTGAGTTTACCAACTGGTTAATAGATAATAGATCAGTCTTCACAGTGGTCACACCAGAGTTAGTAAACTCTACTCCCTTCAGTAACTTAGCCATCATGTCCTCTATGGACATCTTTTTAAAACTTGTTGTAGCAGTCTCATGATTTCCAGGAGGGACATATAGCCCGCTCCTATCATTATTGTTTCTCCAATTTCCCTGCTCTTGATCTTTATAACCAGGCTTATCATAATAATTTCGACCTTGATTCCCTTGGTTATTACCTCAAAAACCCCTTGATTATTAATATAGTTTGCCTCTTCTTCTGAATCAGCATCAACTCCATCGTATGATCCCATAACTTTTACCATCTCAGTCTTGCCTGATAGCAAGTTCTTGGTTAGCAAGTCCATCTGTATTTTTAGGTGAGCCATGTCTTGGTCATTCTCCTCAACTTTTCTGCGTTGTTCCGCAGTCATACCCACAGAAATAGTGGGGCTGGCTACCACAGAGTCTCTGGTATGCCATGCCCGACTCTGTTTGATCATTTCTTCTAGCATTTTTGAAGCCTCTGGAAATGTAAGATCAACAAACGAACCACCAACAGCATTATCTACAATTAGTTTTGTCACAGAGTTAAGAGCCCTGTACAAAGTCTCCATCAAGTATATGTTTGTCATATTATTGTTTGGACACTGCGCTAGCTTCTTTTTGAATCTCTACCAGGTTTCATACAAGGCTTTAGTAGGGAGTTGCCTAAAGTTTCTAATCTCATCCCTTAACTGTACCCTCCTGGAAGGCAGAAAGAACCTTTCTAGGAAAGATCCTTTCAACTACCTCCAGTTGGTTATAGAATCGAGTGTTAGCTTATTAAGCTACAATGTTGCCTCTCCAGACAGAGACAATCGAAACAATCTCAATCGGATAGCATTTTGACCTACTTGTGGGTTATAAAAATATTTACAAATGGTGACAAATTTTATCAGATGTAAGTTGGGGTCATCCCCAGGAAGGCCACCAAACAACCCCTTCAGATTGAGGAGTTGAATCATAGTACTCGTAATGTTGAATTTTGCCCCAGTTGCCAATGGTGGAGGAATAATTGTACTCGTTACACTATTCCATCCATTCCATCACCATCATCATTGAGGTTATATTGGACCAGCTGGTAATCTTGCCTTTCTCAAAATAGACGATTCTTGTTAGCATTATGTTGTACTGGTGTAGCTACTTAATCTGCACGCCATGGGTTACCAGGGTTTAACAACTCCTCGTCTCCTAAATCTTCATCCTCAGTATTTAGATGTCGTACTTGTTGATCAACATTCTGCACATTCACTTAAGCTCTAGCTAAGGCTGCTAACCTGTCAGCCTCCTGCTGGTGTGCAATTCTTCCAATTCGTTGTGGTTCCAGATTAAATGGTAATAATAGTTCTCCAGAACTTCTGGTTCTTGGCATACACTACAAATATCCCACAATAAACAAAAACAACAAATAAACGTAAAACTAGGAAACTTGACTAACAGTCAATTAGCGCACATAAACTTCAATTTACAACCATATTCCCCGACAACAGTGCCATTTTTGATAACACATAGCTACAAGTTGAATTCAAACAGATGATACAAAAAGATAAAATGGGGGGTTTTGGAGATTAGCAAATAATTTTTGGTCACTTTAGTTTCAGTGTTTGTAATCAAGAGATTATGGAAAACCAGAATTATGTTCAATATGGGTTTTGGTACTTGAAAGATGCTAATAGTGATTTAGGATTCTCACTATAGATAGGAACAACAGATTGTCTTTATCAAAGTTTTGGCTAAATGTCTCTCGACCTACTTAAGAATTTAATTACTTAATCCTCTCGGACTTAGGAAAATTATATTCACTAACCAGACTTCACTTTAGGTTAATTAACCTTGTTACAACATCAATTATTAAATGGAAGGTTGGTAGCTTCCAAGTCCCTGTCAATAATTCACTTCCTACTATAGTTGATTTCTTATCTCAAACAAATCAAGACAGGTGCTATAATTTGTATGCAACCAATAGACAATAATTAAAACCTTGTAATTATCAAGGAGTCTGATTACCTTTAGAATCTTGAACACTTAGAAACATACCAAGTACTAACCCATAGATCCCATAATTTGGGTTAAAGGAATTTAGCCACTCATAATGTATTAATCGATACAACAAGTTGAATTCATAATTTGAAAGATGAACTTACAGCAAGATGAATAGGAACGAGTGTTTCTAAGAATAGATCAAAATAGAAATCCCAAAATATTGATGATAATCTCTTCGAAGTTAATTATAAACTTGTTTCAAAAACTAAAGAGCAAACACGTGAAGTTCCAGTCCAGAATGTCCAGTCCCCTTCGATATCTTCAGCCTCCTTTTATAATTAGAAAACACTAACATATGCTTTAAATATTTTATTCTAATTATGGAAACAAAATCACAGAGTTCAGTAATTTCTTAGATAGGTGATGATATTTTGTGACGCTTTATCTGGAGTTTGAAAACTTATCATAGATATCGTCAGCTCCTCTTCACTTTTGACAACTTATGCTTAAGGATGATGGTGAATCCTGATGGCTTATCTAAATTGTGATGACTTATCAGGAAATGTTGTCATAACTTTCAGCTGAGGTCCTATGGATGACGGTATCTCAGATACATTATCACATGGCTGACGACTTATCAGGAATGTCGTCGGACACACTTCTCTTCCATTTGCTTCAGATTTCAACTCTTTTGTTTCCATCCTTGTTGGTTTTCTTATATCTTGACTTCTACTACAAAATCAAAGATAAAACAATCAAAAACTACAAAAGTTGCCTAAGACTTTGCAATTATTCTCAGTTAAAAGCCTCAAATATGTTAGCATCTGCTCACACATCAACACGCTCAACTTAAAACAATTGCTTGTCCTCAAGAAACTACATGACACCATACTACGATGCTTAACCAAGATACACATAAGATACCTATGACAGTTGATCATTAATTTTAGTTCAAAACACACTACCCTCTCTATTTTCAATTACTTTAAACCCAACTGTGCATATCAATAAATATCAACAATGTGACATAAGGGAATCAAGATATGACATCAAATCAGCAACAATAACCATGCACATATACAAGTTACACTACCTAAATATATAAGCAGCTAGCAATGCAACCAACGAGCCTTTACAACAAAGAAGTCCCTCTTCACTCATATATGTAATCAAGTATGTCAATGAGTGGACAATCAAGAGAAATCACTCTTAGAAAGAAGTTCTAATTAATGTATGCCAAATACCATAAGCTTACCCTTATTTTCATCACTGAGGCTTTCAAACAGTTAAGCTAGGATCACTATAGAACTTTTCTTTAGCTTGTAATGTAGGCTTGGGGCTGGTATGATACGTAAGGATATTTAAAGTGACTAACCCTCCTTGGCACTACACTATTTTTAGGGTCTCACTTATCAGCCTTTACCTTATTTCTCCCTTTCTTGATTAAAGCACATTCAAGTTGGGTGCAGTTTTTATTCATTTTCTTTTTTTCACAACTTTTCTTTTGTCATTCTTTTTCTACTATACCCAGCCCTGCATATTTTTTTATTTTTTTATTTTTTTATTACCCTTGTTCATACTCACTTTACATCACGCACTCCTATGATAGATACCCTCAACTTAGGCTATTTGCCTAAGTCAAAGTGAACAGTATCCAAAGAGGACTAAGGCCAAAATAGGTTCATTGTGATACAAATAGGAAGGTGATAGGTATAATAAAAAGAATAGGAAATCAGTCTTACAATCAGGATCAAGGGATATTATTCACATATGGAAGGTCATTTACGCTAAAAGGGGACTAATGTCAACAACAACCTATGATTCTTTCCTAATCGTTATCCTACAACCAAGGCAAGACCAACCAAGCAAGTTTTGGATTTAACACACAATGAGAAGTAGGTAGTATCTCACACACACATGGCACAAAGGTACAACACAAGTTGCTACCCATCCGGTTCATGCAATTGTTTAGTAATGGTTATCATGTCACTAGTACTAATGCCATAACAAGATGCACAGTGGTCATACATAAATGCATATCACAGAATTATAAAATTGACCATTGGAGAGGTATTCAAAAATCATTAAAAATATGTTAACTATCTAAGGTACTTGTTTTCCCCCATTTAACCACAACACATCACAAAACAAACACAATACGCCTAAACATGCCGGCTCTACTAGGAACAAGACTCCGAGGAAAAGAGGCACGACAACAAAAACCCCAAGAGGACATCAACACCCACAAGTAGCCCCACCCCCAACTTAAAATCATGTAATGTCCCCAATGCCTCAAATCAAAACAAGAGAGTTAGAAACATAACTATGGCACTATGGGTGTGAAGATCTGATATTAATCACATGATATAAATACAAATAAGAAAATACCTTGGGTTACCTCCTAAGCAACACCTGATTTAATGTCGCGGCATGACCCAACTCAGTTTTTTCCTACACCTTGAGGATATGAATTTCACCCCCAACTTAGAGTCCATCTTCTTGCCTCGATCTTAAGGGATGGTACAAAAATTAAGAAGTCGAGTAATGGATTAAGCATGGTAAACCACTCGGCCTTAAAGTGAGGTGTGTTTTTAAGTTTCTTATCAAGTGTAAAATAAAGAATATAGGATTATTATTCCTCATCTTCACACTCTTCCACTATTTTAGATGATTCCACAGACAAGATATCATCTAAAAATAATGTGAAAAGATGTTTCGAGTGAGGCCCAACTAATTCTACTTTAAAATTTAAACTATCTACTACACACTCACTTTTATTCACCTTCTCAATGTCAGTCTCAAGATCAAGATGACAATCGAGTGATTGCGATTCTTAAGTTTTCTCCTCAAATTGGCTAATTCATCCTCATATTATTCTTTGTTTAGACATTGCAAACATGGTGGGAGTGGTAACTCCTCAAGCTCTGCCCACAGCTATTCTTGATTCTCTAAAATTCATTTTATCAATTTGTTCGCTTGAATCATGACAACACACATATCTTCAGTATGATCACTTTGACCACAAGCCAAACACCAAGTTACAGTAAATAGGACAGTATCCGCATCATATTGTGAAAGTCCAGTCCATGCACTTCTAGGTAAATGTGGACAACAAGTCTCAAAATATGGTCCCCCACAATAATAGCAAGAATTATCACAAGAATCGTCATCACTTAAAAACCCATCTATCCAGGATGACATCTCAAGAAAGGTGTGATAAAAATAAAAGAAAATAAAAAATAAACTAAAAAATATTTTCAAGTTTGAATTCAAGAAAGTAGACTAAAATTCCAAACCAACTCAATACGCTAAATTGTTCCCCGGCAACAGTGCAATTTTTGGTAACGCTCAAACTACACCTCTCTAATGAGAATGTAAGCGATCGTTGTCAATATATAACCCAACTAGGTTAGGGTAGAATATCACAGAGAATATAGTGTAAACTTAAGTTGTTTGTGATTTAATCAACTGATAGTTGGATGTTTCCTGAAATGGGAGTTTTGGAGATTAGCCAATAATTGTTGGTCACTTTAGTTTTAGTGTTGTAATCAAGAGTTTATGGTAAACCAGAATTGTATTCACTATGGGTTTTTGTACTTGACAGATGCTAATAGTGATTCAAGATTCTCACAGTAGGTAGGACAATAAATTATCTGTATCGAAGTTATACCTAAATGTCTCTCGACCTACTTAAGCATTTAATTACCTAATCCTCTCAGACTTAGGGAATTTATATATACTAACCAAACTTCACCTCAGGATAATCAACCTTGTTACAACGTTAATTATTAAATAGAAGTTTAGTGTTTCCAAGTCCTTGTTAATAATTCACTTCCTACTATATTTGATTTCTTATCTCAAGCAAATCAAAGCAGGTGGTATCTATCATTTGCAACCAATAGACAATAATTAAAACCTCAGAATTATCTAGGAGTCCTATTACCTTTAGAATCTTAAAAACTTAGCATCTTACCAAGACTTAACCCATAGATCCCATAATTTGGGTTAAAGATATTTAGCCACTCATAATGTAATAATCGAAACAACTAGATGTATTCATAATTTAAAAGATGAACTTCCCATAATATGAATAGTAACTAGTGATTCTCATATTAGATTACAATAGAAATTCCAAAATATTGATGAAAATCTCTTCAAAGTTAAGTGTATTTCAAGCCAAGAAACTAGAGAGAAAAGTAACAATATACGTGTGTCCCAAAACAGGTTCCTTTTTTCTTACAAAACCTAAGAATATGCTTTAAATAGTTCATCCTAATTATGGAAACAAAATCACAGAGTTTAGAAATTTCTCGGATTAGATAACGATATTCGTGACACTTTATCAGCAGTCTAACGACTTATCACAAATGTCGTCATCTTTTTCTTTAATTTTAGCACTTCCTACTTAAGGTTGACAATGAAACCTAATGACTTATCAACTCTTTGATGACTTATCAGGAAATATCATCACAACTTTTAGCTGAGGTTCATTCTCTGTCTAAGGCTGATGGTATCTCTGCTAACTTATCACATGGCTGACGACTTATTAGGAATGTCGTTAGACATAATTCTTTTTTATTTGCTTTAGATTTCAACTTTTTTATTTCAATACTTGTTGGTTCTCTTGCATCTTAGCTTCTACTGCAAAATCAAAGATAAAATAATCAAAAATGACAAAAGTTGCTTAAGACCTTACAATTATTCTCAGTTAAAAGCCTCAAATGTGTTAGCATCTACTCAAACATCAGTTGTACATGTATATTCATTTAGTACTTCAGTTTGTATTCTTACCATATTAGAAGCTTTTGTACTACCTTCACCAGGTTTTAGGATTGCTATATATATATATATATATATATATGTTTTATACATATATATTAGCCTTGTTATTATATTTATACCATTGTTTTCATCCATTTCTCTTGATAGTCAGTTACTAGAAGCTCAAACTATGGGTTGACTTACTAACTAGTGGGTTATAGTTGGTGCCTTCATAACCTGACAAATTAGGCCATGACAAGATTCTTTTTTTAGTTGGTTACTCCAGATGGTTTGTAAAGGGATTTCCTCTATTGCTTCTTCTATGTCCAGATTTACTCAAAATAAAGTCAAGTTTTAGTGGTTCGATTCTTATGAGAGGATTTTTTAGGAGTTGAAAACTCGAGTCATATCCGCTCTAGTTTTGTGTAAGACCCCGTATAATTTCAAAAAAAATATTTTTCACCTTTCCATGTGTGTAATGTCAATTTTTGACTTACACTATGTTCAACAATAGTAAAAGGGTGTTTTAGAAAAGTTTTTTAATTTTCGAAAGGGGTTCGGGACTATTTTGGAACTCTGAGGCAGTAAACCTCCATGATAATGGTGTGCCATGCCACTTAGCCTCTTTTATAAGGGCGTGGCATAGAGGTAATGCTCCTCGATAGCGACGTGTCATGTCGCTATGTATTTTTTACTAAGTTTTTATTTTTTCACTTGGGGTGAGGGGATTTTGGTCCTTTTAACCCTTACACGATTTTAAACATAAAATAAACTCATTTCCTTTAGTTTTGAAAGATCTAAGTCCATTTTTTCTTCATTAACTCCTAACCAAAGAAAGCTCAATGGTTTTATAGAGAATTTATCATTTAAGATCCAAACTTCAAATTCCCTTCAACTTCTTGTATATTTCAGGCATATATCTTTTTCCTTAACTTGAATTTTACATTATGGCATATATTTAATCATTATTTATGTGATTTTAATTCTTGGGTTTGAAATTTGGTTGAGGACTTTTGATAGCTATTACTTGAATGGTATTTCCCATGATTTAAATGTGTTGTTTATACTTTAATTACCAGGTTTTGGGACTAAATGGGTGCATTGTTATGAGGATTGGAATGGGGAATATGATTTTCCCCAAATTAATGAATTTTTTTCTTAATAATGGCTTTAACCTCAATCCACCTTTATGAGTTTGGTTTTGAATATGGAATGTGCATGATTTAACTTACTTTTAGAAAACTACATTTCAGTATAATCATGTTGGTTCTACTGTTAGTTCATCTAAGGTTACTTGGGTTGGTAAGTTTATGAGGTTTAATCCCCCAATCTTTATAGTCTCTAAGGTTAATAAGGATTCTCTTGGATTTATTGACGAGATGGAGAATATTTTCAGGGTTATGCATGCAATTGATTTGGAGGGTGTGGATTTTACTACCTATTAGTTAAAGGATATAGCTTACTAGCGGTATGCATAGTGGGAAGCGATGAGGGGTGATAATGCCAAGTTGGTGGTGTAGGAATAGTTTTTAGGTGGTTTTCTTTATCACTTCTAGAATCAGGAGTTGAGAGAGGCTAAGACTAAAGAGTTTGTAAGCTTGAAATAGGGTAAGACAAGTGTTAAGAAGTATTCTTTGAAGTTCCAGTAGTTATCCCTGTTATGCTCTAGAGTTAGTGTTTAATATGAGATTTAGAATGAAGAAGTTTGCTTCTAGTTTGTCCCGTGAATTGATATTGGAGTCTAAGTCTGCTATGTTAATAATGATATAGATATCTCTAGGCTGGTAAGGTTTATATGCAGCAGGTAGAGAATAAGAAAAAGAAGTGCGTAGAGATAGGAGAAAGGTAGAATGAGAAATCTAAATATTTAGAGCAAGGTGCTAGTTAACAGAACAGTGGGAGAAATGGTAGTTAATGCTCCAAGAAGAAGAATTTGGGAAATTAATAGTCGACAGCTAGTTCTCCCTATCCTAGGCCTTCTATTGATCGTCGTTTTTAGGCTAGCAGTGGTCCCAAAGAACATAGTGTCCAATCTCTCTTATCTATTTTGTGGATAGCTTCACCATGGATATTCTAAGGAAAAGAGGAATTTGTGTTTCAATTATGATCAACCTGGTTATTTGCAGTGAAATTATCCCATAGCTAATGTTGCTATTGTAGCTAATAAGGTTTTTATCGCCACTTCTTCAGTTCCTATACCTAAGGGTGCCACTTTAGCTACCAACACTGGTCTAAATCATCTCTATGCACTTGCTACTTATGAGGAATCTAAGGCATCACCAGACGTTGTCACTGGTATATTACAGCTCTTTTTTGATGATATTTATTATTTGCTTGATCCAGATTCTACCCTATCTTATATGACTGTACACTTCGGTTTTGGCCCTGAAAATATTATCGACCCCTTTACTAGTTCTACTATAGTGGGTGATTATATTATTGCTAAAAAAATCAATGGGTTGTGTTGTGTGTATATTTCATAGGGAGATATTAGTTGATTTGATATAACTTGATATGGAGTATTTGGATGTAATCTTGGGGATGGATTTGCTTCATTCGTTCTATGCTTCTCTTGATTGTAGGACCCAAAAGGCCAATTTCCATTTTCCTAATGAACCGGTGATTGAAAGGAAGGGAAGTTCCTTAATGCCTAAAGAGAATTTTATTTCTTATCTTAGAGATCAGAAATTAATTTCCCAAGGGTATCTATCTTATCTGGTTTGGGTTTAGGATTCTAATTTTGAAAGTCCTTCTTTGCAATTTGTCCCTGTGGTTAATGAATTCTCTGAAGTTTTTCCTAATGATCTTCTTGGAATTCCTTATGATAAGGAGATAGATTTTGGGATTGATCTTCTAATAGATACCCATCCTATTTCCATTCCTCCTTTTAGGATGGCTCCAACTGAATTAAAGGAACTGAAAGACAAGTTAAAGGATCTTTTTAATAATGGTTTCATCTGTCCTAGTGTTTCTCTATGGAGTGCTTCTTTACTTTTTATATGAAAGAAAGATGGATCTCTTCAGATGTATATAGACTATCGTTAGTTAAATAAGGTTACAGTAAAAAATAAGTATCCTCTTCATAGGATTGATGATCTTTTCGACCAACTTTAGGATGCTAGGTATTTCTTTAAGATTTATCTTCGTTTAGGTTACCATTAGCTGAAATTTAGGGAGGTTGATATTTGTAAGACTACTTTCTGAACCTAGTATGGGTATTATAAGATTTTGGTTACATTATTTGGGTTAACTAATGCTCTGGCTACTTTCATGAATCTTATGAATTGGGTAATTAGATAGTTTCTAGATTTGGTTGTTAAAGTCTTCACTGATGATAACTCTAAGAGTGAGGAGGATCATACAAATCACCTCTAAATTATGTTGCAAACTTTTAAGGACTAGAGCCTGTATGAGAAATTTTCTAAGTGTGAATTTTAGTTAAGTGTTGTGACTTTTCTTGGACATGTTGTTTCTAGTGAGGGGATCAAGGTGGATCCACATAAAGTTGAGAAAGTTAAGAAATGGCCTAGACCTATGACTCAAATTGACATTAGAGGCTTATTGGGATTGGCAGGGTATCCTAAGAGGTTTGTGGAGAGTTTCTTGTCTATTGGTGGTCCACTGATAAGGTTGACTAAGAAAAAGTTAAGTCAGATGCTTGTGAGAGTAGTTTTGAGAAGTTAAAGGATAAGTTGACTTTTGCACTAGTTTTGAACCTGCTCAAGGGTACTGATGGGTTTATTGTGTATTGTGATGCATCCCATATGGGAACATGTTGTGTTTCAATACAGCATAGTAAGGTTGTGGCCCATGCTTCCAGGCAGCTTAAGGTTCATGAGAGGAATTACTCAACTCACGATATATAGTTGGTGGCTGTGGTCTTTGCTTTGAAAATCTAGCGCCATTATCTGTATGTGTGCATGTCGATATTTATTCAGACTATAAAAGCTTTTAGTATGTGTTTATTCAAAAAAAATTGAATCTCATGCAAAATAGGTGGCTTGAATTGCTTAAGGATTACGAATGAGCCTTCACTGCCATTCAGGTAAAGCTAATATAATTACTGATACTCTTTGTAGGTTGTCTATAAGAATCTTATCTCACATTAATAAGGAGAAAAGAGGGTCGGTGAATGATATTTATAAGTTTGCTAACTTGGTAGTTCATCTCTTGGACTATGAAGACAGGGGTGTGATAATTCAAAAAGTGGTTAAATCATCTCTTAGCGTAGAGGTGAAGGAGAAACATTCTTTGGATCCCATACTTATGCAGGTTAATAATGATGTCGGTCAATTAAAGGTTATGGCTTTCAAGATTGGGGAGATAACATCTTAAGGTATGAAGGAAGGTCATGTGTTCCTGATGTTGATGGCCTGCGGGGAAGGATTTTAACCAAAGCTCATGAGTCTAGATATACAACTTATCTGGGTTTGACAAAGATATAGCATGACTTAAAAGGAAATCTACTAGTGGAATAATATGCAGAGAGATATGGTAAATTTTGCTGCTAAGTGTATGGTTTGCCAGCAAGTCAAGGTTAAGCATTTAAGGCCTGGTGGAATGTCTCAAGCGATAAAATTGCCCATGTTGAAGTGGGAGATAACTAATATGGACTTTATTATAGGTATTCTATAGTCTCGCAACTAGTATGATTCTATTTGGGTCATTGTGGATAGAATGACTAAGTCTTCTCACTTATTACCTGTAAGGACTAACTACTCAGGAGAGGATTATGCTAAGTTGTTCATTCAGGATATAGTTAAGTTGCATGGAATAACAATGTCCATCATTGCAGATCATGGTATGCAGTTTTCTTCTTACTATGGTATTCATTTTAGAAAGGTTTGGGCACTCAAGTAAACCTTATCACCATTTTTTACCCTCAAATAGATGAACAACTGAAGCATACTATTCAAACTTTTTAGGATACACTAAGGGATTGTGTGATTAATTATAAGGGTAGTTGGGTTGACCATTTACCACTTATTGAGTTTTCTTACAATAATAGATATTATTCTAGCATCCAAATAGCTCCTTTTGAGGCTCTTTATGGTAGAAGGTGCCTATTGAATGGTTTGAGGTGGGTGAGACTAGGTTGTTTAGTCCTGAATTAGTTTACCAAGCCATGGAGAAGGTGAAAGTGATTAGAGAAAGACTTAAGACTGCTTAAAGTCACCAAATGTCTTATGCAGATGTGAGGTAAAGAAAGTTGGAGTTTGAAGTTGGTGATTAGGTATTCTTCAAGGTTTATCCTATAAAAGGAGTCATGAGATTTGGGAAGAAGAGGAAGCTCAGTCCTCGTTATGTTGGTCCATATCAAATTATATGGAGAATTAGAGATGTTTTTATGAGAAAGATTTGTCAACAAATTTGACTTCTATTCATCCCATTTTTGATTTGTCTATGCTAAAAAAGTGTGTGGTTGACCTTCTTTGATAGTGCCTATTGAGAGTATTAGTGTTTCAGATTCCCTGTCTAACGAGAAAGTTCCAATTGTGATATTGGACAGGCAGTTTCATAGATTGAGGACAAATGATGTAGCTTTGGTGAAGGTTCTTTTGAGAAACCAAAAGGAGGAAGAAGCTACATGGAAAGATGAGGAGGATATGAGAGCCAAGTACCCGTTCTTGTTTCCCACGTTAGATGAAAATGGTTAAGGTATAATTTCCATTTGCCCTCTTATTGCATTCTAAATTTGTCCTTGGATTCCACCATATTAATTTTGTTATCGTGCTAAAAATATCCTAACTCCCTATTTGGGGACAAATGATCCAAAGAGGGGTAATATCAGACCCCATAAAATTTTAACAAATCTATTTTTGACCCTTCGGAGTGTGTAATGCCAATTTAACTTTAATGATGTTAAGGAATGTTAAAAGGGTGTTTTGGGGAAGTTTTGAATTTTCTGAAAGGGGTTTGGGACTATATTGGAACTCTGAGGTAGTAAGCCTCTATGAAAGTGGCGTGCCACTCCATGTAGACTTCGTGATAAGGGCGTGGCACGAGGCTAATCTCTGCGATAATGACGTACCACACCGCTATGTATTTTTCACTCAGTTTTTATTTTTTTCACTTGGGGTGAAGGGCTTTTGCTCCTTTACCCTTTGTATGACTTTAAACATAAAATAAACCCCTTTCCTGTAGTTTTAAAAAAATCAAAGTCCATTCTTTTTGTGTTTAATCCCAACCCAAGAAAGCTCAAGTGTTTTATAGAGAATTTATCATTCAAGCTCCAAACTTTGAATTCTCTTCAATTTTTGTACATTTTAGGCATGTATCTTTTTCCCTAACTTGAATTTTATACTATGGCATATATTTAATCATTATTCATGTGATTTTAATTCATGGATTTGAAATTGGGTTGAGGGATTTTGATGGTTATTACTTCAATTATATTTCCCATGGTTTAAATGTGTTGTTTATACATTAATTGGCGGGTTTTGAGACTAAATGGGCGCATTGTTATGAGTATTAGAACGGGGAACATGGGTTTCCCCAAATGGATGGATTTTTGGTTTAATACTGGCATTAACCTCAACCCACCTTTATGACTTTGGTTTTGAATATGGAATTTGCATGATTTAACTTACTTTTGGAATATTGCATTTCATTAAAGGTTAATGGATGATAAAAATAGTTTTGAAATGCCCTTGGTGGCAATGGTTTAGATTTTAAATGGAACTTCATAGTCTAATGGTTATATGGAATGGTTTGGTATGGTTGAATTAACTTGCAAGAATATTATTATGACGATACCATGTTGGAAAATGCCTTAATAATGTCTCCTTGGCTAAAGGTTGGTCTTATGCATAAACTATTTTAATTTGGGTGTAAAGGAAATTGTGTAGCTTCACCATGAAGGTGTAGTCCGAGGGAACTAACACTGATGGTTCAGACCCACGTAGCCCGTGGGTCCATTTAGGATGGAGCGAGCAACATAGTTCAGGCTAATTGAGCGTATTACTCATACATTCACCAAAAATATTCAAGAACACTCTCTAGGGTTCCATATTGATAATCCAAATAAATCAAGATTCAACCGTGGGGTTTCAAAACAAATTAGAGATTTGGAATCCCCAAGCCGTGGGCATCAAGAAACGTCCTTTAAATTTCTAGATGGAGGTACGTGGGGTTTATCCTAACAAAACTACATGGTCTTTAAAACCATTAGAGCATGATTTTTAGATTTTTATGCATGAATTTCATAAAAGTTTTGGAATCTATGTTCTAAATTACGTACTCCAAATGTTTTAATGTTATTATTGTTTTGAATTGTGGTCCTATCCCCTAAATTGATTTACATTTATATGTATAATTATGAAATTTGAGATTTAAAATCGTTGAGAGCATAAATTATGAACACCCTCTCTTGAATTAAATTAAAGATTATGGTTTTGTGATTTGAAAGATGTTTTCCTAATATTATAGCATTTGATCATGATTTTAAATTGTTGAGAGGGTGTTTCTTGATATAAATATGTTCTCGTGTTTAATAGAAAGAATTGCATATGAATTGAGAACTTTGACATGACCACCCTGTGCTACTGAAATGATTGACAAAGATGAGTTCCTTGCATGTGTTTACAAGAAGTCTGAGAAAGAGTTTCTTTGAATTGAATTATTAAAATGGTGGTCCCAAAACTTGTGTTTTGAAAATAGAGATTTACAATAGACTAATAATGGCTCAGAGATGTGACTTGCAAGTAAATGGTATAACGATACCATATGTATTTATGCCATAATAGAGTATATTTTTAGTTTATGTTTTCAGAGTATCTTTTCAGAGCATGTTTTCAGAGTATGTTTTTAGAGACTGCATCTTTTGATACATTTACAAAAAGGGGCTTAAAGAGGGTTAGGTGGTTACCCGAAGAAGGCGCGAGTTCAAGCAACTCTTAGACTGAAACCATATTTGCCGATACGGGTAGATTATTATTATACGCCGGTGACGATCGTGTGGCCTAGTAGATTCAGAGACTCCGACCCTTACGGCACACTTGGGTTGGGGGCTTCGCTGCCGAGTTATTTTTAGTTTCCATATAGCCCATGGAATTTTCTAGAGTTGTAGGGTATACCACCTAGCGCAGAAGTAACACAGATTTCTCAAAGTTGAGATGGTTTTTACTGAGTCTTTAAAATGCCCATGTGAATTCTTACTATGTGATATTCTTATGAATTATTTTAAATTGCTCTTATATATGTTGATTTATAAATGATTATTTTGGATATGCTCTACATACCAGTACATCTGTATTGACCACCCTCTCCCTATCTCTCTAGTTCTGAGACTCAGTCTAGGGGTCCAGATTAGCAGTAGATAATTCAAACATCTGATCAGATTGTGCAGTGGTGATCCTTCTCTATTCGAGAAAGCCTGTCTTTTCAAATTATGTCACTTAATTCAGTTTTGGTCTACAGGAAGACTTATCCCAGTTTCAGGCAGTTGTCAGATTTTCATGTAGTAGAGATTTCGTAGACTGAGTCAGATGTCATTTAGATGTGGTTGATTTGCATTTCTATACTTATGTTGAATTCAGAATTGACCATGCTTCCGTAGAAGATTATGTTTCCGCATTTTATTTTATTATAAGAAAGTTATGCATGACTACCAGATAGAGAAGGGCGTTCTGGTCCTTCATGGTTCAAGATGTTCGTCATGGCCAGGCCTTAGTTTAGGTCATGACAAATATGGTATCAAAGCACGATTCATGGTCCCAGGGTATCTGCAAAATCACGTCGGGTAGAGTCTTGTTTATGGGTGTGTAGCGCTCCACACTTATAAGCAGGAGGCTACTAGATATTTAAGAATGTTCCTCTTCTTTGTGATTTAGTTCGTGCTTCAAAGTCTAATCTGTCCCCTAATCAATGGCCTCTTGCTTTTCAGAAAACCAGTGGTTCCTCTTCGTTGCACCAATGTTAATACTCAGGATAATGAAGTCCATTCCACCCATGGGATATGGACCCGTAATAGAACTCATACCTCAGAACCTATTCCTACATTAGGAGTACCTCCTGTATCGACCAGTCCTCCCAGAGCTCCCCGGATGGGGGCCAATCGCACTCAGCCTCATGAAGGAGAGGTTTCTAATGCTGAATTCATACAAGCTATTCACATGCTTTCATAACTGGTAGCCACACAGACTCAAAGGTCGAAGGATACTGGGTCTGCGTCTGTTACTTCTAAAGTTACTAAAGTGGGCTAGTTCATGAGAATGAACCCGGCCAAGTTCTCTGGCGCTAAGGTAGAAGACGACCCGTATGAGTTCGTGGATGAAATAGAGAAGATTTTCAAAGTAATACATGTTGATCAAGTGGAGGGTATTGTGCTAGAAGAATACCAGTTAAAGGATGTAGTGAACTAATGGTACAATGAGTGGAAAGATACGAAGGGTGATAGTGCTGAGCCCACAGTTTGGGACAAGTTTGTGGAAGCTTTTCTTAACTGATTCCTTCCTTTAGAGCTGAGGAAAGCTAAAGCAGAAGAGTTCATGAACCTTAAGCAGGGTAAGATGAGTGTTCAGGAGTATACTTTAAAGTTTAACCAATTGGCCCGTTATGCTCCTGAGATGACGAGTAGTATGAGGGCCCAAATGAGGAAGTTTACTTTCGGCCTTTCAGATGATCTGGTGCTTGAGTGTCAGGGAGCTATGCTGAATAGGGATATGGACTTTGCTAGACTGTCAGTCCACATGCAGAAAGTTGAGGAGAAGAAGAAGATATCCGCATCTAGGGAAAAGGACAGGCAGGCAAAGAGAGCCAGAGTGATAGACCAGAGTCATAGTTAGCAGCAGAGCAGTAATTGGGGCAGTAAATGGAAAAAGAAAAAAAATTGGCATAATGCACAGTCAGTAGCTAGTGCTCCAATGTACAGACCCACAGCTGATCAGCACACCCAAAATTTCCAGTCTAGTAAGAGGCCGAGAATGTAGGGTACGTAGTCGCAGGGAAGTGTAGCCCATACCTCTTGGTCCTATCCATGCTGTGAGAGATGCGGGAGAAATCATCCAGTGAGATATCAGCTTGTCGCTTTGGTTTATTATTTATGTGGTCAGCTAGGCCATATCCAGAGAGACTGTCTGGCAGCGAACAGTAATGTTGGAGGATCCAAGTCGCAGGTGAATTCATCTGCAACACCACCTCAGAAGAGTGCAACTTCAACCGCCGAAAATAGTTAGAACCGGTTTTATGCTTTGACCAACCACTAGGAGGTAAAGGCCTCACCAGATATAGTCACCAGTATGTTGTAAATCTTTTCTTGTGTTGTGTATATTACTTGATCTCGGGTCTACCTTGTCTGATGTGACCCCATACGTGGCTGTTGGTTTTGGGTTTGAGCCTAATGTGATTGCTAAACCTTTTTTGGTTTTCACCCCGATGGGAGATTCTGTAATGGCTAGGAGGGTGTATAGAAATTATGTTATGTCTATTTTCAGTCGGGATACTGAGGAAGATCTCATAGAAATTGATATGGTTGATTTTGATGCCATCTTAGAGATGGAATGGCTCCATTCGTGCTATGCCACCTTGAATTATAGGACCCAAAAAGTCACCTTTTATTTTCTGAATGAGTCGGTGATAGAATGGGAGGGACATTCTCTATCACCTAGAGGGTATTTCATAGCTTATCTCAGGGCCCTTAAACTTATCTCCAAAGGTTGGTTGTATCATCTTATTTGGGTTAAAGATTCTAGTGCCGAAAGTCTTTCTCTTCAGTCTGTCTCGGTAGTGAATAAATTCCCGAAAGTATTTCCAGATGATCTCCCAGGAATACCACCTGATAGGGAGATAGATTTTGGTATTGATTTATTGCCAGATACCCATCCTATTTCTATTCCACCATATAGGATGGCTCCTGCAGAGGTAAAAGAGTTAAAAAAAATAACTAGCAAATCTTCTAGATAAAGGTTTTATCTGCCCCAGTGTGTCTTCCTGGGGTACACCTGTACTTTTCATGCAAAAGAAAGACGGTTCCCTTCGTATGTGCATAGATTACCGCCAGCTAAATAAGGTAACGATTAAAAATAAATATCCCCTTCCTAGGATTGATAATCTTTTTTATCAACTTCAGGGTGCTAAATTTTTTTCAAAGATAGACCTTCATTCGAGATATCACCAGTTGAAAGTTAGAGAGTCAGATATTTCCAAAATAGCTTTCCAAACCAAATACGGCCATTATAAATTCTTAGTCATGTTCTTCGGGTTGACTAATGCCCCTGCAGCTTTCATGGATCAAATAAATAGGGCTTTCCATCAATTTCTGGATCTGTTTGTCATTGTATTCATTGATGACATTTTGGTATATTCTAAGAGCGAGGAGGACAATGCCAATAACCTCCTAATCACCCTTCAGACCCTTAAAGATCATAAATTTTATGCAAAATTTTCCAAGTGTGAATTTTGGTTGAACATTATTGTATTCTTGGGGCATATTGTGTCTAGTGAGGGGATTAAGGTTGATCCCCAAAAGATTAAGGCAGTAAGAAAATGGCCCAGACCCACGACTCCAACCGAAATTTGAAGCTTCTTGGGTTTGGCGGGTTATTACAGAAGATTCGTCGAGAGTTTTTCTTCCATAGCTGCACCACTTACTAAGTTGACTCAGATAAAGGTGAAGTTTTTATGGTCTGACTCTTATGAGAATAGTTTTGAGAAGTTGAAAGACAAGTTAACTACTGCACCTGTTCTGATGCTTTCGGAAGGTACAGAAGGTTTTGTTGTATACTGTGATGCGTCCCAAGTGAGACGGGTATGTCCATATATAGCACGGTAAGGTAGTGGCTTATGCATCTAGGCAGTTGAAGGTACATGAGCGGAACTACCCTGCTCATGGCTTGGAGTTAGCGGCTGTGGTTTTTGCACTTAAGATCTGGCGGCACTATTTGTATGGGGTACACATTGATATATTTACTGACCACAAGAGTTTATAGTATGTTTTCTTGCAGAAAGAATTGAATCTCAGGGAGAGGCGGTGGTTGGAACTTTTAAAAGACTATGACATGAGCCTGCACTATCATTCGGGCAAGGCGAATGTGGTAGCTACCGCCTTTAGCGGGTTATCTATGGGCAGTATTTCTCATATGAGGAAAGAAAAGAGGGAGATAGTGAAGGATATTTACAGACTTTCAAATCTAGGAGTGTGATTTTTAGATTCTGAAGATGGAGGAGTTGTTGTTCGTGAGATAGCTAAATCTTCCCTTTGTGCAAAAGTTAAAGAGAAGTAGATTGAAGATTTCATATCGATGCAGATCAAGAAAGATGTTGGTCAACAAAAGGTAATGCCATTTGAAATTGGTGGTGATGGTGTTTTGAGGTACCTGGGTAGATTGTGTGTGCCAGATGTAGATGGTCTAAGGAAGAAAATCCTTAATGAATATCACATGTCGAGGTATGTTCTTTACCCTAGATGTACTAAGATGTACCAGGATTTGAAAACTATTTATTGGTTGAATAATATGAAGCGTGATGTGGATAACTATGTTGCCAAATGTTTGAATTGTCAACAAGTTAAAGTGGAACATTTGAGGCCAGGTGGTTCTTCTCAAGAGATAGCTTTGCCTTTGTGTAAGTGGTATATGATTAATATGGACTTCATTATAGGACTTCTGAGGTCCCAAAACCAATACGATTCCATTTGGGTGATTGTAGATAGGTTGACCTAGTAAGCTCACTATCTACCTGTCAGGACAAATTATTTAGGAGAGGATTTTGTCAAGCTGTTCATTGCAGAAATAGTTCATTTGCATGGGGCACCTGTGTCCATCATAGCTGACATTGGTACATGTTTTTCTTCATAGTTTTGGATATCGTTTCAAAAGGGTTTAGGTACCTAAGTGAATTTGAGCACGGCTTTCCACCCTCAGACATATGGGAAAGCTGAGCGCACCATCCAGATCCTTGATGATATGTTGAGGGCCTCGTGATTGATTTTAAAGGTAGTTGGGTAGAGCACTTGCCATTGATAGAGTTCACATATAATAATAGTTTCCATTCCATTATTAAGATGGAACCATTTGAGGGTTTGTTTTACACCACACTAAAATTGGCTTGTAATGTGGTGTAAAACAAACATGAAAGAAATATTGGAGGGTTTGTTTGAACATTTTAAGATTTAACAATTTTATCGTCTTTAGAATGTAATTTCAAAGCTAAAATATGCTTACGTTTAACCAAATGTGAGTAGGACTTAGGGTTAGGCCTTACTAGGTATGGGTTCATATATGGGTATTTGGATACTTGTCCAAATTTAGCTAAAGGTCATGGTTAGGTTAGATTATGGGTTTCTAGTGTTAAGTTTTCCATCAAACAAATTTCTCAACCAAACAACAAAATATCACAAATGGGTTCTTTCGAACACCTCAAAAGTGAAGAAATTTAAACAATCTATAGCCTCAATTAGTATCCTTATGTCTAAAATACACTATTAAATGAACTAATTCAAGTTATTGTTCACACCCATTCCTCACCCCATATCCCCCTTCTCAAGGATGATAAGGGTTCAAGGGTAATTGGAGTTTGCAATCCCTATCTTAATTAAAACATAGAACAAATGTAAAACCCATATCAATTAGCTAATTAGAAAGACAAATAAACAAAACTCATACTCTAATCATAACCTATCCAAGCATAACCCCAAGATAAGAAATTAACTATACATAGAGAGAGAAAGTAGAGATATACCCAAATTCGCATCAACATGATCAATTGAAACATAAGATAATACAATAATCAGGCTATTGGTTCAATAAATCATAAATTAAAACCACTAATCTCTCACTTGAAATTCACTCTAATGTTTCTAAACTTTAGAAAAGTACAAAAATGGTGGAAGTGAGCTGAAAAATCCCCCCTTTGATCCAAAATTCACAGTTGATTGAAGTTATGAAAATGCCACCACACTGGTGACTTGCACGCGTAGGCGACTGACTTGCATGTGTAGGTCACCATACAGATGCCACTGATTCTTCACATTTTCCACCTACGTGCGCACAGGTGCCTCAAGTGCATGCGTAGGTGGCCTCACGATAAGGCCAAGTGAACTTTTACATTCCGTTTCTCCCATTTTTGACCTCCAATTGACTCGAATGACTTGCTCAACTTCATTTCCACCCTTTACTTGCCCAAATGAGTATTACACATGATAAAAACCTCAAATCAATAGAAAATCATGGTAATTCAAGCTTAGAAAGCATTAACAAGTAGTTAAATTGACAACTTATCAACCCCCCAAACTTAAACTACCGTTTTTCCTCAAGTAATCAAGAATAATCACAAGGAGATTGGGTATTATTGACTCAAAACCATCAAAAAGAAAGTTAACAAGATATATAGGCTATCAAATCTCATGTAGATCCCTCAAACATGTTATGGAAAAAAAGTAAACTAAAATTTTTAAATTTGCATATTTCTACGAAACAAAGATGCAAGACAGTATTAAATGAAACTTTCAAATCATTAATGCTTCTCAAGAGGCGATAAAAAATCTTCAAATATTGTCTTAATTTTCAAAATGCAACTTACCTCTCTCATTTTCCAAATTGAGAGTAAGACATCACCATCAACCCAAAAAGTATCGATGCCACTTACATGCAAGAGCCTATATCCACACGCATAAGACATTTCAATTCTTAAAGGAGATTAAATATTAAATGAATTCATACTCACTCTCATAAGGAAATTCAAGTACAATGAATTGAACCATAGGCTTGCCCTTTGTGTTGTTCTCCACTAATGTAGACTCACCAAGATTAGAATCACCAATGTCTTATGGGCTTAGATGAAGGTTAAGGTGCCAGAAGGAATGTATGGATCTAGTGACTAGAAGACCTCCTCAAACACAATCATTTATCTTTTTTTACCCTAAAATTTTCAAATTTTCCCACCTTATTCACCTTTAATTCTTTTCTTTCTTTCCCTTAACCATTAGCTTCATATTTTCCATACAAATCAACACGCCACTTTTTTTCTTCACTTCTTTTGCTCTTATAAGATATGTTCTAACTTTAATCCCTTCATGGCCCCTCATTTTTCTAGTTTCACCTTAAGTTCTATGGGCTAGTCTATTCAACTTTGTCATCAAGCATATCCCGTGTCTCTTAAGAACACATTATTAGACAACCCAATATACACCTTTTTAATTCATTCTAGCATATCATAATTTTCCCTCAAACTAAGAATTTAGATTACCCTTGAATAAATCTCAAATCAATCAACCCTCTAAACTTAGGTTGTCACCTATATTTCTTTACTTAGAATCCTGAAATGCATTCAAGGATGTTAGGTTCCAAAAGAGAGATTTTGAAATGGGTTTAGGTATCATAGATTGGTTATTATAAAAAAAAGAAATAAAAATAAACAGGCTAAAAAATGTTAACTATGGAACAATGTTAAGGTGCGAATTTAGCCATGTGATAGATCATAAATAACCTTGGGTCATCCTCTAAACCAAGCTTGCCTATGATTTTACTTTTAATACAATTAGGGCAAATTTTAGACTACACGTATGTACGAGAAACTACATAGTCGTGAAGCCGCCTATTATGTTGGAAAGTTTGGAGCTCTACTACTAGCCACCTAGCTACTGCAGCTGGTGGTCCTCCTTACTCCACTGCCTCCCCATCTATTTTATCCATTTTGATCTGAAAGTTAGTATGAATAAGGAGGAAGTTAAACTTCTTGATTCCATTCTTCACAGGAAGAATTTCCTTGAAGGTGGAATTATAATGTTGTTCTGCTTTTTTAAATTTTCACTTATGTTTCCATATACTTTTCGCTGGACGTCTTTTTTTTCTAGGAGAACTGCACTCTAATATTCATTGCTTGCATCAGTCTACAATATTATCTATCTATCTGATGAGAGATGGAGTTTCTTGACATCACTAGAGATTCCCTTGATTTTATGGACTACATTATCCTGCTTTTTTCCCTAAGATGGAGCATATTTCTTTAGCATATTTATGAGTGGGGAGATATAGGTAAAGACATCAGGGATGAAGTCTCTAACATACTTAATCACACTAAGAAATTACTAGAGCTACTTAACTGAAAAGTTAGTATCTGGAAACTTAAGCAATTCTAGACAGATGTGAGGTCCTGGAGTGTAATACCCACGGTCAAAGTGCATTCCTAGAAAGTCAATCTTATCCCGTACGAGGGTCATCTTTTTTTCCGAGAGCATACTCCATGCTACTTTACCAGGTCATGGAATTGCAAGAGGAGGTCATGGTTCTCCTCTATAGTGTTGCTAAAGAGCAGTATGCCATTAATGTAGACTAATGATGCATGAAGTATGCACTTGAATATTCTGATCATGGTATTTTAGAAGAGCGAAGGGATAGGTTTGAGTCCAAATGGCTTAGCTTTTGACTGGTAGTGGTGATCGGGCATACAGAAGCCCATTTTATCTCTATCTTTTGAGTGTATGACTAGCTGCCAAAATCCATATTTGAGGTTAAATTTGGAAAAGTGGGTGGATTTTGCTAGGTGTGATAAAAGGGCCAGCTTATTTGGAATAAGGAATTTATCATCTAAAAGGAAGTGGTTTAGGAGTTGGTAGTTTATGACTAGACAAAGTTTTCCCCTTGTTTGTTCAGTGCGCTTGTTGACATAGAATGCTTCACAAGCCCACTGGGAATCTAATGGATCAATGAGCCCAAACTCTTGAACTTTAGCATATCCTTCTTTGCAAGATGAAGATATTCGAGATTCATACCAAAATGACTTGCGTTTGTGGGATTAACATTTTCCCTCTTTCTGAATAGAAGTCAAATGAAGAAGTCCTGGTTGAGCCATAAGGAATATTTGTTCTTCTCGGGGAACTCTTTGTGGAATTCTACATAAGATTCTTCTTTCACCTGAGGCTCCATCTTCATTACTGGATTTTTATCTATAATTTAAAACAACCTAGGTATGGTGGAATATTGCTAGAATCAACCTATGAAGGTTATACCTTCCGTTAGAACAAGGAGACGGTTCTTGAGATGCTGGTAAATATCGAAACTAGTGATCAGATCCTTCCCTAGTATGTTGGATCCAAGGAGTTTTGTTATGTAGAGTAAACCTGGGAAGAATTTGATCATGATTGGCTACCTTGTGATCACCCTGGTTGTGAGTACTTCTCCTTTTAATATTATACCAAAATTCTTGCAGTGAGGAACCCATTGATCACCAGGGATAATGTCATGATTCAGTATTTAGGCAGTTGCATCGGTGTCCATAAAGACAATGACCTGAAGGGGCATGTACTATCTTGATGGATATATCTTGAGTTTGACATAGGGTGTTTCCATCTTGGAGATCATGTTGATTTCTTCCATGAGCATGTTGATCTCATCCATCAGTTTTGCTAATCGATTAAATTCACCTTCACGGATGGGTGATGATATCTTCTCCAGGTAGTCATCGATAATAAGAGGTTGAGGTTGGCCATCAATAAACAGATATGGAATGTCCTTGAGTGCTCCTGTGTCTGTGTTGCAAACATATTTAGGAATGCTATCTAGATTAGAATGATAAACCCCATCTTTAATTGGGAAATTATTATCTTCAATTTCTTTTTCTGAGTACTAATCCCCTTTTTTGCCTTTCTGGACTTAGGACATGTTTTTGCAAAGTGTCATTTGTCATGGTAGATGAAGAACTTGTCTTTCCCTGGATCCTTCTTTCTGGGGAATATGGTGTCATTGCCATACATCAGTTTCTTATCTGATGGTTTCTTCTTTCTAGCCTACCTATAGTGTATGTATTTTTTATGCCTTGCCTGACATTTTGTGAGATGGGGAGACCCATATGGCTTAGTATCTAGATCAAAATAATTGGTGGTAATTATGCTAGTGGTTTCATCAGGCTCTGTAGTAGGAATAAGATCTGAATTATTGTTTGAGATCATCATATTTGCTGAATCAGCTGACTTAGGATGTCGTTTCTCTCCTCCTTCCTCTGGCTCGATGTCTTCAAAGAAATTAGGGGAATTCAGATATTCTTCTACAAGGTCATGATGGAATTGCTGAGGAGAATGATTCCTTGCTTCTACTGTATTGAACTTTGAGGTGGCCTATTCTGGTATAGGAGGATCATTAGTCCATAAGAATTCTGGACATGCGTGGTTGTCATCAAGGAGACTATGCTCGATGGATTCCCAATTCTTATCTAGTGGCACTTCATTTGGGATAATAGCATCCAGCTCTGCAAATAATTCATCTTGTGGTGGAGCCATAGCTGTTGAGTTCATCATATTAGCATCATGTAGGGCCTTCATCCATTTGACCTGTCCTTGTATCCCTTCAGATTAGTGGCAGTCTACCATGGCTTCTTTCCTTTTCCATGAGTGTCTGGGAATGTCAAATCTTTACTCCTCTTCTTGAGTTAGTTTGAGTAGCTCGAAGGTTGATGAGATTGATGGAGATGTGGAAAATGGATGCTGTAGAATTTTTGGTGATGTTGGAAGCACAACATATGTTGGGATATTTCGTAGATTCATGGTGTCGTACCTCAACAGGGTGATCTATTCTTTTAGTGATGCCATTTCTCTTCTCTGCTTGTCAATGAAGGATAGTACTGAGGTGTCCAACAGACATGTTGCAAACTGGATAGCTTGTCTCCTTTCTTATAGTACCTCTATAAGTTTGGCATGGCCTGAATCCCAATATCCATCATCATCACTTTTTGGGATGGCCACTTCACAACCTGCACAACAACAGTTGCTAATCTACGGTTAATGTCCCATGAAAGGACATTTGAACCAGTGTACATTGCATCCCTTGTGATTGAATTGTTGACCCAAATCATTATCTCTCATGAATCTTTCAAGTAAGTGTGAGATATATGCTAGGTTCGAGCTTTCTTCTTTTTAAATAAGTATCAAAGGGGATGAGCATGCTAATAGGCAAAGATGTCTAGCAAGGGGTCACTTCAGATAAAGTTCAGAGATGCAGAGAATAGAGTCTCAACTTCTTATAATTGTTGACACATGTATCTGGAATGACCTAGAGCAATTCTTTCCTAGACATTTGCCTTGATATTTGTACACCAAGGATGGTTCTTTGGGTAGTGTTTATGACTAAGGATAAAGTGGTTTGGTCACCTGGCATGGATAGAGTGACATCGTGGTTTTGCACTTGCCAAGCTAATTGGTAATGTATGGCTCGACATAAGCTAGCATTTGGTATTTCCAGAATTTGGACTTGGATTTTTAGTGCCTCTATTAATCTTGGATCAGAAAGGGACATGGTAAGGTTTGGAATTAGAGTAACAACAAGTGTCCCAACATCAAGGATAACATGTAGAGTACCCAGATTCATATTCTAGTATTTGTAAAATCTCGTATCAAAGAGAGAAAGATAGGCCTTAAGTGGCTGGCCATTTTTCCATGATGCATCAACGCAACACGAATAGCACCAAAATGGATATGGGTATACCCATGGTTTCTCTACTCTTGTGGAAAGTTGTTTGGCATCTGTAGAGAGATGAAATGTCCATCCAGAGTCGTAAGGATATGTTGTTCAAGAGCTGGGGCAGCAAAGTATTCCTTAACTCCTTCTGTCCTATTCTGATGCAAAGAATCAATCTACATCCATGAATTGCATGCTTTATTGATAAAGGCAGAGTAGGGTTTTGGTAGAAGTATATATGTGGAGATATATCTTGTTCAGGCTATATCACCTCTACTTTAAAGTGATTGTCATATTTACAAGATAAAGTTTTATGAGGGGTTGGAAATATGGTTGGCTGAGGAAGAAACTTGTACGGATTGAACAATGTAGATAAAGCTGTAGAGAAAGACATATTTTTGTATTTTCTTGGCCTATAAAGACTCAATATATTTGTTCTACAGTTCTAAGGAAAAGACTCAATAAATTGTAAAATCTTTTTGTATTTTTGTGGACTGTAAGACTCAATTATTTGTGCTAAAGATCTAAGGATAGGACACAACAAATATAAATCTAAGAAAAGTAACTACGACTCGATTATGTACAGGACACAAAATATGATAACTGGAAAACAGCTCTGAAAATGGAAATACTATGATGGTAATATGTACAGGACTTTGGTGGTGATATTGGAAATTAAAAACTATGAACAGATCTGAGGCTAACAGTGAAGATTGAGTAAAGAAAAGTAAAACTAACAAAAATAAAAATTTAAAGCTGGCTCACGTGTTTGCAATTAGTAGATATGTATGCAAACTCCTACTTTCTCACTCCCTCTGGGAGTGGAGATGGCTCTAATACCAAATAGATAGGGAGGCAGCGGGGTAGGGGACCACCGATGGCAACAGCTAGGCAGCTAGCTACAAAACTCTAAATTTCCCAACATGACAGGCGGTCTCATAGCCATGTAAGTGGCACGCAATACAAAATTAAAGCTTCTGTCAACACCACAGACACAGAGTCTAACCTTTCCAGCATGATAGGCAATTCATGTCCACATAGGAGGCAAGCCATACAAAATCAAATCTTTTAATCGACACACCACAACTTTCCTACGACTGAGCTACTCATCCATAAGGACGGTTTCCTTTAGCAACAAAGACTTCACAACCCTGAACGGGATGGCATGACTTTGAAACTTAGCTACACTTCCGAATGGTTTTCCTTGGTAACAAAGACTTCGTAACCCTCAACGGAATGGCATGACTTTTCTAATCTTAGAACACATGAAATTCTTTGTCTCTTTAGTAAGAGACTATTTCGTATATAACATAAATAGGACTTATGGCGGCTCTCCCTATCCTGTTGCCCTCAAGCATCTGTAGAACAAAAGGTGTACTAAGGAATACCTTAGATCTATGTGTTATTTCTACGATAACGAATCAATTTAAAAATCTATGACATGAACTAAGCCAATTTCATTTCATATACATGAAAAGGACTCAGACATCTATGTCGCATGGACAAAGCCAACTTCGTTTCATAGTCATGGAAAGTACCTTCGGAGTTTCATGGTGTAGTTACAACAAGTACTTTGCCAAAGTATTTCCTTAACCCACCTCTCTGACCTAAAGGACTGAAGTAACCATCCCATTGGAAGAGAGAAAACAAGAGCAAGAGAGTTTAGCCAACAAACATCTTTATTAAAATATGAAAAGATTACAAAAGGGGAGGATTTCGTCCAAGTTGAGAGTAAATCTCTAAGTAGAGTAAATATGTCACCTATTGTTACCAAAACATTGTCATGTAAATATGACTATCTATACAAAGTAGATGTGATACCACCAGAACAGAAAATATTCTCAACACATCTACCTCTCCTAAATCCCCACTCTGTCTTTCCAAAAAAGGCATGCAACCCATAGTTGCAGATCCGTTCTTTGGTACAAGAAAGATCGAAAGATTAAAGAATATGTTCCTACTTCAAAACTTGTCCAACATCCTATTCTTTCTACTTAAGAGGAATGATTCATCACTTTACTAATGCTGAAAGATTTTTCACGACAGTGTAGAACCCAAGGCTTAACCCATATTCACTTCGATGCTGTTAGGGTTGCGTTGACATATCATGGAAGAAAAAGCCAACTAGTAGTGGCACATCTTTCACTCTTTGATACTAGATACTACGAATACCAATACACCAACTTTGGAACTTCAAAAATCACACTGAACATTGGGACAGTCTTTGTCACTATATTCCCCAACTTTAACATATACCTTTCCAATCCGTATCTGATAGAGGCATTAAAGATCCAGGTCTAGATTCTCGAAGCTTCGCAGGTCAAAGATGCCATCCAGGAAACTCTCTACTACCAGGTAGCTTGGTGAGTTAAAAATCATTCCATAGATCTATCCTTCCAGGTGGCGAAGATGCTTTATTCCTAAGCATAGATGCCGCTAATGGAACTACCCAGTCTACTCAAATCCTAAGGCAAATCCCCAGAGATGAACTTGTGAAAGTACTCCTAGACTCATGGATCACAAACTATGGGAAGTTGAGAGACCATCCTCAACCTCTCCAGTCCACAGAACCAACCTTTTCCATAAGGAAAGACAACACCGCCATGATCAGTTTCAACCACTCACGCCTAATAAAGCCTCCCAAAACTAGTTTCCCAATCAATATGTACCAACCTTCTAATGACCTTCTACTAGAAGGCAACTCAAAATTCCTACACTAGTTCTTAGGTAGCTGTATGGAAGAGCATGATTGGATACACTACTTCAATCATGACGGATGATATACTGTATGGTTCAAATGTCCTTTCTTCAGATACTGTCCATGGAATATAAATTGTAGATGCCATATGTGCCAAGGAGATACCTCACCCACTCCACCACAAACTAAAACTACCCAAACAAAATATAAATAGCCTGCAACTAAACTGTTCATGATGTCTCACTCTAGCATCGGTCACTCAGATGATTTCCCACCAAACAAACCCTTCGAAAAGGATAACATGAACCACGCTCCAAAGATACCATCTAAAACTCTTATCGTACCATTCAGAGAGAAGATACCCCTCAGCGACACCGAATCAACACTCAACTAGAAATCTAAAAATTCTATGTGCCAAAATAGGATTCTATCCAATATCAACCAAGCCATAAAGAATGTTTCTCACTCCCAGAATAAGTTGGCAAGGAAAGTTGAAGGAATGAATAAGAGAACATAACAAGCATCCTCTCAATATGACAGACTTATCTGCCAGTTAGAACTCAGTCTCCAATCTATGCAGTATGATATATGTTCGTCGGGCACTTCATTATCTCATTTTTTCAACCAGTAGCAAAAAGAAATAGCTTCTCTATAAGAACAAATCCAACAACTGAAACATGATGACTTTCAACCCCAGAGAACACATAGCTCAATACCAAAGCCAACCTTGTTCCCTATGTCTCCACATGCATACTCTTCACCAAAGATGAGTGATATCTTTCCCACTCCCAGCTCAAGCTACTATATGCCTATATCACTAGGATCTCAAGATGAAAAAGAGTTTGACATTGCTAAGAAGGCATGGAAAAGAAAAGATGCCATCGCTGCCAAAAGAAAAGATAATGAAACTCAAAAGCAATCCAAAAGAAAAATGGAACCCAACACAGAAAGAGGGACCATGATGATTTTAGGCCACGACATCACCTTCCCAGATGACAATCTAATAATCCATAAGCCATAAATGACATACGAGGATAAAGAATGGAATGCCTTCCTAAATAATGGCCTTTTAAATCACAAGTGGTGGTCGTCCTATCATGATCTAGATGCAAATTCAGACCAACTTATCCCAAATCTGTATGGTTTGAACATCAACGATGATGCAGTTCCATATCCACAAGCCACAATAGTCCTTGATCCTATAGAAGAGTCTCTGAAGTATAATGAACAGAACTAGGATATTGATCCCATTAGTCCTGCTTCAAGTAAAGAAGATTCCTCTAATACAGATGCACATTCTGAAATCGGCTATAACTTTCTAGCTAATGAATATGTGGAAGACAGTGAGAAGGCTCTCAATACACTAGAATACATTGAGGAAACTCTTAAATCCTTAATTAAATCTCTAGAAAAGGACTATTCACCGATATACATGACCTACTCCAAAGAACTAGAAGTCTCAAAAGTTGTCAATGACCAAGATAGGATGATGGACGATCCAATTCCATAAAGAAGGCCAGATCTAGGTATACCAGCAAAGAAAACCATGGGAACTAGATTTCATAACTTCACTCTTGACGACATTAAGATTTTAATCTGGCCCCAAAGAATCCAGGACTTTTACACTTGGATAATGACAAAGAATATAGCTGAACGGGAGAAATACATGATACTCTCAGAGTTCACATCTAGATTCTTTAGAATACTCAGAGACTTATGGAATACTCTTGGGATTTTCAATTAAAATACATATCTGACGTACCAGACTTGCCTTTAACATCAGGATCTTGCATGAGGTTTTTTGCAAAGATGCAGGCTAATAATAAGAAAAACTTTGGTGACATCTCTTCGAGATGAAGTGCCTATCATTTGACAGAAATTTCATCAATTTTCACTTCCAGAAAATGGTAAAGATCTACTTAGAGTTGGCCAGAGATCCCAGCCTGAAGTAAGACTTTATACCATCACTGCCAAAGATGCTAGAAGGCCATACAATGATGATTATGGAGGAAAAGATCAAATCCATAACTGTCCCATAAATAAGATACATCCGATAGTCCATCTTCCATTCTTTGGACAACATATGCACAAAGAGGTCTGTACTGAAGCAAATCATTTAGAATAATCCATCCCTTGATTTATCCTACAATAAGGATGACCTCATCACCAAGTCCAGCTGCTCATGACTACGCTGCAAGATAGGATAAAAATAACAGCTGCTGTTCAGGAGGTTCAAGCTGCCAAGGCTTTTCGGCAATAGGAGTAGGGTAATATGCCAAACCAGGTATTTTAGTTGAAGGATCCTAAATGATTACAAGAACAAGAATGATAGCTATTTCATCTGCAAAAAGCCTAGTCACTTTGCCAGAAACTGTCTTCAAGCCAAGAAGTCGAAGGAATCTATCACCCTCTTTAAAGAAATTTCTAATCACACAGGCATCTATCTTAGTAAATAAAATGACCTTGAATAGGTCTTCTCACTAGAAGAATAGCCAATCAAGGACACCTTCTTCTCCGTAGATATTTATAAAGAATTAGTAGACATCTATACAGATGACCTCTACTTGATATCCAGTACCGGAGAAGGAAACCTAAAGCTATCTAGTCAAATACTAATGCACAACACAGTAGGAACTCTATCTTCTGGAACAATAGACTACCCTCCAGATCTATTAAATCTGTATGTGGATCCCTTTGATCCATATATACTCTGAGAAAGAAAAACTTTCTATGAGCTTTAAGAGTTTAGAAAGTATAGTGGATCCATCCTAAAGCCATTCGGAGTGCACCCAAAATATCATTATGCCATGTGCTCATAGTGCTAGCCAATGACTTCCCGCAAGAAATCCAATGGTTATTCTAGTATCTGTGCCACTAACACTATATTCTCATGGAATTTAAGTATTATACCTTCAGATATTTTAATCAAATCCAACCTTCTCAGAAGAGGTTCATGAAATTTAAGAGGGGGTGAATTGAAAAGTTTCTTCTATGAGTCGACTACTAACCCTTCATATTCAACTAGCTTGCAGATCAGAATACTTCATAAATAGATTAAATTCAAAATAGTTAATTAAGAAAGTAATAAGAAGTAAAGTAGCAACACAAATATTTATCTTGGTTTGGCACATGAATGTAGTACTTACGACTAGTCCCATTTGGTTTTAAAGTTTCCTTAGATCATTGAATGTTTGGATCGAGTACAATGATAGGAAATAAGTTCTGAAGACTTATTTTTCTCTTCAGATCTTATGACACAACTTCATTTGATGTTACAAAGTTGAATCGATCCTAATCTTTATGTAACAATTGTAAACTAAAGTTACAGAGATTTGTAAAACTAACAATGAGACACTTTGAATTTTCTCCTTGAAGTTACGTAAATAATGTCTGTCTTCGATCTTCTTCTTTTATAGTTATTGGTTGTGCCTCTTCACAAGGAAACCTAAGAGATTTTTTCTTAATCAAGGATTTAAATTACTTCCTTAATTGAGAAATGTAGATGTTTGATATGTCTATATGCAGCTTTGGATAACGTCCATATCAGATATGTCCGTGATCTATATTTTCTTTTAGTCTTGATGGCCATGTGATAGTTGTGTCCTTTCTTCTTTCATTCAAATTCTGATTAATTTCTTAATTGATCTAATCTTCTGTATTTCTGGGATGTTGATTTTGTGTTTTTGGGATGGTGATTCTCCTTTCATTTTTGAGATATTTGATTAATTCTCTTTCCATGCTTGTTTGAGTTCTGTGATCTTCTTTTGATTGGATGTCCATCTATTTCTAGAGCCAGCTTCCTTTATTAGTGGTATTCAATATCCTTCAAGGATCCACTTGTTAGTTTGTCATTATTAAAATATATACTTTGGAGGCTAACAATCTCCCCTTTTTTGATAATGACAAACATGAGTAAATATCAATTGACTTCTCTGTCAGTCAGCTTGCTACCCCTGACTTTGTAAGCATCAGTTGACTTTGCTTTCCCTAGCTTTGTAAGCATTAGTCGACTTTTCTCACCCTAGCTTTTGAGCAATCTTTGTTGATTGAATTATCAATCACCTTTGTAAGTTGAAAGTCAACTTCTCCTAACAGATAGGTGCTTCCCTTTCTGTCTTTCTCCTCCTTCTGGCATAATAAAAAAGAATAGCATGCAATAGAAAGAAAATAGTGCACATAGATAGAGCATTACATAATCCATATAGATAGTGGAAGTAGATAACTATGGATAGTCATAACTAAGCATAGCAAAGGAATTTTTCAGATAGTAAAAATAATCTTTACAACCCAAAAGCATATGGGATAGGACCCACTTTCGAAAGAAAAATTCCTAATTCACCATTTTTCCAGAAAGTAGGTAAGAGTGTTATGGATGTTTTGAAAGAACTCGCCATAATATTTTTCAATGTTCTTACCAAAGGAAGAGTAGGAATTTTGAAAACAAACAACCAGATCATCATTCGAGGAAGAGACATGGGATTTCAAGGAGTCTATGCGAGAGAGCACTCGAGAGAATAACTTGACTCCTTCTTATTTGAGTCCATCAAGTCCCAGCCTAACCACACTTATGTCAGAGCTTGTACTTTTACCAAGGTCTAAGAGCTTGGTAATAGACTCTTGGAGTTGCATGATACCTTCCTCGATAGCCTTGAATCGCTACTTAAATTCTTTAAGTTCCTTCATCAAAGAGATAGAGGGGTTAGAGACAGATTTACTTACCTCTGGAGGCTCATCCTTCGCATGGGCAGACTCCTTCATACACCACTCATTTTCCACAGGACATATCCCAAGCTACTGAGATTTCTAGAATCATAAGTTGCAGCAACTTCTATAGGGGGTAGGAGTAGAGATCGATGGAGTAGAACAAGATGACCTGGGTGATAAGCAGTCCGTATGGGAAAATGGCCAAAGCATTGGCTTCCCTTGCACTCTCAAGCATGTATTCCTGTATCCATGTTGACCAATTTATTTTGATCTTCTTGACCAGATAGTATAGCACAAAGACATCACGATAAGTGATATTGCTTAGAGAACCCTTTCTGGGAATAAGAGTGGTGGAAACAATATTGGCCATAATGTGATATTTGAAATAGAGAGACAAGCGACCAAAGTTGGTTGACAAAGAGTCAAAATCAGATAAAAACTTCTTGGCTTCCTCAAAGACCACTTCAAAGTCCTCAGTCCAGTTCTTGTTCATGAAGGGTACCACACCAGAGAACTTGGTATTAAAAAAAGATTTTCAAATAGAAAGTCATTCAAGACAATTCTTGTGCCTAGTGCAAGAGTCTCAAATTCACCACTATCTGGGGAGAGTCAGAGATTAGCATAAAATATATGGACAGGGTCTTCATAAACACGAAGTCCATAGAGGTAAAAACCTAAGGACAGATCTTGAAATTTGAAGAAGTGATTAACTTTCAAGAGAAATCTTTTAGAACATTAAGATTTACGACGTGATAGGGAATGATGGAGCAATTTTTATAGGAAAGGAATTTATCTCTGTGAGAGTTTGTCTAGAATTAGTACATATTTTATAGAGGGAAGGAGATAGAGGGATTAGGATGAGATTTTTTAGAGGAGATGGGGCTGGAAAAGGGTCTTCATCTCTTGAGAAGAATATACTCAGATGAGGACTCGTCAGAGAATTTTGAAAGAGGAGTAGGACCATCAAAGTAAATTCTAGAAACATTAGCCATGAAGTGGGTTCTTGTCATGAGAGAGAGAGAAAGGTAAGATTTAAAAGAGAAGAGAGAGGTAGTAGGAGAACCGGATAAGAGAATATAGGAAGTCGACTGTTTGAAAGGGAATAGAATAGAGGAGTAAATATGTAACGCCCCGCAAAATCCTCTTCCACTATAAGCCTTAGAGAATATTTGGTAAAGTGAAAATCTGAGTCAAAATCTTTTGAAAATATCCTCCCAAGTATGAAATACTTTGAAATCGTGTGGGAATCTATTTGAGCATGAATAAGATCATAGAGGTCCCCTAACTTATAGACGAGTTGAAAACATTCCTATCATTCAAGTTTTAGTGACCGTCAAAATTTGGGTCAACTTCAATCGATCATAACTCATTTTATATTAAGAACTGGGTGGTTTTATTATATATAAAATGACATATATTTTAATTATCTTTCCAACGATACAAATTTTGTCTAAATTCGATATCGGAGCAAAGAGTTATGCCCATTTTACTCCAGCATGTCAAGCTGAAAAATGGTGATGATGTTTCTGATGGGCTATCATGTTTTTGACGCCCTTTTTGATGACGATGTCACATTCTGATGACATTTCTGACGACATCGTCAGTTCAGGGCAGAAAACCAAGAATTTGGACCCCTTTTGTGATGACCATTCGTGATGGCCTATCATGAACCTGACAGCCTGTCACGGATGGCGTCAAGTATATTTTTCCAGTAATTCAAGGGAGTTTTTGCAAGGGTATTTTGGTCATTTCCCACCCTTTTTAGCCTCTATAAATATGAGGAACCCTCATTCATACCCTAATTCAATCATTTTCTTTTTCAACTCTCTCAAGAGAGTATAACTAGGGTTTCAATTAAGAACCCTAATCTTCCAAAAATCATTCATAAATCTTCAAGGTTTCTTCAAGAATCAAGTTCCTCATAGTGTGGGCTTCAAGAATTTATTTATTTCAAGTGTGGATGTTGATTCTTGGGTCCATTTCATCCAAGAAGCTCAAGAACCCTTTTTATAACTAAAAGATTTTTATGTTTATGAGTTGTTAATGATTTGTATGAGTTGAAATGGATGTTTAATAGTTTGTTGAGTTTTGATTTATGTTTGCCTACAAAATTTATGAGCCTTGATCCTAGTACGTGGAATTCATGTGATAGACCCTCTTGAAGTTGTTTTTCCATGCGATGTGTTCATGACTTTTGGGTGTAGAAATGGTTGAATAAATTAAGAACATTCACCATAGGTTTCATAAAGATCTTAGGTGAAGAAAAAGTGCCGCTATAGTATGTTGAATAGGAAACTCCAAATTGTGAGCTAGTCCATGCATGCCTAGTGTTTGATAAAATGCCTTAGTGAGTGAAATATGCCAAGATAGCATAAAATCCCAAAGTAGGTGTAAAATTGGTCGTGTCTAGTGGTTTTTGAAAGACCCTACGGATCAAAGGAACAAGTCGAGATATGATGGTTGTAAATTCCACGATTTTATGCTCTTTGATATATGCTAAGTTTTTAATACATGTCAAGTGGTTAGCAAGTAAATAGTGGCATGTTAGTATGAAGTTTCCCCCCAAATCAAGTGATATCCAAATAGATGACAAGACCGATATAGGTATGAAGTACTTGATGTAAGATGTCATTGAATGAGGTATAATCTAATAGCATATCTTCCCTAGGCTAGTATATGATGTTGAATGGAGGTCTATGTTTCCTAAATTCTTAATGCGATGTACTAAGAATCTTGAGAGGGAAAGTATGTTATGATTCCCAACTACTTGAAGTGATTCTTTAACGATTATGATAATACATGAATACTTATAATGATGAATGAATGCTTGTAACGATGAATGAATGATGGTAGTGATGAATGGATGACCGTGATGATGCATGAATTATTTGTGATGAAGAATGATTATGTCTTACTTTTGTGTTATCAAGTCCTGGGGTATTTATACCCAAAAATAGAGTTGTTTTCTAGAGCCTGTGTTAGTTTCTCGATAATTCCAATTGATCCATGATTCTCAGAACTCAGTGAACTATAGAACTCTGTTTTCTCAGACAAGTGCGAAGCTCAATAAAGCTTGGTAATATCAATTATATCTGTAATCTCTGTATCGCTAGTAACCTAGCCTCAGAGCTATAATTAGTTCAGTTCTAATAGTATTCAAGTGATTCAATTCTAATCTAAGAAGTGATTCAAGTAATCTATTCAAGCTCTGTATCGTTAGCCAGATATCATGATTTGATATCTTTTCCATCAGATACGGAAACAAGTGATCTCAGCATAACTCAATTAGACCTTTTGAGTAATATGATCAGTGTCAGATTCAGTTCAGCCAGTGTTCAGTTGATAATTCAATTCTGAGTCTTTCAGTTGGGAGTAGAAACTAGCACCGAGTGAGCTTAAGGATGGGATCTCACCTACTAGTAGAGGGTGTGATTCATAGAAGAAATCCTTGTGCTCCAAAACTACATAGCCAGCGTAGGTTGAGACATCACAGCTGTTAGTTGAGGGTGGATGAGAGACATCATACCTGCTAGATGAGGGTAGATGAGGTGGCTTGACCTGCTAGATGAAGGCTCTACCGTTCTCGTTTGAGGACCTTCTAGATAAGGGTCACATAGAGTTGTATTTACCAGTGGTGTGGTAATGACACCCTTCCAACTGGGGCACAGGTTGGACCCCACCTATGGTAGGTCGGGGCATGTCAGTTAGGTGACTACTTCCCACAGTTTCAGTTTCAGATTCAGTCTCAATTTTAGAATCAGTCTTTAGAAATCAGGACTGTCAGATACAGCATCTATCATTGTAAGGAACTCAGATAGTTCCATTAATTTATGTACCATCCCATTAGATAGACTTGGTCTCACATACAGTTATTTGATATCATATTCAGAGATATGCCGTTAGACAGGCTTGATCACAGTATCAGATTTTTATTGAGTTTTCTGGTTGTCATATTCAGATATAATCATATTTCTTATCATTGATAAAGCTTCCAAAATCATCTGTCAGAAAGGTTGATCTCTAATCCTGTCAGTCGAAAGTAGTAAGTCTAAGAATTTAGTCATTGATGTAAGTACATCCAGATCCTCAGTTATCAGTATCAGATGAGTCAGTGATCCAGTATCTCAGTGTCAGTAGAGAGTTCAGTCTATAGTAAAGTGGTATATGAGTTTCAGTATCTAGAGTTGCGATAATTGTGTTCATGTTTTGTGCATTCATATATGTGTTCTCATGTTGCATTTTCATGATTATTCAGTTTAGATATTGCGCATACATGAACCCTTGCATTAGCCTACCCCGTGTACATACTCGGTACATTTTTGTACTAACGCATTTTTGCTATGGTGTTTTATTTGACACAATAGGTTCAGAGGCATAGGATCCAGTTTATCCTCAACAGTTTGGTCCCAGTCAGCAGCAGTAGTAGTGAGTCCTCTTTTTTTTAGGACGAGTCTCAGTTTACTACTATTGTTTCAGACTTTGTTTATTTTCTATTGATGGAGTTAGTTGGGGAAATATCCCATCAACTCCATAGTTTATATAGTTAGCGGCTTTTCAGATAGATGTATTAGTATTCAGTTTTTAGTTTTGAGTATGTATAGATGTGTTGAACCATATGGCAAGTTTTCATTTTTTTCTTCCAGATATTATGCAGTGTATATGTACAGATATCAGAAAAGGGTTAGCTTTTGGTCCTTTGGGTCCATAAGCAATGTGTGATGTCTCGGGATGAGATCTCGGGGCGTTACAAACTTGGTATCAGAGCCTAAGGTTCAATATTGTCCTAGGGAGTCTAAAAATTTGCATCTAGTAGAGTCTTGTGCATGGGTGTGTAGCGCGTCATATTTATGTACAAGAGGCTATAGGATGTACTTAGGAGTAGTTTCCCTTCTTTCAGTATTCAGATCGTGCGTGTGAGCATGAGCTCAAGTTGATTCTCTGTCTAATCCACTTATTTCTTCTAATTACAGAGTATGCCTCCTCGCAGAGATTTTGTCCTTGGGGTAGATGACCAGCCCTCATAGCCAGTAGATCCTAAAAATGAGGGTGTGTTGCATGCAGAGTTCAGAGCTACATTCACAACCTTAGACCAGGAAATAGCTGCTCAGAACAATTCGCAGAACGTTATCCTATCTAGACTTTTAGCTGACACTCAACAGAATGAGTAGAGAGAGCATAAGATGGATTAGAGAACTAGAACCAATAACTCTACGCCAAGATTAAGGAGTAGTAACCGCTCCCAATTCCATCTGAGATCCTCACCACCAGTTTTTCTATCAGTCCAGGCACCGGTACCTAAACCTAAGAATGCTAGTCGAGAGGGAGCATCAAGCTCTAAGTCACTAGGTCGTGGGAAGAGTGTTCTTACCTACCCGTGTTGCGAAAAGTATAGTAGGAAGCACAGGGGTATATGTAGAGACGACAGTAGGGGGTCTTTTGGATGTGGTAGGCTAGGACACAAGTTGCGAGAGTGTAGAATACTACCTCATAGGGGTAGAGATTCGTGCCAGCTAGAAGCCATTTCCAGTACTACTAGTGGTGTTCATACCCATCCGCATTATGGAGAGTGTGGCAGGATCCACCAAGGTGTGTGTAGAGCCAGTAGCAATGTGTGTTTTGGGTGTGGTGAATCATTCCATAGAATGATAGAATGTAGAGCGCTGACTCAAAGGGGAAGACTTCAGGTGCTTCAGACTCACCTTGATCGAGAAGGATTCCCTGAAATAGACCCGGGTAAGTTATGAGCCCTTCTTCTTTATGATATACATTGTTACTTTGCTTCTATTTTGAGCTTATATGTTAGCATGAGTCATGTATAAGTTTCAGATCTTGATCAATCAATCATGACCCAGTTGTAGGTGCCCCACGCACTGCCCCAATATTTCAGCAAAGTATGTTTAGTGGGACATAGAGCCCCAAGGGGGAGATACCCCATAGTATTATGATTTTGCATGCCATTAGATTCATCCAGATGCATGTTAAGATCTTCTTTGTGAAATTAGCATCAGTTGTCACTGCATTGTCAATCATTATTGCATTGTTAGTCGTGCTTTCAAAAGTCAGCTTAGCCGGACATTCATGCATTAGATATGCATGTGTATTATGAGAATTCAGTTATGAGTATCATCAGTCGAGAATTCCATGCATCATATCTACATGCCCAGTGTGAGAACTCTATATGTCAGTCATTCTAGTTGTGTAGTCCTGATCTAAGATGTTTCCATTACTTGAGTAAGTTCTATTGACCCGTATTCTCAGTCTATCAAGCGACATTCGAGGATGAATGTTCTCAACGGGAAGATAATGTAATGCCCCACAAAATCCTCTTCCAGTCTGAGCCTTAGAGCGTATTTGGTAAAGCAAAAATTTGAGAAAAAATGTTTTGAAAATATCCTCCCAAGTATGAAATACTTTGAAATCATGTAGGAATCTATTTGAGCATGAATTAAGATCATAGAAGTCCCCTAACTTATGGACGACTTGAAAAGTTTCCTATCATTCAAGTTTTAGTGACTGTCAAAATTTGGGTCAAATTCAATCAACCATAACTCATTGTATATTAAGAACTGGGTGGTTTTATATATATCAAATGAAATATCTTTGAATTATCTTTCCAACGATATGAATTTTTCCTAAATCCAATAGTGGAGCAAATCGTTATGCTCATTTTACTCCAGCATGTCAAGTTAGAAAATGGTGATGATGTTTCTGACAGGCTATCACATTTCTGACACCCTTTTTGATGACATCGTCACATTCTGACAACATTTCTGATGACATCGTCAGCCCTGGGCAGAAAATCAAGAATTTGGACCCCTTTTGTGATGACTTTATCACCCACTTGACGCCACATCACAGACGTCGTCAGAACTACTTCTTAGCTTCAATTCCCTGATTAAGGCTGACGCTGCTTCTGATAAGCTATCATAAGGCTGACGACTTATCAGGGATATCGTCAGCCATGTTTTCTTTTCTTTTTCTCAGATTTTCAACTCTTTTGCTCTATTGTCATTTATTTCCATTCCTTCATCCTTTTACTGCAATATCATGAGCAAACACATCAAAACAACAAGAGTTGCTTCAGAATTCATAATTATTTTGAGCTAAAAAACATTAAAGCAATGGGGCCATTTTTGATAACACTCAAATTACACTCTTGAATGGGCATAAGCGATCGTTGTCAATATAAAATCCAACTAGGTTGGGGTCCAATTCCACAGGGAATATGGTGTGAACTTTAATTTGTTTACGAAATAATTTACTGGTAGTTTAATATTTTCAGAAATAGGAGTTTAAGGTTCACAGAGAGTTAATTGTCACTTTTAATATTTTAGTGTTTGAAATCAGTCTAAATTGAAAACTAGAGTTATGCTCACCATGGGTGGGATTCTTGAAGTAAGTAGAAACAGCAGAATATCCCTGATGACGATATTATCTGACTTATCTCTCCACCTCACCAAATAATTTATTATCTAATTCTCTCAAACTTAAATAACTTATCTAGTTCCAATAGGATTTTATCTCAGATAGATCAATCCAGTTACGATATTGATCATTAAACAGAAGGTCGGTAGCTTTCGAGTCCCTATTGATAATTCACAACCTCTAGTTTATTTCTCTGTTAGAAGCAAATAAAATCTAAGGTATAACTTAATGTTCGCAACCAGTAGATTTCAGTTAAAAAACAGAATTTCAAGACGTCCTACTACTCTTTGAATCCATTAAATACCGAGTAACCTATCAAACCCTAGTCCATGGATCCTATAACTGTCTAATGGAATTAGCCGCTCATGATTTGATGAATGAAATACAACGTTAAATTCATGATAATAAGGATAAACTTACGTACGGATGAAAAACAACAAGTAGTTTCTTCAATTTAATCCCGAAAATAGGAATCCACAAATAGTCGATAAGTGTTGAAGAAAAATAAAACTCTCCAAAACTTAAAAAAAAAAAAGAACTCCCTTGAATAAACCCTAAAAGATGTTATTTATACTAAATCCTAATTAAGAAAATAAAAAAGCAAATTCAATTAATTCTCGGATTAGGTGACGCCCAAGCTGATGCCGCATCAAGAGTCTAACGCCCTATCACGGATGGCGTCAGACTTGCTCCAGTTTCTTTAATTCTCTGCCTTAGGCTGACGATGACTCTGACACTGCATCAAGGATCTGATGGCGTATCACCAACGTCGTCAGATATCTTCTCCTGTTGCTAATTTTTTGCTTAAGGCTGACGCCATTCTTGATGCCTTATCACCCATTTGACAGCACATCACAGACGTCGTCAGAACTACTTCTCAACTCCAATTCCCTAGTTAAGGTTGACGCTGCTTCTGATAGGATATCATAAGGCTAACAACTTATCAGGGATGTCGTCAGCTATATTTTCTTCTCTTTTGCTTAGATTCTCAACTATTTTGCTCCATTGTCGTTTATTTCCATTCCTTCAACCTTTTACTAGAATATCATGAGCAAACAGATCAAAACAACAAGAGTTGCTTCAGAATTCACAATTATTTTGAGCTAAAAAGCATTAAATATGTTAGCTTTTTCTCACACATCAACACCCTCAACTTAAAACAATTGCTTGTACTCAAGAAACAAACTAACTAAGAGAATACAAAGAACATTCAGTAGTCGACATCTATTTTAGCTCAAAACTCAATTACCGCCTCCAAGGTCAACCAATTTAAACTACTGTGCATCTTATTGAAAAGCAGCAATGTAACATAAGGGATTCCCTCCATGGCATCAACTAAGTACCAATAATCATGCTTATATCAATATGACACTACTCAAAAAAGTAAGTCACTTAGCAACATACTAATGTGCCCTCACAATAAAGAATTTCCCCTTTTTATCTCACAATAGAAATCAAAGTTTCAACATGGGGATCATCACAAAAATACTCACTCTCAGATTGAATTTTAAACCAATGTATGCCAAATACCATATGCTTGCCCTTATCTTCATTACCAAAGTGTCTAAACAGGTAATCTAGGATCATTATAGGTCATTCTTAGGCTTGTAATATAGGCTAAGGGCTGATATGATATTATACGGCATTTAGAGTGACTAACCTCCTTGGAACTACTTTAACTCGTGGGGTTTACTTATTAACTTCTTTTTCTCTCTCTTTTTTTTATTGATCAAACATTCAGAATGGGTGGTTTTTTCTTCCTATTCAAACAAATTTCTTTTCTTGCTCTTTTTCACCAACACCCAACTTTCTATTTTTTTTCACTTATTCTTTTTCTTTTACTCTACCCTTCTTCATACCCAATTTACATTATGCACCCCCATGATAGCCACCCTCAACTTAGGTTGTTTGCCTAAGTTAAGGTGCATAGTGTCCAAGGAGAACTAGGGCCAAAACAGGTTCATTATGATCTAAAAGGGAATGTGATAGGTATTATAAAAAGAAATGGTTAATTTAGGCTCAAAACAGGGATCAAGTGGTAACATGTACACAGGGAAGGTCATTTTAGGTTAAAAAATGACTCAATTCAAAAACGGCCAATGATTCTTTCCTAACCCCCTATCTTTCAACTAAGGTAAGACGAACTGGGCAAGTTCTGGATTCGGCAGTACAAAGGAAACTCAGTAGAGATCACACACACACAAGGCACACAAGCATTTCACTAGCTACTACCTATCTGGTTCATGCAATTGTTCAGCAGTGGTTATTAAGCACTAGATTAATGCCCTAACCGGATGCACAGTGGTCACACCTAGATGCAATTCACACAGTTATGCAAAACAAACCATTGGAGAGATATTCAAAATCACAAGATAAGTTAAATACCTACAGTACTTGCACTACTCCTATTTAGTTATAGAAAATGCTACAAAAACATGCTACCCTACACCTTCAACTTAAAATCAAAATAAAATAAAACTAAGGGCTAGGGTATACCTGGAGTTAATCAAGTCTCAAAATCATGGGTCCTTGACCCTACACCAGTGTCATCCTCATTAAGAGCTTCTCTCTGCTCTGGTTCAGCTGCTCTGCTAGACGACGCTCCTATAGTCCTCGCTCGCAGTGCTTCATCCCATTTCTAATTGTCCTCTAGGGACGCTTGCATTGCCTTTTTCAGATTCATTTTCTCTTGTTCTGTTAGCTTATCATCTGCCTGTAGTGTCTTCTCTTTCTTATTCTTCTTCTTCTTTGCCTTTTTCTCGGCTTTGCTCTCATTCTCATTATCCTCTTGTCTCTTTCTCTTACCTTTTTTAGCTTCTTTGTTTTTCTTTTTTTTCTTTTTTACTGGCTCCGCAGTGAGATCAAGGATTGGGGGTTCATCCTTAGATTCTTTAGTTGTCTGCGCTGTAGGCATCATAAATTGGTGTTGCTGTAACACTATGACATCAGCCTTTACCTCATCTAGGGCCACTCTGAATTCAGCAAGATCTACTCCAGTTAATTCCTGTGCCCTTGCATCAGAATGGTTCTCTAGATCCGCCACTCGTGCAGGAAATGTAGCAAAAGGCTCAAGAGCATCCTTAATTCTCTTATCTACAGCAACGGTAAACTGGTTGGCGAAGGCATGTAGTTGCGTCTCATACTATTTGTCCTGTTTGGCCACTTTTCTAATATCAATCGACTGGGCTGTAATTCCTGCTGGTGCGGTAGGAGCTGAAGGGCCTGGCTCATTTTTAGGTACTGAACCTGCCTGTACTGAAGATTTTGTTGGTGCAGCCTCAGAGTCTTGCAGCTCTACTTGAGGTGCTAAACTCGGGCCTGCAACTGATGGGTTTACTTCAACCCTCACCCCTTTATCAAGTATCAGCCATGTCTAATTTTCATCATATCAGATAGGGTTGTGGGTCTTAGTGGCATACATCGTATCATCAATCCCTACTATTTTTGGTACCCCTGCCTCTGTGCATAACCTAGTGACCAAATAAGGGAATGGGTAAGCGGTGTCAGACCTTGTTACCCAAATCTTGATCTCTTCAGCAATGATCTCTCCAAATTCTAGCTTAAGGTTGGCCACAAGACATGCAACCAATATAGCTCGATCATCCCTAAGAATGTTATCTCCATCACTTAGCATCAAATGGGTGTGTACAACACCCCACCAAAACTTTGCCTCTTGATTCAAAGAAGCTTTATAAATCCGCATATTAGGTCTGGTCAGCCATAACGGATCTACTTCCTCTATTAGTGTAGCTAACCAAGGACGCTGGTTGTCCTTACTCTTCAGTCGATGGAAGAATGTCGGATTTGTGACCTAAGGAATAAAGTTGGGTCCATGTAGAAATCTGTTGATAGTCGTGTCAAAAATATCTATATTTACCCCATGAACTGGAACTCCGATCAGCAAAGGCTGGTCTGCTGTGGTCTCTCCATTCTTGCATATACTCTCTAATCTAACCTGGTATTTTGCATAAAACTCCCGGACTAATGTAGGACAAAACGGCTTTCCTTCCTTAGCAGTCCATCCTAGCCCATAGTTTTTGAACTTCTGCTCAACTGTAGGATACCCTGTCAATCCTATGGATAACTCTCTTTTCTGGAAAAATTGGCCGTCTGGAAGATCTTTTTTTGTTCTGATCATACCTTTGAGGAAGATGTCCTCTACTTCAGGGATCTGCCATCTAGAATTCTCTCGAACCTCAAGATTCTTGCATTTTATCAAATTTCCCCGAGCTAGTGGTTCTTTCCTAACTTAATTCTCAGCCGAGGGAGTTTTTGAGGATGGTTCCTCAGAATCAGATTTGTCAGATTCAGCATGTCCTACCTCCGGTTCTTCAGATTCAGCCTTCTCAAACTCAAGCTGTTAGGACTCATTTTGCTTAGAACCCTCTTGCTTAGAAGATTCACTCTCAGCTGGAGTTGTCGTCTCAGTATCATCACTATCCTCTACCTCAATGGGCTTAGGTGAAGGAGGTGCCTTTGGACTTGATTTTCTCTTCCACCTAAGCAGTGGTTCTTCATCTTCATAATCAGAGTCTTTATCAATGAGCTTTCAAACCACCTTGGGCTTGGTAGCTTTCTTTGGAGTGTTAGGATTTTTGCCTTTTGGTTCCATTTCAATGTTCCTGTGATATCAAGAAAACAATATTTAGTACTCAGTATTAAGAACACATGCATTCCATTTGAATTCAGTAACTTAAGAAAAAAAAGGTCAAGATAGTGCATTATCAACATACTGTGACGACATGGATAATAAGGCGTCACAGTTATAATAGCCTAGCAGCTTTGTCATCAGCTCTAAACAGACTGACTTTTCTTTTCACAGGCTTGTGATGACATTCCTGATAAGGCGTCACATTTGTGATAGCCTATCAATGATGCCGTCAGTCTAGATTTTTGGCCCAACTCAGTTTTCATTCTTAATTTAGGGACCAAATTTTCCTTAGAATCACATGGAGTTTTCACTCATTAAACTAGGGTTTTAATATTTGCAATTTAAACACCATTTCAACCCTCATTTTTGTTTTCATAGTAATGGCACAATCAACTTAACTTATTCTTGCCACTGAAGAGAAGAGTGAAAATGAGCTTGAGAACATACCTGATGATCAACTTTGACTTGCTTTTACGCAAGAGAGAAGAAAAAATGAGAGGTTGATTTTGAATGTCTTTGCAATCCCACATCTATCAGGAAGGTGGTTTCCTTGTTCACTTGAGAGTATTTTGAAAAGAAGTAAATATCCTAACTAAGGCAGGAAATAACAAAAAAAGAAAATAAAACTTAAAGAAGGAAACTAAGAAAAATCGGGAACTTGAAAGGTTTTGTATCTGGGTCGGGTCGAATTTTAACTAATTTGGGCCCAGATTTTCAAAAACAGGGTAATGGCTGACGACAACTTGTGATAAGGCGTCATAAATATGATAGCTTATCACGGGGGTCATCATCCTTAACAGAGAAGGTCTCAACCTTTGGTCTTTCTGATGATATTGGTGATAAGCCATCACAGATGTGATAACCTATCACAAATATCATCAAGACCACTTGGCTTGCTTTCTTCAGTTTTTACCTTGACCTTTTTGTACCGTTTTTAGTTCCTTCCGATTACTACCTAAATGAATAAAAACAAAATGCATGAAAATAAAAATTTGGGTTGCCTCCCAATAGCGCCTGATTTAATGTCGCGGCACGACTTGGTCATCTTAACTACTCAAACTTCGTCAAGATACCGTATCGATACCTCATTACCATTTTCCTAGAATACATCCACAATCAAGAAGATATTCATCTCCTCCAACTACTTCATAGGATGATGCATTTTGAATCTGGCCTCCCTTTTTCCATACTTGAACTTTAGCTCATTGAGCTCCATATCAACCTATACTCTTCCCATGGCTAATAGTGGTCTACCCAAAATGACGAGTACCTCAAAATCAACATCACAATCTAATATCATAAAATCTGCAGGCAGAATAAAGTTACCTACTTTTACCGGCACATCACGTAATATACCAACTGGTCGATTCACCGATCTATCTACCATCACAAGACACATCGGTGTGGCTCCATCCATTTTTTATGGTGAAAATTATCAATTATGAACTATGAGAATGAAAAATTACTTAGAGGCTCTTGATCTATGGGAAGCTGTGGAAGAGGATTAAGAAATTAATTTGCTACCAAATAATCCCACTATAGCCCAAATCAAAAGTCACAAGGAAAAGAAAATTAAGAAGTCCAAGGCGAAGGAAACTCTATTTCTTCTATTTTAACAACTATTTTTACAAGAATTATGTCTCTCACATCACCAAAAGAAATTTAGGATTATCTGAAAAATAATATATTGGAAATGAAAGAATTCGATAAATGCAAGTACTGAATTTAATAAGAGAGTTCAAGTTGAACAGAATGAAAGACTCTGAGACAGTCAAAGGGTACTCAGACATATTACTTGGTATTGTCAACAAGGTAAGATTACTAGGCACTGAATATAAAGATTGAAGAATTGTTGAAAAAATTCTTGTTAAAGTGCCTGAATGATATGAATCATGTATTTAACTTGAAAAATATACAAGATCTGTCCAAGATTACCTTAGCAGAATTGTTAAATTCTTTTCAGGCACTGGAATAAAGAAAACTTATGAGGCAAGATGGTATAGTTTAAGGAGCCTTAGTAGCCAACCACAAAACTCAAAAAAGAGGTAAAAATTTAAAATATTACCCACCATGCTAGAACTGTGAAAAAATGGGTCCTCCACTATATAGATGTTGGAAAAGGCCAGACACGAATTGGAACAAGTGCAATCAAATTTGCCATGAAGCAGTTATTTGAGAAAGAAAATTTGAGAACCATAAAGCAGATGAACGTATGGTTAGTGAAGAAGAACACCATCTTTTTGTTTCAACATATATCTAAGTAAGTTTTCAACAAATTATTGGTTGATTGATAGGGGTTGCACCAACCACATGACTTATAACAAGAGTTTGTTTAAAGAATTAATGCCTCTAAAATATCCAAAGTTAGGATCGAAAATAGTGACCAGATTTTTGTTAAAGGAAAAGGAATTGTTGTCATCAAAACAAGTTCCGGTAATAAAGCAATTTCAGATATTCTTTATGTACCTTATATTAATCAAAACTTAATGAGTATTTTTCAGTTGGTAGAAAAATGATACAAAGTATCCTTTGAGGATAAACATTGTTTCATCAATGATGGTGCTGGAAAAAAAATTTAAACACTAAGCTGAGAGGTAAACATTTCTTATTTGATCTAATGAAAGATGTTTCTCTAGAACATAAAAAAGATCATAGGCTAAAAAAATTAGAAGATGATCCTCTAATTGAAAAAGCACAAGCAATGTGTGAACCTCCTAGGTTTAAAAAAGATTTCAATGTTCTTAAAGAAATTGAAGCAATGGAGGATTTATCTATGTTTCAAAAAAAATAAAATAGGTAAATTCAAATTTAACATGCAAACGAAGCAGGAAGACATGCCAAAGGAATTTAATAGTCAAGGGATGCATTCAAGACAAGAAGTGAATTTAGTTAATGATGATAGGCGAATTTACACGCCTATAGCATTAGATTTTGCCCATATTTTAGCTAAGTTTTGAGAACAAATTATATATTTCATGCACTTTTAGTCCTTTTTCCTGTAAGTGAGCTAACGAACATGATTAGCAAAGTTTCAGGTATAAATGATGCAGAATTCAGCATTTATGGATTACTTGACGCCAAAGAAAGCTTCACGAAAGGAGAAAAGGAAGCTTGGACGCCTAAGGACCAAAAGTGATGCATGGAAACCTGTCCCGGGCTAAAACAGCAATTCTGAAGACTTTGGGGACTAGCAGTAATTTATTATGATTAGGATAATGATACATTAACCTAGTATAATTTGGTTAAGTATTTCATTAGCTTAGTAGGATTTGGTTAAGTATTTCATTAGCTTAGTAGGATTTGGTTAAGTATTTCATTAGCTTAGTAGGAATAGGATATGGGTATTATAAATACCCTATTTTGCTAGAGATTTTTATTCATTCTTCTAATATATTCATTCTACTTCTAAGACATTCCTCCTTAATTCTATTACTCTATAACTCTTCCATTAATTCTACTTTTTATTCTTCTTCTATTCATCTATTCTTAATTTCCGCAACAAGAGAAACGTTACTTGCAAGAAATCACGCCTAACGCCTACCACACTTGTGCTACACGAAATTCTTATTGTGGTATAATAACAATGTCAATTGTGATTTCCTTCGCACTCATGGGTAACTAAACTTCTCTGTTGGGGTTATGGAAGCCAAATGAGGTACTATCTATTACTATGAGCTTGTGAGTTCATGACACGTATGCTGCTTATATCATTATTCTCTTCATCTTAATCTAAATTCTTTGTGGTTGCAAATGCAAGAATACGCCAGTATAACATTTAACTTGTTCGAAAGAAAGGTTATCTGTCTGGAAAAGAGATAATGTCAAGGTAGTAGGGTCCCATCCCCTATTAAAAAGTTAGTGTCGTAACTGGATTAACCTCTTGGAGAATTCGTACCGTTAGACACGTTTTAAGCTCGAAAGAGTTAAAGTGAAATAATCCTCGAATAGGTCGAAAGACGCCTGGATTTACCATCGAATACAATTCTCTATAAGCACATGCATGTCGGAATTCAACACACTCATAGCCAATAGAGACGTATAACTCAGAAGGTGGACATAACCCCAACTCCTCAATTCTCATTGATTACAACTTAATAACTATTCTTTCTTTTTACTTTGATATTTTCAGTTTTTACTTTAATATTTTGGTTACACATTACAATCCCCCCTTTTTACGAGACTTGCACTAAAAGTCTAGTAATCGTTGCTTACTTGTTGACCAAGATATTCCCTGTGGGATCGATACCCAACCCAGTTGGGTTCTATATTTGCTAACGACCGCTTTACACTCCTACAAGAGTTGTAGATTGAGCGTTATCAAAAATTGGCGCCGTTGCCGGGGAATACGAGTGTCAATTAAGTTTGTGATAATTACTAGACTCTTTGGTCAAAGATTCTCGTACTTTTACTTTCATTTTTTGTTTTTGTTTACTGCAGGTTTTTATTCAGTGCATGCCCCATACTAGAAGTTGTGGTCAACCGTTATTACCTATCAATCCTGAACCATAACGTATTGGCAGAATGGAAGCACAAGCAGAAATCAAAAGGATGGCTGCTCAACAGGAACAGGCAAGATTAGCTGCTCTTGCCACCGCTCAAGTTCAACAACAAAACATTTATAACCCTGGGCGAGCAACGAATCCCGACGATGAGGATTTAGGTGATGACGAGTTACTAAACCCAAGGCATGATGCTAAAATCGCAACACCTACCAACATAAGAAGTCGTCAAGCTCGGTTTAGGTATGATCGCCAACCCATGCAACCAGCTTTTGACGACGATGATGATGATCTTGATGGAGCCGGAGCCACTGGAGCCATAATTCCTCCACCATTAGCGCCCGAAGCCAAGTTCAACATCACAAGCACCATGATTCAGTTATTGCAACTCAAGGGATTATTTGGTGGACTAGCAGGCGATGATCCGAATATGCATCTCATCAACTTTATTTCTACATGTAAGTCGTTTGACAAACCTGGTGTTGGTCAGAATGCAATTCGATTACGCCTATTTCCATTGTCTCTGTCTGGGGAGGCAACTCTATGGTTGAATGGGCTGACTCCTGATGCTATTACAAATTAGAGGCAATTGAGAGATGCTTTCCTAGAAAGATTCTTTCCGCCATCCAAAAGAGCACAATTGAGAGATGAAATCAGCAACTTTCATCAGCTTCCAACTGAAGCCCTTCATGAAACATGGGAGAGGTTCAAGACAAAGCTAATGCGGTGCCCAAATCACCATATGACCAATGTCCACTTGATGGAGATACTATATAGAGCCTTGAATTCAATAACTAAACCAGTGGTGGATAATGCAGCTGGAGGATCTTTTATGGACCTCACCTTTGGGCAGGCAAGCAATATGCTAGATCGGATGACGAAGCAAAGTAGAGCTTGGCATACCAGGGATTCTGAGGTAGCAAGCCCCACTTTATCTATTGGCATGACTGCAGACCAAAGGAGAAGAGAAGAAGAACGTGATCAACATATGGCGCACATGAAAACACAAGTGGATCTTCTTACAAAGCATCTATTATCAGGGAAGACCGAAAAAGTTAAAGTTGTTGCGTCAAAGGGAAGAGACGAATCTAATTCGGAAGAAGAGGCCAACTACTTGAACAATAGGGGGGTTTCCGAGGGAATACCCAAGGAAACCAAGGTCGGAACTATTATGATAAATCTGGAAACAAGGACCAAGGTAGTTGGAAGAACAAGAATGAAAAGAGTGGTTTGTATGTTCCCCCTGGAAGACGTGACACCACCACATCTAGTTCTGAAAGTATGGAAGACATGATGGCTAAAATATTGAAAGGAGTGGAAGCAACGAGCGCGGGAGTAACAGAGGTAGTTAATGATTTGTCCTATATGAAACAATTAGTTGATTCTCATTCCACTTCAATCAAGCAAATAGAGCAGCAATTGAGCCAACTTTCAGCAGCACTCAATCAAAGAAAGGCTGGCACTTTACCTAGCGACACTGTGCAAAACCCAAGGAATGATGGGTCATGCATGGCCATTACTACCCGAAGAGGTAAGGTGCTGGAAACTTCAGCAAAAGGCAAGCAAGTGGTTGACGAAGTAGTGGACATTGATGATAAGACGAAAGGGGAAGATGCCGCAGCAGCTGATCCTGACGTCCACGACGTCAACCCCAACAATTTGCAACCTGAAAAAATTGAAAAACGGAAGCAAGAGAAGAAGAAAGCCGTGGAGAGAACAATTCCATACCCACCACCACCTTTCCCTCAGAGATTGAAGAAGGTGGCGGATGATACAAAGTTCAGCAAATTCATGACTATGTTAAAGCAGCTGACCATTAATGTTCCATTGGTGGAAGCACTTGAACAAATGCCTGGGTATACAAAATTTATGAAGGATATTTTGACGAAAAAGCGGGCAGCAAGCTATGAGTTGAAAGATGATGTTTATCACTGCAGCGCAATTGCTACCCGATCAATAGTTCAGAAGAAGGCTGACCCCAGCGCTTTCACTATTCCTTGCACCGTTGGGTCTTTGAATTTTACCAAAGCATTATGCGACTTAGGAGCCAGCATCAATTTGATGCCATTATCTATCTATAAGAAGTTGGGGTTGGGTGATCCTACTCCAACCAACATGAGGCTCGTAATGGCGGATAGGTCGGTAAAACGACCTGTTGGTATTCTATGTGATGTATTGGTAAAGGTTTCTTCATTTATCTTACCGGCAGACTTCGTTATTTTGGATTGTGAGGCAGACTCAGAAGTTCCCATAATCTTGGGGCGTCCTTTCCTTGCTATGGGAAGCGTGCTTATTGATTTGAGAGCTAATGAGCTTTCGTTCTGAATAAATAACGAAGTAGTCCGCTTTGATGTTTGCAAATCAATGAAGCAACCCAAATATCTGAGTGTATTTTTGGTGGCTGATGTTTTCTTTGATGATGAGAAAGAATTACTTGAAGAAGAGCAAATTATTGATGACCCTTTGGCGGTTGTGCTCATGAATGGAGAGAATGAGGATGCTGAAAATTATGAAGAAGTTATTGGTGCTCTATCAGGATTAGGGACATATCGATATGCTCCCAAGAAGCTGGACCTTGATCTCAAGAATCGACCCACACCACCAGCTAAGTTATCTATTGAAGAGCCACCCACATTAGAATTGAAGGAGCTGCCAAGACATTTAAAGTATGCATTACTAGGAAGCGGAAACACACTTCCAGTCATTGTTGCAGCAGATTTGGGTGAGCAACAAGTTGCAGCTCTCATTGCTATTCTACGGAAGTATATTAGAGCCATTGGATGGACCATTGCGGATATTATTGGTATTCCACCTGGGATTTGTACACATAAAATTCAGCTTGAAGAGAATTGCACACCCACCATTGAGCATCAAAGACGTCTAAACCCACCTATGCAAGAAGTGGTGAAGAAAGAAATTATCAAGTGGTTAGACGCGGGGGTTATGTATCCAATCTCTGATAGTACATGGGTAAGCTCGGTACAATGTGTTCCCAAGATGGGAGGCATGATGGTGGTCGCGAATGTGAAGAATGAGCTTATTCCACTCAGACCCGTCACTGGATGGAGAGTATGCATGGATTACCAAAAGTTGAATTCTTGGACACTCAAAGATCACTTTCCAATGCCATTTATGGACCAAATGCTAGATCGATTAGCGGGGAAAGCATGGTTTTGCTTCTTAGACGGTTATTCAGGCTATAATCAGATTTGTATTACACCCAAAAACCAAGAGAAGACAACGTTTACATGCCCATATGGTACGTTTGCCTTCAAACGTATGCCATTCGGTCTATGTAACACACCAGCCACCTTTCAACGTTGTATGATGTCAATTTTTTTTTATATGGTTGAAGACACTTTGGAGGTATTTATGGACGACTTTTCAGTTATTGGTGAGACTTTTGAAGCGTGCTTGGCAAACCTAAGTATGGCGTTGCAAAGATGTGTAGAATTCAACCTAGTGCTGAATTGGGAGAAATGCCACTTCATGGTAAAAGAAGGAATCGTTCTTGGGCATAAAATCTCTGAAAGAGGGATTGAGGTTGATCGAGCAAAAATTAAAGTTATTGAAAAGCTACCACCTCTAATTTCGGTGAAGGGAGTTCGTAGTTTTCTCGGCCATGCAGGTTTCTATCGTCGGTTCATCAAAGACTTCTCCAAAATTGCTAGTCCATTCTCTCTTGGAGAAAGATGCGAAGTTTGACTTCAATGAAGATTGCTTAAAGGCATTCGAATGACTCAAAGGAAAACTCATTGAAGCCCCTATCATGGTAGCACCAGATTGGTCTCTCCCGTTCGAAGTCATGTGTGATGCTAGTGGCGTAGCCATTGGAGCTGTGCTTGGTCAGAGAAAGGAGAAATTATTTCATCCTATCTACTATGCGAGTAAGGTCCTAAATGAAGCCCAAAGCAACTACACTATGACAGAACAAGAGCTCCTAGCGGTTGTGTATGCGTTTGAGAAGTTTCGTGCCTATCTATTGGGTACTAAGGTGATCGTTCATACAGACCATGCAGCTCTTAGGTATCTAATGACAAAGAAGGATGCAAAACCAAGATTAATTCGATGGGTATTGCTGCTGCAAGAGTTTGATTTTGAAGTTAAAGATAGAAGAGGTTGCGAGAACCAAGTGGCCGACCATCTATCTAGACTCGAGAACGAGCATGTGGCGCAGCCTGATATCGAGATTGATGATGCATTCCCTGACGAGGAGATCCTAGCGACGATAACAGAAAAGTTACCATGGTATGCCGACTTTGCAAATTTTCTGGTGAGTAATGTAATACCTGCCAATTTATCATACCATCAAAAGAGGAAGTTTATGCATGACATACAACACTACTATTAGGATGAGCCATATTTGTTTCGACGATGTGCGGATGGTATTATTCGACGATGTATATCCCATGTAGAGGTGCCTACTATATTGGAAGCATCCCACACTTCCCAAGTTGGAGGACATCACGCAGGCAATCGGACGGCAAGAAAAGTATTGCAAAGTGGATATTATTGGCCTTCGATATTTCGAGATGCCTATGACTTTGTTAGAAGATGCGACCAATGCCAAAGACAAGGTGATATTTCGAAACACCATGAGATGCCCATGTCGAAAATTCTTAAGGTAGAACTCTTTGATGTGTGGGGCATTGATTTCATGGGTCCATTCGTGAATTTGTTTGGAATGAAGTACATCTTAGTTGTTGTAGATTATGTCTCAAAATGGGTTGAAGCTGTAGCGTTGGCCGACAACGAGGGAAAGCGTGTTGTAGCATTTTTGAAGAGGAATATCTTCTCTCGCTTTGGAGTACCACGTACTATCATAAGTGATGGAGGATCTCACTTTTGCAACAAGCTATTCAAATCCGTGTTGGCCAAGTATGGTGTCAAGCAACATAAGGTACCCACGCCTTATCACCCACAAACGAGTGGACAAGTAGAGGTTTCCAATCGGGAGATCAAGCAAATCCTTGCAAAGACGGTTAATGCTAATAGGAAGGATTGGTCTCGGAAGCTAGATGATGCACTATGGGCATATAGGACTACATTCAAAACACCCATCGGCATGTCCCCTTATCAACTAGTTTATGGGAAGGCTTGTCATTTACCCATTGAGCTCGAACATAAGGCATTGTGGGCGTTGAAGCAATTGAATTTGAATTGGGATGATGCGATGAATCTGAGGTTGGAGCAGCTGAACGAATTAGATGAGTTCCGTCTCCATTCATATGAAAGATCAGACCTATACAAGGAGCGGATGAAGAAGTATCATGATCAGCGGATTGTTCGACGAAACTTTCAAAAGGATGATATGGTGCTTCTCTTCAACTCTAGATTAAAGCTGTTCCCAGGTAAGTTGAAGTCTAAGTGGTCTGGTCCATACAAAGTTATCCAAGTCTACTCGTCTGGAGTAGTTGAATTGGAAGACAATAATGGTGTTGTCTTCAAGGTGAATGGTCAACGTGTTAAACCTTATATCGGTCCTCTTGACTGGATGAATTATATGGCCATCACTTATCTCAACGAAGTCTAAGTACTCGAGGTAACTATGTCGATCCACGACAATAAATAAAGCGCTAGATGGGAGGCAACCCATCATTTATCGTTTATCGTTTATCATTTTTTTAGTATGTGTTTTGCTTTTGATAAATGAAAATCCAAAAATAAGAGTCGTGCCACGACCAAAACTAAGGCGCTAGATGGGAGGCAACCCATAGTACTAATTGCTTTTATTGGTTTTGAGCAAATGTAGGTGCAAGAGGTATTCAACGAGGAGATTGGTCTCAAATGACGATTTGGACGTAGTGTATGGTAAAGGTGGTAAGTTTGGAATTAAGATGCATAAGGCTATGGATTGAGCATTGCTCATGACAAAATAGGCATCGAGCAAGGCTAGACCTAGGTAAAACTAAGCCACGAACAAGGCAACGCCTATACTATAGCTTAAGGTCTCGGAATCTAGTGTGCAAAGGCATAGGCGCCGCCCATGCTCAAGTATGCCATAGCATAGGCGCCGCCTATGCTAAAGCATTTGGTCTCAGAATCTCATATGCCATTCTAAAGGCGCCGCCTATGGTCACTAAAGGCATTGCACTAGGCGCCGCCTATGCTAGCAAATTCTTTGCATTAGGCGCCGCCTATACCATGCTTAGGCAAAGCTAAAGGCGCCGCCTATGGTCACTTTTTGTCTCCAAAACCGATTTTAAATGGGTCAAAACCCGACCCATTCTTTTCCTATATAAAGGGGACTTAGTCTTGAAACATAAACACATTGAAAACTTGACCTAGGCGCCGCACATAGCATCCAAATCCTCCCAAAACTTTTCTTTTTGCTCTCCCACTTCACAAGAACATCTCCAAAGGCTTCAATCGCGTAAGTACTCTCTTGTTCTTCATCTATTTCTCATAAGTACTACGTTGCTATGTCTATTATAAATTGTTACATCTTGAAGAAATATTGGTGATGTTAATGTGTTTGAATTGTCGATACAAAACCATGTGAGTGAATATATACGCTAGGATGATCTTAAACTATTTCCGACTTGAATTTGATTTTGGTGCATTGTCATACTACTTGCGGAATTGATAGAGTCATGAACATTGCATAATCTTGTCACTTGAATACCTACATGTTAGAAGATCCGGTTCATCGGGATAAGACTTATAGTTGCCTACCGACATAGGAGGTTGTGATTATTAATAGAAACTATACCATGATGTCATCCCTATGTAGTAGTATTGTTATACCTAACATGAAAGTATTGCAAAAGTTGCAAGAAGTGCTACCTCTCTGATTTTCTTGTCGGAATATAGCCCCTAAAACGTATGTCGACGAAGTCTAAGTAATCGACCACTTTCACTTCACTAATTTGTATCAACAAAATTAAGTGTGGGGTGGTACCCCTATGGCTTTTTTATAGATTGTATCAACATGAATGTGTTTAAGTCTCCGGTACAATGGCTCCTAAAGCAAGACAAGACAAGGCTACCACTTCCCAAAAGGGCAAGAAAAGAGGTCGCAAGGACCAAGGAGAATCATCCTCAATGCAATTACCACGCTGCATGTTTGGAATAAAATGGGTTCTTGAGGAGGAAGCCAAGGAATGGTATAGGAACAACAAGGAAAGAAAATATGTTCATGTCGACTTGACAACAAGGACAGCCTAGCGAAGAAGGAGCCGCCCGTGTTGGCGAAAATCATGGCATTAAATCTGGATTTCATCTTCCGCGACATGGGAGAATGTAACCTTGATTTAACAAGGGAGTTTTATGCCAATTGGTCGCCGAAAATCACAGGCAGCGAAGTCAAGATTCGGGGCCAAGTTCTACAACTCAATGCGGATTTGATCAACTCCTTTCTTGGCTTACCTTCAGTCGATCCAGCACCATTCAAAGAGCTGTACAGTAGACCTCCTTATAGAGCAATTCGACACACACTTTGTGGAAGTAGATCCATGTCAAGGTGGAGCAGACATAAAGACACCGGACGACACAACACCTTCCCCTATGCTCCTTTGAATAGGGAAGCAAGAATATGGTTGCGTATTGTCAACTCTTGTCTTATTCCTGGGACCCAGTACACCAAAATAACAAGAGATAGAGTGTGTTTGGTCTACGCTTTGATGATGAATGTCCCTATCAACATTAGGGCAATCATTCATTCTACAATGCGGAAGGCTAGACTACACAAGCGGTCCCACTTCACTTTTGGCAATCTGTTGACAGCAATCTTGCGAAAGGAAGACATCGAACAGGAACGAGCTGACCACAAACTCCCACATAACCCGAAGAAGGTTGACCTCACAAAGGTCAAAGATGCTGAAACAACACATGGCGTCAACCTTACTACTGCGGAGAGACATGCTCGAGATGAGAGTTTCTTCTGTCATCTTTATGGCATGACTCGGTTCACAATGATGAGTGGTGGACGTGTTCCAACTGCTGCAGAGCTCCAATAGCTGGACCATGACTATCCAATGAATATGCATGCGAGGGAGATGTGTGGAGTAGGTACATACTTTGAGGAACCTCTTGATGATGATGTGCCGACCGATGATGATCGACGCATGACAGACTCCAACGTGGAGGAGAATTCTGATGACGAAGACTCCATTGATGATTCCGACGAAGAGGGTATGACCCCCGACATAGAGGAGGAGTCCGACTGACCAGGTTCTTTGTATTTATTTTCCACTGAGGGCAGTGTCCCGTTTAAGTGTGGGGTGGTGTTATTTGCATGCTTTACTTCTCTATCCGCATTTGCATTTATTTATGTTTGTTTGTTTGTTTGTTTGAGTTTTTTTTTCATTTTTTTTGTTTTTTTTTGTAGTTAATCATTTTTTTAGTTAAATTTTTCTTACTTAGCTTCACATGAAACCATTCTAATAGGCAGCATGAGATTATAACAAGAGTTTGTGCTAACATCATGACTATTGAGACGTTTAGGCTCTAATTGTGACTCACTATGTGATATTGTGTGGTTTAATTCCTTTATTTGTTGGGTCAAAGAGCCTATACTACTTCCAATAAAGTCGACCATGTGCCTTGTGTGTGAGATGATAGTATATTCTATGTTTGTGGATGATGCTAGAACTTGCCTGGTATGTATGTAAAGCGAAAATAAAGAGTGTAAGTTTAGGAGATGATTTAGGCATTTCTTTGGCAACCTATGATTATTTACCTTCTTTTTACCTACCCATGGACATTATCCTAGTTAACCCCTTTGAGCCTTTAGCCTATTTTCTTTGACAACCTCATATGTAAGCTTAATCCATTTTTCAAGACCATAATTTGATCCAAATTTCTAAGTGCTTTAAAGTGTAAAGTCATGTGACAAAATAAGAGGAAATTGGGTGAGTATGATGCTTTAGAAAGTAATGGTGCTTGAATTTGTTATGAAAAAGAAAGTGCTATCATAAGTGGTATGTTATGAAAAGAAAAAGGAAAGGAAAACTAAATAGTTAGTTATGTTCAAAATTGAAAAGAAACAAAAGAGGAGAAAAAGGGTGGTAGAATAAAAGAACGTAGAAAGGTTGTTTGAAAGAAAAGTGTTAATGATACAATGTGATGTATTAAAGCGCTTAGGAACATAGTCACTATTTCTGGCCAAAATAGTCCTACCCGTCCCTTAGCCTACATTACAACCATCAAAAGACCTATTTGATCCTAAGCTTAGCATTCTGACATTTAGTGGAGCATTACACTAAGGGCAAGCCTATGGTCATATTTGCTACATATGAATTCTTTGTGAGAGCGAGAGAAAGGATACTTTTATACCCATGTTTGAAAAAGATGCTATACTTGTGAGTGATTATGGGTAATATATTGTGAGATACACATGGTTGATGAGTTTTAGATAGTTGTGTATGATTCTTTGTACCTTAACTTTTGGATATGAATTAACTACCATCACGAGTCTATGTTGGAGGTTGAATTGTTTCTACTAATGAGCAGAAAACTACTCTTTGTTAATGATTGCTATGCTTGTCTTGACGAATATTTTGTGTTGTTGCTGCGAAACCTAAAGTAATGTTTAGAGGGACATGATATTTTGTTTGAGGACGAACAAAGCTTCAAGTGTGGGGTGTTGATGATAGGCGAATTTACACGCCTATAGCATTAGATTTTGCCCATATTTTAGCTAAGTTTTGAGAACAAATTATATATTTCATGCACTTTTAGTCCTTTTTCCTGTAAGTGAGCTAACGAACATGATTAGCAAAGTTTCAGGTATAAATGATGCAGAATTCAGCATTTATAGATTACTTGACGCCAAAGAAAGCTTCACAAAAGGAGAAAAGGAAGCTTGGACGCCTAAGGACCAAAAGTGACGCATGGAAACCTGTCCCGGGCTAAAACAGTAATTCTGAAGACTTTGGGGACTAGCAGTAATTTATTATGATTAGGATAATGATACATTAACCTAGTATAATTTGGTTAAGTATTTCATTAGCTTAGTAGGATTTGGTTAAGTATTTCATTAGCTTAGTAGGATTTGGTTAAGTATTTCATTAGCTTAGTAGGAATAGGATATGGGTATTATAAATACCCTATTTTGCTAGAGATTTTTATTCATTCTTCTAATATATTCATTCTACTTCTAAGACATTCCTCCTTAATTCTATTACTCTATAACTCTTCCATTAATTCTACTTTTTATTCTTCTTCTATTCATCTATTCTTAATTTCCGCAACAAGAGAAACGTTACTTGCAAGAAATCACGCCTAACGCCTACCACACTTGTGCTACACGAAATTCTTATTGTGGTATAATAACAATGTCAATTGCGATTTCCTTCGCACTCATGGGTAACTAAACTTCTCTGTTGGGGTTATGGAAGCCGAATGAGGTACTATCTATTACTATGAGCTTGTGAGTTCGTGACACGTATGCTGCTTATATCATTATTCTCTTCATCTTAATCTAAATTCTTTGTGGTTGCAAACGCAAGAATACGCCAGTATAACATTTAACTTGTTCAAAAGAAAGGTTATCTGTCTGGAAAAGAGATAATGTCAAGGTAGTAGGGTCTCATCCCCTATTAAAAAGTTAATGCCGTAACTGGATTAACCTCTTGGAGAATTCGTACCGTTAGAAACGCTTTAAGCTTGAAAGAGTTAAAGTGAAATAATCCTCGAATAGGTCGAAAGACGCCTGGATTTACCATCGAATACAATTCTCTATAAGCACATGCATGTCGGAATTCAACACACTCATAGCCAATAGAGACGTATAACTCAGAAGGTGGACATAACCCCAACTCCTCAATTCTCATTGTTTAAAACTTAATAACTATTCTTTCTTTTTACTTTGATATTTTCAGTTTTTACTTTAATATTTTGGTTACACATTACAATCCCCCCTTTTTACGAGACTTGCACTAAACGTCTAGTAATCGTTGCTTACTTGTTGACCAAGCTATTCCCTGTGGGATCGATACCCAACCCAGTTGGGTTCTATATTTGCTAACGGCCGCTTTACACTCCTACGAGAGCTGTAGATTGAGCGTTATCAGTTAACTACAAGCCAAAAGATGAATGTGCAGATTTATTCGCAAAGTCACTTTCGGTTATCAAGTGTGGATATCCCAAGACAGAAAATCAAAATTTTACAGTTCTTAAAGAAAGGAGGAGTGTTAAAACTTGCTTTAAGGAATAATGCACGTGACTTATTTTTTTATTTTTCTCCAACTTTTTTTACATACAACTCCTAGTCAAATTAGGATTTTTACTTTTGGTAGGAAACTAATTAATTGTTTGTGTTATTTTTGGTAGCAAATAGATTTTCTTTTATGGTAAGTTTAATCTAATTTTTGTTGTAATAGCACTATTTAAGGAGGAGTTGATGATCAATAAAAACACAGCTTTACAAAAAAACTCTTTGTGTTCTTCTCTATCTCATCTCTATTAAAACCAACGCTCTTCTTTCTAGGTCTTAGTATATAATTAGTAGTTATGTTTTTAGCTTAAAATAAGTATTTTGGGGCCTTGTCCCGATAGACATTATTTCTCAATTGTAGATAGTTTATCTTTTTTCAACTGACCCTCATGTCACCATATCTCTCATGTTCTACTTGTGTCTTCTGCACATGTTAGTAAAATGCTTATGCCACATGCTACGTATGGGTTCACTCAAGTAAGTAATGGTAGTGAGTCCCAGTCACCCCCAAGATCTATGCTCGGGGCATGACTGATTTAATCTGATCATAGATTTATTTTGGTTTATGTGACCTTATAGGTTAGGGTCTTTCATATAAGCGGTTCTTGGGAACCAAGACTTATCCTGCTCATTTTAACACTATTTATCATAGAGCATAAGTCTTACGATGTTCAGTTTCAAAATTGGGGATTTTTAAGCCCTCCGATGTTTAATTTCATAATTGATGATCTTTAAGTCTCTTGATTTCCTTATTTTAGAATTGGGATATTTTAGTCCTTCGATGTTTAATTTAAGAAACAGAGATATTTTAGTCTTCTAATTTTTTATTTTGGAATCTAGATCTTTTATTCATCTAATGCTTAATGTTGAAATTGAGAATTTTTTAGTCATCTGATGTTTAATTTTGGAATCGCGGATGTTTTAGTCCTCCGATGTTTGATTTTAATGGGATGTTTTAGCCCATGATGTTTAACTTTTCCTCTCCAAAGTCAAAAAAACCATAATAAGAATTTTGAGACATAATAATAAGGAATTAAATCACCCTCACTTTTTGGAGAAGTGAAATATATAGAGCAACAATTATCACTTTACTCTAATTGGACAGTTTTCTTTTTTAGTATAGAGTCTCCAAAGAGATAAAATGAAAATATAGTTGTAGTTGTATCTGTATTGCCATCTTTACTAGTCAATCGATTAGCAGTTACAAGAATTTGTTGGAATTTAGAAACTAAAGTTACCGAGAACTGCATCTGTGTTACCATCTTGAGTAGTTAGCCAATAACTTCAACTTTGGAATTTCATCATGTAAACCCCAACCCTTTGTTTGAACTGACTGAGAGCTCTGCTCCTGGTTTTGGGTCATTATCAAGCAATCCCCCATATTTTATTGTGTTATTTTAGTTTCCAGGGTATTTCTTCTTGATTTGCCTTATAATGCAACTATTTTTTCTCTCATCCCCCTATTGTTCGGGTTTGAGCTAATGACGTCCTAAACACTACTACTTATTTTCACCTAGTGAAATGACATGCACATTTTAAATATCTAAATATGCTTGTTGCTAGAGCACCATATGGAATCTCTCTATGATTTTCTTCTCTTCCACGTTTGTCAACTCATTAAAAACCTTGCCAGAAAAAACCATTTGGGACAAAAGCTAGTCAATGGGAAACCGAGTGCAGCACATATAATTTAGAATTAGAATGATCTAATCAAAGTCTTGTTTTTACAAAATCATTTCCCAGAGTGGCTTTATATTTTTGGCTTCTTTGTTTAGGATGTTTGGAATGTTTACCGATTCCTTTCTCATATATGATCTTATTAAACCTTGCAAATTATTCCAGATTTTAGTGTCCATGAAGTTGTATCCTTTTGTTTGCCTGAATATTTACAAAAATGGCCTAACTCATGCCATTACTTGTTAGCATCCTATATTTATGTTTTATATTTTAATAATAACAAAATAATAAGTGAACTTTGCAAGATCTCTAAAGATGGAAAGAGATCTCACATAAATGACATTGAAGATCTCAAATCATGGGAGGATATCTCACACAGGGCAAGGAATATTCTTCATAAGAATATCATGCTAAATATGGATCCACATCAAAGATATTAAAGATCCCTAATGGTAGAAAGATATCTCACATAAAGGACACTGAAGATATCCAATCATGGGAGGATATCTCACACAAGGCAAGGAATATTATTCATAAGAATATCGTGCTAAATATGGAGCCACATTAAAAGAAACTTATCGCTTGACAAGTCAACAAAAATCATATCAACTGAAAATCCCAATAGACAAGGCAATTGGACGCACCTCACGGCAAGATCAAGGAGAAGGAAGATCTCACTCCTTATATGGACATATCTAATATGGACATGTATAGATGTGAGACAGGAAAATCGCACCAAGTATGGACATATCATAAGGTGCAAACTCCCTCAATCAAGGAATCAATTCAAATCCTTGATTGTGAAGAAATCTCTTGGGTTTCCTTATGAAGAGCAGCAGTTAAAAACTGTAAAAGAGGAAGACTGAAGATGGACACGGGTTTATGCAACTTCAAGGAGAAAATTCAAAGTTTTTCTCTCTTAGTCTTACAAGGCTTTGTAATATTTAGTTTACAATTGTTATATAAAGAGTAGGATCGAGTCAACTTTGTAATATAAACTGATGCTCAGTCATAAAATCTGAAGAGGAAAATAAGTGTTCAAAACTTGTTTTCTATCATTGTATTCGAGCCCAACACTCAACGATCTGTAGAAACTTTGAAACCCAAGGGAACTGGAAGTAGGCACCATATTGGTGTTTCGAACCAGGATTAATCTTTATGTTATTACTTTATGTTCTGTTATTTATTGGCTTAATTATTTTTAAATATAATCTGTTTGTGAAGTGCACTAATCTACAGTCGAGTCGACTGTGAGTAAGTAGTTGATTCACAGAAAAATATCAATTTACCCCCCCCCCTCCTTTTGAATTTTAATTAGTATCAGAGCAAGGTCTTACCAACTACATTGCTTAACCATAAGTGAGCAAAGATCAGATGGACAATTATCAAATTCCCGGTGCTCTTATCTAGGATGTTCACTCCTCTATAAGAACACCATACTTTAATGGGAAACATTACTCTTACTGGAAAAACAGGTTCAGAAATTTTGTCCAATCAAATGACTTTCAAGCCTGGGTTGCCATCCGAAAAGGTCCAAAGCCAATTTCGGTACTTAGAGAAGTCAAAGAACAAAGACAAGAAATCTAGCAGTATTGACTTAGAAGACCTTGAAAGCTTTGAGGTCACTAAAGAACAATAAGAGGTAATCCAAACTAATGCACATGCTATAAGTTTACTTTTGTATGTAATTAGCGGAAAAGAATACAATAAGATATCAACTTGTGAAACCATAAAGGAAATGTGGGACTAATTGAAGGTAACCTATGAAGGAACCACCAAGGTCTAGAAGACAAGATTATTGCTCTGGTCAATGAATATGAGTTGTTCAGAATAAAAGAAAATGAGAACATTGAAACAATGTCTGCCAGATTCAGTAAAATCATGTGCAAACTGAAATCACTAGGGATGATCTATCCACAAAACTTACAAGTCCAGAAGTTGGTTTGAAGTGTCCCTAAGATTTGGGAAACTAAGGCTGCTATTATACAAGACGGAGATCTTCACAACATGATATATGATGAACTATGAGGTAACCTTATTGCATATGAAAAAAAAATATTAACAGGTACCACAAAGAGAAGAAAAAGAAACCAGTAGCCTTCAATGTTGCTCTAACCGAAGAAGATGGCATTCTTGAAGAGGCCAACAGTGAAGAAATGGCTCTCATAAATCATGGAGTAAGGCAAATCATGAGATACAAATAGCAAAAATCCCAAGGAACCAAGAATGATGATTCCACCAGAAATAATAAATGTTGCTTTATAGTAGAAAGCCTGGTTATTTCAAACAGAACTGTCTAGAATTAAAAAGGAGAACATCCATTTAGAACAAAAATTTTGAATCCTGGAGTGATGGGGCTGAAATTGAAGAAAAAATAGAGGCCGCCAATATATATTTCATGGCAACAGGTGGACCTAGCGAGGTAAGACAACACGACGATCATAACTTTAATACTCTTGAATCCAACTTGGATATGACAATAGATGAGCTTCAAAAAATCATAGATGAATATAATAAAATAGCTCAAGAAAAGAAGAGTTGTGAAGATCGATTTAAACAAAAACTCAAAGAGGAACGTCGAAACTGGAAAATAGAAATAGAAGCATGTCAAATTGAAATTAACCTACTTCATGAAGAGCTTGATGATTCAAAAATAATATTAAACAGTCTTAGTACTTCCCCAAGCCATATTTTCTAACATCAAATTCATTCAAAAACTATTTGAGTTCCTCATCAAGGTTGTTTAAATTAAGTAAAACCACCTTCTCCTCTCGAGGACCCATTTGTTTTATCTATGGAAAAAGAGGTCACAAATCCTACAGTTGCAGGCATAAGCCAAGAAGTGTATCGATTTGTATTACCAAAGGAAGCATATCTAACCTATAAGGACCTAACACCGCTTGGGTACCTAAGCCGAATTAAGCTTTTTGTTTTAAAGGAACATGTCTGCAAAATCTATAAAAAGAAAGGATTAATACCGAATGTTCTAAGAGTATAGCCAGAGAGAAAGGGATATCTTCTGTATTAAAAAACTATAAATGAAAAATCAATCATATTCGATGAAAATGTTAGAGGCAATGTCATCGGAGTCAGCTCAGTAAATTTTAGTTCCTCATGTGAAGTTACTGAAGTGTATCTAGCAGACGGCCTCAAACATAACCTACTCAACATCAGTCAGTCGTGTGATGTTGGATTTGGAGTCTCCTTCAAATACAAAAGTTTCTCAATCAAACATGACAAAAGAGACATCTCTCTCATCGGTGAACGTGTTGCTGATATTTATGTTTTAAACATTCTTGATTTTTCTACTTTAACCTGCCTCACTTTGCAAACCAATGATATTTGGTTGTGTTATAGAAATCTTGGGCATGTGAGTATACATATTATATTTGATAAATCTAATCACCCTCCTATGAGTTTGAGTATTGATAAAGAACAGGTGAGTGATCTACAATCTGGAGCCAATACTAGCACAACCTCTAAGCCATCGCAGGACGAGTTGACTATACCCCCTCAAGAGTCAACTCCTATAGCAAAAATAGTCAAACCCACTATTCCAAGAGAGTGGAAACATAATTCTAGCTATCCAAATGAATTTATCATCAAAAATACAGATGATGGGATACAAACAAGAGTATCATTGAGAAAGCAAGCATCTATTGCCCTTGTATCTCAAATTGAACCAAAAAAGACTGATGAGACCCTCAAAGATGAATCATGGGTTAAAGAAATGAAGGAAGAATTGAACCAGTTTGAACAAAATCGAGTTTGGACTTTCGTTGAAAGACCAAAGAACTGCTTAGTAATTGGAACTAGATGGGTCTACGAAATAAATTGAATGAAGAAGGTAAGTTTATTAGAAACAAAGCCAGACTTACAGTTCAAGGCTACTCCCAACAAAAGGAATTTGAAATGAGTTTTATAGGAGAGCTCACATTCTTCTTGGGATTATAAATCAAACAAACTCCCAAAGGTACCTTCATCATTCAAGCTAAGTACACAAAGTTACTCATCAAAAATTTGGTATGAAAAAAGGAAAGGCCTATGGAACTCAGATGAGCCCATCCGTAATTCTTGATTCAAACTCATATGGGAGGGATTTTAATGAAAAGATGTACATGGTAATAATTTGATCACTACTCTACTTGACCATCAGTCGACCAGACATCATGTTCAGTGTATGTAAGTGTGCTAGGTTCCAATCGACTCCCAGAGAGTCCTATCTGACTGCCAACAAAAAGATTATCTGATACCTCATTGGAACTCAAGACATTTGACAATGGTACCCTTACTCTTCCTATTTTAATTTAGTTGGATATTCAGACGTTGACTTTGCACGTGATAAAAGTGATAGATAAAGCACTAGTGAAATGTGTCAAATTCTTGGTGATGTCCTGATCTCATGGCACAACAAGAAGCAAACTTTATTTTCTCTTTCAACAACAAAAGTTGAATACATAGCTTTTGGAAGTTGTGGTACTCAAATTTTATGGATTAGGCATCTGCCACTTGATTTTAATCTGTCCTTTGAATCTTTTCCCAAATTGTATGATAATACCAGTGCTATTAGCTAATCCAAATACATTGTCCATCATTGTAAGGCCAAACACATTGATATTAAGCATTTTTTTTTAAATCACATAGAAAATGGTAATTTTTCGTTAACATTTGTTGACTCCAAAAATCAACTGGCAAATATTTTTACAAAACCCCTGTTAGAAGAAATATTTTGTTACCTTAGAAAAAGACTTGGTATTCTCAGTATTAATGAATTATGAGTTTTATTTTGGACAAAGATCTCTTTTACTTGTTCTAATTTTCTCGTCAGTTTTTAACCAAAAATTAATTTTCAAAGGGGGTCATGTCCCTTGTTTTTTAGGGGTTGTAAAATGATTTTTAACATACTATCTGCCACACTGATAGTTTTTCCTTGTACTTGTTAGCTGATACATTAAATCTCTGTTATCTATTAACTGCTCTTTTTACTGCTCAGTAGTTTTCTTTATTATGCCAAAAAAGGGAGAAAGACAGGAACATCAAAAGTTCTTACAACTCAGGAGGAGCAAATTGACTATCAATAAATAAGAATTGATTGATAGTCAAGAAACTTGGAACAGCAGAAGTATTCACAAAGTTAGGGGGAACAAGCCAACTACTATGACAGACGGGGAAGTCAACTGATGTTTATGCTTTTCTGTCATTATCAAAACGATAGAGATTATTAGTCTCCTATATTTATGTTTTATGTTTTAATAATGATGAACAAATAAGTGAACTTTACAAAATCTCTAATGATGAAAATTGATCTCACATAAAGGACATTAAACATCTCAAATCATGGAAGGATATCTCACACAAGGAAAGAAATATTCCCCACATAAATATCGTGCTAAATATGGAGCCACATCAAAGATATTGAAGATACTTAATGATGGAAAGAGATCTCACATAAAGGACAATGAAGATCTCAAATCATGGGAGGACATCTCACACAAGGCAAGGAATATTCTCCATAAGAATATCGTGCTAAATATGAAGCCACATCAAAAGTAGGATATCACTTGATAAGGAAACAAAAATCATTTCAACTAAAAATCCCAATAGACAAGACAATTAGATGCACCTTATGGCAAGACCAAGGAGAAGAAAGATCTCACTTTTTACATGGACATATTTGATATAGATATGTATAGATGTGAGAAAGAAAAATTGCACCAAGTATGGACATATCTGATATGGACATACCATAAGGTGCAAACTCCCTCAATCAAGAAATCAATTCAACTCCTTGATTGAGAAGAAATCTCTTGGGTTTTATTATGAAGAGTAGCAGCTGAAGACTATAACAGAGGAAGGCTGAAGATGGACACGGGTTATGGAACTTCAAGGAGAAAATTTAAAGTGTCTCATTCTTAGTCTTACAAGGATTTCTAATGTTTAGTTTACAATTGTTATATAAAGAGTAGAATCGAGTCAACTTTATTATATTAACTAAATCTGTGTCATAAGATCTGAAGAGCATAATAAGTCTTCAGAACTTGTTTTGTATCATTGTACTCGAGCCCAACACTCAACAATCTAAGGAATCTTTAAAACCCAAGGGGACTGGAAGTAGGCACCTCATTGGTGTTCTGAACTAGGATAAATCTTTATGTTATTACATTATGTGATGTTATTTATTTTCTTAATTATTTTTAAATCTAATCTGTTTGTGAAGTGCACTAATCTGCAAGTGAGTTGACTATAAGGAGTCAGTAGTCGACTCACAGAAAAATTGTAATTCACTCAACCCCCCTTAAATTTCATTACGATCACTAATAGAATTTTTAACTCAGAATTTTCATTTCATTCCTCAGTATTAATTTACATTTCATGTATATACACCACTTGATAAGTTACAGTCTTGTAGAGTCCATTAAGTGCTTTCAAAGATGTGGCCTTAGTTCCCAAGTAGTCCATAGAAGTGTTAAGGCCAACATCTCCAGTGTTTGCATCATGGCATGATCTCATTTAAAATTTAATTTTAGCAGGACGAGAATTTTATACCTATTCCTTTTAGGATGTCGTGATACTCACCTATTTTAGTTCAGTGACAGTTCCACTTTGCTTTGGGCTATCTCCTTTATTTTAAGTTCCTCATGATATTGACTTCAGCCAAGCCACTTGAATTAATCAATACATGCGTAGTCTTAAATTAACATATAAAAAAGTATTACCATAGCATTGTTAAGCAAATAATTTGAGGCATCTCCTGATCATGAAAACTGTGATCTACCCAGAGTTATATACTCCATAAATATCTTCTACCGTGATTACAATATTTATTAAATGTCGAGGGGGATAGGGCTTGGTCAGTTGCTTTCTTTTCTCAACTTCCCTTCAATAGATTCTTTTGGCCCGCTCATCTAGAAATTCTTTTAGGTGGATATTATTAATGAGTATCACCACCTCTTCTCAAAGATTTCTACAGATCCTAGTTCTATGCCTCAGAGACCAATACAAACAACACCAAAGGTTTTAATTCCTAGAGTTAGGGTTGGATCTTACAAACTTTGAGAATTAGGCCACTTTGATATTCTGCATAGCAGAGACTATTCTTTGAGAATTTTAGGACTTCTTCGACCACGAATGCTTAGTTTGATGGATCACCTAGTTCCTCTCTTTGTAAACCCTTATAGAGTTCTTCTCCAAAACTAAGGTCTGTTTTTTAATTAAAAAAGTTGGCTTAAAATGATTGTGCATTATGCCCTTCATATGTTTTGATTCCGACTCCCATGTTGGGAAGGGAAAGGGAGCACTATCAAAGTGCCCAACAGGGTAGCAGTGGAAGAATACCTCAGTCTAAACTTGCTCTTTTAATTTCAACCAAGAGAATACAATCAAACTCAAGCACAATGGTAATATGGCAGCAAATAAATCAGCCTAATAAATATGACAAGACGAGAATAAAACTAATAACAAAAGACACCAAATTTATGTAGAAAACCCTTAGATGTGAAGAGTAAAATCATGGGACGCAAACCTCCACTATAATCACCAAGAGTTACAATATTGTTCTCCGAAATGGCCATGAAACAAGTGCCAAACAACAAGAAATAATACATAAACTACAACACCAAACACTATAGAAATAAAGAAGCAAAAGCACCAAAATGCAGTTGCTATTCGGGATGAAAAATAGGATCTACAGGCTACTAAATTCAAATCCGTCAGTTCCTAATCAAGGATTGAGATGATAGGAACAAGTTGTCCAAAAATCAGCTCAATCAAACAAGAACCAAAGCAGGAATCTCAATTTGAAGTTGACAGCTATGGTTGAAAGTTTAGGCGAAAATCAACTTCATTTTTCTCTCGTTGGCTGCTAAAAACTCTCTTTTGTGATGATGAAATAATACCTAAAAATATCTATATATATTCCCCATAGTAATGAGCCTATGATTAAAAGTGGGTTGGTCCATATTGGGCTTTATTTACCTATGTTGGAAGGAAAAAGGCCCATATCCCAACAATTTTCCTCCTGCCGACTATATGGAGAAGATCGTCATCCCGACAATCATGCAACAATATTAAAACTTTCCTATTGTCAAAGCTTTAGTCATCATATCGGAACCATTATCATTCATATAAATCTTCTTAGGTTCAACCAACTTGGAATCCAACACATCTCCAATCCAATGATATCTAACATCAATGAGTTTAGACCGATCATGAAATATAATTTTCTCGACAAGATGTATTGCACTTTGACTATCGCTGTACAGCATATACCTCTCTTGAGCACAACCAAGTTTCCTCAAGAATCTCATCATCTAAATTATTTTTTAAAAGCTTCAATGGCAGCAATAAGCTCAGCTTCTATAGTAGATAGAGTAACACACTTTTGCAGCTTGGATTCCCAAGACACAACGCCCCTGCAAAAGTAACCAAATACCCTGAAGTAGACTTGTGAGTATCAACATCACCAGCCATATCTGAATCAGTAAAACCATAAAAAATAGACTTCCATATACCAAAACACAAACTCATACTAGAAACACCACAAAGATATCTCATAATACACTTTACAGCATTTTAATGTTCTTCTTCTAGATTAGAAAGAAAACGGCTAACAATACCGACAGCATGTGTAATATCTGGTCTTGTACAAACCATTGCATACATCAAGATACCAATGAAAAAAATATAAGGAACTTTCTTCATATCTTCCTTCTTATCATCACTGGAAGGACACTGTTTCGTGCTTAATTTGAAGTGCATAGCTAAAGGTGTACCAAAAACCTTAGCCTTATCCATGTTAAACCTTCGAAGTATTTTCTGAATGTGCTTCTCTTATGATAACTATAAATTATTAGTCTTTCTATCATGGACAATCTGTATGCCAAGAATCTATCTTGCTGGTCCTAAGTCTTTCATTGAAAAAGACTTACTCAACTCTTGCTTCAACTTCTTAATCCTACAAGCATTATGACGATCAACAGGTATGTCATCGACATAAAGAAACACAATAATCAAGTTACCATCAGAGAATTTTTGTACAAAAAAATACAATGGTGTAAAGTAGTATTCTTGAAGCCCTGCTGACTCAAAAACGAACCAAACTTCCTGTACTACTATATGGGAGCTTGTTTTAAACCTTATAAGCTCTTCTTTAATTGGCAAACATAATTCTCTCTTTCCTTGACTTCAAAATCTTTGGGTTTGTCTATATAATTTTTTTCATCTAAGTCACTATGAAGAAAAGCAGTTTTAATATCTATTTGTTCAACCTCTACATCTAGACTTACAGCTAAGCTTAGAACCACACCAATGGATGACATCTTCATAACTGGAGAAAATATATCATCAAAATCAACTCCATTTTCTGGTTAAATACCTTCACAACCAATCTAGCCTTGTACCATGGAACTGGGTTACCATATTCATGTTTCACCTAAAAAATCCACCTATTTTTCAAAGCTTTTCTGTCTTTAGGCAGCATAACCAAATCAAAGGTAGGATTATCATGCAAAGATTTAAACTCATATTCTATAGCATGAACCTACTTTTCTTTTTCTTCACTTTCCATGGCCTCATCAAGACTCTCGAGTTCTCCCCCATCAATCAAGAGTACATACTCATTGGGAGAATAACGAGATAAAGGTATTCTCTCTTTGGTAGATCATTTGAGAGAACTCTCTGGAGTATCAATAATTGGTTGCTGATCAAGTATATAAACTTGCATTGGAGTATCAACAATATCTTATTGGTTATTATGAATAGGATTGTTATCTTCATTATCAACTTGATTTTCATCATTATAAAGATTTTCTTCAGGAGCAGTTGTCAAAGGAACTATCAACATCAATTAGACTTTCACTACTCTGAGAATCAACCACTCAACTTTATCAAAATCTTCAATTGTTTAGTTTTTAAATAACACAACATCATGGCTTCTAATAAGTTTCTTCTTAAATGGATCATAGAAACGATAGCTAAATTCATCCTAACCATAACCAATAAAGATACATTGTCTAGTTTAAATATCCAACTTTGACCTTTTATTCTTAGGAACATACCAAAGGCTTTACACCCAAAGAATCTAATATGATCAGAAGAAACATTCTTATCATACCAAACCCTGTCAGGGACATCACCATCCAAATTGATAATATAAGTAGCAGTATTAAGTGCTTCTGCCCAAAAAGAATCTGGCAGCTTAGCATCTGAAAGCATAAATCTAACCCTGTCAACTAGAGTTTTGTTCATCCTCTCTGCTAAACCATTCAACTGAGGAATTTTTGGAGGAGTTTTCTATGCTGACTACCCTGCTCTCTGTAATTTCTATCAAAAGAACCAATATAATTACCACTATTATCTAAGCGGATGTATTTTAATTTCTTTCTATTTGTAGCTCAATCAAGGCCTGGAAATCCTTGAATACATCAAGTACTTGATCCTTGGACTTCAAAGGAAATACCTTGAGTTTGCGAGAATGATCATCAATAAAAGTCACAAAGTAAAGTGCACCACCATAAGACCTTACTTTAAAAAAAACACAAATTTGAATGTACCAACTCCAGCAAATCAATCTTTCTTGAAGGCGGATGACTCTAAAAAGAAACTTTTTTCTATTTACCAGTTAAGAAATGAATACACTTCTTCAACTTTGCTTGTTTCACTCCCAAAAGTAAATTTTTCTTAGCCAAACTATCAATCCCTTTCTCACTCATATGGATCAACCTTCTATGCCATAACTCTGATGAAGTATCATTCTCCACAAAATTCACTGAGCTTCTAGAAGTGGAGCCCTGAAATACATACAAGTTAGACAACTTGTCACCTTGAACCACAATCATCGAACCTCTAGTAAGCTTCCACTGGCTAGCACCAAGGGTGTTGACATAACCCTCATCATCAACGTTCCCTATAGAAATCAAGTTCAGGCGAACATCTGGAGCATGCTTGACATTATTGAGAACTAGTTTGGAATCATTGTTACTTTCCAAAAAAAATACCAATGTCAAGTACTTTAACTTCGACATTATTGCCCATTTTCAACATTCCAAAATTACCGAGAGTATAAGAAGAAAATAATTCCTTAATTGATGTAACATGAGAAGTAGCATCAAAATCCACAAACCAGCTAGACTCATTACAAACAAGATTAATGGCATTATCACCACAAGCAATAAGTAGATCATTATTAGCAATAACAACAACACGATTTTCATTATTTCCTTCTTTCTTTGGTTGTCTCATATCTCTCTTATGCTAGTAAAAATATTTTATGATATATCCCTTTTTGTTCCAATAGTCACATGTAACATTCTTGAATTTGGAATTTGACTTGCTTCTACTTTTATCTCTATCATTCAGACCTCTGGACTTGTTTCTCTCCCTCTCTTCAGTAACCAAAACATCAGAGTATGAAGATGAAGAAGATAAGGCCTGAGATCTTCTCCTCATCTCTTCATTCAAGACATAACTCTTAACATATTCCATAGTTACAACACCATAGGGAGCAAAATTAGTCAAAGAAACTAGAAGAATTTCCCAAGAGTCTAGCAGAGTATTAAGAAGCCAAAGTCCCTGAATTTATTCATCGAACATTACACCCATTCCAAACAGCTGGTCAAGAAAACCCTGAAAATCATTTATATGATCAGAAATAGGAGTGCCCTCTTTATACCTAATATTCATCAATTGCTTAAGCATGAATAGCTTGTTATTGCCAGTTTTCGAAGCATAAAATATCTCAAGCTTGTGCCACAAACTTCTTGCATGTGTCTCATTCACAATATGATTTCTAACATTATTTTCAACCCATTGTCTAATATAGCCACAAACCTGTAGGTGGTCAAGTTCCCAATCCTTATATGCCATGGATTGAGGTTTAACAGATACAAACTCAGGTAAATGCATTTTCTTGACAAATAGAAGATCTTTCATCTTGCCTTTACAAGTATGATAATTTCTACCATTCAAACACACTATATTGCTCATATTTTCCTCCATCATTCATATTGACAATCAGAAACAACCTACTTTCTGATACCACATTGTTAGAAAAGGCAAGGTAGCACTATCAAAGTGTCTAACAAGGTAGCAGGGAAAGAATACGCAAGTCTAAACTTTTCCTTTCAATTTGAACCAAGAGGAGACAAGAAAATTCAAGCACAATAGTAATATGATAGCAAATAACTCAACTAAATAAACTCAAGAATAATGGTAATATGACAGCAAATAAATCAACCGAATAAATATGACAAGACAAGAATAAAATCAATAACAAGAAATACCAAATTTATGTGGAAAATCCTTCGATATGAAGAGGAAAAACCACGGGACCAAAACCTCCACCATAATCATAATGAGTTACAATATTGTTCTCTAAAATTTCCATCAAACAAGTGCCAAACAACAAGTACTAATACATAAACCACAGCACCAAACACTAGAGAAATGAGAAGCAAAAGCGCCAAAATGCAGCTGTTGTTCAGAGATGAAAAACAGGAGCTACAAACCACCAAATTCAAATACATTAGTTCCTAATCAAATATTAAGATAAGAGGAACAAGCTGTCCAAAAATTAGCTCAATCGGACAACAAACGAAGCAGAAATCATAATTTAAAGTTGACAATTGTGGTTGCAAATTTAGGCCAAAATCAACTTTTTTTTCTCTCTCTTTGACAGCAAATAAATAAACCAAACAAAATGAGACAAGATAAAAATAAAATCAATCACATGGGACACTAAATTTACGTGGAAAATCCTTTGATGTGAAGAGTAAAAAAATTATGGGACTAAAACCTCCACTATAATTACCAAGAGTTATAATATTATTCTCCAAAATGGCCACTAAACAAGTTCCAAACAACAAGCAACAACACAACAAGATAGCGCCATAACTAGAGAATAAATAGAAGCAAAAAACACCAAAAATATAGTTGTTGTTCAGGAATGAAAAACAGGAACTACAAGACACCAAATCCAACTCCATTGGTTCCTAATCAAATATTGAGATGAGATAAATAATTTTTTTAAAAATCATCTCAATCAAACAAGAAACTAAGTGAGAATCGCAATTTGAAGTTGACAGTTGTGGCTAAAAGTTTTTATGCAAAAATCTATACTATTTTCTCTCTTTGGCTGCTGAAAAATTTCTTTGTGGATGATGAAACAAGACCTAAAAAGATCTAAATATATACCCCATAGTAATGGTCCTGTGGGTAAAAGTGGATTGGTCCATATTGGGCTTTATTTATCCACATAGAAAGGGAAAAGGACCATATCCCAACATCCCATACCTTAGTCATTTTCTATTAGATTGTCATAAATCATCTTCCACACGGATTTTTAACTCATACCGATTGTGTATATCATCCTAAGTTGTAACTTCAAACTTTTGTTGAACTTTTCTTTAGCTTTAAATAGGCCAGCGAACTTTTTGGGTTAGACCCTTTGTGAATGCCTCTGCGACTTTATAATCCGGTACCATTGGCAACAACATCCTTTCTCTCTTGAACCTCATAATGAAGTATCGGAGAAGCTCGGAATCACCTTACTCAATTTTGAAGATTTATGCTCTTATTGGCTATATCTTTGAGACTCTAGTATGTTCTTTGACAAAATCATCTGCAAGCAGATTAAAAGATTAATAGTCTCTTTATCTAATAAAGTGTATCAAACAAGAGTGCTACTTCAGACAGAGTTTCCCCAAACTTTTTGACCAAAACCTATTTGACCTCTTCCTTGGTCAGGTAATTCTCTTTTACAACTGTAATGTGCCAAGATATGATTATGTGGGCCGATGTTCCATCATATTTTTGTATATTAAGTATTCTATACCTCTTGAGAATGGAGTTTAGCATTATATATGCCTTATGTAAATTGACTCTGTGCTCCTGGGATATGGTTCATATGAGTATGCAACTTTATTAATCCCATTCGAAGTACCTTCTTTAACAATTCCATTAATAGCATCAAATATCAGAACTGACTATACATGTGATATTCATATATTCTTTTGAGCGAGCCTTAACTTTGATGTAGTCCCCTAAGTCTCTCTACAGTGAAAGTGTGTCTGATGGTGCTTGACCACTCATTTCAGCATTATTGGAAGTCATTGTGATCAACACCTTCTATAGCTCCCCAATCCTCGTGCCATGTGTAGTTATGTGATCCATTATTGATATTTGTTGAGCGATTAGAATTTGTAGAGCCTCTGACGTTGTCCAGGTCAAATCAGCTCTCATTATTTTGTTGCCTCACTGCCTCAGTAACCCTTTTTCCTACGCCCCTTATATGTTAGTAGATCAATATTCTCTAGATCGACCTTAACTTTGTTAGACACTATGGAATGCTCCTCTTTAAGACCTATCTAGTCTTAGGTATTTCCCAGGAGTTGCACATCAGAAGTTGGTGGAAAATTGACATTAAAAATGGAGTTTTGAAACTTTGATAATGGGCCAACAGAAAAATCATGGGCTTTGTATTTACTGGGCAACTGCATTTTTGTTGTTTTGGTTCACTATTACCATAAGTGATTCCCAGAAAACAAACATAATAAGAGACTAGAGTAATTAGTTAAATGAAACACACAAATATCCTGGCTTTACGATGAGCGCCATATTTATGGAGAAGGAAAGAAATAGCAAATTAGGCTCATTAATTAGAAAACACATAGCAATTGTTTGCTAATTATCCTAAATAACATTATGTATATGTATTTGATGTGGATGACAGTATCAAATTAGGTAACAACTTGAGTTTAAAAAGATAAAATAATTTAGCTTTTTTATATCACGTTTATCCAATTAATTGAAGATTCTAATTCTAAAAGTAGGAAGCTTTTTTTAATGAGTTTCAAAACTCAAAATAGATTTGAATGATATATATATTTCTCTCTCTTCTTTTTTTCTTTCAGTTTTTTCCTTTCATTTTTTCATTTTTTCATTTTTTCATTTTTTCATTTTTTCATTTTTTTAGCTGCTTCTTTTTTACTTTACACTCTTTTTAATATTTTTTTCTTTATTGTTTTATTTTTTTCTTCTTTTTTCTTTTTTTCCATTTTTTTGTATTTTCTTAATTGTTTCATTTTTTCTTCTTTTTTGTTTTTTTTATTTTTTCCCGTTTTTCATTTATTTATATTTTTTTCTTGTTCTTTTTTGTTGTTTTATTTTATATTTATATTTTATATTTATTTGTATCAAACTATATATTTTAAATAAATTCATTATTTATATTTAAATAGTTTAGTCATTAAATATGTGTAATTTATTATTTGTATCTGAAAAAACAAAAATACAAAAAGAAAAACAAAAAACACTGAAAAGAAAAAAATGGATAAAATCAATGAAGAAAAATACGAAAAAGGAAAGAGAAATAAAAGTTAGAAATAGGGTAGAGAAAGAAAATGAAAAAAGAAAATAGAAAAAAAAAAGATGAAAAAATGAAAAAGAAAAAACAAAGAGAAAAAAAGGACTAGATATAAGAGAGAGAGAGAGAGAGAGAGAGAGAAAGGGGGATAGAAATATTGTTATTTTGCTATGTCATTTAATTTTTTGAAAGTGTTGCTATTTTACTTAATTATGGACTTAAGTTTGCTAGTCTCTTACTTTTCTCTTAACAATTAAATATGTTTGTAAATGATATTTTAGATAGTAATGTAATGAAAATAAATCGAATGAAATAGTGAAACTTGATTGATTGATGTCTCAGCTAGATCCAGAGAAGTTTAAGTGTAATCGGCCTCATATCCAAAGACGAGTTAGTATACGAAAGTTTGAGAGCAAAGACTTTGTGAAAAAATAGAAAACTTGAACTATAAGAAAATTAGTATGTCAACATGTGTTTTATTCAAAATTTAATTCTTTACAAATATGTCAAGACTGCTATTTTTAGGTAACAAAGATAATATATTCAGTGGCGAATTTAGAATTTGTAGAACATGGGTGCACCATTAAAACGAAAGATGGGAAAAATGTATTAAGTGAAAATTGATACCTAGACCTTTAGGTATATACAAGTTAGATTTCAACCAAGCGAACAATTTAGCTTCTTGTAGCATGGATGCTAGCAAATAATGTTATATCAATTTTATGAAATATATACATAAAATACCTAATTTTATAAAGAAACCACAGATTCATGTGCCCTAAATTAAGACTTAAATTTGCCTCTAATATTAACCAATAGAAATTCTCTATTTGAAAATACCATGTGTGTCAGTTAATATTCCTCTATAATTTGCAGGACCTCATATGGATGTGTCTGGTGTATGTGGCACTTTGTCCTTCTATTTCATCATCGGGACCTAAGACTTTTACTGATTTTAGGCCATGAGTTTCCTCATTTTCTCCCATAAAGTTCATTTATCAATATCTGTATCAAGCCAAGATTAGGCTAATCATCTGGTCTTTGATTCGGACACTCAATAATAAATCCATGATCAAACCCATCGACAGCCCCCTAAACTTGGCACCATCTTTCACTTTGGCACCTCAAGTGAACGTTATTCACTTTTGGCACCTCAAATAGTCATAAAGTGTGTCACTTTGGTACATTTTGCTAAATCGACAAAGAGAGTGTATTACACTCGCTTTTAAGCGCATTTGAGGGGTATTTTCATAATTTTTCATCTTTAAATTTTTTTAAAATTATTGAAAATCTCTATTGCCAAATCAACAACAATTGGTCCAATGAATTAATGACACGTATTTTCTTGACCAAATAATTACAAAAAAAATCCTCACATTGTCTTCTCCACATAACTTTTCTTTAACTTAACCTCCATTAATAGAGGTTGAATTTTTCAAGAATCAACAGAACACACTAACACACTAACAACAATTAATAAATACTCCTTCTCACTTAATTAATCCTAAGTTTAGTAGTACTGATTGTCTGATTTGATTTCTAAATTATTACTGAGAAATTCAAATCAGCATCTTTGCTTAATATCTTAATTTAATTGCTCTTATGTTTGATTGCCTTTAAATTGTGGTTACTGCTTTTAGATTTTCTTATGATTTGTTGAGAACAGATACCTTTGCTTAATATCTTAGTTTAAAAAAAAAACGTTGAGGAGAGGGGCGGGTGGGGGCAAATGGAGAAGATGAGATGACTTAGGTGGGGTTGGAGGGAGGTGGAGAAGATGACTTTGGGGTTTGGGGATGGTGGGGTGGGGTGGGGGTTGTCTACCAAATAAAATTAAATAATTTTATAATTATTTTGAAAAATGTCACGTGTCAGCAATTAATTGGTTCCTTTAATTTAATTGCGTATATATATATATATTAATGAGCTGGATAATTATGTCATTAATTGCCATGTGTTTTGGCCTTTTTTAGAAAAAAAAAACTAATTATGAATATAAATAATGATATGGCAATTTAAACGAGTTGGCACAAATCAATTGACCGTTTTATCCACGTTGGCAGCGAGTGAAACACAAGCATCAGTGCTGATATCGAAAGGTGTCAAAATGACACATTTTATGGCTACTTGAGGTGTCAAAAGTGCACAACGTCCACTTAAGGTGTCAAAATGAAAGATGGTGCCAAGTTTAGGGGGGCGTCGATGGATTTGGCCTAAATTCATTATGGGTACTTTTTCTGGACCTTGTATACCACATCCTGATTCTGAATATTGTTATTTACATAAACTATTTTTCCGCATAATATGTAATTTCGAAATATATAGTGATTTATTCCCATCATCACTCAGTAAAAGGCCGTGGGAGATTCGTGAAATTAGAAGCTCCGATTAACGAGTTAACTCACTCGCTATTAGAAATTGGAGAATAAAAAGTGAAAAATAGGATATACGGTACAAACAAAAGAACACAGACGAAAATCATGTCTGTTCAATTTGCACTTTATCAAGAATAGGATAAAGATAACGAAATTTGGACAAAATAGGTGCAACTTATAACTATCATTACACAAAATGCATCTGTATGATTTTCTTCTATATATTAGTAAAGAAAATAATGGCAATTGAATTCCCGCTATAATCAAAATAAAGGAATAAAGAAAAATAAATCGAACTCTGATAAGTTTTCTTCTTTTGTTCATTTTTGTATTTAAATAAAAACATGGGTAATGGGTTAAATTTGACTTTGAACTATTAAATTTTTCTTTGAACGATGTTAAATAGAATAATGCCATCCATTAATAGTTGCGGTCAAATATGTCACGCATTAAGATTTGAGGCCAAATATGTCCTCATCGTTTGGGAACAAATTTGCCCCCTAAATTCTGTGAAATATTATAACTTGATCTTTACTTTTAAATAATGAACGCTTAAAATTTGGTAATTTCATGTGTCAGACGGTAGGATTAACTTTTTATAACAAAAGGTAAATTGACTCTTTCACATAGTTTATAAGCAAATTTGATCACTTCGCATAGTTAAAGAGCAAATTTTATCCTTTCCCTAATTCTAAGTTTTTTACTTTAGTTTTTTTTTCCCCTCTCTCTCTTCCTACTTCCAACACCCATCATCCCTTTTTTCATCCATCCTTCTTGTTTCTCCTCGCCATCATTGCAATCATCACCTCCACCACCATCTTCACTTCGTCTTTCCTTTTTCTCTCTCACTTTACCACCACCTTACCCCCACAAGGAGGGAATGTGCTAAACGACTTAAACATCCAATATAGAATATCATTTTAAGCCAAGTGTAAAGCTACATTAAGGATCAAAGGAGGAAGAAAGGGCAATTGGCAGTAGAGGTAGTAATGCAGCGAGAAAAGAGAAATAAAAATATTATATATAGCCTAAGGTGGACAGCTTCAACGGGAGATGAGGTGCAAAGTAACTCCCCCCCAATCCCAAAAACACAAAAACCAACAAAATATCACGGCACTCTCCACTTGAAGCTGCTACAACTGACATGACTAACTAGCCCAACTCGAATGGTGAATTGAAGAATCACAGTACTTGTAAGAGAACATGTTACGTGCCTAACCGGATCAGATTGAGAAAAACTCCCTTGAACACATGGCTCTAGTGGGAAAAAGATATATCTCAGCCTCTAATATTGCAATGAAAGAATATGCTACACTACCATACAAATGTTGGGTAAGCTATCGTTACAAAATCCAACCCAGTCTCCAGGAAAAAGAGGACCCAGAATTGTTCAACTAATGTTAATATTATCTCAACGCAATTATTACTGTCTTCGTTCGATTAAGAGTTCCCCTTGAGGGATTTTTGCCTATGAATGTATACAAATGTACAGTATAATACCAGCAAGCTTCAAGCACTATCTCCACCAATCTGGCACTTTCAGCCTCCTGTTTCTATGTACATCAAGTTTGGTAGCAGGAAGCTTGTGCTTGACCTGCCTCCATATCATGTTTACAGCATCACCCTTTTTCGGAGGGTACTGGTACTCAAAATGATGGGTAATGTTCTTCAGATAGCCCCACATTTCAAGCCATCTAGCTTTTGAAACGGTCCTGAGCTGATCAAGCATGTATCCTTCTTTCTTTGCCTCATGGCGTGAGAAAAATATTGAGAACTTGGTATAGTCCAATTCATCCTCGAAAGGCAGCTCAATTTTGTCACTAACAATTACAGGAACACAATGGCTAACTATAGCATCAAAGAGGCGGCAAGATGATGGGGTGTCCCCTGCTGGGTGTAGACAGAACTTTGAGGAACGCATCCCATTTGTTGACTGACATCAAATAAGCTAACTATAAGTAAATGGAAGAATCAAAGGCAAACATAACGAGAGATTAAGGGAAAGGGGGAAGGGGTTCAGAACAAAAAGGAGCAAATCGTTGGAGAGGATGAGTCATCTTTAAGTTAATCCAATTTATTAGGTGGGGGACTATTTTTTTTATTCAGGTAGGCGAGGGACTTTGTGGAATCTCAACTGCAGTGATACCTTGTGAGTTGTGATAATGTTAAGTAACAGAATAAAAAGGCAACCAACACATCAGGGAAACTAAAACTGGAAGGTCAACGGACACAGCCAACAATTAAGGATCCAACATATGGCATTATACCAAAGTACATTGGAATGTGATCTCATATTTCCAGTTGTAACAACAAAGCGATACCACCCAATTATACATAATTAGTTTGTATAACTAAACAACTTACTTCATTTACACCTTTCCCCGAGATTCCTGCTGCTTCAAAGACAACATCCTTTTGACCACTTAACATGTCTTTTAATTGCTGACGGTCTTTTCCATCCTGCAGCATAAACAGAGTCAGAACAATTTTTATCGTTTGAGAACACAAGATTTTTGGTGGAAAAAAGAAAGAGAACATTATTCTCAAATTATTTGATTCAAATAAATCAATCTCTTGAGTTTATATGATTGATTTATTCAGAATTCAAATAAGCTTACATCTTTCCTGTCTGTCCTCCCCCGGAAGAAAAGAAGCGTTGTACGGGACTCATATGGGTCAGAAATGTCATCAGCTTCAAAAGTTTCAACCACGTGTGCATATGGGGACACTACATCTTTCCTCAAATTAGACACAGTGGGAGGAGGACGACCAAAATCTGCAACAATGAAACTAGCAGCATTCACCTTCTCCCGGTAACGCTTGAAAGCATTTGGATGATGCATTGGGATCACATGATCCCGACCAGTAGACCTCTTCCAATGTTCAGACTTTTGTAAGAAGTCAACAATTTCAGCCTGTTAGAAGAACAAAGCCAATGCAGAAAAAGAACAAGTATCACAGGGAGGAATACTACAATAACATTAGTACTTCATCTCAATTCTAAACTAATCTAATCTGCTAAATGAATTACTTATCCGATATACCTATCTTTGTGCAAACTAAAATGACTCTTGAAACATCAATCCTAATGTACGCGTACCAACACCATAAAACTTAATCCCAAAATGTTAATATTGTCTATATGGATGTTTTATCATCCTTGTGTTATATCTTCACTAAGTTCATTTGGATTCCTAAAGTTGTAGGTTCTTTGATATAACTCATCTCCCTGTGAGTTTAAGTTTAGCTCGCCCTATTAACTCTTCCAATCATCGTTTTAGTGTTGCACCTATTCATTGGTGCATTTGTAAGTCTAGGTACAAAATGGCTAAATCAGCTTCAGGTGACCACCTATCATTTTATCCTCCATATAGTGATCATAATCTAGTCTAATCTGGTATGACCATTGACCACACATTGATCTCAATTTACACATTTAATACTCATCCAGTAGATAAGTTAGACATTTGAAGCCCAACACTCACAGGCCTGAAAATTGTTATATTAAATGCTCTCACTTTGACAGGTATAAAACTTCTTGATCCAGAAAAGAATCACTTTGACAGGTATTTTTTATTGTAAAGCTCCACTATTTAATTGATCTTATTCCAATTCTCTATGTTACATTTTCATTTATCATATCATTCATTAGGAAGCCTAAATATCTCTACTATCAATTAAGAACATTGCGCCTGGATATGTACTAAGCCCAGATAACTGAATGGCACCAGTTCTGCCTAATCTCACTTCAACTTTATATTTCTTAGGGGTCGTTTCGTACAATGTATTAGGAGAAACAATACATGCATTGTGGTATTATTTAATACTTTGTTTGGTAGCACATGCATTAGTTATACACCCTATTTGGTATTATAGGGTGGTATAACTAATACTTCCAAATCCATGGTATTAGTAATATCATGCTTTTTAATACATGGGATAAATATGGGTAAAGACTAAAATATCCCTGAAAATTCCCTTTAAACTTTTTCTTTATCTTTTCCAAAATACCCACCAGTTCATGGGAAGTAGTTTGAATTCTAATCTAGCTTGTGTTTCTGAAGGAGAGAAAGACAAAAAACAGACATGAAAAGAAGGGAAGAAAATCTGAGAAGTGGCAGTGATTTCATTCATACAACATACATCAAAAATATATAATACAAATGGTTTGAAATATCCCTAAAATCCTAGGAACATGTCTCCTAATGTTGTGCTGAAATTATGCACCACCACACACTACAACCACCTTCTAAAGATCTAGAACTTACAGCAAAATAATCTAGAGATTACAGCAAAAAATCAAGACCAAAACACTGCCTAGCTGACAGCAGTTAGCATCACTGAAAATAGTATCCTTCATCAATTTCGTTTGAATTCGGATCTAGTTTGTGTTTTCGGAAAAAGCGTGCACTAGAAATAGCTAGGAAAAGAACAGCTTGTTGAAAAATTATAAATTGCGAGTAGACTTGAAAACAAAGGAGAAATGATACTAAGGGGGAGTTTTAAATTGTGTGATTCCAGTGCTGGATTGACTAAAACTAAAATGCCAATGAATTTGGCTAATTTCTTCATCTTAAGGAAAGAGCATATAGAAAATGAGCTTGTCTTTTGGGAGGATGTTCACGAACCAAATTTCTTTGAGTATTTCTTCTTATTTATTTTCATGTTTTATATTTATATACTAGTATTTATTGTTGTTGTTATATTTATTTTCATGCCTTATATTTATATAGTATGGATCACTTCTTCCCAATTTATCAAGATGACAATTTCTCCTCAAATAATTTTAAGAGAAAATACCAGTCTTATTTTGTTTTTCATTTTTAAAAATGAATAATAAATCTTTGTCAAGAAACCATATGAAACAATAGAATGTGAAGGGTATTTTTGTAAGCTAACAATTTTATTTTAAAAATATAACAATGCATATTGTTTTTAATACATTAAACCAAACATTGGATAAGAAATAACCTCCTAACTAATCCCAGGTTTGCTAATCTCAACACTACTAATTTCGGCATTCCTAAATCACTCTATTTAGTCCTATTCTTATACACTCTATCAACCGACCCCTTATTGGGGTTAAACATGCAATGTATATATCTGGTTTAACTCCTACTTATTTTGAAACCTTAACTTCTTGGGAGTTTCCCCTCAGTTCAAGTTTCTGGTTGATTTTAACTTTCATTAATTTCGTCAACTAATAATATGATTTGCAAATAACTTGCACCATGGAGTTTCATCTCATACACTTGGTTATTTCATCCATAAGTAGCCAAACAAGTAAAGCTAAAAATAGATCCTTGGTGTGAACTCAGTTATGAAAAGCTGCTTTATATCCGGTTGTTCTCATGCTTACAACAGCTCCTTAGTACATCTCCCTTATGAAATTTATATATTTAACACGGATTATTTTTATCCTCCCGCACCTACGAAAGAGTTTCTTGGCAATTCATCATATGCTTTTATCTAAGTCATTGGATACTTCCTTTTCCTACAAATGTCCACCAATCTGTTAGCAAAAGTATACCATTTGTTGTAGATCCTACCGCCATAAATAACAATTTATTCATTGCCACCCTTCTACATCTCTAAGCCTATGCTCTATCATATTTTCTCAAAATTTATAGTATGACTCATAAGTTTATTACTATGATATTCTTTATCCAAAAAATTATTACCACAATCTTTCACATAGTCTGATATATCTTTTTTCGACAAGGTACACTATGAAAAGCTCGTTATCATTTTATATCGAAACCATGGTACTCTTTCTCTACTTATTTGTCATTTTTCCTCGGTAATATAATATTAAATAGCTTAGCAGGTTACTATTTAAACCTTCATAGGGATGTCACCACAACAAGAGTATTTTTCGGACCCTAATATTTCTATGACATCCTTAAATTCTACTAATCTAGTTTTATGAGTGTAGCCAAGGTTTTGCTCTTGCGAAACATACAAATGTGTAGTGTTATCCTTGTAGTTTGAGTTAAGTAATTGATCAAAAATAGAATATATATATATATCTTCTTTTTTTGATAAAATAATATATTATATCTTATTTGTGCTCACTATCTATTGTCAAAACTTGTTGGGCAACCTTTTATTACACTTAACAAGGTTCAAATCATTACTCTTCTTCTCTCATGTGTAGTAGTATTTACTTCTTTCCCCACTTCATGCATCCTTTTATTTTTTTTGGATTAAGCCCCACAACATTTTACCAGGCTTGGCCAACAGCCATTTTACGTTTCCTCTTTCCCTTATACTCTCCAAAGGCTTTACCATGTTCTGACATCTCATAACTTTTCAGACCAGCAAAGGATGGCACAAGCCTGCACAGCTTTCTTACTTGACTAACTCAACTAAAGAGGGACTCTCTCCCACCTCAATGGTTATACTTGGGTCCTAAATACTACTATTGCTCAATCAATTGATATTGTACGTACAGAAATGATTTGGCCCCAAAAGAATGTTTGACTTTAAAGTTTCTCAAAATCAATTAACAACTAATACATCAACTCCTCTTCCAAGTTCCTACACTATGGAACATCTCTCTTTTATTTTACTATCTCTTGTCAAAACATTTGAGGGTCGTCTTATAGTTAACAAGGTTCAAGTCTTTATCCCACTTCTTTATTCAGTGTATTGGATATACATTTCTTTCTACTTATGCATGCTAAGTTTCAAATAAGACATCACCTCGAACTTCACCAATAGCTTGTTTATTCTCTTAACTATCTTATACTAGTCAAAAGTTTCATCTTTTTTTTTTTTTCATATTTTCATGCGCCAATCAAACAAAAGACTGCACAAATCACTAACTTGACCAATCCAACCAGCAAGGAACTCCCACCCATTTGGCTTCAGAAGAATGCTACTTGAATGTTTCTTGGTACCAAGTCACGGCTAATTCTTCCAACACTATCATGGTCCCTTTGCAAATATTCCACGTTGAATGGGCATAAGAATCCCTCCAGTATTTTTATCTAGTTATTCAAAGGTAATGGTTCTTTGACTGACAATGTTTATGTAGAACTTTATATAAGACCAAATGAATGCATATACTTTGCAAATTTTATTGGTCCAAGTATTCTGATAGAAACTAGGATGCAGAAGAGATAGAGAAGGAAATATTACTGGTTAAATAAAGTGCAAGGATCTTAAACACTATATTAACCAATAACCAAGTCCGTATGGAGTGGACAAATCTCCAGATATAAAGACTGATAGTATTTTTCTTCTGTCATTAGAATTCTACCAGATTCTCCTATTTAAACTCAGACATAAGCAATTACTGTTGTAGATAACTACTACAGATAATTACTGACAACTACTAATAGATAATTACTGACAACTACTAATCGATAACTAATAACAACTACTAATAGATAACTGCTTCTATTCTATCTGAAACTAAGGAACTAACTTACATTATCTTCATATGTTAAAGCAGCAACAATCTTATCAGTCTTATCAGTGCATTCCCCATGAAAAATCGCCTTGTCCTCAAGGTGAAAAGAAGGAGACTGTGTGTTCTCCTCTTGCATTAATTCCAAAGATGCAAACGTTCCAAGTTTGCAGCAATGACCTAGGGCAAACTTGTCTCCACAACGATAGCATAGGCCTTTTTCTCGGCGAATTTGTTGTTCAATATTTAGAGGACGAATGTTTGGAAGCGATGATTGTTGAAAAGAGCGTACTGGTTGACGGAATGACTGAAAATTAAAGGATTCTTAAACCGTTGGAGAGGAAGTTCCAATTGATGAAGGTCGTGATATAGAAGTCCAATCGGTTACTTTACTGGACTGATTTGTTCCATGTTTTCCTTCATATTCTAAAGCCAGACTCATTGCCTTATACAGAGATCGAGGCTTGTGAATCCTAACGTCCACGCGAAGGTCTTCTTTGAGCCCACTAAGGAAAACTCCAAGCAGACAATGTTCTAGCTAGTTTTGCACACGGGCTGCCTGTTTTGCGAATTCTTGCCTATACTCAAACACTGATCCAGTCTGTTGGATTCCACACAGGTGTTCATTTGGATTATGAAATTCAGCAGGTCCGTAATTTTCTTGCATAACTTTAACCAACTCATCCCAGTAATAGATGGTTCTCTCACTGTTGATCCAAGAAAGACCTAGTGCATCTCCTTCCAAAGACATTGAAGCCATATCAACCTTACAATCATCAGGTGTTTGATAATTTTGAAAATATTTCTCTGCTTTCAGAATCCAACCTGTTTGATAATTTTGAAAATATTTCTCTGCTTTCAGAATCCAACCTCTAGGATCTTCCCCCTCATACTTTGGAAATTCCATCTTTGTGTGAGGACGCCGATAAGTTTCTTGATGCTTCCAAGTGCTATCAACCTCACCTTATTCCAGTGAAACTTTAGATTTTCCTTGTTGATTCTGACTGTTTTGTGCTTTTTAATGCAGCCAAAGCATCCATGGCTTCCAATTTTGTTGCTATAGTAGTCAGTTGTTGGCTGATCTTATCGGTAGTCGACATGATAGGTTCGCTATGGGAAGCGTTAGCCCGTGTGTTAACCATGGCAGATCTTACTGCTCTGATACCAATGATAGAAACTAGCATGCAGAAGAGATAAAGAAGGAAATATTACTGGTTAAATAAAGTGCAAGAATATTAAACACTATATTAACCAATAACCAAGTCCGTATGGAGTGGACAAATCTCTAGATATAAAGACTGATAATATTTTTCTTCTGTCTTTAGAATTCTACCAGATTCTCCTGTTTAAACTCAGACATAAGCAATTACTGCTGTAGATAAATACTACACATAATTACTGACAAATACTAATCGATAATTACTGACAACTACTAATAGATAACTACTAACAACACTAATAGATAACTGCTTCTATCCTATCCGAAACTAAGGAACTAAGTTACATTATCTTCATATGTTAAAGCAACAATCTTATCAGTCTTATCATGTTCCTTCCCTAAAACAACTTAACTTTTAGATGCATCTATTATTTCTTTCAACGAAAGCAGCAATTCTTCACCACCATATGAATGAACAGTGAAAAGGATCTCAAGAAGTCCTTTTTAATGAGCACCTCCTTGAGCGAGTCAAAATGCTAGTATGCTCCATAAATTTCATAGGTTAACCAAAATGGAGCACATTAGCGTCAACTCACACGAATCCCTTTATTTCAGAACACTTGACCTCCTCTCCTTTTTGTACGTCCCAAAATACTTGACCTGTGTCCTTAAACAGAAATCTTTTTCATTTAACAATAATTCAAGAAAATATAAGTTTGAGGATTTCAACACCTGGCAATTTTCATCAACTGATGCTACTTTTCATGTTTAAAATTATTGTTGCACCCTGTTTTCTGACTTCAATATAAAGTATGCTCATGCTCAAACCTCTATTCATCTTCATAAGAGTCTAAATAGGTCAAGTTCTCCTAAGTGGAAGGAGTGTGGAGTTAACAAAATGTACATAGAAAATTATCTCAAGTGTCTTACCAAACATGTAGTTGAATAATTCACATAGCCAGCTTCTTTAAGCTGCTCTATGAATTGCTAGAAGCCTTCGCTGTTCCACTGTCACAGGTAAATTGCCAGACAACGTACAGTCAGGTTTAAGTTTTTAAGGGTCTCATTAACTAGAATTTGGATTTCTAACAGCTATTATTTTCCAGGTTGACCATCTTAAGTATGAGGTACAATATTTTCTCTTTAGTTTTTAGATAAGTTAAGTTAAGCTTATTAATAATCGAAAGAAATCATGTATTCAAGAAAAACACTAAAAGTAGAGAACCTGTATAAGAATATGATCCTCTACAAAAGATAATCTCCCATACATATTGAAACCTCATGGGGTACATAAAAAGAAATGGGAACAAAATGCTATTCCTCAACAAGATTTCTTGTTGAGAGCTATGATATCTTTTTCTCATCATATACTTGTGAGGAACTGTCTTGTTGCCAATAAAATGTCTGGTAAAACAGAAACGATACTTACAAAGATCTTCTTTCTTTTCAATTAACAGGACATATTTACAGTTGAAATATCTTGGCCCTAGAGTGTGACTCTAACTAATAAGTCTCATAAAGAGAAGGAAGTGTGGTAATGTAACTAACAGAAAGCCGTACAGAGGAAAAAAGGCTCTTACATAAGCTTCATTGGAAAATCAAATCTGACAAAAGCAACTAATCTTTTTGCATTCCTTATCAATACTCCCTCCCTCTCAAAATCCTTGTCATAGTAAAAATATCTATCCCAAAAATATTTTTAAGTTTAGAAGTTCAAGACAAAATTAATTATTTTTTCCATTTTACCCTTAGTAACTGTAGCTGAAAGACTACAAATACCTCAATTATGGAAAATACATAAGTAAACATTCAATGAAGAGGGATTTTATTTAAGATAGAAATAAGGGTAAAATAGTCAAACGCACCTCTTCTATTACGGGGGCATGTAAATGAAGAACACAAAAGTTTTTTGAGACAGATAATATACTAGAAACAAATCATCAATCAGCTACACCTCAACCCAAACTATTTGGGTCGGAGATATAAATCCTCTGTGTATTAGGTAACAGAAAGAGAGGTTCTAGTGCACAATTATGCTTAATTATCAAGGAAAACAAATGAAAAAGAAAAAATTGCACTTGTCTCAGATGGAACTAATGTCAAGTGTAAGGACAAGAACAAAGCATTCAAGAGAATTACGACAATAAAATCATTCTAATACGAGAATCATTAGAGATAAATTTGAAGATGCAAATCAGACAGAAGATATCATGTGAATAAGCAAGCTCAAAAGAAATAAGTCCTTAAGGAAAAACATAAATAGTAGGTAAGAGATCACCTGCAATTGATCATCAAATTTGACCTCTGAATCATTCCCATGTCTATAGTAAGTATTATAACTCAAGGAAGAGAAAAAAGGCACAAAAAATACATCAGCTGATTCTGGATCCAAAACCCTAACAGCCTCTCGGGTTTCATCATTACTTGCATACAACAATGAGGCCAACATCCAATACTCCACACTATGTTGTTTCCTCAAACCCGTATATTTTGGCCACTCTGGCAAAGTCTCAATAGTCACAGGAGCAGCGTTATAATGTGAGCCTTTCAACAAACCAACGTTGTATTTCATCTCTAGATCGTACATGTAAACCTTCAGAGGTTCCGATTCAGTGAAGCAGGGCGTAGCTTTACTCAGCGGGGAATCGAATAGCGAAAAACTTGATCTGTAATCTATTCTTCCCGTGAACAACAATGAACCAAACAGAAACAAAATGAACACTGCTAAACACACTAAACTCTTACTCATTGTATCTTTCACTTTCATTTTTTTCTCTCTAATCTCAACTTCACATTCAATACTTGTTCATGGAAAAGGTGCATAAGAGAAAGATTAGATCCTAAGGAATCAAATTTGGGCCAACTCCCACAATCTCTCTATCCCCAATAATCACGTTAAAGAATGGTAGACGTTCCTATTTTCAAATTGATCCTCTTTCATTTATTTTTTCCAAAGATCAAGAAGATCAAAATTATAATAAGTTCTAATTAACTTAAGCTGGATGCCAAACTCCATTGGAAGGAATCTTTAATTTCTGATTGGTGTTATATTATTTTGTTGTGAGCTGTCGTTCACGATGGGGAGGGAGAGGAGTTGCAGGAGCAAAATGAATTTGAAAATTTTTGGGTTGAACATTGAAATGACGAAAACCTCCCTATTTCAATGAGCTATCAACAAAATTATTTAAGGAGATTAAAGAGTGGGAAGAATGTTGCTCCATCTCGTTATACCTTTATCCCATACTAAAATAGTTACTTCAATGAGCAGAATTTTATTTTTATTTTTTTATTTTTTATCTTTATTATTAAATAATAATATAAAGTAAAAATAATTAATCTAGAGTTTTAAAGAGTCATTAATAAAGTTAATTTAATAAGAATATATTCTTAATTAAAAAAATTACTGGTAAAGTTGTTGTAACTTATAAAGTTGTTGTCGTGTGACCACGAGGTCACGGGTTCAAGATTTGGAAACAGCCTCTGGCAGAAATGCAAGGTAAGGTGGTGTACAATACACCCTTGTGGTGGGGCCCTTCCCCAGTCACCGCGCATAGCGGTAGTTTTAATACATCGGACTGTTCTTTTCTAAAAAAAAATCGTGTGTCAAGTCAACAAGACAAATAAAATAAAAGGAGTAATATATATTAGCTTCATGTACTTCTTTTATTTCAAAATATTTGACCCTCTTTCTAAAAATATTTGTTACAATTTAGTTTTTCCTTTTATGAAATCAAGAAAATATTATTGTGTTATTTCAATGCTATCTTATTAATAAATAACTAAATAAATTGTATACATTCAAATTTAAATTTAAATTCCTATTATTATTTCTTTTTCTGCTATATTTTTACTATTTATTAAATTTCTTGGTAGATTTGGCATATATCATTATCAGTTTTTATTTCTTCATTTTTTACTAGATATTTTGCTATATAATTTTCTTCTTGTCCTGTATTTAAGAGTATTAAATATTCTTTTTCATTTACCTTTCATGTTATGTAATATTGGTTTAAATTATTTGTTGAATTTATTTCATAACTTGTTCTTTTTTATGAGCTTGATGATTCTGATTTTTCATCAGCTATTCTTTTCGTTGTACTTATTCTATCATTTATTATTTCTAAATTTTCTTCTATATCTATGTCTCTATAGCTATAATCATTATAATCTATTGTTTTTACAATTTGTTCGAATGAACTTTCTATTCGTATTTTGTTAATCTTATTTTTTCCTGTTATTTTATGTTTTGTTGTTAATACATATAAATTTTTGCATCTTGCTGTAAATATTTTACTTCCTGGGGTTAATTCTATTCCTGATATTTTCCAATATAATACTAATGATTTATCTATATTTTTATCTGTTACCGCTACTGAATAATTTGCACTTATTATAAATTTAAATTTTTGGTATATTAAATTCCTTTTACGGCAGTTATTATGCTTTTTTGTATAGGTTTTATAATTCTATCATCTGCTAAATATAATTCTATTGGTGTATCTATTCCTTCTCTAAAACATACTTTTATTAATATCTCTGTACCTCCAAGGTGTACATATTTTATTGGATCTCTACTTTTTATATCATTTATCTCTTTATTAATTATTCTTTTTGTTACTAGTTGTATACTAGCTTTACCTTTTGCATATCTACAGTCTATTACATGTTCCTTTTGGCATACTACATAATATTCTTCTTTTGTCCTAGTAAACATATTTTTTATTGTTGGTATTTTAAATATTTTTTCTACACTTAAGTCTAATTCTTTTCCTTTTATTTCATCAAATATGTTACTGTCAAATATTATTTTTTGGTCTGTTCCTTCATCATTTAAATATTCTTCCTTTGTTATTATTTTTATATCTTCTTCAGTCATTTGATTCATCTATTTCACTATCTATTTCATTATCTGTTTCATTTTCTTAAATTTCATATATACTATCCTCACTTTCTAATTCATAATCTATATAATCTATCTGCATATATTCTGTATTTTCTATTTTTATTGCTGATATTTGTTTATTTTTTGGATTTTTAGGTAATTTACAGTCTCTAGCTAAATGTCCTAACTTTCCACAATTATAACAAGTACATTCTTTTATAGATTTCTTTTTTCTATATGGTCTTTTGTATTTATAATTTTTTACATAATATTTTTTTCTTGGTTTCTTGTATTTATATTTTGATTTTTTATATTTCTTATATTTCTTATGTCTTTTTCTTTTCTTATAATATCTCTCTTCACATCCGAATTGGGGTGCTATTTTATTTTTGCAACATGCTAAATTTCTTATCAATATTTTTTTCATTTTTAATTCTTCTCTATATTTTTTACATAAGTTTCTATACCATTGTTGTAAAAATTTTATTCTTGCTCCTAGAGTATCTATTATTTTTGTTTCTTCCCAACTCTTTATTATCTTTGAACTAAATGGTTCAGGTAATTTATTAAAATATAATTTTCTTATTTCTTTACTTTCTTCTATATTATATGCTCCTTTATAATAATATTCTTTAAATGCGCAAGTGTATTCATCTATATAACACATATTACATATTGCTAATTTTAATATTAAATTCCTATTTGTATCTTTTTCTTCATCTTATTCTTCTTCTATTGTTGTCATACTACCAAATTCATCTTTTATAATTGTTTCATATTTTTTTAATAATTCTATTGGTGTTAGTTTAGTTGTTGTTGATGATGTTCCTTCTGTAGGTTTGTTAGTTCTTAATACCTTCTTACTATGTTTAGTTAAATTTGAAAACCATAATTTCACTGTTCCTATTAGTGTTCTTTCTATATATTCTGGTGCATCTGTTATGTTTATATTATTATCTAATAATTGTTTTGTCATATATCCTATCCATAATTGTATTATTTTTTCTGTATCTATTACACAGTCTAAGTCTAAAAAGTTATAATTTTTATTAATTATTTGTTTTGGTGTCCATTTGTCATATTCATTCTTTTTAAACTTATTCTTATAATATGTAGGTTTTCTTATTTCTGATGTTCTAGGTATTATATTTTCATCTTCTTTTTTATCAAGAGTATTTATTTCTGTGTTGATATTTTCTAAGTTTTCTTCATTAATTACTTCTTGTTTTTCATTGATTTCTAAATTTTTTGTATTTGTTAATATTTCTGTATATGTTTCACTATCTTCTGAATCATAATTATCTGTCTCTTCAACATCTATATTATTTATTTCTAATTCCTTGTTTTTTATTTCTTTATTGTTTATTTCTAATTTTTCTTTAAATTGATTTATCTCGTTTAGTAATTTTTGTTCTTTATCTTTTTCTTCCTTTTCCTTTTGTCTTTCTTCATACAAATCTTTTAACATTTGTAGTTCTTTTTCTAATTCAGTAATCCTACTATTTTTAGTTTCTTCTATTTTTCGTACTTCTTCTATAGTTTATTGTTTTATTTTTTCTATTTCTTTTTTCCTATCTATTTCTTCATTTTCCCTTTCTATTCTTACCATAGCTGTCAATTTATCTTCTAATTTTAATTCTTCTTTTTCTAACATTAGATATAAATGTTCACCTATTTTCTTATATCTTCTTTCTAGATTAGAAAATACTATTTTTATTTTTAATCCTTCGTGATTTTCATATATTTTTTCATCTATTATAAATTCTTCTTTGTTCATTTTATTGTAAATAGTTCATGTTGATATATATATATATATATATATTCTAAATTATCTATTTGTGATTCTAATTTTGATATTTCATCTTTTTGTGTATTTATTGAGTTTTCACTAACTCCGACAAATATATTATAATGTAGTCGTTTTATTCTTATTTTTAATTCTTTTCGTTTTTCTGAAATAATTTGTTTTAGTTCTTTGTATTTTTGTACTTTATTCATTTAATCCAATCCAATCTAAATTCAAACATATATGCTACTGCTGTATTTTTTAAATAACTGAGCTCTGATATCATTTGTAGGGGGTGCGGAGACCTAACTTGTGAAATAGTTGAAATAGATCTATTATATGTATAATGGATCTATTTTTCTTTGTGATATTATTTCATCCATATTTTCTCTCCAATATTTTAAATATTTGTAGTCTATCATTTTATCCTGTAGTAATTGCAGAGTTATAAATTTCTGTATAATAATTTATCCTAATTGTACTGTAATGTATATCTAATTCTAGATTTTCAATGTTATTTACTATCTTGTGTTGTTCTTCTCGTAGCGAGTTTTCTAAATTATACAAACTATCACATGTACTTTTTCCAAAATTTTCTAAGGTTTCTTCTATCCATATTAATTTTTTGTTTAGATTCTTCATTATTTTTCTAATTTGGTTTGTATAATTAATTTCTTCATTTAGATTATATTGATTTTCTTTAGTTTTTCTAATATATTCTAACATCTCTTAATCTGAATAATATCCATCTGGGTAATTATCCAGATATAACTGTGTTATCTAATTTATAGTTTCAATTTCATAGTCTAATACTTTTTCTAATATTTTTTTATTAATATCTATAATTTCTATATCTCTAAGTATATATAAGATTAAGACTTTAAGATTATCTATCATTTAAAATTGACTAAATATTTTATTATAATATTTTGTAGTTGTTTGTTTTAGTCTTGGTAGTTCTTGCATATTTTCATTAAGAAATCCTATATATTTTATATCTTTAGTTTTCATGTATTTGTCTAAATTTACTTTCATATGTTTTTCTATTAACTGTATGTTTCTCATATCTTTTTCCAAAAATTCTAGATATATGTAATTTATCATGGTAAGTATTTGTAAGAGTAGTTAGGTAGGTATGGTATGTAATTTATTCTAGTCATATAATATTTACCAAATGTTTTTTCTAATATGATTTTTCTTATATCTACTACTTTTAAATCCTTAAGTGCATACAAAATAAGTATTTTAAATTTATCTACCATTACATCAGATAAATAATTATTCATTTTCATAAAATTACTATTTTCAAAATATTCCTTTCAATCATGTACATAACAAAATATGGTCATCTTAGATTACTATATACTAGATTATTCTTAAATAACATGTTCTTCGGTCATTATTAGCATGGTAATCTGGATATTTTCCCCTTAAACAACGCCTCTACTCTGGTTACTCCTCACCACGGCTTCTTGCCTTATTGGTTTCACCTTTAGGATGACATAGTTCTTAGGAATTTTTCTCCTTTTCCACTTTGCTAATAAACTTCTTAACATATTATTCTTCAATACTTCTACTATAAAGTAACTAAGATGAATTTATTTTATCATACCATGATTGTTGAGAATTATGAATTTAGCTATTCATAATCATAAATAAATATACCTGTTCGGGTAGGTTTGATATTTCTAAGGTTTGTTCCTCCATAGCTTTTTCCATTGAAATAAATTTGTTTTTTAATAACTAAGCAAAATATTTGTTGTGGACAAGAGAGAGTTTTTGCTTCAACACATGAAGGCTTGCTTTGCAATGCCTTCGGTTCATCTTATTTGTAGACTGAATCTTTACAAGAGTATTCATGTTTCTAAAATTAGTCTACTTTTACAAAAAAAAGTCTCCTAATAAGACAAAAATTATTAATGCCTAGACTAATAATAGTCAAAAAGCCTAAAGCCTAAAAGTTTAGCCTATACAAAAGTTTTCAATATTTTACGTAAAGTAAATTGTGAAAGTTTACATGTCGCTTTCACAATTTAATAGCTTGTCTTCTATTATTACTCCGTTGATATCTTCTCGTTGTCGTATCTGGTGCTTTTTCATATCTCCATTATTACTTCTTATCTTCCAGCTGGCGTTCTTATCTACTTGGTTGATTTTTCTTCTATTCTAGTTGAACTTCTGGGATATCATTATCTCCTCCATTACATTTTGAACATTTATGATCTGGATATTTATGTCCAATTGTCTTGCAATATCTGGTTAATAATTCTTCTGAAATAAATTTTTCTCTGATAGCTCTGGCGATAGGTTCTGTCTCTGGTGTGAGTAACGTCAGAATCCATTGCCTAATACTTTCCATATCTGTTTCTCGTAATTCTTTTGAATTTAAATATATTAGTACATGATTTCTTGAATAATAACTCCATATGGGATTTTGGTTGCGGTATGTGTTTGCTAGCTCTTGCAAAATTGTAGATAGTCCGATAATCCTCTTATTCGCAAAAAATTTTGATATCTCAATTCTAGGTATTTCTGGTTGTGGAATAATATCTTGTGGTATAATCATATCTCGTGTCATTCCTATCTTTACAACTTGTATGGATTTTTTAACTTCATCATATAATATCTCTGCTGGTGCCGTGTAAATTTTTATAAAAAATAGGGTACCTTTGGTTATTCTTTTAAAAATGCTAAATGCTTCATATATTTTCGGTATAGTGGATATCTCATTTCCGTCAGAGGTATATACAGTACTGAGTAGTCCATATTCATAGCAAGTTTTAACTAGACTTGGTTTGGTTTTAGATAAAGCAATTAGCTTATTATATCCGGTCAATCTTTGGGTTATATAGTTTGTATCTGGTTCTCGAATGTTTATAGCTCTGGGTTTAGTATTTAAAAAGGTTTGTACATTGTAGATATTTTCTATATATGTCCGGGCTGTATAGTTGTAAGTCTTTTTGTCTTGGTTTAAGCTATCTCGGTATGAAGTAATTTGTGGGGGTATAAACATGGGATCTTTTGGTGTATTTGGTATATATGGTTATCAAATAGCTTGTTTAGATTCATATTTGTGTTTTTCCTAACTCCTTTGCTTGTACCTGCAAAAGTAGATTGATAAACATTATGGGTTTTATGGAGTGTCCCATCGTCTCTTTCTAGCTCTGGAACTTTAATGTCTTCCGATTGACAAAGCTCTGCACACTGCTGAGTTAGCTGATTTATAGCTATAGACTTCAGTTTAACTTCATTAGTCTTTAGTTTTTCTATTTCATTACCCATACTGTCCACTTTCATTGAAAGCGTAGTTATGGTGTTGAATATTTTTTCTAGAGTATCCTCTTCTATTATATCAGTCTGTGTAGCTTTGTCTTGATATGTAATCTGCAATAAAATTTTTGTTAGTACTAATTACTTCAATTATAAATGTGAAATTTAATATATTCAAGACTAGTCTCCGAATCTCTTTTGATGTAACTGAATTTTGTATTTTCTTTGTTAACCACCAGCGTACCTGTGTATTATCTGTTCGTACAATAAATTCGTTATATACAATATATGGCTCAAATGCTAACAAACATTTATATAATGAACATAATTCTTTCCTATTTATTTCGCATTTTATTTCTGTTTCATTGAACGTACCTGAATAGTATCTACAATGGTGTTCTAATTTTTATGCGTCATATCGGTATTTAAGTACTCCTCCATAACTACATTCACTAGCATCTGCTTCTACTATATATATAAATTTTCTATTTTCATCTGGAAATTGTAGTTTCGGTAATTCTTTACAAAGTAATTTTATTTTCTGAACTTGTTTTTTATCTTCTTCATTATAGTTATATTCTACATCCCTTTTTAATTTTTTCTATAGTGGTTTTAAAGTTTCTGCTAATTTTGGAATATATTTCCTTACTTGGTTTACTAATCCTAAAAATGATTGTAATTTCTTTTTTGTATCTAATTCTTCTTTCGAATCTATTATTTTTTGTACTATATATTATTGCATTTTTATTCCACTCTTATCTATTTGTATTTCTAAAAATTCTATCTGATTTTTCATAATTTTATCTTTCTTTTCACTTAGACTTATTCCCGATTTTTCTATTATATCTATAAATTTTCCTAATAATTTTAAATGTTCTTTTTTATTTTTTGTATATAATAATATATCATCTATGTATACTATACAATTAGATAATTGTTTAAAATAACTATCCATAAAATGTTGATATCTACCTGATGCATTTTTATATCCAAATGGTAATACGTTTCATTCATAAAATCCTTGTGGTACCGTAAATGAGGTTAATTCTTTAGATTCTTCTTCTAACTTTAAATGGTAAAATCCCGATTTACAATCGAATTTACTAAAATAATTATATCCCTGTATTTGTCTTATTTTTAATATCTTATTTGGTATTGGATAATTATATGTCATAATCTTTGCATTTAAATTTCTATAGTCAATAACCATTCTACTTTTTCCTCTTTTTTGTTCACTATGTTTATTTACTATAAATGCTGGACTATTATGTTTACTATTACTTTTTTGTATATATTGTTTTTCTAATAATTCATCTATATGCATTTAAAATTCTTTTAAATCGTCAAAATTATATGTTAATGGCTTCTGGGTTATTATGCTATTTTTATCTATTAATTCAATTTTTATAGTAGTTTTATATTTTCCCCATCCTTTTAATGGATCTTCACTATATAATTGTTCTATTTTTTTCTTAATTATTTCTATCTTATTTATTGAAAATATAGTTATTTCTGTTTTATTTATCAAAAATACGACTAGTTCTATTGTATCTTCAGTATTTTTTATATTTTCTAACTTTTGTGTAATTTTTTCACTTCCTTTTATCCAATCAGTTTTCTTTCTTATTTTATTATTAACTCTTTTTGCTCTTACTTTCTGTTTACATGGTGTTGTAAACCACCAATCTGTTCTAGTTATTATATGTGAGTATGATTTATCTAAAAACGGCATTCCTAAAAGTATATCTTTTGATGTTAGTTCATAGTTATAAATTTCTTCTATTGTTAATATCTTATCCCATACTTGTATTTTTACATTCCTAGCTTTATAAGTAATTAAGCTTCCTTCATTATTAAATTCTTTAACTATTATTGGTGTTTTTAATTTATCCCATTTGCTTTCTGGTAAACAATTATATCTACATAAATTAGCTTCTGCTCCTGTATATATCATAGACATATAATATCTATTGTAATATCCTTCTACTACTATCTTCATTAATACATATATTTTTATTTTATGTTAAGACTCTTTTTAAGAATAATTTCTCTCTGTTATATGTTAAGGTTAATTGTGTATGTTCTATATTATATGGTTTTACTTGTTCTAGCCATTTTTTCCTAATATTATGTTTGCTTTTTGCATTTTTTCCTTTACTTCAAATTCTATTTTTATTCTTCTAATTCCTATTATTATTTCTTTTTCTGTTATATTTTTACTATTTATTAAACTTCTTGATAGATAATTTTTTTTTAAAAAAATATATCCAATTAATAAGGGTCAACTATTTTGAAAGTGAAGAAAAAGTATGTTATCAAGAGCCACCGTAAATATTGTATGTTGATGGATCTACTAGTTTCTACTATATATAAGTGAAGTTTTGGTTGACTATCAAGGGTACACTGGTAAATTCACATTTCTTATGCCACCTATTTACTTTGTTCTTTTCACTTCACGTGTCCATTTTGCCCTTTTCATCTGCTCCAATGAGGAAAAATTTCCATGGTTTGTATAGTTAAACTGTATGCAAAATCTTACACCCCTTTTCCTTTTCAATTTTGATGCTCTCTCTTTTTGAACTATATGCAAAATCTTACACCCCTTTTCCTTTTCAATTTTAATGCTCTCTCTTTTCATGGGCTAAGATCTTATATATGTTATGTAGGTTCTTTGAAAAAAACTCAGTTACCTAAGAGGGCTAGCAATTGTGTTGAAGAATAGGAACTTCGTCCAAAGTACCGTACCATTTCTTGTGAACTAAGGACTTCGGTAAAAATGGTGTAGAACAAATTTGGTAATGAGGATGTAAAAATCTCAATATCATTCTTTGCATTGATAAAGTGTTGCATGAATGTAGGATTTTGAGATTTTTACCTTGAAATTGGGGTTTGAGAATCTCGGAGGTGAAGACAATTGAACATTTTGGAGCTCAGTGATAAATATTGACACAGAGAAAAGGTATTGTTTTTTTATGGTGCCTACTAATGTCTTATTTTCTGAAGCTACACTGTATGCGTATAAGATTCTTGGATAGGCTAGATATGATTCGATAATTATTTCATATTAATTCTGTCGATGTTTTATTCATTTTTGAAATTGGAGTTTGAAAATTTTTCATTTCGGGGATTGACCAAAGAATTGAGATGTTTGAAACTCACAGATGAATAGTGATGATTGAATTAGAAACCTCTTCGCTTAGAGGACAGATTTAGTCTCTAACACTATTTTTGTAAGTTCTCCATTGTTGTTACTTTTAATTGACGTCCAGTCCAGTCGGGTTAAATTTTGTTTCATCCTCAGTTTGATTTTTTCACCTATTTTTTGGGTAATGTGAATTTGCTGGGTTGCACCCAACTTTTTGGAATGAAGTTTTGCTCGGATAGATCTCTTCTTCACTATTTTTTTCGGCTTCAAAGTGGTATCCTCTTTTTGGTGAGTTTTTCCAACTTTCGTCAACACTTTTATTACTTCTTCTGTCTTTCAGTAACGGAGTCCAAATTTAGTTATGAAGATGAATTTTTGAGTTTGATAGCTTATTTTGAATGATGGTTCGCCTTCTGTCATTTTTTTTTAGTTTTTAGCTAGTAACTCTAGAAAATTAATTTCTTTTCCTCTGTTTTTTATATTTTCCATCTCACGAGTAAAAAGGATAACCTGGTTCTTAAAGCTTCCGCTATATGTGAGGATGTTCTGGGGAAGGTCCAGGCCACTAGGGTCTATCGTCCATAAAGGGTCTATCGCACATAACATTACCTTGTATTATTGGTATAGTAGAATAGTCGTGTATTAACTCCGTTGCACTAGCAGAAAGCAAAATGTAGGGTGTGAATAATCAATTTAGCAACATAAAGACTAATAGGAAAGATGACGTACAAGAGATTTTTAACGTTCAAGAGATATTTGTTCTCTTTATCTTACATTTCTTTATGGATGTTTTTGATATTTCCACTTACAATTCTTTTGTTTCTCTCTTGGTGATTCCTGTTTATGCAATGACTTGCGCCTTCTTTCATGTCACCATTTTTGTCTCACCTTTCTTTACTGTTCCTGTCCAAACACTCCATCAAACAACCATGCAAAAACAACAGTGTGAAAGATTTATGTAACTCTATTTGTCATATCACTAAGATTACTGTTAATATTTTGACTTCTATTTGGCGTATGATGTATTTATGAGTTTCGCAAAATTTTGTTTTTCTTTTGTTGAACTTTTTTATTTAGTTTTTCATATTTTATCGGATAGTTTCTAGATGAATGTGGTATATTTGATTTTGAAAATAGATATATACATAACACACATGTGTATTTGAGATCTACAATAGTTTCTAATTTTCGGTAGGTAAGATGTCATTTAAAGATAAATGGGTTTTTTGAAGTGTCTATTGAGGGTGAAATAAGATCCAACTTTCTTTGACAAACAAACTGTAAAGCCATTTTCAATTAAGTTGAATTTGAGATCTCATTTCACCTTTAATTGCTAATGGATGTCAATTTTGATCTATTTCCTTTCCTTCTATTTATTCCCCCTTATAGTCCATTACAGGCTTCTCTTCTTGGTCGATTAATTTTCTTTTAAATTTCATGATTTTAGTTTGTCAATGACTTCTATGATTTTTGATGTTTGGTGGATTTTATTCTTTTCTTTTCTTTTTGAAATTTGGCGGAGTATCTATTCTTAGTTGTGTTGTTATATATGAAAGTTGATAATTGATTCTTATCTACAACTGTAACAATAAGGGCATAATTCAAATGTTGTTGAATACTTATTCCAGAATAATTTATTCAGCATATTTGTACCACGAAAATAACCACTCGTGCGGAGGCTTCTCTAAGACAGAGTGCTCTTTCATATGTGATTCCTTCTCGGCGTTGCAATACAACATGCAATGAATTTTTATATTTTTTTGCAACTTATTTTTGTGGCATTATTGCAAAATTGCTTAGGTGACAAGGTATTGGTACGAAGAGTGCTAGAAAAAATGCTCCTTTATGAATGAGGTAAGTCACTCTTTTGCTTGAGGTGGAGTGAAAATACAAGATCTTATCAACAACTACTCAGTGCCTCCGTGGAACCAGGTTGCTAAATGTCCATAAAACATTTATGCATAGGTTATTTGTTCAAATGGAGAACAACTGCTAATAAAAAGGCACAGCCAAAATGTCAAAATAAAAATCCAATAAAAGGAGGACAAGCGTGTTAATGAGTATTGTTTATTTACAAAATCTTGCATCGTTATTTTATCATGTTAAAAGTTTATTCCCGGAGTTCGACTGTTAACCATGTAAGATACTCTCGTGCATTAGAATATAGTACTCCCTCCAACTCAATTTAAGTGTGTTAGTTTGACTGGACTCCGAGTTTAAAAAATTTAGAAAGACTTTTGAATCTTGTTGTGTAGTTAAAGATGTGTGTAGTCTTTCTAAGCTTGTGGTCGTACTTGCCATGTAGAATAATGTTAGGATTGAAAAATACACAAAGTATAAAAAAAGACTTTTTTTTAGACTTGCCAAAAGGAAAGTACTTGAATTCGAATGGAGGGAGCATGATTTATGTACTTAGTAAGCAATTTAGGAAAAATATAAACTGAACATTATATTTCAGACATTTCAAAAGAATATCAAGACCAACTTTATGGATAAATGGTAACTTTCCACCATCTTTAGTGATTCTTTTCCCATTGTTTCGATTATTCTTTATTTTCTTGATTGTTTATTGGGGTCTGGAATGAATTTATTGATGTTTTTTCTGTGTAGTAAGCTAGAATTGGCTTCAATACTTCACACTTTTAGAGCTGTTTCCTTTTTGTGAAGGTCGTGGGCTCGAGCTTCATCTTTATAAAGTAACTTTTTTATCTGACTAATCAAATAAGGAGCATGTTCTTTATTGTTATTGGCATGAAGTGGGTCTTGCCAAGGAATACTACTAAATGTTAAAGTGTAGGAGTAGAAAAGGGACGACACAAAGAAGATCCTTGAAAAACAAAGCAAAATAATATCCAAAAGCTAAATCTATTTGTTTAGTTTGATTTTTCTTTAGAGAAAATAAATTCAACAGATGTCCTACAGGAATTAAAGAGAACTATTTAGTATTGGCTATCCTAATCAGCTTTCCAAACATATTTGTCGGATTCTTAGGTTTAAGCTTAAAATCTTAGTAATTATTCTTTCACAGTGGTACTTTGTCATGTTGGTTAGTGTTTTGTGGAGGTTGTGAGCTCAAATTTCATCTTTAGTTTAACTTAAAAGACATAAAGTGACAATTGAAGTTGTCCATCTTAGGTAATAATCATTCGATTAGGAGATTTGTTATATTGTTGAATATAAAAGATAAGCCTATGAAGTGCATGGTCAGTCTCTTAGTTAACTTATAAAGATTAAGATTCCTCACAATCATATTAGGAATATTGACCATTGTGGCTTAGAGTAATGTTTAGACTTAAACAAACAAATATGTTTATTCAGGTAAGTGGTTTGTCTCAGATCATTTTTGATGAGTCGTGTTCTGGAGCAGAATGCATATGATTGAGGAAGATTCTTAAATTTAAAATTAAGTTGAAAGAAAAATAGGAGTAATTATTTTTTAAGGAATGGGAACTAAGTTGTTTCCTATAACATCTTAATTAAAGTGGATATGAGGGAGACTTATAAGCTGGTAAAAGGAAAAAAAGATCACAATTTAATTCCCCTTAAATTTGACAAAGATTACCAGTATTTTATATTTTAAGATTAAAAAACAAAGGTCAACTTCATAAGGAAGTTCTTATACTGATGCCTTATCTATTCTTACCTCACTGTTAATTAGTTGTAAAGAACCAACAAGACCTTATCAACATAGAGAAAAATGAAGGGTCTATCTAATGGGAAGCTTAGCCTTTTAAGGTCCTTCACTGTAGTCTGATGGTATCTCATGAAGCAGTAAGAATGGCTTAAGAACTGTCAAAGACATCTCAACTTTTTTTATAACTTTGGTGTCTGGGACAACTTGTTCTCGCTTCAACTAATTTCACGGTATACTTGCTACCTACCTACCTCTTACGACTTCTCTACTTGTGAACTTGCATAACTCTTTTTCATTGCATTTTTTCTTAGGAATAATCTCGTTAGTTGATAGGTGAATATCATATGATGAGATAACAGTCCTTCAGTATTATTTCAGCCTACTTTCCATACTTGTAAGGACTAAGTATGAGATATCATTGTTGAGTTTCTGAATTGCAGTTGCGCTGTTCAACTTTCTTGGGTATAAGGGTTATAAGTTTTTGGGATCTATCCAAGAGATGTTCTCGTCATGTTGTTTTATATATTGGGAACTTAAGAAAAAATGACTTAGATATTTCATTGGCAAACTATGACATAGGTAAATAGTTTTAAAATTTGTTCCATCTCTTAGTTCTAGAATTATAATATTTGAATTAGGGAACGCCCCATGGCTTTGGTTCAGTGACAAGGATAAAGAGATAGATTGATTGTGGGTTAGACACATGTCACGAGTGTAAATCTGCGACTAACTATAGTCCTGTATATAATGAGGAAATGATCTATACTTCTCGAGTTTCGAATTGATGAGCACAATTGGGGTTTTAGTTGATTCACATGGAATTTCTCAGAGATAAATTTTTTCCGAATTTGAACTTTCTTAAATGATTCTATTATAGGAGAAATGCTACCCCATGCCACTTTGATGTCTTTAAAATTTCAAAATGCAATATGCAGTTGTGGCTCTAGTCATATTTTAGACTTAAGATTTTGTGCTAAGCTTTTCTCCATGATGTACTGTAGGTGACATTGGATGAACCTAATTTGCTGATAATGTAAAACATGTCATCTGATGGCTTGTCGAATTGGTCACAAATATGCTAGTCATTCACCTCTTGCCCTTCTCACCGCCAAGAAAAAAGTTGCATCTACTTTAATACTATCTTTGTTCGTGTGATTGTAACTAAAGGAATATAGTAAGCTATTATCAATGTTTAAGCTTAGTATAATGATCCTATAATCATACATATGATACACATAGCTATATCGAGCATATGCCCGTGCATAGCATGGGCACGATCTATCTAGTATTTGGATATGGGCAAGTGTGAGTTGAGCTTTATTTTGGAAGATCGTGTTGAGAAGTTAAGGGGACTATTGTATTTACCCATGATTCTTTTTGGGGAGAAAATTCAAATATTTTTCTTAGATGGCTAAATGTAACTTATAGCAAAAATTTTAACTTTATAAATTGTAGAACAAAAAAGGTATATGAAAAAGGAAAAAAATGTTTTTTCTATTAATATAAAAAAGAAAATACAAAATTTATATATAGAAAAAAGGATTTTATATCCATAAATGAGTTAGACAGTTATTGTCAGGATATCAATCACCCCTTTAATTATCTCTGAAATGATTTTTGTCCTGCTTCATTAACATTTAAATGGTTTTGTTCTTCCAAAATTATTCAATCAACAATTTCTTCTCCTTCATTGGAATTTCTCTTTCTTCTAATTTTTCCTTTCTTCTTTTTTAAAAAATTATGATATAATTTTATCTTTGTTTGATCTAATGGATTGTGATAGGTTACATTCTTTGCTTGTAATGCATAGCGAAAGAAGAAATGTTAATGATATTTTATTTATTTATGTTAATTAATCTTTTGATTTTATTTGTTCTATTCAAAAATCAATATTTTAGCTTCCAAATACAAACGAAAACATATAACAAAAACATTATTCAAATTATTATCATAATTAATTATTTAAGATAATGTTATTCTTATTGATTTGAGTAGAAACAATTTCGGTATTTTATTTATTTTGTTGATTTATTTAATGTATATTTTTTCTCAATATTAAACTATGTTGAAATTATGAAATTTTGTATTTTGAAATTATGAACTTTCATATGATTACTACTAATAAATTATGTAATATGTTTACAGTGAGATCTAAAGATTTTGCTGTAGATGAAATTATGTATGAGTGGATACAAAGTATAAAGGATTGTTTAATGCAATATCAAAACAATTGAAGATTGATATTAACTCAATCCAAATTAAGATTAAGTTCTTGATAAGTGATAGATATCCGCCAATGCTCATATACAATGATACAAGAGTAATGGTGTATTTAGATCAAAGAAGGAGTATTGTCAATTTCTTTGTTAAATATCCATTGTATGTAATGATAAAAGATATGTCAATGGATATTATAGAAAATACCGAACAATTCATTATTGTATTAGTAACAACAGAAATAAGGATTTGAATGTAGATTGACAGAATCTATACTCAACAAATTTAGTTCGATTGATTGAATTAACTCTAGGGGATGAAATGTTGGATGAAGATAGAGTTGAAATAATCGAAGAAGCTACAAATTTGAAAATTGCAGTAAAACAGATTTACAAAGGTAAAGAAACACTTTCTAAAATTATGAATCTACACACATTTTTGCATTAGTTTTCATTTCGAATGGAGAGATTTAATGCCACCAGGTATTAATTCTTTAAGTATATGTTTAGACTTCTTAATACATATATATGTGTGTATGTGTGCGCGCGCGCACGTGCATGCTTGGTATTAAATTGGTATGTTTTCTAACTTGTTGATTGATTTAAAAATATTTAAACATCTATTATCTAGTTTGTGTTGTGGAAGATTGGACATGATTTCTTAGTGCTTCAAGTACAAAAACATCAAAGACTTTTAAAATAAGAAAGTATTGTGAAATACATATATGCTCGGTAAGAGATCAAGTTTATGCAAGACGTCAAGGAATGACAAAAGTTGTTGCAGGATTGGTATTGCCTAATTTTATAAACACAAATAGAATATACACACCAAATAATGTTGCCTCTGACATGTTAAAATAATATGGTGTGTCGTTAAACTACAACCAAGCATGATGTGCAAATGACTGAGCAGTTAAGCTATTGTGTGGTAATCCTACCAAATCATTTAAAAAATTTCCAAGTTATTTGATATTTTGAAAAAATATTATCCTAGATTTGTCATTAGTAAGGAAAAAATAAAAGAAAATTATTTCTTGTATGCTTTTGTTTCGTTGGATGCTTCGATTCGTAGATGAAAATATGCTGACCAATTGTTGTTATTGATGGTGCTGCCCTAAAATCACTTTATGATAGGACAATACTAATTGCAAACACGTTGGATTCCGGAGGTAACTAATTAGTATGTTATTTATCAATTTCTAATCATAAGTGTAATTCATCTATATCATGTTATTACTTGAAGTATAAAATTTATATGTTACTGATATTATATTTGTTGTTGTGTTTTGAAATAAAATGTAACTACATCATCTGTTAATGCGTGTGTATGCAGGTTATATATTACCGCTTGCTTATGCATTGGTTGATTATGAAAAAAATATCATCTTGGACATGATTTTTCAATAAATTTAAAGAAGCTTTTGGAGAAAGAAATGAGATATGTATTGTATCAGACAAAAATGAAAGCATATGGAAAGCAACATCAACAGTATATCCGAATCTATCACACCATGCATGCATTTGACATTTGTGGGGGAATATAAAGAAGAATTTTTAAAAGAATGTTGATGAACTATATAAAGTCATTTTTGACATGAAAAAGGCATATACTCTTTAAAAATTTAAAGAATAAGTGGGGAGGGTGGACCAAATTGACAAAAGAGTGAGAGTATACTTATACGAAAGGGTTCATTCTACAATGAAGCATACTTGAACTTTGACCTCTGTCATGACCCGAACTCAGGCCTGGTCGTGACGGACAATCTCAAACCCATTATGGGCCGGAGATAATTCCCTTAGCCTTACCTCAAGAGCACATAAATATAAATAGTGGAGGCCAACAAAAATAGTAATAAGAAGGATAGATAAATCAAATGAAAGTTCTGAGAATCAAAACTAACAACCAACCCAACACTTGCCTACAAAAGCCTCCAAACCAAGATTACCAAATTAAATCGGGACACGCCCCCGACTATGACAAATAAAAATCCAAATGTACTAAGAATTAAGAAAGACACGTAAAATGATCGAGCCTTTAAAAAATGGAAGCTCACCACTTCATAATAGATCTATAGGAGTAACAAATCATCGAATACTATACAGGAGCAATAGAAAAGCCCTTGAAACCTACATCATAAAATGATGCAGCATTCAGGGACGGTTTGTAGGGTGAGCACTGACATGTAACTCAGGAAAAAGGGATAAAATAATGTCATTGCCAAAAATCAGTAAAAACCACATGCACAATATTTATATATATATATATATATATAGGATGTCGGGATAGGGATAAGGATCATGAACATAAGAGTTTAAACCATTATCCTGAACTATGTAGCTCGCTCCATCCTAAAGGTACCCACGGGCTATATGAGTCCGACTCCTCCTACCATAAGAGCCCAGTGCGTGTTAGCCGCACGTATCGAGGAAAGACTAAAGACACCAAGGTGATAGCCATCCAAAATAGAAAGTGTCTGCCAAGCACATGGTCATATAGACCTCCACATCGAAAAATGTAGCTTCTAGTGTTGGTCCCGCCAGGACTACATCTTCACGGTGAGCTACACAATTTCCTTTAACCCCAAATTTAAGCATTTTAGGCTTTAATCCAACCATTAACCAAGGAGTCATTTATTAAGGCATTTACCAACATGGTATCGTTATACCAATATGTTTGCAAGCTAATTCAATTATCCCAAACCATTTTATATAACCATTAAACTTCCAGGTTCTATTTAAAATTCAAACCATTGCCACCAAAGGCATTCCAAAACTATTTTTATCATCCATTATCCTTTAATGTAATGAAATATTCTAAAAGTAAGTTAAATTATGAAAAGTTCATGTCCAGAACCAAAGTTATAAAGGTGGATTGAGGTTAATGCCATTATTAAGCCAAATTTGTATCAATTTGGGGAAACTGATTTTCCCTATTCCAATTCTTATAACAATGCACCCATTCAGCCCTAAAAATCATCTGTTAAAGTATAAACAACATATTTAAATCATGGAAAACATAATCCAAGTAACAACCACCAAAAGCTCTTAATCCAATTTCAAATACCAGTATTAAAATCACATGAGTAATGATAAAATATGTGTCATAATATAAAATCCAAATTAAGGAAAAAGAAACATGCCTGAAATACCAATGAATTTGAAGACAATTCAAAGTTTGGAGCTCGGAGTCGTAATTTCTTGAAAAACCCTTAGCTTTCTTGGGTTGGAAGTTAAAGAAGAAAATAATGGACTTTGATCCTTGAAAATTAAAGAAAAAGGGTCAATTTTATGTTTAAAAGTCGTGTAAGGGATAAAAATACCAAAACCCCCTCACTCCAAGTGAAAAAATAAAAATTGATTGAAAAATACATAGTGATGTGGCACGCTGCTATCGCAAAGCTCAACCTTTGTGCCTAATGTTCCGGCTTTTGATGGAACATTATGCATCTTTTTCTTGGAAAAATTGTATGTTTTCAAGCAACCAAGGTCGTATTTAATGCTCAATTTTAGTGTTTTAGGGTAAGGAGCTAGCTAAAGGAGAAGACTCAGGAAATTAGCAGAAAAACACCACTGGTGGTCAAAATGGTGGACTACCAATTTTCTGGTGGACCACCAACCTGACCACCAGGCCCAAAACAGAATGAAGGATTTTAGAAGACCCACTGGTGGTCAAAATAATGGACCACCAGTTTTGCGGTGGACCACCAACCTAACCACCAGGCCCAAACTGAATTCAAAATTCCAGAAGACCTAGTGACGGTCAAAATGGTGGACTACCAGTTTTGCGGTGGACCACTAATTTGGACACATTTTTTTTCTGAATTCGAATTTTAAAACCTTTTTACTCGAAAACATATAAATACCCAATTTTAGATTTTATTATGTATCTTTATCTTTTATGAGAGTTTTTCTATACTAGAAAAAATATTTTACGTACTTTTTCTCTGAGATTCATTCTAGAATTGTGGATCTAGATTCCATTATCATTTTCTTTATTGAAGATTGAAGAATAATAATTGTGACTTTTGTAAGTAAATTTTGAATTGATTTATGAATAACATAATGACTTCTTCTTTTTTTGTGATGGAGATGTGTGGCTAAGCTTCCATAACTAGGGTTATGGGAGCCTTGATGTGAATAGCTAATTGGGGGTTGTGAATCTAGTAGATTCCCATGATTAATTGATATTTCACAAATCCTTCTTCACTTTAATGACTTTTCTTGGTTGCAAACTTGAAAGTGAGCCCAAGAACAACACTTGTACGAATAGAAAAGTGTTTGTTGGGAAAAGAAAGGGTTTATATAAACCTAAAGGCTTTAACTTTTGGATAGAGGGTAGATGCCTTAACCAGATCAACCCATGTGAGAATATAGTTAAATAAATAATACATTCCTTAAGTTTGAAAGAATAAGGGATAAGCTACTCATTTAGGTTAAGAAACTAATGAATAGACCATAGAATTTTATTACTCTTGCAATTAGAATTGTTCGTTCGGAATTCAAAATAGTTCACAACTCTAGCTGCTTACGCGTCTTGATAACCATAACTCTAGTTTGACTACTCATACTAAATTACTATTTGCAATACAATCGACATTTGAATTACTTTCTATGAAAAATATTTGAATATAGCTGATAAATCAAACCCCCCCACTTTATTCTGGAACCCTTGATCAACAGTCTAATAACAACCACAATACTTAGTGAGCACAGTATTCCCTGTGGGATTCGACATCCAACCTAGTTGGGTTCTATATTTGACAGCAACCGCTTACACTTTCTAATGAGAGTTGTAATTTAGGCGTATCAAATTTTGGCACCGTTGTCGGGGAATACAGTTGTAAATTAAGTTTGTGATTGTTAATTGACCTTTGGTCAAGTTTTCTGAATTTTACTTTTGTTTGTTGTTTTTGTTCGGTGCAGGTTAGTTATTGTGTATGCCAAGTACATGGAGATCGGGTGCACTATTATTACCTGTACATTCGAAACCACTGTTAATTGGCAGAATATCAGACCCTCAAGAAGCTGAAAGACTAGCCGCTATGGCTAGAGCCCAGATTAATCAACTGAATAACAATCAACCTGCACATTATCCTAATCCTGATAATGATGATTTGGGGGATGAGGATTTGTTAGATCCCGCTAACCTAAGGCGAGCAAAGAATGTAGCTGCGCTGGTGAATTGGAATGTAATAAAAAATTGTCCTTTTAGAGCAAGGCAGGACCGTCAGCCTGTGTAGTTTGATCTTAATGATGACGAGGATGGAATAGATAGAACAGGTGCTACTGGATGTATTATTCCTCCACATCTAGCACCAGGAGCTAAGTTCAATATTACCAGTACAATGATTCAACTCCTTCATCTCAAAGGGTTGTTCGGTGGACTCCCGGGGGATGATCCTAATATGTATTTAGTGAACTTTGTCACTATTTGCAAATCTTTTGATAACCCGGGAGTGGGATAGAATGCTATCCGACTACGCTTGTTTCCACTGTCTCTGTCTAGAGAGGCAACACTATAGCTTAATAGACTGACTATCGATTCTATAACCAACTGGAGGCAGTTAAAAGAGGCTTTTCTAGAAAGGTTCTTTCCACCTTCCAAGAGGGTACAATTGAGGGATGAAATTAGTAACTTCCAACAATTGCCCACTAAAGCTCTTCATGAGACCCAGGAGAGGTTTAAAAAGAAGATGATGCAATGCCCGAACCATAATATAACAGATATTCATTTAATAAAGACTCTTTATCGGGCTTTAAACTCTATTACGAAGCTAGTTGTGGATAATGCTGCAGGAGGATCATTTGTGGATCTCACCTTTCTAGTGGCCTTAAAGATGCTTGATCGAATGACCAAACAAAGTAGATCTTGGAATACCAGGGATTCTGTGGTAGCAAACCCTACTGTGTCTGGTGGTATGACTGTAGAGCAATATAAGAAGGAGGAAGAACATGACCAGGATATGGCATACTTGAAGACGCAAATAGATTTATTGACCAAGAATTTATTATCTGGAATGACTGAGAAAGTGAAAACTTTAGGATCCAAAGGCAGATACTCTAATTCAAAAGAAGAGGCAAATTATCTAAACAACCAGGGGGTTTCGTGGCAATAGCCAAGGGAACCAAGGTCAAAACTATTATGACAAAGGTGGTTATAAAGATAGGGACCAAGGGATTTGGAAGAATAATAATGACAGGAGTAAACTGTATGTACCTTCTAGAAGTCATGATAATGCTGCCACCAGTTTAGGAAAAATATCCATAGAGGACATGATGAAGAAACTTTTTAAGGGAGTTGAGGCAACAAATACTGGGGTGACGACAATGAAAAGTGACTTATTTTCCATGAGTCAATTAGTAAATTTGCACTCAATTGCTATCAAACAACTAGAGCAATAGATGAGCCAATTATCCACAGTATTCGACCAAAGAAAGAGTGGGACTCTACCAAGTGATATAGTTCAAAATTTGAGGACTGACAGATTATGTATGACTATCACCACTTGGAGCGGTAAGATGTTATCTAGTCCATGTCTGGGAGCATCTTCTCATATTAATAAGGTCAAAATAGATGGCGAGATGGTTGATGAATCTCTAGTGTTTCCCATAGAGTTGAGAGGTTTAGAGAAGAAGAGTTCAGAAGTGGAACAACCACCTAAGCCGAAGCATGTCAGTGATGTAGAGTAAGGCATAAGAAAGAAGGTAGAAGTTGCTCCAATTGAAATCCCAAGGCCACCACCTCCATTTCTATAATGATTAAAGAAGAAAGAAGATCATGGTAAGTTTAGCAAATTCATGACTCTATTGAAGCAGTTGACAGTGAATGTGCCCTCAGTTGAAGTACTGGAACAGATGCCCAAATATGCTAAGTTTATGAAAGACTTGTTGAAGAAGAAAAGGACTGTGAGCTATGAAATGGTAGACAATCTTCATCATTGTAGCGCTATTGCTATAAGATCTATTGTGCAAAAGAAGCTGATCCAGGAGCATTTACTGTCCCATGTACGATTAGATCACTAAATTTTAAAAGGGCCCTTTATGATCATGGGGAAAGTATAAATCTTATACTATTGGCGGTTTTTAAGAAATTAGGTTTGGGAGATCCTACGCCCACCAATATGCGGCTTCTAATGGCGGATAGATCGGTGAAAAGGCCGATTGGGATTCTACATGATGTGCTTATAAAGGTGGCTGATTTTATATTTCCTGCTGACTTTGTAATTCTTGATTGTGAAGTGAACTTCGAAGTACCCATAATTATGGAAAGGCCATTCTTAGCAACTGGGAGAGTGTTAGTTGACCTGGAGTTGAATGAGCTGAAATTTAGGCTCAATGGGAAAGAGGTTAATTTTAAAGTGTGTAAATCTATGAAATAACAAAAGGAGATGAGAGTCTTCTCAATTATAAATATATTCTACGAAGATGAGCGATATGTACCTGTTAAGGATAGATCTACTGTGGAGACCATGGCTGGTGTGGTTGAACTTGAAAGCAAGGGTGTTAGTGCTTTAAAAGTGGCTAGACTAGGAATAAAGCATTTTCTTAATTCAACAAGTGAAGTAAGTAGGTATCAACAAGGTATCTTGATGAATTATGAGTAATCAAGATGACCGAGTCGTGTCGCGATGTTAAATCAGGCACTGCTGGAAGGCAACCTAAGGCGTTTTATTATTTGTATTTGTCTTATGTAGTTGACATCAGATCTTCACACCAATGGTGCCACAGGTATGTTTCGAACTCTCTTGTTTTGGTTTGACGCATTGGGGATAGTGCATGATTTTAAGTTGAGGGTGTATGGGGCTACTTGTGGGTGTTGATGTCCTTTTGGGGTTTTTCTTGTCATGTCTCTTTTTCCCAGAGTCTTGTTCCTAGTAGAGTCGGCATATTTAGGTATATTGGGTTTTGTTTCATGATGTTTTGTGGTTAACTGGGAGAAAAATAAGTACCTAGGGCAGTTGACATATTTTTGTTTATTTTTGGGACAAATAATAGATACCTCTCCAATTGTCTATTTTGTAATTGTGTGATATGCACCTATATGCGACTATTGTGAAATTTTTTATGGTATTAGTATTAGGGACACAATGATCATTGCTAACAAATGCATAATCCAGTCGAGTAGTAGCTCGTGATATACCTTTGTGCCAAGTGTGTGTGAGATATTACCAAGTTTCTTTGTGTGTTAAATTCAGAACTTGCTCGATTAGTCTTGCCTAGGTTATAGGATAGTGGTTAGGAAAGGATCATAGGCCATTTTTTTTATATTAGTCCACTTTTAGCCTAAATGGCCTTCCATGTGTGAATGATATCCCTTGATCCCTATTTTAAGCCTGTATGCCTGTTTTTCTTGTAGACCTATCACCTTTCCATTTGTATCACAATGAACCTATTTTGGCCCTAGTCCTTCTTGGACATTGTGCACTTCAACTTAGGCAAATAGCCTAAGTTGAGGGTGGCTATCATAGGGGTGCGTGATGTAAAGTGAGTATGAAGAAAGGTAAAACGAGAGAAAAGATTGCAAGGCTAGGTGTGGAAGAAAAAGAATAAGAAAAGAAAAGTTGTGAAAAAAAGAAAATGAATGACTAAAAGACCGTACCCAGCCTGAAGTTACTTTAATAAAGAATGGGAGAAATAAGTTAAAGGTTAATAAGTAAGACTTCAAAAGTTAGTATAGTGACAAATAGGCCAAGTCACTTTAAATATCTTTAGGTATCATACCAGCCCCAAGCCTACGTTACAAGCCGAAGAAAAGTCCTATAGTGATCCTAAATTAACTGTCTGAAAGCTTAGGTGATGAAAATAAAGGCAAGCTTATAGTATGTGACATACATTGATTGGAACTTCTTTATGAGAGTGAGTGTCTCTTAACCGTCCCCACAATGACATACTTGATTTCATATATAAGTGAGGAGGGACTTCTTCATTGTAAGGGCACATGGGTTGTATTGCTGGCTACTTACTTGTTTAGGTAGTGTAACTTGTACATATGCATGGTTGTTTGTTGTTAATGTGATGCCATATCTTGATTTCTTTGTGTCACGTCGTTGACTTTCATTAATATACACAGTTAGGTTTAAAGTGATTGAACTTGGAGAGGGTAATGTGTTTTGAACTAAAATTGATGATTGACTATCATAGGTATCTTATGTTTCTCTTAGTTAAGCATCGTATTATGGTATTATGTAGCTGCTTGAGGACAAACAATTATTTTAAGTTGAGGCTATTGATGTTCCAGCTTTTGATGGAACATTGTGCATCTTTTTCATAGGAAAATTGTATGTTTTCAAGCAACCAAGGTTGCATTTAATGTTAGATTTTAGTGTTTCAGGGTAAGGAGCTAGCTGATGGAGAAGACTCAGGAAATTAGCAGAAAAACACCACTGGTGGTCAAAATGGTGGACCACCAATTTTGTGGTGGACCACCAACCTGACCACCAGGCCCAAAACAGAATTCAGGATTTTAGAAGTCCCACTGGTGGTCAAAATAGTGGACCACCAGTTTTGCGGTGGACCACCAACCTGACCACGGGCCCAAAACAGAATTCAGGATTTCAGAAGACCCACTAGTGGTCAAAATGGTGGACCACCAGTTTTGCAGTGTACCACAAACCTGACCACCAGACCCAAATAGAATTAAGGATTTCAGAAGACCCAGTGATGGTCAAAATAATGGAGCACCAATTTTGCGGTGGACCACTAATTTGGCCACCAATTTGGAAGCATTTTTATCTGAATTCGAATTTTAAATCCTTTTTACTTGGAAACATATAAATACCTAGTTTTAGGTTTTATTATGTATCTTTATCTTTTATGAGATTTTTTCCATACTAGAAAATATATTGTACGTAGTTTTTCTCTAAGATTCATTCTAGAATTCTGGATCTATAATCCATTGTCATTTTCTCCATTGAAGATTGAAGAACAATAATTGTGACTTTTGTAAGTAAAGTTTGAATTAATTAATGAATAATACAATGACTTCTTCTCTTTCTATGATGGAGATGTGTGGCTAAGCTTCCATAACTAGGGTTATGGGATCCTTTATGTGAATAGCTAATTGGGTGTTGAGCCCAAGAACGACACTTGGTCAAATAGAAAAGTGTTTGTTGGGAAAAAAAGGGTTTACATAAATCTAAAGGCTTTAACTTTTGGATAGAGGGTAGATGCCTTAACCGAGTCAACCCATATGAGAATATAGTTGAATAAATAAGACGTTCCTTAAGTTTGATAGAATTAAGGGATAAGCTGCTCATTTAGGTTGAGAAGCTAATAGGTAAACCATAGAATTCAATTACTCTTGCAATTAGAATTGTTCATTGGGAATTCAAAATAGTTCACAACCTTAGCTGCTTAAGTATCTTGGTAACCATAACTCTAGCGAGACTACTCATACTGAATTACTATTTGCAATACAATCGACATTTGGATTACTTTCTGTGGCAAATATTTGAATACAATTGATAAATCAAAACCCCCACTTTATTCTGGAACCCTTGATCAACCGTTTAATAACAACTACAATACTTCTGAGCATAGTAGTCTCTGTGGGATTTGACACCCAACCCAGTTGGGTTCTATATTTGACCGCGACCGCTTACACTTTCTAGCGAGAGTTTTAATTTAGGTGTATCAGTGCCACACCCTTATCTCAGAGGCTAAGTGGCATGGTACAACACTGTCGCGGTGGCTTACAGCCTCAGTGTTCTAAAATAGTCTCGAACCCCTTCCAAAAATTATGAATCTTTTCCAAAACACCGTTTAACATAATTGAAGTTAAAATTGACATTAGGCATATGGGTGAGTCAAAAATAAATTTGTTAAAATTTTGCGGGGTCTTACACTACCCCCTCCCTATTTTGTTCATTCGTTCCCGAATAAGGAGTTAGGACATTTTTGGCACTATAATAGCAAGAGTACATCAGAACCAAATGACAAATTTGAAATGCAATAAGAGAAAAATTAAACTCATACCTTTAGTATTTTTATCGAACATTGGAAACATGGACGGGTACTTGGCTTTCATATTTTTCTTAGCTTACCATATAGTTTCTTCCACCTTTTGATTTCTCCAAAGAACCTTTACTGAAGCTACATCCTTAGTTATCAATCTACGAACTTGCCTATCCAATATCTCAATCGGGACTTCTTCATAAGACCAAGAATCTAAAACACCAATGTCCTCAACTAGAACTACCAAAGAAGGATCACCCACTTACTTTTTCAACATAGACACGTAGAAACTAGGATGAATAGAAACTAAACTTAGTGCCAAATCCAACTCATAATCGACAGTCCCAATTCTCCTTACAATTAGATATAGATCAACGTAATGTGGACAGAGCTTTACCTTCCTCCCAAACCTCATGACTCATTTCTTAGGAGACACCCTGAAAAGCACCAATTACTAACCTGAAACTCCAACCCTCTTTGCCTCATATCCACAAAAGACTTTTGGCAACTTTGAGTAGTCTTAAGTTTTTACCTAATCACTTTCACATTCTCCATGGCTTGGTGAACCAAGTCAGTGACAAGTAACCTTATCTCACTTACCTCAAGCCACCCAATATGAGACTTACACCTTCTACCATAAATAGCCTCAAAAAGAGCCATTTGGATGATGAAATGGTAACTAGTATTATAAGCAAACTCAATAAGAGGATAGTGGTCAGTCCAACCACCTTTAAAATTGATCACACAGACCTTTAGCATATCCTCTAAAGTCTAAATAGTATGCTTCACTTTTCTATCCGTTTGAGGGTGGAAAGCAGTTCTAAGGTTCACCTGAGTATCCAAACCTTTCTAAAATGAACACCTGAAGTGAGAAGAAAACTGTGTACCTCGGTCTAAAATGATAGACATATGTGCTCCATGCAACCTAACTATATCCTGAATGAACAACTTATCATAGTTATCCCCTAAGTAGTTAGTCCTCACAGGAAAAAAGTGAGCAGACTTAGTCATTCTATCCATAATGACCTAAATAGAATCATACTAATTGAGAGATCATAAAAGACCCATAATAAAGTCTATATTAATCATCTCTCACTTCTACATGGGCAACCCTATCTATTGAGACATGCCACCAGGCCTCAAGTTTTAATCCTTAACTTGTTGATAAATCATAAACTTAGCCACAAAGTTTGCCATATCTCTCTTTATATTATTACACAAGTAGATTTCCTTCAATTTATGGTATATTTTAGTTGAACATGGATGAACTGTATATCTAGACTCATGAGCGTCAGTCAAAATCTTTTCCCACAGCCCATCGACATCAAAAACACACAATCTTTCTTGATTCGTCAAGGTGCCATCTCCCCCAATCTCAAAAGACATAATCTTTTGCTAATCCACATCCTTCTTAATCTGCATAGGTATGGGATCCAAAACCTATTTCTCCTTCACCTCAGTATCAAGAGATGATTTAACTACTTCTTAAATAATCACTCCTTCATCCTCAAATTCTAAGATATAAAATCCTAAGTTAGCCAACCTATGAATATCCTTCACCAACCCCTTTTTTTCCTTATCAACGTGAGATAAGCTCCCCATAGATAACCTACTAAGAGCATCAACAATAACATTAACTTTACCTAGATGGTAGTCAAGGTTCATGTCATAATCCTTAAGCAATTCAAGCTACCCCCTTTGCCTGAGATTTAATTCCTTCTGCATAAAAACATACTGAAAGCTCTTACGATCTAAATAGATATCCACATGCACCCCATATATATAATGACGCCATATCTTTAATGCAAAAACCACAACCGCTAACTCTAGATCGTGAGTTGGATAATTCCTCCCATGAACCTTAAGCTGCCTAGAAGCATAGGTTATGACCTTACCATGCTGCATAAAAACACAACCTAGTCCTATATGGGACACATCACAAAACACAACAAAACCAACTGTACCCTCGGGTAGGCTTAAAACTGGTGCAGAAATCAACTTATACGTAGCTTCTTAAAGCTACTCTTACAAGCATCAAACCATAAAAATTAACCTATTTCTGAGTCAATCATGTTAGTGGAGCAGCAATAGAAGAGAAACTCTCTATAAACCTCCTATAATACCCTACCAAGCCTAAGAAACTCCTAATATTGGTCGGAGTCATGGGTCTAGGCCATTTCTTAACTGTCTCAAACTTCTGTGGATCCACCTTGATCCCTTCACTAGAAACTAAATCCCCAAGAAAAGTCACAACATTTAGCCAAAACTCAAACTGAGTAAATTTAACATATAATTTTTGAACCTTAAGAGTTTGCATAGAGCACAGATATCTAGAATACACAAAGATATCATCAATGAAGACTATAAAAAATAAATCTAGAAACTACATAAGCACCAAATTCATAAGATCCATGAAAGCAATCAGAACATTAGTCAACCTAAATGATATAACCAACAACTCATAATGGCTATACCTATTTGGAAAACAGTCTTGGGAATATTAAACTCCCTAATTTTCAACTGATGGTAGCCTAAATAGAGATCAATCTTAGAGAAACACCTAGAACCCACCCTAAAGATGGTCGAAAAGGTCATCAATCCTAGGAAAATGATACTTATTTTTATGATAACCTTATTTAACTGTTGATATTCTATACACATCTGAAGCCCATCTTTCTTTTACACAAAAAGTACAAGAGTACCCTACTGAGAAATACTAAGATGAATGAAATATTTATCAAGAAGATCCTTTAAATTCTTCTTTAGCTCTTTTAGTTCAGGTAGAGCCATCCTATAAGGAGGAATAAAAATAGGACGGATATCCTGTAGAAGATCAATCTCAAAATTTATTTTTCTATTGGGAAAAATTCTATGAAGGGCATTGGGGAAAACTTTAGGAAAATGATTAACCACAGGGACAGGTGGAAAATAGAAACCCTCAAGAGTTAGAATCCTTAACCCGCACTAGATGACATAGAAACCCTTTGTAAATCAACTTTTTAGATTTAAGATAATAAATAAACTTCCCTTTAAATACTAAGGAACTGCCCTCCCATTTAATCATCAGTTCATTAAGGAAATAAAAACTTACCTTTTGGGTCCTATAATCTAGAGAAACATAGCACGAATGAATCCAATCCATCCCCAAGATTATATTAAAATCCACCATATCAAGTTTTATCAAATCCATAAATGTCTCTCTTTGAATGATGGATACCATACAACCTTTATAGACAAGCATTAATAGAATCACCTATAGAAGTATACACAAAAAAGGGGTTGAAATTTGTTTTAGGACCAAGACCATAGTGTACAACCATATAAGGAGTCATATAAGATAGGGTAGAACCCAAATCAAGAAATAGTAAACATCACGAGAGAAAAGTCGTAAGATACCAGTGATAATATTGGGGAATGCCTCAGATTCCTGATGAGTAGCAAGTGCATAGAGATGATTTTGACCACTGTCGATACCTAAAGTAGTGCTCTTAGGTGTAGGAGCCAAAGAAGTGGTGATCGGGACCTTATTAGATCCAGTGGTAACTTTAGCTATGTGATAATTTAAACACCCAGATTTTTTTCCCTTGAAAATTTCCTAATCTTTAAGCTCACTACCTTAGTTATGACTTAACTATACGAGTTGTATGGTGTCTTGACGGATCAAGTGACCCTTGTCGTAAGGTGTCCAGTGGATGGTATTTGGGTCTCTGCCTTATTTACAACTTTGGAATATAAGTCGTTAAGAGTGGAGATTAGTCATTATGATGAACCTTAACCAAATTAGTAACTTAGTGTCTTAACTCTTCTCTGAGTACAAGTGGCTCACTAAGAGCGATAGGGATATGTTATAAGTTATTTGATGGAGTCATAGGGATTCCAGTGTCTGACCCATTTGAGTTTTGTGTTGTATACAATTGGACCTCACGAGTCGTATGACCTGGTTATAAATTGGGAAGGTAAGTTATAAAGTTGATGGTATACGGGGGTCTTGGTCACTTTCTTGGTTATGACTCGAGTTCATGAGTCGTATGTTGTGGTTATGAGTTGATGGTTGACTCATAGCCAAAGGCGACAATTTTTCAGCTTTTAAGTTGGAGGCACTTTGGATATTTCCCAGTTTAACCTCTTGGACCCCATGACTTAAAACCTTTCTTGGGACTTTATTATCCCATCATTCCCAATAAAATACTCCCAAAATTCTCTCTCAAACTCTCTGTTCAAGCGCAGGCTGGGGTTTCAAAAAAAGAGATCATCTTGGGTTCTAAGGGTGCTATCTTTTCCAAATTTCTTAGTATTTCATGCATGTTACTCTTCCCTCATTGTTGTTTTATTAAAAGAACATGTTTTAACGTATATATTTCATGGTATTATTATGATTTTAAAGTAAAGGTTGGGGGTTTTGAATGCTTATTGTTGAATTATGTTTTCCCATGGTTTAATTATTGTTTTCTATGTTTTAAATATGGTTTTGAACATGTGGGTGCATAGTTATGGTGGTTGAACTTGAGAATGGTAAATTCATCTAAACTGTTGACTTTTTAAGTGGTTATGACCCTAACCGTGTATTATAAAAATTGGTTTATAGTTATGAGAAAAGTGGGAATTTGAATTAGGGGTACAATAGAATCCCCAAGGTACTTGGTTTGATTTATTACTTGAATTAATGCATTGCATAAATGGTAAAATGATTAATAAAGGTTTGAAAACCTTATGGGGTACAAATAAATCCCCTAAGTGATTTTAATAATAGAGTCTACAAGGTACACGAGAATCCCCTAAGTCTTGGCTTAATAATATTGCTTGCAAGCTATGGCCAGTATGGTGATACCACTTAATAATGCCTTAATAATTGAATCCTAGAATTGGTGGTCGATTATGTGTTAAATTTTTTAATTGGGCAATAATGGGGGTTGTGATAGCTAGATGTAAAGGTATGAGTCCAAAGGACGGATACTGGAAACTCATATTTGCCGATATGAGGAGTGGTCTTGATGACCTTGGGATTGTGGGGTACAAGGGAATCCCCTAAGTCTATACACATATATATGTATCATGTAGGGATAAGGGTACAAGGAAATCCTCGGCCTTCTATGGTATCTCCAGTTTATGCGGCTATACGTAGTAGGGCCCGTTTTGGGGGTAACACTAGACCCATATAGCTCATGGGTAGACTTATAATGGTAAAGCTACAAAATCCATGTTAAGGTTTTAAAATACATGCCAAACCTTATTATCTATCCCGACATGGAATATATATATATATATATATATATATATATATATATATATATGCATATGTATTTGCATATGGTTTATGTGCATTGGTTTGATTTCGTTTTGGATTAATGGCATTACTTTATCTTTATCCCTGAGTTACATAATAACATTTACTACACTAACTGTATTCGGATGCTTTGTCCCTATGAAATGTAGGAACCGACCATACTTTCATTTCTCTTGCTCAGTGATAGGTGATTCGGGGATAACTTTTGAGTCGAATTAAAGTGGAAAGCTTCCATATTTTGAAAGACCCCATATTATGTTGTGGATTTCTTTATGTCTTTTTAATTTTTTTAGTTTTGCTTTTGGATATGGTGAGGGCATGTCCCGATAGGATTTTCATTAGATTTGATTAGAGGCTTTGTTGGGCTACTATAGGCATAGGCGGTGTCGATATTAATGTAAGGATAGATATTGGTATTGACATTGGGATTGGTATTAGATGGTTAATTGGGTATGGATTTTGGTTGTGATTATAGATTTGTATCATATCCTAAAATTAATGTTATCTTATCTTATTATAGGTTCAGAATTTATCCGATATGGGGTGAAGAGTGGTCAAAGGTTAAGGTATTGGGGGTGGTCTCTGGTCCTTGTTGGACTTGAGATAACTGACATGGCCAGGCCCTAATTTGGATCGTGTCAGATTAGTATCAGAGCTTAGGTTTATGGTCAATTGGGTGTCCATAAAGCCGTGTCGAGTAGAGTCTCTTTTAAGGGTGTGTAGCGCGCCACACTTATAAGGGAGAGGATTCAAGGCATTTATAAATGTTTCTCCTTCTTGTGCTATGTTTTTGGGTTATAGAGTATAAGGTCTTGAATCTTTCTAATTCCCATTTGTTCGCCTTTCAGATCATGACTTTAAGAAGATCTGATATCCGTAGAAACCATTCTATCCTACCTGAGGATAATGGAAATAGAGCTCATCCTACTCTAGGGGTTCAAAATAGGTCCAGGGCCACTATCTTTGATGGTCCTAATGGAGCTCCACCAGTCCCTCCTATCCGTCTGCAGACACCTCCAGCTGACGTAGTTAATGCTGAGTTTCGCCGTCGATCCATTTGCTCACTTGGTTGGTTGCTTCTCAGATTGAGTGTGTGGATTTTATTATTCCATAATCGGAGGCTACTAGAGTTGGCCAATTTATGAGGTTGAATCCTCCTGTGTTTGCTAGTATGAAAGTTAAGGAGGATTCTCAGGGCTTTATAAATGAAATAAAAAATACTTTTGGGTGATGTATATTATCGAGATAGAAGGTGTGGAGTTTACAACATATTAATTGAAGGATATAGATCATCAGTAGTATGAAGAGTGGGGGAAGCTCAAGGGTGTAGATGTTGAGTCCGCCTTGTGGGAGGACTTTTCTAGAGCTTTTCTCGATTGCATCTTCCCTCAAAAGTTGAGGAAGGTAAAGGCCGAAGAACTCGTGAATCTAAACCAAGGTAGGATGTCATTTAAGAAGTATGCCTTGAAGTTTCACCAGTTATCCTGGTATGCTTCGCAGTTGGTTTCAATCATAAGGACTAAAATGAGGAAGTTCTCTTTCGGGTTATCCAAAGACTTAATTTTAGAGAGTAAGACTGCCCTGTTGAAGAAAGACATGGATATATCCAGGTTGGTTGTGTATATGCAACAAGTGGGGAAGAGAATAAAAAGTAGGATGAGATTGGGGAAAGGTAGAGCAAGAAATTTCGTCATTCAGAACAAAGAGAAAGTCAGCAGTAGAGCGGCAGAGATGGTAGAAAGTGGTCCAAAAAGAAGTGGGTCAACTTTGGGTCCTACTAATGTCTAGTTCTCCCTAACTGAAGCCATCTGGTGATAGGCATTTTTATGTTGCAATGGTTCTAAGGCACAACGTGCCCAATCCTAGGCTAGTGGGCCCAATCAGCTCCATCATATCCTTTTTGTAGATTTTGTGGTTGATTGCATTAGGGTTTCTATGATGAGGGAAGAAAAGTGTTTCAACTGTGGTCAGCCAGGGCATATGCTTAGAAACTGTCCAGCGGCTAAGGCTGCCTCAGGGGAAAATAAGGTTCTGATTGCTTTTTTATCATCTCCAGCACTAAAAGGTGCACCATCTAAGATTCGACACTGGTTGGAACTCACTCTATGCTCTTACTACTCGTCAGGAGTTCAAGGCATCACATAATATCATTACGGGTATATTGAAACTCTTTTCCCGTGATGTGTACTATTTAATTGATTTTGGATCCACTCTTTCTTATGTGGCCCTATTTTTGGTTGTGCATTTTGGTTTTGGTCTCGAGTGTATTTTGGGCCCCTTTTCTATTTCTACCCTGATGGGTGACTCTGTGGTGGCTAGAAAATTCTATAGGGGTTGTGTGGTATCTTTGGCTAGTCGTGAGACTTTAGTAGATCTGGTTGAATTTGACATGGTTGATTTTAATATCCTATTAGGGATGGACTAGTTGCACTCATGTCATGCCTCTTCAGATTGTCAGACCCGTAAGGCTATTTTTAAATTCCCAAATGAGTTGGTTATTGAGTGGGAAGGTGGTTCTCTAGTGCTTAAGGGAGGGTTCATATCTTATCTTAGAGCCTTGAGGATGATTTCCAAGGGATATTTTTATTCTTTTGTCTAGGTTAAAGATTCTAGCTCGGAGGGTCCTTCTTTATATTCTGTCCTAGTCGTAAATAAATTTCCTAAGGTTTTCCTTGATGACCCACCTGGTGTCCCTACCGATAGGGAGATTGATTTTGGGATTAACTTGTTTCGAACACTCTTCTTATCTCTGTTCTCCTTCTCTGACTAAGTTAAAGGAGCTTAAGGAGCAGCTAAAGGATATTTTAGACAAGGGTTACATCAGTCCTAGTGTATTCTTTTGGGGTGCACCGGTGTTGTTCGTGCACAAGAAGAATGGTATTCTTCATATGTGAGTTGATTACCAAAAATTGAATAAGGTGATAGTAAAGAATAAGTATCCTCTTCCAAGGATAAATGATTTATTACATCAACTTCAGGGTTTTATGTTTTTCTCTAAGATCGTTCTTCGATCTGAGTATCATCAGTTAAAGATTAGGGAGGTAGATATCTCTAAGACTTCCTTTTGTACTCGGTATGGATATTTTGAGTTCTTAGTTATGTCTTTTGGGTTGACTAATGACCCAACGATATTTATGGACTTGATGAATAGAGTCTTTCGCCAGTATGTAGATTTGTTTTTCATTGTATTCCTAGACGATATTCTAGTGTATTCTAAGAGTGAGGTGGATCATGCCGATCACCTCCACATTGTATTACAGACCTTGAAAGATCAGCAGTTGTATGGCAAATTTTTGATATGTGAATTCTGGTTGAACGTTGTTACTTTTCTGGGTCATGTCATATCTAGTAAGGGGATCATAGTGGATTTGTAGAATGCTGTAGTGGTTAAGAAGTGGCCTAGACCCATGTAACGCCCCGAGTCTGGTACCCGAAAGGCCATACAGTGCTCATGACCCCGAAGGACCATAAGCTAACTTATGAATGATATATGTACTTGTACACTCCATAATATACTGTATAAATATGGAAATAAAGGCTGAAAGGCCATAAGCTTCAAATATCTGAGAAAACATAACATCTGAAGATATGGTATATCAATACCAAAACAACTGAAATACTGTCTAAACATTCTAGTCTGAAAAGACTCTAACTAACTGAACTGTCTGAATAAAGAATTGATGGGACATGTCCCCAACTCACTCCAACCACCGAAATAAATTAATTAATGATATAATAAAGTAATGGTTATGTCCTCGAAGGATGAGGACTCACTGCTAACTCTGACTGCTGAGACTGGAATGCTACTGATGCTCTAGAGATCGTGCTTTTTAACCTATGGTATAAAACACCATAGCGTAAATGCGTCAGTACGTTTGAATGTACTAGTATGTATGTGAGGTAGACTGAATGCAAAGTGTTCACATGCATGAACTATACTAGCTGACTGAATAACATGAACGTGAGAATACATGCATGAATACATAATAACTGTAACTAAGTTCGTGATAACATGCTTACTGAGCCTGAGTACTGATAACATGAGATACTGGTAACTGTATAACTGAAATAACTAAAACTGAGCGATTGTATCTGACAGTCTAGTTTCTGATGGAACTAGCTGAGTTCCGTACTGTTCTGAGTTGACTGTATCTAATAGTCCTGGAATTCTAAAGAACTATCTGAGTTCTATTACTGAGAATGAATAACTATATTTGACAGTCCTGATCTGTAACTGAAACTGTGGGAAGTAGTCATCTAATAGATATGCCCTAGATAATGCAATATAACTGAGTTGGGGTCCAATCTGTAACTCCAATTGGAAGGGTGTCAATACCGCGCCACTGGTAAGGACAAGCTGTGAGTAACCCTCATATAATATGTAACTCTAGTGAGAATGGTGGGAACCCTCATATAATAGGTTAAGCCACCTCATCTACCCTCATATAATTGGCTATGATGACTCAACCTACACTAGCTACGTAGTTCTGAAATGCAAGTATATTTTCTAAGAATCACACCCTCATATAATAGGTGGGTTCCAATCCCTGGGTTCGCTCGGTGCTAATTTCTACTCCTATCTGGATAGACACTGAACATGATTAACTGAACTGACTGGATTGAGTTAACTGAGTTCCATTGACTGAAGGAATACTACTGAGATTACGGAGTTTTCTTGAGTTATGAGACTGACTGAATTCTATGGATCATGGCTTGACTGAGAGTATCTTGAAAACATAACACTGATTCTAGGCACACCGTTAAATTTTTGGGTACAAGTACCCCTAGGACTTTATGGGAAGTAATTGACAAAACATGTCTTTCTTGAATACATGACTGCATCAACAGTCCATAATATAATAAGTTGGAGAATTCATGAATTACAAGTTCTAAAACACCACAATAGCCGCGCATATATCCATAACTCATTGACTAAGACATTTCATCAAACACTTGACATGCATAAACTTGTACATGAATGGAGATTTCATATTATCATACTAGTATGGCACTTTTCCTTCACATAGGTATTTTATCGAACACATGGGGAGCATGCTTTGGTTATACAATAATCAACACATCTAATAATCATGGAAACATCAATCAACGTGTAAATTTAAGGGTTTATCATGATTATTATGCAAATCACCACATCCTAGGGTAAGTCATTGGAATATGTAATTTCAAACATGAATCAAACCCCACAACATCATGAACATGAATTTTAATTCAATTTAAATCATGAACATTAGTAAATACACAAATTTTGGATTTTTAAAAGAGATTCTTGAGCTTCATGGGTAAAAGGGACCCATGAATCAACATATGACAGACCTGGGTTGTGAGTTTCTTAAAGTTATTGGACTTGAAGAACTTTAATTTCTTAGTTTCTTGAAGAAGGATTTAGATCTTGTTATTAGGGATTATCTTTAAGAGAAAACCCTAATTTGATATTGTAGATGGATAATGAACTTATGAGCCTTCATATGATATAATTAGAGGTTAAAACGATTGGAAAAGACCCAAATACCTTCTAAAAATGACTTTAAAATAACTGAACGAACTATGCGACCATGGGTGGGATGGTCCGTTGCTCGGTCGACAGTTCGTCGGTCCTGACCGTCGCACCTAGTCAGAATAGAGGTTCACTGCCTCTGCTGCAATGTCTTGGGCGATGATCCGTCGCTTGATCGATGGTCTATCGGCCTGAGCCATCACCCTTAGGAATAAGGTGGTCTCACTACCTCTGCTGCGACGGCCTGGGCAACGATCCATCGCTAGCTCGACGGTCTGTCGACCCTCAACGTCGCACTGGGTGGTTTTAACTGCTTTCTATATTTCAGCCATAACTTTCTACATTGATACCGAATTTTGACAAAATGGGTATCGATGAAAAGCTTATTCAATTTCCCACTCAACAAAAAGTGAAAATTTTAAAAATACCATATGTATAAAATTGGATTCATCTTTCAAAGTAAGCTTCTAACATTTTTAGGATGATTTCAAGCTAGGTAGAAGTACGGGGTATTACAACCCACAACTCCAACCGATATTCGGAGATTCTTTGGTTTAGCCGGTTACTACAAGAGATTTGTGGAAAATTTCTCTTCTATAGCCGCCCCATTAACTAAGTTGACTCAAAATAAGGTAAAGTTCTTGTGGTCTGATGCTGGTAAGGGTAGTTTTAAGAAACTGAAGGATAAGCTGACTTCGGCTTTGGTCTTACTTTGCCTAAAGACACTAATGGTCTTGTTGTCTATTATGATGCATCATATGTTGGACTTGGTTATGTGTTGATGCAGCATAGCAAGGTGGTTGCTTATGATTCTAGGTAGCTGAAAGCTCATGAGAAGAATTATCTGATTCATGACTTAGAGTTATTAGTTGTGGTGTTTGTGTTAAAGATCTAGTGTCATTATTTGTATGGAGTGTATGTGGATATCTTTTCTGATCATAAGAGCCTGAAATACGTATTCACTCAGAAAGAGATAAATCTCAAACAAAGAAGGTGGTTTGAGCCTCTCAAGGATTATGACATGAGCCTTCACTACCATCTAGGTAAAGCTAACGTGGTTGATTATGCTCTTAGCGGGTTATCCATGGGAATCCAGCTTATGTTGATGAGGATAAGTAGGAATTTGTAAAAGATGTTCACCGCTTAGCTAATTTTGGAGTTTGTCTCTTAGACTCAAAAGATGGTGGTGTGTTTGTTTAAGAGGTGGAAAAGTTATATCTTGGTGCTGACGTGAAAGAGAAGTAAGTATTTGATCCTATCTTGATGCAAATCAAGGAGGATATTGGTGGTTAGAAAGTGATGGCCTTTTAGATTAGTGGTGATGGTACCTTGCGGTACCAAGGGATATTGTGCATTCTTGATACAGATGGTTGTGGGAAAAAATCTTGGCCGAGGCTCATGAGTCATGTTATTCCATTCACCCTAGTTCGATGAAGATGTATCATGATCTTAAGGAGATTTCTTGGTGGAACAATACAAAACGACACGTGGCTAGTTTTGTTGCTAAATTCATGGCATGACAACAAGTGAAGGTTGAGCATTTATGGCCCGGAGAATTATACCATAAAATTGAGTTGTCTGTGTGGAAATGGGAAGTAGTTAATATAGATTTTGTTATCGATCTTCCTCATTCTAATAATTAATTTGATTTGATTTGGGTCATCATGGATAGGATGACCAAGTCCGCTTAATTTTTGCCAGTGAGGACAAATTTCTCGGTGGAGGATTATGCAAAATTGTTTATTAAGTAAATTGTAAAGTTACATGGGGCACCTGTTTCTATCATGTCAGATTGTGGTGCTCAATTCTCATCATACTTTTGGCGGTAGTTTTAGAGAGGTTTGGGAACTAAAGTAAGTCTTAGTACAGCTTTCCACCTGTAGTCGGATAGGCAAGTGGAAAGAACTTTTCAGACATTGGAAGATATGCTTAGGGCTTGCATGATTAACTATGGTGGTAGTTGGGTTAAACATTTACCTCTTATAGATTTTCCGGTGTAACAATAGCTACCACTCTAGCATTAGGATGGCTCCATTTGAGGCTTTGTATGGCAGGAGGTGTAGGTCTCCTATTAAGTGGTTCGAGGTTGGTGAGACGGAGATGTTTGGCCCGGATTTAGTTCACCAAGCCATGGAGAAGGTGAAAGTGATTCGGGATAGGCTTAAGGCACTCAAATTCACTAAAATTTCTATGCTAATATGAGGCGTAGAGAGTTTGCATTTGAGTTGGTGATAGGGTATTCTTAAAGGTGTCTCCTATAAAAGGAGTAATGCTGTTTGAAAAAAAGAAAAGCTTAATCCTCAGTATGTCGATCCATACTTGGTTTTAAAAAGGGTTTGTAAGGTTGCATATGAATTGGAATTTCCCTCTAATTTGAACTCTGTTCACTCGGTGTTCCACGTATCGATGTTGAGAACTTGTGTAGGTGATCTCTCACAAATTGTATTTATCAAAGATATTGGTATTTGGGATTCCTTATCTTATGAAGAAGTCCTGGTTGAAATTTTGGATCGGCAAGTTCTCCAGTTATAGAATAAGGACGTAGCTTCGGTGAAGGTTCTATGGAGGAACCACAAGGTTGAAGAGGCTACTTGGGAAGCCAAAGAGTACATGAAGTCCAAGTATCTATTCCTATTCCCTATTCCAAAAAGTTATGCTTGAGGTATGTCTTGTTCTTAACACCCTTGTTTTCTGTCTTTGTTAAAGGAATATTTTGAATCCCCTGGTATTCTATTTTCTATCTTAAAGGTAAGATTAAGGATGTTTAGGGTTTAATCGTCCTAGTCAATGCATTGTCCCATTATTCAACGACGAATGATCCAAGTGGTGGAGAATTGAAACGCCCTAAAGTTTTGGCCCTTGAAAATTTCTAAGATTTGAGCTCGCTGCCTTGGTTACGACTTGCCTATATAAGTCGTATGGTATGTTGAAGGGTTAGGTGACCCTAGTCATAAGGGTCCAGTGAATTCTGATTAGGTTTCTACCTTGGTTATGACTTAGGAATATGAGTCATTAAGAGTGATGACGAGTTACTAGGACAAACCTTAACCAAATCAGTAACTTAGTGGCTTGACTTTACTTTGAGTATGAGTGGCTCACTGAGAGCCGTAGGGATATTTTACAAGCCGTTGGATGGAGTCGTAGGGAGTCCAGTGTCTGATCTATTTGAGCTCTGTGTTGTATACGACTGGACCTCATGAGTCATATGGTCTGGTCACGAGTTGGGGGGTGAGTCATAAAGTTTATAGTGTATGGAGGTCTTGGTCACTGTCTTAGTTACAACTCGAGTTCACGAGTTGTATGTTGTGTCTACAAGTCGATGGTTGACTTGTAGCCAAAGGCGACACTTTGTTAGTTTTTTAGTTGGTGGCACTTTGGAACCTTTTTTGGGACTTCATTATCCCATCATTCCCAATAAAACATTCCCAAAATTCTCTCTCAAACTCTCTGTTCAAGATAAGGCTAGGGTTTCAAAGAAAGTGATAATCTAGGGTTCTAAGGGTGCTATCTCTTTCAAATTTCTTGGTATTTCCAGAATATTACTCTTTTCTCATTATTATTTTATCAAAAGCGCATGTTTTAATGTATGGCTTTCATGGTATTATTATGGTCTTAAAGTAATGGTTGGGGGTTTTGAATGCTTATTGTTGAATTATGTTTTAGGATGGTTTAACTATGGTTTTCTATGTTGTAAATATGGTTTTGAACATGTGGGTGCATGGATATGGTGGTTCAACTTGAGAATGGTAATTTTCTCTAAACTTGTGACTTTTGAAGTGGTTATTAGCCCAACCGTGTATTGTGAAAATTGGTTTTTAGTTATGAGAAAAGTGGGAATTTGAATTAGGGGTACAATGGAATCCCCAAGGTGTTTGGTTTGATTTATTAGTTGAATTAATGCATTGCATAAATGGCAAAATGGTTAATGATGGTTTTGAAAACCTTGTGGGGTAAACGGGAATCCCCCAAGTGATTTTAATAATGGATTTGGTGGGGTACATGGGAATCCCTTAAGTCTTGTCTTAATGACATTGCTTGCAAGTTATGGTTGATATGACGATACCACTTAATAATGCCTTAATAATTGACTCCTAGAATTGGTGGTCGGTTATGTGTTAAATGTTTTAATTGGGAAATAATGAGCGTGTGATCGTTAGTCGTGAAGGTTTGAGTCCGAAGGATGGACACTGGAAACTCATGTATACCGACATGAGGGGTGGTCTTGATGACCTTGGGGTTTTGGGGTACAAGGGAATCCCCAAGTCTATACAAGTATATATGTATCATTGAGGGCGAAGGGCACTAGGGAATCCCCAGCTATCTATGGTATCTTCGGTCCGTGCGGCTACATACTTTGAGGCTCGTTCGGGGGTAACACTGGACCCATAAAGCCCTTGGTGGACTTATAACTGTAAATCTACACAATCTAGGGTATGTTTTTAAAATACATGCTAAACCTTGTTCCCTATCTCAACATGGTATATATGTACGTATGTATTTGCATATGGTTTTTGTGCATTAGTTTGATTTTGGTTTTGGTTTAATGGTATTACTTTATCTTTATCCTTGAGTTACATGTTAGCGTTTTCCCCGCTAACTATTTTCGAAAGTTGTACCCCTACATGATGTAGGAACTGACCATACTTTTATTCCTCCTACTCAATGATTTGGCGATTCAGTGACAACTTTTTAGTCGGATTGAAGTGGGGAGCTTCTGTTCTCCGGAAGACCCCATTTCATGTTGTGATTTCTTTATGTCTTTTAGATTCTATTGGTTTTGGTTTTGGCTATGATCTGGGGCATGTCCTAATCTATTTTTCATTGTATTTGATTAAAGGCTTTATTAGACTACTATGGGCATGGGTGGTGTCGATATTAGTGTTAGTATTGGTATTAGTATTGTCATTGGGATTGGGATTGGATGGTTAATTGGTTATGGATTTTGGTTTTGATTTTAAACTTGTATAATGTCTTCAAATTAATGTTTTCTTATCTTGTTATAGGTTCGAAATTCATCCGACATGGGGTGAAGGACGGTCAAAGATTTGGATATTGGGGGTGGTCTCCGATCCTGGTTAGACTTGAGATACCCGACACAGCCAGACCCTGATTCAGGTCGCGTCAACTATTTTGCTGCAGATGACCAGACTTACCACATTGAAACACAAATTCCTTCCCACCTCACAATATCCATGGTGAAGCTGTCCACAAAATCAACAAGTAGGAAAAGATGGGGCCGACTGAGCTCCACTAACCTGAGATTGGGCATCCTGTGCCTTAGGACCACTACTAGCCTGAAAACGATGATCACTTAAAGCCTTAGGATAAGGAGAACTAGTCAATGAATAAGAACTTCCCAAATTCTTCTTCTTAGTTCACTACCTACCATCTCTCCCACTATTTTGTTGAATTGCTCCTTATTTTGAATATCTAAACTTCTTGCTCTTCCTCTCTCCCATCTCTACCTGCTTTTTTTACTCATCCTCCACCTGCTGTATATAAACCACCAGCCAGGAGATATCTATATCATTATTTAACATAGCACCCTTACAATCCAACACCAAATCATGGGACAAACCTGTTATGACCAGAACCTAGGCCTGATCGTGATGGGTATCTCAAGTGTTACGTAGATCGGAGACCACCCCCTGTACCAAACCAACCAAACACAAAATCCCCTAATGTCTGATAAATTCCAGATATATAACAAGATAGCATGCAATAGGCTTAAAGAAAATCAAAACATGTCCATAACCGATGGCCGATGATCGGACAAACAACCGACCAACATCACCCAATATCCACAGTAATCAAAACAAAGCCTTCTAAGAAAAGAACCAAAACCAGTCTTGATCGGGACATATCCCAGACTCTGACAGAAGACAATGAGAATGAAAATGAAAATGTTAATGATAATGAAGGTAACTACCAACTCAAATCTAAGAATGAAACTTGGTGAAATGCCTAAGACTTCCGGGGAATGGAAGCTTACACTTTACCACAACACCATGAACCAACGGACCGACCTAATACTGTGCAGAAAAAGTAGAAGACGCTCTGATTCCTGCATCGCATGGGGATACAGTGTCCGAAGACAGTTAGTGGGGTGAACACTAGAATACATGATCAACATTTCAAGATCATTCAAAACTAATGCACATAATCAAATGCATATACATATAGGTATATCACATGTCAGGGTACGGAACAAGGCTTAACATGTGCTCTAAGACTTTAGCCTAGATTGTATAGATCAACCATCATAACATGTATACACAGTATATATGGGTGCCAACTCTTATCCCCTAGTCGGTTCCCAGTGCATATAGCCGCACGAACCAGAGAATAATCTCATATATATATACACGGGGGACTCAAACCTCCAAATCACATACTAAGGTGACTTAAGCATCCAATCATGTAATAATGTGCGAGTGAATAAAAACTCCCTAATCATGTAATAATAATGAGGGAGACTTGAACCTCCCTAGTAAATTAATATCCCACATCGGCAAACACAATTTCCAATATCGGTTACTCGGACCTCCACTTTCACGACTCAGCTACACAACTCTAATTAAAGCACAATTAAAATATTTATAACACAATCCCATTCATTAAACCACAATACTCATTTAGGCATATATTTTTGGTATCATCGTACCAACTAAAATTGCAAGGTAACATCGACATGCCTAAACAATTATTATCACTTGGGGAAATTCATAACCCCCTTGGTTCAATTTTATAAATTCCCACATTTCTCATAATGAAAAACCAATTTCACAATATGGGGTTGGGGTCATAACCACTTCAAAAGTCAAAGTTTGGTGAAAATCATAATTCCCTAGTTTATTCACCATACCCATGCACCCACAAGTTGAAAACCATAATTAAACCATAAATAATCATATGAAACCATAGGAAAAATTGTTCAATCAATAAGAATTCAAATACCCTCAACTCTTATTTTAAAATCAATACAAATATCTCATGAAAAAAAACTTTAAAACATATGATTTTAACAAATTAAAAATGAGAGAAGAGTAACATGCCTGAATAACAAGTTTTATGTAAGGAATTCAACCCTTAAGCCCTTGGATAACCTACTTCATTGAAACCCTAAGTATGGTTGCTTGAGAGAATTTGAAAGAGCTTGAGAGTGTAATTATATTGAGTTATGGTTGAGAGTAGGGTCCCAGTTAAGATTATAAGTCGTGGGTTGTCAGTGGGATGAGAGGGAAATGTATAAAATACCCTCATTAAAAGTTGGAAAAATAACCCATCAGGTGCTACGGATGACCTTATAACTTATAGGGTCACCCTACGACTTGAACCATACATTCATTGATAAACCAGAACTCTCTTTGGGCTCTTCACTGTGAACCATACGAGTGGCACCCTGTATCTCATAATTAGACACTGCGACTCGTAGGGTTAAGTCATAGTCTCGATAGATTTAATAGGGCACTACACTAGGCATATTACCAAATACCTTTTTTATGACTCATTAGGAGTCTATACAACTCGTTAGGTCTAGTCGTTATCAAGGAAGTGATAGAAAATCCTTATAGGCTCATTACAGTTAGGTCATATAACCTGTAAAGACACATTGAGACTCATCCGATGAGTCGCTGTTAGGGCAAAAAGCTCAGAACTTAGAACATTTTCAAGGACCACAAACCCGGGGCGTTACATACTCTACCCTTAGGATCATTCATCCTCGATTGATAGGATAAGGCATTTTTTGTCATGATTTGAGTCAACATATCATTACTCTTATCTTTAACAAAGACAGATAACAAAGATGCCATAGAATTCATCATTTTCTTTAACAAAGTCAGAAAACAAAGAGGTTAACGAATACACATACCTACGAATGATTATCCGGAATAAGAAACAAGAATGGATAATTGGACTTCATGTCCTCTTCGGCTTCCCAAGTAGCTTTCTCAAACTTTTGGTTCCTCCATAGAACCTTTACCGAAGCCTCCTCCTTGGTATGCAATCGATGAACTTGCTGACCTAAAATCTCAACTGTGACCTCCTCGTAGGACAAAGAATCTAAAATTCCCACTTCCTCCAAGGGAACAATCATCGAAGGATCACCCATGCACCTCCTCAATATTGAAACATAAAACACCGGATGAATTAATCTCAAACTAGAAAGCAACTCTAATTCATAAGCGACATTACAAACCCTCTTTAAAACCATGTATGGACCAATATAATGGGGATTGAGCTTTCCCTTCTTACCAAATCGTGTCACTCCCTTCATGGGAGGCACCTTTAGAAACGCCCAATCACCAACATTAAACTCTAACTTTCTTCACCTTATATTCGCGTAGGACTTTTGACGACTTTGGGCGACCTTAAGTCTATCCGAATCACCTTCACCTTCTTCATGGCTTGGTGAACCAAAACCCAACCAAATAACTTATTTTCAGAAACCTCAAAACACTCATACAAGTCAAATGTTCAGCACTGCTTTTGATCACACAACTCGAGGCCAACATGAGGAGGTCCAAGACTTGATCACCCTTAGGATAAAAAAATGTGCTTTGAGGCCCTTCTTACAGATCCTAATAAAGCAATGTCGTGTTTGGAAGATAGATTCAAGACGATAAAGGCCATGGCGCTAGAATAAAGAGAGCCCTTGTGAGTTTTTTCCAAAATAGCCACTTTTGGGCTATTTTTGTAATAGGCTACTTGTGCAAAGCCAACTACTATGAATAGGCGCATTAGACATTTCATTAGTTGGTTTTGTTGATTAATTTACATGATGTATTCATGAGAAATCCATGGGAGTGTTTGAGTGCTTGGAAAGCATATGTTGAACCTTGTTTAGAAATGTTGGTAGTAAGGAGGATTTAATCCCCTTTGCGGTCACGTAAGAGCTAGGTACTCATTGATAATACATTAAGGGAGGTTTTAGGGTTTGACATACCCTTAGATTGTCCTTTTGTTATCAATTTTGTGTTTATATTTCTATCATCACTATTCTATCCCTCTATCTTTACTTTCCCACATCTAGATTTGAGTCCTCGTATCTAGGATCATATTATTTGGTATCATAATCAATAGGAGACCTACACCTCCTACCATATAAGTCCTTTAATGAAGCCATACCAATGCTAGAGTGATAGCTGTTGTTTTAGGCAAATTCTATGAGAGGCAAGTGGTCAACCCAACTACCACCAAAATAAAAAACATAAGCCTGAAGCATATCTTCCAAGGCCTGACTTGTCATTTCCACTTCCCTATACTTCTGAAGGTGGAAAGCATTACAAAGGGCTACCTTCGTCCTCAAACCTCACTGGAACAGCCTCTGCAAGTGAGATGAGAATTGGGTACCCCAAGCAAATATAATAGAAACTGGAGTACTATGCAACTTCACGATCTCCTCAATGAACATCATGGCATAATCCTTAGAAGAGAAATTAGTCTATACTGGAAAGAAGTGAGCAAACTTAGTCATACTATCCATGATAACCCAAATCAAATCAAACTACTAGAGAGACCTCGGAAGACTCATAATAAAATCCTTATTAATTATCTCCCATTTCCACATCGACTGTTCAATCTCCTAAGTCAATCTACTGGGCCTCAAGTGATCTACCTTTACTTGTTGACACACCAGACACTTAGCCACAAAATTGACCACATCACACTCCATATTATTACACCAATAACTTTCCTTAAGATCATGATACATTTTTATTGAACTCGGATGAATAGTATAATGCGAGTTATGAGTTTCAACCAAAATTCTACCTTGCAACCAATCAACATTAGGAACATATAATCTACCTTAGTACCTCAAGATACCATCACCACCAATCTCAAAAACCATCATTTTTTGCATACCTACATTATTCTTGATTTGCATCATAATAGGATCCAACACTTGCATCTCCTTTACTTCAGCACCAAGAGATGACCTCACCACCTCTTGAACAATCACACCACCATTCTCAGAATCTAGAGACGAACTCCTAGATTAGCCAAATGGTGTATATCCTTTACCAAATCCCGCATCTCCTCATCCACATGAGATAATCATCCCATAGACAACCTGCTAAGAGCATCAACAACCACGTTAGCTTTACCTGGATGATAGTGAAGACTCATGTCATAGTCCTTACAAAACTCAAGTCATATCCTTTACCTGAAATTCAATTCTTTCTGGGTAAGCACGTATTGTAGGCTCTTATAATCTGAATAAATATCAACATGGACCCCATACAAATAATGTTGCCAAATCTTTAATGCAAACACCACGGCTAACAATCTAGAAGCATAAGTAACCACCTTGCCACACTGCATCAACACGTAACCTAGTCCCATCTGGCACACATCAAAATAGAGAACAAAACCATCAGTGCCCTCAAGTAGAGTCAAGACTAGAGCTGAAGTCAACTTATCCTTTAGCTTCTCAACACTATCCTTACAAGTATCAGACCATAAAAACTTTACCTTCTTCTGGGTCAACTTAGTCAATGGGGTAGCAATAAAAGAGAAACTCTCCACAAACCTTCTATAACAACTGGCTAAGCCTAAGAAGCTCCTAATGTTGGATGGAGTCGTGGATCTAGGCAACTTCTTAAATACCACAACCTTCTGTGGATCCATCATGATCGCTTCACTAGAAAAATATGACCAAGATAAGTCACACCATTTAGCCACAATTCATACTTAGAGAACTTTGTGTACAAACATTGATTTTTTAGGGTCGGTATTATGAGGCAGAGGTGATCGACATAATCCGCCTTACTGATAGAATATAACAGAATATCATCCATAAAGATAATCATGAACAAATCCAAGAATTGATAAAAACCCTATTCAGAAGGTCCATAAATATTGTCGGGGCATTGGTCAAACCAAAAGACATCATCAAAACCTCAATGTGACCATATCGCATCCAAAAGGTTGTCTTAGGGATATCTACCTTCCTAATCTTCAACCGATGATAACCCGGTCGAACATCAATCTTAGAAAAGAATTTAGTACCCTAAAGCTGATTGAACAAATCATAAATCCTCAAAAATGGGTACTAATTCTTCACAGTCACCTTATTCAATTGGTGGTAATCAATACATATTTGAAGGGAACCATACTTCACGTACGAAAAAAACACAAACACCCTATAGAGACATACTAAGGCGGATAAAACCCTTGTTAAGAAGATCTTTCAACTGCTCATTGAGTTCTTTCAATTCAGTCGGAGCCATCCTATTAGGAAGGATATAAAAAGGACGAGTGTCCAAAAGAAGATCAATCCAAAAATTAATTTCTCTATTGGGAGGACCACCAGGAAGATCATGACGGAATACCTCGAGAAATTCACAGACCATAGGGACAGTCTGTAAAGATGGACCTTCAGATCTAGAATCCTTAACATGCATAAAGTGATAGAGGCACCCTTTAGAAACTAATTTCCAAGCTTTAAGATATGAAATAAACTTTCCTTTAGGCACTAGGCAACTGCCTTTCTGTTCGATCATCGACTTATTTAAGAAATGGAAACTGACCCTTCGAGTCCGACAATCAAGAGATGTATAGCACAAATGCAACTAATCCATCACCAAAATCACATCAAAGTATAATATGTACAACTCTATTAGATATACCAAGGTATTCCTACCATGGACTGATAGCACAGAACCCTTATAGACCCTTCCAGCCATAATAGAGTCATCCAACGGGGTGGATACAAAGAAGGGATCTAAAATATACTCTAGATCAAACCAAAATGGATAGCTACATAAGGGGTCACATAAGAGAGGTTAGACCCAAGATCAAGCAGAAAATATACATCATGAGAAAAGAATTTGAGCATACCGGTAACAATATCGGGGGATGCCTCAGAATCCTAGCTAGTGGTAAGAGCGTACAAACAGGTCCGTCTAGCGCCGGATCCAGAAGCAAAAGTAGTATATTTTACAATGGGAGCTGATAAAGTAGCAATAGGAATCATATTTGTCCCAGAAGTAACCTTAGAAGGATAATCCCTCTACATATGACCAGTTTGACCATATTTAAAGAACATATTTCTTACTTCCCCAAAAAAAACTATGATGCACGTAACCACAATATCTACAAGGATGATGTGGTGAAGCTGACTGAGGCCTGCTAGCCTGAGGCTAGGCTCCTGGTGCTCTAAACCCACCGTTATACTGAGAATGATGATTACACAACCACTTTAGATAAGGAGCACTAGCCATAGAGTAGGAACTATAACTGCCCCACTTCTTCTTAGAGCACTTTCCTTCATTTCTACCACTTTACTGTGGACGTCTACCCTGATCCAAAAAGCAAAACTTCTTATTTTGCCTTTCACTAATTTCTTCTCGCTTTTCCTTTTCTTCTTTCACCTATTGCATAGACACGACAAGTCTAGAGATGTCAATATCTGTAATGCCCCAAGAGTACACCTTGGACATCACACAGTGCTTACAATCCTGAGAGACCACAAGCTAACCTATGAGCTGGTACCTTTTGTGAGAACTGAATAACATAATCATAAGTGTGGAAGAATAACTGATATGCCATAAGGTCTTAATAACTGAAACAAGTACTGAATTATGAATTTGAAGAAATAACTATCTGAGACTGAATAAATACTGAAATATGAGATAAACTGGATAAATAAATATCATGTCAAATAAAGTCTAACTACTAAATTACTGACTGTAGTGATTGAAAGCCTCTAAACTGAATAATTTTAAGTTGATGGGAAAGGCCCCAACTAACTCCAACTAGCTACTAGGCTGAAAGTATGAAATAAAATAATTCATCCTCAAAATATGAGAACTCACTATTGCTATTGCTGAGAGTCTGAGAAGTCTAAACGCGATTCAGAAACTAAGCGTCAGCACCTATGATATAATACATCATAGCGTAAAAGAAAGGTATGCGATCAGTACTTTGAATGTACTGGTATGCTAAATGAGGTAGGTTAATATGCATGGTATCATAAGCGAAAATAATAACTATCTAAATATACATATAAAACATGAAGTACTAAATAGAATTCATAAAAGTTTGTAAATACTGAAGGTACATAAAATCTATAGATACTGGGGATGTATAACCAAGCATATAACATGAATTAAATAAAATCTATAAACTGAAATACTAAAATACCTGATATCTGTATGGTTTGGTCAAACAACACTGAGACTGAATGTCTGAACTTATTACTGGACTAAAACTGTAACTAAAACTATGGGAGGTATCATCTAACAAACATGCCCCAATCTGAGCTAATCGGGATCCAACCTGCAACCCAAGTTGGAAGGGTGATAATACTGTACCACGGGTACTAACACTGGCTATGTGGATTCACTATACTAATGTACTATCCCAAAGGACTAAGGGTATCAAGACTAATTTGATGGGTGACCCCTGTGAGATAGTCAAGCCTAAACTGACGGGTGACTTCTCATATCTTATGTTGGCTGCGTAGTTCTAGAGTTTAGGGACTGCTGCTAACGACTCTGCCTATCTGATGAGGAAACCGCCATCCCTACACTTGATCGGTGCTAAGTCTTACTCCCACCAGAAAGACACTAAAATATTACACTGTTTTGAGTTTAACTGACTATTCTGGTAATGCTCATAATATAATCTGAAGTTTTTCTGAAGATACTAAAATGAGACTAAGTAAGCAACAATGGTTTTGGGTTATTCAATACCTCTAAGACTCAAAAGAAATATTAGTAACATGATACTTAAGCTTAGAGGACATAGCATAAAGGCTTTTATCAAATATGTATTCTTGTAGTCATTTTATCAAACACTTGTAGTTCTTAGTTTGGTCACATCATAGGAATGCTAGGAAACTTGTAGTAATAGCATAAATTCAACATTAATAGTAATAAATCATGATTAATTCAATGAATGATAACATTAAAACATGGAGAATTGAATAACAACAATAATTTCATCTATACATGGTGTAAAATCATAGTTCATGGAGATTCATGGGTGAAATCTTAATTTAAAATCAAAATAACTTGAAAAGATCATAATTTTATAATTTAAATTGGATACTTGAATTCCATGGGTGAAAGGAACCCATGGATGAACATTTAACATACCTGGGTTAATGAATTTGAGAAGATTGATGGAGTGTCCTTGAGCTATGGCCTTGAATTTGGGAGCTAAGGTTTTTGTGTTCTTAAAGAGAATGGATCCTCTTATGAGTAATTTGAGAATAATGGGCATATAATGCCCTACTAGGCTTTAATTTCATGTTTAGGATGAGAATAGGGCTTAGGAAAATCACCAAACAGCCCCTTGGAAATTAAAAACACGGAACTGAAAAACTAAGAATCCCAATTTGAGGCCCTGGCGCAACGCACCAGGATTGTAGAGCCTCACTGGAAATTGATGACTTAGACCTAGAAGCTTGGCACGATGCGGAGCTATCACAGTAAGCCTTTGGAATGTCGTTTTGGCTACCTTCGCGACTCTCCATTATTGCGGAGGCTCACAGGAAATTGCCAAATGTGAAATGGGACATCACCGTGATACGGTGGAATCACGGAGTCTCACTGGATTTTTGCAATTGTGATTAAGACTGTCTCCACAATGCGCTAGTGACCAAAATGACGGTGTTTAATGATTGAAACTTAAAATTGCCATAACTTCTTACCCAGTTATCGGATTTGGGCGAATTTTATATTGTTGGAAAGCTAATTGAATTTCCTACTCAATGGTAGGCTCTAAACTTATAATGGGTATTTCAAAAATTTTATATATGAATACTCATGTATTGGGACTTAAATTAGCTAGGGAAATATGTGGTATTACAATATCTCCCTCTTGGGATCATTCGTCCTCGAATGAGACTGGTTAAACTAAGGAAAACTAATGGATTGAGCTTACACACTGAACATGCATATCTGATGCATAGAATGCTTGACTGAACTGATTCATGAATGCATGACTGAAATGAACATGATGTGCAACTGAAACTGAGCATGATAAAGAGAAATCTTAAGAAGATTAATACCTTAAACCAAATCTAAATTTGCTGAGAAAAAATAAGGGTACTTGGTCCGCATATCTGCTTCTACTTCCCAAGTGGCTCCCTCAGTGGACTAATTCCGCCAAAGAACCTTGACTAGTGGAAATTCTTTGTTCCTTAGTCTATGGACATGGCGATCAAGAATTTTGTGTGGAACTTCCTCATAGGAATAATTGTTATGAATATCCACACTTTCTAAGGGAACAACTACAACTGGATCACCAATACACTTTTTCAAAAATGAGACATGGAACACTGGGTGTACTGAGGCTAGATATGAAGGCAACTCAAGCTCGTATGCTACTTTTTCAAAATGACTGAGAATTTTATCGGGACCAATATATCGGGGACTGAGTTTCCCTTTATTATCAAACCTCTTTACTCCCTTCACGGGAGAGATTTTCAAGTACACAAAATCACCAACCTCAATCTCGAAATCCTTTCTTCTCATATCTGCATACGATTTCTGTCGGCACTGGGCTGCCTTAAGCCTTTCTCTAATCAACTGGAACTTTTCTAACGCATCAAACACCAATTAAGGACCTACTACTGTGGCCTCACATACTTTAAACCAACCAATCAGAGATCTACATCTTCTACTATAAAGAGCCTCAAACGGAGCCATCTGGATACTGGAATGATAATTATTGTTATATGTGAACTCAATCAAAGGAAAGTGGTCATCCCAACTACCTTTAAAATAAACTACGCATGCTCTCAACATATATTCAAGAGTCTGAATGGTCCTTTCAGCTTGACCGTCTGTCTGAGGGTGGAAGGCTGTACTGAGGTAGACTTGGGTACCAAAACCTTTTTGGAATGCTTTCTAGAAATGAGAGGTAAATTAGGTACCTCTATCTGAGATGATGGACACTGGGACTCCGTGCAACCTAACCAACTCTCTGAGATAGAGTTTGGCATCGTCCTCAGCTAAATAAGAGGCATGGACTGGCAAAAAATGACCTGATTTGGTCATCTTGTCTACGATAACCCAAATAGAATCATGCTGATGAAGAGTATGAGGCAAACCTATCACAAAATACATGTTCACTTCTTCCTACTTCCAAGTAGGAATACTGAACTCCTGCATGGTCTCACTAGGTTTCTGATGCTCGATCTTAAACTGACGACATGTAAAGTACTTAGCTACAAACTTTGCAATATCCCTCTTCATCCCACTCCACCAATAGATCTCCCATAAATCCTGGTACATCTTAGTGTCCCCTGGATGAATAGAGTAACGCGCACTATGCACTTCTACAAGAGTTCGTTGCATCAACTCATCTACACTAGGAACACATAGCCGACCAAACAAATACAACACACCATCTCCTCCTTGGGAAAAAACCTCTACTTTCTGTTCTCTGACTGATTTTTTCAACTTAACTAGACTAGGATCTCTATCCTGCTTTTCCTTCACTTTAAAAAATAGAGAGGATTCGGAACTACTCTGCACCCATACACTACCTTCTGCTAAATCGACTAGGCGGATACCTAGTCGGGTAAGCTGATGAACTTCCTAAGCTAATTTCTTCTTACCACCCTCAACATGAGCAACACTACCTATAGACAATCTACTGAGAGCATATGCCACTACATTGGCCTTGCCCGAATGATACAAAACACTACTGTCATAATATTTCAATAACTTTAACCACCTCCTATGATGTAAATTCAACTCTTTATAAGAGAATATATACTAAAAGCTTTTGTAATCTGTGAACACATAAACATGCACCCCATACAAGTAATGCCTCCAAATATTTAAGGCAAAGAAATCAGTTGCTAGCTCAAGATCATGAGTAGGGTAATTCTTCTCATGGGGTTTATATTGTTTGGAGGCATAGGCTATGACCTTACCTCTTTGTATGAGGACACAACCCAAACCTACTCTGGATGTATCACAGTACATAACAAACCCATCTAAACGATCTAGAAAGGTAAGAACTGGGGCTGAGGTGAGTCGAGTCTTCAACTTCTGAAAACTCTTCTCACAGGAATCTAACCAATGAAAATTAACTTTTTTCTGAGTCAATCTGGATATGGCAGATACAATAGAAGAAAACCTTCAGCAAATCAACGGTAATAGATTGCTAAACTCAAGAAACTCCTAATATCTGACGGAGAGATATGTCTAGGCTAGTTTCTCATAGCCTCGGTCTTTTGAGGATCAACTCTAATGACATCACCAGAAATAATATGGCCAAGGAAATCTACTGATCTTAGCCAGAATTCACACTTACTAAATTTTGTGAACAACTCTGTAATACTATTCTGAGATGGTCTGCATAATTATTTTTGCTACGGGAGTAAACAAGAATGTCATCAATGAATACTATGACGAACATGTCCAAGTACTACTTGAATACTGGATTCATCAAGTCTATGAAGGCTGCTGGGGCATTCGTGAGACCAAAGGACATGACTAGAAATTTAAAGTAACCATACCGAGCTTGTAAAGCTTTTTTTAAAATGTCATATTCCCTGATCCTGAGATGATGATGGCCTGATTTGAGGTCTATCTTGGAAAATTAGCTGGCACCCTGAAGTTGGTAAAATAAGTCATCGATTTTATGAAGTGGATATTTGTTTTTGACTATAACTTTGTTTAACTGACGGTAGTCTATGCACATTCTGAGAGAACCATTTTTTTTATGCATGAATAGAACTAGTGCACCCCACAGGGAGATGCTAGGCTTGATGAATCCCTTATCTAGATGATCCTTGAACTGTTCTTTCAATTCTTTGAGTTCAGCTGATGCCATTCTGTATGGCAAAATAGATATAGGCTGAGTATCTGGAAGAAGGTTTATTCCAATGTTGATTTACCTTTCGGGAGAAATCCGGGAAGATCTTCAGGGAACACATTTGGAAATTCCCTGACTTTTGAAACTGATTCCAGAGTTTGAGTTTCTGATCTAGAGTCTTTAACTTGCACAAGATGATAAATACACCCCTTGAATATCATGTTTCTGCTCTAAGGTATGAAATCAACTGACTCTTAAGCGCTGTGGTACTACCCCTTCATTCAAGGACTGGTTCATTCGAGAATTGAAAATGAACTATTCTATTTCTACAGTCAACTGAGGCATAGCATGAGTGAAGCCAATCTATGCCGAGAATGATGTCAAAATCTGTCATGTCTAACTCCACAAAATCAACTAAAGTAACTTTCTAAGATCTTATGACTGGACTATTCCTGTATACCTGCTTGGCTACAATGGAAACATCTACGGGGGTAAACAGTGAAAAGGGTTCTGCTAGGGTTTCGGGATTGACTCTAAAATTGATGGCTATATATGGACTTACAAAAGCAAAAGAAGCTCCAGTGTCTAGTAAAGCATAAAAATATAAGTGAAAAACCTGTAACATACCAGTAACTACGTTAGGAGAAATTTCCTGATCTTAGTGGGACTGAAGAGCATATAATCTGTTTAGACGCTAACCACTGGTAGCACAAGAAACAACACCTTGCTAAGTTGGGAGATCGGATGGAACTGAAGACTGATTAGACTGACCCTGTTGGTGCAACTCCCTACCTTTCTGAGAAACTACCCGATACTCCTAAATCTGATGGCCTGGCTTGCCACAGTTAAAGCACACATTATTGCCTGCTCTACACTCTCCCTGATGGTTTCTGCCATATTTCTAACATAGAAGGTTCATACGGGTATTGTTAACATTGCTTTGGGACTTAGAGACTGGTGCTCTATCCCTATTATCATTTCTAAATTTAGGTTTTGGGGCACTGGCTGAAGAGGGTGCTGGGGCTAAAGTCCTTTGATGAAATTGAGGATGGTTACCACCTTCTAACCTTGGCTGACTAAACTTAAAACTACCTGTCCTAGCTCTTTTGCTTTCTCTTTCCCTATCCTTAATCTTCTGCTCCTCAATTTGTTAAGCATAGACCATAAACCTAGACAATTCCATCCCCCTAATTAGCATTGCGGTCCTTCACTCTTTGACCACATTATCAGATACTCTAGACACAAACTTACTCATCTTGGACCTGCTATCAGCTACCACATGAGGAGCATATCCAGCTAACTGAGTAAACTTGAGGGAATACTCCTTCACGCTCATACTGCCCTACCTCAAGTTAATAAATTCTAACACTTTGGCCTTCCTAAACTCTAATGGGAAGAATCTATCTAAGAAAGTTATAGAAAACTCTTCCCATTCTATAGGCCCTGCGTATACACCTCTATCTACCTTTTACTGCTTATACCTTGTATGGGATACATCCTACAACTGATATGCAGCCAACTCGGCACTCTCACTAGATGTTACCCCCATAATATCCGTTACCTTCTGCACCATACCTAAGAATTTCTATGGATCCTCTTCAGACTTGGATCCTCTGAAGAAAGGAGGATTCATTCGGGTGAAGTCCCAAATTTTGGTTGCAGCAGTATTGGCCACTGGGTTGGCTGGAATAGTAGATGGCCTTTCATTCTGAGCTACTACGGAGATGGTAAGAGTGGTGAATGCAACCCTAATTTCTGCATAAGAGACATGCTCATCCAGAGGATCTTCTGGAACGGGCGGAGGTGCTGGTTGGTTTTCTGCTCCCCTTTTGTTATTCTTTTTGGGAGGCATGTTCTGTAAACGGAAGGAAAAAATAGATTAGACTGAGAGTTTAAATTGAGCTTATGCTCACTCATACGACATGAATACTAAAAGAAGGGAAACTTTTCCTAAACGCCTTGTAGCCTTCTGTCCATAAGTGTGGTGCGCTATACACTCATTCACAAGACTCTACTTGATGTGGCTTTTAGACTTCCTAGGACTCTTTAAAACCTTAGTCTCTGATACAAAGTTTGTAACACCCTGAGAGTACACCCTGGGCATCACACGGTTCTTATAGTCCTGAGGGACCACAAGCTAACCCATGAGCCGATACCTGCTATGAGTACTGAATAACATAATCATAAATGCAGAAGAATAATTGATATGCCATAAGGTCTTAATAACTAAAACAAGTAATGAATTATGAATTTGAAGAAATAAATATCTAAGTCTGAATAAATACTGAAATCTGAGATAAACTGAATAACTAACTGTCTTGTCAACTGAAGTCTGACTACTAAATAGCTGACTGTAGTGTCCGAAAGCCTCTACACTAAATGACTATGAGTTGATAGGACAGGCCCCAACTAACTCCAACTAACTACAAGGCTGAAAGCATAACATAAAATAATCTATCCTCGAAATATAAGGACTCACCATTACTACTGCTGAGAGTCTGAGAAGTCTAAGCGCGATCCAGAAATTGAGCGTAAGAACCTATAATATAATACATCATAGCGTAAAATAAAGGTATGCGATTAGTACTTTGAATGTAATGGTATTCTAAATGAGGTAGGCTAATATGCATGGTCTTATGAGCAAAGATAATAACTATCTGAATATACATGTAAAACATGGAGTACTGAATAGAATGAATGAAAGTTTATAAATACTGAAGGTACGTGAAATCTGTAGATACTGGGGATGCATGACCAAGCATATAACATGAACTAAATAAAATCTATAAACTGAAATACTGAAATAACTGATATCTATATGATTTGGTCAAACAACACTGAGACTGAATGTCTGAACTTATTACTGGACTAAAACTGTAACTGAGACTGTGGGAGGTATCATCTAATAGACATACCCCAATCTGAGCTAATTGGGGTCCAACCTGTAACCCTAGTTGGAAGGGTTTTAATACCATGCCACAGGTACTAACACTGGATATGTGGATCCACTATACTGATTTACTATCCCAAAAGGACTAAGGGTGTCAATCGTAATCTGATAGGTGACCCCATCGAGATAGTCAAGCCTAAGCTAACGGGTGACTTCTCATATCCTATGCTAGCTGTTTAGTTCTAGAGTTTAGGGACTGCTACTAATGACTCTGCTTATCTGACATGGAAGCTGCCATCCCTACACTCTCTCGGTGCTAAATCATACTCCCAATTGAAAGACACTGAAATACTAGACTGTTCTGAGTTTAACTAACTATTTTGGTAATGCTCATAATATAATCTGAAGTTATTCTAAAGATACTGAAATGAGACTAGGTAAACAGCTATAGTTTTTGGGTATTCAATACCCCCAAGACTCAAAAGAAATAATAGTAACATGATACTTAAGCTTAGAGGACATAGCATGAAGGCTTTTATTAAACATGTATTCTTGTAGGCATTTTATCAAGCACTTGTAGTTTATAGTTTGGTCAAATCATAGGAATTTAGGGAACTTATAGTAATAGCATGAATTCAATATGAATAGTACTAAATCATGATTAATTCGATGAATGATAACATTAAAACATGGAGAATTGAATAACAATAATAATTTCATCTAGACATGGTGTAAAATCATAGTTCATGGAGATTCATGGGTGAAATCATAATTTAAAATCAAAATAACTTGAAAAGATCACAATTTTGTAATTTAAATCGAATACTTAGACTCCATGGGTGAAAGGAACCCATGGATGAGAATTTAACATACCTGGGTTAATGAATTTGAGAAGATTGATGTAATGTCCTCGAGCTTTGGCCTTGAATTTAGGAGCTTTGGCCTTCAACTTTAAATATTTTTCAAAAATTAGGTAATTACAATAATGGAGCGGTGCTAAGCATTATTTTCAAAATTTTAAACGCATTTTCTTGTGCATCACACCACTTGAAAGTCTTATCCTTTTGTATTACCTCAGTCAACAGGAGGCTATGATACTAAATCCTTTGATAAACCTTCTATAGAAATCAGACAATCCGTAAAAAGTTCTCACATCACTAATGGATTATGGATTTGGACAATTTATGATCTTATCTATCTTGGATTCATCCACTTCAATACCCTCAAAACTTATAGCATGTCTAAAAAAGACAACCTCATCAACACAAAAAGAGCATTTTTCAAGATTGGCAAATAATTCGTCCTTTCTAAGCACATTGCAAACATACCTTAAATGCTTTGTGTGGTCATTAATGGATTTGATATAAACCAAAATATCATCAAAGTACACCACAACAAGTTTCCCTATGAATGGTTTCATCACATAATTTATTAATCTCTTAAAGGTACTAGAAGTATTGGTGAGTCCAAGAGCCATCACTATTCATTCATATAGCCTAAACATGATCTTGAATGTGATTTTCCATTCATCATCGGGATTTATCTTAATTTAATGGTACCTACTTCTAAGTTCAACTTTTGAAAACATACAAAAACTATTTAATTTATCAAATATATCATCTAATCTAGGGATAGGGTGGTGATAAATTATTATTATTTTGTTGATCTCCCAAAAATCAACACACATGCACAAATCCTATCATTCTTTGGCACTAATAATATTAGAGCTGCATAAATACTTATTCTCTCCTTAATGATATAGTTTTTTTGTCAATTGAGAGTCTGACACAAAGTCTATTTGATGCTCAATTCCCTAAAGTGAGGGTAACCTTTTTGGAAGCTCCTTTGGAAATACATCTTGATAATCCAATAAAATAAGGGAGGTCGAATAGAGTATAAGATAATTAGAGTGGTTAGCATAAAAAGCATAGGCTAGCAGGAGCATAGGCTCCAGATCATCCACATTGTCGGAAAAGACCCTTGGTTCAAGCAAACATAACCATTTGACCCTTTTTTTGATATCCTCATTTCTTTTTCTTCATCAAGCTCTTTTTCATAGGGTTACTTAATTACTTCCTTCTTACCATTCTTCTTCAATTCTCCTATCTTTTGAAGTACCTCACTCACTTGTGATAGTGACAAAGAGTGAAGGATAAACTTCAAACCATTCAATTCTAACATCTTTTGATGTACCTCTCATTATATTGCCAGGGTCTTACAATAAAAATATGACAATCTTTCATGGGAATCTTAACACCCTATGGTTGTAACGCTCAAATAATGCAATCAAAATAAACTTTAGGATTGTGCATCGCATGGCAATCAAAAATAGCCACTGGATGAGATGTGCTATTGGTGTGCGTCTCACACCCCCAGGGGTGATATTGGCGTGCAACGCATAACCCCCAGGTGTGCTATTGGCATGGGCAACTGTAATGCCCCCTAAAATCCTCTTCCAGTTTGAGCCTTAGAGCGTAGTTGGTAAAGCAAAAAATCCAAGTCAAAATATTTTAGAAATATCCTCCCAAGTATGAAATACTTTGAATCATGTGGGAATATATTTAATCATGAATTAATATCATAGAGGTCCCCTAACTCATGGTTGAGTTGAAAGCTTTCTTATCGTTCAAGTTTTAGTGACCGTAAAAATTTAGGTCAAATTCAATCGACCATAACTTGTTGTATATAAATAAATGGGTGTATTACTATATATAAAATGAAATATATTTTAATTATCTTTTCAACTATACCAATTTCACCTAAATCCAATATCGGAGCAAAGAGTTATCCCCATTTTATTCCAGCATGTCAAGCTGGAAAACGGTGATGACATTGCTGACGGGCTATCACATTTCTAATGACCTTTTTGATGACATTGTCACATTCTGATAACATTTCTAATGATGTTGTCAGACCTGGCCAGAAAATCAAGAATTTGGACCCCTTTTATAACGACCATTCGTGACGGCCTATCACGGACCTGGCGACCTGTCACAGATGGCATCAAGAATATTTTTTCAGCAATTCAAGGGCATTTTTGCAAGGGTATTTTGATTATTTTCCACCTTTTTTAGCCTCTATAAATATGAGGAACCCTCATTCAAACCCTAATTCAATCATTTTCTTTTCCAATTCTCTCAAGAATATCTAGGGTTTCATTCAAGAACCCTAATCTTCAAAAATTCATTCATAAATTCTTCAAGGTTTCTTCAAGAATCAAGTTCCTAATAGTGTAGGATTTAAGAATTTATTTATTTCAAGTGTGGAAAAAGTTTCAAGAACTAAAGTTCATCCAATTTCAAAGGTTAAGCTATGTAGATATTGATTCTTGGGTTCCTTTCATCCAAGAAGCTTAAGAAACCTTTTTAAAACTAAAAGATTTTTATGTTTATGAGTTGTTAATGATTTGTATGAGTTGAAATAGATGTTTAATGTGTTGTTAAGCTTAAATTTATGTTTTCCTACAAAATTTATGAGCTTTGACTCTAGTATGTGGAATTCATGTGATGTTTGCGATAGACCCTCTTGAAGTTGTTTTTCCATGTGATGTGTTCATCACTTTTGGGAGTAGAAATGGTTGAATAAGTGAAGAACGTTCTCCATAGGTTTGATAAAGAGCTTAGGTAAAGCATAAGGGGCACTATTGTATGTTGAATAGGAAACCCCAAATTGTGAGCTAGTCAGTGCATGCCTAGTGTTTGATAAAATGGCTTAGTAAGTGAAATATGCCAAGATAGCATTAAATTCCGAAGTAGGTGTAAAATCGGTCATGTCTAGTGGTTATTGAAAGACCCTAGTGAACAAGTCGAGATATAATGGTTGTAAATTCCCCTAATTATGTGGTCTTGATATATGTTAAGCTTTTAATACATGCCAAGTGGTTAGCAAGTAAGTTATGACGTTATAGTATGAGGTCTCCCCAAGCCATGAGATATCCAAACACATGTCAAGATCGATATAGGTATGAAATAGCTAAGGTAAAACCTTGTTGAAGGGAGTACAATCTAGTAGTATATTTCCCCTACATTATTATATGATTATGATTCCGAGATGCTTAAAGTGACTCCTTGGAGACTGTGATGATGAATAGACGTTTAAGATCCTTAAATGCTTGAGGTGATGCTTAATGACTGTGGAAATAAACATATGGCATGATTCCTGAATTACTTGTGAAGATGCTTGAATGATTGTGATGATGCATGAATGCTTGTTATGATGCATGAATAATGATTCTTACTTTTATGCTATCGAGTTCTGGGGGTATTTATACCCAAAAATAGAGCTGTTGTCTAGAGCCCATATCAGTTTATCGATAAATCCAGTTGAGTCATGATTCTCAGAACTCAGTGAGCTATAGAACTCTGTATCCTCAGACAAGTACAGAACTTAAGAAAGCTTAGTAGTCTCAAAAATCTCTGTAATCTCAATATCGCTAGTAATCTAGCCTTAGTCTTGTAATCATCTCAGATCTAATAGTATTCAAGTGATTTAATTCTAATCTCAGAAGTGATTTGAGTAATCTATTCAAGCTCTGTATCGTCAGTCGGATACTATGATTCGATCTCTTTTCCGTCAGACACGAAACTAAGTAATCTTAGCATAACCCAGTTAGATCTTTTGAGAAACATAATCAGTATCAGATTCAGTTCAATTGTGCTCAGTTAAGAATTTATTTAGAGTCTTTCAGTTGGGAGTAGAAACTAGCACCGAGCAAGCTCAAGGATGGGAACTCACCTACTAGTAGAGGGTGTGATTCTTAGATGCAATATTTGTGCTTCAGAACTATATAGCCAGCATAGGTTGAGACATCATACCTATTAGTTGAGGGTAGATAAGAGACATCATACCTGTTAGATGAGGATAGATGAGGTGTCTTGACCTGTTAGATGAGGGCTCCACCATTCTCGTTTGATCACATGATAGATGAGGGTCACATAAAGATAATGAACATAAAGATAATGTCTTTACCGATGGCACAGTATTGGCACCCTCCCAACTGGGGGTAGAGTTTGGACCCCACCTATGGTAGGTTAGGGCATGTCGGTTAAGTGACTACTTTCCATAGTTTTAGTTTCAGATTTAGTCTCAGTTTTAGAATTAATCTTTAAAAATCAAGACTGTCAGATACAGTCATCTATCTTTATGAGGAACTTAGATAGTTCTGTAGATTCATGGACCATCCCGACAGAGAGTCTTGGTCATATATACAGTTGATTGATATCATATTCAGAAATACGTCGCCAGATCCTCAGTTATTAGTATCAGAGGAGTCAGTGATTCAGTATCTCAGTATCAGCAGTGAGTTTAGTCTGTAGTTAAGTGGTATTTGAGTTTCGGTATCCAGAGTTGCGATGATTGTGTTCTTGTTCTATGCCTTCATGTATGTTTTCTCATGCAGCATCTTTCATGATTATTCAATTTAGATTTGTGCATGCATGAGCCCTTGCATTAGCCTATCTCGTCTACATACTCGGTATATTCCTATACTAACGCATTTATGCTATGATGTTTTATTTGACACCATAGGTTCAGAGGCACAGGATCTAGATTATCCTCAGTAGTTCAGTCCCAATCAGCAGCAGTAGTAGTGAGGTCTCTTCTTTCAAGGACGAATATCAGTTTACTATTATTGTTTTAGGTTTTTTTATTTAAGTTGACGGAGTTAGTTGGGGACCTGTCCCATCAACTCCACAGTTCAGATAGTTTAGACATTTTTTAGAGGAATGTATTAATATTCAGTTTTCTATTTTGACTATGTATAGATGTGTTGAACCTTATAGAAAGTTTCCATATTTATTTCAGATATTATGCAGTGTACAGGTACAGATATCAGAAAAGGGTTAGCTTGTGGTCCTTCGGGTCCATAAGCACCGTGTGACATCTCGAAATGGGATCTCGGGGCATTACAAACTTGGTATCAAAGCCTAAAATTCAAGAGTATCTTAGGGAGTCTGAAAAGCCGCATCTAGTAGAGTCTACATTTATAGCGCGCCACATTTATGTACAAGAGGCTACAGGATGTTCTTAGGAGTAGTTCCTCTTCTTTCAATGATCATTTTGTGCGAGTGAGCATGAGATCAAGTTGATCCTCAGTCTAATCCACTTTATTCTTTCATTTACAGAGTATGCCTCCTCGCAGAGACTTTGTCCATAGGGTTGATGATCACCCCCCTCAGCCAGTAGATCCTGAAAATGAAAGTGTGTCACATGCAGAGTTTTGGGCAGCTTTCCAGGCGCTAGCCCAGATAGGGACTGATGTTCATGGCAACCTTCAGGCTGCAGTCCTACCTCAGCAAGATGGGAGTTCTACCGTAGCCAGGATTAGAAGCTTTATGAAAATGAACCCGCCCAAATTCTTTGGGTCAGTAGTAGGTGAGGATCCATAGTTATTTCTTGAGGAGGTGAAGAAGATCACCTAGATTATGCATGTGTCAGAGGAGGAGAGTGTTGAGTTAGCATCTTATAGGTTGAAAGATATTGCTCATGATTGGGTAGTGATGTGGGAGAAAAGTAGAGGGAAGAATGCAACTCCCATGACTTGGCTAGAGTTTTAGAGTGCCTTTCTAGATTGGTTTTTCCCACTAGAAATGAGAGAATCTAAGGTAGAAGATTTTATGAACCTAAGGCAAGGCTCCATGATAGTGAAAGAGTATTGTCTTAAATTTAATCAATTAGCTAAGTATGCTCCCGACTTGATAGCTGACCCTAGAGCGAGTATGAGTAAGTTTTTGATTGGGGTATCAAGTGAGGTGTTGAAAGAGTGTAGAGCTACCATGCTCAATAGAGATATAGATCTTTCTAGGATAATGATTCATGCATAACAGATTGAGGCAGATAAGATGAAAGAGAGAGAAAGAGAGTGAGTAAGAGAGCCAAGATAGGTAGTCGTGGTTTCTCGCAGTTAGGGTCTCAAGGTGGTAGTAGTTCTTAGTATGGTTGGAGATTTTTAGTTCAAGTTCCATCTTTAGCTAGTGTACTCGCACCTACGTTTGGGGGTATCAGATTTGAGGGAGTGCCAAGCTCCAAAGCCTAGAGTAGTACTAGTGGTGTTCGTACCTACCTGTTGTGTAAAGAATGTGGTAAGAATCATAAGGGTGTATGTAGATCCGGTAGTGATGTGTTTTGTGGATGTGGCGAGACCGGTCTCAAAGTTTGAGACTATCCTAAGCCAAGTACCCGAAGTCAGCACAGTCATCCTTCAGCTCATAATAGATTGTATGCTCTTCAGGCTTGCCTTGATTGGGAAAGATCCCCTGAAATTGACCCTGGTATGTTATGTGCCCTTTATATTTATGTTATACATTGATAGATCCTTTTCTATCATTTTGAGCTTATATGTTAGCATGAGTCATGTATAAGTTTCAGATCTTGATCGGTCAATTATGACCCAGCCTGTAGATGCCCCGCGCACCATTCCATTTTAGCGAAGTGTGTTTAGAGGGACATAGAGTCCCAAGGGGGAGATACCCCATGGTATTATGATGTTGCATTCCATTAGATTCATCTCGATGTATGTTCAGATTTTCCTTATAAAGTTAGCATCAATCATTGTTGCATTGTCAAGTCGTGCTTTTAAAAGTCAGCTTAGCCAGACATTCATGCATTAGATATGTGTATTTTGTAGAAAGAGTTTAGCTTGTCAATATATGTTCAGTCCTGTATTCATGAGATCATCCCAGTTATGAGTCCATGCATCAGATATACATGTGTATTATGAGAATTCAGCTATGAGTATCATCAGTAAAGTATTCCATGCATCATATATGCATGACCAGTGTGAGAACTCTATATGTCAATCATTCTAATTGCGTAGTCCTGATCTAAGATGTGTCCATTTCTTGAGTAAGTTCTGTTGAGCTGTAATATCAATCTATTAAGCGACATTCGAGGACGAATGTTCTCAAGGGGGAGATAATGTAATGTCCCGCAAAATCCTCTTCCAGTCTGAGCCTTAGAGCGTATTTGGTAAAGAAAAAATCCGAGTCAAAATGTTTCAGAACTATCCTCCCAAGTATGAAATACTTTGAATTGTGTGGGAATCTATTTAAGCATGAACTAAGATCATAAAGGTCCCCTAACTCATGGTCGAGTTGAAAGCTTTCCTATCGTTCAAGTTTTAGTGACCGTAAAAATTTGGGTCAACTTCAATTGACCATAACTCATTGTGTATGAAGAACTGGGTGGATTTCTATATATTAAATGAAAGATCTTTGAATTAGATTTCGAACGATACCAATTTCTCCTAAATCCAATATCGGAGCAAAGATTTATCCCCATTTTATTCCAGCATGTCAAGCTGGAAAATGGTGACGACGTTTCTAACGGGCTATCACATTTTTGACGATCTTTTTGACAATGTCGTCACATTTTGATGACATTTTTGATGACGTCTTCAGCCCTGGCTAGAAAATCAAGAATTTGGACCCCTTTTGTGATGATCATTCGTGACGGCCTATCACGGACCTGACGGCCTGTCATGAATGGTATCAAGAATATTTTTTCAGCAATTCAAGGGCATTTTCGCAAGTGTATTTTGATTATTTCCCACCTTTTATGATCCTCTATAAATATGAGGAACCCTCATTCAAACCCTAATTCAATCATTTTCTTTTCCAATTCTCTTAAGAATATCTAGGGTTTCATTCAAGAACCCTAATCTTCAAAAATTTATTCATAAATTCTTCAAGGTTTCTTCAAGAATCAAGTTCCTAATAGTGTAGGATTTAAGAATTTATTTATTTCAAGTGTGGAAAAAGTTTCAAGAACTAATGTTCATCCAATTTCAAAGGTTAAGCTATGTAGATATTGATTCTTGGGTTCCTTTCATCCAAGAAGCTCAAGAACCCTTTTTAAAACTAAAAGATTTTTATGTTTATGAGTTGTTAATGATTTGTATGAGTTGAAATAGATGTTTAATGTGTTGTTATACTTAAATTTATGTTTTCCTACAAAATTTATGAGCTTTGACTCTAGTATGTGGAATTCATGTGATGTTTGCGATAGATCCTCTTGAAGTTGTTTTTCCATGTGATGTGTTCATGAATTTTGGGTGTAGAAATGGTTTAACAAGTGAAGAACATTCCCCATAGGTTTGATAAAGAGCTTAGGTGAAGCATAAGAGCCACTATAGTATGTTGAATAGAAAACCCCAAATTGTGAGCTAGTATATGCATCCCTAGTGTTTGATAAAATGCCTTAGTGAGTGAAATGTGCGAAGATAGCATGAAATTCCTAAGTAGGTGTAAAATCGGTCATGTCTAGTGGTTATTGAAAGACCCTACTGAACAAATTGTGATATGATGGTTGTTAATTTACCCAATTATGTGCTCTTGATATATTTTAAGATTTTAATACATGCCAAGTGGTTAGCAAGTAAGTTATGACATGATAGTATGAAGTCTCCCAAGCCATGGGATATCCAAATACATGTCAAGATCGATATAGTTATGAAATAGCTGAGGTAAAACCTTGTTGAAGGGAGTATAATCTAGTAGCATATTTACCCTATGTTATTATATGATTATGATTTTGAGATGCTTAAAGTGGCTCCTAGGAGAGTATGATGATGAATAGATATTTGAGATCCTTAAATGCTTGAGGTGATGTTTAATGACTGTGGAAATGAACATATGGCATGATTCCTGAATTACTTGTGAAGATACTTGAATGATTGTGATGATGCATGAATGCTTGTGATGATGAATGATTGATGATTCTTACTTTTATGCTATCGAGTCCTGGGGGTATTTATATCCACAAATAAAGCTGTTGTCTAGAGCCCATGTCAGTATCTCGATAATTTTAGTTGAGCTATGATTCTCAAAACTTAGTGAACTATAGAACTCTGTATCCTCATACAAGTGCGGAACTTAAGAAAGCTCAGTAATCTCAGAAATCTCTTTATCGCTAATAATCTAGCCTTAGTACTGTAATCAGCTCAGATCTAATTATATTGAAGTGATTCAATTCTAATCTCAAAAGTGATTTGAGTAATCTATTCAAGTTCTGTATTGCCAGTCAGATAATATAATTTGATAGCTTTTTCATCAGATACAGAACTAAGAAATCTTAGCGTAAATCAGTTAGATCTTTTGAGAAACATGATCAGTATCAGATTTAGTTCAGTTGTGCTCAGTTAAGAATTCAGTCAGAGTCTTTCAGTTGGGAGTGGAAACTAGCACCGAGCGAGCTCAAGGATGGGAACTCACCTACTAGTAGAGGGTGTGATTCTTAGATGTAATCTTTGTGCTCCAGAACTACGTAGCCAGCGTAGGTTGAGACATCATATCTACTAGATGAGGGTAGATGAGAGATATCATACCTATTAGATGAGGGTAGATGAGGTGGTTTGACCATTTAGATAAGGGCTCCACCGTTCTCATTTGAGCACCTGATAGATGAGGGTTACATAAAGATAATGCACATAAAGATAATGTCTTTACCCGTGGCATAGTATTGGAACCCTCCCAACTGGGGGTAGAGGTTGGACCCCACCCGTGGTAGGTTGGGGTATGTTGGTTAAGTGACTACTTCCCACAATTTCAGTCTCAGTTTTAGAATTATTTTTCAGAAATTAAGACTGTCAGATACAGTCATCTATCTTTATGAGGAACTCAGATAGTTCCATTGATTCATGGACCATCCCGACAGATAGACTTAGTCACATATAAAATTGATTGATATCATATTCAGAGATATGCCACCAGACAGGCTTGATCATAGTATCAGATTGCTATAGAATATTTTTTTCATCAGATTCAGATATAATCATACTTCTTATCATTGATAATCGCTTCTAGAATAATTTGTTAGGAAAGTTGATCTATAAGTCTGTCAGTCAAAATTAGTAAGATCAGAGTACAATCCTTGATGTAAGAACATCCAAATCCTCAATTTTCAGTATCAGAGGAGTCAGTGATTCAGTATCTTAGTGTCAGTAGTGAGTTCAGTCTGCAGTTAAGTGGTATGCGAGTGTTAGTATCTAGATTTGCGATTATTGTGTTTATGTTTTGTGAATTCATGTATGTTTTCTCATGCGGCATCTTTTATGATTATTCAGTTTAGATATTATGCATGCATGAGCCCTTGCATTAGCCTACCTCGTCTACATACTCGGTATATTCCTGTACTGATGCATTTGCGCTATGGTGTTTTATTTTACACCATAGGTTCAGAGGAACAAGATCCATATTATCCTCAGCAGTTCAGTCCCCATCAGCAGCTGTAGCAGTGAGTCCTCTTTTTTTGAGAATGAATCTCAGTTTACTATTATTGTTTCAGATTTTGTTAATTTTCAGTTGATGAAGTTAGTTGGGGACCTGTCCCATCAAATCCACAGTTCAGACAGTTTAGAGGTTTTTCAGATGGATGTATTAGTATTCAGTTTTCAGTTTTGAGTATGTATAGATGTGTTGAACCTTATGGCAAGTTTCCACATTTATTTTAGATATTATGCAGTGTACAGGTACAGATATCAAAAAAGGGTTAGCTTGTGGTCCTTCAGGTCCATAAGCACCGTGTGACATCTCGTGATGGGATCTCAGGGCGTTACAGCCACACCCCCTAGGTGTGCTATTAGAGTGTACCACACAACCAAACCACAATGCTAAATATTGCTCTGATTGACTTAAATTAAGGGTGTTGAAGTCTTTTCATACCCCTAAACTATCCCTAATTATCCTTAAATGAATTAATCAGTCTTTAAACACGTTACCTCAACTCTTTTAACCCCAAACATTCAGTACACACTTAAAAACCCTTCCCCTCTTTCTAAGAACAAAACTCAAGCTTATTCTCTCAAGAAATATAAGGATTTAAGTTTTGATTTCAAGATAAGAATCCGTTCAAATAAGTTATGTGGGCTTTTGAACAAGGTTAGTCTTTCATCCTTATGCCCAAATGTATGATTTTTCAAGTTAAACATACATGTTTTAAGCTAAGGTTCATTCCTAAATTCTCGTGTGTTGAAAGCATAGCATTATCATGTAATTTAAAGGACTAAAGAGCATAATAGTTGTACTTACTCATGTTTTAAACCACAAGTTTGATATTTCATCTTGAATTTGGTTATTTTGATTAGAAAGTGTTATTCTCCTAAATTAAATACACCCCTAAGCTTACATTTATGTACTATAATCATTTACTAAATTTTCCAATGTTTTGCATCCCCGAGCTATGGCCTCATATTACTATTTTAAAATTGTTATTGTAGATTTATAGTCATTCAGTGCTGGAGGGTTATGAACACTAGATACCTACATGTGTACTTGTGATTTTAGATTTTTTAAATTTCATGTTAGCCAGACCATGATTTTATTACTATGTTCAAGTTCAAGTTGATCCTTGTTAGCACAGTACCATGTTATGTTGCCCTCGTTGGACTTAGGGACTCGCTAAAGAGTGTTTCCCCTTTTTTTGAAATTGGTCTTAGATTAGTGATCACACTAGTTTAGGTTCCACTCCGATCGAAAGGATAGAACAACCCTTCTTAATGTGGGACAGATGTTGGAATCCATGGTAATATGCATATTTTATGTCAGTTACATGATTGCTCGTAGAGTTTCAGTTAGTACTGACAGTTTGTTTCAGTTTAGTTTTGCTAGACTAAGTAGTCAGTTTTCAGCATTTATTTAGTCAGTTATACAAACTACACCAGTTATTCAGATAATGTTAGTGTATTAAAAAACTTGGCCTTGGATATTCAGTTTTAGATGTTCATGTAATTACATTTAGTTTTGCATGTAATAGTCCTTACCTCACGTACTAGTATATTCAAAGTACTTTTCGCATACCTTTCTGCTTACGCTATGTTGTCTTATAACATAGGTTCAGACCCACAGTTTCTGAACCATTCTTTCACCGCTCAGTAATTTCCTGCAGCAATAGTTGTGAGTCCTTATCCATCGAGGACGTGATATGTTATTTCATTTATTTCAATATTTTATTATGATTCAGTTAGTTGGGGGTTTGTCCCATCTACTCCTTATGATTCTTAGAGGCTTTCAGATAGTTATACAGTTATTTAGCTTTTAGTTATTATCAGTTATTTCAGATAGACAGTCTAGTTTTCCAGTGTTTATCAGATACTTTAGACATGTATTTTTATATATATTAGTATTCAGACTGGCAGTACCTTATTAGTTTATTTTTTGCACATGTTGTTGTACTTTTATTTAATTCAGTACTCATAGCAGGTACCTAACCATGGGTTAGCTTGGGGTCACTTGTGGACTTAAGCAAAGTGTAGCGGCAAGGGGGTATCCATGGTTTGTGAAAAAACTTTCTATCAGAGCCAAAGGTTTTAAAGTTTCATAGGGTATTTTTAATCTTTGTTGAGTAAGTCTGATGCATGGGTGTAAAGCGTGCCACACTTATGGATAAGTGGTTCCAAGATGTTTTTAGGAAAGTTTCCCTTCTTTCAGTGTTCATGTCATGTAAAGGAGAATGAGATCTATTCAATTCTTTTTTCTAACTCATCTTTTATTCCTTTTACAAACAATGCCACCTAGAAGAAACAACGCAAGAAGAAAGGGGGTCAACCTGCACCACCACCTATTCAGGTAGGCCCCATTATGATCATGTATCTCACACTAAGTTTAGGGTCACTTTTATAGCCTTAGCCCATTCTATAGATACTCAAAACAATCAGCAGGTTATTGCACCAACCAATCCATTGGCAAATCAGCTACAGTTAGGATTTGAGATTACACTCAGATAAATCCTCTTTTTTTCTGGGTCCAAGTCTGAGGAGGATCTACAAGAGTTTCTGGATATGGTACAAAATTTGATAGAGATTATAGGTGTCACTTATAATAAAAGTGTAGAGTTGGATACATATCAGTTGTAGAGAGTAGCTCACATGTTTAAACAGTTAAAGGAGGACAAAGGTGTTGAGGTAGGGTGTATAAAGTGGGAGGAGTTTTCCACGTCTTTCTTAGATAGGTTCTTCCCACTAGAGTTGAGGGAAGAAAAGGTTCAGGAATTCATAAACATGAAGCAGGGAAGTATGAGTGTGAAGGAGTACTCACTCAAGTTTACTCAGTTGGCAAGGTATGCTTCTATGATGGTTGCTGATAATAGGTATAAAATGACTAAGTTTGTATCTGATAAATCTGATAGTATGGTTAAGGAGTGTAGTACCACCATGTTGATTAAGGATATGGACCTATCTTGACTTATGGTTCATGCTCAACAGATTGAGGAGGAGAATCTTAAAGAGAAAGAGAGAGAATAAAAAGGCCAGTATAGGTAGTTTAAACTTTTGTCAACCGAGGTTGGAAGGTGGTAACCGTTCTCAGTCCTTCCGAAAAATTTCAGTCCCAGATCCATCTTCAGCTAATGTTCTAGTGCCTAAGTTTAGGCAGGACAATTGGGATAGAGCGCCAGGATCTATGTCCCAGGGTAGTGTGAACAGTAGCTGCACTAATCCTCTCTGCAGGAAGTATGGTAAAATCATCAAGGTGATTGTAGAGTTGTTAGTGATAGGTATTTTTGGTGTGTCAAGCAGGCTATAGGATCCAGGAGCGTTTAGTGGTTTCTCAGAGGGGAAAGGATTTATGCCAACAGGGCTAGTCTAATTTTTCGTCAGCTCCAGTAGGTCGCCCGACTTAGCAGGGTGCCACATCCAGTGCCACAAGTGGGCAGCGTTAGAATAGGTTTTATGCTCTCCAAACTCGACATGATTAGAAAATTTCTCTGGATGTGGTTACGGGTACATTACAAGTCTTCGATCTTTATGTTTATGCATTGTTAAATCCTGGAGCTTCACTTTCTTTTTTGACTCCTTACAGAGCTATTGACTTCGATGTCAGTCCAAAAATGTTAGTATAGCCTTTCCAAGTGTCTAACCTAGTGGGTAAGTCCATTGTAGCTAGATGGGTATACAGAAATTGCCCTATTATAGTGTCTCAGAAGGCTACTTTAGTTGATCTTGTGGAGTTACAGATGACTAATTTTAATGTTATTCTCAACATAGATTGGCTACACTCATGTTATGCCTCAGTCGATTGAAAAAATAGAATTGTTGAGTTCTAGTTCACTAATGAGCCAGTTATCGAATGAAGGGGTAGTACTTCAGTTCTTAAGTATCAGTTTGTTTTCTACCTTAAGGCAAGAAAGATGATATCTAAGGGATGTACTTACCAACTCGTCTGAGTCAAGGACTCAAATTATGAGAATCCGAGTTTGGAATCAATTTTAGTCATAAGGGAATTTCTAGAAGTATTTCTCGAAGATCTTCTTGGGATTCCTCCCAAAAGAGCAATTGACTTTGAAATAGATCTCCTTCAAGATACCCAACCTATCTCTATTCTATCTTACAGAAAGGCTGCAGCCGAGCTTAAGAAATTGAAGGATCAATTGAAGGATCTCTTAGATAAGGGTTTTATTAGGCCTAGTGTTTCCCCATGGGGTGCTCTAGTACTATTTGTGTGCAAAAAAGACAGTTTTCTCAGAATGTACATTGACTACCATTAGTTGAACAAAGTCACCATCGGGAATAAGTATCATCATCTCAGAATTGATGACATGTTTGACAAACTTTAGTGTTCAAGTTATTTCTCTATAGACCTCATATCTGGCTATCATCAGCTTAGAGTCAAAAAATATAATATTTCGAAGGCAACCTTCAGAACTCGATATGGTCACTTTGAATTCCTAGTTACGTCTTTTGGACTAAAAATGCCCTTGTAGCTTTCATGGACTTGATGAACTGGGTGTTCAAGCAGAACTTGGACATATTTTTTATAGCCTTCATTGATGACTTCCTTGTCTATTGCCATAGTGAGAATTATCATGTAAACCGTTTGAGAGTTATGTTGTAGACCTTTAGAGAGCATCAACTATTTACTAAGTTTAGCAAGTGTGGATTTTTGTTGAGATCAGTAGATTTCCTTGGTCATATAGTTTCCGGTGATGGCATTCGAATTGATTCTCAAAAGACCAAAGCAGTAAGAAACTGACCTAAACCTGTCCCTCAATTAGATAACAGGAGTTTCTTGGGTTTGGATGGCTATTATAGATGGTTTGTTGAAGTATTTTCTTCTATTTCTTCCCCAATGTTGAGGCTAACCCAGAAGAAGTTAAGTTTCAGTGGTTAAATTCCTACGAGAAAAGTTTTCAAGAGTTGAAGACTCGACTCACTTTTGCCCCTGTCTTGACTTTTTCCAGATGACACAGATGGGCTCGTAGTATATTGTGATGCCTTTAGAATTGGTTTGGGTTTTGTATTAATGTAGAGAGGTAAGGTCATAGCCTACATCTATATACAGCTTAATCCCTATGAGAAAAAATTATTTGACCCATGATCTTGAGTTGGCAACTGTTGTCTTTGCCTTGAAAATTTGAAGGAATTATCTTTATTGATTGCTAAAGTAAAAGAAAAACAAGATAGGGATCCTAGTTTGGTTAGGTTGAAGGAGGCAGTTAGAGATCAATAGGTGGAGGTTTTCTCCCAAGAGAGAGATGTTGTGCTTTATTATTAGGGCAAGTGATGTGTTTCGTGTGTTGATTATTTGAGACAACGAATATTATCAGAAGCACATGGTGCACGATATTCTATTAACCCTGGAGAAACTAAGATGTACCGTGACTTATAGGAAATCTATAAGTGGAGTGGTAGGAAGAAAGATATTCCTGATTTTGTGGCTAAGTTTTTGGAATATCAGCAGGTTAAAGTTGAACACCAAAGGCCTAGTGATATACTTTAGGAATTTAGCATCCCTACTTGGAAGTGGGAGGTAGTGAATATGGATTTTGTGATAGGGTTGCCTCGTATGTGTGGTCAACATGATTTAATTTGGGTCATTATAGATAGAATGACAAAGTCAGCCCATTTTTTGCCAGTTTATACTTTGTACTCAGCTGAGGATTATGCCAGGTTTTACCTTAGGGAGTTGGTGAAGTTGCATGGGATTCCATTGTCTATCATTTCAGATAGAGGTGCTCAGTTTACCTATCACTTTTGGAAGGCTTTTCAAAAAGTTCTTGACACCCAAGTTCACTTCAGTATAGCTTTTCATCCTTAAATAGATGGTCAGGCAGAGAGGACCATTCATACTTTAGAGGACATGTTGAGGGCATGTGTTATGGACTTTAAAGGTATTTGGGATGAACATTTATCTTTGATTGAGTTTGCCTACAACAATAGTTATCATGCTAAAATTTAGATGGCTCATTTTGAGACTCTCTATAGGAGGAAATGTAGATCTCCTATTGGTTGGTTAAAGTAGGTGAGCCTTCTATGATAGGGCTAGATTCGTTATTTGAGGTAATGTAAAAAATTTAGCTAATTCGAGAGAGGCTGAAGACACCCTAAAGTCGTCAGATATCTTATACAGACGTGAGGAGAAGTGATATTGAGTTTGAGGTTGGTGACTTTGTTTATTTGAAAATTTCACCTATGAAGAGAGTGAAGAGATTTGGCAAGAAAGGAAAGCTCAGTCCCCTCTTTGTTGGTCCATATAGAATTTTGAGCCATTTTAGAAAGGTAGCTTATGTGCTAGAGTTGCCTGCAGATTTGGCATTATTACAACCAGTGTTCCATGTTTCCTTGTTAAAGAAATGGATTGGTGATTCAACTTCTATTGTTCCATTAGAAACTATTGATGTTAAGGATAGCCTTTCCTAAAAACAAGTCCTAGTTGAGGTCATTGATCATTAGGTTCGTAGTCTAAGGAATAAAGAAGTTCCTTTGGTTAGGGTTCTATGGAAAAATGAATTCGTTGAGGGATCCGCTTGGGAGGTAGAAGTAGAATGCGAGCCAAGTATCCCCATCCTTTCCTTATGAATTCAGACTTACCTTGAGGTAATGGTTTCTCTTAAATTGACTCCCTCATTAGCTATCTTGGATATATAAATATCCTTATGTCGTAGCATGTATTTATGAAACTAAGCTTAGTCCAGGTATCATGTTTCAGACTTCAGTTACTTAATCGCGGTTCAGGCATGAGTGTTTTGTATATGATCTCAGCCTTTTTACTGCTTCAACTTAAATAGTATAATTTGAGGATGAATGATTCCCAAGAGGGAGATAATTTAACACCCCATAGTTGTAACGCTCAAATAAAGCATTCAAAATTACCTTTAGGACCTTCATTTCAATGGTAGACCATGTTTAGATGTTGTGGATTTAGTTGAGGGTGATTTTAGGCCTTAAAAATGAATGTGCATCGCATGGTAGACCTTGTGCTAAGGATGTGCATTGCAATTGCAAATAACCACTAGATAAGTTGTGCTATTGGCATACACCGCACAACCCCCAGGTGTGCTATTGGTGTACCCCCCCAGGTGTGCTATTGGAGTGTGCTGCACAACCAAAGCACAGTGGTAAAAGTTTCTCTATTTTGACTTAAATTAAGGGCATTGAAGTTTTTTCACACCCCTAAACCGTCCCTAATAATACTTAAATGAATTAAGGGATCTTTAAATACATTACCTCCACTCCATTAACCCCAAATATTTAGTACGCAGTTAAAAACCCTTCCTCTCTTCCCAAGAACAAAACTCAAGCTTATTCTCTCAAGAAACACAAGGATTTAAGTTTTGAGTTTAAGATTTCTTCAAGAATCCATTCTATTAAGATATGTGGGGTTTTAAATAAGGTTAATCTTTCATCCCTGTGCCCAAATGTATGATTTTTCAAGTTGAACTTACATTTTTTAAGTTAAGGTTCATTCCTAAATCATCGTGTGTTGAAAGCATAGAATTATCATGTCATTTAAGGGACTAAAGAGCATAATAGTTGTACTTACTCATGTTTTCTCATGTTTTAAACCACAAGTTTGATATTTTATCTTGAATTTTGTTATTTTGATGAGAAAGTGTTATTCTCCTAAGTTAAATACATCCCTATGCTTAAATTTATGTACTATACTCATGTATTGAATTGTCCAATGTTTTGAGTCCCTGAACTATGGCCTCATATTACTATTTTAAGAGTTGTTATTGTATTTTTATACTCATTTAGTGCTAGAGGGTTATGAACACTCGAAACCTACATGTGTACTTGCTATTTAAGATTTTTCAAATTACATATTAGCCAGACCATGATTTTATTACTATGTTCAAGTTCAAGTTTATCCTTGTCAGTACAGTACCATGTTATGTTAAACCATGAATAACACCAATGCCATTCAGTTGGGATTAGGATTTAGCACCAAGTGGGAAGTGTGGGTTTAGTGCATCCTATTTCCCATATCAACGTGCCCTCGTAGGACTTCGGTACTCTCCAAAGAGCGTTTCCCCTTTTTACCAAATTGGGCTTAGTTTAGTGATCACTCCAGTTCAGGTTCTACTCCAATGGAAAGGATGGAACAACCCTCCTCAATATGGGTCAAACGTTGGCATCCATGGCGATATCCATAGTTTATGTAAGTTACATGATTGTTCCCACAGTTTCAGTCAGTATTGAAAGTCTATTTCAGTTCAGTTTTGCTATACCAAGTAGTCAATTTTCAACAATTATTTAGTCAGTTATACAAATTGCACCAGTTGTTCAGATAATGTAAGTGTATTGAAAAGCTTAGTCTTGCATATCAGTTTTAGATGTTCATGTAATTACATTCAGTTTTTGTATGTATTTCAGTTAGTCCTTACCTCATGTACCAGTATGTTCAAAGTACTGTTCGCATACTTTTCTCTTATGCTATGTTGTCTTGTAACATAGGTTCAGACGTACAGTTTCCCGACCATCTTTAGACAGCTCAACAGTTCCCTCCAGTGTTTATCGGATACTTCAGACATGCCATTTTATATATTTCCATATTCAGACTGATAATACCTTATTGGTTAATTATCAGCACATGTTGTTTTACTTTTATTTTATTCAATGCTCATAGTAGGTACCAGACCATGGATTAGCTTAAGGTCACTTGTAGCCTTAAGCACCGTGTTGTAACTAGGGTGTAGCCTTGGGTCGTGATAGAATCACATCACATTCTTGAAATGAGTCTCAACTTTTTGACTCACCTTTAATTCTCTTCACTCATTTAACCCTTGAAGCTTGTACGTTGTGGCATGCTTGGTTTTGGGTAACTTCATGAAATCAATAATGGTGGCACTAGCTACGTCTTCTAAATTCCCATTATGAATGACCAATGAGCACACATTCTCCTTGATAAGACATTTTGCATGAAATATATTTTTCCTTTGGCTTAGGTTATCTCATGCCTTACTAATCAATACTCATCTTACTTCAAAGTTTGTAACCTCAAACTCTCCATTTGAGGCCAAGAATATTCATCTCCTCTCTTTAGATTCTCATATTCCTCAAGTATCTCTTCTTTTTAGGGCTATTCTTCATCATTATCTTGTTTCCTACCTCCTCTACAAGGTAATATATCTCCATTCTGTAAGGACTACATTTCTTTAATTAGGATATTCACTTGCCTTGTGTCCCCATCCTTGACTTTTTAAACATTAAAAACCTTAAGAATTATAGGTTGGATACTTCTTACCTTCATTCCTAGGTGGGTACTTTGGAACACTCTTCTCAATGGGCTTCTTGTCAGTAGACTTGCTAAATTCTTTATTCTTGTTCCAACCCAATGATGATTGGGCTACCTCTTTATTCTTTCCACAAGAGTTGGTCATTGTGTATCCCTTGGGTTTGAAATGTGGCATTCCTAGAGGTCTATCTCAACTTCCGAAGTCGCTTGAAATATTTCTTCCATAGTAGCAATCTTATGGAAAGTCATCAAGGAGGATATCTCCATGTTCAACCCTATATTAAATGAATGATGGTGTGTTCCACATTCTCTTACTACTCAAGTTTTATGATTAACTGTTGAAATTCATCATAGTAAGCCAAACACTCTTGTTGTCACGACCCAAACCAGGGCCTATTCGTGACGGGTATCTTAAAGCCACCGTAGGCCGGAGAGCACCCCCTTAGCCTAACCTCTGGAGCACATAAATGTATACAACAAAATCCAACCAAAAATAATAGTAAGATAGATAGATAGGCCCACTGAAAATTTCAACAATCAAAATGAACAACCAATACCACAACTGTCCACAAAGGCTCTAAAATACGAATACCACCCTAGGTCAGAACATGTCCCCGACCATGAAAAAGAAAAGTCACAACTCCAAAAATCTAAAAAGAAACCTAATACAATGGTAGGTCTTTTAGAAAGATGGATGCTCACCACTTCACAAAACTTAACTGATGTACCACACCACCTAATGCTGCATAAGAGTAATAGGAAAACCCTCGAAACCTACATCATGAAATGATATAACATCCAGGGATGGTCTGTAGGATAAGCACTGGTATGTAACTCAAGGAAAGTACAAAGTAATGCCAATGCCAAAAACCAGTCAAAACTATATGCGCACCATTCATATATAGATATATAGGATGCCGGGATATGGACAAGCGTCATGAACATGAGAGTTCAAAACCTTATCCAAAATTATGTAGCTCGCTTCATCCTAAGGGTATCCATGGGCTATATGTAACTGTGTTAGCTACACAAATTGAAGAAGTTCAAAGTAAAGGCTAAAGACACCAAGGTGATAGCCATTCAAGTATATATATAGTGTGTACCATCCACATGTCATATAGAACCCCACACCGACAAATGTGGTATCCAGTGTTGGTCCCCCTGTACCTCCACCATCATGGTGAGCTGCACAATTCCTATTAAGCCCAAATTACAACAATTTTGACACAAACCCAACAAAAAACCCAGGATTCAATCATTAAGGAATTTACCGACATGGTATGATCATACCAGTTATGCTTGAAAGCTTATATGTAATATACCGACATAGTATGGTCATACCAGTTATGCTTGAAAGCTTATATATAATTATGCAATACCAAGCCAATTAACCTTTAGATTTCCAAGTACTAATTAAAAATCTAAGCCATGGCCACCAAGGGCCTTCCAAAACAAATTTGATTATCCAACATCCTTTAATGAAATAAAAGGTTCCAAATCTAAGTTAAATCATGCAATTCCCTATTCAAAACCACAGTTATGAAGATGGATTGACGTTAATGCCCTTACGAATCCAAAGTTCTAATAATTTGGGGAAACCTATGTTCCTCATTCCAATCCCCATAACTATGCACCCATCGAGTCCCAAAAACGTCAATTAAAGCATGAATAGCATATTTAAAACATATGAATAGAAATTAAAGTAATCACTATCAAAATACCTCAACCTAATTTCAAACCCAATAATGAAATCACTTGAATATTAATCCAATTTATTCCATAGTGATGAATACAAGTTTAGGGAGGAGAGACATGCCTGAAATATGAAAGAAATTTAACGGAACTCGAAGGTCGGATCTTGAATATTGAATCCATTGTAAAACCCTAGTATTCTCTTGCCATGAGAGTTAAAGAGGAGAGAGTAGTGTGTTTGATTTGATCAAAGATGTAAATGGGGTCATTATAGTGTTTTTAAGTCATGGGTAAAGTGTAAAGTGAGGAAACGACCAAAAAACACCAATCAAAATGGGCAGGAAAAATAAGGGCTAGTCATCATGGCTTGGATAATGGCTCATAACGACTGATCACGATTCGTTGCCTGAACTCGTGAAATGAGTATCAAAAATCTCATCCTTCACTATTATGGCTTCGATTCACACATCATGACTCATTACCCAAAATAACGAGTCATGACAAAGACTCGTTATCAAAGCAGAACACATGGGCGACCTCACTATTTAGACAATGAGTCTTTTCCAATGACTCATTATGTGACATCACTACTCGTTACCTGGACCGTTGGCACTGGCAGTGTTGACACAAAATTTAGAAACTTGGTTAATTCATTACTCAACTCTTGGAGGGTCTAAAGCTTAAGAACCTGGGTTGTAACATTACCCCCTCCCTAAGGATCATTCATCCCCGAATGAGGAGTTACGACACTCTTAGCATGAAAAGAAAGAATACAAACAAAATCCAAGGACAAAATTGAAATGCCATAAGAGGGTGAATGAAAATCATACCTCATGAATTTTCATCCAACGCAAGGAACAAGAATGGCTATTTGGTTCTCATATCTTCCTCATCTTCCCATGTAGCTTCTTCTACCTTTTGATTCCTGCAAAGCACCTTTAATGAAGCTATATCCTTAGTCCTCAACATAAAAACTTGTCTATACAATATCTCAATCAAAACTTTCTCATAGGACAAGGAATCCAAAAATGCCAACATCCTCAATATTCATTATCAAAGAAGGATCACCCACATATGTCTTCAGCATAGACACACAAAAAACAAGTTGAATAGAAGCCAAACATGCTTGTAAATCTAACTTGTAAGGGATATTCCCAATCTTTTTTAGAACTTGATATAGATCAATGTAACGGGGACTGAGCTTCCCCTTATTCTCAAATATTATGACTCCTTTCATAGGAGAAACCTTCAAGAATACCCAATCACAAACTTCAAATTCCAACTCCTTTTGCCTCACATCTAAATAAGACTTTTAGTGACTCTGAGTAGTCTTAAGTATTTCTCTAATAATATTCAACTTTTTCAGGACTTGGTGAACCAAGTTAGGACCAAACAACCTAGTCTCACCTACCTCGAATAACCTAATAGGAGACCTGTACCTTCTACCATAAAGAGCTTCAAAGGAGCTGTCTAAATGCTAGAATGATAACTATTATTGTAAACAAACTCAACAAGTGGAAAATTATCAACCAACTACCCTTAAAATCAATCACACAGGCCCTTAGCATATCCTTTAAATTTTGAATAGTATTCTTTGATTGTCCATCCATTTTAGGGTGGAAACCGGTGCTAAGGTTCACTTGAGTACCTAAACTTTTCTAAAAGAAATGCCAAAATTGAGAAGAAAACTACGTACCTCGATCTGAGATGATGGATACCGACGCTCCATGCAATTTAACTATCTCCTAAATGAACAACTTAGCATAATCCTCTCCTGAGTAATTAGTCCTCACAAGTATAAAGTAAGAAAACATAGTCATCCTATCCATATTAACCCAAATATAATTATACTTATTTTGAGACTACAGAATACCCATAACAAAATCTATATTGATCATCTCCCATTTCCACATAGGAAACTCTATCTCTTGAGACATGCCACAAAGTCTCAAATGTTCTGTCTTGGCTTGTTGACAAACCATAACTTGGCAACAAAATTCACCCTGGCTCTCTTCATATTATTCCCCCGGTAAATTTCCTTCAAGTCATGATACATCCTAGTTGAACTTGGATGAACTATATATCTAGATTCATGAGACTAAATCAAAATCCTTTCCCATATCCCATCAACATCAGAAATACACAATCTTTCTTGATATGTTAGAATGCCATTTCCCCCAATATGAAATGCCATAACCTTTTGTTGGCCCACATCATCCTTAATCTGCATAAGATGGGATCAAAAATCTACTTCTTCTTTACTTCAACTCTAAGAGATGATATAACAACATCTTGACCTATCACTCCCACATTATCAACATCCAATAGATGAACTCCCAAGTTATCTAATATGTGAATATCCTTCACCAACCCCCTTTTATCCTTATCAACCTTGAGATAAGATTTACATAGATAACATGCTAAGAGCATTAGCAACAATATTAGCCTTACCTGGATGGTAGTGAAGGCTCATGTCATAATCCTTAAGTAGCTCGAGCCACCACGTCTATCTGAGACTCAATTCCTTCTAAGCAAAGACATACTGTAGGATCTTATTGTCTAAATAAATATATATATGCACCCCATACAGATAATGGCGCTAGATCTTCAAAACAAAAACCAAAGCCATCTACTCTAGATTGTGAGTTAGGTAATTTCTTTTGTGAACCTTAAACGTCCTAGAAGCATAGGACACAACCTTACTATAATGCATTAGAACACAACTCAGCTCCACATAGGATACATCATAATACACCACAAATCCATTAGCACCCTTGGGCAGGGTCAAAACTAGTGCAGAAGTTAACTTATCCTTCAAATTCTCAAAACTACCCTCGCAAGAATCAGACCATAAGAACTTAACCTTTTTCAAAGTTAACCTTGTCAATGGAGCAACAATAGATGAAAAGCTCCCCATAAACCTCCTATAATACCCAGCCAAGCCCATAAAACTCCAAATGTCAGTTGGCATCATAGATCTAGGCCACTTCTTAAGAGCTTCAACTTTCTATGGATCCATCTTGATCCCCTCTCTAGAAATAATATGCCCAAGAATGGTCACAACACTTAACCAAAATTCAAACTTAGAAAACTTCACACATAATTTTTGGTCCTTAAGATTCTCCAACACAATTTAGAGGTGATTGGAATGATCCTCCTCACTCTTAGAGTACACCAAAATATCATTAATGAAACTATCATAAACAAGTCTAAAAACTGCTAAACACCCAATTCATAAGGTTCATGAAAGCACTTAAGGCATTAGTCAACCCAAATAAAATAACTAGGAACTTATAATGGTCGTATTGGGTTCAAAAAATAGTCTTAGGTATATCAACCTCCCTAATTTTAAGCTGATTATAGACCGAATGAAGGTCAATCTTAGAGAAATACCTAGAACCCTAAAGCTAGTCGAAAAGATCATTAATCCTAGTGAGAGGATACTTATTCCTCACAGTAACCTTATTCATCTGACAATAATCTATACACATTCGGAGAGACCCATCTTTCTTTCACCTGAATAATACAGGAGCACCCCACAGGGAAACACTAGGATGAATGAAACCCATATCGAGAAAATCCTTTAACTTCTTCTTTAATTTCTTTATCTTAGTTGAAGTCATTTTATAAGGAGGAATGGAAATAGAAATAGTATCTAGTAGAAGATAAATCCTAAAATCAATATCCCTATTAGGAGAAATTTTAGGACAATCATGGGGAAAAACTTTAGAAAACTCATTAACCATAGGGACTGATTATAAAGAGGGACCCTCGGAATTAGAATCCTTAACCCAAATTAGATGATACACACACCCTTTGGAAATAAATTTTTGATCTCTAAAATAAGAAATAAACTTCCCTTTGGGTACTAAGGAACTCCCCTCCCATTTAATTACCGGTTTGTTAGGGAAATGAAGATTGACTTTTCAGGCCCTATAGTCTAAAGAAGCAGAGAACAAATGAAGCCAATCCATCCCCAAGATAACATAAAAATCCACCATGTCAATTTTCATTAAATCCACCAATGTCTCTCTATGAAAGAGGGATACCACACAACCCCAAGAGATTTTTCTAGTAAATATAGAATCAGCCACCAGAGGAGACACAAAGAAGGGATGAAAATTGTTTTGACCAGAACCAAAGTGCACAACCACATAAAGGTTCACATAAGAAAGGGTAGAACCCAAATCAAGAAAACAATAGACATCAAGGGAGAAGAGTTGTAACATACCAGTAATAATATCTAGGGATGCCTTAGATTCTTTGCTAGTGGCAAGTGCATAAAAATAATTCCAGCTAGCATTAATACCTGAAGTATTTCCCTTAGGTGCAGAGCCAAAGATGTGGGGACCATAACCTTATTATCCCCAATGACCACCTTAAATATAGGGAAATTCCTTTGCATATGGCTAGGCTGACCATAATTAAAATATAAATTCCCCACCTCCTCATAATAGCCATAGTAAAGTTACTAATAAATATAGTACGGAGGGTAAGGTGGGGTTAACTGAGCTCTACTATCCTGAGATTGGGCAGGCACCCTATGCCTTAGGACCACTGCTAGTCTGAAAATGATGATCACCTAAAGTATTTGAATAAGAAGCACTAGCCGACAAATAAGAACTCCCCTAATTCTTCTTCATGGTCCACTGCCAACCATCTCTTTCACTATTTTGCTGACTTGCACCCTGCTCTGAATTCCTTAACTTCTTGTTATACCTCTCTCTCATCTCTACTTGCTTCTTTTTCTTATCCTTCCCTGCTGCATATAAACAAACAACCTAGAGATATCTATATCATTATTCAACATAGCAGCCTTGTTTTATAATACCAAGTCACGATACAACCTAGAAGAAAACTTCCTTATTTTTAATCTCATGTTAGACACTAAATCTTAAGCCTAATAGGAAAACTGATGAAATTTCAAAGCATGTTCCTTTGCATTCATCTTGCTCGGCTTTAAGTTGACAAAATCTTTAGCCTTAGCTTCCCTGAACTCTTGAGGAAAAAGTGATCAATAAAGGCACCTGAAAACTCATCCCATACCTCCACCTTAGCACTATTACCTTTTAGCTATTCCCACTCCTTATACCACTGATAAGCTATATATTTTAACTAATATGCAACAAACTCTACACCTTCAGAATTAGTAGCATGTATTACCCTAAAAATCTTCTATATCTTATCAATAAACCCCTGAGGATCCTCCTCATCCTTAGAGCCTATACAGGTTAGGGCATTCAATCTTATGAACTAGCTAACCCAAGTAACCTTAGATGAAGTATCAACAGAACCAACATGATTCGACTGACAAGATTGTAAGGCCACCAATTGGGAAATCATATGAATAGACTGACAAAATTCCACATTAGAGATAACTCACTGAGGTGGCTGACATAAGTATCACTAGTTTGGTAAGTTTGAGGAGGACTAGTAGGGAACGGTGGGACCCTGTGTGGAGTACTATAATCAGGAGCAGGGACCCTAGAACGGGTCTTCACTCCATAAACAGGGAGAGTCCCCTCCTTATTTTCCTCAGGTGAGATAGAAGTTCTAATAAATATTCTACAATTAACATATATTTGAAGAGGCAAGATCTATAAGGAGATTAAGCCAAGATTTAGAGAAATTTCAAGACAACTAGACTCTATAGACTAAAATTAAATACAAGAAAGGGAAACATTCTTAAATTCCTTGTAGCCTCCCTCTATAAGTGAGGCTCTCTACAAACTCGTAAAAGGGACTCTACTCGACACGACTTTTTGGACACCCAAAAACCATAAACTTTACTTTCATACCAAGCTTGTCACGACCTAAACCAGGGACTATTGTGATGGGTATATCAAACCCACTATGGGTCAGAGATCACCCCCTTAGCCTAACCCCTAGAGCACATAAATGTAAATAGAAGAAACCAACCAAAAACTATAGTAAGAAATATAGATAGACGAACTAAAAAATGTAAGAATCAAAACAAACAACCAATCCCACACCTTTCCATAAAGGCCTCTAAAACCAGAATATTAACCTAGGTTAGGACATGCCAACGACCATGACAAAAAAAAGTCATAATTCCTAAAATGTGAAAAAAAAATCTAATAAAATGGCTGGGCTTTTCAAAAGATGGTGGCTCATAGCTTTATAGCAATGTAAATAACATACCACACCACCTAATGCTGCACAGAAGTAACAAAAAAACCTTCAAACTCTACATTATAAAATAATGTGGTGTCCCGGGACGGTCAGTGGGATAAGAGCTGGCACGTAACTCAGGAAAAGTGATAAACTAATGCCAATGCCAAAAACCAGTCAAAACCATATGCACAACATTCATATATACATATATAGGATGTCGGGATAGGACAAGGGTCATGAACATGAAAGTTTAAAACCTTAGCCTGAAATACGTAGCTCGCTCTATCCTAAGGGCATCCATAGGCTATGTGGGTTCAGCTCCCCCTGCAGAAAGGTCCAAGTACTTATTAGCTGTGCGAACCTAAGAAATCCTAAGAAAAAGCTATAGACACTAGGGAGATATCCATTCCAAAATATATATAGAGTGTACCATGCACATAGTCATATAGACAACTACGCTAGAAAATATGGTTTCCAAATTGGTCCCCCCTAGACCTCGACCTTTACAATAAGATACATAACTCCCTTTAAGCACAAATTAAAATAGTTTTCACACAAGCCTAACCAAGAACACAGAAGTTATTCATTAAGGCATTTACCGATGTAGTATCATCATACCATTCATTAAGGCATTTACCAACATCTTATCATCATACCAATTATGTTTGTAATCTTATATTAAATTAAGCCATCCCAACCTAATTAACCATTACTCTTATGTTCCATTTAAAAATTCAAACCATGGCTACTATGGGCCTTCCAAAACTATTTTGATTATCCATTATCCTTTAATGCAACACAAGGTGCCAAAAATAAGTTAAAGTATGCATATCCCCTATTCAAAACCTAAGTTATAAAGTTGGATTGAGGTTAATGCTATTACCAAGACAAAAATCCAAGCTCTTGAGGAAAACCATCCTCCCTATTCCAATCCCTATAAACATGAACCCATTTAGTCCTCCAAACATCAATTAAAGAATGAATAACATATTTAAAACATGCGAAAAGCAATTCAAGTAATCACCATCAAAGTACATCAACCCAATTTCAAGCCCAATAATGAAATCACATAAATGTTAAGCTAATTTATGCCATAGTGATGGGTAAAAATTTAGGGACGAGAGACATACCTGAAATGCAAAAGAAATTAAAAGAAATTCAAAAGTTAGAGCTTGAATATTGAATCCCTTGTAAAATCCTAGTATTCTATTACCTTGAGAGTTAAAGAGGAGAGATTAGTGTTTTTGATTTGATAACAAATGTAAAAGGGGTCATAAGAGTGTTTTTAAGTTGTGAGGAAAGTGTAAAGTGAGGAAAAGGCTAAAAAGACCCTAAATTAAAATAGGTAAGAAAAATAAGGGCTAGTCATCACGACTTGGCTAATGACTTATGATGACTGATCATGAGTCATTGCCTGGAATCATGACCTGAACATTAAAAATCCTATCCTTCACTATTATTACTATGAGTCGCTCATCACGACTCATTACCCATCACCACGAGTCATGACAAAGACTCGTGATCAAATAAGAATACATGGGCAACCTCACTTTTCAGGTAATAAGTCCCTCTGAATGACTCATTATGTGACATCATGACTCGTTATATAGACTGTTACCACTTCCAGTGTTGACATAAATTTTAGAAGCTTAGTTAATTCATTACTCAAATCTTGTAGGGTCTAAATCTCAAGAACCTGGGGTGTTACACATATTTCCTAACCTTATGTTGTTTAACTTGGGGAGCAACTTATGTTGATACCTTTTTAGCTCATACTTTTATCTCATAAGACTCTTCAATATGTCCTATAATAGTGGTTGTCCCTCATTAAGGACTTCTTAAAAGAAATTCATCCTTGAATCTAAACCTTGAAAAAAATAAGAGAAAGACAAATAGTAAATATATCCTCATAGCATGAGGGTTAGAATAAGGTTAATCAACCACACAAACTTACCAAGGAGGCACATTTGAAATAAAACCAACTAGCCTTTGGGTTGAAGAAGATCCATTTATCATATAAGGTACAATGTAATTGGTCATAAGCAATGTTATGAGATAAGAAAACCACAAAGGTCTTAATGGAATCAGGAATCATAAGAAATAATATCACATATCATTTAGGATCAATAAGACACAATTGTTTCATCACCTCACAATAAGACCTCACAAAAACTGGTGTAATCACCCATAAAGATTCATTTAGGTCAAAGAAGTTAAAAACCCACATCTATCTACCTCTATACAAAACAAATCCTATACTATCATGGGTATCATCATAAGTAAAGAGGCAGTAGATAAGGGTGTTAAGCTCACTATTCTTATCTAAGGTATGCCAAAAGATAAGAACACTGACAGATAAGAAGAGATATTTGAAGTATAAAACAACCCACTCTATCATTGATTGTAATTAATTATAATAATCTCGGATGAAGGTTTTGATGGTTTCATTGAGTCTGGAACATAAAATTTCATATGGTATCATATTTTGTTTGAGCATACGGGGTTTCGAAAAAATCCTAAGCACCCGTTAGAGTCCATTTTGGATTTAGTAGAATCTGGTGCATTAGGTTACTGATGCAACAACTCAAGCAAATATAATGTCACTTAATCAGACCCTACATATATGACATGTTGTCACTTAAGAGACATTGACCATGTCCACTTAAGCGATCATTGAGCTTGCTAAAGTGGGTAATGCTTAAGCGGCTTTGGGATTGCTTAAGCAATAACCGACCCCGAAACCATATCCCATATGCAATGTAAATGTTTTCTAAGCGATTTTCACTTAAGCGATAGGGTGATTTCTTAAGCGACACCTAGCACAATTTAATCCTCTTTCTCCCCTCAATTTTCTATCACTTATTCCATTATTTTTACACCAAATTAAAATATCAAATAAAGGAAAAATTTAAAAATCATACACATAGGTTAAGGTAAGCTAACCTAACTCTTCTTCATAATTTCTCCTTAATTTTGACTTCAATTTCCATCTTAATTATTGGTAAAATTCTTTGAAATTCAGGTTTCAATTCCTAAACATTGAGGGATGATTTGAGAGCTGATTTATGCTCTATTTGTTCTCAAGTTTTAAGTACAATTTCTTTTTTCTTTGAGAATGTCATGATGGGTTTAATTTTTTATTCCATTTGTAGGCCTCCCTGGCCCGTTCTTGACCCAAAATTTGACCCTACCCTTAATATAGCAATATAGGTCTCATCTTACTTATAACGATGTATAGATTACTATTTTTGATAGCGTGATGATATTTTGGGATCGTGTAGTAAAGTCAAATAATTTTTGGATGATTCAAAGGTTGCGGTTCGACTTCAAGGTAGGCTTCTATATACTCTTCTTCTTGCGATGGTGATATATATATATTTCATATAAGATAGGGACATTAGGATGTGATTGTGGGTAGAACGTAGTAATTTAGCCTAATTTATGAGTTTGGGGGCTACAAGAGTAATTAACTTTTAAGGTGAAATACTTATTATACTTCAATGATCCTATTACCTTCTTCATAGATTGAGCTAATTCATTGAATGACTATGATATTATACTAAGATATAGGATGGAATTTAGGTATTTGAAGCATGATTAGTATGATTTGTCTTATTTGGACTATTTAGGCTATCTTGGAACCGTACTTTAGGTGGAATTTACTTAGTGTCTCATGTTTGGGAAGAATTGCTACCTTAGATAATTATGTCTTGTTTATTATCTAGAAGTGAATTTAGATACCTTAGCCTAGTCCTTAGTGGAAATTTCCTAAATATAGATTTTCAGGGATTAGAAGTATGCCCTTTCTATTTACCTTAGGCCAGGAATTGTGTTGGATTTCATAGATTTGTATACACATATTAGCATATTAGTTATAGGTGATACCAATGAGCCTTAGTATAATTTTTAATATGTTACTGTGGATTATGATGGTTTTGTCCTAGATTATGATGTTATGGTTATGCCAGATATATATTTGGACCCAAGATAGTGTTTATGATATTAGTTGGATTCTGAGAAGTGTTTTGTCCTTGTAAAGGAAGTGATCATGGTTGATATACATATTGATGCTTATAAATGTATTTTTTGAATATTGGTGATGGAGTGGATAAATTTGGTACAATCATGATCACATAGACGATAAATGGTATGATTCCAACTAATGGTTCTTTTACTCTTTTACTAAAAGAGGATTTATTCCCACTTTTCACTTTAAAAAAAATTTCTTCATAAATGGAAATCATACCATCTTAATGAATAACTTATGAGTCTTTGAGCCTAAAAAATGATATTTTAGAGATTTGACTGAGATAGATTTTGGTCTATAATTTTTCTATTACTGTTTATCTCGGTCGAGAGAGATTCCAACCTTTTCTACACTTTTATAATGATTTTGTTTTGTTTCCTGATTCTAACGGTACATTTTGCACCATTTATGAGGGATAATTATTTATTTTCTAGCAACTATTTATGTATTTGATGTTTGTTTTATTTGTTCTCAGGAGATCAACTTAGAAGCAGAGATAGATTAGAGAAGCAAGATTCTAAAAGGTTACGGTGGCCTAACCAACTGACCATAAGAGTCACAATAGACCGTCGGAATGGTTGCTGCCTCTAAGAAGAATATCAAGCATATTGAGGATGAGTCACGGGTAGGTGATAGACTTTTAGGCCCGCAATGGCTCATCAGTGCGGCTGATGTATTTAGCTAGAATTGATTGAAAGATTGGGCATAAAAAATAGATGGTATGACGAGCCGTCAGGTCTGTGACGGACCATCACGCCTCCTATCACCATCAGCCACAAAAAACACACTAAATCATTACCAATGATCCAACTAATGGACCATCATAGTCTTGATGACACACCAGGTGAACCATCTGTAGTGATGCAACATCTCAAATTTAAATTTTGAATTCCAATATTTTAGGAACTTATAAATACCCATCTTAGGATTAAAATAGGCATCTTTGACTATAGTTTATTTTATAATGTAAGAGTGTTTGAGAAACAATTTGAGAGCTCAATTTTACATTATTTCTTTTTGGGATTTGGAATTAGGATTTTCTTTAGATTATAAGTTTATTTTGAAATATTTATGAAAATTATTATCTATTTCTCAAGTATTTGTGTCTAAAGATCTCATAATAGGGTTATTGGAGCCTTGCGTGATTCAATACTAGGGCTATAGGACTCATGAATTTCTATTAACATTGCAATTATATTACCTTCTCGTTAGTTTTATGATTTCTCTTGGTTGCAAACTTGAGGACTATGCCTATAAACATAAATTGCATGAATAATGAAGTTAATATTGGGAAAAGAGAATGGTGAAAAGAATATTAGGGCTTTTACCCTTTAATCTTAAGATTGATGCCTTAACCGTACCAATCTCATGATAAATAGTTTGCCTCATTAATCTATCACTTTAATTTTGAAAGAATTAAAGTGAATCCATATTTGACGGTTGAAAAACAATTAGATGGGACATCTTAAGCAAACTTCTCGATAATTGTAATTGTTGATATGGTTTTGTAAAAACCACAACTCTTAGTATTGAAACTCATAGGTTAATATGACCCTAGTTTCTTGATTCTCATTTGTTCACACATTGCAAAGAAAGTATTGGTATTTACTACACCAAAATTCGTTGAAGTGATACTTTTAACAAAAAACCCCTTTATTATTGGAAACTTATGATTAATAGTCTATTGATATACATACAACTTAGTTAACACCTTATTCCCTGTGGCATTCGACCCTAACCTTTGTTGGGTTATATATTTGACGATGACCACTTACACCCCTTTGAAGAGTTTTAATTTGGACGTATCAAATTCTAGCACTGTTGCCAGGGAATACAGTTGTTAATAAAGTTTATGTGCATTAATTTACTCTTATTCAAGTTTCCTGATTTTAATTTTAATTGTAGTTTTTATATTAGAAGGCTATTGATTGTGCATATCACGAACACATAGGTCAGACAATCCATTATTACCTTATAATCTAGAACCTTAACGAACTCTGATAACGAACATGGCTGACCAATAAGAGGCTGCATGATTTGCTGCTTTGGTTGCTGCTCAGGTTAACCAACCAAATATTAATGAACCAAGACGTATGCCAAATATAGATGATGAGGATATGGGAGATGATTAGTTGGTTGATTTGACAAACCAACAACATGCTGAAAATGTTACACCGGCCAATTGTAATCGACAAGATTGAGGCAGAGTGCACCAACAACCTATACTACATTTTGATCTATATGATGTTGATGATGATTTGGATGGTGCTGGTGACACGAGAGAAATTGTTTGACCACCATTGTCTCCTGGAGTTAAATTTAATATTACTAGCATAATGATTCAATTTCTCTTATTCAAAAAGGTTGTTTGATAGATTAACTGTAGATGATTCTAACATGCATATGGTGAACTTCATCAATATATGCAAGTCATTTGACTATCCTAGAGTGGGATAGAATGTGATTCGTCTGAGGTTGTTTCCATTGTCTATGTATGAGAAGGCAACTCAGTGGCTGACTAAGCTAGCACTTTATTCTATAACCAATTGGTGGCAACTGAAAGGAGCTTTCCCAGTAAGGTTCTTTCTATTTTCCAAGATATTATAGTTGAGGGATGAGATCAACAACTTTAGGCAACTTCCTAATGAGTCTCTTTAGGAAACATAGATGATATTTAAGAAGTTGACATAGTGTATAAATCATAAGCTAACAAATGAATATTTGATGGAGACATTCTATAGGGATTTGAACTTAAATACAAAGCCAACTTTGGATAATGCCGTTGGTGGAGCATTCATGGATTTTACTTTAACTGAGGCTATAGATATCTTCGAAATATTAACAAATATAAGCACAACTTGGCATACCAGGGATTTTGAGGTATCAAGCAAGACTTACTCAAGTGAGATATTGGTAGAGCAATGCCAAAGAGAAGAGGGACATGATCAAAACATGTCTTACATAAAGACACAAATGGATTTACTCAATAAGAATTTTCTCTCATGAAAGGTGGAAAAGGTAAAAGTTGTGGTGTCCTATAGTAGGGTAGTGGAATCTGATTCTGAGAAAAAGGCTAACTATTTTAATAACTAAGGGGATTTTTGGTCTTGTGGCTAAAAAAACAAAGGTCAGAATTGTTATTGGGAGAATTATTATGATATGGATGGTTATAGATATTGTGACCTAGGGAGATGGAAGAATAAGTATGATCAAAATGGATTATATGTACCACCTGGGGGTCGTGACAATGCGGTATCTAATTTTGGGAAGATGTCTATGGAGGCCATAATGGCCAAATTGTTAAAAGGGGTGGAGCTATTGATATAGGTGTCAAGGAAATGAGGAGTGATTTGTTGACCGTAATCCAACTAGTTGACTCTTATTCCATCTCTATTAAGTATCTGGAGTAGCAAATGAGCCAATTACTTGTAGTATTTAATCTAATAAAGAGTTGAACGTCATCCAGTGATATAGTTTAGAATTTGAGAAATAATAATTTATGTATCTCTATTACAATTAGGAGTAGTAAGATATTACTAGACTATATCTGATAATACCCTCACAAGTTGATGACCTAGAGATGGATGGTGAGGTAAATGATACCATACTAACTAATTCTACGAAGTTGAGTGATTTAGAGGAGACGAGGGTACAAGTAGAGAACTGATCCAAGTCAAAAAGTGATATTGATGTGGAACATGGAAAATTAAAAAAGGTAGAGACATCTCTAACAAAAAACCCTAGGCCACCACCTCTCTTCCTATATAGGTTGAAGAAAAAAGTAGATGAGGGTAAGTTTAGGAAATTTATGGCTATGCTGAAGCAATTCTTAGTGAATGTACCTTTGGTTTAAGCATTAGATCATATGTCGAGATATGCTAAATTCATGAAAGACCTTGTGACAAAAAAAGAACACTTAGTTACAAGCCCATGGATAATCTGCATCATTAAAATGACATTGCTACTATGTCACTAGTGCAGAAGAAAGTTTATCCGAGAGAATTCACCATCCATATACGATTGGAGAATTTAGCTTTGCTAAATCACTTTATGATTTAGGGGAAAGTATCAACCTTATGTCATTATCTATTTATCAACAACTGGGTTTGCGATCTCCTAAACTAACATTTGTGCATTTGTTGATGGTGAACCGATCAATTAAGAGATTAGTTAGTATTCTCTATGATGTATTAGTGAAAGTAGCCAACTTTATATTTCCTACATACTTTGTAATCCTTGATTGCGAAGTAGACTTTGAGATGCTCATAATCATGGGTAGGACATTTTTAGCAACCGGGAGAGTGCTAGTTGATATAAAACAAAATAAGCTAAAGTTTAGGCTCAATTATGAAGAAGTAAATTTTGTTGTTTTCCAATCTATGAAGCAACCAATGGAGATGAGTGTAGTCTTGAATATTGACGTTGTCGATGAGGTTGATCTAGTGGTACTAGTTGAAAAAAGATTTGCTATTGAAACTTTGGCTGCAATATTAATAAATTTTGATAGAGAAGGAATTGTAGAGTATGATGAGACTTTGTGCGCATTGACTAGAATGGGATCATATTCATATGCTCCTAAGAAGCTAGACGTGTACCCTTAAAATAGAACAACACCGCTTGCAAAACCTTCTATTGAAGAACCATCTATGTTAGAATTAAAGGAGCTATCAGGACATCTTTGGAATGTATTCTTAGGTTAAAGTAATAATTTACCACTGATCATTGTAGTTGATTTGGTGAAGCATAAGGCTGATGCTCTTACATCAGTGTTAAGAAGATATAAGAGGGATATTAGATGAATGATTGCCGATATCATACGCGTCCTACCAGGCATTTATACTCATAAGATTTAGTTAGAATAAGATCATACTCCATTATTGAGCATCAATGTAGGCTCAACCCCCCATTGTAAGAAGTGGTAATGAAGGAAATAATAAAGTGGCTTGATGCAGGAGTGGTTTACTCAATATCTGGCAGTAAATGGGTAAGCCTAGTCCAGTGCATCCCTAAGAAAAGAGGTATGACTATTATTTTCAACGATAAAAATGAGTTAGATTCCTTGTAGGTCAGTGATAGGGTGGAGGGTATGCATGGACTAAAGGAATTTGAATTTGTAGATCCTGAAAGATCATTTTTCCAATGCCCTTCAGGGACCTAATGTTAGATCGGTTGGCAGGAAGGGCCTGGTATTGCTTCTTAGATGGATACTTGATTTACAATCAAATATTGATGTCTCTTTAAGATCAAGAAAAAATGGCATTCACTTGAATATAAGAAACTTTTGATTTTAAGAGAATTTCATTTGGATTGTGCAATGCGCTGACCACTTTTCAAAGGTGTATGCTATCTATTTTTTCAGATATGCTAGAACACACTTTGGAAGTATTTATGGATGACTTTTTCAGTGGTTGGTGATTTATTTGATATATTCTTTATGAAATTAAGCAATGCATTGTGAGGAGTTCAACCTTGTCCTTAACTAGAAAAATGCCATTTCATGGCGAAGGAGGGGATAGTATTGGGGTATAAGATTTTAGCGAAAGAAATTAAAGTTCACCGCACCAAGATTGAAGTTATTGAAAAAATACATCCTCATATCTCAATAAAGAAAGTGACAATTTCCTTGGACATGTAGGTTTTTCTTGGAGGTCATCAAAGATTTTTCCAAAATTTTAAATTCACTTTTCAAATTATTTGAAAAGTAGGCTAAATATATGTTTGATGATGAATGTCAGAAGTCTTTTCAACGACTCAAGGAAAAATTAGTTGTTGCTACCATAATTATTGCTCAAGATTGGTCCAAACCATTTGAAGTGATGTGTTATGCAAACGGGGTCACTCTTGGGGTTGTTCTTTGATAAAAGAGTGAGAAACTCTTTCACCCTATTTACTACGCTAGCAAAACATTGAATGGAGAACAAAAGAACTAAACCATTATGAAGTAGAAGCTCTTAGTTGCAGTTTATGCTTTTAAAAATTTTTTGGAATACTTATTGGGAACAAGGGTAGTAGTTCATATAATCCATTCAGCACTAAGTTACTTAATGGCAAAGAAAAATGCCAAATAAAGGTTTATTAGATGGGTGCTGCTACTACAACAATTTTTCTTTGAATTCAAAGAAATAAAGGGATGTGAAAATCAAGTCGTAGACCATCTATCTTAGTTGGAGTATGTAGGGACAAAGTCAGAAGAGTTAGAAATTAAAGACTCTTTTCCTGATGAATAGGTTCTCGCAACCATTGTTCATCTATTGCCATGGTATATATATTTTGTAAATTACCTGGTTAGTGCCATCATCCCAGATAACTTTAGCTTTCATCAAGGAAAGAAGTTTTTACATGAAGTAAAAAGGTATTTATAGGATGAACCTTATTTGTTTAGATGTTGCGCTAACAACATTATCAGGAGATGTATACCGGAGGTAGAAATGTTGAATATTTTGTATGCTTGTCATTCTTCCCCTATGGGAGGACACCACACAAGTGATCAGATAACTAGAAAGATCTGGTAAAGTGGTTATTATTTGCTCGTGATCCATAAAGATTCTTATGAATTTTCCATGGCCTATGATCAATGATAGCGACAAGGATTATTATCTAGATACCATGAGATGTCGATGAGTAACATGCTAGAGGTTGATTATTTGATGTGTGGGGCATATATTTCATGGGTCCCTTAATGAGTTCTTATGGATTTAAGTAAATCTTATAGTTATGGACTATGTGTCAAAATAGGTAGAGGCGGTGTCTTTAGCAGACAATGAAGGAAAGGGTGTTATTGGATTTTTGATAAAGAACATCTCTCACTTTGGTATTCCATGCACCATAATAAGTGATGGAGGTTCTCATTTTTGTAATAAGATGTTCCGGGATGCCTTGGCAAAGTATGGGGTGAAGCAGCATAAGGTAGCCACACCTTTCCATCCATAAACTAGTGGTCAAAAAGAAGTGTCTAACTGGTAAATCAAGACCATTCTATCCAAGACCGTTAAAGCAAATAGACGTGATTGGTTGAGAAAAATTGATGATGCTATGTGGGCGTACCGAACGGCCTTCAAGACACCCATCATAATGTCTCCTTACCAACAAGTCTTTGCTAAATCTTATCTCTTACCTATGGAGTTAGAACATGAGGTATTGTGGCACTCAAGAATTTGAACATGATTTGGAAGGAAATGGATTATATGATACTAGACAAACTGAATGAGATGGACAAATTTCAACTTCGAACTTATAAGTGTTGATCTTTACAAAGAAAGAATGAAGCGGTACCATGATCAGAGAATTAAAAGAAGATACTTCCAAGTTAATGATTAGGTATTATTGTTCAACTCAAGATTTAAGATTTTCCCGGGAAAGTTAAAATTAAAGTGGTTAAGGCAATTCAAAATGACATAAATCTTTCCATACGGAGTGGTTGATTTGAAAACAAAGAGGGAAGTATGTTCAAGGTCAATAGAAAAAGGATCAATAAATATATTGGACCAATGTATGAGGTAAAAGTGTTGTATATGGTTTATCTTGATAAAGTTTTGAGTAATCAAGATAACTGGGTTGTGCCCGAGGTTAAATTAGGTGCTAGTGGGTGGTAACCCACAATGTGTTGTCAAATCATATAGGTAGTTATTTTCCATTCATTAGAAATTTTAATTTGTATGTTAAGTGTGCAGGAATTGTAATTATAAGAAAATTAGAGGAGTATTCTAGATCGGCAGGGATAGGCCAATCGATGGATTGTCAGCCATGTGATGGACCATCGATAAAACCATCATAAATGGGTCAGTATACCCTATAAACTTGATAAGGTGCAATGGACACTGGGATAGACCGTCAGATTGACCATACACCATTGCTATAACCATCACCCATTGGAATTTCAATTTTAATTCTAGTAAGACACAATGACCTCCACAATGGGTCATCACCTCAGCAATGAATCCTCGCAGTGACCATCTAACTCAGCCATATTTTAGTAAATAATTGGGCTGACCCAAGTCGTAAGTCTATGTTGATTCTTTTAAAGTTGGTTCAAAGATCCGATCCAAATGTACACAAATATAAAATTGGAGTAATTATCCAAGAACATGGACGATCCTTCTACTCCAACTTTTGAAATGGTTGAAACTTAAAAATTCATAAACTTTAAATCACATTCTCTCTCCTACTAACTTTTTAGTTCCTTCCTCTTTCTTATATAAAGTCTGCCATCCATTCCATTTTTCTATCACTCACTTCACTCACATTCTCTCCACCCTATAAAGTGATCTTTGTTTTTATTTAGTTAAGCTTTACCAAGTTTTTAATCAGTTGGGAAGTTTCATTACAAACTCGGGTATGTTTTTTAGCCTTAATTTCTTGTAAGCTTATGATTTTGACAGTTACAATGGAGAGAGGGAGTGAGTTGGTCTTAAATTTTTATTAAGAGTAAAGAAAAATGAGGATTGTTGTTTCATGGGGGATCTTGAATTAGGTTAAAGTCTTAGTAACCATGTTATACCATGCATTTTGAGGGAATCTCGAGTAAAAATTGAGATTCTATGAAAATAAAAATGCAGGAACATAAAGTGTTTGACAAAATGTCACAAAGAATCTTCAGGCACTAGGTAACACGAGGAAGAGGCTGATGGACCGTCTTCTTTGTGATGGACCATCACTAGAACCATAAACCCAGATGCACAAATATTTGGATACTATTTGGCGATGATAAGAAAGGCGACAAACTGTCCCAGGAGTGACGTACCATCGCTACACTCATTGGATAAATATTATGAATTGATAGATTCTAGAAATAGGAGACAATTGAATCGATGGACCATAAACTTTGTTATGGAACATTAGTTGCACTATTGTTGTTTTACTATGACATGATCTTAAAGATGATGATAAGGGCGAAGATCCATTGCAGATGCGATGATCTGTCAACTCGACCATCAACTTTAAGCAGAGTCTATATTATTTTCTTGCCTTTTCACACTAATGGTTGTATGTTATTATTCTCTTACTTAGGTAATATGACTTAGAAGCTTCCTTCGAGGAGAAGTGGGGGTCGATATAGAAGAACCTAATAAACTACCACCTCAAGACTAAAAAATAAACCGAAAAGAGAAATTGAGTCCCCAGCCTACCATACTAAACAAAGCAATAAAAAAATCAACCAGCCTCCTAGTCTGATAAAGAGAAAGAATCATTAAGTGTGGAGGCTAGCAGTGAAAGTAGCAATAAAAATAATGGTAGTTCAAGCTCAAACCCAGATGTTGAATAAGGAAAAGAGGTTTCCATTAAAAGAATAGATAAACACTAAAAAGGTAATGTAATCTAGAGAAAGGACCCAGAGGCCCGGGAGTTAATTAGATGGAAAGTTAAAGGATCTAATAAGAACTTCTAGGATAGTCTCCAACTAACAAAGAGCAGAAAAATGAAGAGGCCCATTGCAGAAGAGAATTAAATTGTCACCACTAACCTTCATGAGTTCATGAGTATTTGAATCTAGAGAGGAAATTTGATGAATAAATGTTGGAATGTTTGAGCAAGCTGCCTGGATCATACTACCCAAATTTGGTTTATAATTTTTGCTAATTATTTGGCGATATTGGAGATGGATTTACCAAAAGGATCAAAGATGGCAGATACCAAAATAGGACAAGAGTTCCAGTGGGGGGAGTGGCAGTAAATATGTCTGATCATAGCATCAATCAAATTTTCTTTGATCAGTAGTACACTGGCCCCACTATCACACCATAGCTTGAGCATCGGATAACCACAACACATGGCCAACGACCATGGCTATCTCGTGTCTTAACAAATGATGGTGATCCATCATGGCTTCAACACAGAGAAAGGATTGCAAAATAAACGTTAAGAATTATGAAAATGTTTTGGTAGGTTAAGTCTAATGACGATAGGAGAAGATACAAATCTTGACCCTCAGTGAGTCCTACTGGTAGCAAGATTTATAGAAGGCTTGAAGATTGATTTTAGGTAGATAATTAGTGATGAGAAGTTTATTCAGGAATGCAATACTTCCAGTTCATTACAATTTCCATGACTAATTATTGAGCTTTGCAGGCAAGCAAATGTGCTAATCCTTTGAGGAGTCGATGATGAAATTCGTGCTTTGAGGAGACAGGATATTGAAAAGACAAAGGATAACACAAAGTTGGAGATGAGAGCTCAGAAGAATATAATATTTGGGATACGGTCTTAACACACACCAAAGTCCTCAGATGCACCTTCAGGTATGCTTTTTCCTTTAGCTACTGTTGCTCCTAAGGGTACATCTATAGCCTTAGGGTCCATGTATACATCCTTATAACTGACATGGTGAATACCACTTCCATGACACCTAGATAATAATGGTACAAACTAACTTTTGAGAACTTTATAAAAATATTTAAAGTTCAAAAGATAATAAAATATATGGGCCAAAGAGTTTAAACCATTTATGGATAGAGCAGTAGTTGAGGCTTTAAAGCCTTATAAGAATCTGCTTTCATGAATAGATGATATAGAGGAACAAATGAGCAATAGGCTGTGTGATTTATCCATTCCATACTTAGCTAGGTTCATTGCTGAACTAAAATGGGCATATGCTAACATTACAAAATTAAAAAGGCAGCCAGTCCCAAATATTTTTAGTCCAGCCTTTTTAGAGATTGAGAAAAAGGAAGATATTATGGATCTCATGGGTAGACCTTTGAAATATAAAGGCAAATATATAGATGAAAGTAGCAAGAAAAGCTTTTTTAGAAAAGAAGGCACAGAGATGAGATACCTAAAGAAAGAGAAGTGTGTAAAGCAATAAAAAGATCAGGAAAATATGAATAAAGAAAGAAACATGTTAAATATGAAGCTACTGGTGTGTCCATTAGTTCAAGTTAGGGAAGTGGACACAGGCCAATTCCACTACCCATTCCTATTCCAGTTACTGAAAAAGTCACTGATTTGAGCACCCTAATCACCACTAGTTACTACTATTGTTATTAAGGACAATATGGCCTCTCATGACTCAAAAGATTCAGAATCCCAAGGGTTTTTCAAGTATTCTAATCCCTTGCACTTAATTTATTATGCATTGAGTACAATGCTTTTATTTTAGTAGGGGTGGTACTTGTGTGAAATCTGTCATTACAAGGGTTTTGGTTGTTTGTGTCCTTTTACCTCATGTGCAATTTAGGAGAGCCGGTATTTTTAGGATTTTACTTCATTATATGCTTCTATTGTTCTTACATGATTATAAATATGCACTATTTTATTTCTTTCTTTCATACATATCCTATGTGTTGAAAAATAATGATTGAATGAAAAGTTATTGGACTTTTGGAGTTGTTAAATTTTGAAAAGTAAGGACCACCCTAAAAAATATTAGTTTGTATATACTCTATGGTGGTTAACTATTAAAGATCTATACTTGGCATTAGAATCTTTAGAATGTGCAAATATGTTTAAGCTAAGCACAATTTTGAAAATTAGTAGCATAAGTATTAGTTAACTACATGTGTATGTGAGGATTTACTACATTTCCTACTTTGTGTATGTAGCTAGAACTTGCCTGGTTCAATTTTGTTAAGGCAATAGTTGGGTAAGTGGGATAGGATTGTAGACCATTTTTCAATTGAGTTCATTTAGCCTTAAAGGCCTAGACCAAAAATGTAGTTATTTATAGAGTCCCTTGAACCCCTTTTAAGACTATAACTTTTGATTCAACACCTCTAACTTACCTTTGTTTATGGTTAAAACCCTATTTTATCCTTGGTCCCTCCTTGGACATTATGCACCTCAACTCAAGAGAATTGCCTAAGTAGAGGGTGGCTACTTAGAGAGTTAACAAATGAAGGATAGGTTGAAAAAGAGTTTATAGTGTTAACATTTCATCTCGTTGTCCATGGTCCTTTTGGATGTTGTATACTCCAACATATGGTTTATGCATAAGTTGAGGGTGGCTTGTGTATAAGGCCGAATTAGGAAATTGATCTTGTTGCTAAATTTCATAAAAAAGAAGTGTTCAAGTTTAAGTTTTCTTATAAAAATTTATCTATATAGAAGGGGCTTTGAGTTGCTATGGATGCAAGATAAAGCAAAAACTAGAGCTTTATAGTAGCAATAATGGTAAGGGGGGTGAAGTCACTATTCTAAAATTACATCTTACCTGACCCTAAATCTATATTACAAGACTTAGTAAGTCCTATACTAATCCATTCTAACCAACTATAAACTTAATTTAATGATAAGGGCAAGCCTATGGCTTAGTGTATGCTTTGTTAAAATTTGTTGTGAGAGTGAGAGATTTGTATACCAGACCATCATTTAAATAGATAAGTAGGCAATGAACTTCTTTGAAAGTGAGAGCAAGTGAACTATACATGTGGTTAGTGATCTTTGGATGTAGTGTTCGATGTGAAAACATATAAGCTAGCTAGAGTATAATTCCAAGCATGGATCCCTTTGAGTTAGGATTACAAGACTAGTGTGCATACTAAATTGTTAGGCCTTGGTAGTTCCAATGGATGATCATTCTTTCATATTCTATAAGTATATATGGTATTGTATTAACTTTCTTGAGGGCAAGCAATTGTCTAAGTTGAGGGTGTTGATATTCCATCTATCGACTATTTATTTTGCACCTTCTACGAGGGATAATTATCTATTTCTAGAAATTACTTGTGTATTTGATGTTTGTTTTGCTTGTTCTCTGAAGATAAACTTGGAAGCAAGGATATATTAGATAAGCAAGATTCTGAAAGGTTACGACGGGCTGATCGATGGACCGTTAGAGTCCCAATGGACCGTTGTATTAGTCGCTGCCTCTAAGTAGAATGTCAAGCATACGGAGGACAGGTGATGGTTTGGGCAATAGACTATCAGGCCTGCGATGGGTTATCAGTGTGGTTGTCGCATTTATCTAGAATTGATAGATAGATTGGGCATTAAAGATGGACGGCCCAATGGGCCATTAGGTTCGTGATAAACTATTGCATCTCCTCTCACCATTAGCCACAAAATAGAATCACACTAGATCATCATCCACAATAGTCCAGCCGATGAACCATCGCCGATGACCCTCTAGGTGAATCATTTCTAGTAACGCAACACCCAAAATTTAAATTCAAATTCTAATTTTTAGGAACCTATAAATACCCAGCTTAGGGTTAGAATAGGTATCTATTGACTATTGTTCACTTTGTAACGTAAGAGTGCCTAAGAAATAAATTGAGAGATCAATATATACTATCTATATTTAAGATTTGTAATTGGTATTCTCTTTGGATTGTAATTATTGGTATAGTGTTTTGTAAAACTACAACCTTTAGTATTGAAATACGTTGGAAAACATGACCCTAGTTTATTAATTCTCATTTGTTCACACGTTGCAATTTAGCATTGGTCTATACTAGATTAAATTCATTGAAGTGATATTTTTAACAAAAAACCCCTTCATCATTGGAAACTTATTATTAATAGTCTATTGATAAACATAAAACTTAGTTAATGCCTTATTCCCTAAGGGATTCGATCCCAACCTTTGTTGGGTAATATATTTGACAATGACTATTTACACTCCTTTTAAAGAGCTGCAATTTGGGCGTATCATTAGTCTAAGAGTTTACCTGGGGCAATGGATTTGTGAACTTATACCCTTTTAGTCACAGTTCTAGCCCATGCATTTTAGGTAAATAAATTTATATATACATATATATATATATATATATATGATTCTGGATATAGTGGATTGATGATGGTATTGATTATATGATTTTTGGTTCAACTCTAACGATTGATGATAGCATTGATGATTATTAGAAATCTAGGATCGAAAGCAGGTTAGTGAATACGTATAATTTCAAACCCCCTAGTATCTCCTTCATCTATGAGCCATCATGCCTAAAAAAAAGGTCATTATAGGTCCTACATTTGTAAGCCGCTGAGCTGGAAGAGGTGTATACACTTGATTACTTATGTGTACTTGGATTAGTTATGGGATTATGGACTTGGCATTCACTCTTTCATGAACATTTCCTATCACCATTATGTTCCTATGTCTATCAGCCTTATAAGGGGTTGCATAGGTATAGGTGTTGAGTATGGCGTATGGTTTACACTAGTTTGTGCTTGTATCTTTCATCTTTATAGGGGGTTGCATGGGTATGTGCTCTATTTTTTTGTTTTGCTGATTATTTGTTGAACCTTATGGGCCTATGGCAGTGGGGGTTTATGGAAGACCCATTGGGTATAATTTATTCGAACTAGCCAGTTACTTGTTATTATTAGTACTATTGTTAGTATGTGACAAGTTGATTATTGGACTGGTATTGATATTTGAGGTATCATTACGATCTTACAACTATATTATTATGCATGACTATCCCATGGTTAAGCATTATGGGTTTAGACCCTAATATTCTTATTGCTTTCTTTATGGTTGTTTTATCATGGTAATTGTCTCATGGTTAGACGTATGTATTAGATACCCTGATACTAGCACTAGTTCCTACTATTATTAGGAGGCCTAGAGATTCTAGTGTGATGACATAGGTTGTACCCTTGAGTTAACCTTGATTATGTATATTTATACCTATCTATGAGTAGACATGATATTACCATATGTCCCTGATACCAAATAGATAGGGAGGCAGTGGGGCACAAAAGACTACCGATGACAACAACTAGGTGGCTAACAACAGAGATCCAAAATTTCTAACATGAAAGGCGGTTTCATGACCATGTAGGCATCACACCATACGAAAACAAAGATTCTGTTGACACCACAGACACGGAGACTAACCTTTCCAATGTGATAGGCAATTTCATGTCTATGTTGGTGGTACCCATATAAAATATAGCTTTTAGTCAACACACCATAACTTTCTTATAACTAAGATATACACCTATGAGTGGATGATATGCCTTGGTAACAAATACTTCACAGCCCTCAATGGGATGGATTGACTTTGCCAATCTTAGAACATATGAAATCTTTTATCTCCTTTGTACAAGACTTTTCCATATATGAAGTAAAGGAGTCTTACAGTGGCTCTCCCTGGCCTATTACCCTCAAGCATTCATGGTACAAAAGGTTTACTAAGGCAGACCTTAGATCTGCATGTTCTTTCTAAGATAACAAATCAAATTGGAAAGCTATGGAATAGACCAATCCATGTTGTTTCATATATATGAAAATGACAGAGACATCTACCTCGCGTGGACGATGTTGACTTTGTTTTATATCCATAGATTACAGTCATGACAAGTGCTCACCGAAGTATTCCCTTACCCCACTACTCTGACCTAAAGGATTGAAGTACCCATCCCTTTAGAAGAGAGAAAATAAGAGAGAGTTTAGCAAACAAACATCTTTATTAATAAAGAGAAACTTTATAAAATATTTTAGGTAGAGAAAATGATAATCTCTCTAAGTAGAGACAATGATTCCCTCTAACTAAAGGCCAATGCTTCCTTTTATAGGAGAAGGAAGCTCTACGAATAAACATGAAATGTAATATTACAATCCTATCCTATCTTTTACGAGATAGGCATTATCTGTTATGACTAAATAAGTCTTATCCTTTTTTGATAGGTAAGATTTATCTGTTATGATTAGATAAGCCTTATCTCTGGAACACACTTCTAATATTTAAAAACTACTTTATTCAAATTTGCCCCCACTAAAATGTGATGGCCAAATACAAACAAAACATACTAATGTTGTTGGTATGTGATAGCATGTACAAGTAGGTGAGTTAGGAGATGCAAGCAGGTGGATGAATAGGTTGTAGGATTCTTGAAAGTAAGTGCATAAGATCCTTGTCCTTGAAGTCAGAAGTATCACGAAAAACATATCTGAAAGGGTAACCCACTAAAAAATGTTTCCTTGGAGATGAGGGTAACCCACTAGAAAGGGTAAACTGCTAGTAAGGGTAACCTATCTGATAGAGTTTCCTTGGAGACAATAATAACCTATTAGAAATTGTAACAGACTGGAAAGGGTAACCCACTGGAGAGAGTAACTTCTTGCACATATCATCTAACGTCATCTTTCAGACAGTATTGGATGGTATCAGCGATGAGCTTGCGTATGCTTATTTCATCCACCAATTGACATCGTGCTTCTTCCTGAGGCATTCTCGACCTTCCAAGCTTCTCTTCATCAGTTTGGTGAAGTAAATGTTTCTGCTGGATGATGAATATTTGCATTCCTATGGAGGATCTTTCATGCATATTCTTTTGTTGGCATTGGTGACCTCATCTCTCATGATTTTATACAACGGATAATATTATTTTCTAGCTCGTCGTACATTATCCCAATTAGGATAATCGTCGGTCTAGTTTCGCTTTCCTTATTCTTTCTGCTAGATTTCTTTTGGAATGAATCTTTTCTATTAGAAAATGAAGCATTGAGCTTCATAGTATTCATCTTCCAGGGAGAGTATTGAGATGGGAAATTTCTTGAGGAGTGAAATTTCCAACCGAGTTTGGACGTCGTGGCCTGTGATTCCTATAGAATAATGCAGCATGAAAACCATTGCATAGTAGGAATCAGTGAAGCATCAAATCTAATATTTTCATGTCTTTAACCATAACATAAATGTCTTTAGATCTTTTTAGATTCGATTGAAATGCCTCAAGGCATAACACTTTAACTCCATGCGAATGTAGTGCTGGTAGCGCAATTACCAGAATAGCCATAAAAGTTCTTGTGGGAAGTCATTGGCTAGTGCTATGAACACATAGCATAAAGGATATTTTGGGTGCACTCGAGCGGCTTTAGGATAGATCTGCCATACGTTTTGAACACTTGTAGCTCATAGAAGGTTCTTCTTTCTCAGAGAATGGATGGATTGAATTGATCCACATATTGATTAAATAGATCTGGCAGGCAGTCTATTATTCCAGATGGAAATAATCTTGTCATGTTGAGCATGAGGATTTGACTTGCCTATTTCTGGTTGTCATCTCCATTGATGGATATCAGGTAGAGATCATCGACATAGATGTCATCCGATTCTTTGTACATGTCTATGGGGAAGAGGGTGTCCTCCGTCATTTCTTCTTCCAGTGAGAATACTAATGCAAGGTCATCCTCTTTGCTGAGATTGATTATCAAATAATTCGTAATTTCTTTAAAGAGGTGGATAAATTCCTACTTCTTGGCTTGAGGACAATTTCTAGCCAAGTGACCAGGCTTTCTACATATGAGGCAACCATCATTTTTCTTATTATAATTTTATAGGCTCCTTTATCTAAAATACCTGGTTCATCAAATTACCCTACTCTTATCGTTGGGAGGTCTTGGCAGTTTCAACCTCTTAAAAAACAACTATGTTTTAATCTCATCTTTTGGCACGAGCAGGAGCAGTCAGACTTAGTGACAAGGTCATCCTTGTTGCAAGCTCGATCAAGGACTCGACTGTTCTGGATAATCTGCTTTAGCATACATCTATTCGTGCATATTCTATCTAGAGCTTTGAAGATGGCCTACTAGAAATAGCCTATCTGTGGAACAGTTATGGATTTGAACTTCTCCTTCACAATCATAATCGTGTGTCCTGCTAGCATCTTTGGTAGTGAAGAGACAAAGGCTTACTTCATGCTGGGGTCTCCACCCAACTCAAAGTAGATATTTTCCTTCTTCTAGAAGTGGATATCAATGATATTTCTATCGAATCATAGAAACTTTATGTAATACCCCATACTTTTCCTAGCGTGAAAAGTTTCCTAAGAATATTTGAAGCTTTCTTTGAAAGATGAATAATCTTTTGTACATATGGTATTTTCAAGATTTTCACTTTTCATCATGTGGGTAATTTAATAAGCTTTCCATCGATACCAAATTTGGCCAAATCCGACACCCGGGTGGAGAGTTAGAGCCTTTTTAGTGAGACAGTGTATCACTTGAGCCTTCTGCGCATCACGGAGATAGCTCAAATAGCAATTGTCAATTTCCATTGTTTCTCCACGATAGTGACACGTCATGCCAAACTTCTAGGTCACATATAAGGTGGCAATGTGATAGCTCTGCATTGCTCTACCGTGCAATTTCCCATTTGTCAGTTTCCAGTGACTTAGCGCGATAGTGGCGTGTCACACCAAGGATGAAAATCGGGAAATTTTCATAGAAATTAAAGTTGCATCTAGGGTTAAAAGGGTCAATTTTCCACCCCTATAGATATCCAATTATACGTGATTTAGTCATTCTTCACCCAAAATATACTAGTTTCTCTTAAGAACAAGCTAGGGTTTCTATTAGGGATTCAAATTCAAGAAGGTTTCACCATCAATCCTTAAGAAATCACATCTCAGTATGCGTAGTGTTCATCCATGGACTCCTTTCATCAATGAATCCCGAAAAACTCTTTTCTAAGTTTAAGTTTATGGATTTATTTTTGAATTTCATGTTGGGTTTATTTTTTTTATGTTGAGAATGATCAATTGAATTTTAATCCATGTTTGGTGATAAATTTTATGTGGAATTGACTAGTATAGATTCATGTAAACCTAGGATTAAAACCTTTGGATGATGAAATTAGATATGAATCATGATGTTTGATTATCGTATAATGTTGTCTACAAATATTATGCCTACCATGTGTTTGATTAAATGCCTATAAGAAGGAAAAGTTCCCAACTAGCATGATATTATGAAATCTCCATGTTTGTACAAGTTTTATGCATACCATATGTTTAATGGAGTGTTTCAACATATGAATTATGAATTGTGTTGTTAGTCATGAGTTCATGTAAGTTATGCTATTTCAGTTTCTTTCCATTGAGTCCTAGGGGTACTTATACCCGACAATTTAGCTGTGTGCCTAGAGCCATGTTATGTTTTCATGATACTCTTAGTCAAGCTATGATCCATAGAACTCAGTCAGTCATATGACTCAGGAAAACCCAAAAATCTTAGAAATCTCAGTAATCTCAGTAGTTTAGTTATCTCAGTGATCTCAATACTTAGAAATATCAGCAACCTCAGTATTCCCAGTCAATCTCAGTAACTTCAGTACTCACAGTTAGTCCTCAGAACTCAGTACATTACGTTAGTCAATAGATCTTAGTAAATTCAGTTTAGCTCCGCTAAACAATACCTTAGAATTAGATCAGTTTAGTTAATCAGCTCAGTTCAGTTAATTAGTTTAGTGTCTTTCAGATGGGAGTAGGATTCAACATTGAGCGAGCATAGGGATGGGGACTCGCCCACTAGATAGGACTGAGATCCCTAGAAGAAATACCTAAGTTCCAAAACTACATAGCCAGCGTAGGTATGAGATGTAACCCATCAGATAGGACTGAGATACTCAGGGATCACCCGTTAGCTTATTTAAATGTATAGGACTAATTCCAGGGGTCACCCGCTAGATTAGGACTGACTCCACAGCAATTATCTTTACCAGTGGCACAGTACTGACACCCTTCCAGTTGAGGTTATAGGTTGGAGCCCAGTTATCTTAGTATGGGGCATGTCGGTTAGATGAATACATCCCACAATTTCAGTTACAGAATCAGGAATATCAGATACAGTCAATTCAACTTAGTAGTATAGATTTAGGACTATCATATCCAGTTAATTCATCTTAGTAGTATAAATTTAGGACTGTCAGATACAGTCACTCCTTATCATTTTTAATAGACTCTGGGATCACCCACCAGACAAGATTGATCTCAACTATGGTTAATCAGTAACAGTATCATCAGATTTAGAGATCAACCACTAGATAGGACTGGTCTCAGATTTAGTTACTCAGATATAGTATGAAACTCAGATAGTTCCATCAGATTCAGGACTGTCAGATATAGTCACTCATGTTATCAGTTATATTATTTATCAAAACTTATGTTATTAGCATTCAGCTTCAGGACTGTTAGATAAAGTCAACCAGATAGTTCTTCATAATTAGAACTATCAGACATAGTTATCCATATATAAGTAACATAGTATCAGTCCCTTAGTATTCAGTAATACAATATTAGCTTCTCATTCATCAGTGACTAAATATTAATATCAGTAGTCTCAGTAGTCAGAACTCAGTATCCAGTCCTATCATGATCTCAGTTACAGTTACGTATGCATGTATGTATTCTCATGTTCATATTAGTCAGTCAGTTAGTATTGTTCATGCATATGAACCTATTGCATTCAGCCTACCTCACTTGCATACCAATACATTCAATGTACTGACACATTTACGCTATGGTGTCTTATACTATAGGTTTAAAAGTACGAGCTCCAGAGAACCAGTAGCATCCCAGTTCAGCAATCAGAGTTAGCAGTGAGTCCTCATACTTTGAGGACACGATGATCACATTACTATTTCATTTTTCAGTTTATTTTAATAGTTGGATTTAGTTGGGGACATGTCCCATCAACTCCTTATTCAGACAGTTTAAAGGCTTTCAGACTACAGTATGTTTAGATAATTATCTCAGTGGTTTTGGTATTGTTATACCATATTTTTAGTTTTGTACTTGTATTGAACCTTATGGTCGTTCATGTTTTAGGATTTACGATATTACTACTACTATTCAGTGCTAACCCAAAGGGAAAATATTTGGATTTTATGTGAATAATCTCTTTTCCCAACATCCACTTTCCTGTTTAGACAAGTGGTGTTCATGGAATCACTTCTCAAGTTTGCTACCAAGAGATTTTATTATAATGAAGAGAGGTTTATCCAATTTAGACAAGTGTTAGAAATCTAATGAATTCACCCCCCCATCAACTCTCTACATTAAGGCTCCCATAACCCTAGTTATGGACGCTTAGACACTCATTTCCATATAAGATGTCAAAAACATATTGATATTCATAAATAACTTCATAGGAGTTCTTACAAAAGTTACAATACTGTTCTCTCAAACTTCAATGAAAAAGTTTAGAAATAATAGTCAGATTTCAAGTTTTCATTTCCAATCTCCAAGAATAATGTTACAAGGCTCTCAATAGAGAAGAAAAGTATGATACTACTCTCCAAAGTCCGAAATAAAACCTAATACTTAGTATTTATATGATTCCAGGACTAGGGTTTTGAAAATTCAAATTTGGAATTATCGCTTTGTGCTCGATGGATTGGGTGATGGTTTGTCGCTGAGGCGACGATCTGTCGCCTGGACCATTGTGAGAATTCTAGTTGAACAAACTTCTATTTCTTGGCGATAGTCTATTTCGACAATCTATAGTAGTGGGAATAGTCCATCACATGGATCATCCTGAGACTTTCAGTGGCACAACATTCTATTTTTTGGCGACGGTTTAGGTCGATGGTCCATTACAATGATGATGGTCCATCGTATGAACCATCTTAGGACTTTCAGTGGAACAACATTATATTTCTTGGTGGTGGTTTATGCTGACGATTCATCGCAGGATCGACGATCCGTCGCTTGGACCGTCGCTTGTCATTGTTTTGTTACTTTGCCCAGTTTTTCCAAGTTATTCTTCATGTTCAGTCCTTATCTAAAAACACTAAAACCCAATGTTAAATACAATAATAGTTTCTTGAAAACACACAATTGTCCAAACAAAAAGGATTAAAATGTTCTGTCAAAATCCAGAACATCACCATACAGATTTGGGATGATTTGATCTGAGTCAATATTTAGATCATGTTAGGACAGCAACCACCTGTGATTGATAAGTCCATATTTCAACAAGGTGTTTCATTCTTTATCTTCATATGGCACTTATGGCTTATGGATTATAGATTATTATCTAGGAAGGTAATGTCATGGTTCGAGATCATCATGGTCCCTCTATCTGCGTCAGATACTATTTTTCTTTTGGATTACTTCTGAGTTGTATCGACTTGTTTTTTGACAAAAATTGCATCTTTTCTTTCCCATGCAAACTTAGCAATATCAAACTTCTATTTATCTTAAGATCCTTGAGAGGATGACATAGGTACATGGGAGCTTGAAGAAGAAGTGGAAAAGATGTGGCTCATCTTTGGTGCAGAGTATGTATGTGGTGACATAGGGACCAAGTGGCTTTGGTAGTGATCAATGGGTTCTCTGGGGTTGAAATCCACCATATTTTAGGTGCTCGATTTGCTATTTCTAAGAAGCCATGTTCTTTTAATGTTGGTTGATAAAATAAGAGTGAGGTGCCTCGCGAACATATATTTTACTTCATAGATTAGAGCCTGAGTTCCAACTGAAGGATAAGCCTTTCATGATGAGTAGATGCTTGTTCTGCTCTCTTATTCATTCCTTCAACTTTGCTTTCCAACTTCATTTGGGACTGAGAAATATTCATCACGACTTTGTTGATGTTGGAAAACATCCTGTTTTGGCACATGGCATTTTCAAATAGCCAATTGAGTCTTGCTTCTCTGTCACTGAGGGGAATTTTCTCTTCGGATGGCAGGATAACAATCTTATCTAGTATCTTTGGAGCGTGGCTCAGGTTATCCTTTACAAAAGGGTTTGTTTGGTGGAATGTCATTTGAATGACTGGTTCCTGTGGGGGACTCCATGGGCATATTTATTGCAGGCTACTTATTTTTGGTTCGGCTGGTTTTATTTTGTGGTGAAGTAGGTGAGGTATCTCCTTGGCACATGTGGTATCTATAATTTGACTTCCACGGAGAAGTTTCCGGAGAAAGGACATTTGCGCCACATAGTATATCAACTGTCATGATTGAAGTAGTGTATCCAATCATGCTGTTCCATGTAGCTGCCTAGGAACCAATGTAGGAACTTTGGGTTGCCGACTAGTGGAAGGTCGTTGGAAGGTTGGTACATATAGATTGAGAAGGTGGTTTTGGGAGGCTTTTTTAGGTGTGAGTGGTCGAAACAGATTATAACGGTACTGTCACACCTTCTGGCAAAGGTTGTTCTATGTACTGGAGAGGTTAAGAATGGTCTCTCAACATCTTGTAGTTTGTGACCCATGAGTCTCAGAGTACTTTGACAAATACATGAGTCTTTTCCTTAGAGCTTTAGAACAAACACATCGAGTCTCTATAGTCTAGAAAAATACAAAAACACCTCTTCCTTAGAGTCTTCTTGTTCAGGTATGTCTAGTCTATGTTAATCCCTAGATCGATTAGATATGTTATCTACTCTTACAAAAACTCTTTCTTGCAAATATGACTACCTATATGAGGTAGATGTGTTGACACCTCGATAGAAAATATCCTTGGCATATCTACCACTCTTAAGTCCCTACTCTGCCTTTGCAAAGAAGGAACGTAACCCATGGTTACAGATCCGTTCTTTGGTACAACAAAGACAAAATAGAGTTAAAGAATATATTGTTGCATTAAAACTAGACCAACATCCTATTCTCGCAACTTAAGAGGAAAAGTTTATCACTCTACAGATGACGAAAGATTTTCCATGGCAATGGAGAATCCAAGGCTTCGACCATACTCTCTTTGGTGTTGTTAGGGTCGCATTGATGTATCATGGAAGAAAAGGCCAGCCTGTAGTGGCACATCTTTCCCTTCCTGATACCAGATACAACAAATGCCAACATGCCAATTTGGGAACTTCAGAAATCACATTGAATGCAGGGACAAGCTTTGTACTATATTTCCCAACTTCAATATATACCTCTACGACCCATTTCTGACGGAGGTGTGGAAGATCCAGGTTCAGATTTTTAGAGTTCCATAGGTCAGACATGCCATTCAGGCAACACTCTAGTACCAGGTAGCTTGTTGAGTCAAGAATCATGCTATGGATCTATCCCTTCTAGATGGCAAAAATGCTTTGTTCCTAAACATAGATGCCTCTAATAAAACCACTCAGAGTACTTAGATCCCAAGACAAATCCCCAAAGATGAACTTGTCAAAGTACTCCCAGACTCATGGGTCACAAACTACAAGAAGTTAAGCGACCATCCTCAACTTCTTTGGTCCACAAAACCAACCTTTGCCAGAAGGTGTGACAATACAATCGCAATCAGTTTCGACCACTCACACCTAAAATATTCATCAAAAATAAACTTCTCAATCTATATGTACCAACCTTCCAATGAGCTTCCACTAGTCGGTAACCCAAAGTTTCCACACTGGTTCCTAGGCAGCTGCATGGACGATCATGATTGGATGCATTACTTCAATGATAACAGTCAATATAATATGTGGCACAAATGTCATTTCTCCGAACACTGTCCATGGAAGTTGAATTGCAAATGCCACATGTGCCAAGGAGATACCTCACCCACTATACCATAAAATAAAACCAGCCAAACAAAGAATAAGTAGCCTGCAATGAATATGCTAATGATGTTCCCCGCAGGCACCAGTCAATCAGGTAACTTTTCACCAAAAAACCCTTTGTAAAGGATAAGCTGAGCCACGTTCCAAGGATACCAACTAAGACCGTTATCCTGTCATTCGAAGAGAAAATGTCCCTTAGCAACACAAAAGCAAAACTCAACTGGCAATCTGAAAAATACCATATTATCTGACATCAACCAGGCCGTGAAGAATGTTGCTTACTCCCAGATAATGTTGTCAAGAAAAGTTGAAGGAATGAACTAGAGAGCAGAACAAGCATCCAATCAACATGACAGACTTATACGCCAGTTGGAACTCAGGCACCAATCCATACAATATGATATATGTCTACCAAGAACTTTATTATCTCATTTCTTTAAAAACCAACAAAAAATGGCTTTTCTAAAAGAACAAATCCAGCACTGAAATACAGTGGCATTCAACCCTATAGAATCCACAGGTCACTACCAAAGCCAACCTTGTTCCCTATGTCGCCACATACATACTCTCCACCTAAGATGGGCCATATCTTTTCCACTCTTTCTTGAAGATCCCATGTTCTCATGTTATCCTCACAAGGATCCTAATATGAATAAGAGTTTGATAATGCTAAGCTTTTATGGGAAAGAAAATATACCATTGCTGCCAAAAGAAAAACTGATGCAACCTAGAAGCAATCCAAAAGGAAAACGAAATATGACATAGATAGAGGGACCAAGATAATATCAGACCATGACATCACCTTCCTATATTACAATCTAATAATCCATAAGACAAAAGTGCTATACGAAGATAAAAAAAATAGAATGCCTTGCGTAACAATGGCCTTCTCAATCACAGTTTGTTATCATCCCAAAGTGATCCAGATACTGACTCAGATTAACTCATCCTAAATTTATATGTATTGAACATTAATGATGATGCAGTTCCAGATACACAAGCCACAAAAGCCATAGCAGATCCTGATCCAGTAGAAAATACTTAAAATATAATGAAAAGATCCAGAATATTGATCCCATTATTCCTGCATCAAGTAATGAAGGTCTGTCTAATACAGATGCACACTTTGATACTACCAATAACTTTCCAGCTGATGGATACTTGAAAGACAACGAAGAGTTTGTCAATTCATGAGAATATGTTAAGACACTTCTAAATAAGCAAATAAATTTATAGAAGAAGACTTTCCACCAATATACATGAACCACTCCAAGAAACTAGAGGTCTTCGAAGTTGTCGATGATCAAGATGGGATAATGGACAATCCAAACAATGAAAGAAGGCTAGATCTAGGTATATTAACAAATAAAATGTGGGAACCATATTTCACACCTTCGCTTTTGACGACATCAAGATTTCAGCATAGCCTCAAAGGATCCAGGACTTCTATACATGGATGGCAACGAAGAATCTGGTTAAATAGAAAAAATACATGATACTCTAAGAGTTCATATCTAGATTCTCTGGAATGCTAAGAGACTAATGGAACTCTCTTGGGATTTTTGGTAAAAACACTTATCTGACGTCCTAGGACTTTGTCCTCAATATCAGGATCCTGCATAAGGTCTTCTATGGAGATGAAGGCTACAGATAAGAAAAGATTTGGCAACAAGTCTTTGAGATCAAATGCCTATCATTCGACAGAAATGTCATTGACATCCACTTCCAAAGGATGGAAAAGATCTACTCTGAGTTAGGTGGAGATCCTAGCCTTAAGCAAGACTTTGTCTCTTCACTGCCAAAGATTCTAGAAGTGCATATGATGATGATTGTAGAGGAGAAGTTCTAATCCAGAACCATACCGCAAATAGGCTACATCTGGCAAGCCATGTTCTAAGCTCTGGACAACATATTCATGAAGAGATTTGTACTAAAGCAGACCATCTAGAATAATCCATCCCTTGATCGAGCTTGTAATAGAGATGACCTTATTACTAAGTCAATCTGCTCATGCCCACATCGAGAGATAAGATAAAAAAGGCTACAGCTTTTCAGAAGGATCAAACTTCTAAGGCCTCCTATTAAAAAAACATGGCAATCTAGCAAACCAGGTATTTTAGATAAAGGAGCCCATCAAATTACATAAAGAAGAATGATGGCTGCTTCATCTACAAAAAACCTAGTCACTTTGCAAGAAACTTTCCTCAGTTAAAACTATCAAATGAATATTTCCACTACTTTAAAGAAATAGTTGATCACATATGAATCCATCTCAGTAAAGAGGATGACCTTTAATCAATATTCTCATAGGAAGAAGATCCGACAAAAGATAATCTCTTCTCCATAGATGTATACAAAGGTTTAGGAGACATCTATACAAATGATCTTTACCTGATATCCAGTACCATACAATACAACCAGAAACTGGCTAGTAAAATCCTTATGTTAAATATAGTTGGATTTCTATCTTCCAAAATAATGGGCTATCCCCCAAATTTGTTCAATCAATATGTGGATCCCTTCGATCTATCTATCCTCTAAGAAAATAAAACTTTCTACAAGCTTTGAGTTCAAAAAGTATGGCAGATCCTCCTGAAGTTGTTCGAAGTGCACTCAAAATATCCTTTCTGCAATGTGTTCATAGTACTAGCCAATCACTTCCTACAAAAACTCTTATGGATATTCGGTTATCTGTTCCACTAGAACTACATTATCATAGAGTTCAAGGGTAATTTCTTTAGGTATTTCAATCGAATCCAATTAGCTCTAAAGAGATTCATGATATGGTTTAAACCACGACAGTACTGGATTCGATGCTTCAGAGATTTCTATGATGCAATGGTCTTTATGATGCCTTGTCTTATAGAAATCATAGTCCATGATATCCAATCTCAACTGGAAATGTCACTCCTCTAGAAATTTCCTATGTCTATACTCCCCCTAAAAGGTAAATACTACGGGGCACAATGCTTTATTTTCCATCAGAACATATGTATTTCAAAAGAAATATGAACAAAGGAATAGGAAAAGTTGAACTACACCATTGATTATCCCCACTGGGATGAAGTCTAATGAGTTGTAAAAGAATATTATCCACCGTATAAGATTACAAGTGATGAAGTCACCAGTGCTATCAAAAGAATATAGATGAAATCTCCATCATAGGAATGCAAAGATATATTGTCCGACAGAAGAAATTACTTCACCAGATCGATGAAGATAAGTTTGGAAGGCCAAGAATGCCTCAGGCAGAAGCATGACATCGATTGGTGGATGGAAGAAGGATACACGAGCTCTTCGCTGGCAGCATCCAGCATATCTATTTAAAAGATGACGTTAGAAGACATGTACAAAATAGATACCCTCTCCAATGGATTACTACTAGAGGGCATTATTCTTTCTACCTAAAAATGTCTTGTATAATTTTCTCTCTATCAATAAAGATGTTTATTGGCTAAACTCTCTCTTGTTTTCTCTTTTCTAAAAGGATAGGTACTTCAATCCTTTAGGTAGAAGTAGTGGGGTAAGGGAATACTTCGGTGACTACTTGTTATGACTGCAACTTGGAACTCCGAAGGTACTTTCTAGGGATATGAAATGAAGTCGGTTTCATCCATGTGATATAGATGTCTAAGTCCTTTCCATTTATATAAAATGAAATTGGCTTAGTCTGCACCATAGGTTTCCAATTTGATTTGTTGTCCTTGAAAGAATACGTAGATCTAAGGTCTGCCTTTGAACACCTTTTGTTCCAAGGATGCTTGAGGGTAACAGGACAAAGAGAGACACTGTAAGACACGTTTATGTCATTTACGGAACAATCTTGTACTAAGGAGACAAAATATTTCATATGTTCCAAGACTGTCAAAGTCAAGCCATCCCCTTAAGGGTTGCGAAGTCTCTGTTACCAAGGCATACCATCCATTATGGATGCATAGCTCAGCCATAAGAAAAATATCATGTGTTGATTGAAAGTTTTGATTTTATATGGCATACCACCTCTATGGAAGTGTAATCACCTATCATGTTGGAAAGGTTAGTCCTTGTGTTTGTGGTGTCTACAGAAGCTTTAATTTATATGGCGTGCGGTCTACATGGTCGTGAAACCTCCTTTTATGTTGGAAAGTTTGGAGCTCTATTGCTAACCGCCTAGTTGCTATTGCTGATAGTCTTTTGTGCCTCGCTGCCTACCTGTCTATTTGGTATAAGAGCCATCCCTACTACTGGAGGGAGAAAGGAAGTAGGAGTTTGCATCAACATCTGCTGATTGCAAAAACATGAGCTAGCTTTACATTTTTATTTTTAGTTTGGTTTTTACTTTTCTTTGTCTAAGCTGTTAGACTTACATCCATAGCCTTTACTTTCCAATATAACTATCAAAGTCTTGTACATATCTGTTTCATAGTATTTCCATTATCAGTGTTAGTGTTTTTAAGTTATCATACTCTGCGTCTCATACATAATCGAATCGTAGTTTATTTTATTAGATTTTAGAACAAATATTTGTTGAGTCTTATAGTCCACAAAACACAAAAATATTTTATTTAGTTTTTCCTTACATCTTTAGAACAAATACATCGAGTCTTCATTGTCTAAAATATTACAAAAATATGTCCATCTCAGAGTCTTCACCGACTACGTCTTCTATGACTAGTTTATGTAGATTCTTATAGACATTACATAGGTATCAAACCATCAACAAAATTCTATCATACAAGAAAGTCTATCTCTACGAAGTAGATGTGTTGCCAGAAGAACAAGATTTGTCTTCTACAAATCTTCCTATACCAAACCCATACTATACCTTTATAGAAAAAGTGCAATCCAGAGTTGCAGAATGATTCCTTTATCAATAAAATCCAGAAGGAGTTAAGGAATACTTTATTAGAACAAAACATGACCAAAATGTCCTTATGACTCCAACTGAATAATATATCACTCTGCATATGCCAAAGGATTTTCCGCAACAGTGAAAAGGCGTAACTTTACCCGTATCCATTTTGGTGCTATTCAAATTGCCTTGACACATCAAGGGAGAAAAGGACAGCCGATAAAGCCACGCCTTTCTTTTTTGATACAAGATTCGGAGAGTACAAACATGCAAACTTGGGCACTTCAGAAATCACTCTGGACTCAGGGACAGACATTGTCACCATGTCCACAACTTTAACATGTCTCTCTCTAAGCCATATCTAACAAAGGCATTGAGGCTTCAACTCTAAATCCTTGAAGCCCTACCAGAATATAACTCTGCACAAACAACCCTGCACCACTAGATATTTTGGTATGTCCAAAGCCACAAATAATAATTAACCCTTCTAGGTGGCTACCACTCATTGTCTCTAACAATAGATGCCACCAAAGGAATAAACCATTACATTCAAATCCCAACAGATATTACCAATAAAGAATTCCTCATGATTTTTCCAAAGTCATGGCTCAGGAGTTATGAGATAATGAGAGTTCATCCTCAATATCTTCAAACACCAAAACCTATATTTGCTAAAGAAACCTTACAAAGTATCTCTTTCCGTCCATATGTATACACTTGTTGACACTTTTCCAGATGAAGAGAATCAAGATCCAACGAATACTGTATGCTATCTAAATAGTGCCATGAATGGACAAACTGGATACAATAATATAGTTAGGATAAGCATACTATACACTAATTTATGTATCCTTTTATAGGACAGTGTCTATGGGACATTGATTGTGACTGTCAGGAATGTCAAGAGGACTAGCTGAATGATTGTGATGTGCAGGAAGATAAACTCGAATGGGATGAATAATAGGGCTTTAAAAAACCCCATTATTAGCGGCCTTTGGATGAATGAGAAATCGAACATCCATTCAAAGTATCCTACAGACCCTAAGAATGGCCACCACTACCCACTCCATACAAAAACAAATCCACCAAATCTAAATCAAATAGTAAACCTCCAATGTTAATGTTATCAGAGACCAACTCCAGTCCTAAACATACCTTCCAACTAAATTACCCATCTAGAAGGAATAACCAAAACCACGCTCCAAAGTTGCCACATGATATTCCATCTATTAGATAAGAGGAACCAGTAAACTGTCAAGCCTTTACCCAGCATACCATACTTATCAGAGCACTCAAAAGTAGGCTATAGACTATTCGATATAAAAGATGCCCGCTGGGATCCTTAATACTATATTTTATTGACCAATAATAGAAAGAAATGACCTCACTAGAATAACTAATCCATCTCTTGAAATAAGATTGCACTACACTCCAAAATGCCCTAAAAGCCACCGTATTTCAAAAAACATATCTTCTATGAGGATCATGCCAACCGTATTTCATACAACCAAAATACTCCATCTCTAAGAGAAGAGCAAAAGGAGTTTGATATTGCCAAATTTGTATAGGAAAGGAAAGATGCCATGGCGACCTAAAAATAAACCAAGATGGCACAAGACTTGGTCAAAAGGATGTAGTATTCCAAAGGGGGTCCATATTATGCTGATAAGATGGTCCCAAGACAAGTTGCTCTAATATGTGATCCCATAATCCCATATGCTGACTTAGAGATCCAAAGAACAGCAAGACAATATGAAGAGCAACCAGATGAAGTCTGGGAGTCCATAAGAAATTGTCTTCTCAACAATGGAAGGTTATTTCCAGATGACTTTACCAAAAAAGACTCAATCATTTGAGATCAAGTGATCCCGCAGTCTTATGTTACAGATCTTGGATATGCTATTCCTCAGCAAGTTATTGAGAATAACCCAAAAGAAGAGTATCTGAAGGACATCGATAAACTATATGTCTTTTAACATGAGGAGAATTATGACCACTCATCCTCTACTAACCTATGGATGTATGTTTTAAAATTGGTAATGACACTTCTGATGAATATATACATGATGAATAAGATTAATCTGATGAAGCTCCAGCACACATAAAAGATAGTAATGCTGTTGATGTTTAATCTTTAGTAGAGTCCTCCAAAGAAATCTATCCACACTCTTTTGATGGTGAACCGAGAATAATCAATGTAATCTGGATTCCTTTCATTCATTGAGTGTTCAACTTCAATGGATTCAGTATCCACTAAAATGGCTTCGTTATACCTTCTTGTTTTAAGTGGATTTTCTGTGTCCACAAAATTTTTGTCGTTGTAGACAGGTCGAATGAGGTGCTCTAGAGGATATCCTTCATATTCCTTATTTAGAGCCATAACTGGCATCACCTGAGTGGTGATAAATTTGAATTCTTCTTTAACTGTAGATGGTGGTGCTTTTTTGGCATCTGTAGGGTCGACGGCCTGAGCAAAGGTCTCTGGGGCCTTCATAGCATAACTTTGTTTGGTTTGCACAGATGAACTGGATGATCGTCCTTTGTCCAAGGGCTGATTGGTTTTCAAGTCTACCAATTTAGTGGGCATTGGTGGTGAGAGCTTTGGAAATTCTGTCAAAGCTGAATATCTATTCTGGAGCGGAGACGGTGTTTCCGCCTTGAGTGTAGGCCTCTGAGGGACGGTTGGCCGCAATGGATTTGCGGATGCTGAGGGAGGATCAAATGGTCGTGCCATTTTGGGTTGTTCCTGTTTGGTGCTTATTGGGGCTTTCCCCAGAGTAGGTCTCATGATGGCCCTGTAAAAATTCTCTTGTTAGAAAATCGGGGAGAGAATTATTTTCTCCTTTGATAAATTCTATTTGAAAGTTAAAGCTAGATAGTAGAGCTTGCCATCTAGCAAATATTTGTTTTGAAACTAAAGTTTTGACATCCTTTTGCAAAATTTCTTTAGCTGACTTGCAGTCGACTCATAATAAAAATTCTTTGTTTACAAGATCATCTTGAAACTTCGTGATACATAGCACTATAGATAAGACTTCCTTTTTAACAGTGCTATAATTCTTTTGAGCATGGTTCCATACCCCGGATGTAAATCTGACTAACTGTTCAGAAGATTTATCATTAACTCTTTGTTTGAGAATGCCCCCATATCCTATATCTGAAGCATCTATTTCAACTATCATGAAGGCTTCGGGATTAGGGATTCCTAAACAAGGAAGGTTTTGCACTAAAGTTTTAACCTTGATGACAACATTGGTTTGTTCTGAACTTCAAGGGACAGGTGTCTTCCTGAGCCGTTGATAAAGGGGTTCACAAACCTGTCTAATGTTTGGAATAAAATCTACAACATAGTTAAGACTTCCTAAGAATTTTTGAAGTTGAGTCTTATCAGTGATTTCATTGGGAAATTTGGAGGAGAACTCAATGGCTCTAATAATAGGTTTATAACTTCCTTGGTAAAGATCATGTCCTAAGAATCTTATGGACGTTTGGAGAAGCTTCATTTTTTTAGCACTGACAACTAAACCATTAAGCTTCACAATCTTAAAGAAAGTATTAAGATGTTTAAAATGAGAGTCTATATTCTTTGAGAAAATAAGCACATCATCAATATAAACAATCGACATATAAGTATAGGGATTGAAAATATTGTTCATGATGTTTTGAAACTCTGAGGGAGCATTTTTAAGGCCAAATGGTAAGACATTCCATTCATAGTGTCCAAAGGGGACATTGAAGGTTGTCTTGTATTTATCCTTTTCAGCGATCTGAATTTGCCAGAATCCTGACTTCATATCAAACTTACTGTAAAGGTTGGCTTTTAAAGTTCTTTTGAGAAGATCCCTTTTGTTTGGGATCGGGTGACGGATCCATTTTAGAACCGCATTCAGAGGCTTGTAATTTATTACGAGCTGGGGAGTTCCTCGTTCTTTCTCTGCACTATTATTGACATAGAAGGCAGAGCAACTCCATGGTGAATCAGAGGATCGGATAATACCGTTTCTCATAAGATGGTCAATTTCCTTTTTGCAAATCTCCATCATCTCTTGATTCATTTGGATGGGTCTGGATTTTGTAGGAATGTTTCGTTCATCAAAGCCAGGAATATAAGGAAGTTCTACTAGATGCTTTCTTCGTTCCCAAAAGGCATTAGGGAATTCAGAGCAAATTTCATCCTCGAACTTCTTCTGGAGAATAGAGATTTTGGTAATCATCTCCCGAGTTTTTAGGGTCTGCTTAATATGTTTGAGCTGAATATCGTTTTTAAGAAAACCGATGTGAGATGAAAGCCTGTTAATTTTGAAAACAGTTTGCTCTTTAATAAGGATTCCTTCTTCCTGAGAAAGGGGCCGTACTAAAGGGAAAAACAATTCGTTGCCCAAAAGGATTGTGTGAATACCATCGTAATCGCTCCAGTAAGGTCGAATTTAGTTTACGAAGGGTATTCCCAAAATGATATCTTCAGTGATATCTTCAGTGATGACAAAGTCATTAATAAGGCAAATGCCATTGTTGCAGACATGGGCTTTAGGAAGCTGATAGTGAATTTTCATTCTCTCGCCGGTGGCTGAATAAAGACGAGAGGTACTTTTTTGGAGGTACCTAGTGGGTATAAGGCCTTTTACAATACAATTACTGTCTGCGCCTGTATCGAAGAGGGAGACTCTGTTTATTACCAAGTCTTTATCAATGACAATTTTTACGACTATGTGCTCGCTATAAGTTTTTATAGCCGCAATAGCTTTGCCTGAAGTAGAAGGAGTATCAGATCCTGGAAAAGTATTGGGCTCTCGAAGATGATCATTTGGGATGATCTGGAGGTTTTTTGGAGATTCGGGTGGTGAGGCTCTATCCGGAGTAGAAGCGGATTTGAGGACTTGATCCGTAAGAATGTTAAGTTCTACTTGGTCAAGTCGAGATTTAAGATGTCTGACTTCTCCCTTTAGAGTAGAGATCTCTCCCTTGAGATTCGCAATGGAGGGCTTAATTAGTTTGTTAAATTTAGACATAACCTGTTTCATGCTAAAAGGCTGTACGATAGGTTTGGGGGGACTTTCTTCTTGAGAAAGCATAAGTCGTTTGAGCTCATGGAGATACTTATTCCTAAGCTCATCGTCTTGAATGTGTTCGATTATGTCAAACAAGATTTCTTTAGGATTTCCTGAGATGACATTGATCGCTTTATTCGAGCAGGTACAAAAGGTACCATTACAGGCACATTCTTGCCCTCACTGAGATAGATCTGATTCATAAGCGGCGTTGATGAAATCTTCGTCGCTGTAGTCCTCGCTAGAGGAAGTATGAGAGTCAGAAGACTCGGATGAATCTTCCATTATAGAGAATAGCCTTTCTCTGGCTTCTTCAGGGAGATCAAGTTGGTTGATCTTCTTTTTCTTATTTGACTTGCAATCTTTTGCTCTATGGCCAGTTTTGCCACAAGTCCAATAAGTATCCTTGTTTTCGGAAGATTTTCTTTTAGTTTTTCTGCTGGGCCTAAAGGATGGCTTAAAGGATTCCTTTTTGAAGTTCCTTTTGCCAGGGGAAGTCTTTTTGTGAGACTTAAAGGATTTTTTCTTATGCTTCTTACGGGAAGAGAGGTCGGGAAATCCATAATCTTGGCAAAAAGTTCCTAGACCATACTTGAAGGTACTATCTTGCTTAAGTTGCTTCTTAAGCTTGAGGTCGGTGCAGAGATCTATTCCTACAGTTGTAATGAAACTTATCAAGTCTCCGTAGGTGAGGAGTCCATAAGGGATTTGCCCTTCAAATCTATCCTTAATTTTGGTTCTAACTTTATCTGCAAATAGGGGGGGAGAACACTAATGAATCTTTCTTTCCGGAAGTCATTGTTGCAGTCTGGCCGGACCATTACTTTTACTAAGAAGGTATCCTTGTACCATCGAAAGTCTGCTAGGTCCTTGCAGGTGAGGTTATTAAGGATTTCTAAGCTCCTATCTTGGAAAAGCTTAGGTTCTCCTATAAAATGTCTTGCTATATGGTAGAGAAGTGTGGCACAAGCATCTTCCTTAGCTACTTGCTCAAGAATTTCTTGGCCATTTTCTGTTTTGACAACAGTTTCCATGGAGGTGGCATCATAAATGAGGTTTTTAACATCGTCCGTGAGATAATTATCCCACCAATGTTTTAGCATACCAGTGAATCCTGATGCTATTATGGTGGCTGCTCCTTTATCAGAGGCTCTTCTAATCTTATAAGCCGTGATGGCTATGCCCATTTCATGGAGTTTGTTGTAGATTTGGTGCTCAGCCAGACCGTTAACATTCCATTCGGTTATTCCTCTTCCATCATGGTTGGAAGAAGCGAGGTAGGGATTTTCTTCAAACTGGACGTCTGGAGGGGACGACATTTTGTAGTAGTTTTTCTTTAGGGAAAAACACTCACTGGTATGTTTAGAAAGAGAATTCTTGCTGGACTTACCCTTCTCAGAAACTTTAAACTTAGCAAGTTTTTCGTTGATGTGTTCCAAGATTTTTCCCGAGACTTTGAAGTCGTCACTGATATCGGGGAATTTCTCTTTTTGGAACTCAGGGATCTTGAAGATGGGATTGGTGATAGGTTTAGAGCTTGGCGTGCTCTTTTCCGGTGGAGTAGGCTCAAAGGGGAGCGCGGAGTTTTTGGTTTCCCCTAACTGCTGGAAGATGGTGTGAAGAACTTGATTGGTGTAGTTATTTTGTTCAACTACTCTATCAAGGTCTTTATTAGTAGGGGCCGAAAGTGGTCTATCATGCTTCTTCTTGAAGGGAGAAGCATTGAGCACTTCGTTATGATGAGGAATTTTTATTCCTTCGAGAGAGGGAGTAACAGATTCGACTACCTTGTTACTCTGAGTATACCATCTGTTAATGATAACGTTGAGGGACTCATTTTGGTTCTCCATTCTTCCTGTGATTTCAAACCACCTGAAGAATTCTATATCACAACGGAGTCTTTTCATATCAGCTATCCATAGCCGACCAAACTCCTTTTGTTGTTCTTTGGAATATGTACTGGTGTACCATTTTCTTTTAATGGAGTCCTTGGGGAGGTACCAACGGACTTCAAGAGCTTTAAGGTCTGGATTATACTCTTCATCGGATTTGATGAAGAGTAAGCTAGGGTCAGTCCTAACCCTTTGATGGGACATGGTAGGGAGAGGTTCCATGTCTGAGGCCGTAGGGCTTCCTGGTTCATAAAGGTTTTCGGGTTCATTGACCCTAGTGTGTTGTTTATAATAAACCTTTGGGATAGGGCCAGAGAAGTCAACTTCTCTTATCTTGCCCTTATCATTGTCATTTTCGTCACTTCCTTCTTGGGTTTTTGAAGAGGAAGCTCTGTGTGAGACAAATCTTCGGAAAGACGAATTCCTAGCGGCTTCAAATCCTAAGAATTTTAGATCGATATATCCATCTGGGTGTTGGATAACTCGTTCGATCTGAGATTTCTCTGGATAAGTTCGGAGGGGTTGAGTGATGGCATCAAAGTGCCACTCATTGCTATGGATGACTTCATCCCAGACTAAAGCTTTTGGAACAAAGCCATTGCTTCTGTCTTTATTGGCTTCCATAAGGGTAGTGACACCCCTAGGGCTGGTAAGTCTAACCTTGGGGGCTAGGGTGGTGCTCATTAGCCGATAATATACTCTATATATTATAGCTATTTCGCGGGTATTGTCCTTACTGTTCATGTTTTTTGTTTTAACATTAAGAGTTAAAACATCCATGATGTTAGGATCATTAATATCTACCGAGAAATTGGGGTAGCAATTAAAGTAAACCGGGCCGTCGGCGAGGTTACTTTGGATAACTCTTAAGAGTGAATCGTCAAAGTTTAAAAGACAAGCATCTCTTAGGATTGCACGGACAGGGATGTCTAAACCCTGTCGAAAGAGTGGCTTAATAGCTACTTGAACAAGTCTAATATGCAGATAATTAAACTGATTTTTAAATCTGTTTATGTCAAGATCATTCAAAAGTTGAATAATCTCCAAAGAATTATTAATGGCAACAGTGGACTCAGAAGTCTTAATATTATGTTTTTTTAAGAAACTAAATTTTCTAATTTGATAAATCGTATTGAAAGACTCTTCTGGAATACTCCAGTTTTGAAGATTATTTTCAGTATTAGCAATCGGGGTTGCTTGAGAAGACAAGTTAATAGTATTCTTAGTATGAATATTGGAATTCATATTGAGAAAACTGTCTAGAGACTGACTGGGAAAGCAGAGATTTTTCACATAAGCAAGCATAAAGCAATATTCAGATATGATTCAACCTATAATAAATTATATCAATACATCTATGGCTTATGGGATCTAACAAGTCTTAATGGCTTTATAACAGACTTCTCTTAGTGCTATCTTAGTGACGGGACCACCAACTGGGTCGAATGCTTACCTTAGCGGAGACCACACTTTCAGGCTGACCAACGTTTAAAACCGGAAATTAATCGGTTCCTTCAAACACTCAGAGAGAAGATGAATACCCCATACTTCATTAAAACCCCATTATAAGACAAGATATATTAAAATAATTTATTATAAGTATTATCATAGGTGATTAATAGGGATTTAAAAACCCCCATTATTAACGGCCTTTGGATGAATGAGAAATCGAACATCCATTCAATGTATCCTACAGACCCTAAGAATGGCCACCACTACCCACTCCATACAAAAACAAATCCACCAAATCTAAATCAAATAGTAAACCTCCAATGTTAATGTTATCAGAGACCAACTCCAGTCCTAAACATACCTTCCAACTAAATTACCCATCTAGAAGGAATAACCAAAACCACGCTCCAAAGTTGCCACATGATATTCCATCTATTAGATAAGAGGAATCAGTAAACTGTCAAGCCTTTGCCCAGCATGCCATACTTATTAGAGCACTCAAAAGTAGGCTATAGACTATTCGATATAAAAGATGCCCGCTGGGATCCTTAATACTCTATTTTATTGACCAATAATAGAAAGAAATGGCCTCACTAGAATAACTAATCCATCTCTTGAAATACGATTGCACTACACTCCAAAATGCCCTAAAAGCCACCGTATTTCAAAAAACATATCTTCTATGAGGATCATGCCAACAGTATTTCATACAACCAAAATACTCCAGCTCTAAGAGAAGAGAAAAAGGAGTTTGATATTGCCAAATTTGTATAGGAAAGGAAAGATGGCATGGCGACCTAAAAATAAACCAAGATGGCACAAGACTTGGTCAAAAGGATGCAGTATTCCAAAGGGGGTCCATATTATGCTGATAAGATGGTCTCAAGACAAGTTGCTCTAATATATGATCCCATAATCCCATATGATGACTTAGAGATCCAAAGAACAGCAAGACAATATGAAGAGCAACCAGATGAAGTCTGGGAGTCCATAAGAAATTGTCTTCTCAACAATGGAAGGTTATTTCCACATGACTTTACCAAAAAAGACTCAATCATTTGAGATCAAGTGATCCCGCAGTCTTATGTTACAGATCTTGGATATGCTATTCCTCAGCAAGTTATTGAGAATAACCCAAAAGAAGAGTATCTGAAGGACATCGATAAACTATATGTCTTTTAACATGAGGAGAATTATGACCACTCATCCTCTACTAATATGTGGATGTATGTTTTAAAATCGGTAATGACACTTCTGATGAATATATACATGATGAATAAGATTAATCTGTTGAAGCTCCAGCACACATAAAAGATAGTAATGCTGTTGATGTTCAATCTTTAGTAGAGTCCTCCAAAGAAAGCTATCCACAAATATATATGATCCACTCCAAGAAACTAGAGTTCTCTAAAGTTATGAATGAACAAGATAGGATGACGGATGATCCAATCCTAAAATCAAGTCCAAATCTAGGTACAGTAGAAAAGAAAACTATGGGAATCAGATTTCACACCTTCACTCTCGACGACATCAAGATTTCATCTTGGACCCAATTAATCCAAAAAAGTGATACTTTGATGGTAATGGATAATCTGGCTGAACGAGAGAAATACATGATACTCTCGGAGTTCACATCCAGATTCTCAAAAATACTCTAAGACTAGTGAAATGCTCTTGGGATTTCAAATAAGAACACTTATTTGATGTCCCAGCACTTTACCATCAATATCAGGATCCTGCACAAGGTCTTCTGTAGAGATGCAGGCCATATATAAGAAATGCTCCAACGACAGCTCTTTGAGATGAAGTGCCTATCATTCTACAAAAATGTCATCGATATCCACTTCTAGAAGATGGAAAAGATATACTTTGAGTTGGGTAGAGAACAAATCTTGAAGCTAGCCTTCGTCTCATCACTGCCAAAGATACTAGAAGGCCACACAATGATGATTGTAAAGGAGAAGTTTAAATCCAGAACTGTCCCACAAATAGCTACATCCAGCAGGCTATCTTCCAAGCTATGGATAGTATATGCATAAAGATTTATGTACTAAAGCGATCATCTAGAACAATCCAGCCCTCGATCAAGCTTTCAACAAAAATAACCTAATCACCAAGTTTAGTTGCTCGTGCCTATGCTGTAAAATGCGATAAAAAGGTAGATTACTATTTAGAAGGTTTAAACTTCCAAGGCCTTCTGATGATAGGAGTAGGGTAATCTAGCGAACTAGGTATTTCAGATGAAGGAGCCTAGCAAATTACAAGAAGAAGAATGATGGCTTCTTTATCTGCAGAAAGCCTAGTCACTTTGCTAGAAACTTTCCTCAAGCCAAGAAGTCTAATGACACTATCCACCTCTTCAAAGATATAGATGATCATGTGAGAATCTATCTCAGCAAAGAGGACAACCTTGCATCAATCTTTTTACTAGAAGAAGAACCAACGGAGGACACCCATTTATCCATAGACATATATGAAGAATCAGGAAACGTCTATGCAGATGATCTCTACCTGATATCCAACAATGGGGAAAACAACCAGAAATAGGCTAGTCAAATCCTTATACTCAATATGGCAGGATTATTATCTTTTGGAATAATAGACTTCCCGCTAGATCTATTTAAGCAGTATATAGATCCTTTTGATCCATCCATCTTTTTAGAAAGAAGAACCTTTTACGAGCTTTAAGTATTCTGAAAGTATGAGGGATCCATCTTGAAGCCATTTTAAGTGCACCTAGAATATCCTTTCTACCATGTGTTCATAGCACTAGACAATGACTTTCCATAAGAACTCTTGTGGCTATTCTAATATTTTTACCACCAGTGCTACATTTTCATGGAGTTTAAGTGTGATGCCTTCAGGCATTTTGATCAAATCCAACAAGCTCTAAAGAGATTCATGTTGTTATTAAAGCCATGGAAGTATTGGACTTGATGCTTCATAGATTCCTATAATACATTGGTATTCATGCAACATCATCTTGTGGGAATCACAGGCCATAAAATCCAAGCATAGCTAGAAATTTAACTCCTTTGGAAATTTCCCATATCAATACTCTCCCTAGAAGATGAATATTATGAATCTCAGTGCTTTATTTTCCAGATAAAAAATACATTCCAAAAAAAATCTGGCCGAAGGAATGGGGAAAGTAGAACTACACCGATAATTATAAAATATATCATCCACCTATGGATCATGAGAGATGAAGTCACCAACGCCATCAAAATCATATGGATGATAGCTCCCCCATAATAATGCAAAGATTCAGCATCTAGCAGAAGAAGTTACTTCACCAGATCGATAAAAAGAAGATTGGAAGGCTGAGAACACCTCAGGCAGAAACACAATGCCGATTTGTCGATGGAAGAAGGATACATAAGCTCATCGTCGGTACCATCAAATACTGCCTGAAAAATAAAGTCAGATGACATATGTAAGAAGTTACCCTCTCCAGTAGGTTACCCTTTTTAATAGGTTATCCTTTCTAGTGGGTGGTATTTGTATGCTGTATTGTACTTCTTTGCCTGCATTTATTCTCGTATTTATTCTCGTTGTAGTTAAATTTTTAGATTTTAAATTTTTTTTTAAGTTGCATGAAATTGTTCTGATAGGTGGCATGGTATTATGATAAGAGTTTGTGCTAGAATCATTACTATTGAGACATTTAGGCTCTAAGTATGACTCACTGTGTGATAAGTGTGTGGTTTAATTCATTCATCTGTTGGGTCAAGAGTCTATACTGCTCCCAATAAAAGTTGACCATGTGCCTTGTGTGTGTGAGATTATAGTATATTCTGTGTTGTGACTGATGCTAGAACTTGCCTGGTGTGTGTGTAAAGCGAAATAAAGAGTGTGAGTTTAGGAGATGATTTAGGCATTTCTTTGGCAGCCTGTAATTATTTACCTTCTTTTTACCTACCTGTGTACATTATCCTAGTTAACCCCCTTTGAGCCTTTAGCTATTTTACTTGACAGCCTCATATGTAGCCTAATCCATTTTTTTCCAAGACCATAATTTGATCCAAATTTCTAAGCGCTTTAAATGGTAGAGTTATGTGATAAAATAAGAGGAAATTGGGTGAGAGTGATGCCTCAGAGCATATTGGTACTTGAAATTGTTGTGAAAAAGAGTGGTTATCATAGAAGTGCTATCATAGAGGTGCTTTATAATATGAAAAAAAAGAGAAAGAAAAGAAAAAGAAATAGAAAACTAAAAAGATAATTGTGTTTATGTTTAACAAAATAAGGTGAAAAGGGGTGGTATATGAAACAAAGGTAGAAGAGTTGTTTAAAAAAGAGTGTTAATGGCATAATGTGATGTATTAAAGCGCTTAGGGAACATAGTCACTATTTCTGGCCAAAATAGTCCTACCTGTCCCTTAGCCTACATTACAACCTGTAAAAGACCTATTTGATCCTAAGCTTACATTCTGATATTAGTAGAGCATTACACTAAGGGCAAACCTATGGTCATCAATTGCAACATATGAATTCTTTGTCAGAGAGAGAGCAAGGAGAGTCTTATACCCATGTTCCGAAAAATGCTAAACTTGTGAGTGATTATGGGTGATATATTATGTGAGACACACATGGTTGATGATCTTTGGGTAGTTTTGTATGATTCTTTGTGCCTTAACTTGTGGATACGAATTAACCATCATCACGAGTCTATATTGGAGGTTGAATTATTTCTAGTAGTGATCAATAAAACTACTCTTTGTTAATGATTGTCGTGCATGTCTTGTTGAACATTTTGTGCTATTACTGTGAAATCCTAAGTAGATGTTTGCATGGACGTAATATTTTGTTTGAGGATGAACAAAGCTTTAAGTGTGGGGTGTTGATGTTGGGCGTATTTACACGCCTAAACTCCATATTTTACCCATGTTATAGCTAAGTTTTGAGGATAAAATATATAATTCTTGCACTTTTAGTCCATCTTCCTGTAAGTGAGATAACCAACGTGATTAGCATGGTTTCAGGTATTAATGATGAAGATTTCATCACTTTGTGGACCCTTGGGCAGCAAAGGAAAACTTCACGTAAGAAGGAAGGCAACTTTTGGAAGCTTGTGGACTGAATGTGATGCATGGAGAAATTGTCCTGGGCAGAATCAGTATTTATTAATACTTAGGGGTGCAGCAGTAACCTAGTAGGACTAGGACAAGGATGCAGTAACCGAGTAGCACTAGGACAAGGATGTTATAAAAACCCTATTTGTTGAATTTTTCAGCATTCATTCTGATTGTCATTATTTCTCTTTCATTCGACACGTGGGATTATTCACGTTACAATTTCAGACAGAGGAACACGGCTCTCTTGAGAGCAACGGACCAAGAGGAAAAACGTCATCCCTCTTTGACGTTAAAATCATCCCCTCGCAAAGATTATTCGAGTTGTGGTATGATGATTATATCTATTGCGATTCCGTTATAATCATGAGTAGCTAAACTTCTCTGTTAGGGTTTTGGAAGCCTTGTGATATACTATCTATTACTATGAGTTTGTGAATTCTTGATGCGTATGCTACTTATATCATCACTCTCTCCATTTTAATTGAATTCTTGTGGTTGCAAACATAGGGATTACGCCAATATAGCATTAACTTGTTCGAGAGAAAAGTTACATGTTTGGAAAAGAGAGTGTGAAAAGAAAATAGGGCTACCAACTCCTGTTTACACGTTAATGCCTTCATCGGATTAACCTCTTGGAGAGTTTGTACCATTAGTTATACACTTTAAGATCGAGAGTGCATGCATGTCTGAATTCCGGATAACTCATAGTTAATAGATACGTAAAACTCATAAGGTGGACATAACCTTAACTTATTACTCTCTGTGATTAAATTTTACGAAACAAAGCATTCAGTCGTTACTTTGATACTCTTAATTCACGCCACAAGTAAATCCCCCCTTTCCGTAGAATTTTAAACCAACAGTCTACTAACGATTACAACACTTAGTGACCAAGTATTCCCTGTGGGATTCGACACCTAACCCAGTTGGGTTCTATATTTGACAGCGACCGCTTACACTTTTACGAGAGCTGTAGTTTGGGCGTTATCAAATTTTGGCGCCGTTGCCGGGGAATACGGTTGTCAACTAAGTTTGTGATAGTTACTAGACCCTTTGGTCAAAGATTCTCGAATTTTACTTTACGTCTTTTGTTTTTGTTTTATTCAGGTTTTTGTTTAGTGCATGCCAAATACTCGAAGTTTGGGTCATCCATTATTACCCATAAACCCTGAACCGCAACTTATTGGCAGAATGGAGGCGCAACGAGACATTGAAAGAAGGGCTGCTCAACAGGAGCAGGCTAGATTAGCTGCATTGGCTGCTGCTCAAGTGCATCAACAGAATATTGATAACCCAGGGCGAGCAACAAATCCTTAGGATGAGGACCTGGGTGATGATGAGTTACTAAACCCGACACATGCTGATGAGGTGGCGAAACCTGTGAATAGAAGAGATCATCAAGCTAGATTTAGACCTGAACGCCGAGCTGTGCAGATTCCTTTTGACGATGATGATGATGATCTGGATGGAGCTGGTGCCACAGGGGCTATTATTCCTCTGCCCTTGGCACCTGGAGCCAAGTTCAATATCACTAGCACCATGATTCAACTATTGCAGCTCAAGGGGTTATTTGGTGGACTTGCAGGCGATGATCCGAATATGCATCTGATAAATTTTATCTCAACATGCAAGGCATTTGACAATCCAGGGGTTGGACAGAATGCGATCTGGCTGCGCTTATTTCCATTGTCTCTATCTGGAGAGGCAACTCTATGGTTGAACGGGCTAACTCCTAATTCTATTACTACTTGGAGCCAATTGAAAGACGCTTTCCTAGAAAGATTCTTTTCGCCATCCAAGAGAGCGCAGTTGAGAGATGAGATCAACAATTTTTGACAGCTTCCAACTGAAGCTCTCCATGAAATATGGGAGAGGCTCAAGAAGAAGCTTATGCGGTGCCCAAATCATCATATGACCAATGTCCACTTGATGGAGATATTATACAGGTCTTTGAATTCGGTGACGAATCCAGTGGTTGATAATGCTGTAGGAGGGTCATTTATGGACCTTACTTTTATTCAGGCAAGTGATATGCTAGATCGTATGACAAAGCAGAGTAGAGCTTGGCATACCAGGGATTCTGAGGTAGCAAGCTCTACTGTATCCATTGGCATGACTGCTGAACAAAGGCGAAGAGAGGAGGAACGTGATCAAGATATGGCGCACATGAAAACGCTGATGGATCTTCTTACCAAACATTTATTATCAGGGAAGACCAAAAAAGTCAAAGCTGTCGAATCACAGGGAAGAGATGAATCTAATTCTGAGGAAGAGGCGAAATACTTGAATAATCAGGGGGGTTTCCGAGGCAATGCCCAAGGAAACCAAGGTCGGAACTATTATGATAAATCTGGAAACAAGGACCGTGATCAAGGTAGTTGGAAGAATAAGACTGACAGGAGTGGTTTGTATGTTCCTCCTGGAAACCTTAAGGCCGTGGCGTCTGGCTTTGGGAAGATGTCCCTGGAAGATATAATGGCTAAGCTGTTGAAAGGAGTAGAGGCAACCAATACGGGAGTAAACCAGGTAAAGAATGATTTGTCATCAATAAATCAATTGATTGACCCGCATTCCACTTCAATAAAATAGCTGGAGCAACAATTGAGTCAACTTTCAGCGACATTCAATCAAAGAAAGGCTGGCACTTTACCTAGTGACACTGTGTAAAATACAAGGAACGATGGATCATGTATGGCTATTACTACCAGGAGTGGTAAGGTGTTGGAGAATCCATCCAAGGGTAAGCAGGTGGTTGATGATATAGCAGATAATGTTACTGATGCGGAATGTGAAGATGCCGAAGAAGCTGAGGAGGGTGTAAATGACGTCACCCCTAGACATCTACAGCCTAAAGATCATCGGAAGCCAGATACAAAGAAAGCGGTGGAGAAAACTATTCCCCTTCCACCACCACCTTTTCCTCAGAGACTTAAGAAGAAAGCTGATGATACCAGGTTCAATAAATTTATGATTATGTTAAAGCAGCTGACTATTAATGTTCCTTTAGTAGAGGCGCTAGAACAGCTGCCTAGATATGCGAAATTTATGAAGGATCTTTTGACAAAGAAGCGGGCAGCAAGTTATGAGCTGGCAGATAATGGTCATCATTGCAGTGCAATCGCCACAAGATCGTTAGTTCAGAAGAAGGCAGATCCTGGTGCCTTCACTATTCCTTGCAATGTTGGACCTTTGGATTTTGCCAAGGCATTATGCGACTTGGGGGCTAGCATCAATTTGATGCCGCTATCCGTCTACAGGAAGTTGGGGTTGGGCGATCCTACACCAACCAATATGCGGCTCGTGATGGCAGATAGGTTGGTAAAATGACCTGTTGGTATCTTATACGATGTGTTGGTGAAGGTTTCTTCCTTCATTTTTCCTACAGACTTTGTTATTTTGGATTATGAGATGGACTCTGAAGTTCTCATAATCTTGGGGCGTCCCTTCCTTGCAACAGGAAGCGTGCTTATTGATTTGAGAGCTAATGAGCTTTTATTCCGGATGAATGACGAAGTGGTCCGTTTTGATGTATGCAAATCAATGAGGCATCCCAAATATATGAATGTGTTCTCTGTAGCTGATGTTTATTATGATGATGCGAAAGAATTATCTGTAGAGAAACAGCTTATTATTGATCCATTGGCGGCTGTGCTTATGAATGTTGAGCGTGAGGATGTTGAAGATTATGAAGAAACTATTTATGCTCTAACAGGAATAGGGTCGTATTCTCATGCTCCCAAGAAGCTGGACCTTGATCTCAAAAATCGACCTACAACACCAGCAAAACCATCCATTGAAAAGCCACCAATGTTAGAGTTGAAGGAGCTACCCAGTCATCTAAAGTATGCATTCTTGGGAAGTGTAAACACACTTTCGGTTATTGTGGTGGCTGATTTGGGTGAGCAACAAGTTGCAGCTCTCATCTCTGTTCTGAGGAGATATAAGAGAGCCATCGGTTGGACTATCACTGATATTATAGGTATCCCTCCTGGGATATGTATGCACAAGATACAGCTTGAAGAAAATTGCATACCCACTATTGAGCATCAAAGACGTTTGAATCCACCTATGCAAGAGGTGGTGAAGAAAGAAATTATTAAGTGGTTAGATGCAGAGGTAGTGTATCCAATCTCCGACAGTAAATGGGTGAGTCCGGTACAGTGTGTGCCCAAGAAAGGGGGCATGGCGGTAGTTGTGAACGAAAAGAATGAGCTAATTCCACTCAGACCTGTCACAGGGTGGAGAGTGTGCATGGACTACCGGAAGCTGAATTCGTGGATGCTTAAGGATCACTTCCCAATGCCATTCATGGACCAAATGCTTGATCGATTGGCAGGGAAAGGATGGTTTTGTTTCTTAGATGGGTATTCCGGCTATAATCAAATTTGTATTGCCCCCGAAGATCAAGAGAAGATAACGTTTACATGCCCATATGGTATGTTTGCTTTCAAGCGTATGCTATTTGGGCTATGTAACGCACCTGCCACTTTTCAGCATTGTATGATGTCCATTTTTTCTGATATGGTTGAAGACACCTTGGAGGTGTTCATGGACGATTTTTCAGTTGTAGGTGAGTCGTTTGAAGCATGCTTGGCGAATCTAAGTATGGCATTGCAGAGATGTGTTGAATTCAACTTGGTACTAAACTGGGAGAAGTGCCACTTTATGGTTAAGGAAGATATTGTTCTTGGGCACAAAATCTCCGAAAGAGGAATTGAGGTTGATCAAGCTAAAATTGAAGTTATCGAGAAACTACCACCTCCAATTTCTGTAAAGGGAGTTCGTAGTTTCCTTGGTCATGCAGGTTTTTATCGAAGGTTTGTTAAAGACTTCTCCAAGATTGCTAGTCCGTTATACACACTTTTGGAGAAGGATGCTAAGTTCAACTTTGACGAAGATTGCATGAAGGCATTTGAATGCCTCAAAGGAAAGCTAGTTGAAGCTCCTATCATTATATCGCCTGATTGGTCTCTACCGTTTGAAGTTATGTGTGATGCAAGCGGGGTAGCGTTGGGTGCTGTACTTGGTCAGAGAAGAGAAAGGTTATTTCATCCAATCTACTATGCAAGCAAGGCTTTGAATGGAGCCCAGAAGAACTATACCGTCACGGAACAAGAGCTTCTAGCGGTTGTTTATGCGTTTGAAAAGTTCCGTGCTTACTTGTTGGGAACCAAAGTGGTGGTTCATACAGATCATGCTGCTCTGAGATATTTAATGTAAAAGAAGGATTCTAAGCCAAGACTAATTCGATGGGTGTTATTTCTGCAAGAATTTGATTTCTAGGTAAAAGATAGAAAAGGTTGCGAAAACCAAGTAGCTGATCATCTATCTAGACTTGAGAATGAGCACATAGCACAGCCCGATCTTGAGATTGATGATGCATTTCCCGACGAAGAGATCCTAACCACGATGGTGGAAGAGTTACCATGGTACACAGACTTTGCGAACTACGTGGTAAGTAATGTGATGCCTGAGAATCTCTCGTTTCATCAAAAGAGAAAGTTCATGCATGATGTGAAACACTACTTCTGGGATGAACCATATCTTTTTCGACGATGTGCGGATGGTGTTATTAGGCGATGTATATCTCATGTGGATGTGCCTAGTATATTGGAAGCAAGTCATGCTTCCCAAGTTGGGGGTCACCATGTAGGTGATCGGATAGCCAGGAAGGTATTGCAAAGCGGCTATTATTGGCCTTCATTATTTAAGGATGCATACGATTTTGTGAGAAGATGTGATCTGTGTCAGAGGTAGGGCACGATTTCAAAGCATCATGAGATTCCCATGTCTAAGGTTCTTGAAGTAGAACTATTTGATGTGTGGGGTATTGATTTCATGGGCCCATTTGTGAGTTCGTTTGGAATGAAATATATCCTAGTTGCTTTGGATTATGTATCCAAATGGGTCGAAGCAGTAACGCTGGCTGATAATAAAGGTAAGCATGTTGTAGCATTCTTGAAGAGAAATATCTTCTCTCGTTTTGGGGTACCGCGTACCATCATAAGCGATGGAGTATCACTCTTTTGCAACAAGCTGTTCAGAGCCGTGTTGGTGAAATATGGGGTCAAGCAACATAAGGTAGCCATACCTTACCACCCATAAAATAGTGGGCAGGTAGAGGTTTCTAACCGGGAGATCAACTGATCCTTGCTAAGACTGTAAATTCTAGTAGGAAATATTGGTCTCGGAAGCTGGACGATGCCTTATGGGCTTATAGGACTGCGTTCAAAACACCAATTGGCATTTACCCGTACCAACTAGTTTATGGGAAGGCTTGTCACTTGCCAATTGAGCTCGAACATAAAGTGTTATGGGCGTTGAAGCAGCTCAATTTGAATTGGGATGATGGTATTAATCTGAGATTGGAGCAGCTGAATGAGATGGATGAATTCCGTCTACATGCATATGAAAGGTCAGACCTCTACAAGGAACGGATGAAAAAGTATCATGATCGGCAGATTATCCAACGAAACTTTCAGAAGGGTGATATGGTACTTCTTTTCAACTCCAGACTGAAGCTATTTTCAGGTAAGTTGAAGTCTAAATGGTCTGGTTCGTTCAGAATTAGCCAAGTCAACTCGTCTGGAGTAGTAGAGTTAGAAGACAATAATGGTGGTGTCTTTAAGGTGAATGTCCAACGAGTAAAGCCATATATCGTTCCTCTTGACTCGATAAAACGCATGGCCACCATCTATCTCGATGATGTCTAAGTAATCGAGATAACTATGTCGTGCCGCGACAATAAATCAAGCGCTACGTGGGAGGCAACCCATCGCTTTTAATCGTTTTGTTTGACTAGGAGTTTGTTTTTGTTAAATAAAAGCCCAAAAAGAAGAGTCGAGCCACGACCAAAACTAAGGCGCTTGGTGGGAGGCAACTCATCTTTCTAATCGTTTTTGTTGTTTTTGAGTAAGTGTAGGTGCAAGACGTATAAAGAAGGAGATCTAGCCCAAATTTTGATTTGGAAGTGTGTCATGATTGAAGGTGGTAAGTTAGGAATGAAGAAGCAAAGGCTATTGGTTGGGCATTGCCTATGCAAATCTAGGCAATGAACAAGGCAAGGCCTATGTAAATCTAGGCAACGAACAAGGCAAGGCCTATGCTATGGCCTAAGCTCTCTGAATCTACAATGCCATAGCATAGGCACCGCCTATGCTCAACTAGGCAAAGCTAAAAGCGCCGCCTATGCCATTGCCTTTGCTCTCTGAATCTACAATGCCATAGCATAGGCGCCGCCTATGCCCAACTAGGCCATAGCATAGGCGCCGCCTATGCCCAACTAGGCAAGGCATTAGGCGCCGCCTATGCCAAGCATAGGCAAAGCATTAGGCGCCGCCTACTTATGCTTTTTGGTCTCCTAACCCGATTTTACATGGGTCAAACCCGATCCATAGCTTGTTCTATAAATAGATCTTCAACATTAGAACAAAACACACTTATTTTCTCAACCTAGGCGCCGCCTTTACTTCCCAAATCTCTCAAAACTTTTCTTTTTGCTCATCCAACATTGCAAGATCATATTCCAAGTCCATCACCAAGTAAGTTCTTCTTTTATATTCCGTAAGTGTTACAATACTACGCTTATAATGATTTCCTAGATCTTGAAGTGGTGTTGGTGATTTGAATGTGCTTGGTTTGTTATGATACATCTAGTTGAGTGAAAGAATACGTGTGGGTGTTCTTGACTTGGTTCCAACTTGTATTTGATTTTGATACACTGTCATACTTTTGCGGAATCGACATGGTAAAGTTAATTGCATAAACTTCAAAATTGAATGCTTGAATGTTTGAATGACTCGTTCATCGAGATAAAGATCATGATTGAATACAAGCAAGAGATGTTGTGATTATTTCTATGTCATAACTTGATTCGATCTCTATGTAGTAGTCTTGTTCAAAAAGTGCATCAATCCAAACATGAAAGTATAGTCAAGATTACATGAAATAGAGTTGGAAAGGATAGTTAAGATGACATGAAAGTATGAATGTGCTGAACATATTGTTAGAACATATCGCCTATATGTATGTCGATGAAGTCTGAATAATCGACATCACTCACTTAATTAGCTTGTACAAATAAACTAAGTGTGGGGTGGTGCCACTATTGTTTATTTGTCGATTAAATCTTCCGAGATGAGCTAACATGAATCTATTTTAATCTCAGGAAGAATGGCACCAAAAGGACGACAAGGGAAAGAAAAAGCGTCCACCTCACAGAAAGGTAAGAAAAGGGGAAGAAAAGAGCAAGATGAATCCTCCTTGCTGCAAATACCGCAACGTATGTTCGGGATAAAGTGGGTCCTAGAGGAGGAAGGAAAGGAGTGGTACAAGAACAACAAAGTGAAAAAGTATGTTCACGTGGAGTTAATACAGAAAGAGAGTCTAGCGAAGAGAGAACCTCGCATTTTGGCTAAAATCATGGCGCTACATCTTGATTTCATTTTCAGAGACATGGGAGAATGCAATCTTGATCTAACGCGAGAATTTTATGCAAATTGGTCCCCAAAGACTACCGGAAGTGAAGTGAAGATTCGGGGCCAAGTTTTACAACTGAATGCGGAGTTCTTCAACACTTTTCTAGGTCTTCCATCTGTAGATCCATCACCGCTCAAGGAGCTTCAACAAAGACCTTCGTACAGGGCAATCAGACACACACTATGCAGAACAAGATCAATGGCACGCTGGAATCGTCATAAGGATACCGGTCGACACAACACCTTCCCGTATGCTTCCGTAAATAGAGAAGCTCGGATATGGTTGAGGATAGTCAACTCTTGCCTCATTCTTGGGACACAGTACACAAAGATCACACGTGATAGAGTATGCTTGGTGTACGCTCTGATGACTAATATTCCCATCAACATTGGTGCGGTTATACGATCGTCAATGCGTAAGGCTAGGCTACACAAGAGGTCCCACTTCAGCTTTGCCAATTTGTTGACTGCGATATTAAGGAAGGAAGACATTGAAGAGGAACCTGCAGATCATAAACTTCCACACAACCCGAAAAAGGTTAACTTGACAAAGGTTAAAGATGCTGAAACTATGCATGGCGTCAACCTGACCACTACAGAAAGACATGCTCGCAACGAAAGCTTCTTCCGCCATTTATATGGCATGAAGAGGTTTACCATGATGAGTGGGGGTCGTGCTCCAACTGATACAGAGCTCCAGCAGTTGGATTATGACTACCCGATGAATGAGCATGCTCGGGCTATGTGCGGAGTAGTGGTGTATTTTGAGGAATCTCTCGATGATGACGTGTCGACCGATGATGATAGTCAAATACCAGACTCAGACGTGGAGGAGAACTCTGATGAAAACGACTCTGATGATGATTTTGATGCAGGGGGTATGACCCCAGACATAGAGAAGGAGTCCGACTAATTAGGTTTTCCTTATTTATTTTCCACTGAGGGCAGTGTGTCCCGTCTAAGTGTGGGGTGCTGGTATTTGTATGCTGTATTGTGCTTCTTTCCCTGCATTTATTCTCGTATTTATTCTCGTTGCAGTTAAATTTTTAGATTTTAGATTTTTTTTAAGTTGCATGAAATTGTTCTGATAGGCGGCATGGTATTATCACAAGAGTTTGTGCTAGAATCATTACTATTGAGACATTTAGGCTCTAAGTATGACTCACTGTGTGATAATTGTGTGGTTTAATTCATTCATCCATTGGGTCAAGAGTCTATACTGCTCCCAATAAAAGTTGACCATGTGCCTTGTGCGTGTGAGATTATAGTATATTCTGTGCTGTGACTGATGCTAGAACTTGCCTGGTGTGTGTGTAAAGTAAAATAAAGAGTGTGAGTTTAGGAGATGATTTAGGCATTTCCTTGGCAGCCTGCAATTGTTTACCTTCTTTTTAACTACCTGTGTACATTATCCTAGTTAACCCCCTTTGAGCCTTTAGCTATTTTCCTTGACAGCCTCATATGTAGCCTAATCCATTTTTTCCAAGACCATAATTTGATCCAAATTCCTAAGCGCTTTAAATGGTAGAGTCATATGACAAAATAAGAGGAAATTGGGTGAGAGTGATGCCTCAGAGCATATTGGTACTTGAAATTGTTGTGAAAAAGAGTGGCTATCATAGAAGTGCTATCATAGAGGTGCTTTATAATATGAAAAAATAAATAAATAGAAAACTAAAACGATAATTGTGTTTATGTTTAACAAAATAAGGTGAAAAGGGGTAGTATATGAAATAAAGGTAGCAGAGTTGTTTAAAAAAGAGTGTTAATGGCATAATGTGATGTATTAAAGCGCTTAGGGAACATAGTCACTATTTCTGGCCAAAATAGTCCTACCTGTCCCTTAGCCTACATTACAATGTGTAAAAGACCTATTTGATCCTAAGCTTAGCATTCTGATATTAGTAGAGCATTACGCTAAGGGCAAGCCTATGGTCATCAGTTGCAACATATGAATTCTTTGTCAGAGAGAGAGCAAGGAGAGTCTTATACCCATGTTCCGAAAAATGCAAAACTTGTGAGTGATTATGGGTGATATATTATGTGAGACACACATGGTTGATGATCTTTGGGTAGTTTTGTATGATTCTTTGTGCCTTAACTTCTGGATACGAATTAACCATCATCACGAGTCTATATTGGAGGTTGAATTATTTCTAGTAGTGATCAATAAAACTACTCTTTGTTAATGATTGCCGTGCATGTCTTGTTGAACATTTTGTGCTGTTACTATGAAATCCTAAGTAGATGTTTGCATGGACGTAATATTTTGTTTGAGGACGAACAAATCTTTAAGTGTGGGGTGTTGATGTTGGAAGTATTTACACGCCTAAACACCATAATTTACCCATGTTATAGCTAAGTTTTGAGGATAAAATATATAATTCCTGCACTTTTAGTCCATCTTCCTGTAAGTGAGCTAACCAACGTGATTAGCATGTTTTCAGGTATTAATGATGAAGATTTCATCACTTTGTGGACCCTTGGGCAGCAAAGGAAAACTTCACGTAAGAAGGAAGGCAACTTTTGGAAGCTTGTGGACTGAATGTGATGCATGGAGAAATTGTCCCGGGCAGAATTAGTATTTATTAATACTTAGGGGTGCAGCAGTAACCTAGTAGGACTAGGACAAGTATGCAGTAACCGAGTAGGACTAGGACAAGGATGTTATAAAAACCCTATTTGCTGAATTTTTCAGCATTCATTCTTATTGTCATTATTTCTCTTTCATTCGACACGTGGGATTATTCACGTTACAATTTCTGACAGAGGAAAATGGCTCTCTTGAGAGCAACGGACCAAGAGGAAAAACGTCATCCCTCTTTGACGTTAAAATCATTCCCTCGCGAAGATTATTCGAGTTGTGGTATGATGATTATATCTATTGCGAATTCCGTTGTAATCATGAGTAGCTAAACTTCTCTGTTAGGGTTATGGAAGCCTTGTGATATACTATCTATTACTATGAGTTTGTGAATTCTTGATGCGTATGCTACGTATATCATCACTCTCTTTATTTTAATTGAATTCTTGTGGTTGCAAACATAGGGATTACGCCAATATAGCATTAACTTGTTCGAGATAAAAGTTACATGTTTGGAAAAGAGAGTGTGACAAGAAAATAGGGCTACCAACCTCTGTTTACACTTTAATGCCTTAACCGGATTAACCTCTTGGAGAGTTTGTACCGGTAGTTATACACTTTAAGATCGAGAGAGTTAAAGTGAAATAATCCTGGATGGTCGAGTGACACTAGGATTTACCATTAGAATACGAATCTCTATAAGTGCATGCATGTCTGAATTCCGCATAACTCATAGTTAATAGATACGTAAAACTCATAAGGTGGACATAACCCTATTTATTACTCTCTGTGATTAAATTTTACTAAACAAAGTATTCAGTCGTTACTTTGATACTCTTAATTCACGCCACAAGTAAATCCGCCCTTTCTGTAGAATTTTAGACCAACAGTCTACTAACGATTACAACACTTAGTGACCAAGTATTGCCTGTGGGATTCGACACCCAACCCAGTCTGGTTCTATATTTGACAGCGACCGCTTACACTTTTACGAGAGCTGTAGTTTGGGCGTTATCAAATTTTGGCGCCATTGCCGGGGAATACGGTTGTCAACTAAGTTTGTGATAGTTACTAGAACCTTTGGTCAAAGATTCTCGAATTTTACTTTTCATCTATTGTTTTTGTTTTATTCAGGATTTTGTTCAGTGCATGCCAAATACTCGAAGTTCGGGTCAGCCATTATTACCCATAAACCTTGAACCGCAACTTATTGGCAGGATGGAGGAGCAACAAGACATTGAAAGAAGGGCTGCTCAACAGGAGAAGGCTAGATTAGCTGCATTGGCTGCTGCTCAAGTGAATCAACAAAATATTGATAACCCAGGGCGAACAACAAATCCTGAGGATGAGGACCTGGGTGATGATGAGATACTAAACCCGAGACATGCTGATGAGGTGGCGGCACCTGTGAACAGAAGACATCGTCAAGCTAGATTTATACCTGAACGCCGAGCTGTGTAGATTTCTTTTGACGATGATGATGATGATCTGGATGGAGCTGGTGCCACAGGGGCTATTATTCCTCCACCCTTGGCACCTGGAGCTAAGTTCAATATCACTAGCACCATGATTCAACTATTGCAGCTCAAGGGGTTATTTGGTGGACTTGTAGACGATGATCCGAATATGCATCTGATAAATTTTATCTCAACATGCAAGGCGTTTGACAATCCAGGGGTTGGACAGAATGCGATCCGGCTGCGCTTATTTCCATTGTCTCTATCTGGAGAGGCAACTCTATGGTTGAACGGGCTAAATCCTGATTCTATTACTAATTGGAGGCAATTTAAAGACGCTTTCCTAGAAAGATTCTTTCCTCCATCCAAGAGAGCGCAGTTGAGAGATGAGATCAGCAATTTTCGATAGCTTCCAACTGAAACTCTCCACGAAACATGGGAGAGGTTCAAGAAGAAGCTTATGCGGTGCCCAAATCATCATATGACCAATGTCCACTTGATGGAGATATTATACAGGTCTTTGAATTCGGTGACTAAGCCATTAGTTGATAATGCTGCAGGAGGGTCATTCATGGACCTTACTTTTATTCAGGCAAGTGATATGCTAGATCATATGACAAAGCAGAGTAGAGCTTGGCGTACCAGGGATTCTGAGGTAGCAAGCTCTACTGTATCCAACATCAGTGGGTTACCCTTTTCTATGGATTATCATCTTCTCCAAGGAAACCCTGTTAGATGGGTTACCCTCATCAGTGGGTTACCCTTTTCAATGGGTTACACTCATCTCTAAGGAAACCCTCTTTAGTAGGTTACCCTTTTAGATAGGTTTGTCCTTAATTTTCCGACTCAGCTACTTTGGAGACAAGGAGCTTATGCACCTGCTTGCAAGAAGCCTACAAGCTGCTGATCCACCTACTTTCAAGCTGCTGACTCACCAGCTTTCATATGTTGTCACATGCTAACAATTAGTGTGTTTTATTTTATTTGGCCAATTATATGTTAGTGGGGCCTGGTTTTGAATAAAGTAGGTTGTATTTATTAGAAGTGTGTACTAGAAGATAAGACTTATCTAGTCATAAAAGATAAATCATATCTCCTAAAAAAGATAAGGCTTATCTAGTCATAACAAATAAAGTTATCACTTTGAAGATAAGATAAAGATAGTATATTTCATTTCAAGTTTTTGTATCTCATGTTTGTTTGTAGAGATTTCTTCTCCTATAAAAGGAAGCATAGGCCTTTAGTTAGAGGGCATCATTCTCTCTACCTAAAAACCTCTTGTATAGTTTTCTCTCTTTCTATAAAGGAAGCATAGGCCTTTAGTTAGAGGGCATCATTCTCTTTACCTAAAAAGCTCTTGTATAGTTTTCTCTCTTTCAACAAAGATATTTGTTGGATAAACTCTCTTTCTCATTTTATCTCTTCCAAAGGGATGGAAATTTCAATCCTTCAGGTCGGAGTATAGGGTAAAGGAATACTTCGACAAGTACTTGTTGTGAATGCAACATGGATCTCCTAAGGTACTTTACATGGATATGAAATAAAGTTGGATTCGTCCATGGGATTTAGACATCTAAATCCATTCCATGTATATGAAATGAAATTGGCTTAGTTTGTGCCATAGCTTTCTGGTTTGATTTGTTATCTCTAGAAAGAACATGCAGATATTAGGCCTGCCTTAGTACAACTTTTATTCCATGGATGCTTGAGGGAAACAGGCTAGGGAGAGCCACCATAAAATTTGTTTATGTCATATACAAAACAATCTTGTACTAAGAAGATAAAAAATTTTGTGTTCTAAGACTGGCAAAAGTCATTCCATCCCACTGAGGGTTGAAAAGTCTTTGTCAATAAAACTCTATCATACAAGAAAGACTATCTCTATGAAGTAGATATGTTGTCAGAAGAACAAGATCTATCTTCTACATATCTACATATACCAAACCTATACTCTGCCTTTTCCAAAAAATAGTGTAATCTAGAGTTGTAGATTGATTCCTTGTATCAATGAGAGCCAGATAGAGTTAAATAATACATTGCTGGAACAAAACTTGACTAGCACATCCTTACAACTTCAGCTAAACATTTTATCACTCTGTAGATGCCAAAGGATTTTGTACAACAGTAGATAAGGCATAACTTTACCCATATCCATTTTACCGCAATTCAAATTTCTTTGACATATTAAGGGAGAAAAGTATAGCCAATAAAGGCATGTCTTTCCTTTCTTGATACAAGATTTGGAGAGTACCATCATGCAAACTTGGGCACTTCGGAAATCATAGTGGACTCAGGGACAATCATTGTCACCATGTTCCCCAACTTCAACATATTTTGAGTCGTATCTAACAAAGGAATTGAGGCTTCAACTCTAAAATCTTAAAGCCCCACCAGACTAAACTCTGTACAAATAACCCTACACCACTAGATAGTTTGGAAAGTTAAAAATGATAAAAAAAACTCATCCCTTCCAGGTGGCCATCACTCATTGTCTCTAACTATAGATGCTACTAAAGGAATAACCCAGTGCATCCAAATCCTAAAAGATGTCTCTAAAGAAAAATTCCTCATGATTCTTCAAAAGTCATCACCCTGGAGTTATGACATGATGAGAGTTCATCCTCAACATCTCCAAACACCAGAACCTATATTTGATAAAAAAAAAACTTACGAAGTATCTCTCTCCATCCACATGTATACACCTGCAAACACCTTTACGTATAAAGAGAATCTAGATCCATTGAATATTACATGTTATCTCAAAAGTTCCATGTATGGAAAAAACTGGATACAACAATTCAGTCTGGATGGGCATACTGTACACAGGTTTAAGGATTTATTTATAGGACACTGCCGATGGGACATTGACTGTGACTATCAGGAATTCCACCTACTAACCTTGTGAATGTATGTTCAAAAACTAGTGATGACATTTTTGATGAAAATATATAGATAATAATGATTCATCTGTTGATTCTCCAATACACACTAAAGATACTGAGGTTGTTGATGTTGAATTCCTGGTAGATTCACCCAAAGAAGACTATACACCAATATACATAAACCATTCCAAAGAACCAGAGATCTCCAAAGTTGTCGATGAATAATATGGGATGAAAGATGACCCACACCCAGAAATAAGGCTAGATATAGGTACATCGACAAAGAAAATTATGGGAATCAGATTTTATACCTTAACTCTCGGTGACATCAAGATTTTATCTTAGACCCAAAGGATCCAGGACTTCTATACTTGGATGGAAATAGAGAATATGGCTAAATAGGAGTAATATATAATTCTCTTAGAGTTCACATCCAGATTCTCTGGAATACTCAAAGACTAGTGGAACTAGTTTAGGATTTTTATAAGAACATTAATCTAATACCCCAGGACTTTGCCTTAAACATCAATATACTACCTAAGGTCATCTATAGATACACAGGCCAGATATAAAAAAAGTCTCCCATGATATCTCTTCGAGATGAAGTGCCTATCATTCGATAGAAATATCATCGATATCCACTTCCAGAAGATGGAAAAATCTACTTTGAGTTTGGAGAAGATCCCATCCTAAAGGAAGACTTTTTCACATCACTATAAAAGATGCTAGAAGGCCAAACAATGATGATTGTAGAGGAAATATTCAAATTCATAACTGTCCCATAGATAGGCTACATCCAGCAGGCCATCTTTCAAGCTCTAGTTAGGATATGCATAAAGAGGTCTATACTGAAGCAGATTATTAATAAAAATATAGACCTCAATCAAACTTGCAACAAATATAACCTCATTACTAACACCAACTACTCGTGCCCGTGCTGCAAGATGAGATAAAAAGACAGCTGTTGTTTAAGAGGTTCATACTACCAAGGCCTCCTAATGATAAAAGTAAGGTGATCCAGCTAACCAAGTATTTTAAATAAAGGCACCCAGAAAATTATAATAATAAAAATGATGGTTGCTTTATCTGCAGAAAGCCTAGTCACTTTGCCAGAAACTATCCTCAAGTGTAATGACCCTTCAGGTCATTTTCCATATTTATACTTATTTCTGCTGTTTGAGCTTCTCCATTTTTTCCACAAGTCATATATGACTCACTAGGATCGATGATTCAATCACCGGGCAGTTCATTTTACTTTTAGAACCAATTTTCTGTTTAGAAATCTTCGTTGGTTCCAAATGTCCATCGGGCAAAAACTTAAGTAAATCGACGTTGAATTTAAAATCCGACTTCTCCATTATGTTCAAAACATTTATTTTAGGCTAGGGATATCCCTGGTTTAGGTCTCAAGGCTTCTAAACTTATTTTGGACAATTGAGCAGATTTTATTAAGAATTAAACTATAGGTGTGGGCCGCACTTTTTATCGAAATAATCTTGCATGAAAGTTTTGATAATTCCAATAGATTGGAAATGTGGTTTACACTCAAATTTCACTATTATATTATGTTATCTAGGTTTCGAGTGAGTTGCGAGGGTCAAAAATAAATTTTTGACTTTGTTGTCCTGGGGATACCACATCTTTTCATTGAGGGGGGCTATTAAGGTCTTAAATTTAGGGATTTTCTTTTCATCTTTGAGAGCCTAAAACCCTAAATGAATATGATAAATCAAAATATAGTCTTGTGGGTGTCTAGGGAACTTGATAAATATCTATTATCATGATTTTCACCTGGATCAAGGTAAGATTTCATCATATTATTGATGAATTTCTTGGGTTTTGACCCAAAACCCTCAATTCACTTAGGGATTGATTTTAGCTCAAATATTGCTTGTATTTTACCCATTTTGGGGGGTTTGATTCCTTGGTTATGTATGAATATTTTGTTGACTTTGGAAATATATTTTCCTTAAGTGGACCCACTTAGGGTTTTTGGTGTCGTTTTTAAATCTGAGGTACAATAGTGTAATATGGGTATTGTTAGACTCATATTAACGAGTAGATTATAATTTTGATAGTGTGATGACATTTTGAGGATTGTGAATTGAAGATGGGTGTGTGGTGCATGAAGTAAGGTTTTGTGATTTGGCCTTGAGGTAGGATTTTGTCTACTTTTCTTCATAGATGATGTGTGATATATGTTGCGTATAGATATAGATGTTAGGCTTGATTATGAGTAGGATAGCTTGTCCTTGATTGTTGATGTTTGGAGATTAGATAGGATCTTTAGACCCGTAAAATGACATGTTTATAACCCTTTTGAATCTTGTTGCTTTTCCTCTCTAGTTTAGAATTGTTATAGCATGGTTATGATGTAAACCTATGTTTGGAATATGGTTTTAGCATTATAATCATGATTTTTGTGGTAGTCTTGAAATCGTAATTTGGCTAGAGTTAACTTGAATACCCCTATTTCAAGTCAAAGTTACAATCTTAGGCTTGAATATGACTTACTTGACATCTAGAAGATAAACTAGATACCTTATCCTAGTTTGAGGCATAGTGTTCCTAATTATGGAAGTTGAGGATTAGAAGTGGATCATCCAGCCCACTTAGGCCAAGACTTGTGTTCCTTGTGGGCTTAGTTGCAGATCGTACGCCTAGTTGAAACTAATAAGCCTTATTTAAGAGATTTACTTAGTGACTTGACAAATTATGATGATTTTCACCAGATTATGATTTATGGACTATATAGATGTTAATTTTCCTTAGATGTGATATTGGGACTTTAGAGATGTTATTTTCTCTTAATTATGATATTTAGCCCAAAGAGATGCATTTCCCTCTTAATTATGATATTTGGCCCATAGAGATGCATTTTTCTCTTAGTTATGATATTTGTTATATGGAGATGATATTCCTCTTAGTTATGATTATTAGGCTTATAGAGATGATTTTCCTCTTGGTCATGATGTATAACCTATAGGTATGAGATATTTAATAGAGGTGATATACTTATTGATATTATTCCTCCTAGAAGTGAGATGCCTCCTAGATTTGAGATGATTATAGATATTCTATAGCTTATAAATATGATTATTGATATGAGTTCTGGATATGTATATGGGCCTAAGGCCATGATTATGGTCTTGTGATTATTTTAGATATATTATTATCCCAAAGGCCATGTTATGATGATGATTGGATATCTGAAAAGTGTTTATCATTATAAAGGATTCAATTATTTTATTAATATGCATGTATCTATTTTAATACACACCTCTTCGGTATGGGATAGAGAAAGATGTGGTATATTGCTTATGAATTTATTGATTGAATAGTGGTGATGGCATGCATATATTTGGTACATTCATGATTATTATATCATCAACTTATGTGATTCTAGATGAAATATGATCTTATGATTATTATGCTTAATTAAAGGTTAAGCTATGTGATAGTTAGTTGTCTTTTAGGAGATTATAACACTTGGTGACTAGGAATCAAATGTATTAGTTAATGAGTCTCGCTTAGTTGAAATATGGTAGCTATTAATGGTTGATGCATGGCTAATGATGATGTCAGGTTTAGAATAGATGAAGATTAGTGATATTGATGACTAAGTTTATAATTTTGATTAGTTGTCAAATGAGAGATTGTGTATTAATGAGGCTAGATAATAAGTTATGTTAGTAATAAAGGGATGTCTAGTTAATAACATAGAATAGTTGGTTAATAAATAGTTAAACAAGGATTAGTTGGTAACGATTATTAGTTAATGAATAATGTCAGTTAAGATGGTTAGGTGATAAGTGGTTATGAATTTTCGAATAATAGTTAATGGATACGTGATGATTAGTTCATAATTTGGAATAATGGATAAATGAATATTATGGTCTAGTGATGAATCTTTGCAAGATGTTAGATGTTGGCTATTTAATAAATAATAATTAGTTTCTATCCCCTAATTAAGGATAATGTTTAGATAAATAAGTAGAGGTCACCTGATGACGAGTAAACTAGTGGTTTGATTACAAATAGCATTGATTAGCTAATAACGAGTAGTTGGAAAGTAATGTTTAGATAGATAATTAATGATGAAAAGATTATGTTCATGAGTATATTATTATATGTTATTTCGTAATGATTATTGTGTGATATTGATACCTGGCAAGGCCGGAAGATACTATTATGATGATATTGATACCTGGCAAGGCCAAAGGATACTATAGTGATGATTTGATACCCGATAAGGATGGAGGATACTATTGTGATGATATTGATACCTGGCAAGGCCAAAGGATGCTATTGTGATGATATTGATATCCATAAGGCCAAAGGATATTATGATGGTACATTGATACCCGACAAGGCTGGAAGTTAATTACGATAATGATGGTCATGAGGATGGAAATTATGATATGTTGTGATATTGATTATGTACCTTGCATTCATTCTTGAATGCACATTACCTATCACCAGTATACACCTATGTTTATCAGCCAGTATGGGACGATAGCATAGATATGGGTAAAGAATAGGCCTTATGTTGTTTTGTGGTGATTGAACCTTCTATGTTTGGGGCGGTGGGCGTACCTAAAGGCTCGGCTAGGTATTTAGTTTTTTGGAGTAGCCGGTTATTTATTTTGTTATTGATATTGTTATTATTATTGTTATGATCATTACTATGGCTAGCTTATGATCCCGTATTGAAAATTGAGGTATGTCTTGGGCTTCTTCTGTCTTCTGATGGTATTATTGTATAAAATTATATCATGTTTAGCCATATAGATTGGAAACCTTGAGTATGATAGTATAGAATCTTGAAAGTATCATGAAGAGGTATTATAATGAGTATATGATGATCTACACTACTTTTTGAAATGACCTCGTGTTTATGTGTATCTATATATATGTATCTAGCTATATGAAGCTATGGCACTACTGTATATCCCTTCCTTCGCTTTTTTATATTATATATTCATTTCTTAATGGTTGACCTTGTATATTTCTATGTATCTTTCTTTCACTCTTCATTCATATATTGGAATGGGATATAGAGTACAGTATTGTAAGGCCCCACAAAATTTTCCTCATAGTCTGAGCCTTAGAGCGTGTCAAGTGAAGTGTAATTCCGATCCTAAAAGATTGAGAAGTTACTTCCAAAGTGATTAGTGTGTTAACCTTTATTTAATTTTCCTAAAAATGACTTTCTATCATATGGGAAATTGAATTATATTTCCAATGATACCAATTTCATCTAAATTTGGTATTGGGGTGAGAAGTTATGGCCGTTCTACTAAGAGCTGTCAGAACCGCTCAGGTGCGACAGGCAGGTTGACGGACCATCGAGCTTGCGACGGACCGTCACAACCAAAGTAGTAACAACCTCTTCTGGCCCCAGTGCGATGGACAAGACGACAGACCATCAAGCTAGCGATGGACCATCGCTAAGACCGTCGTAATTGATGTAGTGTTGCCTTTTTCTAACCAACAAACAACGGACTATCCGACTGGCTGTCGAGCAAGCGACGGACCATCACTCCGTACATCGCAAATCTTGTTCATTATTTTTTAAGTCATTTTTAATAGAAATTTTGGTCTTTTCCTCTTTGAACACTTAGATATATGCAAAAAAAAGTATATGACTTCATTATCTCCCGAAACATCCAAAGGCTATGATTTCTTCCTCAAGAACAAACCCAAAACCCTTCTCCAAGAAATTCAATAACTCACCATAGATTCTACAAATTGAGTTGAGATTCAAGTTCCCCAAGTCCAAGGCTTCAAGAACCCTCTCTCAAAGAGTAAGAAGAAGAGTTTCAAGAAAACTTGTTCATCTAGTTTCATAATCTAAGGTATGTGGGGTTTGAACAAGGACAATTCATTCATCCTTGTGCCCAAAACTTGTTTTAAATTACAAATATATATGACTTTATGAGTTCTTATATGAATTTTAAGTGTGGGTTCATACCCAATATTAATATGCATGATATTTTGAGATTTGTCAATGTTCTAGAAATTAAGTACATGAGTATGTTGAGATTTTAAGACAAATTGCTGAACATTCCAGATTTCTATATGATTTGTGTATCCTTATGACATATAGTATGCATTTTGATAAGTCTTAACTTGAGATTTGATTATGGGTCATTAAACCTTACTTGAGATTTTAGTTTTTATGAACTTTTGTGCTATAAGCACCCATGATTTGAGTATTTTGAGATCATTGAGAAAGTTTTGACCTTAATGGTCATAGTATCTTTGAAATCCACTTTACCAAATGAGATTACAGATTTTATAGTTGGGTTCTTATGAACCATGAGATTATTTTAAAGTGGATTACCCTGAGATAAGCGTAGCTAACTAAAAGGAGTAGTATTTAGCACCGAGTTGGGTAAGTTACTACAGATTCATACCCCAGAACTATGTGTCACTGTAGGATTGAGATTTATGGGCCTGAGACCGAGATAAATGATCACTGAGTTGAGGTTATACTCCTTGGCAAGAGTATGACGCCTCTCCCTAACGTGAGGTTTCTTCCTTAGGAGGATAAGATGTTGGACTCAATGTAGCTCGCATGGTTCATGTCATTTAAGAGAACCTCTCTAAAGCTTTGAGATAAGTGATTTTCCTAATAGTAAAGTTTGCAGATTTGCTTCCTAAAGTATTTTCCCTTGGGGTGAGATATTTTCCTTAAGAGAAGTTATTTTTTTCCTACTAGTAAACATCAAATAAATAGCTTATGACTATTTTTCCCTATTAGTAAGATTTTTTTGAAATAGTTTCTTGAAGTAAAATTTTCCCAAGAAGAAAGTAGTTTTCTTTATTAGTAAGAGTTATATAATTTCGATTACAAGTGTCTTGAGTTAAAAGAGTTCCAAGTTCTTGAGCATTAAAGAAGTTTTACTGTCCATGAGATATATGCATGAGTTGATAGTATTGTTTAAAGCTTCCTTCAGCCTTCGAATAATGAGAATAAGAGGAGAGTACAAATTTTAAAGCTAAAGTATGATGACTTACGAGATTAGTGTTACATGTTTCATTCTACATGATTTATAAGCTTATTATGTTAGACTTATTCAAGCTATGTGAGTCATTCATATTTGCATGCATGAATTGATTAAAGAGAATGCATAATGTTTTATGTACATGCATAATGTAGGTTCAAGTGCTCAGTCCTAGTCTCGTCAGTGATTTTTGAGTACCTTTGTCTACATCTCTACCGCGGTGAGTCCTCATGGTTTGAGGACCTATCTTTAGACATTTCAATATTCTTAGTAGACATATTATTGCTTTCAATTCAGTTTGAGTCAATTGGGGACCTGTCCCAATGGCTCTCTAGTTCATGAAGTAGTAAAGGCTTTGTTAGACTAGTTATTAAATTGTTTGTATGTTGAGTTTTCCATTATTATGGTTGTTTGACCGAGTATTTCTTGTTACTTCTATCATTTGATGTAACAGTAGCAACGTTTTGTTTATATCATCTCAAAATAAGTTATTATATATAGTAACAGGCTTAAAGGGTTAGCTTAGGGCTACTTGTAGCCTTAAGCACCATGTGATGTTTTGGGATGAGATTTTGGGGCGTTACAAACTTGGTATCAAAGACTAAGGTTTAAGGAGTCCTAGGAAGTCTGACAAGCCACGTTGAATAGAGTCTTGATCATCGGTATGTAGCGTTCCACATCTATGATCAAGAGGCTACGAGATGTTTTAGGAAAAAGTTATTTCTTTCTTTCAGATTCTATCATGCCTACAATTGTCCCTCTCATCTAATAATTCCTACTCTCCTATTTCAGAAATGCCTCCCCAAAAAGCGAATGCCTACAGAAATGATAATGAGAAACCCCAGTCTGTTGATCCCTTGAATGAGGCGGTGTCTCATACTGAGTTTTGGGTGGCCTTTCAGACGTTAGCCCAAGTGGTCACCGCTAATGTTCAGGCCAATAACCAGGCAATATTTGTAAATTAGTAGGGAGGTGATTTAGATGCTTCTAGGATTCATGATTTCATACGGATGAATCCGCCAGTGTTTTATAGGTCAAAGCCAGGTAAGGACCCACAGTTATACCTTAAGGAGGTGAGAAAGATCACAAAGGTAATGCATATTTCTGAGGAAGGAAGTTTTGAGCTGGCGTCTTATAGGTTGAAAGATATTGCATATGACTGGGATGTATCATGGAGGAAGGGTAGAGGTGAGGATGTTGCTCCTCTGACTTGGCAGGTGTTCTAAGATATATTCTTGGATAAGTTCTTTTCGCTTAAGATGAGGGAAGCAAAGATTGAGGAGTTTATGAACTTTTGGAAGGGCTTCATGACTGTTAAGGAGTATTGCTTAAAGTTCAACCAGTTAGCTAAGTATGCGACTGATTTGATTTCTGACACCCAAGCTAGTATGAGCAATTTTGTGATAGGTGTTTCTAGTTTGGTACTGAAAGAGCGTAGGATTGCGATGTTGAATATGGATATGAATCTATCTAGGTTGATGATACATGTATAGTAGATAGAGGCAGACAAGATAAAAGAGAGATAGCGGGGGGGGGGGGTAATAAAAGGTCTAGATCTGAGTAGTATGAGTATGGTCATTCTAGGTCCCATGGAGGGAACCACCCATTATTCCAAAGCCATTCGTCTATGCTAGCACCGTCATTATCTAGTACTCCCACGCTTAGAGGCAGATAGGAGCAAAGAAACAGGTCTTCTATGTCTAGGTTGCAAAACAGTGTAAGTAATAGACCCTCCTATCTTTCTTGTACTAAGTGTAGTAAGGACCATCCTGGTGAGTGCTTAGCGGACCAGATGGTTTGTTTTGGTTATGGAAAGATGGGCCATAGACATAGAGATTACTCGCATGACAGCTAGGGGAACAAAGATGCTCAACCTCAGGCACAGACTACTAGTGAACCAGCTCTTGTACCCCATCCCGCCCCTGCTCAGGGCCCTTCATCTAGCACTACTGGCGGTTAGCGCCAAAATAGATTCTATGCCTCACCATCTCATCAGGAGTAGGAGGACTCTCCCGATATTGTTACTGGCATGCTCTGTATCTTTTTTCTTGATATTTATGTGTTGTTGGACCCCGGGTTAAGTTTCTCTTATGTGACCCGACTTGTAGCTGTGAATTTCAAAATAACTCCCGAAAGGATTCCTGAGCCTTTCCTAGTTTCCACACCTATAGGGGAGTCAACTATTGCTAAGCAAGTGTATAAACATTGTCCTATTACTGTTCTTCATAGAGTCATATTTGCTGATTTGATAGAGTTAGACATGGTGGATTTTAACCTTTTTATGGGTATGGATTGGCTTCATTCTTATTATGCATCTACAGACTATCATACCTGTATGGTCAAGTATCAGTTTCCTAATGAACCAGTTTTTGAGTGGTCCAAGGTTTGGTATCTCCTAAGAGTCATTTTATCTCTTATCTCAATGCCAGAAAGCTAATATCCAAAGATTGCATTTATCACCTAGTTATAGTAAAAGACACTAAGTCTGATGCTCCAACTATTCAGTCATTCAGCATTGTTAATGAGCTTTTTGATGTTTGTTTGGAAGATCTCCCAAGGGTACCTCATGATAGAGAGATAGAATTTAGGATTGACCTTCTTCCCGATACTCAACCTATTTCTATTTCGCACTATCACATGGCATGTAAAGAGCTTAAGGAGTTGAAAGAGCAAGTCAAAGATCTTTTAGATAAAGGTTTCATAAGGCCCAGTGTTTCTCCTTGGGGTGCACCTGTTCTATTCGTGCAAAAGAAAGATGGTTCATTACGTATGTGCATTGACTATCGTCAGCTTAACAAGGTCACAGTAAAAAATAAGTATCCTCTTCTGAGAATTAATGACCCGTTTGATCAGTTGCAAGGTGCAAGTTATTTTTCCAAGATAGACCTTAGATCCGGCAATCATCAGCTTAAAGTGAGGGAATGTGACATTCCAAAGACAACCTTCTGAACCCGCTATGGTTACTTTGAGTTTCTAGTCATGTCTTTTGGGCTAACCAGGGCCCCAATAGCCTTTATAGACCTCAGAAATCGAGTGTTCAAGCAATATATCGATATGTTTGTCATTATTTTCATAGATGACATATTTGTGTACTCCTATTATGAGAATGACCATGAAAATCATCTTAAAATTGTCTTGAAAACTCTTAGAGATCATCAGTTATTTGCCAAATTCAACAAGTGTGTATTTTGGCTAAGATCAGTAGCCTTTCTAGGTCATATAATTTCAGTCGAAGGCATTCTAGTTGATCCCCAAAAGACAGAAGCTATAAGAAATTAGCCTAGACCTATTTCCTCGTCTGACATTAGAAGTTTCTTGGGGCTGATAGGCTACTACAACCATTGTGTTGAGGTTTCTCTTCTATTGCGTCTCCCATGACCCAATTGACCCAAAAGAAAGTTAAGTTCCAGTTGTTAGATTCCTGTAAGAAGATTTTTTAAGAGTTGAAGACTCGATTTACTTCAACCCCTGTGTTGACTTTGCCTGATGGTATATATAGTTTTGTGGTGTATTATGATGCCTTTAGAGTTGGTTTAGGTTGTGTGTTGATGCAAAGAGGTAATGCTATAGCCTATACCTCTAGACAGTTGAAGCCGTATGAAAACAATTACCTAACCCATGATCTTGAATGAGCTACTGTGGTCTACACTTTGATAATCTGAAGACACTATTTATGTGGTATCCATGTTGATGTGTTTACTGATCATAAGAGCCTTCAATTTCTATTTACCCAGAGGGATTTGAATCTTAGGTAGAGGAGGTGGTTAGAGTTGTTAAAAGACTATGATATAAGTGTGTTGTATCACTTGGGCAAGGCCAATGTAGTGGCATATGCCCTTAGCAGGTTGTCCATGGGTAGTGTTACTTATACGGAATAAGATAAGAAAGAGTTAGCTCGTGATATGCACCATCTGGCTAAATTTGGTGTTAAGTTTCTTGATTCCACTGAGGGAAGTACTTTGGTGCAGAGTAGTTTCAAATCCTCTTTAGTTTCGGAAGTGAAGAAGAAGCAAGATAGAGATCCCAGTTTAGTTAGACTGAAGGAGTCAGTTAAGGACTAAAAGGTAGAGGTTTTCTTCCATGGGAGAGATGGCGTGTTGAGATTGCAGGGTAGATTGTGTATTCCGTGTATTGATGATTTAAGGCAGAGGATTATTGCTGAAGTGCATGACGTGTGATATTTTATTCATCCCGGCACTACCAAGATATACCGCGACTTGCGGGAAATCTAATATCGTTGAGTTTGTAGCAAAGTATGCAATGTGCCAACAGTTTAAGGTAGAACACCAAAGACCTGGTGGTGTGATGCAAGAGTTTGGTATACCTACTTGGAAGTGGGAATAGGTGAATATGTTTTTTGTGAATGGTTTACCTCTTTTGCGTCATCATCATGATTCTATTTGGGTTGTTGTAGATAGGCTGACTAAGTCCGCACATTTCTTACCTATGCTGCATCTTATATAGATTTGGAGAGCATTTCAGAAGGGTCTTGGTACCCAAGTTTATTTGAGTTTCGTTTTTCATCTGTAGACAGATGGTTAGGCTGAGAGGGTCATTCAGATTCTAGAAGATATGTTGAGGGCATATGCTTTTGACTTCAAAAGTAGTTGGGCTAAGCATTTTTCATTGATAGAGTTTGCTTATAACAATAGTTACCATGCTAGCATCGATATGGCATCATTTGAGGTTTTGTATAGTAGAAGATGTAGATCACCCATAGGTTGGTTTAAAGTGGGTGAAGCTACAGTGATTGGACCTGATGCGGTATTCGAGGCTATGGAAAAAGTGAATTTGATTAGAGAAAGGTTGAAGACAGCTTAGAGTCGTCAAAAGTCATATGCCGATGTGAGGAGAAGGGATCTTGAGTTCGAGGTTGGTGATTTAGTGCTCTTAAAGATTTTGCCCATGAAAGGGGTGAAGAAGTTTGGTAAAAAGGGGAAGCTTAGTCCCCGTTATATGGGACCCTATAGAGTCTTGAGCCATGTTGGTAAAGTAGCCTATGAAGTTGAGTTGCCTGCAGAATTATCAGCCGTTCATCCTATTTTTCTTGTCTTCATGCTTAAAAAGCATATTGGTGATTTTGTTGTAGTAGATCCTCTAGAGAATGCTGATATTCAGAACAGTCTTTTGTTAGATGATATTCCTATGGAGATCCTAGATTTTCAGATCCATAGACTGAGGAACAAAGAAATTCCTTTGGTCAAAGTTTTGTGGCGGAACCAGTCTGTGGAGGGAGCTACTTGGGAGGCAGAAGCAGACATGCGAGACAAGTACCCGCACCTCTTCTCCACGAGTTCAAATCAAGCCGAAGGTATCATTCTTCCTTAATCCAACCCTTCTAATCTAAAGTTCTACTATTCATCTATTCTTACATGAGTTCTTGCAATTTCCGAAGTATTCAAGAGTTTATAAAGATTTTAAGCTCGTTTAGCAAATTGCTTCAGTTATGTGACAACTTTTCCTATGTTCTTAATCTAACTAGCATCATACGAGGATGAACGTTCCCAAGGGAGACATATTGTAAGACGCCACAAAAGTTCCCCCATAGTCTGAGCCTTAGAGCGTGTCAAGTGAAGTGTAATTTCGGCCCTAAAAGATTGAGAAGTGACTTACCAAGTGATTAGTGTGTTAACACTGATTGAATTTTCCTAAAAATAACTTTCAATAGTGTGGTAAATTGAATTATCTTTCCAACGATACCAATTTAATCCAAATTTGGTATCAGGGTGAGAAGTTATAGCCATTTTACTAAGAGCTATCGGAACCGCCTAGGTGCAACGGGTAGGTTGACCAACCATCGAACTTACGACAGACCATCGTCTAGACTGTCGCAACCAAGGGATTAACACCCTCTTCTAGCCCAAGTGCGATGGCGAAGACGACGGACCGTAAAGCTAGCGGTGGGCCGTTGCTAAGACCGTTGCAACTGAGGTAGTGTGGACTTTTTCTAACCAACATACGATGGACGATCCGATGGGCAGTCGAGCTAGCGATGAACTGTCGCTCCGACCATCACAAATCCTGTTCATTATTTTTAAGTTGTTTTTAAAAGAACTTTTGTTCTTTTCCCCTATTAACACTTAGATATATGCAAAACGAAGCATATGACTTCATTATCTCCCAAAACATCTAAAGGCTAGAGTTTCTTCCTCAAGAACAAACCCAAAACCCTTATCCAAGAAATACAAGAACTCACCATAGATTCTACAAATTACGATGAGATTCGAGTTATCCAAGTCCAAGGCTTTAAGAACCCTCTCTCAAAGAGTAAGAAGAAGAGTTTCAAGTAAGCTTGTTTATCTAGTTTCACAATCTAAGGTATGTGGGGTTTGAACAAGGATAATTCTTTCATCCTTGTGCCCAAAACTTATTTTAAATTACAAAGATATATGACTTTTAAAGTTCTCCTATAAATTGAAGTGGGGGTTCATGCCCAATATCACTATGCATGAGATTTTGAGATTTGCCAATGTTCAAGAAATTGAAGTACATGAGTATGTTGAGATTTTAAGACAAATTGCTGAACATTCCAGATTTCTATATGATTTGTGTATCCTTATGACATATAGTATACATTTTGATAAGTCTTGACTTGAGATTTATTATGGGTCACTAAACCCTACTTGAGATTTCAGTTTTTTATGAACTTTTGTGCTATAAGCACCCATGATTTGAGTATTTTGAGATCATAGAGAAAGTTTTGACCTCAATGGCCATAGTAGCTTTGAAATCCACTTTACCAAATGAGATTACAGATTTTATAGTTGGGTTCTTATGAACCATGAGATTATTTTAAAGTGGATTTCTTGAGATGAGCATAGCTAACTAAATAGAGTAGTATTTAGACATGAGTTGGGTAAGTTTCTATGGATTCATACCCCAGAACTACGTGCCACCACAGGATTGATATTTATGGGCCCGAGGCTGAGATATGGAATAACTGAGTTGAGGTCATACTCCCTGGCAAGAGTATGACGCCTCTCCCCAATGTGAGGTTTCTTTCTTAGGAGGACAAAACGTTGGGCTCTATGTAGCTTGTATGGTTTATGTCGGTTAAGAGAACCTCCTTAAAGCTTTGAGATAAGTGATTTTCCTGATAGTAAAGTTTGCAGATTTTCTTCCTAAAGTATTTTCCCTTGACATAAGATGTTTTCCTTAGGAGAAGTTATTTTTTTTCCTTCTGGTAAACAGTAAATAAACATCTTATGAGTATTTTTCCCTATAAATAAGAATTTTTTGAAATAGTTTCTTGAAATAAAATTTTCCCAAGAAGAAAGTAGTTTTCACTACTAGTAAGAGTTATATAATTCCGAGTTCCAAGTGTCTTGAGTTAAAAGAGTTCAAAGTTCTTGAGAAATATAGAAGTTTTACCCTCTATGAGATATATGAATGAGTTTAAAGTATTGTTTAAAGCTTTCTTCAGACTTTGAGTAATGGGAATAAGAGGAGAGTATAGGTTTTAAAGCTAAAGTATAATGACTCATGAGATTTGTGTTACATGCTTCATTCTGCATGATTTATGAGCTTATTATGTTAGACTTATTCAAGCTATGTGAGTCATTCATATTTGCATGCATGAATTGATTAAAGAGCATGGAAATTGTTTTATGTACATGCATATACCCCTATATACTCAATACATTCCAAAGTGTTGATCCACCTATATGTCTATGTGCTATATTGTTTTGTAATATAGCTTCAGCTGCTCAGTCCCAGTCTCGTCAGTAATTTTTGAGTACCTTTGTCTACATCTCTACCGTGGTGAGTCCTCAAGGTTCGAGGACCTATCTTCATACATTTTAGTATTCTTAGTAGACATATTATTTCTTTCAATTCAGTTTGAGATAGTTGGGGACCTGTCCCAATGGCTCTCTAGTTCATGAAGTAGTAGAGGCATTGTCAGACTAGTTATCAGATTTCTAGTATGTTAAGATTTCCAGTATTGTGGTCGGTTGACCGAGTATTTTCTTTGCATTTCTATCATTTGATGTGACAGTACCAGCGTTTTGTTATTTCATCTCAAAATAAGTTCTTATAGATAGTAACAGGCACAAAGAGTTAGCTTGTGGCTACTTGTAGCCTTAAGCAGCATGTGATGTTCTGGGAGGAGATTTCGGGGCGTTACTAGTATTGCGTCTGACGAATGTGGCTGGAATAAGATAGTTCACCTTGATACTTCCTTAGTCTTGTTATGTTAGACTCTTTGATGTGAACATGATTGTTTTCTCTTATTATTCTCATTGACTCGTTATATAAGCTCTAGACTCTTTGATACAAGGCTAAAGAGCTCAAGGATTTCAAGATCTTCTAGAAGATTCAAGTTCGGATTTTGCAAGTTCTTGAAGACCCTTTGGGAGCCTTTTCAAAGCCTTGAGAAAATTGAAGAGAAAGGGAGGGATATCTACATCACATAGGTGCCTATTCATTAAGGGAATAGTGGTTTTTACACTTCAAAATACCACACTCAAAGGGCGCCTCTTCCTAAGCCTCATTAAGGGAAATTTAGTCATTGTTATGTAATAGTAAAAATACACATTCTAGCTTATATTTTCTTTAGCTTTGATGAATATTGAAAGATTACTCTTTAGAGTGTAGTTCTTAGTCTTAGTTTAGTGTAGAATCCGAAATTAGGGTTAATGCTAAGTGATGGATTTCACTTGTGTTGACAAATTGGCAAGAAAGGTGTAATTGAGGGAGTGTGAATTCCCTTTGTTTCACCTAAGAGTGAGGTTTGAACTACACTAAACTAAGAGTAAGAACTACACTCTAAAGGGTAATCTTTCAATATTCATCAAAGCTAATGAAAATACAAGCTAGAATGTCTATTTATACTATTACATAACAATGACGAAATTGCCCTTAATGAGGCTTAGGAAGAGGTGCCCTTGGATGTGGTCTTTTGAAGTGTAAAGACCACTATGCCCTTAATAAATAGGCGCCTATGTGATGCAGATATTCCTCTTTTTCTCTTCAATTTTCTCAAGGCTTTGAAAAGGCTCCCAAAGGGTTTTCAAGAACTTGCAAAATCTGAACTTGAATCTTCTACAAGATCTTGAAATCCTTGAGCTCTTTAGGCTTGTATCATCCTCTCCATATTGAAAGGAATTTGTCCTAAAATTCACATCTTGGAAAACCAAAGAGAGAACAAAACAAGCACACAATCCTCTTGGTAGGAGGGTTAACATTAGTACTACAATTACATCAACACTCCAAGGTGGTTCGCATTTAACATACATCCATGCATCCTTAGTGTTTGATATAAAAAGCTTGGCATAAAGGATACAAAAGAAGTGAAAGGCATCAACATGATAAGATATAAAACATGATCCGAAACCACAACTTCCACATTCCAAAAGTATTCCGGGGTCAAATGGGAGTAGAAGACAAGGGGTTAAGCCGAGTTGACTCACTCTTTTCACTAGGATACTAAGCTCACAAGCATTCAAAGCATTACTCATAAATTTGACATAAACAAGGTCACTATGAACAAGACTAATATCAAGGATATTATTACACCAGTTCAAAAGACCATGTTCAATATCAAGACCATCATGACTAGCATCAACACTAACTTGAAAGTTTTCAATCACAATATTCTCATATTCAAGTAGTGAGCTAATCTTAGGGGCACATGGTTCATTATACATATCAAGAGAACTAACAAGGGAAGAAACATGAACACCTACATTAAGAAATTCCAAAGCCACTTCATAGGGAATCACATGACAATAATTTAAACTCAAGGGAACGTAGGGAATCACATCACTACCTCGGCTCAGACAAAGACAGTCCACACTTTTGAAGCCTTTGGCCAAGGGTTTCTTGAGGTTATTTTCATGAGAAACCCCTTGTTTATTCTTATTTGATAATTCATGAACTTGAAACTGCAAATAAGAAGAATCAAGGCTAGGTAAAATGCTAGCCTTTGGGTTAGTGAGTAACAAGGGTCCTTTAGGGACAAGATCCAGAATCAAGCATTTTTTCCCTTTTCTACTTCACTACCCATGGTTTCCCTTTCCCTTTCCTTCTTTTCTTCACATTTTTCTTGTACATCAACATCAAGCTTCTCTCCATCTTGAGGCTTAGCCTCATTCTCTTCGGATTCTAACTTGTGGAGAAGAGTCATTGGATTTTGTGAAGTGTAAGATCTTTGGACTTTAGGTGTTTGGACTTGTGAAGAGTAAAGACTTTGTTAAATATAGTTTAGAACTTGGCACTTCAGATTTTGAGGTAGCATTTGAGTACCAAGTCCTTTTTGTTGGACATGGTTCAATTGTTGGTGTAATGGTCTTTGGACCTTTCGGGTTTGAGGACTTTGGACTTGATAGATTGGGTTTTGTGGAGGCTTTGGTGGACAAAGTATATCAATTCCCTCTTTCATCCTAATCGCATCACCCTTCATTGATCTCACATAACCTCTCATATCTCCCACATCTATTCTTACTATTGCCAAATCATGAGATAAGGCATCAAACCTAGCCAACAAAACTCCTATAGCATTATTTCCAAGAGGTTGGGATGAAAAACCCTCGGGATCCATGGTCAAATGTACCTAATAAGAAGAAAAAAAGAACAGAAAAGGAAAACCTACAAAACGAGCAAACAAGTTAGTTCAAAAACCTCACCACACTAGCACTCAAATCTCACCTCACAATTGGTCTCATAAGTGTTGAAGTCTTGGAAATACTTGGAAAGTGAATTGAGTGGTGAATAAGCCTTGGTATGGATTGATTTTTGTTTGATAAGACTAAAATAAAATGATACACGGACTTGAACCAACAAACTACTATGAATTCAAATGATAAAAACACACAAAAATCAAAGACATGAAAAAAAACGAACTCTAGACTAATTACCAACCTAGTAGGTACTTACTAGTTTGCTAATTAGTGATAGAATTAACAAAAAAGAAACTAGAATCAAAATTAGAAACTAAGAAAATCTACTTAGGAACTCAATTTGACCGATTGGCTAGTGATGATGTGGCACTCAGAGATTGGACATTGAGCTTTAAAAATTTTCACTACCAAAATATAACTCTCCGCCTAACACTCCTTTGGAGAAGAAGGATGAAGATTTGAGGGGGGAATAACAAGTTTTCGAGCCTTTTAAGCCTCCAATTGAAATTTAAAAACAATGGTCCCCTCCCCCCTTTGTACTTGGATTGTACTTGAATTATTCCTTTTGTCTCCTCTTTCTTTTGGATGAATATGAATTATTCCATGGAATATTCTTTTACCAACACCAAGTACACTCTCTTTGTTATCCTTTTTTGGATCAAACAAACTCTTTGAATATTCTTCCTTAGCAAGACTTGATGAACTTGAAAGAACAAGATGAATATTTAAGAGTTGACCAAAGTTTGACTCCTAACCAAATGAACCCCAATTTCAGATTTTCTTGCAGATCTAGGTTCCTTAGGCCAAGGTGAACTAAAATATCTAAAATTAAGCAACAAACCACGTCCAAAATCCAAAAAACCACACAAATGTATGCTCAAAAGCTTCAAAACACCATACCCATGGACGTTCTTAGCTCAAGCTCAACGAAATCTGGTTCCAAGTGTAGATCTAGACTCCCTAGGTGTTAGAGAAGAAGAATCTAACACAAGAAACTTCCAAAACAAAGTAAAATCATGTAGATCTAAGTTTTTAGGTTCAGATGTACAACACAACACAAGACAACACACAATGTTTTTTTGAGATTTTCAGATATTTTGACTCTTTTTTGCGAGATTTTCTTAATAAGGACACTAAAACTAAGATTTAGGGATGTAGGAACAACCCTAGCCAATGCTTTGATACCAAATGATTTCCTAAAGGAAGGCTAAAATAAAAAATGGACACTCAAAGAATAAAATCAGCAAACGCACAAAAGAAAAAACAACACACTTAGAAGAAAAGAGATGAAGAAGAGATGCATAAAGTAAAGATAGTAGAGAGACCCTCACTTCCACCAATGAATAGCACTAGAAGATGTATCAAACCTTCAAACACACATCACCAATGTAATATCAAACCTCACTCTTAGGTGAACCAAAGGGAATTCACACTTCCTTAATTACACCTTTCTTGCCAATTTGTCAACACAAGTGAAATCAATCACTTAGCATTAACCCTAATTTCAGATTCTACACTAAACTAAGACTAAGAACTACACTCTAAAGAGTATTCTTTCAATATTCATCAAAGCTAATAAAAATACAAGATAGAATATCTATTTATACTATTACATAATAATGACTAAATTGCCCTTAATGAGGCTTAGGAAGAGGCGCCCTTGGAGTGTGGTCTTTTGAAGTGTAAAGACCACTATGCCCTTAATGAATAGGCTCTTATGTGATGTAGAGATTCCTCCCTTTCTCTTTAATTTTCTCAAGGATTTGAAAAGGCTCCCAAAGGGTCTTCAAGCACTTGAAAAATCCAAACATGAATCTTCTACAAGATCTTGAAATCCTTGAGTTCTTTAGGCTTGTACCACTCTTGGGTGTAGTTTTCATTCTACTTATATATTTTCTATATCTTCTGTATCTTTGGAGCTTAGTTAGAAGTTGATAACTGAGTACTATTTTTTTGGTACTCATACTATACTTTTGCTATCTATAGTTCACAATATAGATTATCACTTTTGATTATGCATCATTCGAAGCAGCCATGATACCGAGACATAGAGTGAACTCCTAATATTTAGAGTATTACTCATCTCTCTCTTTGTATTAGACTAGTCTCTATATATAATGGACAGATAAGTTGTATCGATATATTTATTTGTACTTCACTTTGAAATCTTATTATTGTAGAAGCTCTTGAACTGATACCACCAGTTTTTAGGATTTTATTATGTATTTGATTCTCTTATCTCATCAATTTTGCATTTCTACCTATATATAATTGGGTAGTCTATTACTAGCCATTTCAGACTATGAGTTGGCTCGTCTACTGGGGTGAGTTATAGTAGGCTCCATTATGACCTAAAAATTGGGTCGTGACAAATTGGTATCAAAGCCTAAGCTTCATTAGTGTGTTAGTACAAGAGATAAGTTTTAGTAGAGTCCTCCAGATCAGTGCGGAGACATCTACAACCTAACTTTTGGAGGCTACAGTGATATTCTAAGAAATTCACATCTTGATTCCTTATAATGTATCCGCATTTATATGAACCTTAAACATATTCATTGACTCTATTCTATCCCCAAAGGACGATGCAACATTGTTGACAGATGTGAATGAGACTTAAACACATACTTTTAGAGTTTTTGCATAACATTGAATTAGAGATTTAGATATGGATATTAAAGATCTTTAGTAGAAGCCAAAAAGGATTTGGGTCAGCTAAGGCTCCAGTTGAGCTTGTGACTAGTTCATCCTTTGAGGTTCAGCATTAGTAGTTTAAGTCATGTTATAGATCCCTCTCATCTATAGATGTCATTTGATTTATTGAGTAGCCCTCAGACTATAGTTGGGTCTAATGGTATTCATCAGGGTTATCTACCAGTTTTTAGTGCGAGGTTGGATCTCTCATGTGGTCTAGGAATATTCCTATGCCATATCATTTAGAGCCATACTTTCGTTCATAGATGTGTTAAGGGTTTAGTCTTATCACTCCATTTGGCATCGGAACACTTCATATTAGCTGAATCTTCCTTCTCTCGGGGTGTTAATTATGAGAAGACCATAGAGAGCACATTTTTTGGGACTTATGGAAATGGTGGCAAGAGGCATGCCATCAATTTAGTGTTATTAGTATTTTATTTGAGAGTGAGGATTCTTCTAGTAGAGTTATACTTTTCCTATAGTCCATCAGCTCTAGTAAGATAGTATTCCATTCTATGAGTAGTTCTCAGAGTAGTGGTAATGATCATTATGGGCAGAGTTACCATCAAACTTGTAGAGTGTGGTATGGTTCTTTGGACCATGGCGACCATTCTGGATTATAAGAGGTAGTATCTCAAAGTATTCAAAGATCTTAGTTTAGTTGTGTCATAATAAAACACTGGTTCTAAGAAAGCCCCAGGTATGAGATAGATGATCAGCTAGAGTTAGCATATTTTCCCTCGGCAGCCTAGAGTTCTTGAGAAAGTCTTTGATTGTGAAAGGATGGACATAATTTTAGAGATTTTTTTCAATGTTAGTTGTCCAACCATTTGAGATCAGTTTGTGTCCCTACCATGTTGATGCTTTAGGAATTGCTATGACTATAGAGAGATCGACTACTAGTCTAGAGAGTGTCTTCGACATGGGAGTTCCAGTTATTCACTCATTTAGATTAGCCTTGTGATACTGTGGCATCTCTAGTTAGAGATAGTATGTGTGGCACCTTAGTTAATGATTCAATCAGTCGATTCGAGCTGGACCCATTCAGATTTATTTTCCTATGCCTGACAGGCATATGATTATGGATCTCACCACAAAGGGTATTCTTTTATTTCTTGCCTTTATCTCTTATTAAATGTATTAGGGTTTTTTTCATACCCATTGGTAAATATATACCTTGATGAATTGATATTTATTATTATGTGCTTTGATATGGATTTATGATTATATTACTACTCCGTGATTTATTTCTTTTAGTAGTGTATGAAATATATCTATATTGATGTTGTTCCCCTATAGGTGTGGTTTGGGTTCGAGTCCCATTTATCTTGGCACATTAATCCTATTGTGGCCCTTGAGTGGTACATGATATTAATGTTTATTTTGGTACCACTTGTTCAGTATATTGATTTTGATATTGTTGTTGCAATTTCTACGAATGCATGAGGCTACTGATATTACTTGATATTATCACTTGATGTTGTTACTTGATGTAATTGATTCTTGTTGGGTAGATGTATAGACTAGTGTTATCTAGTTAGTCTCTCATTTTGTATGCTATTATTTGGTGGCTTGGGTAAATATAGCCCAATTTGATGATATTTTTTCTCCTAATCATGTCGAGGTTGATTATTTTCCCTCTTGGTTAGCTATGTTAGATTTATTTGGGGATATATTATGATATCAAAGGCAGGTTGACCTTTTTTGTCTTTGTTATGATTCTAGGGTCGGCGATTTAGTTGTATCATCTATTTTTGAGTTTGGGATTCTTAGACTTACCTTTTGGGTTATGAAGGTTTTTTCCTTGGCTATTCTTTTATATATAGACCATTTGTGAGATTGACTAGTTTGAGGCCCATTCTTTATTTGTGGCTATTTTTATTTGTTAGAAGTTTTGATATAGATGTTGAGATATCATGGATTCATCTCCTAGATTTGTGGGGTTTATTCCCTTGTGATGGTTTACCTTTATTATTGGTGCGGATATTGGATACTCATTTTCTTGTTGTGATATGGTTTTGTCTAGAGGAGTTGGAAGGTTAGAGGCAAGTGGCTTTTCCTATGATCTCTTCATGGGTTGGCAAGTTGGAAATTCCTTATCTTAATTTGTTGATTTCCTGATGGTTATTTTTTACTTTGACCTCGATTTTGAGATTGGTATTTTTTTTCTTTAATGATGAGATTGTGGGGTAGATTTGGGAAATCCCTATTTCACCATTTGTTTATCCTAGTGAGGTTTGGTGGAGTGTTTTTCCTTTATGGTATATACCTCTGGCTATTCTTTGCTGAGATGGAGTGTTAGATTGATTAGTCATCAGCTTAAGTTGTATTTCTTGAGTTTTAGAGATTTTGCCATTTCTGGTGTGGTTTTTAGCCTTGGAAATTTTTTTAAGTATGTCTGGATAGTTCATACCCTCCAGCGAATATAGAGTGGGTTATTTACGTTTCTAGCTAGTGATTCATTTTTTTTGAATAATTTCTATTTTGTGACCATATTTTGTTCCCTCTAGTTAATATAGAGTTGGTTGCTTGTGTTTTCAGCCAGTGGTTACACATGTGTGATTTTACTCTTCAAATATGTCTCAACTATGGCTTGGTACGATTTATCTCAAATATGATAGATTTGGATCATTAATGCCTATCCGTTATTAGGTGTGGTTTAGATATTTGAGATCGAGCGATTCAACCCTGGTATTGAGATTTCAGCTTGATGTTGTTGACCTTGCGTGCAACTTTTGTTTTAGACTTGCCTTCATTCAGATTTCATTTATAGGTTTTTTGAGCCTATTTCATGATTACCTATTTGGTCTTCTCGGCATCGGTTGGATTATAGTTGATAAGAGTTCAAATAATAGCTCATAAGCCCCATATTTGTTATTTTAGTTTGACCTCGAATTTCATTTTACTCTGGAAATTTTGGATGATTTACTCAATGGGAGTAATATACTCGAGTTGGATTCAGTAGGACTTCATTCTTGGTGATGAGACACCTGGAGTGAAACGTTCATTGAGGAGTAGTTGCACCTTGGATTTTGAGATCTCAATTTGATTTTCATTCAAACTGGATACAAATTTTGTATGAATTGCATTCCTTGGTTATCTCTATTATTTGCCCAGACAGCGTCTTATGAGCTAGTTCTCTTGTTTTTCGTATGGACTTTCAGCGGATCAACTTTATTTCTTTGAGTTCTCTATGATGAGACTGCGTGGGCGAGACTCAAGTGTTTTTCCTCCTGGCTTTGAGTATATAGCATATGCAATATGGTAAATAGAGCGTATTTTTGGATTTGGATTTAGTGGCATGATTCATGACATGGGTTGGCTTTGGCTCGGATGATCCTTTGTTGATTTATATAAATATAGAGATAGTATCATCATGATATAATTTAGATGTATGTATATAAACCTTCTTGGTTCAGTTTGAGGCGGTTAGCGGTTAAATTGAGTTTTCGCCATTTGGAAGTCGAATGAAAGTGCTGGAAGAAAAGGGATACCTGTGGCAAAATCCCTCAGAAGTGTTTTCTCACCACCGAGATTATCTGGGAAGTCATGCTTGGAGCATGCGGGCTGAGTACCTCATCTCTTTAAGCCTTTGAGATTCATTCTATTCATTGACTTTTGGCGACGAAAGTACATTTAGTAGTGGATATTGTAATGACCCTTCAGGTCATTTTCTATATTTATACTTATTTCCGCCATTGAACTTCTCCATTGCTCCCCAAGTAATTTATGACTCACTAGGACCAAAGATTTGGTCACCGGGCACTTCGTTTGGTTTTTCGAACCAATTCACTGTTTAGAAGTCTTCACTGGTTCCAAATGGCCATCGACCAAAAAAATTTAGTAAAACAACCTCGAATTTAAAATCTGACTTCTCTATTGCATTTGGAACATTGATTTTAGGCTTGGAAGACCATTACTTTAGGTCTTAAGGCTTCCAACTTATTTTGGACTATTGAGTAGATTTTATTAAAAATGAAACTATAGGTGTGGGCCCCACTTTTTTCTAAAATGATCTTGGATGAACGTTTTGATGATTCTAACGGATTTGAAATATGGTTTAAACATAAATTTCAATATTGGATCATGTTATTTGGATTTCGAATGAGTTTTGAGGGTCAAAAATAGGTTTTCAACTTTGCAATCACGGGGATATCGTGCCTCTTTGCTGAGGTAACTTTCTTGTGGGGGATCTTTCATACATATGCTTTTGATGGCATTGGTAACTTTATCTCTTGTAATTTTATACGGTTGCTGATATTCTTTTACAGCTCGTCAGACTTCATCCCAGTGGGGATGATTGTCGGTGTAGTTCCACTTTCTCCATTCCTTTGGCCATATTTCTTTCTAAATATATCAGTTCTTCTAGAAAATGAAGCATTTTGCCTCATAGTATTCATCTTCCAGGGAGTGTATTGGCATTAGAAATTTCTAGAGGAGTGAAATTTTTGGCTAAGCTTGGACTTCGTTATGGGTTGAACCACAATATGAATCTTTTTTGAGTTAGTTGCATTCAATCAAAATACCTAAAGGTATCACACTTGAACTCTATAACAATGTATGCTAGTAGCACAAATACCAGAATAGCCATCGGAGTTCTTTATGAAAGTCATCGGATAGTAATATAAACACATAATAGAAAATATATCCTGGGAGTTCTCCAAACGGATTTAGGATATATTTTCTATACCTTTGGAATACTTGAAGCATGTAGAAAGTTTGTCTTTCTAGGAGGATAATTCTGAGAGATAATATTTTTTATGTGTTGATCATGAGAATCTGATTGGCCAATTTATTTTTGTACCCTCCGGTGCTAGATATTTGGTAGAGATCATCAACATAGATGTCACCTGATTCTTTACATACATAAAAGGATAAGAGGGATTCCTCCATTGATTCCTTTTCTAGTGAAAATACATAAGCAATTTCTTCAATGGGGTGGACGGAGTCTTTCAACCTTTTTTCTTAAGGATAGTTTCTTGCATAATAACCAAGTTTTCTGTTCATGGAGAAGTTATTTTCTTTCCTCTTGTAGACTACTAGGATTCTTCTTTTGAAGTACCTGGTTCGTCGGACCTCCTTGATCATGCTGTCGGGAGGTCTCGGTAGTTTGAACCTACAGAACAACAACTTTCTTTGGGAAACCACTTGACCATCTGGGTAGGGGAAGTCTGACTGTATGACAAAATTGTTCCTATTTAAAGAACGATCAAAAGTTGGGTTGCGTTTGATGATCTGCCTTAGTATAGTTCTCTTCTTGCCTAGGCTATATATGGTTTGCAGGATGGCCTGCCTGGTGTAGCTCGCATCTCGGCATAAGACTTATTGCAGGATTCTAACATTAGATGTAAAATTTTGATATGAGAGATCGGTACCGTTATCATGCATCCCCCAATGTTCATTTATAAACATTTGTAAAGTATGATTAATGCATCATAATTCATGGAAAATCAATTAAATGAGTAATCATATCAAAATCCTAAATTGTGCCAAAACCAAACTTCAAAACCATGAATTTATGTAACGACCCGAGACTACCCTCTAGTCATCACACGGTGCTTAGAACAACAAGTGATCCCAAGCTAACCCATGAACTAGCATACTGTTAAACAACTGAATTATAACATAATAAATAGTTGTTCTGCTGAGTGAAAACATAATCATACTCAAATTTAAAATAGATACAATACTGATAAAGCTTTCCAATCTGATAAATCTTAAGGATGAAACTGAAATTACATGACTGACTCTGATTGATATCTATGAATCCTCTACTATACTGACTATAGATAGTTGGGACATGCCTCAACTATCACTAATCAATACACGTAGAAAATAAATAAATTGTACATGAACTAAAACTGTCTAGAGTTCCCAAAGTAGGAGAACTCATCACCTGTTGGCCAGAATCTATAATTGTTTGATCACAATGCATAGGCTATAACTGACACCTACATTATGAGATAATATAGCACATAGACATATATGTGGATCAGTACTTCTAGAATGTACTGAGTATGCAGGGGTGAATGCAATAAGTAAAACTGATTTCATACGTAATCATAAAACCTGCATCTAAGTATAAGTAGACTCACCAATAGGATGGAATAAACTGAAAACTAAAATATCTTAAAGCATGAGTGACAAACATTCTCTGATAAAATGGTGAATCTCTACATTTAGTTTCTGTAAACTTGCTTTAATGATATAAGTATAATTGAAGCTAGAATATAATAAGACATGGATACTGTATGAATACTAGGTCTGAAACTACATGATGAAGACTGACATAAACTGAGGATCTGAATGTACAAATACACTGAGCACGAATACATAAACATACTAACTTATCTCATTAACTGAATGTCTGATAGCTAAATATTGGGCATGTAAGACTGAACTATACTTAATCTGAATAACTGGACTGAAACTGTAGAGTATTATGCATATGAGGAAGGGACTGACTAAGTAACATGAGATAACTGAGCATGCATTTATGAAAACTGTAATATCTGAGAATGCAAGACCAGGCATATAATATGATTCTGAAATAGTTAGTAATCGAAAGTACTAAAATACTAATAATTGAATAACTGATAACTGGACGTTATGGTCAAGCAACCCTGAAATTGAACTAAGTTACTGATCTAATTATTGGATTGAGACTGTAATAGAGATTGTAACTAAGATAATAACTAAGACTATAACTGAGATTGTAACTAGGACTGTAACTAGGACTATAACTGAGACTGTAACTAAGACTGTAATTGAGACTGATCTCATACTAGAACTGAATACTGAGTTCTGATAACTGAGTAATTGATAGTTGCGATTATTGATAACTGAGTTACTAATAACTAGGTGACTATTTCTGACAGTCCTGATTCTGTAGAACTGAATTGAGTTCTATACTGAGACTAAAGCTGAAACTAAAACTGTGGGAGTGTTCATCTAACCGACATGCCCCAATCTGACCTAACAACTTGTAACCCCAGTTGGAAGGATGTCAGTACCGTGCCACGGGTACTAACACTGGCTGTATGGATCTACTATACTGATATACTGTGGTCTCAAAGGACTAAGGGTGTCAAGCCTAAACTGATGGGTGACCTCTGGAAGGTAGTTGTAATACCCCACACTTTTCCTAACTTAAATTCATTTCTAGAATGTGAAGAAATAGCTCCCAAAATGAAAAATATTTATTTAATATGAAATTTTCTAGATTTAGACCTTCTTTTGTATGGGAAATTGAATAAGCTTTCCATCGATACCAAATTCTCCCAATTCCGATAGTTGGTTGAGGAGTTAGAGCATTTTTAAGTTAACAGTGTGCCACCTGGGCACTTGGCGCGTTGCGGAGCTGGGTAAAATGATAATTTTCAAATTCCAATGGCCCTCCGCAATAGGCATATGTCGCAGAGAAGCCCAAATTCTCAATTATTCCATTCCAGTAGACCGACGCGATATTGGTGCATCGCGGAGAGGGTAAATTTCCCAGTTGTCGATTTCCAGTAACCCAACACGATATTGGCGCGTTGCGCTAGTGGACAAAATGGCATTCCAAAGAGGCACCACGATGGTGACGCATTGCGGAGTCAGCCCAGTTCCCAATTGTCCTATTTCCAGTGAGCCACCGCGATTGTGGCGCGTTGCGGTAGCCACCAAAATCGAAAAAATATTACATTTTTCAGTTTGATTTAGGAGTTTAAAAAGGGTATTTTGGTCAATTATCAAGGCTCCGAATCCATCCAAAACATAAGATTATTCATATTCAAAGAACTTTGTGCTCATTATTCATCATTCTCTTCAAAAGCAAAACCTAAGAGCTCTAAAACCTCTTCTCCAAGAAATCAAAATCCTCCATTGATTCTCCAAGAAAGCTTAAGATTGAGGATTCCCAATGAAAGATAATCAAGAATACATCTCCAAGAACTCAATTAGGAATCAATAATTCAAGTTTCTTTATCTAATCATCTATCAAGTTATGTGGGATTTATGAACAAGGATCTTCTTTCATCTTTGTGCCCAAAACCAAGCTTTTTAATTTCAAATCATATAATTTTGGATGTTTATACATGGATTTTAAATTAGGGTTCTTACCCATTTTTGCTCTTTGCAAGATTTTGAGATTTCAAGTATTTTGGAAGTTGAATTGCATGCGTATTTTCACATTTTCATGCCTATTGCAGTAATTTACAGATTTTGCGATGAATTATCATTGTTTTCAATATTAAGAATGATTTTTATGATGTTTTGACATGCGATTGAAGCATGGGTTACTACCCCAAGATTGAATGTTATTATTTCAAGAAAGATAATACTTTCAGCATCCTATTATCATATTATTTACAAATCTTTAGTAAAGCTTTGATCGTTCAATCATCAGATTAGCTATGGAATCCATTTTTCAAATAATATCAAATTATAAAATTTAGATCACCTTTATTTATAGATTTTATTAGATGAATGCATAATTGGTTTTAGATAAACCCTTTTGCTAGTTTTAAAGTAGATTTCTAACAGAATAAGTGTATCAAATAAAAAGGGAGTAGTATTTAGCACCGAGCGAGAAGTGTGGGATTAGCGTGCCCTATCTTTCACAGAACTATGTAGCCAGCGTAGGTACTGATTATCAGATTATTCTCATTTCTATATGGATGCCATTTTTATCTTGTGATCAAACACATGGATAGTAGGTTATACTCCATAGCAAGAGTATGACACCTCTCCCCAACGTGAGGTTTCTTCCTTAGGAGGACGAGACATTGGACTCCTTGTAGCTCACATGGTTTATGTCGGTTAAGAGAACCTTCCTTAAGATAAAGTGTTTTCTCTACAGTTTAATAGTAGAGATTTTCAGAAAACTAAGTGTAAAGGCTCACAGTTTACTCAAATTATGCTTGAAGAAAGATAACAGTTACAAAATTTAGCTTTTAGATTTTAGATTTTAGAAGTGAGCTCTTTCTATACTTAGACAGTATTATTTACAAACAAAAAATATGTATAGCTTTCAGAACTAAATGTTATGACTCAGTAGATTTATAAAGTATGATTGATTTATTATTCATGATCACAGTATTTTAGATATTCCAGCTTATGTGAGTCATTTACATTTGGCATACATTGTTTTATAAATTATGGTGATAAGATAATGTTTTACTTATGTATTTAACCCCCATAAACTCAATACATCCTCAAAGTACTGATCCACATATATGTTTATGTGATACATTGTCTTATAATATAGGTTCACGTGCATAGTATTAGCAGCGTGAGTAGTCCGAGCATCTGCATCTACATCCTACAGTTGGTGAGTCCTCATAGTTCGGGGACCTATTCACTCAGATTTTGCAGCTTATCAGTTTACATGATTTACTATTCTTTTCAGACAGTTCAAGTTAGTTGGGGCTTTGTCCCAGTTACTCTCTAGATGTTAGAAGTAGAGGCTTGTCAGACTACTAGTTGTGATTCAGCTTATTCAATATTGATGTTTCATACATTATATTCACATTATTCTTAGTTATTTCAGAAAGTTTCCATATTCAGTATGACTTTCATGTCTATATTTCCTTGATTATGAGATTTATATCTAGTAGAAGGCAAACAGGGTTAGCTTAAGGCTACTCGTAGTCTTAAGCACCGTGTGATATCTTAGGATCAGATTTTGGGGTGTTATAAACTTGATAGCCTAATTTTTTTAAGAGTCCTAGAGAGTCAGACAGGCCGTGTTATGTAGAGTCTTGATCATGAGTGTGAATTACGCCACATTTATGAGAAAGAGGCTAGAAAACCTTCTTAGGAAATCATCTTTTTCTTTTATGATCTATCATGCTTATTGTATCTCTATCTACTTTTAACTCATACTCTTATGTGGTTGTTGAATATGTCTCCTCATTGAGATAACACCCGTAGAAATGATAACCAAACTCCCCAGCCTGCAGATCTTTTGAATGAAAATGTATCCCATGCGGAGTTTAGGTTTTCCTTTCAGGCATTAGCCCAAGCTGTGACTGCTAATATTTAGGGAAATCATCAGAATGAGGCTGCAGTCCCACTCCAAAAGAATAAGGATTTAGCAGTAGCTAGAATCAGAGACTTTGTGAGAATGAATCTTCTAGAGTTGTTTGGGTCAAAGAAAGGTGAGGACCCATAACTTTATTTAGATTAAGTGAAGAATACCACCTAAATTATGCATGTTTCGGAGAAGGAGCGCGTAGAGTTAGCATCTTATAGATTGAAGGATGTAGCGTATCATTAGGTAGTGATGTAGAAGAATGGTAGAGGTAAGAGTATTGTTCCTATAAGTTGGTAGGTGTTTTAGGATGCTTTCCTAGATAGGTTCTTCCCATGTGAGATAATGGAAGATAATATAGAAAAATTTATGAATTTGAGGCAGGGCTTGATGATAGTGAAGGAGTACTGCCTTAAATTCAATCTGTTGTCTAAGTATGCCCCTGTACGATAGCTGATCCTAGGGCTTATATGAGTAAGTTTGTTACTGGAGTATCTAGCTTGGTAGTCAAGGAGTGTAGGACTTCTATGCTCATTGGAGATATAGACCTTGCGAGATTGATAATGCATGCTAAGCAAATTGAGGCAGAGAACTTGAAGGGGAGAGATAAAAATAATAAGAGGGATAGAATAGGACAGTTTGAGTATGGTCAGAATAGGTCTCAAGGAGGAAATCATTCATAGTTTTAGAATCGTTCATCTATGCCAGCACCATGTTCAACTAGTGCTTCCATTCTCAGAAATAAATAAGAGCATTAGGGTAAGTCTTCTATGTCCAGATCCTAGAATAGTGTGAGTGGTAGGCCCAGTTATCCTCCATGTGCAAGGTGTGGTAAAAGTCATCCTGATGATTGCTTGGCTGGCCAGAAGGGTTGCTTTGGTTGTGGTAAGTTGGGTCATGGTATTAGAGATTGTCCACATGCTAAGAAGAGAAATAGGGATGTCCGTCCCCATACTCAGGCTACTAGTGCACTAGCTATTCTAGGTTGCCCATCTCCTCCCCAGGGCGCATCATCCAGTACCAGTGGCGATCAATGCCAGAATTGATTCTATTCTTTACCATCCCATCAGGAGCAAGAGGATTCACCAGATATTGTTATTAGTATGCTTCATGTCTTTTATTTTGATGTTTATTTGTTGTTAGTCCCTGGGTTGAGTTTCTTTTATGTGACCCCATTAGTTGCAGTAAATTTTGAGATTTTTGAAAAGATCTCCAAGCCTTTCTTAGTGTCTACCTCAGTGGGTGAGTCAGTTGTTGCTAAACAGATCTATAAAAAGTGTCCTATCACTGTCCTTCATAAAGTCATGTTGGCATACCTAATAGAGTTAGATATGGTTGACTTTGATCTTATTCTTGGTATTGATTGGCTCCATTCTTATTATGCCTCTATAGATTGTCGCACCATAGTGTGAAGTTTCAGTTCCCAATTGAGCCAATTTTTGAGTGGTCAGGTAATTCAGTGTATCCCAAAAGCCATTATATATCTTATCTTAGAGCCCAAAAGTTGCTCTCCAAGGGGTGCATCTATCATTTTGTTCAAGTTAAAGACACTAAGTCGTAGACTCCAATAGATCAGTTAGTCAGTGTAGTTAATGAGTTTCCAGATATCTTTCCTGATGATTTGCCAGGTGTACCTCCCAATACGGAAATAGAATTTGGTAATGACCTTTTTCTAGATACTCAGCCTATTTCTATACCTCTGTATCATATGGCTCTCGCTGAGCTTAAAGAGTTGAAGGAGCAACTTAAAGATCTTTTAGTTAAAGGCTTTATAAGGCCTAGAGTTTCTCCATGGGGCACTCCCTTCCTATTCGTGCAAAAGAAAAATGGTTCTTTGCATAGGTTCATTGACTATCGTCAGTTGAATAAAGTTACAGTAAAAAACAAATACCCTCTTCCTAGAATTGATGACTTATTTGATCAACTCCAAGGTTCTAGTTATTTCTCAAAGATAGACCTGTGAATAGACTATCATCTGCTTAAAGTAAGGGAATGTGATATTCCAAAGACAGCTTTTAAGACCCATTATGGTCATTTTGAGTTTCTAGTCATGTCCTTCGGACTAACAAATGCCCCAGCAACTTTCATGGACTTGATGAACAAAGTGTTCAAACAGTATTTAGACAATGTTTGCATAGTATTTATCGATGATATTCTCATCTACTCTCGTACTGAGGATGATCATGCAGACCATCTTAGAATTGTGTTGCAAACCCTTAGAGACCACTAGTTGTTCGCCAAGTTCAGCAAGTGTGATATTTGGCTAAGGTCAGTATCTTTTCTTGGTCATATCATTTCTAGTGAAGGTATTAGAGTTGATCCCCAAAAGACAGAAGCCGTAGGGAATTGGCCTAGACCTATTTCCCCATCAGACATTAGGAGTTTCTTGGGTCTAGCTGGTTATTACAGATGTTTTGTTGAGGGTTTCTCCTTTATTGCATCTCTTATGTCTAGATTGACCTGAAAGAAAATTAAGTTTCAATAGTTAGATTCCTACGAGAAGAGTTTTTAGGAGTTGAAAATTCGACTCACTTCAGCCCCAGTTCTAGCATTACCTGATGATACAGATAGTTTTGTGGTTTATTGTGATTCCTCCAGAGTTGATTTGGGTTGTGTTTTGATGCAGAGAGGTAAGGTCATAGCCTATGCCTCTAAACAACTTAAGCCTCATGAAAAGAATTACCCAACCCATAATCTAGAGTTATCTGTTGTTGTGTTTGCTTTTAAAATCTGGAGACATCATTTGTTTGGAGTGCATGCTGATGTGTTCACAGATCATAAAAGCTTGCAGTATGTGTTTACCCAGAGGGATTTAAATCTTCCTCAGAGAAGATAGTTAGAATTGTTGAAAGATTATGATATAAGTGTGTTGTATTATCCGGGCAAGGCTAATGTAGTGGCAGATTCCCTTAGTAGATTTTCTATGGGCAGTGTTGTTCATGTGGAGAAAGAAAAGAAAGAGTTTGTTTGAGAGGTTCATCGATTTTCTAGATTGGGTGTTAGGTTGGTTGACTCAGATGAAGGGAATGTTTTTGTTTAAAGTAGTTCCGAATCTTCCCTAGTTTTGGATGTGAAGGAGAAGCAAGATAAGGATCCTAATTTGGTCAAACTGATGGAGTCAGTTAAAGACCAAAAGGCAGAGGTTTTCTCCTAAGGGGGAGATGGTGTGTTGAGATACCAGAGTAGATTGTATGTGCCTTGTATTGATGATTTGAGGCAACAGATTATGGCGGAAGCACATGGTACGCATTATTCTATCCATCCTGGAGCCACCAAAATATACTACGACTTGAGGGAAATTTATTGGTGGAGTGGTATGAAAAAATATATAGCAGAGTTTGTAGCCAAGTATACAACTTATCAACAGGTTAAGGTAGAGAACCAAATACTTGGTGGTATGTTGCAAGAGTTTGGTATCCCCACTTGGAAGTGGGAAGAGGTGAATATGGATTTTTTGACTGGTTTATCCCATTCACATCATCAGCATAATTCGATTTGGGTTATTGTAGACAGATTGACTAAGTCAGCGCATTTCTTGCCACTTCACATGTCTTACACAACTGAAGATTATGCTAAGCTGTACATCAGAGTGTTAGTCAGACTGCATGGAGTTTCCTTATCCATCATTTCAGATAGGGGTACTCAGTTTACCTCTTAGTTTTGGAGAGCCTTTCAGAAGGGTCTTGGTACCCAAGTTCATCTTAGTTCAGCTTTTCATCCGTATATAGATGGTCAAGTAGAGAGGACCATTCAGACTTTGGAGGATATGTTGAGGGTATGTGTTCTTGATTTCAAAGGTGGTTGGAATGTTCATTTTCCATTGATTGAGTTTGCTTATAATAACACTTATCATGTTAGTATTCAGATGTCTCCATTTGAGGCTCTTTATGGGTGTTGATATAGATCGCTAGTTGGTTGGTTTGAAGTGGGTGAGGCCACTTTGATTGGGCCAGACATGGTGTTTGAAGCCATGGAGAAAGTGCAGTTGATTAGAGAGGGATTGAAAGAATCCTAGACCCATCAGAAATCTTATGCCAACGTGAGAAGAAGAGATCTTGAGTTTGAGGTTAATGATCTAGTGTATTTGAAAGTTTTTCCCATGAAAGGGGTGAAGAGGTTTGGTAAAAAGGGGAAACTTAGTCCCCGTTATGTAGGTCCCTTCCGTATTTTGAGTTGTGTTGGGAAGGTGGCGTATGCTTGAGCTACCCACAGATTTATCCTCAGTTTATTCAGTATTTCATGTGTCCTTGTTAAGGAAGTGCATGGACGATTCAACTGTTATAGTTCCTCTAGAAAGTAGAATACCCTTTCTTTTGAAGAAGTCTCAGTAGAGATTCATGATCATCAGATTCCTAGACTAAGGAACAAAGAAGTTCCCTTGGTCAAAGTTCTATGGCAAAATCAGTCTGTTGATGGTGCGACTTGGGAAGCAGAAGAAGACATGCGCATCAAGTATCCTCATCTCTTCTCCATGAACTCAGATTTAGCCGAAGGTAACAGTTTTTCCTTCATTCAGTTCTTTTCAAGTTTAAGATTCAGCTATATATAGTTATCTTCATGAGAATTCATGCACTCTCAAATTAGTTCAGTAGCCCATTTTAATTGAGATTCAGTTATTCAACTTATTTTAGTTGAGCATGATAGTTTAAAGCCTCAAATTTTTCCATATTTTTCAGCTTATCTAGCCACACTCGAGGACGAATGTTCCCAAAGGGGAGATATTGTATTACCCCACACTTTTTCTAGCTTAAATTCATTCCTAGAATGTTAAGAAATAGCTTCCAAAATAAAGAATATTTATTTCATGTGGAATTTACCAAATTTATACATCCCATTGTGTGAGAAATTGAATAAGCTTTCCATCGATACCAAATTCATCCAATTTCGATACTCGGTTGAGGAGTTAGAGTATTTTTAAGTTGATAGTGTGCCACTTGGGCACTTGGCGCATCGTGGAGTTGGGTAAAATATTGATTTTCAAATTCCAGTGGCCCTCCATAATAGCCATGCATCGCGGAGAAGCCAAAATTTCCAATTGTCCCATTCTAGTAGACCAACACGATATTGGCACATTGTGGAGAGGGTTAATTTCCCAGTTGTCGATTTCCAATAACCCAACGTGATGTTGGCGCATCGTGCCAGTGGCCAAAATGGAATTCCAAAGGGGCACCGCGATGGTGGCACATTGTGGAGTCAACCCAGTTCTCAATTGTCCTATTTCTAGTAAGCCACCGCAAATGTGGCACGTCGCGGTGGCCACCCGAATCGAAAAACTATTACGTTTTCCAGTTCCATTTAGAATTTTAAAAAGGGTATTTTGGTCAATTCCCAATGCCCCAAATCCTTCCAAAACACAAGATTATTCATATTTAAAGCACTTTGTGCTCATTATTCATCATTCTCTTCAAAAGCAAAACCCTAGAGCTCTAAAATCTCTTCTCCAAGAAATCAAAATCGTCTATTGATTCTAGAAGAAAGCTTAAGATTGAGGATTCCCAAGGCAAGATAATCAAGAATCCATCTCCAAGAACTCAATTAGGAATCAATAATTCAAGTTTCTTCATCTAATCATCTATTAAGGTATGTGGGATTTATGAACAAGGATCTTCTTTCATCGTTGTACCCAAAACCAAGCCTTTTAATTTCAAATCATATGATTTTGGATGTTTATACTTGGATTTTAAATTAGGGTTCATACCCATTATTGCCCTTTGCAGGATTCTGTTATTTCAAGTATTTTGGAAGTTGAATTGCATGTCTATTTTCATATTTGCATACCTATTGTAGTCATTTATAGATTTTGAGATGAATTATCATTATTTTCAATATCAAGCATGATTTTTATTATGTTCTAACACGATATTGAAGCATAGGTTATGACCCCAAGATTGAATGTTATTATTTCAAGAAAGATGATGCTTTAAGCATCCTATTATCAGATTATTTACAAATCTTCAGTAAAGCTTTAATCTTTTGATCATCGGATAAGCTATGGAATCCATTTTTTTGATTATTATAGAAAAAGTTAGATTAGCTTATTTACAGATTTTATCAAATGAATTCATAATTGGTTTTAGGTAAACCCTTATACTAGTTTTAAAGTGGATTTCCAATAGAATGAGCATAGCAAATAAAAAGGAAGTAGTATTTAGTACCGAGAAGAAAGTGTGGGATTAGCGTGCCCTATCTTCCACAAAACTATATAGCCAACGTAGGTAAAAATTATCAGATTATTCCCATTTTTATATGGATAATAGTTTTAGCTTATGTTTGATCACATGGAAAGTAGGTTATACTCACTGGCAAGAGTATGACACCTCTCCCCAATGTTAGGTTTCTTCCTTAGGAGGATGAGACGCTGGACTCCATGTAGCTCGCATTGTTTATGTCAGTTAAGAGAACCTTCCTTAAGATAAAGTGTACTGGTATAAAAATACCATAGCGTAAATGTGTCAGTACGATTGAATATACTAGTAAGCAAGTAAGGTAGGTTGAATGCAAAGGGTTCATATACATGAACAATACTAACTGACTGTATAACATGAACGTGAGAATACATGCATGGATAAGTAACTGAAACTAATTACGTAGTAATATTGACTACTGAGTCTGAATACTCATAACATGAGGTACTGATAATTGAGTGAGCGTATCTAACAATCTAGATTTTGATGAAACTAGCTGAGTTCCGTACTATACTGAGTGACTGTATCTAACAGACCTGGGTTCTGTAGAACTATTTGAGTTCTATTACTGAGACTGGGTCTGAAACTGTAAGTTTGGGAAGTATTTATCTAACCAACATGCCCTAATTAAAGCAATATAGATGAGTTGGGGTCTAATCTGTAACCCCAATTGAAAGGGTGTCAATACCGTGCCACTAGTAAAGACAAGCTGTGAGTGACCCTCATATGAAAGTATCCTAAAAAGAGAATGGCGGGACCCTCATCTGACAGTGTTAATCCACCTCATCAACCCTTATCTGCCAGTGTTGATGTCTCAACCTATCCTAGCTACATAATTTAGGAATGCAAGGATTGTTTCTAAGGATCACACCCACAACTGACAGTGTGTGCCCTCATCCTTGGATTCACTCGGTACTAATTCCTTCTACCACTTAAATAGACACTAAAACATAATTAACTGAACTGAACTAGATTGGGTTCAGTGAGTTCCGTTGACTGACGGAATACTACTGAGATTACTGAGTTACTGAGATTTCTAAGATTACTAGGATTTTTGAGTTTTCCTGAGTCATGAGTCTGACTGAATTCTACTGAGCATGGCTTGACTGAGAGTATCTTGAAAACTAACACTGGATCTCGGCACATAGCTAAATTGTCGGGTATAAGTACCCCCAGAACTCGATAGAATAAAACTGTCAAGACACAACACTTCTTGACCATAGGGCTAAAGTCAACAATTCATAATACCATAAGTTGAGGATTTCATGAAGCACATGGTTATCATAATCTTATAAATGAATGGGAAAGCATATAAAAATGTCATAATTTCATCAACTAGTCTCATGAGCATCACATAAAACATTTATAATGCACAACAATATCATAGAAGTCATTGTGATCATAAGGGTAAAGCATGCACTTATCATTTGGGTCATCATTGAGCTATGATGCATAATTTCTAGTTCCTTAGGCATTTTATCAAACACCTTACATGAACAAGTTAAGGCATAGGAATAATCATCAAATTATCACTTCAAAACTCTATGAATAGACTAAACTTATAGCTATCAAGACACACATTAATATAGTTTCATGAACAACATATAAAGATTCCAGCTTGGGAATCATATCATCATAATCTCATGAACATAATCAACCCACACCAAAATATTCACAATACTAGATTTAAAACTTGATTATTGAATTTCATAGATGGGTGGAATCCATGAATGAACACTATACATACCTTGGATGGAAGATTCTTGAAAATTAATGGTAGAATCTCTTGAATTTGAAGCTCCTATGAAAACCCTAGACTTGTTCTTAAGATTATTTGAGAGAAACAATAATATTTGGTGAAATAAGGGCTGAATATCGTGTTTTGGGACTTATATAGGGATGAAAAATTGACCCTTTTGCCCTAAAAAACACGGATATTTAATGAGTGAAAACTGGGCTCAACGCGATACCCGACACATCGCACCATGATTACGCCAAGCCTCAGTAGTTTTATTAGCAGTCCCTGCAACAATGTTAACCAGCACTATAGGCGATGTGGCTCGTCAAGATCGCGTTGGTCCATGAATTTGGAATACTAAATGCGGTCTAAACAAGGTCCAAAAAATTCAAAACTTGTCCGAGAACACATATTGACCCCTCTGATCATGAATTAACAAAAATACAGATCATTAAAGGACATTAAGGTGGCGAAATGAGATTGCCAACTTTCGAAAGCCATAAAAAAACTAAGTATGGGAACTGAGCTAGAGTTTTCTATGTATGGGACCCCCTTGATAAACTTAAAGGACTGATTTAAGCTTAGAAATTTTGTGGGGTCTCACAATATGTCTCACTTGAGAGCATTCTTCCTTGAGTGAGACTGACTGAGATGGGGAAAATACTAACTGAAATATATATAGGATATGAATATCTTAAACATGATTTCATGACTGACATGACTGATAAACTATATATATTATACTGAACATGCATATCTGATGCATACGTAACTGATTCATAAATATATGAATGAGATTTCTAATAAGCTAAGTTTCTCATAATGAGGATGCATATCTGATGCATGAATACATGACTGACATAATGCATGAACATATGACTGAATATGCAATGGTATTTGATACCAAGTTTATAATAGAATTTTGAGCATAAGACTGAATACCAAGTTCGTAATGAAACTGAACATGATAACTGAGCAAGCTTAAGGAAAACTATTACCTTGGGCTGAGTCTGAGTTAGTGAAAAAAAAGTGAGGATACTTGGTCTAAATATCTGCTTCTGTTTCCCAAGTAGCTCTCTAAATAGACTGATTCCACCAAAGAACTTTGACTAGAGGGACCTCTTGTTCCTCAGTTTGTGAGTCGATAGTCAAGAATTTTGACTGGAATCTCTTCAAAAGAGAGGTTGTTTTGAATGTACATGCCCTCTATAGGGACTACAGCTGTTGGGTCACCTATGGACTTTCATAAGTAAAGAGAAATGGAACACTAGATGAACTGCGGCAACATCTGAAGGCAATTCGAGCTCATAAGCTACTTTGCCAAAGTGACTGAGAATCGTGAAGGGACCGACATATCAAGGACTGAGCTTTCCCTTCTTGCTGAATCTCTTTACTCCCTTCATGGGAGAAATATTTAAATAAATATGATCACCAATCTCGAACTCGAGATCCTTTCTGAATATGCATGAACGAAAATATGAGAACATGACTGAGTCTATAACATGTGTCATGGACTGAGCATCGTAAGATGAACTGAGCCATTGAGTACATGGCTTACGATCGATATTAAACTAGAGGGTCAACCTATGGGTACCCACTACTCCGAACTGGATTCATTATGTAAAGAGGAAAATAGAGTGTCTAGGTCATGGAAGTTCGGGAGTTATAGTGTATCTCCCCCTTGGGACACTATGTCCTTCTAAGAATGCTAACTTGATTGAGATATTGAGGAAAACTGAGATGATGCTCAAGGCACCTACGAACTGAATCATGACTGTATATCTGGGATCTGAGACTGAGACATAAAATATGGACTGAGTTGCATACACAATTTCATGATTGGTCCATCTTAGAATGGTCACATTCATGAGACTTCAAATAGTGTGACTAGATGGACATAATGAGAAAATATATAAACTTGTATGTCTGACTACTGGAATGAGGTATTGCATGTTCAGACTAATTCCTACTGACTGACTTATCTGATCTGCTGACTGACCGATGGCTGAGTAGTGGGCATGTAATACTGAACGGTACTTAGTTTGGATAGCTAGACTTAAAATGTAGACTATTATGCATAGAAGGTAAGGACGATTGGGTAACATGAGGTAATTAAGAATAAATGGGTGAAATCTGTATTATCTTAAGGATGCAAGACCAAGTGTATAACATGATTCAAAAACTTTTTGTAATCTAAGGTACTGAAATACTACTAACTAAATAACTGTTAGCCATATGCTATGGTTGGGTAATCCTGAGAGTAAACTGAGTTTCTGATTAGACTAGACTATAACTGGGGTTGAGATTGTAGCTATGACGACAATTGAGACTGTAACAATAACTAAGACTATAACTGGGACTGAATACTAGTTTTTTATAACTGAAGTTTAGACTGGTACTAAAATACTGAATTCTGATAGCTAGGTAACTGATAATTGAAAGCCATGGTCCTGTAGGACTATCTGAGTCCTTTACTGAATATAGATTACTGAATAAATGTGGTAAATAAGGCTTAGGGATAGAACATGAATACCACAAATTCACCGAGGGATCTTAATTAAGGGTATTCATGACATAAATCTGAGTTCGACTGATCACAAGGAGTGGAGCATGTGTCATGTGAGCTGGGCATACTGTAAAGCATGACATGAGTGTATGAGTCATGATCTCATGACCTGAGTCTAAAGTTTCTATACTAATGGGACATGATTCATAACACTGAGTGAACTGAAACTCCTTATCCTAGGAATTGGGAGCGTATATGTGTTTTTACTAATATGAATGAATATGAGCGATGGTCATAGGGCTAACATGTAGGACATGAATAGATATCATGATAACTGATCGGTTTTGATATTTTGAGATGGTCTACAGGATCACGCTCACTACGGGAATAGATAAGAATGTCATCTATCAATACTCTAACGAACATATCCAAGTACTGCTTGAACAACTGGTTCATCAAGTCAATGAAGGTTGCGGGTGCGTGGGTAACACCAAAGGACATGACTAAGAATTTGAAATAGTCATACCGAGTTCTAAAATCCATCTTTGGAATGTCACATTCTCTGAGTCTGAGCTGCTGATAGCCTGATCTGAGGTCTATCTTAGAGAAATAGTTGGCACCCTGAAGTTAATCCAACAAGTCATTGACTTCAGGAAGTGGATACTTGTTATTGACTGAGACCTTATTGGGCTGATGGTAGTCTATACATATTTTAAGAGAACCATCTTTCTTGTGCATAAATAAGATTGGAGCACCCCATAGGGACACACTGAGTCTGATGAATCCCTTAACTTGGTGATCCTTCAATTGTTCTTTCAATTCTCTGAGTTCTATTGGTGTCATTCTGTATGGCAGAATGGATATAGGTTGAGTATCTAGACGAAGGTCTATGCCAAAGTTTATTTCCCTTTCTGGAGGAATTCCTGGAAGATCTTCAGAAAAAAATCTGAATATTCATTCACTACTGGGATTAATTTGAAACTGGGAGTTTTAGAACTAGAGTTCTTAACTCGAACAAGATGATAGACACATCCCTTAGATATCATTTTCCGTGCCCGAAGGTAGGAAACAAGCTGACCTTTGAAAACTGAAGTACTACCTTTCCACTCTAGGACAGGTTCATTTGAAAACTGAAATTGGACAATTCTGTTTCTGTAGTCGAATGTGGCATAGCAGGAATGAAGCCATTCCATGCCTAGAATGACATCAAAATTAGTCATCTCTAATTCGACTAAGTCTACTAAAGTTAATTTCTGAGATACCATAATTGGACAGTTCCTGTATACCCGTTGGGCTATGATAGTTTTATCCACTGGGGTGGAGACTGCGAAGGGTTCTACTATAATTTTGAGACTGACTCCAAAATCAAATTCTATATAAGGAGTAACAAAAGACAAAGAGACTCCTGGATCTAGCAAAGCATAAACATGCAAGTGAAAGATCGGTAACGTACCAGTGAACACATCAGGAGATTCCTGATCCTGTTAGGACTGAAGAACATATAGTCTATTTGGGCATTGCCCACTAGTAGCACTGGAGGTGGCACCCTGCTGATTTGGACAAATAAATTGAGTTGATGAATGGTTATACTGTTTTTGTAGACCAGCTTTAGGAAAGTATTAAACTCTGTAACCTGAATCATCATACCTGTAGCACACATCACTACCGGTTCTACATATACCCTTATGATATTTGCCAGAAGTTTGACGAAGAGGATGGGTTCGGGCACTGCTAACACCTCCCTTAGGTTTAGGACCTGGCACCCTATCTCTGAATTTAGGGACCAGAGCACTAGTTTAGAAAGGAACTGGAAGTGAAGAATTTGGGTAGAACTAATAACAGTTACCACCCTCTGACTTAGGCTGAGCGAAATTGAGATTACTTGTTTTCGCTCTCTTATTTTCTTTCTTTATTTCTTTCTTTCTATGTTTCCCCACCTCAATCTACTGGGTATGAATCATATGCTACGGTGGGACAACAGTCAGTTGATTGCTCTGAGCTAATACTGAATAAGATAAAGTAAGAGAGTTGATTCTAAATTCACCATAAAAGACATGCTCGTCCAGGGAATTTTCCTGAATGGGTGGAGGTGCCAACTGATTCTCAGTTTTCCTTCTGTTAGTTCTTTTGGGAGATATGTTTTGTAATGAAAGGGAGAACGAATTAGGATAGGAGATATGTTCTGTAATGAAAGGGAGAATGAATTAGGCTGGGAGTTTTCCTTCGAATAATGAGGACTCACTATTGAGTCTGACTGCTGAAACTGGAATGCTATAAATGCTCTGGAGCTCGTGCTTCTGAACCTATGGTATAAAAACACAATATACAAATGTGTTAGTATGATTGAATGTACTTGTATGCAAGTGAGATAGGCTGAATGCAAAGGGTTCATATTCGTGAATAATACTAACTAACTATATAACATGAATATGAGAATACATACATGGATAAGTAACTAAAACTGAATACGTGGTAATACTGAATACTAAGTCTAAATATTGATAACATGAGCTACTGATAACTGAGTGACTGTATCCAACAGTCTAGATTCTGATGAAACTAGCTGAGTTCCATACTGTACTGAGTGACTGTATCTGATAGTCCTGGGTTCTGTAGACTATCTGAGTTCTATTATTGATACTGGGTCTAAAATTGTAACTGTGGGAAGTAGTTATCTAACCAACATGCCCCAATTAAAGCAATATAGCTGAGTTGGATTTCAATCTGTAACCCCAATTAGAAGGGTGTCAATACCACGCCACTTGTAAAAATAAGTTGTGAGTGACCCTCATCTGGCAGTGTCCCTAAAAAAGAATGGTAGGACCCTCATCTAACAGTGTTAATCCACCTCATCAACCCTCATCTATCAGTGTTGATATCTCAACCTATGCTGACAACATAGTTCGAGAATGCTAGGATTGCTTCTAAGGATCACACCCTCAACTGACAGTGTGTGCCCTCATCCTTGGGTTCACTCGGTGCTAATTCCTACTCCCATATGAATAGACACTAAAACATAATTAACTGAACTGAACTGGATTAGGTTTAGTAAGTTTCGTTGACTGATGGAATACTACTGAGATTACTGAGTTACTGAGATTTCTAAGATTACTAGGATTTTTGAGTTTTCCTGAGTCATGAGTCTGACTGAATTCTGTTGAGCATGGCTTGATTGAGAGTATCTTGAAAACTAACACTGGATCTCAGCACATACCTAAATTGTCAGGTACAAATACCTCCAGGACTTGATAGAATGAAACTGAGAAGACACAAAACTTCTTGACCATAGGACTAAAGTCAACAAATCATAATACCATAAGTTGGGGATTTCATGAAGCACATGGTTATCATAATCTTATACATGAATGGGAAAGGATATAAACATGTCAGAATTTCATCAACTAGTCTCATGACCATCCCATAAAACATTTATAATGCACAACAATATTATAGAAGTCATTGTGATCATAAGGGTAAAGCATACACTTATCATTTGGGTCACCATTGAGCTATGATGCATAATGTCTAGTCCCTTAGGCATTTTATCAAACACCTTGTATGTACAACTTAAGGCATAGGCATAATCATCAAATTATCACTTCAAAACCCCATGAAATGGCTAAACTTATAGATTTTAAGCCACACATTAACATAATTTCATGAACAATACATAAAGATTCCAGCTTGGGAATCACATCATCATAATCTCATGAACATAATCAACCCATAGTAAAATATTCACAATACAATATTTAAAACTTGATTCTTGAACTTTATGGATGGAAGGAATCCATGAATGAACACTATGTATACCTTAGATAGAAGATTCTTTAAAATTAACAGTAGAATCTCTTGAATTTAAAGCTCCTATGAAAACCCTAGACTTGTTCTTGAGAGTATTTGAGAGAAACAACAGTATTTTGGTGAAATAAGGGCCTAATATCGTGTTTTTAGAATTATATAGGGGTGGGAAATTGACCTTTTTGGCCTTAAAAATACAGACATTTAATGACTGAAAACTGAGCATCGACGCGATACCCGACGTATCGTGCCATGATCGCACCAAGCCTTAGTAGTTTTGTTAGCAGTCCCTGCAACAATGTTAACCAACACGATAGGTGACTCGGCGTGCCAAGATAGCGTTGGTCCACTATTTTGGGACACCAAACACGATCTAAATGAGGTCCAAAAAATCCCAAACTTGTTCGAGAACACCTATTGATCTCTCTGATTATAAATTAACAAAAATATGGACTATTAAAGGATATTAAGGTGGAAAAATGAGATTGCCAACTTTCAAAGGCTAAAAATAAACTAAGTTTGGGAACTAAGCTAAAATTTTCCAAGTTTGGGACCCCCTTGACAAGCTTAAAGGACTGATTTAAGCTTAGAAATTTTATGGGGTCTAACAGTTTGCTGTACAGGCTTGTCAGACTACTAGTTGTGATTCAACTTATATAGTATTGATGTTTCATACATTATATTCAGATTATTCTTAGTTATTTTAGACTGTTTCCGCATTCAGTATGACTTTTATGTCTATATTACCTTGATTATGAGATTTATATGTAGTAGAAGGCAATAACGGTTATCTTTAGGCTACTCATAGTCTTGGGCACCATATGATATTTTGGGATCAGATTTTAGAGCATTACAGTAGTCAATCTTGAACTGACGAGTGACTCCTCAAATCCTATACTGGCTACGTAGTGCTGGAGTACAGGGACTGCTACTAATGACTTTGCCTATCTGACAGGAAAACCGTCGTCCCTACACTCGCTCAATGCTAAATCCTACTCCCAATTGAATGACACTGGAATGCTAGATGGTGCATGCACTAATAATTGATAATTCATAACTAATAAGCTCAGGTCATGGTATTCTAAAAATAATAGTGCATACGGATTCTGAGGTAATTATTAATGTATAACTAATGTTGGGACTAAAACTGACTGTACTAGGATTGATTAAACTGTTACTGATCATGTTGACTGATAAAACTTGACTGAGTTAACTGATATAACACCCCAAATTTTGAACCTCGAACGCTACATGGTACTTATGATCCCTAAGGACCATAAGCTAACTCATGACTGATATCTATAATTGAGCACTGAATAATATACTATAAAATTATAGAAAACTGGTGGAAACTTGCCATAAGGTTCAATACTTAAATAAAACTGAATAAAGTATAATAACACCAAAACTAAAACAACTATTTGAAAATACTCTAGTCTGAAAAAAGCCTCTAAACTGTCTAAATAAGGAGTTGATGGGACAATCCCTCAACTAACTTTACCTACTAAAATACTAAATCTAATGCAACAATAAAATAAGGAATATCCTTGAATGATGAGGACTCATTGCTAAGTCTATTGTTGTTGGCTGAATCTGAATTTCTAAGGGTGCTTTGGATCTGGTGCTTCTAAACTTATGATATAAGATACCATAGCACAAGAGAAAAATATGTGTCAGTACATGAGAGTGTACTGGTACGCTAGATGAGGTAAGGTTGAATGCAAGGGTTTACATGCATGAACAATACTGCCTAAGTATCATGAGACTACTGAATGAGGATACATGCATAAGTGTATAAAATATAACTAAAATCATAGTAACACTGAATACTGAGATCCGAATGTTAATTTATGAATTTCTGAGTCTACTAACGCTAGGATACTGAATAACTAAATCTACTGATGTTAATATCTGAGTACTGATTAACTATATCTGAGATCAGTCCTATCTAATGGGTGATCTCTGAATCTATTGGTACTAATACTGATTGACTGTATTTAAGATCAGTCCTATCTAATGGGTGATCTCTGAATCTATTAATACTAATATTGCTTGGTTAAATCTGAGATCAATCCTATTTAGCGGGTGATCTCTAAATCCATTGATGATGCTAGTGATTGACTGTTTCTAATAGTCCTGAATCTGTACTACTGAGCTGAGTCTTTTTACTGAGATGGATTCTAAAACTGATACTATGGGAGGTAATAATCTAACCGACATGCCCTGAATCTGAACTAGTGGTGTCCAACCTATAACCATAGCTAGAAGGTTGTCAGTACCATGCCATGGGTAAAGACGACTACTATGGGGTCAATCCTAATCTAGCGGGTCTCCCTTGAGATCAGTCTTGTACTAGCGGGTGATCCCTGAGTATGCCAGTCCTATATAACGGGTGACATCTCATAACCTACACTGGCTACATAGTTTTAGAACTTAGGGATTGCTTCTAGGTATCTCAGTCCTATCTAACGGGTGAGCCCCTATCCCTAGGTTTGTTCGGTGCTGAATCCTACTCCTAACTGAAAGACTCTGAACTGATTCTTAGACTTTACTAGACTGAGCTGAATCTGTTACTGATCATACTGATTAACAGAGCTAAGTTGAGTTCACTGAGTTCCATTGACTGATGAAATACTACTGAGTTCTGAATTGATTACTGAACTGAAGCTGGAATGCTACTGATACTAAGATTACTGAGATTTCCTAAGTTCTATAACTGTCTAAGTTCTACTGAGTTCTGTAACTGACTGAGAGTACTGTTGAACATGGCATGACTGAGGTTATCATGAAACTGACACTGGATATAGACAATCAGATAAGTGGTCGGGTATTAAATACCCCCAGGACTCGATAACATAAATAATACAAGACAGGACAACTCATACATAACATGGCAATAGGCTATCATTTACAATACAATCAATGAAGCATCTCTTCAAGCACTTGGAGATCTTAGACACATACTTGTATAGAGAGGCATGCTATTGTCTTATAATTCATTGAATAAGGAATACAGATGAATAGGAATGCATGTAACATATCATAATTCATTTACTAAGGCTTTTCTACAAACACTTGGCATGCATGAACTTATACATAATTGGGGTTTTTTGTCAACATGCTATAATGACCCTATTTCCTTCACACAAGTAATTTATCAAACATATGGGGAGCATACTTTTGTCATACAACATTCGATACACCTAATTAACATGATTACATCAATTAACACGTCTCTTGTAGGGTTTCTTATGAATATCATGAAATTAACCTCATACTAGGACCAAAGTTTGGAACTTTGTAACCAAAACATGAATTAAAACTCAACATCATAAACTTCAGTCTCAATTCACATAAATCATTAAAACTCATAAATAACATTCTTTATAATTTAAAAAGGGATTCTTGAACTTCTTAAGTGGAAGGAACCCAAGAATCAACATCTAACATACCTGGAAATCTAGATTCTTAAAGTTCTTGAAGACTCTTGGAGGGATTCTTGAGATTGCTTTTGAAACTTGAGGGATAGGGTTTTCTATCTTTGAGAGGGAGTGATTTATTTCTTGAGAGATATGAGTAAACATGACATAATAGGTCTTTTAGTGGTTTAATGTCATGTATAGGCTGATTTGAGGTTTTAGGAATTTACCAAATAGCCCCTAAATTAAATAACATAATCTAAAAATTCCGATTTCTCATGCTGGTGTGACGCGGTAAAATCACGCCAGCTCACCGAAAACTGGACGACTGGGAAACTAGTTGGTGGCATGATGTGGTGGAAATCACATTGACACCTTGGTTGCAAACTGAAAAGGCACTGCGACGCGGTGGAATCGCGTTGGTGCACTAAAAATTGACAACTCTGAAATTCAGCCTCGGTGCAACACGCCATGATCGCGTAGGCTCACTGGATTTTGATGATTTCCATTTTGGCTGGCTCCGCGATGCGCTAAAGTACCAGGTAGTACATTGTCTTACTAAAATGGCTCTAACTCTTCGCTCGATTGTCGGATTGGGCGAATTTGGTATCGATGGAAAGCTTATTCAATTTTTCACATGATAAAAATTCAAAATCTTGAAAACACCATAGGTAATAAAAAGGTATTCATATATGAAGCAAGATCTTTGATGTTCTAGAGACGAATCAAAGCTAGATAGAAATACGGGGTATTATAACTGAGTCTTGCAACTAATTGAGTACTACTAATCGTGACATTACTAAGACTATTTTGTACTATTGTAGCTCTAGGTAAACAGCTAGATTTTTGGGTATTGAATAACCCCAGGACTCAATAGAATGGAAAGTAAGGAAAAGCATGATCTTGAAAAGCATAGCCATAGTCAATTGTTCACAATTCATTCACTGAGACATTTTATCAAACACTTGGAGGTTATAGACTTGTACATGAATAAGAACACATGGTAATGTGGCATGATTACCCTATTCAATTCACATGGGCATTCTATCAAGCACGTGGAGATTATTATTTTAATACGGGGCAATTTGCCAAACATATGGGATCATGAACTTGGACGTGGGAATATCTTAAACATGGGAGCATAGCATGATTACATAACTAAAATCATGAATTAGAGAATTCATGTGTAATTTGGTTGAAATAGGATATGGGTATTTCATCAAAACCTGTAAAACTCATGACTTGAACATAAGACTGTCTTAATCATGAGGGAATAATAGAATTACATGGAAAAATTCAGAACTTGGGGATTCATCTTGAAATTGACTTAACATGATATGGGAATTTAATCAAAAATGTGGAAGGCATAAGTTTAAAACATGAGAATATTGCTAAACATCATGAATTTAGGATCTATCATGGAATTTACTTGAATAAAGCATGGGAAATTCAAATTCATAGCATGAGAAATTTAAAATCTTTCATGGAATCATACATGGGCTGAATTGAATTGAAAACATCATGAAAACATGAAATTCAATCTTTCTTGAATATACAAAATACCATAGTAATGGAAAATTCATTATTTAATTAAAAGAAAAGAGTTTTTGGGGTCCATGGGTGAAAGAGGACCCATGGATGAACACCCACATACCTTAAAGCTTTAATCTCAAAGGAGAAATACAATCTTGAAAGAATTCTTGAATTACTAAACTTGAGTTCTTTCTTTTTTTTGAAGAAAGTTTGATGAAGTTCTTGGTGTTCTTGAGGAGGCTAGGATTTTTTTTGAGAGAATAGATGAATAATTGAGTGTATTTTGCTTTTGGGGGCTGAAATTAAGTGTTATGGGCGGATTTGGGTGAGGAAAAATGACCAAAGTGCCTCTAGAACCATTAAAAATTGAATTAGCATGTGAAATAGTTCCGTAACGCGCATGCCAACATGTCGCGTCGATATCGTGTTGACTTACTTCCTCACACGGAAAATGTCATAACTTTTCACTCAGGTATTGAATTTTGGCGAAATTGGCATTGTTGAAAAGGTAGTTCAATTATTTACAATTTGGTGGGTCTTGAGATGCAAAATTCTATGTATATAAAATATTATACACGTTTAAAGTAGACCCTTGTAGGATCGAATGCCAAACTTTGGACGAATCAAAGGCTCTAAGCTCAACTTTGTTCTAAGTGATTCTTATGGACATTTTTTACCTCAAAAGCAAATCAAACATGAGGATAAAGATCATAAAACTTATATTCACATGGAAATCATTTAGATCATAGCTTGTACACGTAGGAACGACGGTTCAAAGACTATCCCGAAAATATGGGGTATGACAATTTATAATCAATTTCATGCCAATAATAAAGTACAAGTATAGGGACAATGATACGCATAAGCTCCGTGCTCTAACCTGTCGAATTAATAGATCCCTATTCCCTCCATTTAACCTGAACTCCCGGCCTATGTGGTAAAACTCTTCCACTATTGTATTTCCTAAATCATCAACCTCATCCAACCTACCAGTTTACCTCTACAACTCCCGCATTGCTATTTCTGAGCTTATCATACTCCCTTTTATCAAAATCAAGCATCTTGATTCAAGCCTAGGATCTACCAACCAACATATGCTACTAGCAAAGTGCCCTTATAGAATATACATAAGTATGGTTCACCCCACAAGGAGGACACTCCAAATTCCTTAGTCACCCACCGACAACCTATCCATTTCCAGGGAAAACCATTTCCCTTATGCATGCAAGAAGAAAAAACTCCACAGGAGAACATTAAGACTAATGAGACCTTCATATAAGAGATCCTTTAATTTCTCCTTAAGAACCCTTAACTCTACTGAAACCATTCTATAAAGAAGCAATAGAAATTTGGATAAATGTCTGAAACAAGACCAACCCCAAACAAACCTACCCATTAGAGAAACACCATGAGGGTCATCAGAAAGGACCCCAGGAAATTCATCCACCATTGAAACCAAACCAAAGAAAGACCTTTTCGATTAGAATCTTTAATCTGGACCAAATAATAAAGACACCCGTTGGAGATCAACCTCTGAGTTCTAAGATATACCCTACCCTTTCCCTTCTTAGCTATGGAACGAAACCATTACCCCGTTCCTAAATTGACCACCAGGGATCCTAACAAGTCTGATAATCTAATTAATGAAAAGCACGAGTGCAACCAATCCATCCTATGAATAAAATCGAAATCCACCACATTTGAGTCAAACAAATCCACCATGAATTCTTCATTACCAACGGATGCCACACACGCCCATAGACCCTTTTGGCAACTGAAGAGTCACCTACCTGGGTAGAAACAGAAAAAGAAAAGAGTCTAAAACACTACCAGATATTCGTTATTTTTTGATTGAAATTTTGGACTAAATAAAAGTAGTTGCAAATTTTCGCCTACTTCATTCGGAAAACTTGCTTTTTTATTTATATTTTTTACAAAATATTTTTTTGATACTATTTATGACTACAACAGTCAGAATATATAACGGTAAATTCTGAGAAATATATATCCCGACTGTTGTAGTCGAAAATAAAATAATTAAATAAATATATTACTAAATATATAATCAGGACCTTATACAAAAATTAAATAATTATTTAAATAAATTATTAAATATATATTTTCGACTACAATAGTTAAAAATATAAATAATTAAATAAATATATTACTAGATATATAATCAAACCCTTATAGGAAAATTAAATAATTATTTAAATAAATTATTACATATGAATTTTCAATCACAATAATCAGAAATACTAATAACTAAATAAATATATGACTAAATATATAATCATACCCTTAGAAAGATAACTAATAGTTAATTAAATATATTATTAATTATATTTCCGACCACTATAGTCAGAAATTATAATAATTAAATAAATATATTACTAAATACATTACAAAAAGGCTGCTCATTAAATATATTAAATGTATCCGACTACTGTAGTCAAAAATATTAAATAATTAAATATATATTTGTATTCAACTGTAGTGGTCGGAACATAATATTTAATAATTAAATAAATAATTATATAAAATATAAGTTATCTTTCATATTGTATTACTTAATTTAAATATATAATTAAATTGTATTAACTAATTTAAATATATAATTAAATTGTATAAAATATATAACCGACTGATGTAGTAAAAAATATTAAATAATTAAATATAATAAAAATCTTCCCGACTATTGTAGTTGAAAATTTTATAATTAATTAATTTAAATATATGATTTTATCTAATCAACTGATGTCAAACATACAAAATAATTAAATATATTAAATATATAACCGAACGATATAGTCGAAAATATTAAATAATTAAATAAATTAAATTTCTACCTGATTGAAGTAGTTGGAAATTTATATTTAATTATTAAATAATTTATATAAAATATAAACTAAACATATCAACCGTTCCAATTCTCTCTCTCACTGCGTCGCTCTCTCTCTCTCTCTCTCTAAGATAAGGTCTCACTACCCTTTCTTCTCTTTATGTTCTCTCTAAAAAATTGGTGGTGACGGTTATGGTAGAGTGGTAACAGCAATGGTGAACAAGCGGTATTGAAGGTCAATTTTAATAAATTGTGACTTTCTTCCAGATTCCCATCTTCATATCTACCTGTACCTTTGTTCCAGATTCAAGGTAAAAATTTGTTCCATTTAGCATCCAGAATGTTGAAAAGAGAACACTTAGCAACATCTAGATTTGGTTATTCTCAGGGATTGAGTAATCAATATGCCTGTGAAGCATTCACTATGTACATGGCTAGTAAATCTTTATCATTTACGTGGAAATAAATCATCTCTTACTAATTCTAATCTTTCAATTTAATTGAGGTAAACTAGCTATCATTAATTGAGTGTTCTCTTAACAGTAATTGCAAATTTGGGTTATATTTCTTTACTAGCTACCATGGTCAACTATGCTATAGTTATTATGAGTTCTATACATTCAAAGGATTTTTATATGGAAGTCTACACTCACAACAGGAAGACAAGGGAGTCATACAACTAAAATTTCCTTATTTTCTTCACAATACTCACTAGTCACCGCTCACATTGAAGTCTAGACAAACAATTATATCTATGCATCATGAAGTTATTTTTCTCGCTATATATACTTGTGTATTCATGAATTTGTATTGATAATGATTTTTTGAATGATGAAAATATATAACCCCCATGAACACTTTTTATGAAGTGATTCCGATTCTTTATTTGATTTTGAGTTTAGAATTGTCACTAGAGTTATGAAATCTTTGTATTTGCTAAATTGTAAGTTTGGACATGTTAGGGTTCAAAAAGCCATGTTTTGAATAAATTATAACACACTTTAAGAGAATTAGGTAGGAAGTAAGAGAGTCATTTAATTTTTATCATTACAAAAACAAAAGGTATGACTATGCATCATGAGTTTTTATCGTTAAAGATATTTAAAAGTGTATGAAAAGGAAGAAAGGAAAAGAAAACTTAGAGATTGTTTGAGGAACCCTTGTCATTAATTATCTCTACTTGGTGACTCTTGCTCCCAAACACTATCGATTTTGATGTAATAAGAATAGGAAGATTCTGAAGAAAGTCATGTTGATGGCTTGCTTTACTATGTGGTATTGAATCTCTTAGTTTTCTTCTTATGTCCACTGCGTAGTAGAATCTCTAAACAAACCTGATTCCTAGAAGTAATAGCTTGGATAAAATTCATTCATTAATTCATTCAAGATCTCATTCACTTTGTTACTTGATCCCAAATAAGTATGTCAGCTTTTCTTTCAGCTCAACGAATATTAACTCATGCGGTCTCGTCTTAGGTAGTTTAACATCCCTCACACTGTCTTATACGCTTTGTTTTACTTCTAGGAGTTATTTTATTTCCCGAGGCCACACTTCCTCTGTGAGTCATTCACCCTAATTTTATAGCTTTTGTTGAAAGAGCATTGAGGTAAGTTGATACTCCTTACACAATCGGTGTGGTAAGTGGATACCTGATGGCACTGCTATTTTTTTCCCTAAAATTTATTTCTATTTGAGTTTTGAGTGGTATTTCTGGTAAAAATTAATTCCAGATTCGAGTTTATATGGATCCAAGTAGTGGAAGGGTAAAACATGCAACCACCGGTACAACTGTTGAGGTATGGAACATAATCCTCCACCTTTCCTGGTAGTTATATTTGTGGATACATAATCAAATTTTATTATATTTCTTACTAACTATTAGAAATTTTTTTGAGTGTTAATAAGCAGAGAAGAATTTTGACTATTTCTGAAGAAGAAATTTCATATTGATTTTGTGACATTGCATCTTCCTACTAGATTTTGTTTTTCATATCCGTTTATTCCTTGTGACTTGCATAACATTGAAAGATTTCTAGATCTAGGAAGAATCCTAGTTCATCATAATCTAAATTAGAACATATGGGCGCTTTTTGGTTTTAGTTTTATTTTAAAAAGACCAGTTTTTATTTGAAAAAAGATATGTTCTAGAAGTAGATAGCAAAAAGCCCTGAAATGTATGAAAACTATTGTTGGTGTTTTTTCTCCTATTATTGTTTTGGTTCTCTTGTTTTTGTATCTCTTATTTATTATTATTGTTGTCATTCTTGTGTAGATGGAAAATAAAGATCGTACATGGATGTATAATAGAACTTATCTTAACCGTGAAAGTTCTTGGATTGGGAAACATGGATCTTGATATTTTCTTAATGGTTCTTAAACTTGAGGAACTTGAATTTCTTAGTTTCTTGAAGAAGGATTTGAATCTTGTTCTTGGGTTTTGATCTTGAAAGAAACCCTAATTTTGATATTATGGATGAATGAGGAGTTATGTGCATTGATTTGACGTGATTAGATGTTAAATAGGGTGGGAAAAGACCCAAAAATCCTGTTAAAAAGGCGTTTCATTGCTATTTTGGACAAAACTTACGGTCTGAGTGACGGACTGTCACTCTAAGGACTGACCGTTACTCCAACAATCATTTTTAGGCAAGAAAACATCCTTAATGCTTCAGTCGTGATGGCCAAAGTGATTGTTCATCGCTGACTTGACGGTCCTCAGCTTGCCCATCGCTCCTGGGCAGCTCAGACAAGTCTCACTAAAACGGCCATAACTTTTTTCTCCGATATCGGATTTTGATAAAATTGGTATCTTTGGAAATCTAATTCAATTATATATCTTTTGGTGGGTCGTGATCTGAAAATTCATTTTATAAAGAAAGATATGCTCATTTGAAGTTGACTATACCAAAATTCTTCTCAAGAATTCAATCGGTAAGGGATGTTTTGATTTGTCCAATAGCTAGAATGTATTTAAGGCATTAATATACAACAAAATTGATCATAAAACTACCAAATCACTAAGATTTATTTCTCATGATCTTGAATCATGGTTCTACTATTGGTTGGAATTCTCGGGGTATTACAATATCTCCCCCTTGGGAACATTCGTCCTCGAATGAGGTTGGTTAGGCTGAGATTACTAGTAGTATGAACTTAATTAATGGACATAAGCATCTAAAACATGACTATACAACTGGAACTACTGATATTCTAAGTTCTTATACTGAACATACATATCTGATGCATAGATACGTGACTGAGTTATTTTCATAAAAGCCTTTCTGAAATTTTTGATAAGCTAAGCTTCTTCTGCTGAATATGCATATCTAATGCATGAATGTCTGAATGAACTGACTCTTGAAAGCATGAATTACTATGCAGTGATAAGGATCTGATCATAAAACTGAATGGGTTTAAGGAACGGAAAACATCGGGGAGTTATAGGGTATCTCCCCCTTGGGACACTATGCCCCTCTAAGAACGCTTACTTTACCGATATACTGGGGTGATGCATAGGGCATCTATGGACTGGATCATAATTGAACCTCGGAGAGCTAAAACTAATGCATGACTCATGAACTGAACTTATCTTGCAATTACTAGGACATTCTACTTTGGAATAGTTATCTTTATGAGATTTCTGATAGCATAACTAGATGGAAAGATAAGAAAAAAAAACTACACGGATCTGGTTGTCTGACTTCTAAACTAACTTACTGGCTCTACTAACTAACTCATGCTGAAAACTTAAGCTCAAAATGGGAGCAAATGATTTAAGGATTCATATCAAAAAGATGAAGGGCTCATAACTTACCCGAATCTATATCAGGGAACCTTTCCTGATCATAGTGAGTCTGAAGCATATAGAGTCTATTCTGATGCTGTGGCACCCTACTGACCCAATTCTCTACCCATTTGAGCTAGCGCTCTACATTTTTGCATTCTGTGGCCTGGCTTACCACATCTGAAACATACCTGACTGTTAGCTCTGCACACACCTAGATAATTCTTGCCACATTCTCTACAAAGTGGATAGGTACGAACACTGCTTGCACTACCCTGGGTTTTGGAGCCTGGTGCGCCATCCTGACTGACATCCCCAAACTTTGGTGCAGGTACACTAGCTAAGGATAGAGCTGGGACTGAAAATTTTTGGCTATACTAAGAACGACTACCACCTGTGACCCACCTTAAGAAAAGCTATAACTACCTACTCTGGATCCCTTATTAGATCTCTCTCTCTCTTTAGATTTATTTGCCTCTATTTATGGAGCATGCATCATTAACCTAGCAAGATCTATGTCTCTATTGAGCATAGTAGCTCTACACTCTTTCAACACCAACCTGGATACACCAGTTACAAACTTACTTATTCTAGCTCTTGGGTTAGCTATCAAGTAAGGAGCATACTTAGCTAACTGGTTAAACTTAAGACAATACTCCTTCACTTTCATGGAGCCTTGTCTTAGGTTCATAAACTCTTCTAACTTAGCTTCTCTCATCTCTAGCGAGAAAAACCTATCTAGAAAGGAATCCTGAAACTTCTACCAAGTCATGAGAGCTGCATTCTCCCCACTACTCTTCTTCCACATGACTACCCAATCATGAGAAAAATTCTTCAGCCTATAGGATGTTAACTCAACACTATACTCCTCAGAAATATGTAAAATCTGGGTGATATTCTTTACCTCCTCAAGATACAGTTGTGGGTCCTCACCTGCTACTGACCCAAAGAATTCTAGCGGGTTCATTCTTAAGAAATTTCTGATCCTGGATGCGGTTGAATCCCCATCTTGCTGAGGTGGGGCTGCAGCATGATGATTCCCCTGAACATTAGTCGTCACAGCTTGGGCTAGCATCTGAAAAGCCGCCCAAAACTCTGCATGTGACACATTCTCATTCGGAGGATCTATGAATTAAGGTGGCTAGTTATCAACCCTACGAGCATTATCTCTGCAAGGAGGCATATTCTATAAACGAAAGGAGGAAATCAATTAGACTGAGAGTTCAACTCAAGTTCATGTTCACTTGCACGACGTGAATACTGGAAGAAGCGAAACTATTCCTAAAACATATTATAGTCTCTTGTACATAAGTGTGGCACCCAACACACCCATGCATAAGACTTTACTAGATGAGACTTTTCAGACTTCCTAGGACACTATTGAACCTTAGTGTCTGATACCAAGTTTGTAACACCCTGATTTTCTGGAACCGGAATACCACACGATGCTCATGATCCTGAAGAACCACAAGCTAACCCTTTGTTGTACTTGTAACTGAGCACTGCATAATATATTAAAATAAATGCAAAAAATTGGCAAAAACTTGCCATAAGGTTCAAAACATCTAAAATACTCAAAACTAAAAATTAAATACTGATACATCTGTTCGAAAAGCCTCTAAACTATCTGAACTATGGAGTTCATGGGACATGTCCCCAACTAACTCCATCTACTAAAAATAAACCAAATCTAATGGAATAATTAAATACGGATCATCCTTGAATGAAGAGGACTCACTGTTACGTCTACTGCTGCTGACTAAGTATGGACGACTATGGGTGCTCTGGATCCCATACGTCTGAACCTATAGTATAAGACACCATAGCACAGGAAAGTATGCATTAGTACTTTGAATGTACTGGTATGCTAGATGAGGTAAGTCTCAATACAAGGGTTTATGCATGAACATTACTTAACTGAATAACATGAGAATACTGAATGGACATATATGCATGAATGCATAAACCAAAATTGGAATCACATTAACACTGAATACGAACTCTGAATACTAGTTTCTGAATACTGAATTACTAATTACTGGGTCTACTAATACTGATATCTGAGTTTACTAACTTTGGAATATTGAATAACTGAATCTACTCATATCAATAACTGATTTTTGAGCTTGCTACTATCGACTGACTAAATCTGATATCAAACCTCTCTAATGGATGATCTCTGAATCTTTTAATAATAGTAAGGAATGATTGTATCTGAGATCAGACCTATCTAGCGAAAGATCTTTGAATCTTTTAATAATAGAAATGATGGGCTGAGTTTGAGATTAGGCCTATCTAACGGGTGATCTTTGGATCTATTAGTACTGATACTTATTAACTTTATGTAAGACCAGGCCTATCTAGCGAGTGGTCCATAAATCTATGGAACTATCTAAGTTCCTTACTGAGATAGGTGACTGTATCTAATAGTCCTGATTTCTGAGTTCTACTCTGAAGACTGATATTGAAACTACAATTGTGGGATTCTCACTTAACTGAGATGCCTCAAATCTGAACTAGTGGGGTCTAACCTGTAACCCCAGTTGGAAGGGTGTCAATACCGTGCTACGGGTACAGCCCTCTACTATGGTCAAGCCTCTCTAATAGGTGACCCTAAACAAGAAGTTAAGCCTAAGGCAGTATGATAGTCAAGACTTATTGTAATGGGTGACTCTTATTCCTGCATTAGCTACGCAGTTCTAGAGTTTAGGGACTGTTACTAATGACTCTGCCTCTCTAATGGGGAAGCCGTCATCTCTACACTCGCTAGGTGCTAGTTCCTACTCCCAACTGAAGGACTCTGAACTGGTTCTTAACTAAACTTAGACTGAGCTGAATCTATTATTATTCATCTTTCTTGACTGATCTAACTGAGTTCACTTGGTTCTGTTATCTGACAGAATGCCACTTGGATTCTACATCTTGCTAAATGCTATTGAATTCTTGTTAGCCTACTGAGTCTCACTGAAGTTTGAGCTGAATACAGAATACTACTAGGTACTACTGAATACTAATTACTTTTGAATACTGTTGAGTCAGAACTGAATATTAAGTCGGATTAGATTGCTACTGAAACTGGATTGCACTTATACTGAGATCACTGAATTTCCTTAAGTTCTATAATCATATGAATTCTATTGAGCATAACACGACTGAGATTATCTTGAGACTAACTCAGCTCTAGAAAATCAGCTAAATTTTGGGTATTAAATACCCCCAGGACTCGATAACATAAATATCATAAAATAGGATAACTCATACATGACATGACTATAGGCTATCATTCACAACATAATTAATGAGACATCTCGCCAATCACTTGAATATCATGAACATGTAATGGTATAAGAAGTGCATACCAATATCTCAAAGTTCACTCAATAAGGAATACACGTGAATGGGAATGCATACAATATATCATAAATCATTCAATAAGGCTTTTAACAAATACTTGGCTTACATGAACTTATAAATAATTGGGAATTTCTTGCTAACCATGCTATATTGACTCTATTTCTTTTAAATAAGCATTTTATCAAACATGTGGGGAGCATGCTTTAGTTATACAACAAATACTACGCCCAAGTATCATGATTACACTAACCAACTTGCAAAATTTAGGAATTTAACATGGACATAATGCTATTCAACCCATATCAAGATCAATACTTGTAACTTGTATTCAAAATCTTGAATTACAACTCAACAATAACATGAATAGGAATTTGATTCACATAAATCATGAAAATCTCACAAAATTATAATCTTTGAATTTAGAAAAGGATTCTTGAACTTTTGGGTGGAAGGGACCCAAGAATCAACATCTAACATACCTCAAAAGCATGAATCTTGAAAGATAACTAATATTTCTTGAACGTTCTTGGATTGGGAAACACGGATCTTGATGTTTTCTTGATGATTCTTGAACTTGAAGAACTTGAATTTCTTAGTTTCTTGAAGAAGGGTTTAAATCTTGTTCTTGGGTTTTGATCTTGAAATAAACCCTAATCTTGATGTTATGGATGAATGAGGAGTTATGTGCTTTGATATGACGTGACTGGGTGTTATATAGGGTGGAAAAAGATCCAAAAATCCTGTTAAAACGACGTTTCAACATTGTTTTGGACAAAACTGGGGGTCTGAGTGATAGACCGTCACTCCAACTGTCATTTTTGGGCCACAAAACGGCCTTACTACTTCAGTTACGATGGTCAAAGCGATGTTCCAACGCTGACTTGATGGTCCGTTAGCTTGTCCGTCGCTCCTGGATAGCTCTGACAGGTCTCAGTAAAACGGCCATAACTTTTTACTCCGATACCAAATTTTGGCAAAATTGGTACTGTTGGAAATATAATTCAATTATATATCTTTTGGTGGATCATGAGATCAAAAATTCATAGTATAACAAAAGATATGCTTGTTTGAAGTTGACTATACCAAAATCCTTCTCAAGAATTTAATCGGTAAAGGATGTTTTGATTCGTCTAATAGCTAGGACAAATTTAAGGCATTAACAGACATCAAACTTGGTCATAAAACTACCAAATCACTAAGATTTATTTCTCATTATCTTGGAGCATGGTTCTACTATCAGTTGGAATTCTCGGGGTATTACATTATAATTCTTCCGACTGCTGTAGTCGGAACGTTAATAAATATTACTTAATAATTATTATTCTGACTACTTTAGTCAGAATTTTAATTAATAAATATTCATCTAAAAAATGATGGTTAGAAATTAAAAAAATAATTATTTAATAAAATAATTATTCCTACTACTATAGTCAGAAATGTAATAAATAATTATTTAATAATTATAATTATTCCGACTATTTTAGTCAAAAGTTTGATAAATAATTATTTAATAATTTTTCTTCTGACTACTTTAGTCAAAATTTTAATAAAAATATCCACCATGATTATATAATAAAATCTTTCATTATCTTACACTGATCTCAGATTATAAACAACATAATTAAAGTATTTTTCACAGTAGGACCAAATACGACAAAAATTCATAAATTCAACCACTTTAAAAGATCCATGAACATCGAGTCAAATTATTTAAATATCTAAATGTCACAACCAAAAATATGAACAATAACTATAATCTAATCATCATCATGTTCGCTCTCTTCCTCATCATGAAATACTTGAGGAATGTGCTTTTTGAACAACTCCTCAAATTTAGCAAACTCAGCATCGTTAGTTGCACATTGCTGTGTAAACTCCACAATTTGCGTTTTCATCGCTTTCATTTCTTCCATAGTTTGCAAAGTAGAAGAGGAACTGGGAAACAACGAAGGACTACTCAAAGATTGGAGTACCCCTGTCCCTTAGGTTCTACCTTTGTTTGGACCACCTACCACATCTGTTCACATGTTAGTCATATCTGCAAGTGATGGTTGGACCATGGTACCATCCTTTGAAGTAGGTTGGGTTTGACTCCAATCTTCTATGCTTTTTTTAAATCCTTCCTGAAAGAAAAAATATTTGTCAGTATGTAAACAAGCTAAGTTGAGTAATAATAAAACAATTTAAGTAAGAGTTATTACCTTTCATATGCATCCTTAGCACACATTTTGACCCAATCTTCTCTTTTACCATTCATCTTTTTCTTCTTATGCGTCTCTTCAAATACCTCAAGAAAAGTGGGATCTTTCCCCTTATTTAAATATTCCTGCAAAATTTTAGAAAAGAGATAACATAAACTGCGAAAGAAAAATTCATCTCTTGCAGGGAGTTCAACTTTTCTGTAGACTCTTTGTTCAACCTCTCTACTACAAAATTCAAGTTTATAATGCAACTTAAATATTATCAGAATAAGCTAGTTCAAGGGGAAGATTAACTATTACAAGATCGAACTCCACAAATAGGATATTCAAGTAAGAATCCAATGAAGGTATAACTGAAACAATAATGGAGGAAAAACAAATTAATAAAGATATATACCCTGGCAATACATTTGAAGTACTGTAGAATGAGAAAGAAGAACATAGGAACAAAATTCAAATTTGTGCATGACAAAATAAATGTTTTATAGGAAACAAATTTAATATCTTAAGGAGGACAAAAATGTGCATGACAAAATAAAAGTTTTATTGGAAACAAATAATGATAATGTTAGCATGAAAGATACCATAATACATAGAATCATTCATTAAACAAAATCCATTGATTAGAGCAAATAATTATTGAGAAATAAAAGACTCATTCCATTAGCATGGAAGCCGTAGGTTTGGTAATTATGATTGGTTTAAAACTTAAATCAAACTTAGAGAAACCAACTTAAGAATATTGTATAACATAAGGGCCTTTCTACTAAGATTCAGCTATTGTAAAATTCTACAGAACTTATTCTTAGAGAAAGATAAGATGTGGATTCAATGGGCTCATGCTTAATACATCAAACGTGGCATATATGAGATATCATATTGACACAAGCTTCATGGACTATGTGAAATGAACTAATACTAATAGGATGGGCCATTCAAGACCCTAGGTTAACGTGTGGTAACATCAATATAGTCATGTCCTAAAAGAATAGGATTAGATCTACTGTCACACCTACTGAAGCACAAGAATTCCAGGACTCCATAGATGATCTTCAACTTACTCCATTAAGGTCGAAAGGATGACATTATGCTTACAGTAACAAGCAAATCCAAGATGCTAGAATCTACTTAAAATTAGACTAGCATTTGGTAACTATTAATGGGTGCAGATGTATGGTCAATCAAGGCTAAGTTCCTAAATCATGGTCTCTCAAATCATTCCTCTATCTTTATTGACTATAGGCTTTATGTAAACAACCATCCTAGACTATATAAGTTGTTCAATACTATACTAGGCCATCCTTATTTTTCTAATACTCAAACTATATGTATAATGTAATAAATTGGCAGTCATATGAGCTAATAATAGAAAAAACTAAATGAATAGAAAACTATATTAAAAGGAATTAACACTTATCTTGCATCTTATGCACAGAAATTCACACTAGTGGAGAGAAGATAGATATATTTTGATATCAAATTTCATTCTAGCCCTAACAATGGTCATTGATAGAGGAAGAGAGACAACTATTGGATGCAATCAACTAGTGAAGTAAAGTGGAAAAGAAGACTAAAAATAGATTTATCAAATAAACCTCAAAACCCAAGTAACATAACCTCATGTACTCATCATATCCCCTATCAACAACAACAAAATACCCTGTGTAATCAAGGTCAATAAGGTAACGCCCCAAATCTGGTACCCAGAATGCTACATGGTACTCATAATCCTAAAGCACCACAAGCTAACCCATGATGGATATCTGTAACTGAGCACTGAATAATAATATTAATATCGTAAATGTGGAAACATGAACTGAAAGACCATAAGGTTCAATACTGATACATAACTAAAAATATGGTATAACAATACCAAAACAACTGAAATAAATATCTGAACATGTTGTAGACTTAAATCCTCTAAAATAGAACTGTCTGAACAAAGAGTTGATGGGATAATCACCCAACTAACTCCATCTGTTGAAATAAACTAAGTACTAAAAAAATGAAATAATCAAATAATAACATCCTCGAATGATGAGGACTCACTATTGACTCTGACTGCTGAAACGGGAATGCTACTAATACTCTAGAGCACATGCTTCTGAACCTATGGTATAAAACACCATAGCACAAATATGTCAGTATGATTAAATCTACTAGTATGCAAGTAAGGTAGGTTGAATGCAATGGTTCATATGCATGAACAATACTAACTAACTGAATAACATAAACGTGAGAATACATGTATGAATACGTAACTGTAACTGAGATCGTGATAACACGGACTTGTGAATTATGATAAAATAGATTTACTGATATCTGAGTACTACACTGGGATACTGAATGACTAAATCTATTAAGTACTGAGGAACTAATGCCATATTACTGATAAAAGAATGATTGTTTCTGATAGTTCTGACTATAAAGAACTGGTTTGATTAACTATATCTGACAGTCCTGAAATATTAATACTGATAACATTAATTTTGTATAATTAATATACTATTAATTGGGTGACTGTGTCTGACAGTACTGATTCTGATGGAACTAGCTATGTTCTGTACTGAGTTGAGCAATTGTATCTGACAGTCCAAAAATTGTAGAACTGAACTGTGTTTAATTACTGAGACTAGATCCAAAATTAAGACTGTGGGAGGTAATCATCTACCTGACATGCCCCAAAACTGAACTGGCGGGGTCTAACCTATAACCCTAGTTGGAAGGGTATCAGTACCATTCCACGGGTAAAGAGAAGCTGTGAGTAAACCCTCTCTGACAGGGAGCTCTTCCATCAAACCCTCCTAGAAAGAAAACTCAAATGAGGTGTATAATCCCTAAACTTATAGGGTACATCTCAACCTACGCTGGCTACGTAGTTCTGGAACACAAGGATTGTTTCTAAGGAACACACCCTCTACTGGCTAACAGGTGAGTCCCCATTCTTGGGTTCTCTCGGTGCTGAATCCTACTCCTAACTGAAAAGACACAGAACTGATTTAAACCAAATTGAACTACTACTCATACTATTGTATAACTAATTCGAACTGAGTTCATTAAATGCTGTTGACTGATGAAATACTATTGAGATCTGATAACTGACTAGGATTACTAAGATTACAAAGATTACTGAGGTTACTGAGATTATTGAGTAGGCCTAGACTGACTGAATTCTAATGATCATGGCTTGACTGGGAGTATCATGAAAACTGACAATGGCTCTAGCCACATAGCTAAATTGTCGAGTATAAATACCCCCAAAAATCGATAAAACAAAACTGACAAGGCATGACACTTCTTGAACACATGACCAACATCAATAATCAATAATATAATAAGTTGAGAATTTCATAAAGCCCATGGTTATCATAATCTTGTACATGGTAGGAATGCATATAAACATGGCATGATTTTATCATTCTAACCTCATGAACATTCCATCAAGCAATTACATGGCATAACAATAATATGGGAGTTATTTGAACATACAGGTAAAACATGCATTTAACGTTTGGGTCACAATTAAGCTATAATGCATAATTTCTAATATCTTAGGAATTTTATCAAACACCTTACATGCACTAATTAGGTCATAGGAATAATCATCAAATTTACTCATCATAACCAACTAAGTTCATAGTTTTCAACTTGCATGCTAACATAGTTTCATAAAAATAAATAAAGATTCCAACTTGGGAATCACATAATCATAATCTCATGAACATAATCAACCTACAATAGCATATTCACAATACATGATTTAAAACTTGATTCTTGGGCTTCATGGATGAAAGGAATCCACGAATGAACACTATGCATACCTTAGTCCTTGATTATATAAAAATTAATGGTGGAATTTCTTTGGATTTGGATCCCCAATTGAAAATCCTAAACTTGTTCTTGAGAGAAACTTGAGAGAGATACTACACTTTGGGTGGAATAGGGCTGAATTATGTGTTTTAGACTTATATAGGGGTGAGAAATTGACCCTTTTGCCCTTAAAAATGTGGACATTTCATGACTGAAAACGGGCATCGATGCTATTATCGATGAGGTACGTTAGTGGCTGCAATGCGATACTCAATGTGTCACACCATGATCACGTTGATTCTCAGAAGTTTTGGCTCTGGCTGCCTTCATAAATGTTGACCAATGCGATTGGCAATGCGGTGCGCCAAAATCGCATTGGTCCACTATTTTGTGACTCCAAACATAATCTAAACATGTTTTAAAAAACTCAAAACTTATCCAAGAACACCTATTGACCTCTATGATTATGAATTAACAAATAAAATATGGACTATTAAAGGACATTAAGGTGGCAAAATGATATTGCCAACTTTCAAAGGCCAAAAATAAAGTAAGTCTGGGATCTTTGCTAAAATTTTCAAAGTCTGGAACCCCTTGACAAGATTAAAGGACTAAATTAAGCTTACAAATTTTATGGGGTCTTATAATATCTCCCCGTTGAGACTAACTGAGAGGGGAGAGGAGATAAACTGACATGCATACTGAACATGAGCTACTGAAACATGATCCCATAACTGACATGGCTGATAAGTTGAATATATATATCATACTGAATAGGCATATCTGATGTACATCATATGACTGAACTGATACATGAATTTATGATTGAATATGCAATGGTATTTTATACTAAGTTTATGATGGGAACCTGAACATAGAACTGAATACCGAGTTTGTAACTGAAATTTGAACTTAAAACAAGATGAGTTCAAGGAAGATTGTTACCTTAAACTAAAAATTACTGGTAAGTCTGAGATTAACTACCAAATATTCCTGGGTGGAAACATGAGAATGTAACTGAGTTTGAAATGTGACACCCGAGCGGGATATCGTGATCAGAATTGAGCATCTTGAATATGGGGCTTACAACTGAGGTTGGAATTTGAGGGTTAACTCATGAGTATCCCTTATTCAAAACTAGACTCCTTACGAGAAGAGAGAGAGATATGTTTAAGTCATGAAAGTTTAAGAGATTATGGTATATCTCTCTCTTGGGACACTATGTCTCTTGGAGAATGTTGGGCTGACTTTGCTGAGATATTAAGGAAACTAAGGTGATGCACAAAGCACCTAGGAACTGAATCATGACTGATTATCTAAAATCTAAAACTAAGACATGATACATGAATCAAGTTGAACACGCAACTATATAGTTGGTCCATCTTAGAATGATCGCATTCATGAGACTTAAGATAGTGCGAGTAGATGGAATGATAGGGAAATCACACTATCTGAACTTATTCGTCTGACTGTTAAACTGAATTACTAGATTTGCAGAATAATTCATGCTAAAAACTTGTACTTGACTAGATTATTCCTATGACATTCTTTCTATTAAGTTTTAGTGGCTGAAGGGAGAAACGAATCTTGATCTGGCCTGAGTAGGACATTTGAATAGAAGATCGCTACATGTCTGGGATTTTTGTATTAGGAGGCAAGGACTATGAAACATCATCTAAGATAAGGTGACTAAACCTTATGCACTGCAACTGAGACAACTAAAGAGATTTACATGGGTGCTGAGCACGAATGCATGGATATACTAATTTATCTATTTAACTAAATGACTGATAGATGAATACTGGACATGTAAACCTAAACTGTACTTGATTTGGGATAGCTGGACTGAAACTATAAAGTGTTATGCATAGAAGGTAATTACTGACTAGGCAACATAAGGTAACTAAGCATGAGTGAGGGAAAACTGTATTACCTTAGGAATACAAGACTGGCGTCTAACATGATTCAGGAACATTCTGTAAATTGAGGTACTGAAATACTAATATCTGAGTAACTGATGGCCATATGCTATGGTCGAGAAATCTTGAAACTGGACTGAGTTTCTGATCTGACTGGACTAGAAATGGGACTGAGATTGTAGTTAAGATGGTAATTGAGACTGTAACCGTAACTAAGACTATAACTGAGACTGGATGTTGGTTTTCTATAACTAAGGGTTAAACTGGTATGGGAGTACTAAATTTTGATGGCTAAGTAACTGATAGCTGAAAGCGATGGTTCTGTAGGACTATCTGAGTCCTTTACTGAATATTGATTACTGAACTAACACTATAACTGAAGCCTGCGAGATGGAATATCAACACTACGGATTCATCGAGGGATCTAAACTGAGGGTATATGTGGCATAATCTGAGTTTGACTGAATACTAGGAGTGAAGTCAAGAATCGTGTGGGATAAGCATACTGTAAAGCATGACATGAGTGCATGAGTCATGAGCTGCACAAACTAGGTTTGGAATTTCAGAATTCATGGAATATGATCCACTACAATGGATGAACTTGGACTCCTCATATGAGGAACTTGAAACACACAATATTCAATGAAAAGTGCAATGATATAAGTTGTATTTGTAGGATTGGAACGTTAGGCATGCATAAGTATCGGTAGGGTTGAAGTATAAAACTTTGCACTGAGATAGGAATGGGTCAGGAATTATCTTTCCTTATTGATTTTCTATATATACTGCATTACTACTAGAATCTAAAGGCCTGACTTTCTCAGATATCATAACTGGATAGTTACTGAATACCTGTCGGGCTGAGTTAGGCTGACTCACTGGGGTAGAGATTGGAAAAGGTCCTGTTAATATTTAGTTTGACCTTAAAGTTGACTGCTTTGAAAGGAGTTAAAAAAAAGAAATCTCCTAAATCTGAAGAAACATGAAAATATAAATGGTGACCTGTACATACCAGTGGCTACACCAGGAGGACTTTCCTGATCCTATTGGGACTGAAGTGCATAGAGTCTGTTTGGTTATTGTCAACTGATAGCACTGGAACTGGCCCCCTACTGATTTGGGTGACCAGACTGAGCTGAAGGACGGTCGTGCTTTCTTTTAGGGCCAGGCCTAGGACAATCTTGAACCTTGTGACCTGACTCACCATATTCAAAACACACATCACTGTCGGCTCTACATATACCCTTATGATTCTTACCGCACTCTTCATAAAGTGGATGCTTAAAAACCCTGCCCTCACCACTATAGGCCTTGGAGCCTGGTACCCCATCTCTATGGTCATTTCTAAACTTTGGTATTGGTGCACTAGCTGAAGATGGAACTGGGGTTGGAAACTTCTGTCTATGCTGAGAACGGTTACCACCCTGCGACCCTCGCTGGGAAAAACTATAACTACCAGTTCTGGCTCTCTTATTTTCCCTATCTTTTTTCTTAAGTTTCTGCTCTTCAATCTATTGAGCATGGACAATAAGCCTAGATATGTCTATCTCCTTAATCAACATCGCAGTCTTACACTCCTTAACCACTCTTCCTGATATCCCGGACATAAACTTATTTATTCTAGATCTACTGTGTACTACTACATAGGGAGTGTACCTGGCTAACTAAGTGAACTTGAGAGAGTATTCTTTTACGCTCATGCTACCTTGTCTGAGGTTGATAAACTCTAACACTTTGGCTTTTTTCTGCTCTAGGGGAAATAATCTACCTAAGAAGGCTGTATCAAACTCTTCTCACTCTATGGGCTCTACATCTGCACCCCCATCTACCTTCCACTGCTTAAACCACGTATGGGCTACATCTTGTAGCTGATAGGCGTTTAACTCTACACTCTCACTGGAAGTCACTTCCATGATATCTGAGACTTTCAAAACTTATTGAGAAACTCCTGTGGATCTTCTTTGGACTTAGAACTTGAGAATAAAGGAGGATTCATTCGAAAGAAGTCCTAAATCCTGGCTACAGCAGAATTGGCTACTAAGTTGGACGGAACAGCAACTGGCCATTCATTTTGAGCTGTGACTGAATTGGATAGAGTAGTAAATACAGTTTTCAATTTTGCATGAGATATGTGCTCATCTAAAGGATCTGCCTGAATGGGCTGAGGTGCTAACAGATTTCCCATTCTCCTTTTATTAGTCCCTTTAGAAGGCATGTACTGTAAACAAAAAGGAGAACTGATTAGACTGAGAGTTAAATTTGAGCTTATGCTCACTGGCCTGACTTGAACACTAAAGAAGGGAAATTGTTCCAAAAACATCTCGTAGCCTCCTGCACATAAGTGTGGTGCACAACACACCTATGTACAAAACTCTACTAGACGCAATTTTTCAGACTTCCTAAGACACTATTGAACCTTAGGCTCTGATACCAAGTTTGTAATGCCCTGAATCTTGTACTCGGAATTCTACACGATGCTCATAATCCCAATGGACCACAAGCTAGCCCATGACTAATATCTGTAACTGAGCACTAAATAATAATAATAATATTGTAAATGCTGAAACATGAACTAAAAGTCCATGTGGTTCAATACTAATACATAACTGAAAATATGGTATAACAATACCAAAATAACTAAACTAAATGTCTGAACGTGTTGTAGTCTTAAAGCCTCTAAAACTGAATTGTCTGAATAAAGAGTTGATGGGATAATCCCCCAACTAACTCCATCTGCTAAAATAAACTAAGCAATGAAAAAAATAAAATAATTAAATAATAATATTCTTGAATGATGAGGAATCACTGTTGACTCTGACTGCTGAAACTGGAATGCTACTAATACTCTAGAGCGCATGCTTCTGAACCTATGGTATAAAACACCATAGCGCAAATACGTCAGTATGATTGAATGTACTGGTATGCAAGTGAGGTAGGCTGAATACAATGGTTCATATGCATGAACAATACTAACTGACTGAATAACATGAATTCAGACTACATGTATGAATACGTGATTGTAACTGAGATCGTGATAACACTGACTCATAAATTCTGATAACGTAGATTTACTGATATCTGAGTACTAATACTGGGATACTGAATGACTAAATCAATTGAGTACTGAGGAATTGATTTCATATTACTGATAAAGGAACAACTGTTTCTGATAGTTTCGATTATGAAGAACTGGTATGATTGACTATATCTGACAGTCCTGAAATCTGAATACTAGTAATATAAATTTTATATAATTAATATTCTATTAACTAGATAACTATGTCTGACAGTCCTAATTTTAATGAAACTATATGAGTTCCGTACTGAGTTGAGCGACTGTATCTAACAGTCCTGAAATAGTAGAACTGAACTGATTTCTATTTCTAAGACTGGATCCAAAGCTGGGACTATGTGAGATAATCATCTAACCGACATGCCCTGAAACTAAAATGGTGGGTTTAAACCTGTAACCCTAGCTGGAAAGTTGTCAGTACGGTGCCACGGGTAAAGACAAGTTGTGACTAAACCCTCTCTGATAGTGAGCTCTTCCATTAACCCTTCCTAGTAGGAAAACTCAAATAAGGTGTATAATCCCTAAACTCTTAAGGTACATCTTAACCTACACTGGCTACATAGTTTTGGAATGCAAGGATTACTTCTAAGGATCACACCCTCTACTGGCTAACAGGTGATTCCCCATCCTTGGGTTCTCTCGGTGGTGAATCCTACTCCCAATTGAAAAGACACAGAACTGGTTTAAACCGAACTGAACTCTTACTCATAGTATTGTATAACTGATTCGAACTGAGTTCACTAAATTCCATTTATTGATGAAATACTGCTGAGATCTGATAACTTACTGGAATTACTGATATTACAAAGATTAATAAGGTTACTAAGATTACGGAGTAGGGCTAGGCTGATACTGAATTTACTGAGTTTTTCTGAGTCATGAGATTGACTAAATTCTACTAATCATGGCTTGACTGGGAGTATCGTGAAAACTGACACTGGCTCTAGTCACACAGCTAAATTGTTGGGTACAAGTACCCCCAGGACTGATAGAAGGAAACTAACAAGGCATGACACTTCTTGAACACAGGACCAACATCAACAATCCATAATACAATAAGTTAGGGATTTCATGAAGCACATGGTTCTCGTAATCTTGTACATGGTAGGAATGCATATAAACATGGCATGATTTTATCATTTTAACCTCATGAACATTCCATCAAGCAATTACATGGCATAACAATAACATGGGTGTTATTTGAACATACGGGTAAAACATGTATTTATCATTTGGGTCACAATTAAGCTATAATGCATAATTTCTAATATCTTAGGAATTTTATCAAATACCTTACATGCACCACTTAGGGCATCGGCATAATTATCAAATTTACATATCATAACCAACTAATTTCATAATTTTCAACTTGCATGCTAACCTAGTTTCATAAAAACAAATAAAGATTGCAACTTGGGAATCACATAATCATAACTCATGAACATAATTAACCTACAACAAAATATTCACAATACATGATTTAAAACTTGATTATTGGGCTTCATGGATGAAAGGAATCCATGAACGAACACTATGCATACCTTAGTCCTTGATTCTACCAAGATTGATGGTGGAATTTCCTTGGTTTTGGATCAACAATTGAAAACCCTAACCTGTTCTTTAGAGAAAATTGAGAGAGACACTATATTTTGGGTGGAGTAGGACTGAATTAAGTGTTTTAAACTTATATAGGAGTGGGAAATTGACGCTTTTTCCCTTAATAATGTGGACATTTAATGACTGAAACTGGGCATCAATGTTATTATTGACGTGGTGTGTTGGTGGCTGCTATGCGATACTCGACATGTCGCGCCATGATCACATCAAGCCTTAGAAGTTTTGGCTCAGCCTGCAAAAATGTTGACCAACGCAATTGGCGATGCAGTGCACCAAAATCGCATTGGTCCACTATTTTGGAACTCCGAAAATGATCTAAACATGTTTCGAAAAATCCAAAACTTTTCCGAAAACACCTATTGATCTCTATGATCATGAATTAACAAAAAAAATATGAACCATTAAAGGACATCAAGGTGGCAAAATGAGATTTCCAACTTTCGAATGCCACAAATAGACTTGGAACTAAGCTAAAATTTTCTAAGTCTGGGACTCCTTGACAAGCTTAAACGACTGAATTAAGCTTAAGAATTTTATGGGTTCTTACAAATAATTTTTCAAATTAAATTCAAACCAACTCAAAGAGAACAAAATTCAAGAACCTAAAACAAAAATTACCAAACTGAATTGAAAATGAAACTAAACACACCCACAAATTACACCAGATCTCATATCTTGTCCATCATCATCAACAACATACCCCATGTAATAAAGGCCGATAATTTATTGAGTAAATGTCAAAACAACTCAAAAGGAATCAAAATAACCCATTCTATCCATGCAAGCTATTGACAGTCAGAAATTTAAGCTAATATTACCAGTCTTCATTGGTGGGTAACGAAACTCATCAAACCTCCAATGTGCAACGAGCCACCTATTTCAGACGCTTTATTTGTCTTTGTTCATTCCCTCTTCACCTTATATTCAAGAGTATCCCATTTTTCCAAGAACTTAACCCACATATCATCATTCAGCCAACCAAGATTTTTCAAGTTCTTCCGGGCCTCAAACAAGTGTTCTTTGATTCGTAGAGCTGCTTTCAACTTGAAAATGACATGTATTTCATTTTCATGACAAGACTTTCATGCATACTTTGTCTATAAAATAGTTTAATAGAATGTCATGAAATAAGTTGATAGAACAAAGGTTAATTCATCATTGATAGTATACTAAAATGGTAAATTCTTTGATTTTGATTATACCATAAACTGTTTCCACATAAGAATTCTGATGTCGAGTCGAATCTCATTCCAACTACCCTACAGCTCTATATAAAACGGTTTAATTATTTTTATAACCATATGTCTGACGCTATATGTGGGAATGAACCTGCTATAAAATAATATTAAATCATCTTATCTTTTAAAAATTTTAAAAATTATAGAAAAACATAAGGGTTACTTACCCATTACCACCAGGGATGATGATTAGCCCCCCATTGTTGCCATATTCTACTACCTCTTTAAATTTTAGAATCTGGGAAACAGCTGCTATAGCACTATCAGTGAATGATGATATTGATATGCTAGGACCTCCAATTCTCGATTCAGAAAGTCTAGGTATGGATGATGTTGAAGGTGCAAATAAAGAACTACTATGCAAACTATTATGGGGAGAAGAGGTGTGGAACTGGTTAGATAGTAGGGGCGTGAAAATTACATTTGGTAGTGAAATAGTTTCCCTTGGAGGAGGAAGAACATTTGTAGTAGCTGGTTGAAGAGTTGTGGTAACAGGTGGTGGTGGTGGTGTTGTATATTAACCTATAGTGAGATTATCAGGTCATTTCTTACCTTTCTTACGCCATCCATTTCCATGACCTTTTGATGCCATTGATTTTCTTTATTAACCACCAGGAAACAAAAGAACAACCAAATTGAAAAAAATAGACAACACAAAGAAATATTCTCATGCTATCACATAGAAAGATAGATAATACCATTTGTATAAAAGAAACTAAGCTGCCTCCTATTGAAGAAGACAAGAACAAAAACTCCCTCTTCTCTCTTTATAGATTCTAACAGTATATGGTTGATTGAAACCTTTTGATGCAAGAAAAAGTAGGACTTGAGAGAACCAGCCTTAAACATTAGTTGGAGCATATGGTTCCCTAGTTGTGACTAGACATATTATATACCAACAATAGACTAAATTCTGGTGCAATTGTCAAGTTTACTGCGTCATTATTTTATTTTATTTTCTTATTTTGGTTGAGATCATTTGAGATATTCATGTTCTTTGTAATTACTTATATTATCCTTTGAAATGTTTGTATTTCAACTTTTTTTTAATCATGGTTTGGTGGACAGAGCGTGATAACTGCAGCAAAGTGGCAACAAATAAAAGGGAGGTGCCATCTAAACCCTTTGCATTGACTCAAACTAACTCATTCTTTTATACTGAAGGTCATGGAAAAATAATTTCTAAGCTAGAAATTATCAATGGATTGAGATGTCATGTCGTGTACAAGCTCATTAATAGTTTCTTTTCTTTTTTTTTTCTTATAATTTCAGGATTCGATATTTGAATCCAAATGATCCTGAAGGTATTGTAATCCACCAAGGCAAAATCAGAATAGAAAATTCTAAAAAATAATAATTCTATGTATAGTTAACTTTATGTTTCATTTTTTAGTTAATAAAGTATAAAATGTTAATATCAGAAGATCGAAGCTTCCTTACCAATTTCAGTCAATTAGCGGTCTCTACAGAATGGTCCAGGATATTCTCCTCAAGTCCTAGTTTAGCTGGGAAACTACTATTGCAGAAACCACATAACAAGCTAAGATTGAATGAAACAGAAGACAACACTTAAGAAATCATAAATAGGAAAGACTTAGTCACCGGATAAATTTTGGACTACAACAAAGACTTCACAAATAAACAACTTGCTTTATGCAGAGGAATTAAAGACGTAGAATTTAAGAAAAGAAGAAAATAACATGAATGTTTTGTAAAATTGGATGTTAGATTCAATATTTTATGTCATACAAAAAAAAACCTTTTCCCCTTTTACTCCCTTTCTATGAAAAGTTCCCAATTTGGTAGTAATGTTGAGCTCACATTGGTACCAAGAAAGTTATCAGTTTGTCAAGCAAACACATAGTTGAAAAGATGTGATTTAGAGGTTTTTTTTAGTTGTTCATCATTTTATCAACCTATTTTTTTAGGTACAACTTCTTCACCCAATATCTGCTTCTTGTCTTGGTAGTTTAGCAATAATGGCAGGACAACATTGACCTAAAAATCCCTCTGAACTCCTCAATTGCAAGGTTTATTTTTTCTTTTGAGCTTCTTCTTGTTTTCCCCTCTATTCACTTTTTAATGGTACTAACATCTTCCTTCTTGTGTATTTTTGTTTTTACAGACTTACAAGTAAAAGCTCTCCTCAGAAAACTACACAAATTTGGTAAACATACTGAGTTAGCACAATAATAGACTGATCACAAAGAGACAAACTCGCTTTATTCAAACTTTCACTATTTAAGCAGAAAATGCAACAAGAAAGGCAAATCATGCATAGTACCGGTAGTTTTACCACTGCCATTTAATCAAACAACCATAAATGTTCTTACTGGCACTAAAAATGATAACAAAGAAAAGACACTATATTGTCAAGTAAAATAGCAAAAAGCAGCAACTAAAATACAATTCAAGACCTTGTTACTACACATTACTACTAATAAATGACAACTCAATCCTCATCACTTGTTTCATATTCATTCATCAATTCTTCCTCATCACTTGTTTCATTTTTATCAAGTAACTCTTCCTTGCTTGTTTTATTTTCGTTAAGTGACTCCTCCTCACTTATTTTATTTTCATTAGTTGGATTTTCCTCGTCGTTTTCCCCGAATGTTCCTTCTCCATAATTATTAACATTCAATCTAAGTTCAGAAGGATCAAATTCTCCATATAGGCATTCACTATGCTATAAATCACCTGCTAATTAATCATCCACTCTTTCTTCAACACTTGAAATGTCATTCTAATACGCTACCTACAATGTATCCTCTACTTTAACTCTACCCATAAGCTTTGTTTTTATAACTACCCACCATGCAGATTTATTCTTACATAAAGGATAAGAAGCGTAATATAATTGTTTTACATTTTGTGCAATGGCAAATGGATCATAGAGTCCATACTCTCTTGATCGCTTAATTTCAACTATTTTGTATTGAGGGGGCACCATTGTACCTAACCTAAGTGTAGGATAATACCACTTACACCGAAAGAGTACCAAATTTTTCTTTGTCCAACCAACATGATAATCAAATTCTAAAATCTCTTGAAGCACGCCATAATAATCAACACCACCATCACCTTTCACCTATACCCCATTATTATTGGTTTTTTTGCCCTTAGAGAAATAGTTTATATGAAATTTGTACCAATTGACAGAGTACCTAGAAAACTTCTCAACTTTAACATAAGGTCCCCAAGTTATATCACGTAAAAATGGGCCATTTGGTTCAAAATTATATGGATTATGAACCTATAAAAAGTTCAAGAAATGTTAGAATTTAAATATACATAAAATTGAACAAAACTGTAAATCGTGTTGAATATTAAATTTAAACTTACATATTCTCTAAACCACACTTAAAACATAGGATAAACAGCAGCATCCCCATGTAAAGCCACAAAGTAGCTATCCGAAAAAGTTATGACCTTCATTAGTTAAAGATTAGATAGTCCTTAAATGATTGTCATTAATATAAATATACTCACTTATAAAAAATTAGGACCAGAGGACAATTTAATAATACATGTATCGTAGTTGACTTAAGCTCCACCTCATTCAAATATCAAAGTAGAACAACTTACAGATTTCCTTAACCTGGTTGATTGAATATTAAAAATGGTGGTACTGAAGCATTGATATGTGAGCAAAAGCTAACACATTTAATGCTTTTTAGCTCAAAATAATTGTAAATTCTAAAGCAACTCTTGTTGTTTTGATGTGTTTGCTCATGATATTGCAGAAAAAGGCTGATGAAATAAGAATAAACAATAATGGAGCAAAAGAGTTGAAAATCTGAGAAAAATAAAAGAAAAACATGGCTGACGACCTACGTGATAAGTCGTCAGCCTCAAAATAGCCTATCAGTATTGGCGTCAGCCTTAACCATGGAGTTACAGTTTGAGGAGCAGTTCTGACAACGTCGGTGATGTGGCGTCAAAGTTGTGATAAGGCGTCAAGAATGGCGTCGGCCTTAAGCAGAAAGTTATCATAAAAAGAAGATATCTGACGACGTTGGTGATACACCGTCAGATCCCTAATGCGGCATCAGCCATATCGTCAACCTAAGACAGAACCTGAAGGCAACTGAAGCCTCTCTGACGCCATCCATGATAGGGCGTCAACTTCTTAATACGTCGTCAGCCTGGGTGTCACTTATTCCGGACAATTTTATTAATTTTGTTATTTTATTTCCTTAATTAGGCTTTAGTATAAATAACATCTTTTAGGTTTTTTGATGCATTGAATATTCATCTATCAGACATCAACTCTGAGAAGAGAGACACGTATTTTTGCTCTCTTTCATAAAATATTCTTGTGTTTTTGTGTCAACTATTTTTGGCATTTCTACCTTGTAATTAAATCGGAGGAGCTACTTGTTGTTTTCTATCCATTCGTAAGTTTATCATTATAATCATGAATTCAACTTGTTATTTCGCTCATCAAATCATAAGTGGCTAATTTCATTAACCGGAGTTATGGGATCCAGAGATTAGGATTTGATATGATACTAGGTGTTTAATGGATTCAAGGAGTAGTAAAACATTTTGAGATTCTGTTGTTTTAACTAAAATCTAGTGGTTGCAAACATTAGGTTATGCCTTATGTTTTATTTGCTTCTAACAGAGAAATAGACTAGAGGACATGAATTATCAATAGGGACTCAGAAGTTACCAACCTTCAGTTTAATGATTAATGCCCTAACTGGATTAATCTACCTGAGATAACATCCTATTGGAAATAGATAAACAGATCAAAGTTCACACCCTATTTCCTATGGGATTCGACCCCAACCTAGTTGGGTTTTATATTGACAACGATCTCTTACACCCATTCAAGAGTGTGATTTGAGCATTATCAAAAATGATGCCTTTGCCGGGGAATACGTTTGTAGACTGAAAATTTTGTGTGCAAAAATTTGCTGATAGTTAAGTTTCCATGATTTACATTTATTTTTTGTTTTTGTTTATTGTAGGTACTATGTTGTTTATGCCAAGAACGAGAAGTTATGGAGAACCCCTATTACCAATCAATTTGGAACCTCAACTAATTGGGAGAATGGCTGAACAACAAAAACCAGAAAGACTAGCTGCTTTAGTCAGGGCTCAGGTGAATGTGCAAAATTTGGGGCAACAAGTACGTCACCAAATCCCTAATGATGAAGACTTGGGTGATGAGGAATTCCGGAATCCTCAAAACCCAAGAAAGCTAAGCAAGTTGTTGCACCAGTGCAGCGAAACGTCAACAGAAATCCTCTAGTTCGAGGAAGGTATGGTCAACAACCTATGCAATATGAGGCTAATGAAGATGATGAAGGAATGGACGGAGCTGGTGCAATGGGGGCTATCATTCCGCCACCGTTGACACCAGGTGCAAATTCCGCATAACAAGTAGGTTACTTGGGGGCTTGCCTGGTGATGATCCAAACAAGCATTTGGTGAACTTCATCACCATCTGCAAATCCTTTGACAATCTGAGAGTAAGCCAGAATGCAACCAGGTTGAGTTTATTTCCATTGTCTCTGTCTAGAAAAAACAACAATGTGGTTTAATGAGTTAGAGCCCAACTCTATAACAAACTAGAGATAGTTGAAAGATGCATTCCTAGAATGGTTCTTTCCACCCTCTAGAAGGGTACAGTTGAGGGATGAGATTAGAAATTTCAGATAACTTCCAATTGAAGCACTGAATGAGACTTGGGAAAGATTTAAGAAGAAACTTGCACAATGTCCAAACCACAATATAACAGACTTGCACTTGATGGAGACTTTGTACAGAGCTTTCAACTCTATGACAAAGCCAATTGTCGACAATGTTGCAGGTGGTTCGTTTATTGACCTATCTTTTTTGGATGCTTCTGATATGCTGAATAGAATGACCAAGTAGAGTTGGGCTTGGCACACTAGGGATTCTGTAGTGACTATCCCCACTGTTGCTGGTGGTATTACTGTAGAGCAGCATAGAAGAGATGAGGATCGAGATCAGGACATGGCCCATTTGAAGACGTAGATAGACTTTTTGGATAAGCACTTGCTACCCGGCAAGAATGAAATGGTCAAGGCTGTGGAATCTCAGGTTACTGTATCTTCAGGTGCTGATGCTAAGGCAAACTATGTGAGTAATCAGGGAGGTTTTCGAGGAAATAGCCAAGGGAACCAAGGTCGAAATTTCTATGACAATACTGATTATAAAGATAGGAAGTAGGGACATTGGAGAAACAATAATGACAAGAGTGGTTTGTATATTCTTCCTGAAAGTCGGGATGCTGCAACAACTAGTTCTAGTAAGATGTCCATGGAGGACATAATGGAAAAGCTGTTGAAGGGAGTGGAGGCAACCAACTCGGGGGTAACTACTATAAAAAGTGAGTTTTCTACCCTCAGTCAGTTGGTTAGCTCATACTCAACGTCTATTAAGTAGTTGGAGAAGCAGATGAGCCAACTTTCGGCTACTCTAAATTAGAGAAATACTGGCACTTTACCTAGTGATACAGTTTAGAACCCGCAGACTGATGGATTTTGTATAGCTATTACCACTCATAGCAGTAAGATTTTATCTAGCCCTTCTATAGGTAAAGCTGTAGAGAAGGAGGAAAGTGTTGATAAATCAGAAGAAAGTAATTCAGTGGAGTCTGAGAATCTGGATGGCTTTGTTGACATGTCAGAGAAAGAAGACGACAAAAGAGAGGAAGTAGTATTAAAACAAATGCCAAGACCACCACCTCCATTTCCTCAGAGGTTGAAAAAGAAAGAAGATAACGAGAAATTTAGCAAGTTCATGGCAATAATGAAACAGCTAACTCTGAATATACCATTTATGGAGGCACTTGAGAAAATGCTGAACTATGCTAAATTTATGAAGGAATTGCTAACAAAGAAGTAGAAAGTAAGTTGTGAGCCGATGGACAAAATCCATCACTATGGTGCTGTATCTTCACAATCCTTAGTGCAGAAAAAGCCTGATCCTGGAGCATTTACCATATCGTGAACAGTTGGGTGCATAAAGTTTACCAAAGCTTTATGTGACTTAGGATAAAGTATAAATCTGATGCCACTTGATATCTAAAAGAATCTTGGATTGGGGGAGCCTACCCCCACAACGATGCATCTTGTTATGGCAGATAGATCAGTTAAGCGACCGGTTGATATATTGCAGGATGTGCCGATAAAAGTGGATGATTTTATTCTGCCTGCAGACTTTGTGATACTAGATTTTAATGTTGATTTTGAGGTACCCATCATCTTGGGTAGACTATTATTAGCCATGGAGAGAGTATTGGTTGATATGGAGCTCAATGAGCTCAAGTTCAGATATGGGAAAAAAAAGGCCAGATTTAAAATGCAACTTCCTATGAAGCAGTTGGAGGAGATTAACATATTCTAGATTGTGGATGTATTCCAGGAATGTGGTAATGAGGTAGTGATACGGCATCTTGATAAAGTCTGAGTAGTCAAGATTGCCAAGTCGTGCCGCGACACTAAATCAGACGCTATTAGGAGGCAACCCAAAATTTTATTTTCATGCATTTTGTTTTTATTCAATTAGGTGGTAATAGGAAGGAACTAAAGGGGTACAAAATGGTCAAGGTAAAAATTGAAGAATGCAAGTCAAGTGGTACGACATTCATAATAGGCTATCACAACTGTGATGGCTTATCACCAACATCATCAGAAAGATCAGAGGGTGAGACCTTCTCTGTTAAGGTTGATGACCTCTGTGATAAGCTATTACATTTTTGACATCTTATCACGAGTTGGCATCAGCCATTGTGTTATTTTGAAAAATCTGGGCCCAATTCGATCCAAATCTGACCCGGCACAGGTGTAAAACCCTTCAGGTTCCCGCTTTATTTTATTTCTTTCTTTAAGTATTATTTTATTTCCTTAGTAGGATATTTACTTTCTTTCAAAACACTCCCAAGTATACAAGGAAATCTCCTTGATGATAGTTATGGGATTGCAAGGAAAATCAGAGTCTATCTCTTTTTTTTTTCTCTCTCACGTAATCAAGTGGAGTCAACTCATAAGGTATGCTCATAACTTTGTTCTCCTTTCATTAAAGTCGTAAAGTTTTTGAAAACATGATGCTCTAAAGGAAGAAACTTGAGTTCAAGTTGTAATAGCATGGAAATCGAGAATTAGGGTTAAGTTGTGCCTAAATTGCAAAAATTTGAAAACCCTAAGTACAAAAATAAAAATACCATGTGATTATATGAAGAATTTGGTCCCAAAATTCTGAAGGCAAACTGGGTGGGGGGAAATTCTGAGCTGGCGACGTTGCTGATAGGCTATCTCAAGCGTGATGCCTTAGCAGCTACATCGTCAACAACTTTGAAAAAAAGAGCATTCACTGTTTAAGGCTGACGACCTACCTGATAGGCTATCACAACTGTGACACCTTATTAGGAATGTCATCACAAATTTTAAAAAAAGTATGCCAGTTCTGTTTAAGGATGATGACATAGCTGATAGGTTATCACAAATGTGATGCCTTATCAGCCACATCGTCATAAGTTAGATGATAATGCTAAGTGAACTTGAATAGCATGTTTTGATTGTTATACCTTGATCATTAACTTGTATTTGTCTTATGGTCCAGGAATATTCTAATGTCACGTAAAAGCAAGAATCCTAACACTCCAAAGAAAGCTGCCATGCCTAAAGTGGTTCAAAAGCTTATTAATGAAGACTCTAATTACGAAGATGAAGAACCACCGCTTAGGTGGAGGAGAAAGAAACCCAGTCCAAAGGAACCTCCTCCACCTAAACCCATTATGGTGGAGGATAGTAATGATACTGAGACTACCACCCCAGCTGAGAGTGAATCTTCTGAGCAAAAAGGTTCTAAGCAAACTGAGTCTGAATAGCCTGAGTCTGATAAGGTTGATTCTGAGGAAACATTCTCTGAAACTCCCACAACTGTAAATCAAGCTGAGAAGGAACCCCTTGTTTGGGGAACTTTGATAAAATGCAAGAATCCAGAGATTCGAGAGAGTGCTAGATAGAATATCCTTGAAGCAGAAGACATCTTCCTCAAAGGGTTGATTAGAACAAAAAGAAGATCTACCAGACGACCGGTGTTTCCAGAGAAGAGAGTGATCATCACAGGATTGCCTGGGTATCCTACAGTTGAGAAAAAATCTAGAGATTATAGGCTGGGATAGACTGCTAAGGAAGGTAAACCATTTTGCCTTACAGTAGTCCGGGAGTTCTATGTGAACTACCAGGCTAGATTAGAGAGAATGTGCAAGAGCGGAGAGACCACAACAGACTAGCCTTTGCTGACCAGAGTTCCAATTTCTGGGGTAAATATAGATATTTCTGATACGACTATCAACATGCTTCTACATGGACCCAACTTTACTCCTCAGGTCACAAATCCTATATTACACCATCATTTGAAGAGTAAGGAGGACCAACATCCTTGGTTAGCTACAGTTATAGTTGAGGGAGATCCTTTATGGATGAACCAACCCAGTGAGCATATTTACAAGGCTTCTTTGACTCAAGAGGAAAAATTCTGGTGGGGTGTTGTGCGCCCCTATTTGATGCCGACCGACGGAGATAATATTCTGGGTGATGATCGAACAATATTGGTCGCATGTCTTGTGGCCAACCTTAAGCTGAATTTTGGGGAGATTATTGCTAAAGAGATCAAGATTTGGGTAACGAGGGCTGACACAACTTATCCATTCCCTTGTCTGATTACCAGGCTATGCACAGAGGCAGGGGTACCACATATTGCTGGGATTGATAAGACTTTGTATGCGACCAAGACCCACAATCCTATTCGCTATGAGAAAAATTAGCCAAGGATGACACTTAATAGAGGGGTGAGGGTTGAGGTGAACCCATCAGTTGCAGGCCCTAGTTCAGTACCTAAATTTGAGGTGCAAGCTTTTGAGGATGCTCAGGCAGACTCAGTTCCTGATGATAAGCCAGGTCCATCAGTTCCTATAGCACCAGCGATATATGCATCCTAGCCTATTGATATCAGAAAAATGGCCAAACAGGCCAGATGGTGTGAGACGCAACTACATGTCTTTGCTAAGCAGTTTTTTTCTACTATAGATCAAAGAATCAGGGCTGCTCTTGAGCCCTTTACTACTTTGCCTGCACGGTTTACAGATCTGGAAAATCCTTTTGATGCAAGGGCACATGAGCTAATTGGAGCGAAGCTTGGTAAATTTAGAGTGGCCCTAGAAAAGGTAAAAACTGAGATGGTGGTAGTACAAAAACACCAGTTTATGATGCCTTCAGGGTAGACAACTGAGGAATCTGAGGATGAACCTCCAATCCTTGATCTCAATGCGGAGCCAGTGAAAAAGAAAAAGAAGAAAGACAAAGAAGCTGAAAAAGGTAAGAGAAAGAGACAAGAAGATGATGAGAATGAGAGCAAGGCTGAGAAAAAGGTAAATAAGAAGAAGAAGGAAGAGAATACACTGCAGGCAGATGATGAGTTAACAGAACAGGAGAAAACGGATCTTAAAAGGGCAATGCAAGCGTTTCGAGAGGACAACTAAAAATGGGAAGAAGCACTGCGAGCGAGAGCTATAGATCCTCATCTAGCAAAACAACTGAACCAGAGCAAAGAGAAGCTCCTGATGAGGATAACACTGCTGCAGGGTCGAGGACCCATGATTTGAGACTTGATTGACTCCAGGTATATCCTAACCCTTAGTTTCATTTTGTTTTGATTTTAAGTTGAGGGTGTAGGGTAGCATGTTGTTGTAGCATATTCTGTAAATAAATAGGAGTAGTGCAAGTTCTGTAGGCAGTTAACTGATTTTGTGAATTTGAACACCTCTCCAAAGGTTTATTTTGCATGACTGTATGAATTGCACCTTAGTGTGACCACTGTGTATCTCGTCATGCCATTAGTTTAGTTACCTAATCATCACTGCTGAATAATTACATGAACCAGATAGGTAGTAGCTAGTGATATTGCTTGTGTGCCATATTTGTGTGAGACTATACCGAGTTCTCTTTGTAGTGTCAAATCTAGAACTTGCCCGGTTCGTCTTACCATAGTTGAAATATAGGGGTTAGGAAAGGATCATAGGCTGTTTTTTAATTTAAGTCACTATTAGCCTAAATGACCTTTATCCAATGCATGATATCCTTTGATCTTGGTTTGAGCCTTAATTGACCATTTTTGTTTTTATGATACCTATTACCTTTTCTTTTTAAATCATAATGAACCTATTTTAGTCCTGGTCCTCCTTGGATACTGTGCACCTTAATGTAGGAAAACAGCCTAAGTTGAGGGTGGCTATCATAGGGGTGTGTGATATAAGTTGGGTATGAAGAAGGGTAGAGTAGAAGAGAAAGAATTAAAGAAAAAGAATAAAAGGTTGGGTATTGGTGAAACAAATCAAGAAAAAAACTCTGCTTGAATAAAATAAAGTGCACCCATCCTGAAAGTGTGATCAAGAAAATAGAAAAGTGAAAAAAAGAAGGAAAAGAGAAAAAGAAAAGAAAAGAGAAAGAGAGAAAAAGAGGTTAATAAGTGGACCCCATAAGTTAAGGTAGTGCCAAGAAGGTTAGTCACTCTAAATGCCGTATAATATCATACCAACCCTAGCCTACATTACAAGCCGAAGAAATACCTATAGTAATCCTAGCGTACCTATCTGGAAACCTTAGTAATGACGATAAGGGCAAGTATATGGTATTTAGCATACACTGGTTTGAACTTTATTCTAAGAGTGAGTGTTTTTGTGATGAGCCCTGTGTTTATATTTTTGATGTCTGACATGAGAAAAAGAGGGGAATTTCTTTGTTGTGAGGGCACACTAGTATCTTGCTAAGTTACTTACTTGTTTGGGTAGTGTACATTGATACATGCATGATTGTCGGTACTTAGTTGATGCCATGGGTAGAAGCCCTTGTGTTACATTATTGCTTTTCAATAATATACATAGTAATTTTAAATTGGTTGACTTTAGAGGTGGTAACTGAGTTTTGAGGTAAAATGGTCGTTGACTGCTAAATGTTCTTTGTATTCTCTTAGTTAGTTTGTTGCTTTAAGACAAACAATTGTTTTAAGTTGAGGGTGTTGATGTATGAGCAAAAGCTAACACATTTAATGCTTTTTAGCTCAAAATAATTGTGAATTCTGAAGCAACTCTTGTTGTTTTGATGTGTTTGCTCATGATATTGCAGAAAAAGGCCGAAGAAATGAGAATAAACAATAATAGAGCAAAAGAGTTGAAAATCTGAGAAAAATAGAAGAAAAACATGGCTGACGACCTCCATGATAAGTCGTCAGCCTCGTAATAGCCTATCAGTATTGGCGTCAGCCTTAACCATGGAGTTACAGTTTGAGGAGCAGTTCTGACAACGTCGGTGATGTGGCGTCAAAGTTGTGATAAGGCGTCAAGAATGGCGTCGGCCTTAAGCAGAAAGTTATCATAAAAAGAAGATATCTGACGACGTTGGTGATACACCGTCAGATCCCTAATGCGGCATCAGCCATATCGTCAACCTAAGACAGAACCTAAAGGCAACTGAAGCCTCTCTGACGCCAGCCATGATAGGGCGTCAACTTCTTAATACGTCGTCAGCCTGGGTGTCACTTATTCCGGACAATTTTATTAATTTTGTTATTTTATTTCCTTAATTAGGCTTTAGTATAAATAGCATCTTTTAGGTTTTTTGATGCATTGAATATTCATCTATCAGACATCAACTCTGAGAAGAGAGACACGTATTTTTGCTCTCTTTCATAAAATATTCTTGTGTTTTTGTGTCAACTATTTTTGGCATTTCTACCTTGTAATTAAATCGGAGGAGCTACTTGTTGTTTTCTATCCATTCGTAAGTTTATCATTATAATCATGAATTCAACTTGTTATTTCGCTCATCAAATCATAAGTGGCTAATTTCATTAACCGGAGTTATGGGATCCAGAGATTAGGATTTGATATGATACTAGGTGTTTAATGGATTCAAGGAGTAGTAAAATATTTTGAGATTCTGTTGTTTTAACTAAAATCTAGCGGTTGCAAACATTAGGTTATACCTTATGTTTTATTTTCTTCTAACGGAGAAATAGACTAGAGGACGTGAATTATCAATAGGGACTCGGAAGCTACCAACCTTCTGTTTAATGATTAATGTCCTAACTGGATTAATCTATCTGAGATAACATCCTATTGGAAATAGATAAGTTATCTAAGTTTGAGAGAATTAGATAATAAATTGTCTGGTGAGGTCGAGAGATAAGTCAGATAGTATAATCATCAGGGATATTCTGCTGTTCTACTCATTCCGAGAATCTCTAGCATTACCTAGTATCTGTCAATTTTTGAAACCTTGGTGAATATAGCTCTGGTTTCCCATTTATCTTGATTACAAACACTGAAGTATTGAAAGTGATATTTAACACACCATGAACTTAAACCCCCATCTTTCGGAAACAGTAAACTACCAGTAACATCTTTCGTAAACAAATCGAAGTTCACATCCTATTCCTTGTGGGATTCGACCCCAACCTAGTTGGTTTTATATTGACAACGATAGCTTACACCCATTCAAGAGTGTAATTTGAGCGTTATCAAAGATCTGTATTGTATCCATCATCATGCTTATTAGGTCGGTTTCTAATATATGGTACATCATGTTCAAAATAATATGAACAAAAATAAGAGGTCTTTTTAGCCAGATAAGCCTCACATATTGATCTCTCATTTCAAGATTTGTTTTTTATGGTCTGCTTACATTTACCAAAAGTCCTACATAGTATGATCTTTTAGATGAAATAATGTCACAACAAGAAATTACATCTATTGCAATGAAACTTTTGGCAGCGGTTCCGAAAGCGTTACTATAGAGGGTTTATTGCAACGGTTCCAACTGTTGCAAAAAAAAATTATTTTAGTAGAAATATTTAGTGTTATAACCATTGCTGTTGTTTGATAATCATTGTAATAGGATGTTTTATCACAACAGTTGCATGAACAATTGCCATATAGTTACTATGGCAACACTTTGTTAGGAAAAAAATTGTTACAATGCTTTATTTATTTATTCCACCAAAAATAAACATTTTATGTATAATAACAATCCTTTTACCTCACAAGTGCAATCAGAACACACCCAAGCTGTTTTTGTCTTCCCTTTCTCCTTATTATTCCCATTCCCTATTACTTCATAAACCCTTCACCCCAAAGCTGCAATCACTCACACTATCAAATTTACCAGAAAAAGTACAACATCGGGGAATTACCAGAATGATAATGGAGAAAGTACAATTAGGAAGGGGGGATGCATTTGCATCAGATTCACCAACGTACAAACCCCCATTCAACATCGGCGGCGAAGTGGAGTTCACCAAAGAATAAACTAGTTATAGCAGAGCTCGTTACAAAATTGTCATTGTTAAGCCGTTAAAGCCAATTGCTCCCACTCATTACCCTTAAAACGAGAGCAAGAAAAGGGGGTTTTGGGTTGTGTACAAGCATTTATTAGCTAACAATGGTCAATCAGTACCCAAAAGAGAGTTTTGTTAGGAAGACGTATTTAATTAGAAGTGTTTGAAGTAATTTGTAGTTGATTTAGACGGAACATTTTCAGGGGTTTTCTATAACTGTTGGAGTTTTATCAGTGTGAGTTTCCATAGTAGAAGTACCGTATATTTTGAAGAATTAATAAGGGGATTTTGTCATATGATCTTAATGCTACAGGCTGCATTTGGTTTAGTCTATGCATTGTCATGTATATTGGTTCTAAATTTCGTTTCGAGAATCTACTTGCTATAAAATTCTTTCTTTGTTGGTTGACTATTGGTATGTTTTCAATTGTTAATAGGCTATACTATCAGTACATTCCAGAAGGGAAGGAGTTTCCGATATTATGTAAGAAATTGGATGCTGAAAGCAAAGGTTGGATGAAGACTGTATCGAGTTATATGATTAGCGTTTCTAAGGAGGAACAAGTTCTACTTGACTGGAATGGAATTGCGGAAAGATATGGTATGCCATTTTCATATTATTCCATTAGCAATGTCCTTTTGCTCTTCTTATTTCTTTTTCAAGCACTTATAATCAATTTCCCATCCTTGTGTGTTTTTGTGAATTCGTGTCATTTTATTTTCATCAAGCATTTTTGCTTTTCTTTTTATTTTGTGAAATTGGAAGATGTTTTATGATTCCCAGACATTAAAGGTCCTAATTAAACACTTTGAGTAAGAGTTAGTCTTAGATGGCTCAAACTCTTCACTTACTATTATTTTTGTATGTTATTACAGTAGGAACTGAGATGTTTCCTATTTCTTGAGCATGATTCAAGAAGAATGTAAATTATTTGACGGGCATGTGTGTGTTGAATTAAGGACGGAATCTGGTCTGAAAAAATATCCATATCATCAAATGGAGGTTAACAGGAATACAGGATAATGAATTGTTAAAATTTAAGAGAAAAGAGGTAGAATATTCTGATAGGTTCATGACATGAATGCAGATCATAGGTCATTGGTTTAGGTGTTGTTAGTTTTAAAGAAAGTGTTTCCATTATATTTTAATTTGTTATTGTTTTTGTAGGATATGTGCATATGGGTACATGTCTGTTGTCGAGTGTCTCCAAACCATAATTATCTCGTTTACACAATTGATGTTACTGGTAGTAAGCAGGTTGTGCTTCAGATTAAGGACCTCCGAAATGACTGTGTTTTGCCAGCCCTTAGAGTTGAAGGGGTTTTTAGTGTGGAATGGGCTAAAGATTCTTGTACTTTCTTCTATACATTATCTGACCAGAACCAATAGCCTTACAGGTAATTCCTACAGTATGATTAGTTTATTACAATTTTAAATTAGATATTCGGATGTGTTATTACTTCCAATATTATGTGGCCAGGGTACATTACGTAAAACTAGGATCAATTTTTAGTTCATAATATCCCATTATTTGTAGGAAATGATCCCAGTTTCTGTGTGGATATAGCGAGTTCAAAAGATGGAAAGTTTATTACTGTGAATTCTAATTCAAGAACTTCATCTGAGGCAAGAAATTTACCTATACCACGGCATAGATACTTCTTTGTATTGGTGAGGATGTATTTTAAGTTTTTCTCGCTGTCTTATTGCAGATTTATGTCATCAATGCAACCAATTTGCAGACTGGAATTCAAAGATTTTGTAAGCATGCGTCTAGTGTACAATACTTTCTTGAACATCATCATGGCTTTTTCTATGTTCCCACAAATTCTTGCAATGGTGGTGAGGAATCTTCACCTTGGAGTGGAGAGTATTATTTGGCTAGATGCCCTGCTGAGACTTGACATCAACATGTTTGAAGGTATGTGGTCTTCCATCAAATAATGATACAAGGAAGGGCTGCTCTGATGATAAAACATTTTTACATACATGAACATACAACTTTCCAAATGTTCTCCAAAAGCATTTTATCTAGTTAATTACTTTATTATGACATTTCTTTCATATATGCCTTTTAGGCTGATGAAGGATTTGTTTTTTCATCTGTTTTGCGCTGAGGGTCTACCGGAAAGAGCTTTTTTTTTTTTTTTTTTAAGAAAGAGGTAAGGTCAGCGTAGATACTACCCTCCAAACCTCACTTGTGGGATTACTGGGTATGTTGTTGATAGACTGATGAAGGATTTGGACTATTATTATGTACCATGTTCTAGTTAGTTATTTTGGCTGTGTGATTTGAGGCTATATTCTCGTTATCTGCCAGCATAATTATGATATGTTGGTTATTTGGCTCCTGAAGAAATATTTCACATAGTATTTAGTGTCAGCTTGTTTTCCCAACTTGTCACCGGGCAAGTGCAAAATTGAGTTACATGAACACAGACTTGTTGATTCAAGTATATTTATTTTCAGTTTTTGGTTTTTAATCATCTGCAAGCTTCGACTGCAGAATATTATAGAACCCAGTGGAGATATTTTCATCCAAAGATATGGACATGTTTAATGAATATCTGATGCTTTTTCTTAACAAAAATGGTTCCTCAACGATATGTTCTGTCGATATGTGAACAATCATCAATTGTGAGGTATGATATTAAAACTTAAAATAACTTTGTTGATCAAGAAAACTTAGAATAACATAGAAGAGAAAAGTAACTGAGAAAGAACTGTTTGATTAGATAGGTGGTCTATGGATATGTAGTGTACTGATATATCTTTTGAAAGTATACTACGTTGACTCGAGTATCCTTGATTAAATCTACATAATCATCAGATGCTTGATTAATGTGTCTTGATTTATATCATCTCTGCATTGCTTGCCTAGTCGTTTAAATGATGAACATTACAGTATTTCCTGGAGAGGGAATTCCCTAACTTTGATTATTGAAATGAAAATTCTAAGGCAGTGTCAGCCGCTCATGGAACATGAAGAACATTTTTTTTGCATCAATTCAGGTTTTACCATATCAGTTCTTAGCCTTTCCATCTTTTACATTAATTTAATCCCAAGAATAATCAGCAGCTTAGGGCCTCGATGTCCATTCTCTGAACCATGACAACTAAAATTCGAATATCTTTTTTTGTTATTTCTAGTTCATCTATAACTAAGTCAAATTTGTGTTTTACTTTTTTGAGTAATTAATATGAGCCTAAAAATTCCTTTTCATCTGACCGTGGATGGCTAAAGTTGACTAATTCTTCTTATTATCTTCCTGTTATACAGGAACAAATGAAAATTGATGAACTTAGCCCATGGTTCTTTCCTCTTCCCTCTAATATGTGTGCAATAGCTCTAGGGTCAAATCATAATTTCACACAATCTGTATACCGCACTGTTGTTTCTTCCCCGGTGGTAATGCTTGTCATTTTTTCCCCTTCCCCGGTGGTAATAATTAATTATCTTCAAATGATCCTACAGCCTATTGGTTGTCATAGTTTTGCTTTACAATGTTATTCTCATTTCTTGTATCTCGACTAAACAACATTGTTGATTGATAATCGTGTTTATATGTTACTCCACTTAAAGGTATTCTCACTTAATTCCATGGAAAAAATTCTGTGGTCTTTCAATCTCTGTTATATATTCTTAATATATCAAATGCTAAGATCGTGTTGTTTGGTATGAAAATTCATCTTGTTTCCCCATGCTAAAACATTCATTTACTAAATTGTTCTTTTCCTTTGAATAAGAACCCAACAATTACGCCTCAATCCTAACTAGTTGGGTTAAAGAGTCTGCAAGCATCATGAAACTAAACTTTTGATTTTTCCATTAGAAATAAATAGATTGAGTTCTAATCAAATATGACGTTCCTAGAATCCCATGTACCATAATATGCTTCTCAGTATTTCCCTTTTGAAATACAGATGCCTGATGCTATTGTTAACTATGATATGTCAAGAAGAACGTTATCTGTCATTTAGCAAGAAGAAGTAATTAACATTTACCACAAGACTAAGTACCACTCAAACAATGTAGAGAGAAGCATAAATGAGCTTCTAGGCACCCTTTTAAAGAAAGAAGAAAACATTCAGAATAATGAAGCACAGAGATGGCGTGACTTTGCTAAAATTTATTCCTGGCAAGAAAAAGAAGTGATTTCGGACGATGGTGAAAGGATTCCTATCACTATTCTATTCTCTCATAAAGCACATAAGAAGGGCCAGTCTCCTAGGCTTCTACATGGATATGGAGCATATGGAGAAATTCTAGATAAAAGTTGGTGTAACGATCACCTGAGCTTACTTGATCGTGGTTGGGTGATTGCATTTGCTGATGTAAGGTACAACTATCTTTTATTGTAAGTTGGATCTGGAAATGCTCAAGAAAGCTTTTCTCTGAGCATAATTTGGCGATTGGTTGGGGGCTTAGCTAGCCGAGAAACTGCTAAGTCATTCACTCAGAACTCTTTATGCTCCGTCCTCATAAAAGCAAAGCAAAGGTAAAAGTAGAAAGAGGGAAAAAAAATAAAAGAAATGTATAGGAAACTGTGATTTGATGCATTCCTAGTGGTAGCAATTTAAAAGCATTTTTAAGACACTTGTATTGTTTTGGTAACTTATATTATGTTTGGTTGCTTTTCACTGATTTACTCAATGCAATAGAAATGGTAAAACTTTTGTGATTTACTTTTTACCTTTTTAAGGAAGGGGTGAGGTCTACCGGAAAGATCTTCTCTTTCTTTTTAAGAAAGTGGTGAGGTCACCGTACATACTGCCCTCCCAGACCTCACTTATGGGATTACTGGGTATGTTGTTAGAATGATGAAGGATTTGGATTGTTGTTGTGTACCACATTCTAGTTAGTTATTTTAGTTGTGTGATTTGAGGCTACATGTTAGTTATCTGCCAGCATAATCAGTGGATTGTATATGTTGTCAAAACTTCAGACGGAGCTTAAGCTCTACTGAATCTGCTTTTCTGTCTCATTATAGGGTAGGAGTTTTATTCTTATGCAGTTATATCACTCTTTCACTCTATTCCCTTATAACTCAGGTACTTCTACAAAATACTATTTGGAGATCTGAGTTCAGTAAATGACATGGTAACTAGTAAAGAACTCCCAAAAGATCCCGATGAATCTTCAGTGATCAAAGAGAAAACAGAAGAACTGGGCCATACATATTTCAAAGGGTTTCTTGGTCATGGAAACAAATGGGTAGTGTTTCTCCTAAACATGAATATTGACAGTGTTACAGTGTTTCTTAATAAAGCAGATGGTTCTTACTTCTTAGCTTTTGTTTGTGCAAGAAAATTTTCTGCTGTATATTATGGTATGCATATTGCATGATCTTAAATTCATATTATTTTTTTATCTCTAGTGAATTTTGACTGGTCATTCAGAGACATTCCTGTTGGATGCCCACCCATGTGATCCCAGCTTTAGAGCTTTGAAGTGGTAGAGATGAGATTTACTTAGTTCCTTGCTATGTTGAAGATTGACTATAATTTGTAGACAATCATATCTTCTGTAGGTTTTTGACTATTTTGGGTTAATCCGTTGTATGCATCCTGTTAAAAAGGTCCTACATCTACCAATTATGGGATGTGAAGTTTAACGAGGCTAACTAAATTTTGTATTAAGCTAGGCTAATAGCTTTAATTTCTCTTGAATGAATTTGTTGATCATTAATTTCTTGTAAGACATTTTCTATTAAGTGCTAGAATGATTTTACTTCAAATTATACACGATTGCCCAACTTTTCCTCTTTGAATATGTTGTCATTTAAGTGCTAATTGAGCTTAATTATTTATTTTCTTTTTATGGGTGTCCAAAATGAAGGAGATGAAGAAAGAGGTGATGAAGAAATCGACCTTACTTGAGAAGATTTGTGAATTGTAGATAGATGCTTTAATATCGATCTTTGTGATATTGAATTTCGTGAAACTTATCGGCACTCGAACTTGATACTATATAGGAAAACTAATGATCATGACTTTTAACATTTTGCTTTTGGGTTTAGATTACTAGTTTGTTGCATATTTTAATTTGTATTATTATTATTAATGAAACATTTTGTTGTGATGTGTATATATATATATATATATATATATATATATATATATATATTAATTTACAATATAGGGGTGACTATTTCATCTAAACCATCAATTGGTATTTGAAGTGGTTGAAAAGGTGACAAAAGTCGTTGTAATAGCTAATTATAATAGTTGCAATAGAAAGCAAAAAAATGTTGCAAAAGATGCAAAAATCATTGCAATAGGTAGTTAAAAACCGACACATGAAGTTAAATGTTAAAAGTCAATACCTTTTAAAGGGATACATCCACCTACACTGAAAAGGCCCTCCAAGTAGTGCCTCTCGCACAAGGTGAATTGGAAGATGCTCCATAACATCAAAAAAAATAGGAGGAAAATTTTTTGCCTACTTTTTTACGGTTAATCGAATGTTGATATCGATCAAAGATAGGTTCTCCTCCCTTAATGTGTTAGAACATAAATCTTTGAAAAATAAGCTTATCTCTATTATGGGCTTCCAGATTCTATCGAGCAACACACAGAATACAATAGGCATCAATGATCCATGAAAATATGACAGTCATGGCTCTTCATAGAGGTCAAATTTCCTTCCTTCATATCAACACACCTAGACAAATTTGACGCATATACATCTGGCATTCTCAAATTGTTAACCCAATCACAAATCACTCTTTTATCATCCAAAGTGAATGTGTAACTGGCCTTGAGCTTCTGCTACTTATTGTTTAAGTATGTCAAGTATAATTTACTGCGCTGACAATACTCCTTTAAGTCCATCCTGGCCTTCAAGTTATCTTTTATTTTGTTACATACATCCATCACAGTATTAAACAAGTTGTCAAACATGTTTTTCTCAATATGCATGACATCCAAATTATGAGGCAGAAGATTATCTTCTCAGTAATCTAACTCCTAAAATATTCTTTGTTTAGTCCAGTTATATGTAACACCATAACCAGGTATCGTAGATGGTGGAGACTCTATTTCCTTAGGCAGATTCCTCAATCTACCCCAAATTTCTTCTCGTGATAAAATTGGTGGTGGCTCCTTAAAATCAGATTTATTCTTCATAAAATCACTAGTATTTTTCCTAAACTCATGTTACATTGGCAAGAATCGATCGTGACAGTCAAACTATGAGGTTTTACCCCCATGTTTCAAAGTGAATGCTTTTGTGTCTTCCATACAACAAGGGCAAGCTAACTTTCCCATAGTCGACCACCCAGACATCATTCCATAAGCAGGAAAGTCATTTATAGTCCACATCAAAGTAGCACGTAATCTAAAGTTTTGTTTCATTGATACATCATATGCTTCCACACCTTTATGCCACATTAAGTTCAACTCATCAATCAATGGCTGCAGATATGCATCATTCAAAACTTTTGGATTGTCAAGACCTGAAATAATGCAAGTTAGAAATATATACTGACTTGTCATACACAATTCAGGTAGGAGATTATAAGGAGTCACAAACACTGGACAACATAAATATGGTGTAGCTAAGACCGAAAATGGAGTGAATCCATCAGTAGATAATCCCAACCTATTATTTCTTAGTTCACTAGCAAAATCCAGATACACACTATAAAAATGTTTCCATGCTCCTCCATCTGACGGATGACATAAAACACAAGGTAGTCTATTATTTTCATAGTGCCATCTCATAGGAAGGGAAGAGCTCATTGATGCATACAACCTCTTTAACCGTGGTATAAGAGGTAAGCAATGCATCGACTTCATAGGCACCTTCTTCCTTTTGGCATGTGTGACTTCCTTATAATTGAGGTTGATTACAAAATTTGCAATGTTATAAATTTGCATCTTTCTTAAAGAATAACATATAACCTTTCTTGCAACAGTGAATCCTCTTTGATAAAAGTCCTAACTTAGAAACCAACTTCTTTGTTGTGTAGAAATCTTTGGGTAAGTTGAGTTTATTTGGGTTAAGTGCATTCATAAGTCCAATGATAGAATTCATACCCTCTTGAGAAATAGAATAATTTGACTTAATACTTAGTAACTGAATGCCAATAGATAACTTAGAATGCGTCAATCCTTCATATAATGGATAACTAGCTTCCTTTAACTGTTCATAGAAGTTCCTAGCCTCATTATTTAGTTCATTTTGAGCCCCTGAGTGTGTCCCAAAAGCATCCCTAACCATCTCACTATATCGTGAGTTTTCAACATTATTATCTCTTATTGGACTTTCAACATAATTTTGAAAAACAAAATTATTTGTAGCACTATCTCTCTATGAGCTGTCCATACAGTATAATTGAACATAAAACCCTTCTTATAAAGATGTAATGTAACAACATTTGGACTCAATAACTTGCAACACTTGCATTTCCAACAAGGACACCTAATTATCCCTTCAGTAAGAAAATCATTAAGTGTCATTGCTTTAGCAATAAATCCAACTACCCCATCATTATATTCCTCCCTCAACCACACGTAAGAAATGTTAGTTATCTTTTAAGATTCAAGCTTTTGAGGTATGTTAGATGTTGATTCTTGGGTCCCTTCCACCCAAGAAGTTCAAAAATCCTTTTCTAAATTCAAAGATTATAATTTTGTAAGATTTTCATGATTTATGTGAATCAAAATTCCTATTCATGTTATTGTTGAGTTGTAATTCATGCTTTTGAATACAAGTTGCAAGTCTTGATCTTAATATGGGTTGAATTGCATCATGTCCATGTTAAATCCCTAAATTTGCAAGTTGGTTGGTGTAATCATGATACTTGGGTGTATTATTTATTGTATAACTAAAGCATGCTCCCCACATGTTTGACAAAATGCTTATGTAAAGGAAATAGAGTCAATATAGCATGGTTAGCAAGAAATTCCCAATTATGTATAAGTTCATGCAAGCCAAAAGTTTGTTGAAAAGCCTTATTGAATGATTTATGATATGTTGTATGCATTCCCATTCATGTGTATTCCTTATTGAGTGAAGTTGAGATATTGGTAAGCATTTCCTATACCATTACATATTCATGATATTCAAGTGATTGGCAAGATGTCGCATTGATTATGTTATGGATGATAGCTTATTGTCATGTCATGTACGGGTTGTCCTATTTTATGATATTTATGTTATTGAGTCCTGGGGGTATTTAATACCCAAAATTTAGTTGCTTTTCTAGATCTGAGTCAGTCTCAAAATAATCTCAGTCGTGCTATACTTAGTAGAATTTAGACGGTTACAGAACTTAAGGAAATTCAGTGATCTCAGTATAAGTGTAATCCAGTCTCAGTATCAGTCTAAACCGACTTAGTATTCAGTTTCGACTCAATAGTATTCAGAAGTAATCAGTATTCAATAGTACCTAGTAGTATTCAGTATTCAGCTCAAACTTCAGTTAGACTTAGTAGGTTAACAAGAATTCAGTAGTATTTAGCTAGATAGTAGAATCCAAGTGGCATTCCATCAGATAACGAAACCAAGTGAATTCATTTAGATCAGTCAAGAAATATTAACTATAATACATTCAGTTCAGTCTAAGTTCAGTTAAGAACCAGTTCAGAGTCCTTCAATTAGGAGTAGGAACTAGCACCGAGCGAGTGCAGGGATGACGGCTTCCCCGTTAGAGAGGTAAAGTTGTTAGTAATAGTACATGAACTCCAGAACTGCGTAGCCAATGCAGGACCAGGAGTTACCCGTTAGATTAAGGCTTGACTATCATACTCCTTAGGCTTGACTTCTTTTTCAGGGTTACCCGTTATAGAGGCTTGACCATAGTAGAGGTCTTTACCCGTGGCACAGTATTGATACCCTTCCAGCTGGGGTTATAGGTTGGACCCTACTAATTCAGATTTGGGGTATGTCGGTTAAGTGAGAACTCCTACAGTTGTAGTTTCAATATCAGTCTTCAGAGTAGAACTCAGAAATTAGGATTGTCAAATATAGTCACCTATCTCAGTAAGAAACTTAGATAGTTTCATAGATTCATGGACCACCCGCTAGATAGGTCTGGTCTCACATAAAGTTAATCAGTATTAGTACTAATAGATCCATAGATCACCCGTTAGATAGGCCTGATCTTAAACTCAGCCCATCATTTCTATTATTAAAAGATTTAGAGATTTTTCGCTAGATAGGTCTGACCTCAGGTACAATCATTCCTTACCATTATTAGTAGATTCATAGATCATTCATTAGAGAGGTTTGATCTCAGATTTAGTCAGTCGATAGTAGAAAGCTCATAACTCAGTTATTGATACGAGTAGATTCAGTTATTCAGTATTCCAAAGTTAGTAAACTCATATATCAGTATTAGTAGACCCAGTCATCAGTAAGTTAGTATTTAGAAACCAGTATTCAGAGTTCATATTCAGTGTTACTGCGATTCTTGTTTTGGTTTGTGCGTTCATGCATATATCTCCATTCAGGATTCTTATGTTATTCAGTTAAGTAATGTTCATGCTTAAGCCCTTACATTCAGCCTTACCTCATCTAGCATACCAGTACATTCAAAGTACTGACACATACTTTCCTCCGCTATGGTTCCTTATACCATAGGTTCAGATGTACGGGATCCAGAGCACCCATAGCCGTCCAGACTGAGTTAGCAGCAGTAGACGTAGCAGTGAGTCCTCTTTATTCGAGGATGATCCATATTTTATTATTGCATTAGATTCAGTTTATTTTTAGTAGATGGAGTTAGTTGGGGACATATCCCATCAAATCCATAGTTCAGATAGGTTAGAGGCTTTTCGGATAGATGTATCAGTATTCAATTTTCAGTTGTGAGTATTTTAGAAGTTATGAACCTTATTGCAAGTTTTCGCTAGTTTTCCGCATTTATTTCAGTATATTATCTAGTGCTCAGTTACAGGTACCAGCAGAGGGTTAGCTTGTTGTTCTTCGGGATCATGAGCACCGTGTGGCATACCGATTCCAGAAAATTGGGGCATTACATATAATTGTTAAATGATTATTTATTATATTTTCCACTACAGTAGTTGGAAGATTTATAATTATTTTTAATTAGTTTATTAATCTTTCAAATATTGTAGTCAGAATATTTTTTAATTATAATTATTAAATAATTATTTATTATATTTTCAACCATAGTAGTCGGAAGATTAATAATTATTAAATAGTTTTGTCTAATTAGTTTATTAATCTTCCGACTACCATAGTAAGAATCATTTTTTGGTTATTTTATAATTTACAATCTATGACTACAGTGGTCAGAAATATTTTTCTGACAAGCTATATTTCGAGTAACATGAAACAGTCGAAAAGTTATTGGAAATACCTTATTTTCTGACTACATTTCGACTACATCAGCTGTCGAAAAAAATCCTAATTTCTTGTTGTGAAATAACCTTGGGACTACATCCAGACTACACAATCTTAAATGGGGCCCAAAAAAATAAAGGACCCCGAACCAAGTAAACCATACACACCACAAAGAAAGGAGTTCTCAACATACCAGCGTAGGCATTGGAAGATGCCTCAAACTCCCGAGGAATAGAAAGAACATTGAGACAATCCTGGACACTACCTGATCCAGAGGTAGTAGCCAATACTCTATTTACCCAAGCAACAACCCTTATGAGACATCCCCGTCACACTAGACCCAACTGTCCACAAGAAAAATACTGATTCCTTCCCCCCTCGCAATAGCCACGGTGCAACCAAGTACAAAATCTTTAAAGAAAATGGGATGATGAGGATTGGGATCCACTGGTAAAATCAAAAGCTGCAACCCCTGATCGGGTCTGTGCCTCATGAGTTAGGCTAGATCCATCCATGTTGTTTTTTAGTAGAATAGATAAGTTTCCATAAACTTTTGGATCATTAAATAGGCCTGATCTGAAGAGTGAACCAAAGAAGATTCAGAGAAGATTTCAAAACCTTAGACTCCATAGCCCAAAAATAGAATAACCAAGAAAGTGAAACATCCTAAATGCCTCGTAGCCACCTGATTATAAGTGTGGTGCACGACACACCAATAGGCAAGACTCAACTCGACATGGCTTTATGGACACCCCATGACACCAAAACCTAGAGCTCTGATACCAACTTGACACGACTTGAACCAAAGCCTTATCGTAATGGGCAATCCCAAGCCCAACCAGGACCGACAACCACCCCCGTTACCCAACCCAGCCACTAAACGCGTACCTTGAGTCGGCTGAAGTCCGAACGTATAATAAGATAGAATATCCAACCATGTGGAGATATTTGGATAGGTCTAAAACCGAGACCAACATAACTAAGTCAAACTACCCAATATCAAACCAAACAAATACGGAAACCATAAGTTAAAACAACGATAATGATCCAATATATGTATACATATGACAAATAATCCTTAACATACCCAAGTCTGCAGTTTTCCATACAAAGCCTCTAGACCAACGACAGAGTACCTAGTCAGGACATGTCCTCGACCATAGCCAAAATCCAAAGTCTATGAAAGACAAGAGATATGTAAAGTAACCTATGATATGAAATAGATGCCTTCCAAACTATGGAAGATCTCCACCTAAATCTAACATCGACTGTCCCCAAATCTGATCACTAAGAAAGAGGAATAGAATGACCGGTTCATGCATAGCGTGGGTATACAGCCGCCAGTAGATGGGTTAGTGGGTGAACACTAGCATACACTTAGGATAAGGATAACATAATGCCATTTTTAAAATCAAGTAAAATCATCCACAATGCATACAACTATACATATATATATATATATATATATACAACCATGCCGGAAATAGGGACCGAGCTTATCATGCCTTTAAAACCTTTACCTGGGCTATGTAGCGTTGCTGTCCTAAATCACCCACGGTCTATATAGGTTCAGCTCTCCCTGATAAAAGGGCCCTAGTGCGTTTAACCACACGATAGGGAAGTATCCCATGGGATGACTAGTACATCCCCCAAATATAGTGAGATATCATGCATAAGGTCACCAAGACCAAACTCATATCGGCAAATATGAGTTTCCAGTTTTGGTTCCCCCAGGGACCTCTAGCTTTCATGACTTTACTACATATCCCGCCATTATTGCCCAATTAAAACTAATTTCCGAATAACCAAACCATTTTCCATTTATTAACCAAGGCCATTGATATGAGTATCGTCATACCAACCCTTACTTGAAAGTATCATCCATAGCCAACCATTTATAGGTTTAAGGGCACTTACAAGTTCCCTTATATTTACCATATTAAATCACTTGGGAGACTTCCATGTTACCCACAAGCATAACCGATTATCCTTTATCCTTTCCAAATCATTTAAACCATGCATAATTTCTTTACCGAGTTTAAAACATGCAAGAGTTCCATTAAAAAAAGTCGATGCATTGAATATATCTTTGTAAGATTTTGTCAAACACATTAGGGGCATAATACGATCAAAACTAATTTCAATTACCAATAAACCATTCCCATTCAATTCAACTATCCAAAACCACCATTAATGTGTTTAAAAGCATAATTAAAACCATAGGAAATCATAACCAACCATTTAACATCAAAAACCCCAAATTATATTTGAAAGCCAAAATCATGTAATAGTAAAACCATGAAAACATTCATATAAACCATTCCTCTAATTCAAATTTACAATGAGGGAAGAGAATATGACTTATACATGAATATTCACGGACGAAATCTCATCATTTAAGCTCTTTAAGGAACACATGAAGAAACCCTAGCCTCCAATCTTTAAGAGAGTATTTGAGGTGTTTTAATCCTTTAACAAGTGTTATAGAAGGCTACCAAAGGTTATATTATGTGAGGACATAAGGGTTTAGGAGTAGAAAATATCCAAACTAACCTTGGCTTAAAATTTAAAACAAGTAACGTCTAGGGATACGACTCCTCCTTACCACCCGTACCCTAGGGTACGAGTTGTACCTCAACTCATACCCAAACTTTACCATGACCTTACCTACTGGTTCCTATATGACTGAACCTCTCTAACTAATTCCTAAGGGTATAAGTAACACCCCCAATCATATCCACCAGTCGTACCTAAGGCAGACTCTAGAAGACTAAGACAATCATGCACTATACAACTTGCCCTACACCACTCGTATACTTCTATATGACTCGTACCCTAGTGAGTCATATATTGAGTAGTAGCCAAGACAACCATATTTCCTAGGGTACAATTAAACCATTAAGGCACCTCACATGTCGTATTCAAGGGTATGGTTAGTACCTTTGAGTCATACCATGTCAAAAGGTCCAAAATTTGAGAAATTTTGTAAGGGTCCAAATCCTAGGATGTTACACATATCCTCCAAAGTCTGAATAGTATGCTCCTCTTACCCATCCATTTGAGGGTGGTAAGAGATGCTAAGTTTCACCTGAGTACCCAAACCTTACTAAAATGAATGCTAAAAGTGAGATGAAAATTGCATATTTTGGTCTGAAATGATGGACATTGGTGTACCAATATAACGTCATGATCTCCTAAATAAAAAACTTACCATAAATCCTCTCCTGTGTAGTTAGTCCTCACAGACAGGAAGTGAGCAGACTTATATCTCATTTGTCTATAAAAACCATAATTTTCCAAAGTTGAAGTTGGAGTTGGAGTTGGAGTTGTGTTTGTCCATGAATATAAATTGGATTTGTTTTTGAAATTTGTGAGAGAAGTAGGAGTGAAAAAAGTGGAAAAAAGTTTTAATTATTTTTACTTTTTCACTAAAGGTAAATATTTTTTTGGAAAAAGTAAAAAAATTTCTTGGCCAAACGGCTACTTAGTCATCCTATCCACAATGACCCAAATAGAATCATACTGATTATGAGACAGAAGAAGACCCATAATGAAGTCCATATTAATCATATCCCACTTTTACATGGGCAACTCAATAGCCTGAGATATACCACCAGGCCTTAAATGATCAACCTTAACTTGCTGATAAACCATAGATTTGTCAACAAAACTTGCCACATCTCTTTTCATATTATTTGACCAGTAGATTTCCTTTAAGTCATGATATATCTTAGTTAAATCCTAATGAACTATATATCTAGACTCATGAGCCTCATTCAAAATCCTTTCCCATAGACCATCAACATCAGGAATACACAACCTTCCTTGAAACCTCAAAATACCATCTCCCCTAATCTCAAAAGCCATAATATTTTGCTGAGCCACATCATCCTTAATCTACATAAGTATGGGATCCAAATCTTACTTCTCTTTCACGATCATACCAAGAGATGATTTAACCACTTCTTGAACAATCATTTCTCCATCATCAGAGTCCAAAAGACAAGCTTCCAAATTAGACAGCCTTCTAAATATTCTTCACCAACCCTTTTTTCTCCTCCTCAGTGTGAGATAAGGTCCCCATATGCAACCTGCTAAGAGCATGAACAATAATATTAGCTTTACCTAGATGGTAGTGTAAACTCATGTCTCAATCCTTAAGAAATTCGAGCCACCGGCTCTACCTGAGGTTTAATTCCCTCTGTGTAGACACATACTGTAAGCTTTTATTGTCTGACTAAATGTCTACATACACCCCGTACATATAATGGCACCAGATCTTTAAGGCAAAGACCACAATTGTCAACTCTAGATCATGAGTCGGGTAATTCCTCCCATAAACCTTAAGCTTTCTAGTAGCATAGGAAACGAACTTACTATGCTTCATCCAAACACAAACTAGTCCAATACAGGATTCATCATAATACACAACCAACACATTAATACCCTCGGGTAGGGTTAAAACTGGAGACGAAGCCAACTTATCCTTCAACTTCTCAAAACTACCCTCATGGATCATAAAAACTTAACCTTCTTCTGAGTCAGCTTTGTCAATGGAGCAATAATAGAGGAAAAACTTTCTACAAACCTCCTATAATACCCAACCAAGCCGAAGAAGATCCTAATATAAATTGTAGTTGTGGGTCTAGACCACTTTTTAACTGCTCGACTTTTGGTGGACCCATATTGATCCCTTCACTAGAAACAACATGCTCAAGAAAGGTCACAACACTCAACCAAAATTCACACTTAGAAAAATTTGCATACTACTTCTAGTCCGTAAGAGTCTAAAACACAATTCGGAGGTTATTGTCACGATCCTCCTCACTCTTAGAGTACACCAAGATATCATTAATAAAGACTATAACAAACAAATCTAAAATCTTCCTAAATGCCTGATTCATAAGATCCACAAAAGCAAGATCCACAAAAGCAACTAGAGCATTAGTCAACCCAAATATCATAACTAGAAACTTATAATTACCATACCAGGTTCTAAAAGTAGTCTTGGGAATATCAACCTCCCAAATTTTCAACTTATGATCGCCCGAACGAAGATTAATCATAGAGAAACACCTAGCACCCAGAAGTTGATCAAAAAAATCATCAATCCTAGGAAAAGGATACTTATTTTTTGTTAAAACTTTATTCAGTTGACGATAGTCTATACACATCCAAAGGGATCCTTCTTTATTTTGCACGAAAAGAACATGAGCAATCCACGGAGTGATACTAGGATTAATGAACCCTTTATCAAAAAGATTTTTCAATTTCTCTTTTACCTCTTTTAATTCATCTAGAGCCATTCTATAAGGAGGAATGAAAATAGGACGAGTGTTTTATCCTTTTTCAGATTTCTTTGGGCGAGAAAATGGTTTTGACCTTCTTAAGACTATTTCAAAGAATTTAAGAAAATTTTAGAATAATTTTAAGAAAATTCACAAACTCGCCAGTTCATTTTTATAGAAAAAATCAATAAAACTTAAATGAGTTTCAAAGGTTCAAAAACAGAAATAAACCTTTAAAACTAGAGAAACTAGGTAAGGGTTCAATTTAAAGGAACTATTAGTTGCACGAACAAAACAAATGTCATTTTAAAAAAAAAAAATTAATCTTTAAAAGACTTATTTTAAGGATAAAAATGAAGAAACTAAGTAATCCGTTCTAGACAATATAAAATTATGTGAGAAAATTATGCATTAAGTGAAAGAAAACTAAGATAAAATAAAATGACAACGCTACAGAGATTTATCTAGGTTAAGTAAAATAAAATTAGTACAAATTACATGAATAAGTACAAGAAAGAAATTGAAGTTTGAGATTTTGTGCCCCTGTTTGACCCATTTCAAATCTGGCAAACTTTGGGCCTAATTTTATGGTCTTTTCAGCCTTCCTTCAGATGTGTATACTATATGTATATTAGCCCCCTTTTCTTCCTACGTTTTTGTATATCTGGTGTAAACATGACCATATATTGGTCATATATACACGTATTTTAGTCCTTCACTTGTATGCCAACTTCACCTCCTCATTTTCCACTATATATCAATTGTATATCTTTATATACAACCTTGTTTTCTTTGTTACTTTAGTCTATTTTTGGACTTTTGAGGAGGATTGACTCGAAGGAAAAGGAATGCAAAGGAGTCGAAGTCCAGTTGGACTCATTAATTATCACATGAAATAGAAACAAGTGAACGAAATCTGCATTCAATCAATATTACAACATACTTCAAAGGATCGATTATTGTTACTAAAATATCTTGGTGGCATGTTCACCACAGACATAATCATGCAATCAAACCTTTAAACTAAAATTGAGCACATGTATCATAGAAGAGAAATACATAACTAGATGACATAGGATTCAATCTCCTTTTACTAGTAAAATCAAGAAAGAGAAGAACAAGTTATGTGGTAACATCTCAAACAAGTTGAAAACAAAACTGACCAGCCTACAAATATTGAAAACCATAGCTTAGATAAAGAAACTAACTATTAAAGTATCATGATAAAGAAAAAAAATAAATAGCAATCTGCTCTAACTTATCAGAAAGTAAACAAACAGTTGTAAAGTTAAGACACACTTCTGTCTATTACCAACTTAAAAAAGAGAGTAGGAAATCGATTCACAAATTTTGAATTGAAACACATAGAATACAAAACTAACTTAGTTCGGGACCCGTAAACATAATAGCCTGTATGATAGAGTTTTAAAGACGCTACAACTGAAATCATTCATTATTTTGTAATTTTGCCAAAGTAGAAAACTGAAAAGAATATGCTAAGGTTTGGAAAAATAAATCTGCAACATGGACCACTCACCAATATGAGATAACATAATGTTGAACAAATGTGGTCAAAACATATTTGAGCATCTATTATTAAGATCCGCTTAAAAATTCATCAGTAGCCTCCATTTACTTTCGAATTTTCACTATGAATCAAACACAACATTTGTTATAAAATTGAGAAAAATATCATTTAAGATATTTGAATTTAAATAGATTTATACCAATGAGGCTTCGAACATCTAAAATTAATTAGGATACAAAATAAAATCAAACTTAAATTTAGCTTTGCAAAGAGACATAATCCTTCAAGTATTCCTATTTCACCATCCTTCAACACCAGTAAAGATAATCTAAGGGAAAGGGTAATTGAAGAAAAGCTAAAACGAGGTATATTAAGCCGAAACAACTGATCAAATCATAACAATAACCACAAACTCCATTGCACAGAAGATCATATGGACTTTAGAGCCTTTACAATTAATAATCCTACAATTACTATGATAACAATGAAATCACTACTCATAAAAAGAATAAGAAGAAGAAATAGCTAAATATAGAAAAGGTATGTTTACCTTTATCGAGGCAGCGAATGAGACTACGAACTCTCATCGAAATGACTTCTACAGAAGTTTCAATTTGCAAATTCACACAATTTTGATAAATTCTTTTTTTTTTTAAATATTCTAAAAATAGCTTGGTTATGTAGGATTAGAGGTGTGCACCTCCAGAGCCCTTAAATTTTTCCCCAAACCCTTTCTCCTCCTTCAACAATGAGAGAGAAGGGTTTATATAGAAATTCAAAATCTCACTTCTTGACTATTTTGGTGATATGGGATAAAAATTTTGAAGGTAGTTTTGGAAATTTAAAATGGAAGATTGGATAATGGCACCATTGACCGCTGGACTCGTGGTAGTTATTCACGAGTTGGGTACGTTGGGTCACCGAGTTTGTAGATTGGACCTGTTGTTGCTGGAATTAGGTTATTTTTGGGTTGAACCCATTGTTTGCTGAGTGGTTGTCGGGTATCAGTTGTTGTTAACATTGTTGATGTTTGGATGGGTTGAAAGTTGTACGTGTATGTTGTTGGAATCCCATTAATGGGTTTTATATGTTGTTGGTGTTGGCACACTATTGATTCAGCTACTGTTGTTATGCTTTTTTTTGTTGCTGCTTAAGTGGAAAAGAGAAGGGGTTTGGGCTGGGTCAGGTTGTGGGTTGTTGGGCCTGGGCAGGTAGTTTGGTTAAAACGGAAATTGGTTGGTTGGTATAATTAGGTTGCTGATATGGGTTAATAAAGGGAAGAATTATTGGGTAGAATTAGGATTTGGGGTTATTTAAATCATTACCCCAATTAGGATTTATCCATCCCATTTATTTTTTAACTAAATAGAAAATCAATTGGTCAATGCATTGCATTTATAGCTAATTTGATTTCAATTATGATTAGATTTAATAGATTGACTAAATGAAATTGAAATTCAATACGAATTAATTCCTCACTTAATTCTAAGCCTCTTGATTTAATAAAATCAAATAATTATTTCTCCAAACAAATTATTTTTGAGAACAAACTTTATTTATATCCAAGATGTACCTATTTGAATTAATTTTCAAGATAACCTTCGATTAAAAATCTAATTTATAAAAATGTTCATTTAAGTAACAAAATTTATACAATCTCGTATATGTAAATATAAAAGCGTATAATTGTCACTCTAACGACAAAATTAACCCAAATCATTATTTTAGAGCGCATCTATACGGATGAAATAAATAATTCAATTTTATTAAAAATTGAAGAAACCCAGGATTAATTTTAGTCATGGAGGAAAAAAATTAGGTGTCAACAACTTCCCCCTCTCTTTGGGTAGGGTGGATGCAAGTAACCTTGAGCAAGGGAGTATGACATTACTAATTTTTGTTCGACTAGAAATTTGTTTATGAAAGAGATTGTTTTTTTCATGAATTATTATGGAGTAATGGCCGAACCTTGGTATCAGGTTTTCTACATATCCTAGGTTACATGAGAATTTAGGCCACTTATAGTTCATAACGCTTGATTTTAAGCACGATTTTTCAAAGAATTCACAAGCTATTCCGATTTTTTAAATCTTGATAAAACTGAAAAACTGGGGAATAAAAGGATTGGAGGACGGTTGGAATGCTGTCGAGTTTTCTATGTAGATCCCAACAAACATATCTAAATTATATAGGAAATCAGAAGGTTTGTAGTTCGACTCGATCGATAAAATAAAATCTTTTATATTAGACGATCTTTGGTTCGAGTTGAGTGATAAGTTATTTGAGCTTATGGAAAAGAGGCTTGTAACCTCTTAACCATGATTGTGAGATCCTTTTCATCCATAGGAAATAATTTACCTGGACATAATTTTCAAAACTCTGAGTGTGTTATCACTCAGATTTGAAAAAAAAGAAGGTTACTTCCAGTATGAGTATAAAAGTATCCTAAAAGTGAAATTGAAACTAGGATATCTCAAAATAACCCACATGACTTCTAATATGGGCGTCGTTTGATGGTGGTGGAAATAGTCCTTTAGCTCACAACTAAAGAGTTCGATATTCCTCTTCAAACTATGTCCCAGTTTGCTGTTAAGAAAACATTCCACGTTGTGCTGCATCTTTTTCGGAGTCGTCCACACGTGTGGTTTTGAATTGAGAATTTCATCCTTTCGGATGCTCTCAACAATATCTCAAATGAATGATTATTTGTAAATATAGCATTACACAAACGTAAATTGGTGTAAACCTATTTGAACATGCTATGCTGAGATAGTTGAACCAATTTGCACAACCACTTTGGATAGAGTGATGGTCCAATACATCTCATTAAAAAGCGGACGACCAATATTGAATGTAACATATTACTTGAACAGGGGTGACGACCCAATGTGTCTTATTGAAAATGTAACGTGCCACTTGAACAAGGATGGCGATCCAATGTGTCTCATTTAATAGTGGACGACTAATATTGAATATAATATTCACTTTGAATGAGGTGACGGACCAATGTATCTCACTGAAAGGCGGATGAACTAAATTGAATGTAACATGTCACTTTGATCGGGGTGACGGTCTAATGTGTCTTATTGAAAGGTGGACAACCTATCTTGAACGTTACATTCCATTTTGAATGAGGTGACGACCTAACATGTCTCATTAAAAATATAACATGCCACTTGAATGGAGGAGACGACTCAATGTGTCTCATTTAAAGGCGGACGACCCATATTAATTATAACATGCCACTTTGAACAGAGTGATGATCCAATGTTTCTCTTTGAAAGAAAAAAAAACCTATATTGAATGTAATATGTCACTTGAATGGTAGTGACGACCCAACGTGTCTCATTGAATGGAGGACGACCAATATTGAATGTTATATGTCACTTGATCGGAGTGACGATCCAATGTGTCCCATTGAAAGGTGGATGACCTATTTTGGATGTAATGTGCCACTTTGAATAGAGCGACGGCCTAATGTATCCTTTTAAAGGGTGAACAACCCAGATACAATATGTCTTTTTGAAAGAATGGATGACCCAAATAAGATGTGTCCTTTTGAAAGGGTGGATGACCCAAATAAGAAGTCAATTCATTGAACCGCATCCTTTGAATTAGGAGTCCTTTAAAGGATTTATGCATGTATTGAGCTTTTGGATTGAATCCTCAAACTTTGAGAGGATACTTTGCATTATTCCTTAGAGGTGATATTGCATAACGTCACTTCTATAACTTAACAACACTCATTAATAATACAACAATTTGTTATAATTAGGTCAGGAGTATAACAGAAGATAGAGTTTAAAAATAAATATGGAGTTGTTTTACTTATTATGATTTTAGAGATAGTAGTTTGGATAATATCTCCACATCTTCATCGTTATTCCTGATCATTTCCCTATAAAGTCAGAAAAAGTGTTAGAGATTATGAAAAAGTAATAGAAACATAAATAAAGAGGAAAATAGAGGAGAGTAGTTGTCTAGATTATTATGGAAAGACCACAGTGGATCTGATAATCCCTTTGTCATGCTTAATAATGTCTACTTTGTGATTTCACTATTCCTACATCCAATGAAAAATTCTAAGTTTTGAGAGACTGATTGTGTTAGTATTGCCTTGCTCTCCCGATGCACCTTGTTGATCACTGATTTGCAAACTTTTCTGATCTTCAAGTACAACTTTTGTGGAATTTTTAAGGGTCCTCCTAAAAAATTCTACCCCGGTCTAAGACTCCTGAACTTTCTTGTAACTTGTGACATTTATTTAATATGAAAATTTTGAGACCTTCTAAAAAATTCTACCCCAGTCTAAAATACAAAATACTTAAATTGTTTCTGACACAGAGTACTTTAAGTATAGAGAACTTCAAAAGCTATACCCTGATCTCAACAGCGTCTGATTTTTAACGTTGTAGCCAACGTCAAGTTTTGTAAAATTTTTAAGACCTTCTCAAGAATTTCTGCCCCAGTTATGTACTTTGATGTCATCTTCATTTAACTTGAAAAAAGATTCTTTTGATGAATTTTTGAGATCTTCTAAAAAATTTGCCATAGATTCTATGAAAGGTTTACTGAAAATATGACCACGCGGCGCCTACGCATTACATTGAGGTAGGAAATGTTGTTCCAACATAAAACGGAAAAATAAATCTTCTAAAGAGTTGACCGAAGTTGACATAGGCTGCCTACGTATCTCATTCTTGGGAATTCAGGTCAAACGTAGTTCTTACATAAAATGGAAAGATAAATTTTCTAAGGGGTTGACTGAAGCCGACATTGGTTGCCTACGTATCCCATTCTTGGAAATTTAGGTCAACATAGTTCATACAAAATAAAAGGGATATTTGATTTTTTTGATAACTTGATCGAAGCCAACACAGGTTGCCTACATATTCCACAAGGGAAATCAGGTCAAACATAGTTCATTACAACTAAAAAGGTGCAATTACAAGGAAATCAAATCATAAAGTGCTATTAGAAGGAAATAAAGCGAAAAAATACAATTACAAGGAAATAAAATAAGAAAATACAATTGCAAGAAAAGAAAACAACAACTTCCAAATGCAGGATAGAAGGATGCCAAAAGTGCGCCTTTTGAGAAAAATTCATACTTCTTCTATTTGATGGTGCTACTGACTACTTCTTGTGATTGGACAATAGATTGTTGTTAACATTAGCTAGAGCTTCTTCAATCGTTATCACCTTGTTGTCAATCAGATCCTGAATTTTATGCTTAAGAGTGATACATTTTTTTGTATCTTGTCCAACTACTCCAGAGTGGTAATCACATCGCTTGTTTGGATCATACCATTAAAATAAGTGTTCACAGTCTTTGCTTCCACTGGATAAATTAGTTTTGCTTCTTTTAACCTGTCAAAAAGCTGGGTAAGAGATTCTGCCAATGTCGTAAAAAATCTGCGAGGCTTTCTTTCATGATTGGCACGAGGAGCATTATTTTGATAGTTTTGTGGTGGAGGTTGAGAATGATATGTCGCTTGTGAATTTAAGACTGGATAGTGAGCATGTCGAGCATTGGGTTGGTATCGAGGAGATTTCTTGTAGTTGGAAGAACTTTTTTGAATTCATCACTCCTTTTACTTGTTTTTCTTTTTTCTTTCCATTTCTGAAAGAACTAGTTTGGAAGCCCTTGTGAGTGGATTGTAGTTCTATCAAATTTATTATCCTTCCTTTATTGAGGCCATCCTCAATTAGTTCTTAGGTCTTGACAATTTCAATAAATATTTTTCCAGCCATTGTTACCATGCAATCAAAATATTCTAGATGTACCCTGTCTGCTTCTTCTCTCCAGCGTATGGCATATTCATGAAAACTCTCATTTGATTTTTGCTTTAGCTTTGTGATAAAGATTCTGTCAGGAATAATGTTGACATGGAACTTGTAGTAATCCACAAAATCATTTGCCAGGTCATTCCAAGTGCTCCACTTAGTCACATCTTTCTTAGCGCACCATTCTAGAGCCTTTTCACTCAAACTTTGACTAAACAGCTTGACCTGTATTCTTTTATTTTTCCCAAGCCAATCAACTTTTCAAATAAGTTTTCAAATTAAATAAGGGATTTTCAAATCTATTAAACTTTTCAAACTGTTGGATCTTATAACTAAGAGGCAACTCAATCTCGAGAAATTGACACAACTCTTCATACTTCACACTTTGGTTATCCCTAATTCCCCAAAGACTTCTCATGGAATTTTCCAAGACCTGATCTTTGTATTCACCATCTGATTAGTGTGTATTCTTAGCTCATTCTCTATTGCAACATAATGATTAGCATCTAAGCCGTATAACCCTTGAGTTACTATTACTGATAGGGCTATAGCATAGGTATACACTGGCGGAGTATGGTGTGACGAGGATATGTTCTGAACCTTTGGAGAAGAAAATGCATACACGAAATGGGTACTTTGAGAAGCATGAGCAAAATGACCTTTCTGATCAACTCCTTCTGACGTTGGAAACATAGGCCCCTTTTGTCGAGCATCAAGAGACAAAGTCATATTTGGAGGAGTTTGAGAAGGTGTTCTACTTTCCATCACCATGAGCCTTATCTCTACAATTTTTTTCTCCAAACCAGCAACGAGAATTGGGGTTATTTCTCTCCCTATCGAGGCACTCGAGTCCATTGCTACAGAGAAGGTGGGAACTGATTTGGATATGGTATTTATGCTGATCAGAATGGGATTCATAGTTGAACGAGTCCCTCTGTTAGCCAAAGAAAGAACTAATGAATCTATAGTTGTTTTCTTGACCTTAGATCGTGTAAAATACTAATTTTCTGCCAGCGATTACTTCTGCCTTTGTGAAGCGGCATATTTGACTACCAACACAAATCAGCCTCTCTCTAAAAGGAAAGAAAAACACTCAAAAATTTAAAAGTTAGTTCATGATCGTAATGATTGACCAAAGTAATATATGAAACAAATGACATTTATTTGGTTTGAAACAAACTAAGTCCAAAATTTAGAGGATAAGACACTTGAGAAGATGACCGAATGATGTAAACTTTGATCATTTGATGGATCTTAAATTTAATGAAAAAACATCATCTCAAATAGAATGAGCTAAGTTATTTGAAGAAATTGGGTGTTTATGAATAAACATCCTAGAGGGCTTATAGGAAAAACTGTTTTAAAGTCGACATAATCTTTTCTTTAATTGAGTATCTGAATAGCTCTAACTATTATCAAATACAAAAAAAGGTGAATTCTGAGAGCGATGTGGTCAATATGAATTGCATAATTACCTAATGAAATTTTGCATAAAGCTTGGGTAAATTGGAAGGAATTTTATCGATGAACTTCCGAGTGTATTTTAGAGGATTCAAACTTTGAGTCTTATATACCTATTAACGATCTAAGACTTCGAAATAGAATAATGGACCAGTCTTGTTTAAAGCCAAAAACATGTTATTTAAACACACAGATCAGGAAAACATAGACAAAGCAAAATAATGAAATACTTTAGCACATAAATATTTACTACGCGTCCTAGCATACATAGGACCTTTTAAGCCAAAGGTAAACCTAGTGTTTGAAGGGTATACATGCCATTTGTAAAATGTTTCATTGCCCCCAAATATATATCAAGGGATAATCGTCCGTAAAATCCGGCATTACATCCTTCAGTTAAAACACATAAAGAATGATCGTTTGTTATTGACTCATAGTCAATAGACGTAAGGTGGATTTCTCTAATGGGCCCAATACTTCCTCAGATATTAGGTCATCCTAGGATCTTTCCTAAAAAGAGTTTTGCTCTATCCTATGTATCTAGAGTGGGATTTGACCAGATTCCCAAGTGGACATCTTGGGTTTGAAAATACGAATAGCCACCGGATGCCTAACGTGCCAATAAACTGTTCTATTTCCAACACTAGCTTTGGAATTGATAAATATGGGCCTGGACATCTGCGAAACCCCAAACAATTTATATATTCAGACGTGAAAATATGGAATAAAATGCAACAGTTTAAATTTTATGAAAACATGTAAGCAAACAAACAATTAAAGTACCACAAACCCGAATAATTAGCCAAAGAAGTTAGTTCAAATAATTGGTTAGAACTAAGTTAAAGACCCAACAGAGTCACCATTTTTGTTTTATCCTTTTTCTGATTTCTTTTGGAGAGAAAATGGTTTTGACCTTCTTAAAACTATTTCAAAAGATCTAAGAAAATTTTGAAATAATTATAAGAAAATTCACAGCGTCACCACTTGATTTTTATAGAAAAATCAAGATAACTTAAAAGAGTTTCAAAGGTTCAAAAACAAAAAACCATTAAAACTAGAGAAACTGGGTAAGGGTTCAATTAACGCCCTAAGAAGGTTTTTAAGGCACTCAGGAGCGCCCGTTTAAAACGGTTTACCAAAAAGAACTAACTTGACTAACTATAAGCGACTAATTTTACAAAGACTTGATTTTATAGAAAATAATAAAATTATTTATTTAAACATTTAAAATAACATGTATCTATTCAAAGTAGAAACACTCTATTTGAATTAAACTAAGTTGCAATTTTTCTTTGAATTTCAAGAGGAGAATAACTTTTGTTTTTATGGAAAAAAAGATTATATAATTACTTTCTTATTGATTATTGTAGAAAAGTTGATTATATTGTAGATAATACCTTTGGAAAATATTAAGAGAGTATCAAATTAATATATCTTATTAATTCAGAAAAGTAAAAATTTATAAGAAAATTTAGTTTCTAGAGTTTAAAGAAAATTACTTTAATTTAAATGAACTATTACTTGCACGAACAAAATAAATATCATTTTGGAAATAAAATACTAATCTTTAAAAGACTTATTTTAAGGATAAAAATGAAGGAACTAATTAATCCGTTCTAGACAATATAAAATTATGTGAGAAAATAATGAATTAAGTGAAAGAAAACTAAGATAAAATAAAATGACAACACTTTAGGGATTTATCATGGTTAATTAAAATAAAATTAATGCAAATTACAATCAACATGAATAAGTATAAGAAAGAAATTAAAGTTTGAGATTTTGGGCCTTGCATTTTTGTATATCTGGTCTATACATAACCATATAATGGTCATATATACACGTATTTTTGTCCCCAACCTGTATGCCAACATCACCTCCTCATTTTCCACTGTATATTTGTTCTATATCTTTGTATACAACCTTATTTTCTTCATGACTTTAGTCAAGGCGTGACTCAAAGGGAAAGGAATGCAAAGGAGTGGGAGTCTAATTGGACTCATTGAGTATCACATGAAACAGAAAAAAGTGAAAGAAATCAGCATTCAACTAATATTACAACATACTTCAAAGAATCAATTATTATTAACCAAATATCTTGCTAGCATGTTCACCACAAACATAATCATGCAATCAAAACTTTAAACTAAAGCTGAGCGTGTGTATCATAGGAGAGAAATACATAACTAGATGACATAGGATTCAATCTCCTTTTACTATTAAAATCACGAAAGAGTAGAACAAGTTATATGGTAACATCTCAAACAAGTTGAAAACAAAACTAATCATCCCACAAATCGTGAAAACCATACCTTATATAAAGAAACTAACTATAAAAGTATCTTGCTTAAGAAATAAATAAATAAATAGCAATCTTCTCTAACTTATCAGAAAGTAAACAACCAGTTGCAAAGTTAAGACACACTTCCGTCTATTACCAACTTAAAAAAGAGAGTAGGAAATCGATTCACAAATGTTGAATTAAAACACATAGAATACCAAACTGACATAGTTCGGGACCCGTAAACATAATAGCCAGTATGATAGAGTTTTAAATACGCTACAACTGAAATCATTCATTATTTTGTAATTTTTCCAAAGTAGAAAATTGAAAAGGCTATGCTAAGGTTTATAAAAATAAATCTGCATCATGGACCAAACACCACAATGAGATAACATAATGTTGAGCAAATGTAGTAAAAATATATTTGAGTATCTATTATTAAGATCCACTTAAAAATTCATTAGTAGTCTCCATTTAATTTTGAATTTTCACTACGAATCAAACACATCACTTGTTACTAAATTGGAAGGAATATCATTTAAGACATTTGAATTCAAATAGATTTACACCAATGAGGCTACAGACATCTAAAATTAATTAGGATAAAAAATAAAATCAAAATTAAATTTAACTTCGCAAAGAAACATAACCCTTCAAGTATTCCAATTTCATCATCCTTCAACACCTGTAAAGCATGACAATCTAAGGGAAAGGGTAATTGAAGAAAAGTTGAAACGAGGTATATTAAGCTAAAACAACTAATCAAATCATAACAATAACCACAAATTCCATCGCACAAAAGATCCTGTAGCCTTTAGATGCTTTACAGCGAACAATCCCATAATTACTATGATAACAACAAAATTACTACTCATAAAAAGAATAATAAGAAGAAATAGCTAAATATAGAAAAGGTGTGTTACCTTTTTTGGGGTAGCGAACGGGACTTTGAACTCTCATCGGAATGACTTCCACCGAAGTTTCAAATTTGCGAATTCAAATGATTTTGATAAACTCTTTTTTGAACTATTCTAAAAATAGCTTGGTTACATAGAGTTAGAGGTGCGCACCTCCAGAACCCTTAAGCTTTTCCCAAAGCCTTTTCTTCTCCTTTAAAAATGATAGGGAGGGGTTTATATATAAACCTAAAATCTCACTTCTTGACTGTTTTGAGGATGTGGGATAAATATTTTGAGGGTATTTTTGAAATTTTAATTGGAAAATTAGCTGATAGAATTATTGAAAGCTGAACTCGTAGGAGTTATTTACTGGTCGGGTTCGTTGGATTACCTGGTTCGCCGGTTTGGACCCGTTGTTGCAAGGTTCGAGTTATCGATAGGTTGGACCCATTGTTTGCTGAGGGTTTGTTTGGTATCAGCTGTTTTTAATGTTTTTGATGTTTGGCTGGGTTGAAAGTTGAACGTGTATGTAGTTAGAATTCTATTGATGGGAGTTGTACGCTGTTGGTGTTGGCTACGTTGTTGTTATAGTTGTTGTTGTTAAGATGTTGGTTGTTGCTGGTTAAGGGGAAAAGAGAAAAGGTTTGAGATGGGTCAGGTTGCGGGCTGGATAGGTTGATGGCTGTTGGGCTTGGGCGGGTAATTTTGGTTGACCAAAAATGGGTTAGTTGGTATAATTGGGTTCCTGATGTAGGTTAAGAAAGGGGAAAAGTTATTAGGTAGAATTAGGATATGGGGTTATTAAATCATAACCCCAATTAGGATTTAGCATCACATTTATTTTTCAACCAAATTAAAAATCAATTGGCCAATTGCATTGTCATTATGACCAATTTGATTTCCATTATGGTCAAATTTAATAGATTAGCTAAATTAAATAGAAATTCGATACTTTAATGCACCGAGACTACCCCTTGGACGTCATATGGTGCTTAGGACTGCAAGTGATCCTAAGCTAACCCTTGTATTGGTATAACTTGTGAGCAACTGAATAAGATATATAAATCTTGAAGAAATAAGCAAAAGAAAAGTCTTTAGCTAAACATTATCAAAACAAAACTATTAAACCAGTTACAACTCTGGTTATACAAAACAAAACTGAAATCAAATATATCAACTCTACTAACTGTCTATGAAGCCTCTACTAGTATTGACTATAGGTAGCCAGGACATGACCCAGCTATCTCGAATCAATACGACTATATAAACAAAATAAGATACTGCTCGAACTATGATTGACTCGAGCCTTCGAATCAAAAGGACTTATCACCTACTGACTGGAAGCTGCAAACTGCCTGATTATAATGTGCGTGCTACATTTGTACCTATATTATGAGATAATGTAACATACAGACATATATATGAATTATTACTTTTGGAATATACTAAGTATGTGGGGCTGAATGCATAAGTAAAACCAATAACTTAATGTACATATAAACCTTTAAACAATGTATGCTAAGTGGAAATGACTCACCTTGGGCTTGAATAGAACAAAAGCTATAAAATCATAAACATGAGTAATAAAGCATAATGATAAACTTTGTGAGCCATAAAACTTAACTCTAAAATCCTTACTTTATTCTTTCTTAGGGAGGTGTTTCTAACCAACGTACACCATGTAAACTATCATGGAGTCCAACGTCTTACCCATGGGAGAGATCACGCTGGGGGAAGCTGTCCTACCCTTGTCATCAGAATACAACCTTAACTTAAGTGATCACTATACTCAACCGATATTGGGACTTTAAAGCCAAGGTGGCTCGTAGTTTTGGGGCATGCGACCTTGGACTCATACTCAACTCGGTGCTAAATACTACTCCCTTACTTATATGCTCATAATTTAAGAAATCCACCTTAAAATAGCATAAGGGTTTATAATGAAAACCAGTTATGCTTCTCTTTGCTTTAAATCATAATGGTATGAATAATGTGGATTCCTTATCTTAGCTTAGGATCAAAAGATCAATTCTTTCTTAAAATATTGATATAAGCTTATCAAAGAATACTTAAAAGCATAATCTTCTTGAAGTCTCAATACTCAAACTTAGGGCTTAAAACCCATGCTTTATATTCATGTCAATTCAAAATAACATTTCATGCTCAATAACAATCTTGAAATGCTTCAACAATATCAAGTCAAGATAGTGTAATCTCATTCATAATATAAATCATGTAAGTTAAAAACATAAGCTTAAGCACTTCTTGATATACTTAAAGCTTTAAATCTCATGAAAATCACATGCTTCAAGAATATACTTACTTAGGTATGAACCCCACTTCAAAACAATTAAATACAAATCTTAAAATCATGCAATTTGGGCACAAGGGTGAAAGGATACCCTTATTCATAACCCCACATACCTTAATAGATGATATCTTGAGGGTTTCTTGAACTTGAAATCTTAAATTCTTTGTGTTCTTAAGAGGATAAACTTGAGATTTTTTCATGGGGGAAAGGAAGGGTTTTTACGTGAGGGATTTTTGAGGAAGATGGGCAAATATGCCCTTTTAGATGTTATAAATCATCCCTTGGACGTTTGGGGTTGAGGGGAATGGACCAGGCGGTGCCCCCTCTATCCTGGTGCAATAACCTAGGCAGCATGGGATTATCGTGCGCCCTCACTACCTCTCACAAAAATGGCTGTAAATTTTTTCTCAGGTTTCGGATTAAGGTAAACTATGTATCATTTAAAAACTGATTCAATTATCTACAATTTGGTGGGTATTGAGATGCAAAATTATATGTCTATCAAAATTTTTATACGCTCAAAGTAAAACGTGGTAGAATTGGATACCAAACTTGGACGAATCAAAGGCTCTTAGACCAACTTCGCTCTAAGTGATTCCGATGAACATTTTTCACATCGAGAGCACTTCACACACCATGATAAAGATCATGAAACATGTATTAACATAAAACTCATGGGATTAAGGTTCACACACGTAGGAACGACGCTTCAAAGTCTAGCCCAAAAATGCAGTGTGTTATAGATACAAATTAATTCCTCACTTAATCCCAAGCCTCTTAATTTAATAAAATCAAATATATATTTCTCCAAATAAATTATTTTTGAGAATAAATTTTATTTGAATCCAAACTGTACCTATTTGAATTAATTTTTAAGATAACCTTCGATTAAAAATCCCATTAATAAAAATATTCATTTAAGTAATAAAATTTATACAATCTCGTATATGTAAATATGAAAGCGTATAATCGTCACTCAAATAACAAAACAAACTCAAATAAATATTTTAGAGTGCATTTATTTAGATGAAATAAATATTTTATTTTTATTAAAAATTGAAGAAACTTAGGATTAATTTTAGTCGTGGAGAGCAAATATTAGGTGTCAACAACGAGTATTTGGCAAAAGATGAAACCCAAAATCTATTTCCCTATTGGGAGGGGAAGATTATTAAGAAATACTTTAGGAAATTCATTCACCATCAAGATATATTAAGAAGAAGGGCTTTCAAAGTCAGAATCCTTAACCCGAACTAGATAATACAGATACCCTTTGGAAATTAACTTTTGGGATCTAAGATAGGAAACAATCCTCTCTTTGGGTATTAAGGAACTCCCATTTGATTCAATCACAGGTTCATTAGGAAGTTGAAAAATAACCTTTCAGGTCCTACAATCCAGAGAATCATAGGATAAATGAAGCCAAACCATCCTCAAGATAACATTAAAATCCACCATTTCCAATTCTATCAAATCCACCATTGTCTCTTTATGAAAGATAGACATCACATAACCCTATAGATTTTTCTAGAAACTAAAGAATAATCCACAATAGTAAACATAAAACAAGGGTCGAAAATACTTTCATGACCAAAACCAAAGTATACAGCCACATAAGAGGTTACATAAGATAGGGTAGAACCAGGATCATGCAAATAATAAACATCACAAGAAAATAACTATAACATACCAGTAACAACATCTGGGGATGCCTCAAATTCTTGATGAGTAGCAAATGAGTAGAGATAATTTCGGCCAATGTCGGTACCAGAACTAGCTTTCTTTGACGCAGGAGCTGAAGAAGTGGCAACCAAAACTTTATTAGCCCCAGTGGAAACCCTGGCTGAAGGAAAATCTCACTGTATATGAACAAGATGACCATAATTATAACACTAATTTCTCCCATCCTCACCATATCCACAGTGAAGATGCTTAGAAAAATGACAAGGAGGGTAAGGTGGAGTTGGCTGAGCTCTACTAGCCTGGGACTATGTACCTTGTGCCTTAGGACCACTGCTAGCCAGAAAATAATGATCACGTGAAGGCTTAGGATAGGTACCACAATTTATAAAATAAGAATTCCCCTAATTCTTCTTCTTAGTCCACTGCATACCATCTCTCCCACTATTCTTTTAATATGCATCTTGCTCTGAATATCTATACTTCTTATTCTACCTCTTTCCTATCTCTACCTACCTTTTTTTCTTATCCTCTACCTGCTGCATATAAACCACCAGACTGGAGATGTCCATATAATTATTTAACATAGGATCCTTACACTCCAATAACAAATCATGGGACAACCTAGAAGCAAACTTTCTCATTTTGGATCTCATGTTTGCCACTAACTCTAGAGCATAACTGAAATTTCCCAAATTTTGGCCCTTGAAAAATTCTTAAGTTTTGAGCTTACTGCCTCGACTACGACTCATCCTATGTGTCGTAATATGTCTTTATGGGTCATAGGACCCAGTTGTAATGAGCCCAGAAGGATTTTTCTATGTCACTACTTTGATAACGACTAGACTTAATGAGTCATAAGAAGGGTGTTTCATAATGTGTCCAATGTAGTGCCTCTATTAGACTGTTGAGACTATGACTTGACCCTACGAGTCATATTGTTCCATTACAAGACGTAGGGTGCCAGTCGTAGGGTTTAAAGAGAAGAGATAAGGGGATTCTGATTTAGCTATGATTGGAGGGTTCGAGTCGTAGGGTTATCTTATGAGTCGTGAGGTCACCTGTAATGACTAAAAATTTAATTTCCAAGATATTAATAATGGTATTTTTGACATTTTCCCACTTGACCTAAACATAATCGATGACTTATCAATCCTATTGAGACTTTATTCTCACCCATAACACAATCAAAACATATCCTCGTCTCTCTCAAATTTTCTCAAGCCAAGCAAGCTAGGGTTTTCTCATGGTTGAGCATCCAAAGGTCAGTCCAAAGTTTCTTCATAATTATGAACATTTCAGGCATGTGACTCTTCCCTCATTGTTACTATGTTAGAAAGGCATATGTATTAATCCATATGTATTTAAGTGTTATTCACATGGAATTGTTTTGGTTTTTAAAACAAGGGTTATGAATTTTGAATGCTTATTGTTGAATGATGTTTTAACATGGTTTACATATGAATCATGCTTTAAATATGATTTTAAACTTGTGGGTACATGAGAATGGTGATTAAACTGAGGGGGTCATGGGTAAACCCTAATTTGATAATTTTGCCTTGATTATAGGTTTGAAAAATTGTATGCCCTCAACATATTTGTGAAATTGTTAATGAAGAAGGGATTTTGCCACATAGTTTGGTTTATCCACTAGTAATAATACATTGACATAAAAATGATAATGAAGTATGCTTGTTTTCCTTGAAAGGCCTTGGTGGCCATGTACAAATGGTGGAATTGGAACCTTGTGGGTTTTCAATTGATTAAATGGGTTTGAGTCCCGAATGATTGATTATTTGGATATCTTTGATATATGGGTTCGAGTCCCAGTTAGTTGAGTAGATAACATGGCATGATGATATTAGCTTGGAAGCGATATTGGTATGTTGATATCAACGGGATACCTTGATGTGTAATTTCTATTATGAAAATAGAAATATGTGTTAAATGTTTTAATTGGGCTTTGAAAAGGGATTGTATAACTGATTCATGAAAGTATAGGCCTGAGTAATCGACAATGGAAACCATGCTAGCCAGTGTAGGGGTCATTATGGCTTAAGGATTCGAGTTCCCTTGCTTGTTACTAGGTGGTCCGAGTCCACCGTATTGATATTATTATAATTGAATTGTTTGATTCCCCCATATCATATTTTATGATCGGGTGCTTAAGTCACCTTAGTATCTGATTGAAGGGTTCGATTCATCCATGTATATATATATATGATCTTTCTCCAATTCGTGCAGCTACACGTACTGGGAATTGACCAGGGGATGAAAGTTGAGGCCCATATAGCCTTGGGTACTATTATATGACGATTGAGCTACCTAACCCAGATCGAAGTTTTAAAGTGCATATAAAGCCTTGTTCACTATCCCGACATGTGATATATATATATATATATAAATATATGTATATGCATTGGATTTTGAATGAGTTTGAAACTATTGATCCTGGCATTATGTTATCCTTATCCCTGAGTTACATGCTAGTGTTCACCAAACTAACTATTTTTGGATGTTGTATCCCTATACGGTACAGGAATTGGACATACTTCTACTTCTCTTTCATAGTGATTTGGATTTAAGGTCAGTTTGTAAGTTGGCATTGGAGTAGTGAGCTTCTATACATTAGAAGTCTACATTTTATGTTATAGTGTCTTATGTATTAGACTGTTTAGGCTTGTTTTTGGCTATAGTCGTGGGCATGTATCGACACTCTATTGATGCCCAATTTTGGTAGAGGCTTTATTGGATTACTGTGGACTTGGGTGATGTTGTTCGATTGTTGGTTATTGATTATAGAAGTTTTTTTTATTCTTTGAAATTTTATCTTATTATATGTTTGAAATTCATTCGATAGGGGTGATACTATGGTGTTGGTTAGGTGCAAGGGGTGATCTTCGATCCCCAGTGGACTTGAGATACTTGTCACGGCTAGGACCAGGTTCGGGTCATTACAAAGTGGTATTGTAGCCTAGGTTTAGTGTCATTGAGTGTCTAACAAAGTTGTGTCAAGTAGAGTTTCTGTTATGGGTATTTAGCATACCATACTTAAAATAGAGGATATGAGGCATTTAGGGATGTTTCTCTTTCTTCTGACCTATTTTTTGGGCTATAGGGTCTAAGTTTATGAAATATTCTCTAATTCCCATATGTTCACTTTTTAGATCATGCCTCCCAAAAAATTTGATACTCATAGAAACTATTTTGTCCCATCTAAGGACAATGTGGATGAAACTTATCCTACCTCTGGGGTACATACCCGATCTAGGGTCATTGCTTCTAATTGCCTTTGTGGAGTTTCACTGGTTCCCCCTAGTGCTCCTTGACATCTCAGAGAAAAATATCCAATGCTGAGTTCCACCATTCTATTTATCTGTCGACCCAGATAGTAGTCTCTTTGTCATGACGATCTGGTCTTGTTGGTGGGAGAAAAAAATTAGGCTAAGATGGGGGAGAGGTAGGACAAGAAGTTTAGATACTTATAGTAGGGTGAGGACCATCACAATATAATTAGACATGGGAGATAGTGGACTAAGGGAGGGAGTAAGAGAAATTTCCATTCATACTCGTCGGCTAGATCCCCTTACCTAAAGTTTCTTAGTGATTGTCATTTTCAAAATAATGTATGTCCTAGGGTACAAGGTTCTCATTATCAGTCTAATAGAGCCTAGTTAGTCCCTCTCTATCCTCCTTGTTGATTTTATGGTCAGTGGCATCATGGGTTTTACCATGAGGGAAAGAATCGATGCTCCAAGTGTGGTTAACTTGGTTATATGTAGTGGCATTATCCTTTGATCAGTGTTTCTACTAGAACCATTAAGATTCTGGTTGCTAGCTCTTTGGTTTTTTACTAAGGGGTGCTACTTCTTATATCAACACTGGTCAGAATTGTCTTTATACTCTCGTTACCTGCCAGGTGTCTAAGGCATCACCATATATCATTGCTTGTATGTTACAACTCTTTTCTTATAATGTGTATTACTTTCTTGATCCAGGGTCTACTCTCTCTTATGTGACCCCTTATGTGGTTGTTCACTTTGGTTGTCATCCTAAGTATATTCCAGATCCTTTTTTTGTGTCGATCCTGATGGGTTACTTAATTATGGCTAGAAGGGTCTATAGGGGTTGTGTGATGTCGGTCAGTGGTAGGGGGATCTTAGTGGTTCTAATAGAGTTGGAGTTAGTAGACTTTGATGTGAGTTTGGGGATGGATTGGTTGCATTCATTATCGGACCCATAGAGTCAGTTTCCATTCCCAAATGAGCAAGTGATTGAATGGGAAGGTAGTTCCCTAGTTCCTAAGGGAAGGTTCATTTAGTATCTTAGAGCCCAAAAATTGATCTCCAAAAGGGTGCCTCTACCATCTAGTGCATGCAAAGAATTCTAGATCTGAAGGTCTTTCTTTGTAGTCTGTCCCTATGGTCTGTGAACTTTTTGAGGTGTTCCTTGATGATCTTCCCAGTGTTCCTCCCAATAGATTTTTGGGGTTGATCTCCTTCCGAACACTCATCCTATCTCCATCCCTTCTTACGGAATGGCTTCGGCTGAGTTGAAAAAATTTAAGGAGCAGTTGAAAGATCTCCTTAATGAGGGTTTGTTTGCCCTAATATTTCTCCTTAGGGTGATTCCGTTCTTTTATGCATAAGAAGTATGGTTCTATCCAGATATGTATAGGTTATCAGTGGGTGAATAAAAAATTTAGGGTAACCTCCTTATGGGGTGGACTGCATATGTATTTTTTGCGGGGTACTCTATTAGTAGTGTATGATGGTTTATAGACACTAAGTTTGAACCTTAGATATTGATTTCGGTGAAAGGAGTATGTTAGCTCGAGGATAGCGATGCGGGATTTATGGGAGTAAATTGGTAGGATTGATAGGGTATGTGAAAGAGATGAGGTTGACGAATTATGGAATACTAGAGTGGGAAAGTTATGATATATAGGCCGGAGGTCCAAGTTGAACTAATGGATTGGGGGCTAAGTCATTGGATGGATTAGGGCATGGAATTTTTAAAAGTATGCTGAACCCCAGGTAGCATCTTGATAGATAAGGTTGTTAGTATAAAAGAGTTAGGTGTCCCTAATACATGTCGATGATGATACCCCTTAGAGCAGAGTGTTGTACTTATAGGTGTAGTAAGATGGAAATCTAGGGCTAATCTTAAATTTTCTCCTAGCGGTGGACTTTAGGGGAGAGTCGGGGTGAATTTACTCATATTCTAGAGATTCTCTCCTATTTTGATTAACAGGGCACTCTACTAGTGTTATACGCATTCTAATAGTCCTTATGCCTAAGGCCCGCATGCTGCATATTGCGTATGTCCATACTCCAACCCCTGAATCGAAGGCAATAATGGTTCTCCGAACTTCAAGCTTTTAAGTGTTCAAGCTCTATGTCATGACGCTCATGATCCATATATTCATGTCTCATGTTATGCCTAGTTCTAAGAAATAGTGGTTTCATGCAGAAATCCTTGCCTTATTCCCAGGATATGAATCTCGACTTTGTATTATATTATCCATGATATATGCAGTTGGGTTTGTCCCAGTACCCAATCCCAAGGACTCGTGCTATGGTATATTTATGTCAAAATGACCCTCCATTTATAACCTAGATGATTTCTATGAAGTACATTATGCCTATTGTATCGTATCTTATTTTATGGGTCTTACCTTGAGTAGTATGGCAAATAGGAGTTGTAATTAAAAAGTAACCCTGTCATTCTTGATGCTTGTACTCTAGTTCCACAGTGATCCTTCTTATGTTAGGATGGTAGTGTCTATAAAAATGTAGTAATGTTCTGGATGAAGGAGTAGATGTTCTTTATTGTAAAAATTTTGGGGTGACTACTTAGGCTAAAATTGTAGATGAAGATGGGAGAATAAGAGGAACCTTTGTTATGTGAAATAGTTAAGAAGAAGAGATATGGTGAAATCCATCACAGTAATGATTGAAGTTTCTAGTTTTTGATGGTAGATCCATCAAGCAGGGGTAGAAAAGTAGGCTTATATGTCTAGTTGATAGATACACAAACCATTATGTTATGTGGTTAGTATTGCTTGATTTAGACCTGTGGTTGTTAGTTGTGTTAAAATCTTGCTTGTAATTGCCTTAGCCCATCATTCGAGGTTGAATTATACAAGTGGGGGAGAATTGAAACACTACAAATTTTGGCCCTTGAAAAATTCTTGAGCTTTGAGCTCACTTCATTGACTACGACTCATCCTACGAGTTGTAATGTGTCTTTATGGGTCATAGGATCTAGTCGTAGTGAATGCAGAAGGATTTGTCTAAGTCACTACTTTGAAAATGACTAGACTTAATGAGTCTTATAGAATCCTAATGAGTTGTAAGGAGGGTATTTCGTAATGTGTCCAGTATAATGCCTTTATTTGACCATTTAGACTATAACTAGACCCTACGAGTCGTAGGATTCCAGTCATAAGGTTCACAGAGAAGAGTTAAGGGGGTTCTGGTTTGGCTACAATTGGAGGGTCTGAGTCGCAGGGTGACCCTACGAGTCGTGAGGTCACCCGTAATGACTGACAATTTAATTTCCAAGCTTTTAATAAGGGTTTTTTTAGATATTCCCCTCTTTCCCTAAACATAATCCACGACCTATCAGTCCTATTGAGACTTTATTCTGACCGATAACATAATCAAAATATATCCTCTTCTTTCTCAAATTCTCTCAAGCCAAGCAAGCTAGGGTTTCCTCAAGGTTGAGCATCCAAGGGTCAATCCAAGGTTTCTTCTCCATAACTGTGAACATTTTAGGCATGTGACTCTCCCCTCATTGTTAATTTGTTAAAAAGGCATATATATATTAAAGTGTTATTGACATGGAATTGTTTTGGTTTTGAAAACAAGGGTTGTGGGTTTTGAATGCTTGTTGTTGAACGATATTTTCCCATAGTTTACATAAGATTTTTCATGCTTTAAATATGGTTTTAAACTTTTGGGTGCATAGGAATGGTGATTAAACTGAGGGGTCATTGGTAAACCTTAATTTGATGATTTTGCCTTGATTATGGTTTTGGATAATTGTTTGGCCTCAAGATATTTGTGAAATTTTCATTGAAAAAGGGATTTTGTAACATAGTTTGATTTACCCACTTGTAATAATGCATTGGCATGAAAAGGATAATAAAGTATGCATGTTTTTTCAGAAAGGCCTTGGTGGCCTTGTATAAATGGTCGAATTGGAACCTTGTTGGTTCGGTTAATTAAATGGGTTCGAGTCCCATATGATTGATTATTTGGATATCTTTTGACCTATAGGTTCGAGTCCCAGTCAGTTGAGTAGATGACATGGAATGATGACATTAGATTGCAAGAGAGGTTGGTATGACGATACCAACAGGATGCCTTAGTGTGTAATTAGTTTAATGAAAATGGGAATATGTGTTAAATGTTTTAATTGGGCCATGAAATAAGGTTGTGTAGCTGAGTCGTGAAGTGGAGGTTTGAGTGACCAACACTGGAAACCGCGCTAGCCGGTGTAGGGGTCATTATGGATTGATGGTTAGAGTCCCCTTGCTTGTGACTAGGTGGTTCTAGTCAACCTTGTTGACATTATTATGTTTGGAGGGTTTGAGTCCCCCATAAGATAGGCTCAAAGAATTTAAGATATGTCTATAACCGATAACTGTTAACCAACTAAAACAATCAACACCACTACCCATGTCTACAGTAATCCACAAAGCCTTTTAACAAATCAAAATTAATAAAGTATTGGGATATGCCTCCGACTCTAACAATGACAATGATAATGTTAACATAAAATCTTCTATTCTGGTTTATGAAAGAAAATCGATGGAATGATCAAGTCTTCCAAAAAATTGAAGCTCACCACTTCATAACAAACGGCCGACGAACGGAGCTGATCCACCTAATACTGCACAGAAAAAATATAAGTATCAACGATTCTTGCATTGTATGGGGATACAACATTTGGATACGGTTAGTGGGTTTAGCACTAGCATGTAACTTAGGGATATGGATAGAGTAATGAAAATAAAAAATTTAGTTCAAAATCAATGTACATGTTCACATACATGTGTGCATACATATATATATATACTTAAATAACATGCTGGGATGGGGAACAAGGCTTAGCATGTACTTTAAAACTTTATCCTGGATTGTATAGCTTAACCGTCATATTATAGTACCCATGAGCTGTATGAGCCCCAGCTCTCACCCCCTGGTCGGGCCCCAGTGCGTGTAGCCGCATGAACCAGATAATAATCTCATATATATGCACGAGGGACTCGAACCTACCATCATATACTAAGATTACTTAAGAGACCGATCATGTAGCGTATATAGGGGACTCGAACTTACCAATCATAATAATAAGGCGGACTCGAACCACCTAGTCCTAAGCGAGGGGAATCGAACCAAAGACATTTCAACCCCCGTTCCGACAAATGCATTTTCTAGTATTGGTCCCTTGGGACCTCTAGTTTTATGGCCTAACGATAAAACCCTATTTTAAGCACAATTAAAACATTTATCACGCATTCCCATTCATTGAACCATAATACACATTTAGGTATACATTGTTGGTATCATCATACCAGCTACACTTGCAAGGTAACAGCATCATGCCATCACAATTTCTATTAACTTGGACAAAACAACTCTCTCTGTTCATTAAATCTGACCATTGTGTTTCAAATACCCTTTTATATCATTTACTTATTCCCAAAAATAGTTCAATGCAATTATAATCATGCTCAAAACAACTTCCACAAAAATTTGAGTTGGGGTTATTACCAATTCAATTGTGAATATTAACAAAATTTGGGGAAATCACAATCCCCTAGTTTATTCACCATGCCCAGACACCCCACAACTTCAAAACCATAAATAAAGCATAGACAATTATATGTGAACCAAAGACAACATTATTTAGAAACAAACATTCAAAACCCACAACCCATGTTCCGAAACCAACATCCAAACCACATGAATAACTATTTAGAACACATTCTTTTACAAAATATTAATTAGGAAGAGTAACATGCCTAAAATCTCAAGAGTTATGGAGATAATTTGCCCTTGGGATATCTAATTGATCAACTTCTTGGAAACTCTAAGTATCTTTATTGAGAGAATAAGAGTGTTCTGATTATTAATAGTATGCTAATAAAGTCCCAAAGAGGGTTTTAAGTCATGGGGGATAAGTTAGGTAGGAGGTAAAATACCAGGATGCCCTTAATTAGAAGACTAAAAACCGATGCCCAGTCACTACGGGTAACCTCATAACTAGTAGTGTCACCCTACGACTCAATTATTCCAGTCATAGTCTGGACATTGTCCAAGGTCAACCCATACTGGTTTGGTTATGAGTCACACAATACGACTCATATCCAGTCCTTAAAACTTATAGCATGCTAGTCGCAGTCACAACAAGAACTCTAGGTTAGTCCACTGGTTTCCTTATAATTCACACCCTATAACTCGTTACGTGTCCCTACGTCTCTAAGTTGTAGTCAAGACAAAACCTCCCGGACAACATACTGGGCAGGCTGCAATTAGGTCCATAAGACCCGCAATGACACCCTATGACTCATAGGGTGATTCGTAGTGAGGACAACAAGCTCAAAGATTAAGAAATTTTTAGGGACCAGAACTCTAGGGTGTTACGTTCTCCCCACCTTAGGCTCATTCGTTCCTAAATGATGATACAAGGTATCCCTTAGCATGATTTAACACAGAAACACACCCACTCTTACCTTTAACAAAGGCCAAAAACAAAGATATCAAGGAAATCACAATTTTCTTTAAGAATGTCAGAAAAACAGAGATGTTAAGAATAACACATACCTTCAGCACGATTATCCAAAACGGGGAACAAGAATGGATACTTGGACTTCATGTCCTCTTTATCTTCCCAAGTGGCCTCTTCAAATTTTTGGTTCCTCTATAGAACCTTTACCGAAGCCATATCCTTCGTTCGCAGCCAGCGGACTTGCGGATCTAAGATCTCCATCAGGACTTCCTCATAAGACAAGGAATCTGAAACACCCACACTTTCCAAACTGCATTACTTCTTTCATGGGAGACATCTTTAAGAACACCCAATCACCAACTTCAGATTCCAACTTCCTTCGCCTCATGTTTATATAGAACTTTTGGAAACTTTGGGTGGTCTTAAGACTATCTCGAATCACCTTCACCTTATCCATAGCCTGATGAACCTAATCAGGGCCAAACAACACAACCTCACCAACCTCAAACCACCCAATAGGAGGACGTCATCTCCTACCATACAAAGCCTCAAATGAAGCGATCCCAATGCTATAGTTGTAGCTATTATTATTTGCAAACTCAATAAAGGGCAAATGATCAACCCAACTAACACCTTAATTGATCACACAAGACCTGATCATATCTTCCAATGTATGAATGGTCCTCTCTGTTTGTCTATCCATATGAGAGTGGAAAGCAGTGATAAGGTTCACCTTAGTTCCGAACCTCTCTAAAGAGAACACTAAAAGTACGAGAAGAACTGAGTACCACAATTAGATAAAATTAAAACGAGTGCAGTATGCAACTTTAATGTTTTGTTGAATGAACAACTTTGCATAATCTTCAGTAGAGTAATTAGTTCTAACATGTAGGAAATGAGCGGACCTATTCATCCTATCCAAGTGACCCAAATCAAATTAAACTGATGGCGGGACCACAGAAGACCAGTAATGAAATTCACATTAATCACTTCCCATATCCATTTGGGCAACTCAATCTCTTGAGATAACCCACCAGGTCTCAAGTGCTCCACCTTCACTTGTTGACAAACCATACACTTGGCCACAAAATTTTTCATATCTCGTTTAATGTTATTCCACCAATAGATCTCTTTCAAGTCATGGTACATCTTCGTTGAACTAGTATGAATGATGTACCTTGGCTCATAAGCCTCAGCCAAAACCCTCTCTCGTAGCCCATAAACATCAGGACCATGTAACCTACCTTGGTACCTCAAGATACCATCACCACCAAACTCAAAAACCATCTCTTTTTGCTGGCCCACATCACTCTTAATTTGCATTAAGATAGGATACAAAGCCTATTTTTCTTTTTACCTCGGCACAAAGAGATGAATTTAACACCTCTCGCACCATCAAACCACCATTCTCTGAGTCCAAGAGACGAACTCTAAAATTAGCCAACCGTTGAATATCCTTCACCAATTCTTTCTTCTCGTTCTCTACATGAGATAAAATGACAATAGATAACATGTGATAACGCTCAAACTACACTCTTGAATGGGTGTAAGCGATCATTATCAATATAAAACCCAACTAGGTTAGGGTCAAATCCCATAGGAGATAGGGTGTGAACTTTAATTTGTTTACAAAATACTTTTCTGGTAGTTTAATGTTTCCAAAAATGGGTTGTAAAGTTTAAAATTGAGTGAATTTTCACTTTCAATATTTTAGTGTTTGTAATCAATCTAAATGGAAAACCAGAGCTATGTTCACCATGGGTTTCAGGAATTGACTGATACTAGGTAATTCTTGAGATTCTTGGAGTAAGTAGGAACAACAGAATATCCCTGACAACTATACTATCTGACTTATCTCTCAACCTCACCAGAACTTTTATTATCTAATTCTTTCAAACTTAGATAACTAATCTATTTTCAATAGGATGTTATCTTAGGTAGATTAATCCAGTTATGACATTAATCATTAAATAGAAGGTTGGTAGCTTTTGAGTCCCTGTTGATAATTCATGACCTCTAGTCTATTTCTCCGTTAGAAGTAAATAAAACCTAAGGCATAATCTAATGATTGCAACCATTAGATTTCAGTTAAAATAATAGAATTTCAAGATATTTTACTACTCTTTGAAATCGTTACACTTAGCATCATGTCAAACCTTAATCCATAGATCCCATAACTCCAGCTAATGGAATTAGCCACTCATGATTTGATGAATGAAAGAACAAGTTGAATTTATAATAATATGGGTAAACTTACAAACATATGAAAAGCAACAAGTCGCTCTTTCAATTGAATCACACAAAAAAAAATTCACAAATAGTTGATAAGTGTTCAAAGAAAACAATGTCTCCAAGGTTCCCCAAAAAAAATAATTCAAAGATTAAAGGATTAAAAAAGATTCTCAATAAAACTCTAAAAGATGCTATTTATACTTAACCCTAATTATGGAAATAAAATAACATAAATCATAAAATTCTTCAGATTAGGTGACGCTGTCGCTGACGCCACATCAAGGTTCTGATGCCTTATTACAGATGGCATCAGAATTGCTCCAGTTGCCTTCAAAATCTATTTTAGGATAACGATGTAGCTGATGCCGCATCACCGATCTAACGACGTATCACCAACATCATCAGATTTTTTCTTCAAGCTCAATTCTCTGGTTTTGGCTGACGCCCATCATGATGCCTTATCGGCTTTTTGATGCTATGTCACCAATGTCGTCAAAACTTTCTCTCTGATTTCAACTCTCTGGTTAGGGCTGGCATCGCTTCTGATAGCCTATCACAGGGCTGACGACGTATTAGTGATGTCGTCAGCTATGCCTCTTTATTTTTTTTGCTCAGTTTTAAAATTTTTTGCTCTGATGTTGTTTATTTTCCATTTTTTACCTTTTTTATAAATTCACTAGAAAACATATCAAAACAACAAAAGTTGCTGAAGATTTCGCAATTGTTTGGAGCCAAAAAATATTAAATGTGTTAGATTTTGCTCGCACATCAATATACACCTTAAACTTAAAATAGTTGCTTTTCCTCGAGCAAGGAAACAACTAAGAGAGTCTACAGCTCATTTAGCAGTCAACAACCATGAAAATTCAAAATATAAACACGGGAATAATCACAAAACACTCACTCTCAAAATGAAGTTCAACCAGGGTATGCCAAATACCATATGCTTGCCCTTATCGTCATTACCAAAGTGTCCGAACCGGTAAGCTAGGATCACTATAGGTATTTCTTCGGCTTGTAATGTAGGCTAGGGGCTGGTGTGATATTACATGGCATTTAGAGTGACTAACCTCCTTGGCACTATCAAACTTGTGGGGTCTACTTGTTAACCTCTTTTTCACTCTTTTTATTTTCTTTTTTTTCTCTTTATCACACATTCAGAATGGGTGTAGTCTATTTTTTTACTCAAACAAATTTCTTTCTTTGCTTTTTTCCACAACACCCAGTCATCTATTTCTTTTTCACTAATTCTTTTTCTTTTACTTAACCCTTCTTTATTCCTAATTTATATCACGCACCCTTATGATAGCCACCTTCAACTTAGGATGTTTGCCTAAGTCAAGGTGCAAAGTGTCCACGGAGGACCAGGGCCAAAATAGGTTCATTATGATTAAAAAGGAAAGGTGATAGGTATCATAGAAAGAAAATAGTCAATTAAGGCTCAAATCGGGATCAAGGGGTATCATGCATTATAGGAAGGTCATTTAGGCTAACAGTGAATGAAATTCAAAAATGGCCTATAATCCTTTCCTAACCCCTATATTTCAGCTATGGTAAGACAAATCTGGCAAGTTCTACATTAGGCAATACAAAAAGAGAACTCCGTATAGTCTCACAAACATGTCACACAAGCAATATCACTGGCTACTATCTATCTGGTTCATGAAATTGTTCAGCAGTGATGATCAAGCAACAAAACTAAGATGCAATCCATACAGTTATATAAAACGAACCTTCAGAGAGGTATTCAATATCACAAAATCACTTAACTGCCTATAAAACTTGCACTACTCCTAGTTATTTACAGAATATGCTACAACAATATGCTACCCTACACCCTCAAATTAAAATTAGAATAAGATAAAACTAGGGGTTAGGGTATACCTGGAGTCAATCAAGTCTCAAATCATGGGTCTGTGACCCTGCAATAGTGTCATCCTCATCAGGAGCTTCTCTTTACTCTGGTGCAGCTGCTCTGCTAGACGAGTCTTGTATAGCCCTCGCTCGCAGTGCTTCTTCCCAATTCCAGTTGTCCTCTCGAGATACTTGCATTGCCTTTTTCAGATCCGCTTTATCTTATTTTGTTAGTTTATCATCTGCCCGTAGTGTCTTTTCTCCCTTCTTCTTCTTATTTGCCTTTTTATTAGCTTTGCTCTCATTCTCATCATCTTCTTGTCTCTTTCTCTTACCTTTTTCATCTTCCTTGTCTTTCTTCTTTTTCTTTTTCACTGGCTCCGCAGTGAGATCAAGGATTGGGGGTTCATCCTCAGATTTTTCAGTTGTCTGCCCTGCAGGCATCATAAATTGGTGTTGCTGTACCACCACCATATCATTTTTTACATTCTATAGGGCCACTCTAAATTTAGCGAGCTCTGCTTTAGTCAACTCCTATGCCCTTGCATCAAAATAGTTCTCCAGATCCACAACCTGTGTAGGCAAAGAAGCAAAGGGCTTATGAGCATCCCCAATTCTCTTATCTACAACATTAATAAACTACTCAGCAAAGGCACATAGCTACGTCTCACACCATTTGGCCTATTTTGCAACTTTTCTAATATCAATAGGCTGGGATGTAGCTTTTGCTGGTGCTGTAGGAACTGATGGACCTGGCTCCTCCTCAGGAACTGAGTCTGTCTGTGTAGCCTTAGAAGCTTGCATCTCCAATTTAGGTGCTGAACTAGGGCCTGCAACTGATGGGTTCACCTCAACCCTCAACTCTCTATCAAGTGTTAGCCTTGGCTAATTTTCCTCATAGCGAATAGGGTTGTGGGTCTTAGTGGTATATAGCGTATCATCAGTCCCAGTAATATCTGGTACCCCTGCCTCTGTACATAGCCTGGTAATCAGACAAGGGAATGGATAAGCGGTGTCAAACTTCATTACCCAAATCTTAATCTCTTCAACAATGATCTCTCCAAAATTTAGCTTAAGGTTGGCCATAAGACATGCGACTAATATTGCTCGATCATCACCTAGAATATTATCTCCATCGGTCGGCATTAAATGGATATGCATAATAATCCACCAGAACTTTGCCTCTTTAGTCAAAGAAGCCTTGTAAATACACTCACTAGATCAGGTCAGCCATAAAGGATCTCCCTCAGCTATAAGTGTAGCTGACCATGGATGCTGGTCATCCTTACTCTTCAGACGATGGTAGAATGCAGGATTTGTGACCTTTGGAATGAAGTTGGGTCCATGTAGAAATCTATTGATAGTCGTGTCATAAATATCTATATTTACCCCTCAAATTGGAACTCTGGTCAACAAAGGTTGGTTTGATGTGGTTTCTCTATTCTTGCACATGCCCTCTAGCTTAGCCTAGTAGCTCACGTAGAACTCCCAAACTAATGTTGGACAAAATGGTTTACCTCCCTTGGCAGTCCATTCCATCCTATAATCTTTGAATTTCTTCTCAACTACTGGATACCCAGGCAATCCTGTGATGATGACTCTTTTCTCTAGAAACACTGGCCGTCTGGAAGATTTTCTTTTTGTTCTAATCAAACCTTTGAGGAAGATGTCCTCTGCTTCAGGGATCTACCATCTAGCATTCTTTCGAACCTCAGGATTCTTACATTTTATCAAAATTCCCCGAGCTGAGGGTTCCTTGTCAACTTGATTCTTAGCCGAGGGAGTTTCAGAGGATGGTTCCTCAGAGTCAAATTTGTCAGACTCAGCATGTTCTGCCTCCAGTTCTTTAGATTTAGCCTTCTCAGACTCAAGCTGTTTGGACTCAATTTTCTTAGAACCCTCTTGCTCAGAAGAATCACTCTCAGCTGGAGTGGTGGTCTTAGTATCATCACTATCCTATATCTCAATGGTTTTAGGTGGATGAGGTGCCTTTGGACTGGGTTTCTTTCTTCTCCACCTGAGCAGTGGTTCTTCATCTTCATAATCAGAGTCTTCATTAATGAGCTTTCAAACCACCTTGGGCTTGGCAGCTTTCTTTGGAGTGTTAAGATTCTTGATTTTAGGTGCCATTAGAATATTCCTGGACCATAAGACAAACACACTTTAATATTCAAGGTATAACAATCAAAACATGCTATTCAAGTTCAACAACTTAGCTTTATAATTATGGTGTGATGACATGGCTGATAAGGCGTCATATTTGTGATAGCCTATCAGCTGTGTTGTCATCCTTAAACAGAACTGGCACACTTCTTTAAAGCTTATGACAACATTCCTGATAAGGCATCACAGTTGTGATAGCCTATCAGGTAGGTCGTCAGCCTTAAATAGTGAATGCTCCCATTTTCCAATTTTCTGACGACATAAGCTGATAAGGCATCACTCTTGTGATAGCCTATCAGCAACATCACCAGCTGAGAATTTTTCCCACTCAGTTTGCATTCTTAATTTTTGGACCAAATTCTTCGTATAACCATATGGAGTTTTTGTTTTTGTACTTGGGGTTTTAAATTTTTGCAATTTAGGCACAACTTAACCCTAATTTCCGATTTCCACGCTATTACAACTTGAACTCAAGTTTCTCTTTTTTTTAGCATCATGTTTTCAACAAATTTATAAATTTAATAAAAGGAGAAATAAAGTTATGAGAATACCTGATGAGTTGAGTCTACTTGATTACACGAGAGAGAAGAATAGTTGAGAGCTGGACTTTGATTTTCCTTGCAATCCCACAACTATCAGGAAGGATGTTTCCTTGTATACTTGAGAGTATTTTGAAAGAAAGAAAATATCCTAACTAAGGAAATAAAATAATAACTTAAAGAAGGAAATAAAATAAAAAGTGGGAACTTGAAGGGTTTTGTATCTTGGTCGGGTCGTATTTTAACTAGTTTGGGCCCAAATTTTCAAAACTGGATAATGGCTGATGACAACTTCTGATAAGCCATCATAAACGTGATAGCTTATCATAGAGGTCTTTAGCCTTAATAGAGAAGATTTTAGCCTCTGGTCTTTCTGATGACATTGGTGATAAGCCATCACATTTGTGATAGCCTATCATAAATGTCGTCAAGACCACTTGGCTTGCTTTCTTCAATTTTTACCTTGACCTTTTTGTACCTCTTCAATAGCGCCTGATTTAGTGTCGCGGCATGACTTAGTCCTCTTGACTACTCAGACTTTGTCAAGATACTATATCGATACCTCAGTACCATTTTCCTAGAATACATCCACAACTGAGAAGATATTCATCTTCTCCGACTGCTTCATAGGAGGATGCATTTTGAATCTGGCCTCCTTTTTCCATACCTGAACTTCAGCTCATTAAGCTCCATATTAACCATCTCTTCTCGTGGCTAATAATGGTCTACCCAAAATGATGGGTACCTCAAAATTTGCAAGTAGAATAAAATCATCCACTTTTACCAGTACATCATGTAATATACCCACTGGTCGCTTCACTGATCTGTCTGCCATTACAAGATGCATCATTGTGGGGGTAGGTTCCCCCAATCCGAGATTCTTGTAGATATTAAGTGGCATCAGATTAATGCTTGCTCCTAAGTCACATAAATCTTTGGTAAACTTCATGGACCCAACTATGCATGGTATAGTAAATGCTTCAGGGTCAGGCTTTTTCTGCACTAAGGATTTTGAAGAAACAACACTACAGTGGTGGATGTTGTCCACCGGCGCACAGCTTACCTTCTGCTTCTTTGTTAACAATTCCTTTATAAATTTAGCATAGTTTGGTATTTGATCAAATGCCTAAATCAATGGAACATTCACTGTCAGTTGCTTCAGTATTGCCATGAATTTGCTAAATTTCTCGTTATCCACTTTCTTCTTCAATCTTTGAGAAAATGGAGGTGGTGGTTTTGGCATTTCTTTCAATACCACTTCCTCTTACTTTTCTTCTTCTTTCTCCAAAATATCTGCATAATCATCCAGCTTCTCAGACTCCACTGGATTGCTTCTTTTTGGTTCATCGACACTTACCTCATTCTCTACAGCTTTTCGGGTAACACCATACCACTTAGAGTGGTAATCGCCATACAAGAGCCATCAGTTTGCGGGTTCTAAACTGTGTCACTAGGTAAAGTACCAGCTTTTCTCTGGTTCAGAGTAGCCAAAATTTGGCTTATCTACTGCTCCAACTTCTTAATAGAAGCAGAGTGTGAGCTAACCAACTGACTGAGGGTAGAAAATTTGCGTTTCATAGTAGTTAACCCCGATTTAGTAGCTTCAACTCCCTTCAATAGCTTTTCCATCATGTTCTTCATAGACATCTTGCCAGAACTAGTTTTCACAGTATCCCGACTTCTAGGAGGAACATACAAACCACTCATATCATTATTGTTTCTCCAATGTTCCTTCTTCCTATCTTTATAATCAGTCTTGTCATAGAAAGTCCGACCTTGGTTCCCTTGGCTATTGACTCAAAACCCCCCCTGATTACTCACATAGTTTGCCTCAGCATTAGCAACAGTAGACACAGTACCATGAGATTCCACAGCTTTAACTATTTTGGTCTTGCTGGATAGCAAGTGCTTGGACAACAAGTCCATCTGCGTCTTTAAATGGGCCATGTCTTGATCTCGCTCCTCATACCTTTTACGCTGCTCTGCAGTTATACCACCCACAACGGTCGGGCTAGTCACTAGAGAATCCCTAGTATGCCATGATCGACTCTGTTTGGTCATTTTATTCAACATGTCGGAAGCATCCAGAAAAGAGAGATCAATGAGCAAACCACCTGTAGCATTGTCGACAATTGGCTTTGTCACAGAGTTGAAAGCTCTGTACAAAGTCCCCATCAAGTGCAAGTCCGTCATGTTGTGGTTCAGACATTGCGCAAGTTTCTTCTTAAATTTTTCCCAGGTTTCATGCAATGCTTCAATCGGGAGCTATCTAAAGTTACTAATTTCTTCCCTCAACTGTACCCTTCTGGAGGGTGGAAAGAACTTTTCTAGGAATGCATATTTCCACTGTCTCTAGTTGGTTATAGAATCAGGTTCTAGTTTATTCAACCATATTGTTGCCTCTCCAGATAGAGACAACGAAAACAACCTCAACCTGATCACATTCTGGATCACTCCCGAATTGTCAAAGTATTTGCAAATGGTGATGAAGTTCACCAAATGCATATTCAGATCATCACCAGGCAATCCTCCAAATAACCTCTTCAGATTCAGGAGTTGGATCATGGTGCTTGTTATGCTGAATTTTGCACTTGGTGCCAACGGTGGAGGAATAATAGCACCCACTGCACCAGCTCCGTCCATTCCTTCATCATCTTCATCAGCCTCATATTGAATAGGCTGTTGATCATATCTTCCTCGGACTAGATGGTTTCTATTGATGTTTCGCCGCTCTAGTGCAGCAACTTGCTCTGCTCTTCTTGGATTTTAAGGATTCAACGATTCCTCCTCACCCAGGTCTTCATCATCAGGGTTCTGGTGACGTGCTTGTTGACCTAAATTCTGCACATTCACCTGGGCCCTGGCCAAAGCAGCTAGTCTTTCTGCTTTCTGTTGTTTTGCCATTCTTCCTATCAGCTGAGGTTCTGGGTTGATTGGTAATAGTGGTTCGCCGAAACTTCTCGTTTTTGGCTTAAAGAACACAGTACCTAAAATATACAAAAACAACACTTAAATGAAAATCAAGGAAACTTAACTATCAACAAATTTTTGCACACAAAGTTTTTAGTCTACAACCATATTCCCCGGCAATGGCGCCGTTTTTGATAACGCTCAAACTACACTCTTGAATGTATGTAACAGATCGTTGTCAATATAAAACCCAACTAGGTTGGGGTAGAATCCCACAGGGAATAGGGTATGAACTTTAATTTGTTTACGAAATACTTTACTGGTAGTTTAATGTTTCCGAAAATGGGGGGTTAATTTTAAAAATGAGTGAATTTTCACTTTCAGTATTTTAGTGTTTGTAATCAATCTAAATGGAAAACCAAAGCTATGTTCACCATGGGTTTCGGGAATTGACTGATACTAGGTAATGCTTCAAATTCTTGGAGTAAGTAGGAACAATAGAATATCCTTGACGACTATACTATCTGACTTATCACTCGACCTCACCAGAACTTTTATTATCTAATTCTCTCGAACTTAGATAACTTATCTATTTCCAATAGGATGTTATCTCAGGTAGATTAATCCAGTTACGACATTAATCATTAAACAGAAGGTTGGTAGCTTCTGAGTCCCTGTTGATAATTCATGACCTCTAGTCTATTTTTTCGTTAGAAGCAAATAAAACCTAAGGCATAATCTAATGTTTTCAACCACTAGATTTTAGTTAAAACAATAGAATTACTACACTTTGAAACCGTTACATCTAGGATCATGTCAAACCCTAATCCATGGATCCCATAACTCCGACTAATGGAATTAGCCGCTCATGATATGACGAACGAAAGAACAAGTTGAATTTATAATAATATGGGTAAACTTATGAATGTATGAAAAACAACAAGTCGCTCTTTCAATTGAATCACGAAAAAGAAAATCCACAAATAGTTGATAAGTGTTCAAAGAAAACAATGTCTCCAAGGTTCCCAAAACAAAATATTCAGAGATTAAAGGATTAAAAAAGATTCTCAACAAAACCCTAAAAGATGCTATTTATACTTAACCCTAATTATGGAAATAAAATAACAAAATCATAAAATTCTTCGAATTAGGTGACACCATCGCTAGCGCCACGTCAAGGCTCTGACGCCTTATCACGGATGGCATAAGAATTGCTCCAGTTTCCTTTAAAATATATCTTAGGCTGGCGATGTAGCTAATGCCGCATCACCGATCTGACGGCGTATCACCAACGTCGTCAGATTTCTTCTTCAAGCTTAATTCTCTAGTTTAGGCTGACGCCCATCATGACGCCTTATCAGCTCTTTGAAGCCGTGTCACCAATGTCGTCAAAACTTTCTCTCAGACTTCAACTCTTTGGTTAGGGTTGATGCCGCTTCTGATAGCCTATCACCACACTGACGATGTATCAGCAATGTCGTCAGCCATGGCTCTTTCTTCCTTTTGTTTAGTTTTCGACTCTTTTGCTTCGATGTTGTTTATTTTCCATCTTTTTACCTTTTTCTACAAATTCACTAGAAAACACAGCAAAACAACAAAAGTTACTGAATATTTTACAACTGTTTTGAGCCAAAAAACATTAAATGCGTTAGCATTTGCTCACACATCAACCTGCTAAGAGCATGAATAACTATGTTAGCGTTACCTGGATGATAGTGAAGACTCATATCACAGTCATTGAGCTACTCAAGCCATCTCTTCTGCTTGAGATTCAACTCTTTTTAGGTGAACACATATTGTAAACTCTTATAGTCATAATAGTTGTCAACATGAACCCCATACAAATAATGGCGCCAAATATTCAAAGAGAAAACCACAACAAACAGTTTTAAGTTGTGCATCAGGTAATTCTTCTCATAAACTTTCAACTATCTAGAAGCATAGGACATAACCTTACCATGTTGCATCAACACACAACTCAGTCCCACACGGAACGTATCACAATAAACCACAAAACCCTTAGTATCTTCAGGTAGTGTCATAACTAAAGCCGAAGTCAACTTGTCCCTCAACTTCTCAAAGCTACCCTCTCAAGCACCGAACCAAAAAAACTTCACCTTTTTTTAGGTCTACTTAGTCAATGGAGCAGCAATCGAAGAAAACCTCTTATAGTACCCGTCTAAACCCATGAAGCTCCGAATATCAGTTGGAGTCATGGGACTAGACCACTTCTTAACCATCTCAACTTTCTGTGGATCCACCATGATCTCCTCACTAGAAACAACATGAACCAAATAAGTCACTGCATTCAACCAAAATTCACAGTTGGAGAATTTACCATACAACCATTGATCCTTAAGGGTTTGCAACACTGCAAAGGTGGTTGGCATAATCCCCTCACTCTTTGAATATACTAATATATCATCAATAAATACAATGATGAATAAGTCCAAAAACTAATGGAATACCTAGTTATTAATATTCATAAATGATGTCGGTGCATTAGTCAAATCAAAGGACAACACCAAAAACTCAAAATGACCATATCGGGTTTAAAAAGTAGTCTTAGGGATATCCACCTCCCTAATCTTCAGCTAATGCTAACCCGATTGAAAATCAATCTTAGAAATGGACTTAGCTCCCTGAAGCCGGTCAAACAGATTATTAATCCTCAGAAGTGGGTACTTATTGTTTACCGTTCCCCTATTCAACTGGTAGTAATCTATGCACATTGAAAGGGACCCATCTTTCTTACGAACAAACAACATAGGAACACCCTATAGAGACATACTAGGATGAATAAAACCCTTATCAAGAAGTTCTTTCAACTACTTCTTGAGTTCTTTCAACTCAACCGAAGCTATTCTATAAAGAGGGATAGAGATTGGGTGGACATCTTAAAGAAGATTAATCAAAAAATCCATTTCCCTATCGAGAGGGACACCAAAAAGGTCATAAGGAAACACTTTGGGATATTCATAAATCCCAAGAATAGATTATAATAAAGGACCCTCGTCTCTAGAATCTTTAACATTCTCTAAATGGTATAAACACCTTTCAGAAATTAATGTCTAGGCTCCAAGATAAGATATAAAACTTGCTTTAGGCACTAGAGAACTCCCTTCCCATTCTATAATCGACTCACTTGGGAATTTGACAATGACCTTATGGGTCCGATATACAAGAGAGGCATAGAACGAATGCAACCAATCCATTCCTAGGATAACATCAAAATCAAACATATCCAACTCTATTAAATCTACCAAGGTATCCCTACCACAAAAGACATTACACAACCACTATAAACCTTTTTAGCCTCAACAGAGTCACCCATCGAGGTCGACATAGAGAAAGGATCAGGAATACAATCAAGACCAAAACCAAAATGAACAACCACATATAGGGTCATATAAGAAAGAGTAGACACCGGATCAAACAAATAATACACATCAAGGAAAAAAAGTTGTAATATACCAGTGATAATATCAGGAGAAACTTTAGATTCCAAATGAGTGGCAAGAGCATAAAGGCAATTTTGGCCAGTGCTAAAGCCAGAAGTAGCACCTTTTGGTGCTGGAGCTAAAGATGTGGGAAGCAGAACCTTATTATCCCCAATAGCAACCCCGATTGATACATAATCCCACTGTAGGAGGCCCAACGGACCATATTTAAAGAACTTATTCCTCCCCTCCTCACAAAATCGATGATGCATCTGCCCACAAAAATGATAAAGGGGATAAGATAAGGCTTACTGAGCTCCACTAGCCTGAGACTGGGCACCCTGTGCTCTAAACCCACTATTCCTTTAAAAATGGCAATTACCAGATGACTTAGGATATAGAGCACTAGCTATAGAATAGAAACTTGAATTGCCCTGGTTCTTCTTAGACCATTTTCCACCATCTCTACCACTCTGCTGCTGACATCCATCCTAGTCTGAATATCAAAACTTTTTGTTCTGTCTTTCACTTATCTTTACTTGCTTTTTATTTTTCTCTTCCACTTGTTACATATACATACAAGTCTAGAGTTGTCCATATCCTTGTTCAATAAGGCCACCTTACTTTCTAAAATTAAATTATGGGATAACTCAAAAGCAAATTTCCTTAATCTAGCTCTCATACTAGATACTAACTCAGGAGCATAACATAGTAGTTGATGAAACTTTAGGCCATACTCCTTTACTATCACCCTGCCTTGTTTTACATTCATTAATTCCTCAGCCATCGTCTCCGTCAGCTCATGATGAAAAAGATGATCAAGAAGCCATAGAGAAGTTATTCTATAAAGCAAACTTAACATCATCTCCCCTAGATTTGTCCCACTCCTCATACCACTGATACGCCATATCCTTCAACTGATAAAAAATGAATTCCACACCCTCCATATTAGTAGCATGCATCACATGAAAAATCTTCTCCATCTCATCAATAAAACTTTAAGGATCCTCCTCAACCTTCAAACAAATGAAATTTAAAGGACTCAACCTTATAAATTAGCTAACTCTAGTAACCTCAGAATATAAAGCAACAGAAGCAACACACTCAGTTTGAGAGGCCACCAATTGGGTAAGCAAATGTATAGACTAGCGAAACTTAACATTAGACACATCATCTTGAGGTGTATGAGGAGGGTTAAGGGAAAATGGTGGAACTACATATGGGGAAGTACAATTAGGATCTAGAGCTCTAGACTGAGTCTGAACTCTATAGGTAGTATGAGATCCATTGACATTATTCTTAAATGAGATAAAATAGTTTCCACGAGCATAAGTTCTTCGGGGTGGCATGATCTAAAAAGCAAACATATTAGAATTAGAGGAGATTTTTAGGATATTAGACTCTATATCCTAAAATAGAACAACTAGAAAGGGAAATTCTCCTTTATAAGTATGGCACTCTATATACCTATAAAAGAGACTCTACTTGACACAACTTTATAGACACCCAATGACACCAAACCTAGGCTCTTATACCATCTTTGTCATAACGTGAACTAGGGCCTGGCCATGATGGGCATCTCAAGTCCAACAACATCAAAAGACTACCCCCTGCTCCCAACTAAATAGGACACAATACCCCTTACAGTGACTAAATTCCAAACATATAATAAGATAGCATAAGATAATCTCAAAGAATTTAAGATATGTCTATAACCAATAACTGTTAACCAACCAAAACAACCAATATCACTACCTAAGTCCACTGTAATCCATAAAACCTTCTAACAAACCAAAATCAATGAAGTGTCTGGATATGCCCCCGGCCCTGACAATTAAAATGACAACGACAATGATAATGTCAAGTGACCTCTTTAGTTCTAGTTTATAAAAGGAAACCAATGAAATGATCAAGTCTTCCAAAAAATGGAAGCTCACTACTTCACCACAAATAACCAATGAACTTAGCTGATCTACCTAGGACTGTGCAGGAAAAGTAGAGGTTTCTACAGTGCTTGAATCACATGGGAAAATAATGTCCAGAGGTAGTTAGTGTGATGAGCACTAGCATGTCACTCAGGGATAAGGATAAACTAATGAAAATTCAAAATTCAGTTCAAATCAATCTACCTGTTCACATACATGTGTGCATATGTATATATATACACAATTATATAACATACTTAGATAGGGAACAAGGCTGAATATGCACTTTAAAACTTTATCCTAGATTATGTAGCTTTACCATCATATAATAGTACCCATGGGGTATATGGGCTCCAGCTCTCACCCCCTGGTTGGGCCCTAGTGTGTGTAGCCGCATGACCTGAAGAATAATCTCATATATATGCACGGGGACTCAAACCTCCCAATCATATAATAAGGTAACTTAATCACTCGATCATGTAATATAATATGGGGGCCTCAAACCTCCTAATCATAATAATAGGGTGGAATCAAACTACCTGATCATAAGCAAGGGGATTCGAACCCCAGGACATTTCGACCCCTTCATCGGCAAATGTGGTTTCTAGTATTGGTCCCTTGGGACCTCTACTTTTATGACCTAGCTACAAAAACCTCTTTTAAGCCCCATTAAGGCATTTATCACACATTTCTATGCATAAAACCATAATACACATTTAGGAATACACTGTTGGTATTGTCATACCAACTACACTTATAAGGTAACAATATCATGCCATCATAATTATACAACCAAAACTACAGACTTGTCATGATGGGTATCTCAAGTCCAACAAAGACCAGAGACCTCTCCTAATATCCAAATCATAGACCACCTTACATCTATATTGGATGAATTCTGAACATATAATATGATTAGAGATCTTGAAATTAAAAATGTGATAATATGTGTATGACTAAACCAACCAACAACAAAATCGTACCAAGTCCACAGTAGTCCAACAAAGGCTCTACCGAATCGAATATCAATAAAGTATCGAGATATGACCCCGACTATAGCCAAAAATAGTATCCAATAATCTATAACTTCAAAAAAGCATATAATCCTGAAATAGAGCCTTCTAATGCATGGAATCTCACTACCTCAAGTCGACCCTCGATCAATCCATAATCATTGAGAATCAAAAGGGGAAGTATGACAAAATTCTACCTCGCATGGGGATACAACATTCAGAGATGGTTAGCGAGGTGAAAGCTAGCATGTAACTAAGGGATAAGGATAAATAATGCCATCAATTCAAACCAAGTCATCTAATGCACATAACTATATGCAAATACACACACATATATATACATATATATATATATATATATATATATTTTATGGCAAGATGGGGAATAAGGTTTAGCATGCAATTTTAAACCTTAACCTAGATTATGTAGCTCATTTGTCATATAATAGTATCCAAACGCTATATGAGCCCCAACTCTCACCCCCTGGTCGGGACCTAGTGTGTGAAGATGCACAAACTAGAGAATAATCTCATATATATGGACATAGGGGACTCAAACCTCCAAACATATACTAAGGTGACTTAAGCACCCAATCATGTAATCATTTATAGGAAACTCAAACCTCCCTAATCATGAAATACTAATAATAAGGGGAACTCAAACCTCTCTGGTCACTTTGACCCCGTATCAGCAAACATGGTTTCCAATGTTGGTCACCTGAACCTCCACTTTCATGACTTACCTACACAACCCTTATTAAAGCCCAGTTAAAACATTTATCACACAATCTCCAATCATGAACCATATTTCACATTAAGGCATACACTATTGGTATTGTCATACCAACTATAGTTTCAAGGTAATAACAATATACCAAAATAATTTTCCATTAACTTGGGAAAAATAACTCCCTTTGTTCATTAATGTAAGGTGGTGGACAACGACTCCTTTTGTTCATCAAATCATACCATTGTGTCTCAAATACCTTTTTATAATATGCAATAGTTCAAGACTAGTTCAATTTTACACATTTCCACCTTTCTCATAACTGGGGTTGGGGTCATAACTATTTCAAAAGCTACAAGTTTGGAAAAATCACAATTCCCTAGTTCATTCACCATACCCATGTACCCATAAGTTCAAAACTATATTTAAAGTATGAATAATCATAATTCAATCATGGGAAAACATTGTTCAATAATAAGCATTCAAAATCCACAACCCTTGATTTCAAAACCAAAATAATTCCATGTGAACAACACTTTAAATCATATAATTTTTAATAAATTAAAAATAAGGGAAGAGTCACATGCCTAAAGTAGTAAGATGTACGAAGAGAAATCATATTTGAATGCCCTAATTGACCAACCTCTTGAAAACCCTAAGTGTTCTTAACCTTGAGGAATTTGAGAGTGTTGAGAAGTTACTTTAATGTATTTTTGAGTGCTACTGACAAACTAATGAGTTATAAAATGTGGGTTTTCAGTTTGGTAAGAGGGAAAATATCTAGAATGCCCTTAACTTAAAAGCTAAAAAAGGGTCATCTTTGACTACAAGTCAACCCTCGACTTGTAGTGACTCCTTACAAATCATCGCCTTGAATTGTAACCAAGGAAGTACCACTATGTCACCCTGCATTGTTTTTCTTACAAATCAATGGAACCATTATAGTGGGACCTTATGACTCATAATATAGTAGTTGGTTTTGAGGTTGTTATTGAGAGTAAGGCTTCATGTTGAAGCACTTTTGATTGATATTTTATTATTTTGAGGTAGGTTATCACTTAACTTATTTCATATTGAGCTCGATAGTTAATGAATAAGTAAATCATGCTAGGGGTTGGGGAAAATAACTATGTGGTTTAAATTTTGATGTTAGTTTTACTATTGCATGCCCATGTAGGGGCTTATATTTTGTTGTGCTTGATTTATGGTATTTGATATTGTGTGATGCCCTTGTGGGGGCTTTATTTGACATTTGTAACCTAATTTGTGCATCTAAATGCCCTTATTCTAGATATGATGCCCGCATGGGGGATTATTTTTCTAATTTAGGCCTTAATTTAACATTGGTTACTTTTATCTTGATAAAATACCTGAGTTAGGGGTTAATATAATATTGATTATATCTTGCATGCATAATTTTTCTGATGGTGCCTTCAATTTTTTATCTCACTTATAAATATATATTTCATGTTAGATGGATTAGATGTCATCATTTGAGTTAATTGTGAGCATTACATCCTTATTTTGTACATACATATTCATCGAATATTGTTACCACTAGAAAACACTATTTCTAAAAAAAATAAAATACTTTTATGAAAACTCACTCCTTGAAGATTAATAGAGAGAAGGGTTAAGATTGAGGTTGATATTGAGATTACGATATAGGATAAAATATATGGGTTGAAAACCCCCTACATCATTCATCCCATCTATAAAGCATTGCATTTGTATCTTGATTTCTCTTTCTTTGTTTGCTTGACTTGTGCTTAGTTTCTAGGTACTTTCATATGTATATCAATGTTGTTTCCATTTTTGTGTACTCATATATTAGAATTATTAGTGTAGATGGTGTGAGCTACCATTTGGAACTTTTTTGCTTTTTGGTGATATGTTTATAGTATATTTCACTTATCTTATTTTCTACTTTGCTCAGTCAACCTATGATACCTATTGAGTACAAGTGGACTAAACTTACCCCTAATATGTCTTTTTAGTGTAGATCCTAGCATGAGTACGACACATGGAGGTTGAGGTCATGTTGTTGGTAGTTGATATTTGAGGTACTAGACCGTTTTAGGGTTTAGGGAGAATTGTTGGATCTCACTCTATCTCACTTATGTCTTTATTTAGATCAGAGATAGATTTTGTACTTTTTCAATTTTGGATTTGTACTTAGATAGCTCTTACATTATGATGCCAGGTTTTGGGTGGTTTATGTATTTCTTCAGACTTTCTGTTATTATACATATATATGTATATATATTTTGTAATTGTCCTGACTTTATTCTAGAAGTCTCACTTGGATTCACGTTATTATTAATTTTTTTTTTATGTATCAGTTTGGGTGATTGGCTAACTTATCAAGGCTCAATCGTGATAAGTGCCACCATAACCTATTTTTGGGTCATGACAAATTAGTATCAGAGAAGTCAGGTTCATTAGTATCATAAGTGTAAGAGCAGGATATCTAGTAGAGTCTCGCAGATTGGTATGTTGATGTCTGTGTCTATCTTTAAGAGGCTATAAGATATTTTTATGAAAAACTTCTATATTTTGATTCCTTATCATGTGGGTTATTCAAACCTTATGTTCTAAGTTGTGTTTCACTCTTTTCTGCACTGATGGTGAGGACTAGATCTTTAGAGCTTAGGTATGTTGAGTTGTCACCCGAGGATGGAGTCTAGACTAGAGGGTTAGGTAGGGGTCAAAGATGGCCTAGAGGTAGAAAATGGGCACGAGGAGCTTTCCCTATCAAAGGTAGTGCTAAAGAGACATTCTTTAGCTCAAGATTGAGTGTAAATGAGAAATGGTGCTAGCTCAGGTCCCACAGGGTTCAGTTGCTACCCCAGTTCTAGAGGGCCCATTGATTTAATTATGACTCATTTGGACAATGTTCCCTTGAGTGCAGTGGTGTTTCTTTGGTTTTGAGTATGGTACCGCTATTAGTGTCAGTGTCTACTATGATAATTATTTAATATCGAGTGTGGTTTCACCATTTGTATCAATCTTCTTATGATATTCCTTATACTTTGAGTGGTGTTGAACCTTCTATACCAGTATCTAGACATGGTATTCCTAGTTTAGGGGTATAACCTTTATCTATGGTACTGCTACATATAGATTCTCAGCGTTCTAGACTTACTATTTCTTTGATTACTTTGAGTATAGTTATGGTTTTTGATGATTAGAAAAGGTTTGAGAGGTTCATTTGCTTAGGTCCACCCAAGTTCAATGGTGCTACTGGCAAGGATGCCTATGAGTTTTTGGTTGATTGCCATGAGAAATTACATAATTTCAAATCCCTTGAATCTCATAAAGTTGCTTATACTATCTATCAGTTTAATGATGTGGCTAAGGATTGGTGAAGGTCATATGTGAGTTATAGACCTTTGTATTCTCCTGTGATGACTTGGACTCAATTTTTAAGGCTTTCTATAAGAGATTTGTGCCATATAGTTTGAGAGACTGGATGGGTAATGAGTTTGATCATTAGGAGAGGGCTTCATGACTATTGCTGAATGTGAGTCTCATTTTTACACTTTATCTAGGTATTCAGCCGCTATCATTTCTATCGATTCTGAGTAGGTTAAGAAGTTTGTAAAGGGATTGAATGGTACTTATCAATTAGCTACAACTCAGATGGTAGTCTTAGCGGCATCTTTTTAGAGTATTATTAAGTATACCAAGATGACTGAGTCAATTATCCAGGCTACTCAAGGCAACATCAAGAAGGTGCATTGTCATGATAAATTTAGCATACATACCTCCCGAGGTAGATACTTTTCTGGTAGAGGTTCCTATGCTTATTATAACAGGCCCGTTTAGGCTGCTTTATAGGGATTAGGTCATGGGTCTTTAGGTTTAATGACTTTGGATAGTCAAATATTTTGTTAGGATGGTTATTCTAGTTCAGTTGCACTGTTTCAAATTGAGTCAGGTCATAGAGGGTATTTTATATGTGATGAGTTCATTATATTTTAAGACCTACTCCTATATCGATAGTGAGAGGTAGTTCATGCAGTGGTAGTGGTGTAGCTAGAGGTACTCGAGGTAGAGGTAGAGGTACTCACTATGGTTGTGGTAGGGTTACTCAGTTTGGGAGAAGACATGGTTATTACTATGCTATGCCAACTAGGCCCGAGAAAGAGGCCTTTGATGTTGTTATTATAGGCATCATCCTGATTTGTTACAAATATACTTTCATATTATTTTACCCTAATTGACTTTCTCCTATGTATCTGTATATTTTGCTTCCAGTTTTAATTTTGTATGTGAGCCTCTTACTATGACTCTTCATGTTTCTACCCTCATAGGAGATTCTTTAACGGTGGATCGAGTGTACCAATCTTGTGTGGTTACTTTTACAGGCTATGAAACTTGTGCATACTTTATTGTCCTAGATATGATTGATTTTGATGTTATCTTACGAATGGATTGGTTAGCTCCTTATCACACTATTTTGGACTATTATGCCAAGATTGTGACCTTAGCTACATTAGGTATGCCGAGGTTATCTTGGAAGGGTATGCTTAATTTATGTCAAAAAGATGTTATATATTTTTTGCATGCTCATTGCAAAATAGATAGAGGGTGTTTGTCTTATATGACTCATATCTCTGATACTAATGCTACCTAATTGCTTCCTATAGATTCTATTCAAGTAGCTCACTAGTTTATGGATGTATTTTCTACAAATTTTCCTACTATACCTATGGACTGCGATATTAAATTTTGCTATTGAAGTGAAGCCATAAGCCAAGACTATTTCTATCCCTCCCTATAGGATGGACCTAGCTGAGTTAAAGACATTAAAGAAGAAGTTGCAAGATTTATTGACTAAGGGGTTTATTATCCTAGTGTAGCTCCTTGGGATCTGCTTGTTTTGTTTGTGAAGAAAAAAGATGGTTCTATGCGTATGTGTATTGATTATTGGCAGTTAAACAAAGTGATGGTTCAAAAAAAGTATCCTCTTCCTTAAATTGATGATCTTTTTGACCAGCTTTAGGGTGTTTTGATGTTTTCTAAGATCGATTTGTGGTCTGGGCACCATCAGTTAAAGATTAGAGGTTCAAATATTTTGAAGGCAGCTTTTTGGGCTTGATATGGTCATTGTGAGTTCTTGGTCATGTCTTTCGAATTGACTATTGCCTCTACAATGCTCATGTAGTTGATGAACTGGGTATTTTGATTGTATCTCAACTCCTTTGTTACTATATTTATAGATAACATCTTGGTTTATTCTAACACTAAAGCTGGCTATGTAAAGCATTTGAGGCCTGTTCTTCAGAGGTTGTGAGATGAGAAGTTGTACGCTAAGTTTTCTAAGTGTGAGTTTTGGCAGGATTCTATCTCTTTCTTGAGTCATGTGGTGACTAAGAATGGTATTATGGTCGATCCGGCTAAGATTGTGGTGATGTGTGACTGGGCTAGACCTATTTCTCCCACTAAGATTTGGAGTTCTATTGGCTTGGAGGGTTACTATCAGAATTTTATAAAGGGTTTCTCATCTATTGTGATTTTTTAGACTAAGTGAACTTTAAAAAATGGTTTTTCAGTGGTCGAATACGTGTACGAAGTGCTTTCAAAAGATCAAGGAGTTATTAACTTCAGCTTTTATCTTGACTTTACCCAAGATGAGTATGGTTTTATCGTGTTTTATGATGCTTTAGGTCTTGGTTTGGGTATGGTGTTGATGTAGGAGGGTATGGTGAATGCTTATGCTTCTCACTAGTTTAAGCCTCATTAGAGAAATTACCCTACCCATGATGTGGAGTTCGCAGCCATAGTGTTTGTGTTGAAGTTATGGCATCATTACCTGTATGGAGTGCCTTATGAGATATTCTTGGACCATCGCAACCTTCAGTACTTCTTCAGACAATGAGATCTTAATATGAGGTAGCGATAATGGCTTAGCCTTAAGGATTATTACATCACTATTTTGTACCATTCAAACAAGGGTAATATGGTTTTGATGCCTTGAGCAAAAAGTCGACAAGTATGGGGAGTGAGGCCTTTAGCCTTGGAGGTTTAGTCTTTAGCTAAGTAAATGGTTAGGCTTAAAATTTTGACACCAGATATGTTTTAGCATTTGTTGATGCTAGATCTTCCTTAATAGAGCATATTCAAGTTCACTAGTTTAATGATGATAGTTGAGGGTATTTCAGGATAAAGTGTTGAGTGGCGAAGTTAAGATAGCCTCTCTTGATTCTGAAGGTGTATTAAGGATTGGTGGTCGTGTTTGTGTTTCCAGAGTTAGAGATTTGGGTGAGATTGACTTTAGAGGAGGCTCATTGCTCTAGATATTCTATCCATCCAAGTGTGACTAAGATGTATCATGATTTAAAGTAGATTTACTGGTGGGGTGATATGAAGAAGTCTGTGGCAAATTTTGTAGCTCATTATTTTTGTTGTCAGTAAGAGAAGGCCGAGCATTAGAGACCGGGTGGTTTGCTTTAGATATTACCCATTTCTGAGTGGAAGTACGAGCAGATCACTATGTACTTCTTAACTAGATTGCTTGTGCTTCTCATGGTTCTGAAAGTATTAGGTTCATCGTGGATCAGTTGACCAAATTTGCCTATTTCATCCCTGTTTATTTTTTCTTCAACACTGAGAGATTGGAATGTATCTATGTTCATGATATAGTTCGTTTTTATTGGTTGCCTGTGTCTATTATTTCATATAGAGGCTAAGTGTTTAATTCTAGCTTCTGTGGAATTTTTAGGAGTAGTTAGGTACTCAAGTTGACCTTAGCGTGACTTTGTTACCCCAGATGGATGATCAACTGGAGCGAACTATTTATGCTTTGGAGGATATGCTTTGCGCATGTGTTATGGATTTTGGAGGTCAATGGAAACAACCTTTGACCTTGGTAGAGTTTGCTTATAATAATAGCTACCATCGAGTATTGATATGGCCCCTTTCGAGGGGTTTATGGTACTCATTGTCGATCTCCTTGATCTTGGGTGTATTTATATGTCTAATCAACAATATTCACCCATATTTGGACTTAGATTGAGAGATAAAATATGCTATTCTGATTATAATGAAACTTTAATTGTGTTCCTTATCTAATGGACATGATTAGTTTTTGCAGGACTAAATTGTAATGAAATTGAATGTTATTGGATGCATTAACGAGATGTAACGATGAAAGGAGCAATAAAGGGATTGGAACATGGCTTGGGAAGGAATAAAAGAAGAAAAAGGTGAGAAACCAAAAGTCCAGAAATCTCCTCAAGTATGTCACCGCATTACGGTGAAGGGTTAATCCCCATTGCTCAAGTCTTGAGGCCTATCATATCGCGGTGAAAGAGAAATTGTGAATTGTCAAAATCCAGTACCTCATCGTGATTTCACCACATCACGGTGAGGACCAAATGCACATTTGTCAAAAAATAGAAACTCACCGCGATTCCACTGCATCGTGGTAAGTATAGCGTTGATAGGCTTACCATATTGTGGTGTATGTCAAAAGCGGGAATATCAGATCCAGCTATAGAAGGAACAAGTTGAGTTAACACAAAACACATTGGAAAGCACAACAACGATGGAAAAACAGAAAAATCTCTCTTTTAGGGTTCTTAGAATATCTTTTGAATTTCTTTACTTCAAGATTAATTTTGGGTATGATCAATTACTTATTTTTGATGTTGAATTCAGACATGAGTGGCAACACCCTTGTTCTGGGGTTGAAGCCAAGAACTTGATTATCTTTGATATTCTTATTCGTAGTTTCTTGTTGGATTATCATATGGGTTGTTCTTAATTTCTCATGCTTTCTATTTTAATGAGTGGCCACTATTCGAATAAATCTATATTTCTATGTGCATTTGGGAGGCAAATCATAGGATAGAACAAAGAGATTAAGGAGAAAGGTTCTTATCCTCGTATGAAATAGAGGATTCAAACTAGCATCTAGGATAGAGATATACCTAGAAGCCTTGTTTGGTTTAATTGCGGGAAGATAGATATAAGAATCTAAATGGATTATTGCATCACCGCTCAATGATGTAGTTGCAAAGTTCATGTACATAAATGATTAGAGGTCGGGAGACCATGATCGTGTTATAAACCCTGAGAACCAACAACCCGATAACCAACTAGACTGCGATAAGAATAGAGAATTGTAAGATTGTTAGAAGTGCTTAAACCCTGGAATTCTCATCATTACTATTTACAATCTCTACTTTCTTTGCTATTGTCACAAATTGCTATTTCTTATTTATTTATATTTTTATTCAAAACTTCAAAATCATCTTGATACTTTACAACACTTAATACCTCCTTGTCAAAAACTAAAGTTGGTAGAATTGCTAGTTGCATAGTCCTCATGTGTACAGTATCCGACTAAACGTTTGAGAAGTGAGATTCTGAGTTTTACATAGAAAGTAGGAGAGAATCTCTACCAAGCTTGGGAGAGATTTAAAAGTATGCTCAGAAATTGCCCTTACCATCATTATTCTAATGATGTTCTTTTTCATACTTTTATTGAGGGGTTAGATCCAAATACCAATATTCTCTTGGATTCAACAGTAGGTGGACAAGCTTTTAGGAAGACTTATGATAATTGTACACTCTTCTAAATCAGATTACACAAGGAAACCCTGAATGGCATGTTGACTTGAGGAGTGCTCCTAAGAAGTTTGCAGGTGTATTAGAAGTAGATCAGTTTACTACCTTATCAGCTCAACTTGCAACACTTCTAAATTAGATTACTAATCAGTCCAGCAGCATGAAGTTAAGGGTTGCACAGCTGGCAGCAACAACAAATATAGTGTAACAAGTAAATTCTTGGTGAGAGGTTTGTGAAAGTAGCAAGCACACAACAGATGCTTGTGATATTAATCCAAATTCTGTTAATTATATGGGGAATGTGAATCGCTTGGGACAATAGAACTTTTGTAATACCTATAATCCTAACTGGAGGAATCATCCCAATTTTTCATGGCGTGAAAATCAGGCACAGAACAATAATCTATATAAGAGGCCAATGCAATAGAATCAATAACATATTTAGAATAATCAAACCACTACTCAAATGAGAAATATAAAAGAGATGTTGAAGTACCTTTTAGCTTCTCAGGCATAGATGGAAAAGGATATAAAAATTCAACAGGAAGATATGAAGACTCAATAGTTGATTACTTAGAATTTAGATTTACAACTCGATCAGATTGTTAGAGCACAACACACTAGACCTCAAGGAGGCTTACCTAAAGATATAGAGGAAAATCCAAAGTAGATTAATACAGTCACAACGAGGAGTTGGTTGCAGTTAAAGGAGGCAGTAGCTGAGTAGGTTAGTCCCACAACAACTGATGATGATCCTAAGAAGAATAAGGAGAAAGGGGTCAAAGAAAGAGCTGTAGATGATGAAATTCAAGTAGAGAAGAAGACTATACCTTTGCCCTTTCCTTAAAGGTATCAAAAGCACCAACAAAATACTAGTTACAAGAAGTTTTTGGATCTTCTAAAGAAGGTTCATGTAAATCTTCCTCTTGTTGATATTCTACAGAGTGTTCCAAAATATGTAAAAATCACAAAAACATGTTTTATTCTTCTTTTTTGCTTTGGTTTTGGTCTTTCCTTTTTCATAGGTAAGTCTCCAAGGATGAATTTTCCATGAGGTTGCTAAGGAGGGCGCCGCTCTGGATAAGGACAACGCACAAGCTACAACTAAAAGAAGAATAGAACTAATCTCTAAAGTGATCCAACAAGGATCAAAAGTGCAAACAAAGATGAGTTGCCTTTTGTAGAGATCCCACTTAGAGAAGCCCAGTCTAACGAGGCTCCTACTGAGATAGTACGACCACTTAGTGACATGGACCAGATCAACTAGTGTGATACAGAGAGTCTTTACCTCCCTTTACTCTCTTTCTATTTTACATTGGGATAATGTAATGCTTTTTAGTGGTCATTAGATGGCCTGTACCTATTATTTTATTTGATGGTATTGGTTTGTATAGACATACACATACTCATACTCTATTATTATATTTTACAATTATGTTTTTTATTTACTTTATCCCTCTTGGGGTTTACACTTTGATGCTTATTTACTTTAGCCATTGTGGGGTTTGTTCCTCATTATTGACATGGGTTTGGAGTGGCCCTTATTGGGTATATTGATGATAATGTCAAATGGTTCCTTTTTTTGGCTCACATCATACACCTGATATTAATGCAATACCCGATTTGTGTGCATTGTTCTTTTCACCTTTTGTATATACATTTCCAATAAACTCCAAGGGGTTTCTTCAAAACTCGATTCTTTCCTAAGGGGAAAATTTTTATTTTCTCTTTCTTTTAATCTTTTGTTTTTATTTTAGTATAGTTTCTTTGTCGAACTAAGTGATAGTTCACCCATGATTGATGATAAGGTGACATCCTTAGGTGAAGTATCTAGTCATTTGAATTTATTTGGAATAGGGAAAAGTTTGAAATACTATTAAAATTTCATTGTCAAGGAATGAAATGATTTTGAGAACAACCAAAATATAGTTTATTTTTGAAAAAGAACAAGGATTCTATGAGTTTTCTCTTGAGTGAGACCATTAAATTCACCTTTTTGCTCTCTCTCTCTATACAAGGATGTGTCTTTGACTTGGAGTAACTTATTTAGCTGAAATTGCTCAAATTGGTTGGAAGACTATCCTTTTACTCTATGAGTATGATGCCATGTGTGGTGAGATTTTTGAATAATTCTTGTAAATACATGTAGTCTAAAACTTGCCCTAAGTGTATTTAAAGTGAAATACTAGGCAAACTTGGTTTGGAGGATGACCTAAGGCCATTTTTGACTTCTCACGTAGCCAAATTACCACCTTGACATTGTTCACTAGTTACTCTCTTTGAACCTTTTTCCTACTTTTATTTCATTTTGTAATGATAACCATGCTAAAATACATAAATCCTTTTGAAAATCTTTCTTTTTATCACTTAACCTCTTTTGATGCATCGCATGATTCTAAATAATGAAATATAGACAAAAGCCTAAGTTCAGGGGGTTGTGTATTTGGGAGAATAACTTAAGGGTAGTTCAAACTCCAAGTTGGGGGAAGAATGTGATATTATATATGACAAAAGAAAGGCATATGTAAGGTTGTCAAATAATGTGCTTAAGAGGCAAGAGATATGCTTGATGATAAATTTGTAAAGCCTATCCCATAGAACAAGAAGAGAAATGCGACAAGTGAGGGGCTAAGAAGAGCTTAAAGTTAGAAAATATCTTGAAAATTCAAAAGAGTGAACAACGAAAATGGTGGATTGCATTTGTTCGGTAAATGATAAGACAAAGGTTAAGGAAAGCAAAAGAATAGATTCGAAGGTGAATAACTTGAAAATTTTGTGATAGAATGATCAAATGCGTTGAAGGAGGTATTTTAGTCACTTGATCTATATATTCTTTCCTACACTTTAAACCTTTATCTAAACTGCAAGACCTTTGTGATTTCAAGCTAGGTAAGTCTATATTAGTGGCAAAAAACACAAAGGAAAAGCCTATGGTTCTACTCAATGTACTTGAATTTGTTTGCAAGAGTGAGTGTGAATTCTTTCATATTTTAAGCTTTTTTAAGAATTGAAATATCTTGTGTATGTGAAGCTAACTCTTACATGTGAGTGGTATCAACACTTTGGGGTAGAGGGTTGTAACACCCTACATTTTTGGGCTAGACTTTGAATCGCCGTTCCTATATGTATAGACTCTAATTCCATGATTTGTATGTAAATACATGTATCATGATATTTATCCTAGTATGTGAAGTGCTTATGAGGTGAAAAATGTTCATGAGAATCTCTTAGAGTGAAGTTGAGCTAAGATCCTTTGATTCAGCCAAATCTTTGAATTCGATTCTATAAGGGTCAACTTTGAACATGCATAACTTTATATATATGAAGAAATTAACTTTGAATGTGCATAAATTCTTATATATGAAAATTTTTTCATCTCAAGTCACATCATATGATATATAATTGAGTTATCTTTCCAACGATAACAATTTTGCCTTAATTCGATACCCAAGCAAAAGGTTATGGCTTTTTTCATGAGAGGCAGTAAGGGGAGGCAATAATCCCGTGTTGTGGGGGTTATTCCTATGGGATAAGGTGGGAGGCATGGGGGATACTCCACAATACTAGAGGTCATACCGCGGGATCTATTCCTTCACTATTTTAGCTTCTTGAGGTTCAAGGGATACTTTGGTCCATTCCCCTCAACCCCAAATGTCCCAGGCACGAATTATAACACCCAAAGGGCATTATTTGCCCATATTCTTCAAATCAACTCATGTAAAAACCCTCCCCTTTACCCAGAACAATAATCCAAGATTTTTCTCTCAATAAACCCGAGAATTCAAGCTTCCATGTTCAAGAATCTTTAAGAAACATGAAGAATAGTGTGTCTTTCATAAGTTCATCATTCAAGTCCAAGATTCAAGCTTTATTCCTCAAGAATTCAAGGGTTCAAGTTTCAATTTTAAGTTTCTTCAAGAATTCATTCAATTAAGGTATGGGGGAGTTTATTCATGGACCTCTTTCACCCATGGAGCCTAAAGAAAACTTTCTTTGATTTAAAAGATGAGTTTTTTTTATGAAGATGCATATGTTCAAGATGAGTTTGTTTTAAGATTTTCCTTAGTGATTTGAACTAAATTCATGTCCTAGTATGATTCCATGGATAAGTTATGTTATCTCATGCTTTATGTTTCAATTTCCCATGTCATGTTCAATTGATCTCAAGATAAATTCCCAAATTGTGAATTTAGCCAGGAAGTCATGTTGTTTCCTCGTGCTTTAAGACATTCCCATGTTCAAGTTCATGATTGTCATATGTTTGGTGAAATGTCTATGTTTTGGGTCTTTGAACCATGATTACATATTAAAGTATTTCAAGCTTGACATTATATTTTATGAATCATTTAGTGCTAGCAGGTTATGAACACCCGATACCTATGTGATTTACATAATTTTAGGTTTTCAAGTAACAAGTCAGTCAGAACCATGATTTTATCCCCATACTCAAATTAATATTTTTATAACAAACCCACCAGTATTATTTTATATTAAATACATTAGTTTACAATTTCATGGTTACTTCAGATTATGCATGCACTATAAGTTTTCAGAACACCATGTTTGAGCATATTAGTCTTCAGTGCATGCACTAGTTCATGCTTTCAGTGTCAGTTTAGTTAGTAGTAGGATTTAGCACCGTGAAAATTCAGGGATGGAAGATTCCCAATCAGTTAGGCAGAGTCATTAGTAGCAGTACCTATATTCCAAAACTATGTAGCCAACGTAGGATATGAGGTGTCACCCATCAGTTTAGGCTTGAATTCCTCTCAGAGGTCACACATCAGTTTAGGCTTGAAACCCTGGTCCTTCTAACACCAATTTAGTGGATCCACATAGCCAGTGTTAGTACCTTTGGCAAGGTATTGACCCCCTTCCAACTGGGGTTATAGGTTGGACCTCGATTAGCTCAGATTAGGGCATGCATATTACATCATACCTCCCATAGTATCAGTACAGTATTTAGTGTGTTCACTTCAGGTTTCCTAGACCAAGTGTAAAAATTTTTAGTTATTTAGTTATACAGATTTTGGTCTTTTAAATCTCAGATTATCTCAGAAACATGTTTATGCTTGGTCTCACATTCTCATATATTACATGTTCATGCATTCATGCTCTGTATAGTTGTATATTCAGATCCTCGAGTTATGTCGGTTTATATTTCAGTTCAGATGTGCATGATTTTGTATTAGTTTCGATCAAATAGTTTTAGACCTTGTATCCATACATGATCCTCAATTTAGTTCTATAATATGTTCATCTTTACATGAGATTTACATACAGTATCTATGTTCTACCATTTCCCAGCTTCAGTTCTATTCATCCTACAAAATTAAATATATAAGAAACTAAGTGTAGTAATTCACCAGCTTATCAGATTATGTTTGTTACTTATGTTTTAAGATACTTCATCTTTTAGTTTATCTCAGTCTCTTTGTGAGTTTACTAGCACTTAGCATGCATATTTTTAAGATTTTGTAACTATTTAGTTTTACATATTGCATTCACCCCACTTACCCAGTATATTTCAGAAGTACTAATCCATATATTTGTCTATGTGCTACATTATCTTATAATGTAGGTACCAGTTGTAGCCTACACATTATAATCAGACAGTTCCAGCTTCCAGCTAGCAAGTGATGAGTTCTCCTATTCGGGGAATCCAGTCAGATGTTGTTCATGTACTTTATTTTTAATATTCATATGTATTGATTTGTGGTAGTTGGAGGTATGTCCCAGCTATCTATAGTCAGTATAGTAGAGGCTTCATATATAGTAAGTTAGAGTCATTACTTGTAATACAAGCTTTTTCTTCAGTTTTATAATGATGTAAGTCTTATCAGTACTTTTATTTATCTAGATCATGTCATGATTATGTTTTCACATAGAAAATTTAGCTATTTTATATATTCTAAATCAATTTCTCAAGTATTATGCCAGTTCATAGGTTAGCTTCGGATCACTTATGGTTATAATGACCGTATTATGACTAGGGGGTAGTCTCAGGTCATGAAAAACTTGGTATCAGAGCACAAAGTTCTAGTGTCTTAGGGTGTCTATGAAGCCGTGTCTAGGAGAGTCTTGCGGAATAGTACAGAGATGTCTATAATTTTCATCGAGAGGCTACAGGGTATTTAAGAAATGTTTCCCTTTTTTTATGTCTCAAATCTTGCAGTAGAAGTGTTCTCTAAGAAATTTATACATATTACTATGTTACTCTATTCTTGCCAAGTCTGTCTTATCCTTGAGGCAACAGAAGTAGCCACGTTGAAATCCTTGTAGATAGAGTTTTGTTAGATAGTCCCCACAGACAGCTATGGGATTGTACGCAGGCTCAAAGTATCCCATTAGTGGTTTTAAGTCCAGAGTTTGAAAGACTTTATTAATGTTCATGAAAATTATGCACTAAGACAAAGTCAGATGTGCCCTCAATCCTTTCTCAAAATCCTCTAACAGCATAAGATCTAGAGTTAGAAGCATGAACACAGAAGTTTAGCAGTAGTAAAGTAAGCATAGTGTTTATCTGGTTTTAGTATATTATGTACCCATAGGGCTAGTTTTATGAAAAGAGAATCAGTAAGCTTGGAATAGTGTATGCAAGAATTTGAGTATGTTGACTCAAAATTATATGTTGATGTAGGGTATGTTCAGGTTTAATAGTAATTCTCATGGTTTAGGGAAAAATGTAAGTTTAGAGAATGATACTAGTAGGCTATGATGGAAGTAATATGGTTCATTAAGATTTATGAATATCTATATTACGTGTTAGAATCTAAGTTGAATCTTTGATGATTGGGCAAATAGAAAAAAGAGTTTGAAATTCTAGATGGTGTGAACTCATGGTATGGTAATTCTCCTAAAGATTCTATGTTAGTAAGTGTTTAACTTATTGTATGGTGACTATTGAGGCCATGGAAAGATAAGAGTTGTATCTCAAAAGAAAGTACTAGCAGAGGGTTGTACACTTTCAGGTGTAATCTTTTAGGGTGAGTTTATTATTGATGTGTATTATTATATCTCGGGATCTAGAGCAGAGTGGTTGTAGTTCAGTTTAGAGTTTATTGAAGGGTCCAATAGACATAGAATAATGGCTTAAATCTAAGGGGGAGATAATAGAACAAGTAAACAAGTCAGGCTCTCAGATTCTAGAGGTGATGGCAGTATGTTATACAACAGCAGTAAGGGAGGATGATGGCCGAACCATTCTTATCTCAGTGCAAAGTTTTGTACTTCAGTTACCATGACATCTACGCATGCTTTACAGTATGCTCTGTTCCTATAACTTTTGTTGCACTCTTAATGACCAGTGAAACTCAGATCATGTCATGTATGTCCTCAGTTTTGATCTCTTTAATAAATTCATGCTTTTGATACTCTATTACTCAGGCCTCTGTTAAGTTCTCAAGTTACGCATATTATTCTTTCATGTTTTAGGTTCTCATGTTCTAACCTTTTTGTGACTTCTTATTATGTAATGATAGTGGTGATGAGTAACTATTTAGATTGGAGAGAGTATATATTTCATTTTTGGAAAAGATTATTGTATGCTTGTTCTACATAAGGCTATAAGTTGAAGGAAGATTGAGGTTAATCTTTTGATATGTGTCATGGTTAGTTGAGAATTCCATGTTTATTTTCTTAAGAATAGTGCAAGAAAGATTTTATTGATAGAGGTTTAGAGAATATGAGAAAGATGCATTTATGGGTGTTTGTTTAGAAGTTCATATATGATTATGATGATAGGCTGGAATGTAATATTGGTATATTGTATATAAGCGGAAGAATGCATTATGTGTTAGTGAATTCCTAGTAAGAGATTGAAATTAGTTGTTGAAGTGGTAAGATGAAATATTCTTGAGATGAAAGATGTGAAACATGCATGGGGTATCTAATACATGGCTCAGAGTAGTGTTATGGTGTTATATGTAGTACCTTGTGATTTTAAGCTAGGCTTAAACATAGTGAGAGTATGTAGTTCAACTCAAACTTAGGGCTAAGCTTGAGCAAAAGAAGTTGCATCGACTAAGGCCTAGTAAGTTTTATAGCCCTATGTTCCATGTTATAGAGTTATAGCCATGTTAAGATTTCTTACTCAAATATCTCATTCAGATTATGCCCAAGAATTCTTTTCTCTCTAATGTTTTTAGAACTTCTTTGAAAAGTGTTGAAGAAATACTCCAGTTAAGTATAAGCTTTCAGAATAATTCTGTCCATATAGCCAGCAATTCAGTTTAGCAGTCAGACAGACAAGCTCTTATAGTTTTCCATATTTCCACCTAGTTTTACCATCCAGAGTTTCATGAATATGGTTATTCCATGAGGTAATTCATTCACATCCATGCAAGTTACGAATTTAGCTCGGTTAATGCATATATTTTAGATTCAGTTATGTAGTTATGATTCAGTTCATAAATGTTAAATGAATGATCTTAGTTTTCCAAGTATTCCAACTCAGCTCAGACAATGTAATATCCCTTGTACAACCTTGGTCTCGTTATCTCATGATTCTTTCTTACATAAGGTACATGAAGATACTATGAAGCCCTTCTCTCTTAATTTTATACGTGTTTTATTGAGAGAGAGTTCCTAATAAGAAGCTACATGCTTTATTCCCTCTATAGTAATTCTTGGAATTTTATTTCATCAATTATCACTTCATAGTTCTATATGTATAATTGTATCATGAACACTTCAAGCGAGTTCTAAACTCTCAGAATGAATTGGCTCCTTAGATTAAGTATAGTCAAGTCAGATCAGAAATCAATTTCATGATAAAGTTATAATGATTCAACTCAGCTATATCCTTCATTACCAAACATGTCTTTTGTACATTATTCCATACTCATAAGACTTTAACAACTTTCTATCCATTATTTGAGGATGAATGATTGTAAGGGGAGATAATGTAACACCCCTCATTTTTGGGCTAGACTTTGAACCATCGTTCCTACGTGTATAAACTCTAATTATATAATTTTTATGTGAATACATATGTTGTGATCCTTATCCTAGTGTGTGAAGTGCTTATGAGGTGAAAAATATTCATGGGAATCACTTAGAGCTAAGTTGAGCTAAGAACCTTTGATTCGGCCAAATCTTTCTATTCGATTCTACAATGGTAAACTTTGAACATAAATAACCTTTTATATATATGAAAATTTTCATCTCAAGACACACCAAATGATATATAATTGAGTTATCTTTCCAATGATACCATTTTTTTCTTAATCCAATACCCGAGCAAAATGTGATGGCCTTTTTTGTAAGAGGCAGTAAGGGCAGACGATAAACTCGCGCCATGAGGGTTATTCCCCCTGTGTAAGGTAAGAGGCATGGGGGCTACTCTCTTAGACTAGAGGGAGCACTGCAGAGTATATTCCTTCACTGTTTCAGCTTCATAAGGGTCAAGGATACTTTGGTACTTTCCCCCCAACCCCAAATATCAAAGGCACAAATTATAACACCCAAAAGGTCATTACTTACCCATTTTTTTCAAATCAACACATGTAAAAGCCCTTCCTTCCCCAAGAACAATAATCCAAGCTTTTTATCTCAAGAAACCCAAGAATTCAAGCATCCAAGTTCAATAATCTTCAAGAAAACATCAAGAATAGGTTTTCTTTCGCAAGTTCATCATTCAAGTCCTAAGCTTCAAGCTTTCTTCCTAAAAAATTCATTCAATTTCAAGTTTTTTCAAGAATTCATTCAATTAAGGTATTTGGGAGTTTATTCATGGGTCCCTTTCACCCATGGAGCCCCAAAAAAACCTTTCTTTGATTAAAAAGATGATTTTTCTCTTATTATAAAGATGCATATGTTCAAGATGAGTTTATTTTATGCTTTTCCTTAGCGATTTGAACTCAATTCATGTCCAAGTATGATTCCATGGATAAGTTATGTTATCTCATGCTTCAAGTTTCAATTTCCTATGTTATGTTTAGTTGATCTCAAGATAAATCTCCAAATTATGAATTTAGCCATGAATTCATGTTTTTTCCTCATGCTTTTAGACATTCTCAAGTTCAAGTTCATGATTTTCATATGTTTGATAAAATGTCCATGTTTTGGGTCTTTGAACCATGATTATATACTACTGTATTTCAAGCTTGATATTATATTTTATGAATCATTCTGTGCTGGTAGGATTATGAACATCTGACACTTATGTGATTTACATGATTTTAGATTTTCAAGTAAAAAGTCAATCAGAACAGTGATTTTATCCCCATACTCAAATTATTATTTTTAACAAAACCACCAGTATAATTCTATGTTAAATACCTCTGCTTACAAGTTCATAGTTACTTCAGATTTTGCATGCACTGTTAGTTTTCAAAACACTATATTTGAGCATATCAGTCTTCAGTGAATACACCAGTTCATGATTTCAGTGTCAATTTAGCTGGGAGTAGGATTTGGCATCGAGAAAATTCAAGGATGGCAGCTTCCCTATCAGTTAGGTAGAGTCATTATTTGCAGTCCCCCTATTCCAAAACTATATAGGATATGAAGGGCACTCATTAGTTTAGGCTTGAATTTCTCTCGGGGGTAACCCATCAATTTAGGCTTTACACCTTGGTCCTTTGGGACACTAGTTTAGTGAATCCACATAGCCAGTGTTAGTACCTATGGAACCGTACTACTGACACTTCCAATTGGAGTTACAAGTTGGACCCCGATTAGCTCAATTGGGGCATGTTGGTTACATGATACTTCCCATAGTCTCAGTAAAGTATTTAGTGTATTTAGTTCAGGTTTTCTTGACCAAGTGTACAAATTTTCAATTATTCAGTTATACAGCTTTCAGTCTTTCAGATCTCATATTATATTAGATACATGTCTATGCTTGGTCTCGCATTCTTAGATATTACATGTTCATGCATTCATACTTAGTATAGTTGTATATTCAGATCCTTGAGTTATTTTAGTTTATATTTCAATTTAGTTGTGCATGATTTTGTGTTAGTTTCCATCAAATAATTTCAGACCTAGTATTCATACATGATCCTCAATTCAGTTCTACAACATGTTCAGCTTTACATGAGATTTACATACAGTATCCATGTTCTATAACTTCCCAACTTCAATTCTATTCATTTTACAAAATTAAAGATTTAATAAACGAAGTGTTGTGATTCACCAGCTTATCAGGTTATGTTTGTTACTCTTGTTTTAAGATACTTCAACTTTCAGTTTAACTTAGTCTTTTGGTGAGTTTACTACCACTTAGCATTCATGTTCTTAAGATTTTGTATCTCTCCAGTGTTATGCATTGCATTCACCCCCACTTACTCAATACATTCTGTAAGTACTGATCTACATATATGTTTATGTGCTACATTGTCTCATAATGTAGGTACCAGTTGTTGCCTACACATCACAATTAGACAGTTGCAGCTTCCAGCTAGCAGGTGATGAGTTCTCCGATTTCGGGAACTCCAATAAGATATTGTTATTGTACTTTATTTTTATTATTTATATGTATTAATTTGTGGTAGTTGGAGGCATATTCCAGCTATCTGTAGTCAGTATAGTAGAGGCCTCATAAATAGTTAGTTAGAGTCATTACATGTAATTCAAGTTTCTTTCTTCAGTTTTATCATGATTTAAGTCTTATTAGTACTTTTGTTTATCCAGATTATGTCGTGATTATGTTTTCACATAGAAAATTTATCTATTTTATATATTCTAAATCAGTTGCTCAAGTGTTACGACTAGGGCGTAGTCTCGGGTCATGACAAGGGTGAAGTTTTACTCTTGATTTGGGTAAATGGGCAAGGTAAGTTACATTGTGAAAATTGAGATTATCTTTAAAGATTTTGTGTCACCTCTCTATATGCTTTGTTAATTTGATAGGTTAATTTGATACAAACTTGCATCTTTGCTTCATATTATGTGCTTATTGAAGAATTTTGGTTTACTTGTTGCTATGACATGTTTGGGCAGTCTTTGTTGAGCTTTGTTGGCTTAGTACTTTGTTATAGTTTTATTTTTTCTTTATTTGTGTTGTAAATACCCTGTCTCATTGAATTTTTCTTAGTTGCTGTAGGACCAACAATAGATTAAGTTTAGAGGGTTGATAAGCCATCAATTTGATGACTACTACCACTTTTTAAGCTTAAATTATTGTGATTTTCCATTAACTTAATATTAATCTCATACTTAATGCTCATTTATGCAGGTAAGGTTGAAAAGGAAAGATGAGAAAGTCGTTCAAGTCAATGAGAGGTCAAATATGAACAAAGGGGACTAAAGATCACATGGGTGTGTAAGGAGTCCACCTGCGCAAGCGAGTGGCCACCAAGATTAAAACAACCCTATCTCTTACCAATCTACTATGGATCCACTTTGTATCTTGCTCTCCATCTGTTTTGGATCTGCTCAAGCAGATCAAGAGTAAATTAGTATTTTTATAATGTATGGCAAATGTTGAATTAGGGCTTAAATGTGTGTTTTCAGCTCATTGTCATTATTATTGAACATTATTGTACGAATCTTAAGTTAAGAACACATTAGGGTGATTGTCAAGTGAAGAACTATGGATTTTCATTGAAGATTTTAGGAAATTAAAGCTTTAATTTTGCATTCTCCTTATTTTCTATGGATCAATTTGATGAAAATTTTGGAATGTCTTTACTTTCCCTCTGTATAAGTAGTTAATTCTTCTTCTTGGGGTTATACTTGAATAGGTTGTAATTAGTGCATTGGTTTTATGAATTTGTCCTACTAATTTGCTCTTTGATATGGGTTTTGTATTCATTCTATATTTTAACTAAGAATTGGGGGTTGTAAACCCCAATTACCTTATAACCCATATGATCTATGAAAGACGGGATATGGGTGAGGAATGAGTGTGAACAATAACTTAAATTAGTTTATTTAATGATATCTCATAGGTAGAAGGATATTAATTGAGGCTATATATTGGAAAAATTGCTACACTTGTGAGGTGTTTGAAAGAACCCTTTTGTGATATTTGGTGTTATATTGAAAGATTGGCATCAATACCTCTATATCTAGCTTACCCATGACTTCTAGCTAAATTTAGTGTATATTGTAGCTACGACTTGGTTGGATGAGTTGTATACTAGACAATGTTTTATCCAAGGGTTGAGGCTTGGATACGAGTATTGGGTACCAATCGTGTAGGAGGGTATGACTCGTATGGGTTAGTCGTATCCCTGTGATGGGTTTTTAAGGAATTTAAGTGGGGGTATTCTGGACATTTTCCTACTCATCCTAACTAGGACCCACGACTTCTAATACATTTAGGAGGTTATTTACCCTATTATTCTATTAATTAACACTTAGAAACTATTCCAAGATACTCCATAATTCTCTCTAGAGCTTTTGGGGCAGGAATACTGGGGTTTCATCATGAGAATTACTTTGGGGCTTTTCTTGGAGATTTCTTTCCATCAATTCTTTGGTATAAGACATGATTTTCTTTCCTAAATGTAATTTCAACTAAAGGCATGGTTTATATGATTGATTTCATGGATTTACTATTTCATGATTATGGTTTTCAACTATTATTTGGAGGTTTTGATATAAAATACTTGGTTATGGTTTCCTATGGTTTTAATTGTACTTTTATATGCATTAATGATGGTTTTGGACAATTGGATTGTATGGTAATGGTTTAATGGTCTTTGGAATTGGTTTTGTATATATTAGACCCCCAAGGTTTTTGATAAAATGCTTATAAAGATATGTTCAATGCATTGACTTCTTTTAGTGAAACTCTTGCATGTTTTAAACTTGGTAAAGGAACTATGCATAGTTTAAATGATTTGAAAAGGCTAAATGCTAAATGGTTATGCTTGTGGAGAACATGAAAGTCTCCCAAGTGGTTTAATATGGTATATGGAAGTGCACTTGAAGGTCCCCGTAACCTAAATAGTTTGACTATGGATATTACTTATAGGTAAGAGGTGGTATGACGATACTAACACGACCCAAACTTTGGACCATGTCGTATGGACACCTCAATAACACATGTACCAGAGGTTACCCCGATAACCCAACCTAATCACCAACAATAATCCACAAGGGTCTAATGGATCCCAACCATAAAATAAGAATAGCGGAAATATAAATCTAATAATCAATGTTAGACAATATCTACCATTTTATTAAAATCAACAGTCTATCCAATACGCCCAAATCTACAATCATCCACAAAACCTCTAACAAATCAAAGTTGATAATACGTCGGGACATGCCCCCAACAATAGCCAAGTATCAAACCTATACAAGTATATGACATAAAGTAACATGAATATGAGAGATAGGTCTTCCGGAGTATGGAAGCTCATTACTTCAAGGTCAATGCACGAATCCGCTCGAACACCTATTACTTAATAGAAGAAGAATAAGATACTCCAGCGCCTATGTCGCGTGGGGATGTAGCATCTAGAAGCGGTTAGTAGTTGAAGTACTAGAATGTAACTTAAGGATAAGGATAAAATAACATCACCATTCAACATAAGTCAATATATATCATATTCACACATTTATCCTTACATAGATATATCACATGCTAATCAAAATATCAAGACTTAATAACATTCTTAAATACGTCAATCATATGACACAAAGTAGAGAACTCCGATATTCCATACTTAGGTTCATACAATCCTCATAAGTCATACTACTTTAACAACATTCACATCTCATTGGCAAGGTACTTCATCCATGGTTACACTTCATCAAGCAAAGAGGCTACAACTCCATAGTTATTTATCAAAACAAGGGATCTAAAAGTATACCATAATCACTTAGGCGTGGAAATCTAATAATATGATCACACTTTCAAATAGGCATGGGACTCTAATCACATTATCTCGCATTCACTTAGGTATGGAACTCTAATCACGTGATAACGCATTCAAGTGGCTATAGAACTCTAATCGCACACTTACACATTCAAGTGGGCATGGAACTCTAATTGCATACTTACACATTCAACTCGGCATGGAACTATAATTGCACGCTTACACATTCAAGGGGGCATGGAACTCTAATCGCATACTTACACATTCAAGTGGACATGGAACTCAAATTGTATGCCTACACATTTAAGTGGGAATGGAACTTTAATCCCATGCTTACACATTAGGCGAGGTATTTTCACCTCAAGAGATTTATTTAAGAAGGGAATACAACCACAAGCTATTAGACGAGGGACATTGACCACAAGTCATTATATGAGGGAATTTGACCACAAGTTATTTCATAAGGCAAGGGACTCTAGCCACAAGACATCACATTCCCATCATTAGTTGACATTTGAACTCTTAACACACTAGGTCATGCATTGACATCCATATCATTATTTTCACATAATAGAGATACACCACACATTCAAGAGTTTTTTCTTATTTAGCCATTTCAGCACCGTACACTACCACATCATCCTTATGGGAGACTTCATTTCTCAACCATCTCAATAGGCCAATGTCTCGATTAAATTCATCATGCAATTCAATTTGTGGTCCTCAAGACCCACACAAACAATTTGCAATTTGAGTTCAAGTTTAGGGAAATGAACCCCTCTTCTTAACCATCAAACCAACATGATTAAAGATTAACAAATTACATGGCTAACCACACCAACACAATACCAATTAGCAAATATTCATATAAAAAGGGTCATTGCCCCATTTAAGCAACAAGCTAACGTACTACAAGCTTAGCAAGGTTCTTATCAACCATTTCCAAGCATTCACAATTATTATAACTTAATACATTGTCAACAAAGCCTTAACCAACCATCTACAAGTATTAACTTTAATTTAGACATTATCATGACTCATTCATATTCACTAAACTTTTTACCTAGATACACATTTGGTCTTCACAAGACCATTTAACCACTTATCATGTTAATAGGCCACATGATTTGATACAACACATCATTCATTACATTTTCAGTCATCCAGACCCACATAATTATTCATATTAATTCTCACCACATTTGGGTTCAACACCCAAAATAAGTTCATTTTTAGGTTTAGGGCCTTAACCCTTTATTAGCCATTATCCCAACAATATCATCAATTACACAATACATGACTCACAATATATTTTATAATATCATTCATTAACCATATATATTCCTTAGGCCATTCCTTAATCTATAATGCCCCGCAAAATCCTCTTCCAGTTTGAGCCTTAGAGCGTATTTGGTAAAGCAAAAATTCAAGTCAAAATATTTAAGAAATATCCTCCCAAGTATGAAATACTTTGAAATCATTTGGGAATCTATTTGATCATGAATTAGTATCATAGAGGTCCCCTAACTCATGAACAAGTTGAAAACTTTCCTATCATTCAAGTTGTAGTGATCGTCAAAATTTGGGTCAACTTTAATTGACCATAACTCGTTCTATAGTAAGAACTGGGTGGTTTTATATATATCAAATGAAATATCTTTCAATTATCTTTCCAAAGATACCAATTTTGCCTAAATCCGATATCGAAGAAAAGAGTTGTGCATATTTTACTCCAGCATGTCAAGCTGAAAAATGGTGACGACGTTAATGAGGGGCTATCACATTTTTGATGCCCTTTTTTATGAAGTCATCACATTGTGATGACATTTCTGACTACGTCGTCATCCCTGGGCAGAAAATCAAGAATTTGGACCCCTTTTGTGACGACCATTCGTGACGACCTATCCCGAACCTAACGGCCTGTCACGGATGGCTTCAAGTATATTTTTCCAGCAATTCAAGGAAGTTTTTGCAAGGATATTTTGGTCATTTTCCACCCTTTTTGAGCCACTATAAATATGAGAAACCCTCATTCAAATCCTAATTCAATCATTTTATTTTTCAACTCTCTCTCGACAATAACTACGGTTTCAATCAAGAACCCTAATCTTCCAAAGATCCTCCATAAATCTTCAAGGTTTCTTCAAGAATCAAGTTTCTCATAGTGTGGGCTTCAAGAAATTATTTCTTTCAAGTGTGGATAAAGTTTCAAGCACTAAAGTTCATCCAATTTCAAAGGTTAAGGTATGTAGATGTTGATTCTTGGGTCCCTTTCATCCAAGAAGCTCAAGAACCCTTTTTAAAACTAAGAATTTTTTTTGTTTATGAGTTGTTAATGATTTGTATGAGTTGAAATGGATGTTTAATGTGTTGTTGAGTTTTGATTTATGTTTGCCTACAAAATTTATGAGTTTTGACCCTAGTATGTGGAATTCATGTGATGTTTGTGATAGACCCTCTTGAAGTTGTTTTTCCATGTGATGTGTTCATGACTTTTGGGTGTAGAAATAGTTGAATAAGTGAAAAACGTTCCCCATAGGTTTGATAAAGAGCTTAGGTGAAGCATACGGGCCACTATAGTATGTTGAATAGGAAACCCCAAATTGTGAGCTAGTCCATGCATGCCTAGTATTTGATAAAATGCCTCAGCGAGTGAAATGTGCTAAGATAGAATGAAATTCCCTAGTAGGTGTAAAATAGGCCATGTCTAGTGGTTGTTGAAAGACCCTAGTGAACAAGTCGAGATATGATTGTTGTAAATTCCCCCAATTATATGTTCTTGATATATGTTAAGCATTTAATACATGCCAAGTGGTTAGCAAGTAAATTATGACGTGATAGTATGAAGTCTCCCCAAGCCATGGGATATCCAAACACATGTCAAGATTGATATAGGTATGAAATAGCTGAGGTAAAACATTGTTAAAGGGAGTACAATCTAGTAGCATGTTTCTGCTACATTATTATATGATTATGATTCCAAGATGCTTAAAGTGACTCCTTGGTGACTATGATGATGAATAAATATTTGAGATCCTTAAATGCTTGAGGTGATGTTTAATGACTATGGAAATAAACATATGGCATAATTCCTAAATTACTTATGAAGATGCTTGAATGATTGTGATGATGCATGAATGCTTGTGATGATGAATGAATGATGATGCTTACTTTTATGCTATCGAGTCCTAGGGGTATTTATACCCGAAAATAGCACTGTTTTTTAGAGCCTGTGTCAGTTTCTTACAAATTCCAGTTGAGCCATGATTCTCAAAACTCAGTGAACTATAGAACTCTGAATACTCAGACAAGTGCAGAATTTAAGAAAGCTTAGTAATCTCAAAAATCTTTATAATCTCTGTATCGCTAGTAATCTCGCCTTAGTCTTGTAATCAACTCAGATCTAATAGTATTCCAGTGATTCAATCCTAATCTCAGAAGTGATTCAAGTAATCTATTTAAGCTCTGTATCATCAGTCAAATACCATGATTCGATATCTTTTCCGTCAGATACAGAAATAAGTGATCTCAGCATTACTCAGTCAGACCTTTTGAGTAATATGATCAGTGTCAGATTTTTTTTAGCCAGTGTTTAGTTGAGAATTCAGTTCTGAGTCTTTCAGTTGGGAGTAGAAACTAGCACCGAGCGAGCTTAAGGATGTGATCTCAACTACTAGTAGAGGGTGTGATTCTTAGAAGCAATCCTTGTGCTCAGAACTATATAGCCAGCATAGATTGATACATCCCACCTATTAGTTGAGGGTGGATAAGAGACATCATACCTTCTAGATAAGGGTATATGAGGTGGCTTGACCTACTAGATAAGGGATCCACCATTCTCATTTGAGAACCTGCTAGATGAGGGTCACATATAGTTGTCTTTACCAGTGGCATGGTATTGGCACTCTCCCAACCGGGGGTAGAGGTTGGACCCCACCTGTGGTAGGTTAGGGTATGTAAGTTAAGTGACTACTTCCCATAGTTTTAGTTTCAGATTCAGTCTCAATTTTAGAATCAGTCTTCAGAAATCAAGACTATCAGATATAGTCATCTATCTTTATGAGGAACTCAGATAGTTTCGTTGATTCATGGACCATCACGACAGATTGGCTTGTCACATATACAGTTGATTGATATCATATTCAGAGATATGCCACCAGACAGGCTTCATCATAGTATCAGATTTCTATTGAATATTTTTGTCGTCAGATTTAGATATAATCATACTTCTTATCATTGATAATCACTTCCAAAATAATCTGTTAGCAAAGTTGATCTCTAATTTTGTCAGTCGAAAGTAGTAAGCATAGATTACAGTCCTTTATGTAAGAACATCCAGATCCTCAGTTATCAGTATCAGATGAGTCAATGATTTAGTATCTCAGTGTCTATAGTGAGTTCAGTCTGTAGTAAAGTGGTATGCGAGTTTTAGTAACTAGAGTTGCGATGATTGTGTTCTATTATGTGCATTCATGTATGTGTTCTTATGTGGCATCTTTCATGATTATTCAGTTTAGATATTACGCATGCATGAGCCCTTGCATTGTCCTACCTTGTCTACATACTCGGTATATTTTTGTACTGACACATTTTCGCTATGGTGTTTTATTTGACACCATAGGTTTAGAGGCACATGATATAGTTTTTCCTCAGTACTTCAGTCCCAGACAGCAGCAGTAGCAGTGAGTCTTCTTCCTTCAAGGATGAATTTTAGTGTACTATATTGGTTAAGACTTTGTTTATTTTCAGTTGACGGAGCTAGTTAGGGACATGCCCATCAAATCCACAGTTTAGACAGTTTAGAGAATTTTCAGATGGATGTATTAGTATTCATTTTTCTGTATTATGAGTATTAATGGATGTGTTGAACCTTATTGCTAGTTTCTGTATTTATTTTAGACATTGTGCTGTGTACAAGTACTGATATCAGTAAAGGGTTAGCTTGTGGTCCTTTGGGGTCATAAGCACCATGTGACATCTCGAGATGAGATCTTGGCACATTACAAACTGGGTATCAGAGCCTAAGTTTCAAGAGTATCCTAGGGAGTCTAAAAAGCCGCATCTAGTAGATTCTTGTACATGGGTGTGTAGCACGCCACATTTATGTACAAGAGGCTACAGGATGTTCTTAGGAGCAGTTCGTCTTCTTTTAGTGATCATTTTGTGCGAGTAAGCATGAGCTCAATTTGGTCGTCAGTCTAATCCACTTTATTCTTTCATTTACAGAGTATGCCTCCTCGTAGAGACTTTGTCCATAGGGTTGATGATCAGCCCCCTCAGCCAGTAGATCCTGAAAATGAGAGTGTGTCATATGTAGAGTTTCGGGCAGCTTTCTAAGCGCTAGCCCAGGAGGTGACTAATGTTCATGGTAACCTTCAGGATGCAGTCCCACCTCAGCAAGATAGGAATTCAGCCATAGCTAGGATTAGAAGCTTCATGAAAATGAACTCGCTCGAATTCTTTGGATTAGTAGTAGGTGAAAATCCACATTTATTTCTTGAGGAGGTGAAGAAGATCACCCAGATTATGCATGTGTTAGAGGAGGAGAGTGTTGAGTTAGCATCTGATAGGTTTAAATATATTGCTCATGATTGGGTAGTGATGTGGGAGAAAAGTAAAGGGGTGAATGCAGCTCTAGTGACTTGGCTAGAGTTTCAGAGTGCCTTTCTAGATAGGTTTTTCCCGCTAGAAATGAGAGATACTAAGGTAAAAGAGTTTATGAACCTAAGGCAAGGCTCCATGACAGTGAAAGAGTATTGTATTAAGTTTAACCAATTAGCTAAGTATGCTCTCGGCTGATAGTTGACCCTAGAGCGAGTATGAGTAAGTTTATGACTAGGGTATCAAGTGATGTATTGAAAAAGTGTAGAGCTTCTATGCTTAATAGAGATATGGATCTTTCTAGGCTAATGATTCATATGCAAAAGATTAAGGCAGATAAGATGAAGGAGAGAGAAAGAGTGAGTAAGAGAGCCAAGACAGTTAGTCCTGGTTTCTCACAATCAGGGTCTCAAGGTGGTAGTAGTTCTTAGTATGGTTAGAGATTTTTAGTTCTAACTCCATTTTCAGCTAGTGTACTCACACCTGCGTTTGGGGGTGTCAAATTTTAGAGAGCGCCAAGCTCCAAAGCCTAGAGTAGTACTAGTGGTGTTCGTACCTACCCGTTGTGTAAAAAATGTGGTAAGAATCATAAGGGTGTGTGTGGATTCGGTAGTGATGTGTGATTTGGATGTGGCAAGACCGGTCACAAAGTTTATACTGTCTAAGCCAGGTCCTCAAAGTCAGCGTAGTCATCCTTCAGCTCATAATAGATTATATGCACTTCAGGCTCGCCTTGATTGGGAAAGATCCCCTGAAATTAACCCAGATATGTTATGAGCCCTTCATCTTGATGTTATGCATTGATATATCCTTTGCTCTCATTTTGAGCTTATATGTTAGCATGAGTCATGCATAAGTTTTAGATCTTGATCGGTCAATTATGACCCAGTCTGTAGGTGCCCCGCCCACCGCTCCAATATTTTAGGGAAGTGTGTTTAGAGGGACATAGAGTCTCAAGGGGGAGATACCCCATGGTATTATGATGTTGTATTCCATTAGATTCATCTCGATGTATGTTCAGATTTTCCTTATAAAGTTAGCATCAATCATTGTTGCATTGTCAAGTCGTTCTTTTAAAAGTCAGCTTAGCCGGAAATTCATGCATTAGATATGCACATTCAGTAGAAAAAGTTTAGCTTGTCAGCGTGTGTTCAGTTGTGTATTCATAAGATCATCCCAGTTATGATTCCATTCATCAGATATGCATGTGTATTATAAGAATTCAGCTATGAGTATCATCAGTCGAGTATTCCATGCATCATATATGCATGCCCAGTGTGAGAACTCTATATGTCAGTCATTCCAGTTACGTAGTCCTGATCTGAGATGTTTCCATTTCTTGAGTAAGTTTTGTTGATCCGTATTCTAAATCTATCAAATTTCATTCAAGGATGAATGTTCTCAAGGGGGAGATAATGTAATGCCCCACAAAATGCTCTTCCAGTTTGAGCCTTAGAAAGTATTTGGTAAAGCGAAAAACCAAGTTAAAATGTTTAAGAAATATCCTCCCAAGTATGAAATACTTTAAAATCGCGTGGGAATATATTTGATCATGAATTAAGATCATTGAGGTCCCCTAACTCATGAATGAGTTGAAAACTTTCCTATTGTTCAAGTTTTAGTGACTGTCAAAATTTGGGTCAACTTCAATCGATCATAACTCATTGTATATTAAGAACTGGGTGGTTTGCTGTATATGAAATGAAATATTTTTGAATTAGATTTCCAATGATACGAATTTCGCCTATATCGGATATCGAAGAAAAGAGTTATGCCCATTTTACTCCAGCATGTCAAGCTGGAAAATGGTGATGATGTTTCTGACGGGCTATCACATTTCTGACGCACTTTTTGATGACGTCGTCACATTCTGACGATATTTTTGACGAAGTCATCAACCCTGGGCAGAAAATCAAGAATTTGTACCCCTTTTATGATGACCATTCGTGACGGCCTGTCATGGTTGGCGTCAAGTATATTTTTTCAGCAATTCAAGGGAGTTTTTGCAAGGGTATTTTTGTCATTTTCCTACCTTTTTGAGCCTCTATAAATATGAGGAACCCTTATTCAAACCCTAATTTAATCATTTTCTTTTTCAACTCTCTCAAGAGAGTATAACTAGGGTTTCAATCAAGAACCCTAATCTTCCAAAAATCATCCATGAAACTTTAAGGTTTATTCAAGAATCAAGTTCCTCATAGTCTGGATAAAGTTTCAAGCACTAAAGTTCATCCAATTTCAAAGGTTAAGGTATTTAGATGTTGATTCTTGGGTCCCTTTCATCCAAGAAGCTCAAGAACCCTTTTTAAAACTAAGAAATTTTTATGTTTATGAGTTGTTAATGATTTGTATGAGTTGAAATGGATGTTTAATGTGTTGTTGAGTTTTGATTTATGTTTGCCTACAAAATTTATGAGTTTTGACCCTAGTATGTGGAATTCATGTGATGTTTGTGATAGACCCTCTTGAAGTTGTTTTTCCATGTGATGTGTTCATGACTTTTGGGTGTAGAAATGATTGAATAAGTGAAGAACGTTCCCCATAGGTTTGATAAAGAGCTTAGGTGAAGCATAAGGGCCACTATAGTATGTTGAATAGGAAACCCCAAATTGCGAGCTAGTCCATGCATGCCTAGTATTTGATAAAATGCCTTAGTGAGTGAAATGTGCCAAGATAGCATGAAATTCCCAAGTAGGTGTTAAATCGGTCATGTCTAGTGGTTGTTGAAAGACCCTAGTGAACAAGTCGAGATATGATTGTTGTAATTTCCCCCAATTATGTGTTCTTAATATATGTTAAGCTTTTAATACATGCCAAGTGGTTAGCAAGTAAATTATTACGTGATAGTATGAAGTCTCGCCAAGCCATGGGATATCCAAACATATGTCAAGATCGATATAGGTATGAAATAGCTGAGGTAAAACCTTGTTGAAGGGAGTACAATCTAGTAGCATGTCTCCCCTACGTTATTATATGATTATGATTCCGATATGCTGAAGTGACTCCTTGGCAACTATGATGATGAATAGACATTTGATATCCTTAAATGCTTGAGGTGATATTTAATGACTGTGGAAATGAACATATGGCATGATTCCTAAATAAATTTTGAAGATGCTTGAATGATTTTGATGATGTATGAATGCTTGTGATGATGAATGAATGATTATGCTTACTTTTATGCTATCATGTCCTGGGGTATTTATACCTAAAAATAGAGCTATTGTCTTGAGCCCGTGTCAGTTTCTCAATAATTCCAGTTGAGCCATGATTCTTAGAACTTAGTGAACTATAGAACTCTGTATCCTCAGACAAGTGCGGAACTTAAGAAAGATAAGTAATCTTAAAAATCTCGGTAATCTCGGTATCTCTAGTAATCTAGTCTTAGTCTTGTAATCAGTTCAAATATAATAGTATTCAAGTGATTCTATCCTAATCTCATAAGCGATTTGAGTAATCCATTTAAGCTTTGTATCGTCAATCAGATACCATGGTTCAATATCTTTTCTGTCAGATACAGAAACAAGTGATCTCAGCATAAATCAGCCAGTGTTCAGTTGAGAATTCAGTTCTGAGTCTTTCAGTTGGGAGTTAAAACTAGCATCGAGCGAGCTTAAGGATGGGATCTCACCTACTAGTAGAAGGTGTGATTCTTAAAAGCAATCCTTGTGCTCCAAAACTACGTATCGAGCGTAGGTTGAGACATCACACCTATTAGTTGAGGTTGTATGAGAGACATCATACCTTCTAGATGAGGGTAGATGCGGTGGCTTGACCTACTAGATAAGGGATCCACCATTCTCCTTTGAGGACCTTCTAGATAAGGATCATATACAGTTGTCTTTACCAGTGGCACGGTATTGGCACCCTCCCAACCGAGGGTAGAGGTTGGACCCCACCTGTGGTAGGTTTGGGCATGTCGGTTAAGTGACTACTTTCCACAGTTTCAGTTTCAGATTCAGTCTTAGTTTTAGAATAAGTTTTCAGAAATCAGGACTGTCAGATATAGTCATCTATCTTTATGAGGAACTCAGATAGTTCCGTTGATTCATGGACCATCCCGACAGATAGGCTTGGTCACATATACAGTTGATTGATATCATATTCAGAGACATGACACTAGACAAGCTTGATCACAATATCAGATTTCTATTGAATATTCTTGTCGTCAAATTTAGATATAATCATAATTCTTATCATTGATAATCGCTTCCAAAATAATTTGTTAGCAAAGTTGATCTCTAATTTTGTCAGTCGAAAGTAGTAAGCTCAGAGTATAGTCCTTTATGTAAGCACATCCAGATCCTTTGTTATCAGTATTAGATATGTCAATGATTCAGTATCTCAGTGTCAGTAGTGAGTTCAATTTGCAGTAAAGTGGTATGCGAGTTTCAGTATCTAGAGTTGTGATGATTGTGTTATGTTTTGTGCATTCATGTATGTGTTCTCATGTGGAATCTTTCATGATTATTCAGTTTAGATATTGTGCACTCGTGAGCCCTTACATTAGCCTACCTCATCTACATACTCGATACATTTTTTACTAACGCATTTGCACTATGGTGTTTTATTTGACACCATAGGTTTAGAGGCACACGATCCAATTTTTCCTCAGCAGTTTAGTCCCAGTCAGCAGTAGTAGCAGTGAGTCCTCTTTCTCCAAGGACAAATTTTAGTGTACTATTATTGCTTAATACTTTGTTTATTTTCAGTTTACGGAGTTAGTTAGGGACATGTCCCGTCAACTCCACAGTTTAGATAGTTTAGAGGCTTTTCAGACGGATGTATTAGTATTAAATTTTCTGTATTATGAGTATTCATGGATGTGTTGAACCTTATGGCTAGTTTCCGAATTTATTTTAAGCATTGTGCAGTGTACAGGTACAGATATCAGTAAAGGTTTAGCTTGTGGTCCTTCGGGGTCATAAGAACCGTGTGACATATCCAGATAAGATGTCGGGGCATTACACAATCTGAACACATTACCATCATTTTACTAGACAACTCAAGCATTTTCACAAACACTTTGTGCCTGTAACTTCAACAAGGCTATTTTCATGGTAGATATCATCAAGATTAGTGCTAATCAATACCCTCATGTTAAACAAATACACCAAGCACCCACTTATAAAATATACCATCCATAACGTGTATCATTACAAGTATAAACAAGAAACATCATTATTCATTGATAGGCAACAAAACTTTTTCTATTTGATTCAAAACTACCATGTACACTTACTAATCCAAGTGTGAAATACATGGGTTTAGATTTATTTAAATAAGGGAAGAGATACATACCTTAAACTAGATGATACACCAATAATCTTGGCTCCTTCTTGCCACTAGTTGAGACCTAGGAGGCTACCATTCCTTATATAGTGCAAGGACCTAGGGTTTTAGGAAAGGTAAATAACCAAAAGGTCCTTAATAAAAAACTAGAAAGTCCACCTATGCAGGGGTACGACTCCCCCATACAGTTTACTTGGCAATCAAGACATAGGGTATGATTGGTACCCTAACTCATTCCCTAGGCTTCTCCTAGGTCAACCATACTGGTTAGGGTATGAATATACACCTTTGAGTCATATCCACTGGGTACGACTCATGACCTAACTCGTATAGTCCACCCGTAACCAAAACAGTCCACTAGGTTTAAGGCCTCTCTCTGCATGGTTAGTTGCATACGACTCGTATGCATTGGTTACGATTGAGGGAAGGTCAAATTGTATAGAAACTAGTATAATACCTTCGTATTCTATCTAGGATATAATAGGGGAGGAGGAGAAGGGTCTGATTCGTGACCAAGGGTATGAATCAAGCCCTTCAACCGTACCCGCCCCAAAGACACCAAAAGTTGTTCTTTCAAGGGTTCGAGTCTAGGTTTTTCAATTCTCCCCCATTTGGACCATGCATCCTCGAATGAGGGACAAGAAAAGAATAAACACAATTTAACACATTAACATGCATCAAGGAAACCTTCATACAAGTTAGAAATAGCACACAACAAGGATATAACACAACGCATATCATGATCATCACCAATCAACCAAAAATTTTTGCAAGGCCACATTCTTGGGTGTTTCATTCTCTCCTACTTAGGATCATTCATCTGCGAATTACGGGTAAGGAAAACATCGAAACAAGTTAACACATTAGCACATATCGCAAACCACTTTTAACCCAAACTAGGGCAAATCACACCACAAGGTTATAATAGGACATGTATCATGATCCTCATTGTCTTTAAAAGTTACAAAGCAACTCAACATTTCAGAACTCGAATCCCTTGTCTAACAAAGACACGAATCAATTGTAAGAATCATAAATTTCAAGCATCATCTATCAAGGACATAAACCAAGTTATGAAGAACAACACACACCTCAAGCATGAGTTTTTGAAATGGAACATAGTTGTGGATAATTGAACTTCATGTCCTCTTCCGCCACCCAAGTAGCTTCCTCAGACGATTGGTTCTCCCATAGAACCTTCACCGAACACACTTCTATTGTTTGCAGCCAGCGAACTTGTTGATCAAGGACCTCACTAAAATATCTTACCAAGTCAAAGAACCTAAAACACCAACATCCTCTAAGGAACCACCTACACATCTTCACATATAGAGATATGGACAATGGTGGAGATGGAGTCTAATCTGGAGGGCAACTCTAACTCATATGCAACATTGCCAACCTACTTTTGAGACCATACAGGGAACAACATAACGGGGCTAAGCTTTTCTTACCTTCATAGGAGACACCTTCAAGACTACCCAAACACTGACACACCACTTGTCCACATAGGACTTTTGGCGGCTTCGAGAAATTTTCAAATTCTCTCAATTTACCTTCGCCTTCACCAAGGCTTGGTGAACTAAATTGGGGTCAAGTAACCTAACCCTACTAACCTCACAGTATCAAGTGGGAGGATGACATATCCTACCATATGATACTGAAATGGTACCCTATAGTCTCCCCCACTTGGGGACTCCTACACTTTCCCATTTCAATCATCACCATGCTCCCTGGGCCACTAACCAACTCAAGAAGGTCACAAAGGGGCTAAAGCACAGGAACCACTCACGCCACTCAAGGTAAGACCTTCAGTAGATATGCAACACCATAGGTAAGAAGTATTTCATAGTAACTACACAGGTTGCAAGAAAGATCCATCCCGACACAACATATCAAAGGAGGAGTCCTTAGGTACAAACACCAAAAGACATACCACCGCATACCTTATGGGGAATCCACCATGATCTCATTATTAGATATAGATAACATGAATAAGAAAATCCACGACTTATAACCAAAACTCAACCCCGAAGAACTTGGCTTATAAATGATGATCTTCCAAAGTTTCCAACATAACACAGAGGTGATCTACATGACCCGCCCCCTATTAGAATACACTAAGATATCGTTAATGAAGACAAAGACAAACATGTCCAATAATGGATAAAAGATCTTATTCATCGAGCCCATGAATGCCACCAAGGAACAGGTCAACTCGAAGGATATACAAGAAACTCTTTAACCCCGAGAACGAGTTCTAGAGGGTACCCTTCCGAGTTAGGATCTTTAACTCAGACCAAGTGATCCAAAAACCCCTTTGAACTCACTCTTTTGGGCCTTGAGGCAAGAAAGGGATCTTCTCTTAGGCACTTAGGAACCACCTTCCCATATAATGACCGACTCATTAGGGATTGGGAACATGACCCTATGGGCCTGATAATCTAAGGAAGTATAGCAAGAGTGTAACCAAACCATTCCTAAGATGACATCAAAATCAACCATGTCTAACTCTATCAAGTCAATAAGAGGATCTATACCACCAAAACATATCACACCTCCCCTATAGACTCTTTTAACAACCACAGGGTCTTCGACCAACGTAGAAATAAAAAAAGGAACCAATAGACTCTCGGGACCACAATAAGGATGCACAGCCATATACGGGGTCACATAAGAAAGAAAAGACCCTGGATCAAGAAAAAAATACACATCACAGGATAAAATTCTCGACATACCAATGACAACATCAGGATATACCTTAGAATCCTGATAAGTAGCAAGTGCATACAAGTAGTTTCGGCCAACATCGGTGCTAGAGACTGAAGCAAAAGCAGGCACAACACCCTTTGGTGTAGGATGAGGAGTAGAAATAGGTTCTCTATTAGCTAAAGAATCCACTTGGGTGGGGCACTCTCATCTTATGTGCCCAACTTGACCACAATGGTAACATTTGCCTTTCCCCATCACACACTGATAATAATGAATCTGACCATAGAATCTGTAAGGAGGGTAGGATGGAGCCGACCGGACAACATTATCTTAAATTTGGGAACCTCTGGGAGGCAAGGCTAGAGAATTTGTAATCGACATCCTTTATCTCTCCCAAGCGGTAGCCACTATAGGACACTCCCATTCCATGTGGCCCAATTGAGCACATTTAAAACATCGATCCTTCCCTTTATTGCAATAACTATGATGTGTTTAACAACAAAACTGATAAGGAGGATAGGTAAATGTGGATTGGGCTCTACCGGCTTGATATTGGGCACCTTGTGCCCTATAAACATCATCAGTCTAAAGATGCCCGTCTTTCAACAGATTCAGGTAGGGAGCACTAGTTGCGGAGTGAAAACTAAGACACACCTAATAATTTCTCCTAGACCATTTTTCACCAACCTGATCCAACTGCGCAAAGGAGCAATGACGAAGAAGTGCTACCTCTCATAATGGGGTTAGTGGGAACAGGTGGAACTCCACGAGGACAGTCAAATGTCACGACCATTGACTGGGTCTGAATCCTAAAAGTAGGATGAGCTTCATCCATATTCCCCCAGTAGAGACAGAAGAGCTTGCTTGAATGTCAGATCTTCTCAGATACATGATCTGAAAATTGAGCACGTTGAAATAAGAGAAATCTAAAACACTAGATGCTATATAGATTGAGATTGAAACACAATAAAGAGAAATATTCCTAAATGCCTCATAGCCTCTCTCTTATAAGTGTGACGCATTTTACACCTATAAAAGAGACTCTACTTGACATGATTTTATGGAATCCCAACTGACCATGAACCTAGGCTCTGATACCAACTTGACATGACCCAAACTTTGAGCAATGTCGTATGGGAACCTCTAGAAAACATGTACCAAATGTCGCTTTGATAACCCAACCTAATCACTAATAATAATCTGTAAGGGTCGGATGGATCTTGACAATAAAATAAGAATAGCAGAAATATAAATCTAATAGCTAATGTTAGACAATATCTACCATCTTATTAAAATCAATGTCTACCTAATATGCCCAAGTCCATAGTTATCCACAAAACCTCTAACAAACTGAAGTTGACAATACGTCGGGACATGCTCCTAACAATAGCCAAGTACCAAACCTATACAAGTCTATGCCATAGAGTAACGTGACTATGAGAGATGGGTAATCCAGAGTATGGAAGCTCACCACTTCAAGTTCAATGCATGAATCCCCTCAAACACCTATACTGTGAAGAAAAAAAAGAACATACTTTGGCGCCTACGTCGTGTGGGGACGTAGTGTCCGGAGACAGTGAACAGTTGGAGCACTAGCATGTAATTCAAGGATAAGGATAAAATAACATCACCATTCAACACAAGTCAATATATATCATATTCAATCATATTTACACATTTATCCTTACACATAGAAATACCACATGCTAATCAAAATATCAAGACTTAATAACATTCACAAATACTTCAATCATATAACACAAAGTAGAGGACTCCAACATTCCACGCTTAGATTCATACCATCCTCATTAGGTATAAGACTTTAACAACATTCACATCTCATTAGGCAAGGTACTTCGTCCATGGTTACACTTTATCAAGAAAACGGGCTACAACCCCATAGTTATTTATCAAAACAAGGGATCTACTTGTATACCACAACAACTTAGGCATTGAACTCTAATCATATGATCACACTTTTAACTAGGCATGGGATTCTAATCACATGCTGTCACATTCACTTAGGTATGGAACTCTAATCATATGATCACACATTCAAGTGGGCATAAAACTCTAATTGCACGCTTATATATTCAAATGGGCATAGAAATCTAATCATATGCTTACACATTCAAGCGGGCATGGAACTCGAATAGCATGCTTACATATTTAAGTGGGCATAGAACTCTAATCGCATGCTTACATATTCTAGTGGGTATGGAACTATAATCGCATACTTACATATTCAAGTGGGAATGGAACTCGAATTCCATGCTTACACATTAGGCGAGATATTTTAACCTCAAGAGATCTCTTTAAACAAGGGAATCCAACCATAAGCTATTAGATAAGGTACTTTAACCATAAGTTATTAGACAAGGGACTTTGACCACAAGTCATTTCATAAGGCAAGGGACTCCAGCCACAAGCCATCACATTGCTATCATTAGTCGATATTTGAACTCTTAACCTGCTAGCTCATGCATTGTCATCCATATCATTGTTTTCACATAATAGTACAACACCACTCATTCAAGAGCTTTATCTCATTTATCTATTTCAACACCATACATAACCACATGGTCCTTATGGGAGACTTCATTGCTCAACTATCTCAATAGGACAATGTATCCATTAAATTCATCATGAAATTCAATTTGTGGTCCTCAAGACCCACACAAACCATTTACAATTCGAGTTCAAGTTTAGGGAAATAAAACCATCTTCTTAACCATCAAACCAACATGGTTAAAGATTAACAAATTACATGGATAACCACACTAACACAATACCAATTAGAAAAAATTCATACAAAAAGAGCCATTGCCCCATTTAAGCCACAAGTTAATGCATTACATACTTAACAAGGTTCTTATCAACCATTTCAAAGAATTCACAATTATCATAAATCAATAGATGGCCAACAAGGACTTAACCAACCATCTACAAGTATTCACATTCATTTAGGCATTATCATGACGCATTCATGTTCACTAGACTTTTGACCTAGATACACATTTGGTCTTCACAAGACCATTTAACCACTCATCGTGTTAATAGGCCACATGATTTAATACGATACATCATTCATTACATTTTCAGTCATCAAGACCCACATAATCATTCATATTACATTAGCATGCTTACACCACATTCTCACTACATTTGGGTTCAACACCCAAAACAAATTCATTTTCATGTTTAGGGCCTTAACCCCTTATTAGCCATTATCCCAACAATATCATCAATTACACAATGCATAACTCATAATATCTTTTACAATATCATTCATCAATAATCTATACTCCTTAGCCCATTCCTCTAGCTCAACAAATTACTAATATTTTACTAGACAACTCACTTAGGCATTTTCACAAGCACTTTATGTATGTAACTTCAACAAGGTTATTTTTAAGGTTGATATCATCAAGATTAGGGTTAATCAAGACCCTCAAGTTAAAAAACATATACCAAGTACCCACATATACAATATACCATTAATAACGTGTATCAACACAAATATGAGCAAGAAACATCATTATTCATTAATAGGAAACAAAACCCTTTCTATTTGATTCAAAACCACCATGTACACTTACTAATCCAAGTGTGAAATTCATAGGTTTAGATTTATTTAAGGAGGGGAAGATATACATGCCTTAAACAAGATGATTCTCCAATAATCTTGACTCTTTCTTGCAACTAGTTAAGCTCCCTCTAAAACCTAGCCTCCAATCTTGGTTCAAGAACCTTTTTTAGTGTTTCGAATGTTTAAGTCTTGTAAATGAAAACTTAGAAAGATACCATTCCTTATATAGTGCAAGGAACTGGGGTTTTAGGTAATGTAAATGACCAAAAGGTCCCTAATAAAAAGTTGGAAATCCACCTATGCAGGGATATGACTCCTATATACGATTCACTTGGAAATCGTAACCTAGGGTCTAGTGGTACCCTAAATCGTACCCTAGGCTTCTCCTAGGTCAACCATACTGGTTAGGGTATAACTAAACACCCTTGAGTCGTATCCAAAGGGTAAGACTCGTGACCTAACTTGTATAGACCACTCATAACCAAAATAGTCTACTAGGTTTGAGGCCTCTCTCTTCACGGTCGAGTAGCATACGACTTGTATGCATTGGTTACGATTGATGGAAGGTAAAATTGTATAAAAACCAGTATACTACCTTAGTATTTTGCCTAGGATACGAGAGTAAAAAGGATAAGGGTATGAGCTGTGACCAAGTGTACGACTCAAGCCCTTTAACCGTACCTACCCAAAGACTCCAAAAGTTGTTGTTCTTACAAGGGTTTGAGTATAAGTTTTTCAATTCTCCCCTACTTGGACCATGCATCCCTGAATGAGGGACGAGACAAGCTTAAACACAAGTTAACACATTAATATGCATCAAGGTAACCTTCGCACAAGTTAGAAACAACACAAAACAAGGATACAACACAATACATATCATGATCATCACCAATCAACCAAAATTTTTTGCAAGGCCACATTCTTGAGTGTTTCAGATACCACTACTATTGGCCTTGATTAATAAAATGGTAAATCTATTGGTTAGTTATTTGGAAACTGGTTTTAATTGAGAATTAATAGCAGAGTTATAGCAAAGCCATAACAGGTGGCAATCTCGAGGGGACCAAAATTGAAAACTCGTATTTGCCAATATGAGAATTGGTCTTAGTGGATCGTGTGCATGACGTCACACTATTAAGGGATGTACTATTAATCCCATGGAATACTTCCCTGGTCATGCAGTTACACGCACTAGGCCCATTTAGCAGGGGGAGCTGAATCCTTATAGCTTGTGGGTGGTTTAGGATTGCCAAGATACACAACCCAGGTAAAGGTTTTCAATGCATTTTAAATCCAGTTTCTTTTCCTGGATCTTATATATGTATGGTTGTATGCATTATGGATGGTTTTACTTGGTTTTATAACTGGCATTATTTTATCCTTATCCTGAGATTTATGTTAGCGGTCACTCGCTAACCTCATCTACTGGCAGTTGTATACCCACACTATGTAGGAACCAATTATTATATTCCTCCTATTTAGCACATGAATTTAGTATTAGCATTTAGACTGAAGTGGTGATCTTTCATTCTTTCAGAAGGTATCATTTTATGTTATGGATTTCCTTAGACACTTTTCTTTTATTTTGGATATTGGATTTGGCCATAGTTGGGGGACAACCAACCATGGCCTCCTAAATTTTTTTACTCTTTTAGATAGAGGCTTTGTGGTAATTCTGAGGGTTGGTATGGGAGGGATCGGTATTGGTGTCGGCCTTGGCATTGGAATAGGATGGTAGGCTAATAGCACATCATAGGATTTCTCACTATTCCGTTTATATCATTTTGGGATTGATTATCATGTTATGTTTTCATATTCTCTTTGGTTATGGCCTGTTTTATGGACTTTGGTTTAGCTTGGTATGGATGGATGGTTGGTTTGGTATGGGTGGACTCGATTGGGTCAGTCATGAGATGTGACCCTATCCCAGAGTCTCCATGAGAGCATTAACACTATCTTGTTATATGTTTGAAATTCATCCCATCTAAGGCTGTACATAGGTGGTTGGGTTGGGTAATGAGGGAGGTCCCCGGTCCTAGTTGGACTTGGGATGCCCATTACGACAAGGTTCGGGGTGAGGTCGGGTCAGTAAGGAGCGCTAGCGGTAGAGAAAGAACCAGAACTCCCCCACTTCTTTTTCGTTCATTTACCTCCATCCCAACCACCTTGCAACTGAGCACCTCCATGGTCATAAAACTTGCTCCTCATACCCTGCCTATCTCCAAACTCCGCATGTTTCCTCTTCTAATCCTCCATCTGCTGCATGTGGAAAACTAACCTCGAAATATCCATATCCTTGATCAGTAAAGTAGTCTTACTTTCCAAGATCGAATCCCAAGATATCCCAGAAGTGAAATTTCTCATCGTCGCTCTCATGTCAGGCACTAAATCAGGAGCATACCTTGACAACTAATGAAATTGAAAGGCATATTCTTTGACAGACATTCTCTCTTGCTTAAGATTCAAAAACTCCTCTATCTTTGCTTTCCTCAGCTCTTGAGGAAAGAAACAATCCAAAAATTCACTAGAAAAGGCATCCCATAAGGACAACTTCTCCACATCACCTCTATCCCTATCCCACTCTTCGTACCATTGGTACGCAATATCCTTAAGCTAATAAGCTATAAAGTTTACATCTTCCATATTTGTCGCCTGCATCACCCTGAATATCTTTTTCATTTTATCCAAGAAACCCTGAGGGTCCACCTCCACCTTCACACCAGTAAAAGTAGGAGGATTTAGTTTCATAAACTGGCCAACCCTTGTAGCCTTAACAAACAACCCACCAGACGCATCCCACTCAGCCTGAGAAACAACCAACTGAGCAATAATATGAATAGACTGGCAAAATTATACATTATTCACCTTACCTTGAGGAGGTCTAGTAGCAACTGGAGGAACTCCATAACAATTAGGGATAGGACCCTGAGATAGAAAATGAACTCCAGATGTTGATAACGCTCAACTTGCATGTCAGTGCAAGGTGATCGTCGTCAATATATTTACCAACTTTGGAGTCGGGGTCAAATCCATGAGGAATAATGTGAGTGGTAATTAAACTAATTTGAACCTATAGCTATAATTTGAATTCAAACAAACAATACGAAAAGATAAAATGGGGGTTTTTGATGATCAAGCAAATGTTAAAGTTTAACTTGCTTCAGAGCTCAAAACTAAAATTTCAATAGTTTAAATTAGTGATAGCGAGAAACTAGGGTTATGATCACTATGATTATTAATCCCCATTCAATAATAACTGTAGTATTGGGTTCTCATGACTTATGGGAAACACCAAATTATTAGTTTCGACAGTCCGTCTAAGTGTTTCTCAACCTACTCAGATGTTGAACTCCCTAATTCTCTCGAACTTAGGAAATCATTCTATTCATACTGATTTTGTCTTAAGTTGATCAATCTTGTTACATCACCAATCATTAGATGAGAGCTTAACCTTCTAAAATCCTTGTTGATAATTCGCTACCTTTAGTTTATTTCTCAGTTCGAGCAAATCAACATAAGGCGGGATTTATTGTTTGCAACCAATAAATAACAATCATAACAAAGGAATTATCAACATGTCCCCACAATTATAATCATCATTCAAAGTGATTAAACTTACAAAAGATGAAGTTTGAAGTTGATTCTCTTCTAAGTTCAAGAGAAAATTCCCACAACTAAATCAAAGAGTTGAAAATTGAATTCTAAGTTAGGAGCCCCCAAAAAGAGGTGTCTTCTTTTTGAATAAGTTTAAGATGTTTCTCCCCTTATTCTCTTATTCGAAAAACCTAACATATGCTTTAAATACTTCATCCTAATTATGGAAACAAAATCATTGATCACAATAGTTTCTCGGACAGGCGTCGACGTGTGTAACGGCTTATCAGGATTCTGATGACTTATCAGGAATGTTGTCAGCTTCTTTTCACGTTTGACAATCTCTGCCTTAGGTTGACGATGAGACGTGACGGCTTATCAAACATGTGACGACTTATCAGAATTTTCATCACTTCTTCACTTCAAATCCCATTCCCTGCCTAAGCCTAACGATGATCCTGATGCTTATCACACTTCTGACGGCCTATCACAGATGTTTTCACGAATTCCAGCTGAAGCTCATTCTCTATCCAAGGCTGATAGCTTATTACAAGGATGGCGACTTATCAGACAAGTCATCAGCTATACTTCCCTCTCTATTTGCTCAAAAATCAACTCTTTTATTTCAATTATAGCCGGTTCTCTTGCATCTTGACTTTTGCTGCAATATCAAAGAGAAAACAATCAAAAACAACAAAAGTTGGTTAAGACTTTGCAATTATTCTCAGTTAAAAGCCTCAAATGTGTTAGCATCTGCTCACACATGAACACCCTCAACTTAAAAAAATTTCTTGTTCTCAAGCAACTAAAACACAACCAAGAGGATACAAAGTACATTCGGCAGTCAACCACCCATATTATCTCATAACATCTTCACCATCTCCAAGGTCAATTAATTTAAAAAGTAATTGTGCATATTATTGAAGAATGACAATGTGACACACAGGAATCAAGATATGGCATCAATTCAACAACAACAACCATGCATGTATCAAGATTACACTATCCAAATAAGTTAACACATAGCAACATAACCAGTGTGCCCTTACTATAAAAAGGTCCCTCCTCACTCATATGTGAACTCAATTATGTCAATGTGGGGACGGTCAAGAGACACTTACTCTCAGAAAGAAGTCCCAGTCAATGTATGCCAAATAACATAAGCTTGCCTTTATTTTCATTACCAAAATTTTTAGACGGGTCAACTAGGATCACTATAGGTTTTCTCTTTAGATTGTAATGTAAGCTAGGGGATGGTATGATACTCAATGATATTCAACGTGACTAAGACTCCATGACACTACACTAGCTTATGGGGTCTCACTTATTAACCTTTTTCTATTCTTCTCTTTTCTTGATCACACATATTCAGGATGGGAGCGGTCTTTTTGACAATCATTTCTTTTTTTTCAAACCTTTTCTTTTCTTATTCTTTTTCCACTGCACCCAGCTTTTTATTTTTTTCTTTTATTCTACTTTTCTTCATCCTCATTTTGCATCACTTACCCCTATGGTAGCCATCCTCAACTTAGGCTATTTTCCTAAGTCAAAGTGCACAATGTCCAAGGAGGACCAAGGCCAAAACAGATTCATTGTGATACAAATGGGAAGGTGATAGGTATAATAAAAAGAATAGGCATTTAGGCTCAAAATCAGGATCAAGGGATATTATTTACACATGGAAGGTCATTTAGGCTAAAAGTGGACTAATATCAACAACGACCTATGATTCTTTCCTAACCGCTATCCTACAACTAAGGAAAGACCAACCGGGCAAGTTTTGGATTTAACACACAATGGGAACTAAGTAGTATCTCACACACACATGGCACAAAGATACATCACAAGCTACTACCCATTCATCTCATGCAATTATTTAGCAATGGTTATTATGTCACTAGTACTAATGCCATAATAAGATGTAAAATGGTCACACATAAATGCTTATCAAACAGTTATAAAACATACCACTGGAGAGGTGTTCAAAAATCAACAAACATGTTAACTTTGTACGGTACTTGTATTTCTCCTAGTCAACTACAAATTTAACAACAAATCACAATACGACTAAACATGTCGGCTCTACTTGGAAAAAGACTTCGGGGAAAAGAGGCACGACAACAAAAACCCCAAGAGGACATCAAGACCCACAAGTAGTCCCACCCTCCACTTAAAATCATACAATGTCCCCCATGAATCAAACCAAAACAAGAGAGTTAGAAACATACCTGTGGGACCATAGGTGCAAAGATCTGATGTCAATCATATAATACGAATACAAATGATAAAATACCTTGGGTTGCCTCCCAAACAGCGCCTAATTTAATGTCGTGGCACGACTAGGTTATATTAACTACTGAGAATTCATCAAGATACCTTAAAAGTTCTTCATCCTTTATCCCTCTACTTAGACGATTTAAATCATCGATCCATCTTTCAATCTTTACATCTTTTAGGTGCATTGGGAAAATGTAAGGTCCTGATAAGGAAAGTTCTATCACGCCACTTTAAAGACTTAAACCGCTTGCCCAATTTTGCATCGAACTTTTGTGTGGGCTTATTTGGAAATAGTGAGAATCTTAAGAAGCCATTAAATGGACATTAATCTTTAAGCTTCTTGTCCTTTAAGATTAGGGTTGTATTATACCCTTTCGGAAAGACAAACTCTAAAATATAGGAATTTTCCTCCTTATTTCCAAAATTTATTATTTTCTTGAGTGATTCGACTTTCATCATATCCACCAAGCACAATGTTGAAAAGTGATTCGAGTGAGGTCTTCTACCTAATTTTGAAGTTGCATCCTTCTCGACCTCTTCACCCCGAATTGGGATAGAGTTTTTATAAGAGATTGGCTTGATTTCTTCTTTTTCATCTAGCACCATTACCTCAATCTTGGTATCATCTCTCATGATTAGTTTGGTTGTTTAGGAAATCACCTATGGTTGCTTATCATCAAGCTGAACATCAATATAGGGCTCTTGCTCCTCATCTTCACACTCTTCCATTATTTTAAATAATTTCATAGATAAGATATCATCTAAACATAATATAGAAGAATGCTTTGAATGATGGACCTCTATATCTATCTCCTCATGAATGATTGGCTTCATGTATTGACGCATATCACATACGATATCATACGTTTCTTTTTGGAGATCCAACATTCGTTGAAACATAACTTTAATTCCACTCTTACCAGTGCTTCGTTCTTCCTTTTCTTGACCATAAGACCTATCAAATTCATCAGAAGAACTAGAATTTGTGTTAGTACAATAAGGGGAAAGGGCATTTGGGCAATCAATCCAATGTCCATATTGACTACCACATAAAGAACAATTATACTCCCTGTAGGATGGAGATGGTGCATACATCTCTCTCTGGGGGGCAAATCTACAATCTTGCCAAATGAGGTCCATCACAATGTGTACATGGATCATCAAGATAAGATTTCCAACCACCAAGATCATGTTCATTCCACGATGCCATAGTAATAAGTAAACTAAAATAAAAATCTACCTAACACAAGAAATAAAAGAAAACTAAAAACAAATATTTATAAGTTTGAATTCAAGCAAGTAGGCTAAAATTCCAAACCAACTCAACACGTTAAATTGTTCCCCGGCAATGGCGCCATTTTTTATAATGCTCAACTTGCACGTCAATTTAGTGCAAGGCGGTCGTCTTCAATATATTTACCCAACTTTGGAGTAGGGATCGAATCCACGAGGAACAATGTGAGTGGAGATTAAACTAATTTGAAACTATAGCTATAAGTTGAATTAATCAAATGATACGAAAAGATAAAATGGGGGTTTTTGATGATCAAAAAAATGTTAAAGTTTTAACTTGCTTCAAAGCTCAAAACTAAAATTTCAATAGTTCAAATCAGTGACTGAGAGGAACTAGGGTTATGATCACTATGATTATTTATCCTCATAAAATAATAACTATAGTATTGGGTTCTCATGACTTATGGGAAACACCAAATTATCAGTTTCGACAGTCTATCTAAGTGTTTCTCAACCTACTTAGATGTTGAACTCCTTAAATCTCTCAAACTTAGGAAATCATTCTATTCATACTGATTTTGTCTCAAGTTGATCAATCTTATTACAGCATTAATCATTAGATGAGAGCTTAACCTTCCCAAATCCTTGTTGGTAATTTTCTACCTTTAGTTTATTTCTCAGTTCGAGCAAATCAACATAAGGCGGGATTTATTGTTTGCAACCAATAAATAACAATCATAACAAAGGAATTATCAAGATGTCCCCACAATCACTCAAACCCTAACCAACTATTAAATCCATAGGGAAATAATCATAGATCCCGCAACCCTAGTTGTAGGTTTTAGTTCCACATGAGAAAGAAAGAGATAGAAATAATTATAATCATCATTTAAAGTAATTAAACTAACAAAAGATGAAGTCTGAAGTTGATTCTCTTCTAAGTTCAAGAGAAAAATCTCACAACCAAATCAAAGAGTTTAAAATTGAATTCTAAGTTAAGAGCCCCCAAAGAGAGGTGTCTTTTTCTTTTTGAATAAGTTGAAGATGTTCCGCCCCTTATTCTCTTATTAGAAAACCGTAACATATGCTTTAAATAGTTTATCCTAATTATGGAAATAAAATCATAGATCACAATATTTTCTCGGACAGGAGATGACGTGTGAAACGACTTATCAAGAGTCTGTCAACTTATTAGGAATGTCGTCAGCTCCTCTTCACTTTTTACAATCTCTGCCTTAGGTTGATGATGAGATATGATGGCTTATCAGACATGTGATGACTTATCAAAATTGTGGTCGCTTCTTTACTTTAAATCGCACTCCCTGCCTAAGCCTAATGACAATTCTGATGGCTTATCATACATCTGATGGCCTATCACAGATGTCATCACGAATTCCAGCTGAAGCTCATTCTCTGTCTAAGGCTGATCACAACTCTGATAGCTTATCATAAGGATGACAACTTATTAGATAAGTTGTCATCTATACTTCTCTCTCTACTTGCTCAAAAATCAACTCTTTTACTCCTATTATTGTTGGTTCTCTTGCATCTTGACTTTTACTGCAATATCAAAGGGAAAACAATCAAAAATGACAAAAGTTGCTTAAGACTTTGCAATTATTATCAGTTAAAAGCCTCAAATGTGTTAGCATCTTCTCACACATCAGATGTAGGACGTACCCCATTACAATTGTCCCTAGATGGGACTGAAGAGTTTCTTTGTGTTCTAGATCGTTGAGGCGTGATCTAAAAAGTGAACAACCAAGGATTAGAGAAGAATTCCAGGACTTAGATTCCAAGCATGAAAATAGAATACCATGAAAGTAAAACATTCCTAAATGCCCTGCAGCCTCTCTGTCATAAGTGTGGCCGCTACACACTCTTACAAGAGACTCTACCAGACACAACTTTGTGGACTCCCAATTGACAATGAACCTAAAGCTCTGATACAAACCTGACATGACCCGACTCGAGGCCTTATCGTAATGGGCGTCCCAAATCATATCGGGATCGGAGGCCACCCTCATTACCTAACTCAATCTCTAGTTATCTTCCCTGAATTGGCTGAATTTCGAACATATAATAAGATAGTATAACTATTCAGATTATAGACTCTAGGATAGGTCTATTATCGAGATCAACCCAGCCAAGTCCGACCATCTCATACCAACTGTCCAACCATACCAAGCCAAACCAAACCATAGATCCAACCATAACCAAATAAGTTTCATTAATGATTAAACACAATCCCATAATAAAATATGATGGAACAGTGAGAAATTATGTCCAATGATGCCAGCCCCAATACTAATATCAATGATAAGGCTAACACGAATATTGATCCCACCCATTCCAACCCATAGTAGTTCCAAAAAAGTCTCTAACCAAAATAATACAAATATTCGGTTGGGACATGCCCCCAACCATAGCCAAAAGTAGAATCCATAAATAATCCAAAGTGTAAAGTAACATCTATGAAATGGAGCCTTCCGAATAGATTAAATCTTACCACTTCAATCCAGAGCTAACCCCCGAATGTCCGAATGCTAAGCAGGAGAAGTAGAACGGATGATTTCTGCATCGCAAGGGGATACAGCATCCGAAGACGGATTAGCAAGTGAGCATTAGCATGAACTCAGAATAAGGATAAAATAATGTCATTTATAAAATCTAGTAAAATCATTCATATGCACACAAACCATATATATATATATATATAATCATCCTGGGAAAAAGGGGACCGGGTTTACCATTCAATTAAAACTTTTACTTGGCTTGTGTAGCTCTACCATCCTAAACCAACCATGGGCTATATTAGTTCACCCCTCCCTGTTGAAAGGGCCCCAATGCATGAATCCGCACGACTAGGGAAGAAAACCTGGGATGACTAGTACATCCCCTAAAATATAAAGTGTGACATCATGTACACGGTTGCTAAGACCAACCTCATATCTGAAAATATGAGTTTCCAGTTTAGATCTCCCTGGGACATCCACCTTCCACGACTTTGATATACCCTCCCCCCTCCTTTAAGACCAATTAAAATTATTTTCCAACTAAATAATTAGTTCATTATTATTAACCAGGTCTATTAGTAGTGGTATTGTCATACCGACTATAACTTACAAGTATTGTTCTTAGCCAATCCTTAGGGGATTCTCATGTACCCCACATGATTTCCATTTAACCAAAACCATGGCCACCAAGGCCTTTTCAATTCATTAAAAATCATTTAAACCATTCATACCAATTAGGGTTCCATTACCAATTTTAAATCAAGCATAAGTTCCACTAAAAATCAATATTATGGTGAAGACATTATAGGCATTTTATCAAACACTTTGTGGCATAGTATTTCAAAAAACAAAGCCCATTACCAAAGAACCATTCCCATGCAACCAATTATCCAAAACCACCATTAATACATATAAAAGCATAAATACAAACATGAGAAAATCATAACCAAGCATTTATAACCAAAACCCCTTAATCATATTTGAAAATTCAAAATCATTCAATATTCAAATCATGAAAATATTGTATAAAATTATGCCTTGAATTGGAACTAACAATAAGGGAAGATAACATGTCTTAAACCAAGATGATGATGGAGAGAAATCACCAAGACAAGCCTTAATTTACTCCTTAAGATGAAACCCTAGCTTCCTTTGTCCAAGAACTCTAAGAGAAGATTTAAGAGTGTTTCCCAAGTGTTTAAGAATAGAATAATAGGAAAAATACCTCCCAAGTACAATTTAAGTCGTGGGACCTTATTAGGATAAGTGGGTAAATGTCCAGATTTCCCTCACTTAAGCTGCATTAAATTTCCATCATAAGGTACGACTGACCCTAACGAGTTGTACCCATCTTGTACGAATGGTTCCCACCTCTTGTACCCTAGGATTTACCCCTTGGACCAAACACTGTCCAAGGTAAGACATACCTAAACCCAAGTCGTATTCAAGTGTTTGACTGGTACCCATAAATTGTACTACTGGCAGAATAGAATCCAAGAGGTTTGAATACTGATCACCCTACGAGTTCTGGGTATGACTCGTACCCTGGCTTACGGCTCATGGTGAGCTACTTGTACTCAGCTCCAACTTAAGTTACCAAGTCTAAGGTCAAGAGAATTGACCAAATAATCCGTACCCAACTATGCGACTCGTACCACCCAAATCGTACCCATTTCAGTAACTACATCCATCCAACCAACCAACACTGGTCAGCATACGACTGGACAATACCACCTATACCCAAGTGTATAACTCATTCCACTAAGTCATATCTTTTCCATAAACTAGAAATCAAGGAAATTTTTCAAAGTCCATAAACCAGGGTGTTTCAAATAATTAATAATACAAAAAAATAGATTTTTGTTGTAAAATGCTATTTCTCAAGACGCCTCTTGACATGACATCATGATAGACTATTCTCCTTCATTATATATAGATATGAAATAAACATGGAATAAATACGAAATAATTAATAATCAACAAAATCAATTTTTGTTGTAAAATGTTGTTTCTCCAGATATCACTTGGCATGACATCATGCTAGACTATTCTCCTTTATTATATACATAGATTTTCATTTATTACCTCCTCATAATTTCTAAATCTTATTTGTTATTCTCATTAAATATATATCAGTTACAAAATATTTATTTCTTTTTTTTGGAAGTAATTGAAGAGCCTTTCATTCAAATAAATAAAAGTCATCAAAAAATATTCACTCCTAAATGGGAGCCATGGGTCATTACGAGTAAAGGGTCTGCGTACTAAATATGCTAGAATTGTGGAATGATATTAAATTGAAAGTAATTTCTCTGTCCATCTTTACTTGTTCACTTTTCTATTTTAGAATGTCTAACAATACTTGTCCAGTTTATAAAATTAATGGATAATTTATCCATTTTAACCATGATATTAAATATAATAGATTACTCAGTGCATTTTTTAAAACAAAAAGTTTTTTATAATCAAAGAGTGATACAGTAAAATCACCCCTTTATTTATTGTTTCTTAAAAATATGTGTCATATCAAAAGTAGACAATATTTATGGACGGAGGGAGTATTATTATGTTATATCATCGTTTTATGTTTTATGCATAATTATGTTGTTACATTAATATTGTAGTGTTTTGAGATTATTATTGAGGACACATTTCAATAGTAATTGAGTGAAAAACATAATCAATCAATATAGGACTATATTATAAAACTAGGCATATATATATATATATATATATATATATATATATATATATATATATATATATATATGTTTGTAATATACTCCTATATTATTGAAGGAGGCATGTATTTTTTTTTGACTTAATGTATTTGCACGGAGTAATTACTCATAACTCACACCTCTTTAATTTATAATCTTAATAATATTCATAACACTCATAATTTTTATGTTCATATATCCCCCAACTTTACTTTGTAAGTTTGTGATAGCTTGTGATATTCCTTTATTTTGCCTATACAAGCTCATTTTTTACTTCACGAAGACTCTCATTCCAAGGTATTCTTTCTTTTCTTCATCATTTTGTCTTCTGAATTAAACATGTAACATGAAAAAAGTATATGAATGTAAGAAATATTTTAAAGTATTGCCAAAAAAGAAAAGGTGTCAATCTTTTTTAAACAGACTAAAAAGAAAAGTAAGTCATTCTTTTTTAAACGGGGGGGGGGGGGGGGGGGGGGGTTCGGTATTAGTTATCATTAATTCTTATGACTTATAGTAAGGAAAGATTTTACTATAAATATTTAATTAATTTTCAACTCTTAATTGTTAGAAAAATAGTGAAAAGACGAGTTTGTCTAATGCAGAGACTGTTAATGAAGGGAAAAAAGTTCAAACGATATTTTTAACACGGTTCATACTTTTAATACAGTATAGATATAGATTAGAGATTAGAGATTAGATGTTAGAGATAGAATTAGAGATTAGAGATAATGATTGTCGATTGTTAATACGATCAAAACAACATTTCATAGAAATGTTATAAATATCATGTTCAAAAGAAGAAAAAAATGTCTTTGCTGTTTTGTTAATCCTGCATAAAGCTTGGAAGTAGTTTAAGGAAACACAATTTTTTTTCATATTATTTTTCTAGTGTCGTGTCTTAGTATCTATCTATCTAAAGAAAAACTAAAAGCAAGACAAGAAGCCACGTGACAATTTTAGGACAAAGGTTAATATTATCGTAACAAATTTTTTTGAATTAAGGATATTGAATATTTAAATTTGAAAATGTATTATCCTTGTAAAAAGGAAAAAAAGTCATTAACTTAAAAGTAGAAAAGTATGGTTAAAGAGTCCTAAATAAACTCTTACTATTTCAATAATTTATTTCTTTTATAAACTATAAAATATATTTGAATACATTTAATTTAATAATAATAACAATAATAATAATAATAATAATAATAATAATAATAATAACAATAATACTAATAAATAGTAATACGTAGTAAAATTGCTAACCAAAAAAATGTGTGTAGTATGATGATGATGATGACGATTATAATAATTAAAAAATAATTATTATTATCTCATTGATTTTATAATTATTTATAATTGAAAATTAAATAATTCAAACTAAATTTAAAATGTTTGCAATTCGCCAGATAAATATTTTCATGGATGTGAACTAATTTGACTTTAAATTTCCTTATTTTTAGGCATTTTAGAAGGAAATTTTTTTCAGTATTTAGATAATTCAAGAAAGGAAATAAAGATGACTACATTATTGTTATAAGTGGTTATAATTAGGGTAACTTATTCATTTATTTGAAGAACAGAAATTCAAATGGTAAAATAATTAAAAGTAACTAATGATAAATTTATTAAAAATGATGTACTATTAATGAAAATTAACAGATAAAGATTAAAAACTATTTATTTTAAAAAATTTTATAACACTTTTTATAGTTTTAAATTGAAACTATAAAAGAATAAAGGATATTTTTACAGATATAAATTATTTAAATTAGTCTTTAGATAAAGATAAGTTTTCTGAATATTGATTTGTTGAATTGGTATTAAATTTTTTAATTTTGAATTTCAAATGAAAGTTTCAAATCAAATGTGTTTCATTTGATTTAAGAATAAAAATATAATGACAATAATAATAATAGTAGTAGAGGAACTATGTAGTGCTACTAATAGTAGTAGGAGTAAGAAAAAAATGATAACAATAACAACAACAACAATAATAATAATAATATCATATTTGTTATGAAATATAAAATAAGAACAACAAGAATAGAGAGAGAAGAGAGAGTAATTATTATTTCTCTTGACGAGTTTCTTGATGGATTCATTATAATGAAGGAAATCGGGGTTTCTTACTTTTCCATAAATAGACATTAATTGTATATGATAAAGTAGACATTCACTATATATGGTAAAATATTTATAACACTCCCCCTTGCATGTCTAATTGATAGATAATGTGCCTCACTAAAACCTTACTAGAAAAAACCCAGTGATAAAAAAAATCTAATAAAGGAAAAAGAGTACACATCTCTAACAGTACGCATATAGGTTGTCTCATTAAAAATCTTACCAAAAAAATCCAGTGGGACAAAACCTCGTAAGGAAAAAAAAAAGTACAATGCGTATTAACTCTCCCTAATGAGAACATTCTTGAAACACTGCATCCCGATCTTACACACCATCTTCTTGAAAGTTACAAGAGACTTGATGAATAAATCAGCCACATTGCCACTTGAATGAATCTATTGCACGTTAATAAAAGCTTTGGCTAAATGCGCTTTGTTCTATCTCCTTGAGTCACCCTAAAGTTGTGTTGTGCATCCTGCATTATCCTCATAAAAAAATAATAGATACTTTGTCACATTTCAAATCACATTTTTCGCAAATGAGATGCATCGTGGACCTCAACCACACACACTCTTGGCTTGGTTTATAAATAACTATTATCTCAACATGGTTCGATTAAGTGGCTACGATAGACTGCTTTGTATATCTAAAAGATATAGCAGTACCCCCACATATGAACACATAGCTTATTTAAGATCGAGCTTTATACGGATCACATAAGTATCCAACATCATCATAACCAATAAGATTGGAACTATAATCTTTATAATAAATAAGCTCATATGTTTGATCTTATTTCGATTTCTCCTAAAAGGAGCAGAACCATATTTTTCTAACAAATTGATCAAAAAGATATATTAGGCCTTGTGGTATTTACAAGATACATGAGTGCAAGCTACATGAGTTCACCAATTTCACTAAGATATGGTACTTCATAACCAATATAAATTAGTATGTTTTCTCATTTCAGCAAATAATTTATTGCTTTTGAAAACTCTCCAAGAGTTTCAATGATTTTCAAGTTATAAACTTATGTAATATAAGGATTATAAATAAGTTTCCCAGAAACTTTTATATGCTTCAAACATTTTGAATCCTTTAAACGTAGAATTCAGATCCTCGTAATCTTTTACAATATTGTATAAATACTGTATCAAAGATATCATTAATGCTCTATCATTTTGTATCGGTTCACAGTGTGACATAACATTTTGAGATCTTATCACTTTATTATTTTTAGGTACCTGAACCTCTCAAAGGTTTCATGGATTGTTATGTCGTAGGCTCTTTAAAAGCACATTGCCTTCTTATTATGATTATTTACTCCGTATCCTTTTCAAGGATTATTTTATTTAAAATCGATTGGTCTATCACTCTTCACACATGCATAAACCTTATCCATCAGGGACACAAAATATGAGCACTTGCGGCTTAAATATAAGATGATTTCAGCATTTGACTTGAATTATCTTTTGAATGAGGATCTGATGATAATTCTTAACATATTTCATAACTGCTTATAATCTCCCACTTATGTTAGAAAAACTAACATACATCCTCCGTCTTCTTTGAAGAATCCATCTTTATGCATTATGATATATTCATTAATTGTATACCACACATTAAAACTATTAGATAGACAATGTTTGGTTCCTGAATCAGAACCAACTTTGTGGAAAAATTAATCATAATTAATTGGTTTGATGCATACAAGTACTTTTGTATATAATATTTTAAATAAAAACATGAAGCTTTGTTCTCATTAACAATGGTTCAACTATTTATCGAAGGCATTCAATGCCAAATCGACATTATCAAGATGAATTATCTTGATTACACAATCTGAAAAATATGCTCTTAACACAATTTTATTGAGTAGTAACTTTATGAATGTCATACTGCAGGTTGACAATAAACGTGCAAGTAATCATCTTATATCAATGCATCTTAATAGATCACATGACAGATAAACGGGCCCATATTCACCTTTTATACTTTTTAGATTTTGAGGCATCAAATCCCAACATTATTTGATCCAACTAACTTATCATGAGAAAAAACAATATTAAAAGTTCATGAAGAATTTTATAGTTCTTCATATATGTTTAATACTCACTATGCACATCTTTGGGATGTCACAATCATTCTTGTCAATTTATGAACTTTTATACTAGTAAACTCCAAGTTTACCATGATAGGTACTTTTTATTTAGTAAATTTCAGATTTACTATTACATGATAAAGTTCAGATTTACTACTTCAGAAGTAGATTTCAAAATAACTCTTTTTGATTATTCAGCCTCTTTCGGAGGTGAGTTGTGATACCATCACAATCAAGTACATATTTGCATTAATAAGCTTCTCATTCCCCAGGAATGGAATATAATCCAGTTTTAAGCATAGCAAATTATGATAGCTTAAAACCTCTTTCAAGATATTATTACTTTAGGAGTAAATCGAGGCATACATATGTTGTACATAATTTTTTTCTCTAACATATCTTATTATCATAATATACATGTAAAAATATCATTACTTTTGATGATCATTATCATATTGTCTCTCCACGTGTATATTCTTGCATTCAATCACTTATCTTCTTTCAGACATATTATTCACTGCTACCATATTCACTTTAGGGAATGGAGCATCTTTAATGGGACAAATTTCATGTCTTTTCACCAAAGACATTATTTTACCTTAGCCATCATTATATCATAAATATGATGTAATGAGTTTCAAACTCAACGTCTTATTCATATAAAGGCATCTTAGGTAATAAATCGATGGGACATTAACCCAACATCTTATCATCATTGTATAATTAAACCATTGTACATGAATCTACTGTACAATTAAACAAATCTTTATGGTTATAACCTTAAATGAATTTATCCATAAGACTAGATTATAAAAAATAACCACTATCGATAGCCATTAATGCTTTTTAAACTCCTAAAAAATTCAAGTATATCAACAATGATGTATCCAATTTATAATATTGTTGTAGAATATATTTGACAAACATAATATATAAGTTGTATCCATTATAACATTAGCCATCAGAATAAGGACTTTCCAATAAGATATTTTACTTTCAAGGTTAAAAAATAGGATTGTATGTAACAGTATGCATGTCGTATGCAACTTTCACATGGATCCAAAATTAATAAACCTGATAATCTCGATAAGGCTCCCAAATTAATTTATATGTACATAATACATGCACATAAGTGATAAGCCTGGTGGCTTTATTTTTAATTAGGCATCTAACTAGTATTCTACGAGTTCATATATTGGCCGGTTGCAATTGTACTAGAGTCTTGTGCTAATAGTTATAGATTAAAGGAAAGAGACATAATACTTTTGTATTTTGAGATGGTAGAGTCTCATGTTAACCTTAACCTTCGTATTTATTTTGAGACGATAGAGTCTCGTGCTGATAACGTGTTATGAAATATAAAATAAGAACAACAAGAATAGAGAGAAGAGAGAGTAATTATTATTTTTCTTGACAAGTTGCTTGATGGATTCATTACAATGAAGGAAACCCCTTTATTTATAGGGGAAAACTAACTTTGGGGTTTTTAACTTTTCCATAAATAAGCATTCACTATATATGGTAAAATAGACATTCATTATATATAGTAATATATTTATAACAATATTAGATTTATATATCTAATATTCTTTTAAGGAGTCCTAATGTATATATCCTTATAAATCTTATCAATATACTTTAACTTTATCTGAAAGGTTACCAGTTAGTTTAAATTAAATATTTAAACTAACTTTTCTTACTGCTCCTTCTTTGTAACAACAATAAATTTCAAATGGTTTACATTAAATTTTCAAACTGAAGATTAAAATTAATAAGCAATTTAGTATTCTCCTTTCGGTGGGAGGTTTTTATATCTTTTGTATTAAGTGTTAGCATTAATATAATAAAACTTACTTAAACTAATGTATGGAAAAAGAAAATTTTAATTTATGTTTTGTAACCAAAAGAAGAAGATAAAAGAGAATAAAAAAAGGAAAAAATGTATGAAATAAATAAACTATGATTAATTATTATTAATATTATTATTATGTTATCTCATTGATTTTAATATTTATCTCAACTCAAATATATAATTATAGTATAAAATACTATTATATTTGAAAAAATGAGGATAAGAAAGAATAGTAACTAATCTTTTTTTAACAAATCTATAATATTTGAATTGGAATTTAAATAAAATTTGAAGTGGAATAGAGTTCTATCACTTAGCTATTATTATATATACTCCAATATCATCAGTTTTATTCACAAATTTATTTACTGTATTTTTTTGTTCTTCATTCTTTATTTTTTAAAATATATTTTATTTAACACATTTCTTTCTGTATGTAGGAGTGATATACATTTTCATCTTCATCTTTCTCTGTTACTGTTTAAGTTCTATCAATTTAAATTGATATTAATATCTCATTTTTTTGAATGATTCAACTTACGAAGTAATATAGTTGTCACTACTCTTTTTTTTTGGCACCATAATCATATAACTCTATCTTTATCTCTTTCTAGTGCTTTCATATTTATTAAAGTTTATGACAATTTCTTTATATGAATTCATATATCAATTCTATATCAAAGGTTTTTTTTGTGAAAATATATTACTGAATGTTTACTCTTAATCTTTGTATATGAATTTATCATCATTTTTAACGGTTACACTTATATATTTAACCAAAAGAAAAAAATGCTTATATTCTTTGTTTCATTTCAATAATGAACTAATCCTTTGCATCTCAAATTAATTTTTGAATACACAAAAGGCATAATTTATTTGGAGAGATAACATGCTTGAAGTTAATCAGGATTTTTCTTTTCTTTAGGATAATGAAGATACTAATTAATAGCTATTAGTTGATTTTGAACTTAAAAATTAAATTATTTGATATGATTATTCGATATTAGTAATAACTTATATGCTAAAATAAATTAACACTTGATATTTTATCAGTACAACAAAAGATATTATCTAAAAGTATTTATTTGTATCTAATACAAAATAATAAAAATGAATACGAGCGGAGTATTGAATATTGTGATGGAGGGGGAAGATAGGGAATTGTGATGGCTGGGGCAAGGTAAGGGGTACGCCATGTGGGTGGGGTGGCGGAGTGGTGGATGTAGGGGGATTGAGATTAAGGGTTGAAAACAAATTTAAAAATTTTAAAGTTAGAAAAAATCAGGGATCAAGGTAGGGGGATAGTAAGAAAAAAATTATAAAAACAGTTTCTAACAATAAAAAATATAAATTCTTTTGGGTTGTGTAAATGGTCGAGGTGGGTGGTGGCATGTAAGGGGGGCTAGGGTAAAGAAAAAGAATATATTTTAAAAAATAAAATAATTTTTTGTTTGTTTTTCTGGGAGGGCTGACTAGGGATAAAAGTGAGGTGGATAAGATTTTTTTTACAAAAAATATTAAAAACTTAAAAATAAACATGTTTGGGGAGGGGGGTTTAGACGGGGTGGAGAGTGGGCGTGGGGGATGGGCGTTGAATTTGAAGGAGTAGGTCATTTTGAAAGTGGTTTGAGAGAATTGAATAAATAAATACTTAAAGATATTAATAATAAATCATTGAAAGATGTATCTTTCTCAGGTAATTTACTTATAGCAAGACGTCTATTTACCTCAGCTAAAGAATAAGGCATGTAATAATCATTATCAGTATTCCGAGTCACATAAATGCTATCAACAGTTTTAGAAGTACTAGGGGCGCTATCAGTAGATTTTTTTGTAGCAAAATAAATAATTATTTCACAAAATTTTTCATCAGAAACTTCTTTTAATAACTCAAGAACTCTATCAGTTGTGAGGGTTTGAACATTCAAATCTAAATCTTCAAACTATGATCGCAATTTATAAAAAACTTTGTCACAAACATAATTATCACCATTGCAGTCAGCACAAATATTGGCATGATCACTATCAGATAAATCAGGTAATTCAATATTATTTTTAGATTCAGAATCACAATTATAATCAGACTCGGAACCAGAAGTGTATAACAAACCATATACTTAATCATGAATATCATCAGCAAGACCTAAACACTTAAGCTTTTGGTGTTTCCAGTTAGGAGCAATATGCCCAAAGTTACCAAATATGTAACACTTAATTTTGGCGAGATCGCGCTTAGACCTATTTTTTGTAAATCTGGTGGACTTACACTAGGCTTTATGAACACGATCTTCTTTGGACCTATGCCTAGATCTCTTCTTCTTATAGGGTTTTATCAGGCTTAGAATGTCTTTAACCCTTTTATTGAGAAGTAGAAGCTGATTTATCCATACCAAATTATTCACAAAAATCTCCTAATTGGGATCTTTCTTTAAGCTTATCAAGCTTAGTTTGTCTAGAAAATTTTAACTCGTTGCACAAAGCTAAACCTTACTGAGTACAGGCTGCTATTAGCTGACCATAGGTAAAATTTTCATAGGATATTTCACCATAAGAACCCGAGACCCTAAGCTTTTTTCTAACCTTTTCAGCAATTAGAGGAGGAAGACCATCTATGAACTTCTTCTTCCAATGTGTATACTTACTTTCAGGTAAATCCATGACCCTGGTTAGAAAGGTGTATTTATACCATCTGAATTTTCCTAAGGTCCTATATCTAAGACCATTTAAGAGTGTTCGAATATTTTCATATTGATTCATAAATCTACCTAAAAAATGCTTAATAATGGTAAGCATGAGAGTATAAACAACATCTTCTCTATTAGCAAGTAATGTTCTTCCTAGGTTATCAACACCTTCGATTGAATTCCTATCCTCGAATATAGCATTTCATTTATCATTATCTAAGAAATTATCCCACCAACCATGATGTTGGTCAGTAAAACCAGCAATAATCATTTTACAAATAGCTCCATCTGTACGTATTATACGATTCTCGGCAGATGCAGTAGCTTTTACTATAGTAGAATACATTAACATTAGATGAACAAGGACAGATAATTGTCTTTCAGATAATCCATCCAAGTTCCATTCATAAATTGCATCTCTGATATACGACGTATTAGTCTGATTCCAATCTCTTTCCTCTATCAAAACATCTTGAGAAGTTGGACGCGAATAATAGTTAGAAGTCATGCAGGGTATATCAACATATTTCTTACCCGGTTGCTTCCTAATCATACCTCTGAGCTTATTAAGCTCAGAGTAGATTTTATTTCCTGTATCTGTAGTAAATTCTATGCTATCAGCAATGGCATTTGACAAATCAGTGGGTTTGATACTTAAATCGGAAAACATTTTATCAAGTAATTTTTCCAAGACTTCTATGGGAGAAAATTTTTCAAATCCCTCAATATCTAGAGGTCTTTGAATACAAGGCCTAGTTGTCATGTTTTCTTATTACTTTCTGAAGTGGAAGCAATATCAAATGAATTTGGACTAACACTAAGCTTTTTTACCATCTCAATCAATTCATCAAGTTTTTATCTAGAGAAGAAATATGTTCTCCCAAAACTTTCACATAAAGACTCAAATAATTGTTCTGAGCAATCAGATTACTTATTTCTGCAATAGTTACTTTACTGATTTCATTATCAATGAATTTTTGGAATGCAGAAAAAGTAATACCAGTATTATTAGGCAATACAAAAGGTTATTGGGGAGGGTAAATAGTTTGGAGAATATTACCAATCACATCTTGATAAGATCTTTCTAACCCCTTAATATATAATAGAAAATATGTAGTTATAAACCATGACACAAAGCACACAATTTGATTATGTAATGCACACATCTCATAAAATTCTTGAGAAATATTATTTAGTTCGTCTGGAATATAAGTCTCAAAGAACCAAATTCTAAATTGATTCTATATTTTATTAAAAAATTCTTTTTTAATATAACTCCTTGCCTGGGAACCAGGACTAAAATTAATTTGGTGTGGAATCATATTAAATACTGTTAACATCAAACTCCATTTCAGAAGGAGTAGGGTTATCCCTATCAGAGATATTATCACTATCTTGAACAATATTTGTTTTTGGATTGATTTTATTCTTTTCTACAAAGCATGTAGATGCAGGTATAGATGCAGAATCAATAGTATGTAAAGATGCTGCACTATTCCTAGTTGGACCATAAACTGGTTCAATAGGAGATATATGACGTATAATATACAATAATTTTGGCATAGAAAAGTAATATCGGTTATAAACCGTGGATTTATTATCAAATTGAAGACAAATCCTTCCATATAGATTTTGAGTTGCATGGGATAACTCAGAGTTTATCACATCATTGGTGACTTGATTCAGAGAAATAACTAAATTTAAGATCCATGTTTCAGGAAATTCAATTTCATCCCATCTTATAGGTCTCCTGGTGGAGACCTTGGATCTTGCAAAGTTTGTTTCGACCAATAAGGTATGATTAGATACATCATTTATCAATTTGCATCTTGGGTTCAAAGTAGACAATAATTTGTAATAAATTCTATAAGAAAGAAAAATTAACTAAGAACCAGGGGCATAATTATAACCATGAGTTTTTATATTTAAAGTTAAAGCTAAAGCATCAAGAATATTCACATCAGTCAAAGATAATTGCAAATTTGGTTGTGTTAAAATATACTGGACCATAGGCTACAATGGATTCAATTGAACCCATTAAAGACTGTCTGAAATTTAAATTTCTAGCATCCCGAAGTGCAGCTAGAAATATCTCTGGTAACCCTTTAAGAGTTAAACGTTTAATTAAAATTTTCACTGTTCCTGTATGCATAAAATTTATAATGATGTTTATACATTTCTATATCATGCACATCGTTCTCCATCATAAGCCTGGAAATGTTCAATCTCTGCACTTCCCATGGATGATAGAATTATTTCATAATATGTTTGAGTCTTATAAGACTCTCCTGCAAAATAGAGGTTAGTAATCAAATATTTGTGGAGTATCTTCCACAGATTATTTTGTCCCTAAATATTAGAGTTTTCAACAAGAACTATCAGCTCTTTATTGTCAAGTTGTTCATATAATTTGCTATCAGCATTTTTTTGCAATGTTAGCAAACGTATCTGCTTGCTTTGTAGTTAAATATGACTGCAATTGTACGTATAATAGATGATCCTCTAAAATGTCTTCTTGATGGATCAATTGTGATGAAGATTTACCTATCTACAGAATCTTGGAATTTATCAAGCTCATATTTCTCCTTCGGATCACTGAGGTATTTGATGATAAAGCATATGATGCCTGAGGTTGTGATGATGAGGGGGTAAATCTTCCCCCAGAAGAGGAGTATCTCCCTCTGCCTCTACCTTTTTCTCTGGCCAATTGCTAGGGTGGATCTGTAGTCATGCTGCACATAATAGAATAGTCAGATAAATCAATATCAAACCAATAAATTTTGTCTCTAATTTCTTCATAATTAAAGACAAAAAATTCATCTTTAATTATTGCATGTATGATTTTTTCAAGAATAAGCATATGCATTTCTATGTTCAAAGGGATTGCCTTTATAATAGTGATTATTATTTTTTCAGAGAGGAAATGAGTGTAAAAATTTATTTTTCACTTAAGTATTCTCTGGATAAGAAATCAGGCAGGAAATTATCAATTCTTTTTTAATATTTAATTTCAAAATCAAAAGGGGCTAATTGAGCTTGCCACCTTGCGAATATTAATTTTGAAGCATCACGTTTAAAATCTTTGTCAAACATATACTTCACTAATTGAGCATCAGTTTTAATCAAAAATATTTGATTATATAAATCATCCTGAAACTTAATAACGCATTTAACAATGGGTAACATTTCATGTGCAACCGTTGCATACTTCTTTTGACTATCAGTCCATTTCCCATAATGAAATCATATCAATTCTTCAATATTATTATGGGGATTAACTTGTTTAAGTATTCCTCCATAACCAACTTTAGAGGCATCAGTTTCAATAATTTTTTGCCAAGTAGGGTTAGCTAAAGTTAAGTAAGGCAAAGATTTTACATGTTGCTTAATACATTTTACAAGGTTTGTATGACTATCAGTCCAGGGATCTTGAAAGCCCTTTTTTAATCTATGATATAAGAGAGCTAAATCTCTTGACAAATTCTCATAAAATGGGAATATATAATTCCAACTCCCTAAGAATCTTTGCAATTGGGTTTTATCAGTGATAACATCAGGAAATTTGTCAGCAAAATCAATAGAACGCTGAATAAGGACTATCTTCCCTTGACAAATATTATGCCTTAAAAATCAAATATTTGTCTGAAATAAACTCATTTTTTGTTTAGATATTACCAAAACATTTTGTATTACAATCTTTTTAAACACTTCAAGATGTTTAAAATGCAATTCTATTGTTTTAGAAAATACAAGAATATCATTAATATAAACAATAATAAAATTTATGTATGGATTAAAAATGTCATTCATTATCTTTTAAAATTCAGAAGGAACATTTTTCAGTCCAAAAGGAATCACATTCCATTCAAATTGACCGAATGAGACATTAGAAATAGTTCTATAAGTATGCTCTCTAAATATCTGAATTTGACAATAACCAGATTTTAAATTAAAATTTAGAAAATAGATTGGCATCAAATAATCTGGACAATAAATCTTTTTTTATTTGGAATAGGGTATCTAATCCATTTCAAACATTTGTTAAAAGGTTTATAATTAATCACTAACCTCGATATACCACGTTTTTTCCAACAACATTATTAACATAAAATGCAGTGCAAGACCATGAAGATTTAGAATGTTTTATTAGACTCTTTTGTAAGAGCTTATCAATCTTTTTTTTTGCAGAATTCGACTAACTCTGTATTCATTTTGTACGGTCTTGATTTCATTGGGGTCTTCATTCAACTAAGTATGTATGTCATTGGGATCGTTGGGATACCATTTAACAGGATCAGATAGGTGGGCAGTAATCCACCATGCCAACCAGACCTATTAACTAATATCGGGAAGCCTAGTCTGAAAACCAATCAAAGTATAAAAGAATTTCAAATAGCTTAATAATTGCATGTGAAAATTATTTTACCCGAACAAGGGGCCTGTCAGAAGATTAATACATACTTAGGATGAGCCCATGTAACTAACGATTCTAACCGTGAAGAGAGACGCCCTTTTTTTCATAGTTTGATAGAGTCTAGATCTTTCATAGTTACTAAGTAAGAGAAGTTAGATCTCCGGCATAGATATGAAAAGTTTTTAGTCGGACATTGTCACAACTGGAGAGGGGAAGAAAGCATTAAAGTATGTCAAAATTACAAAAGTAAATACCTTAAGACTGGCCGGATGCAAGGCCAGGATAGTAAACAAGGATAGCTATTAGGCCTTTTATTTAAACCCTGAACTATGTTACACAAGAGAGAGGAGAGAACAAACTTTGCTTAGAGAGAGAAAATAAAGAAAATTAAAAATTTTCTTCTGCCCTTCCCTAACAAAAGAAGGTCCTATATATAGAAAAGGAAAAGCAAAAGGAATCTACGCACAGTACTTATGGGTCCCACATTCGGATCCCTATGCACACTGGATCTACTGCATAAATAGTAAAAAGGGTCCCACATCTGGGTACCTTACATCATGAAAGTTTTTTTAGATAGACTTCTTTCCAAACATCTTGTCTTCATCTCAAAAATTATTATAAAAAAAATCATTACCCTGGGAGAATAGGGTACAACCTCTATGGCAGAAAGTCAAATGTTGCTGAAAGGTTCCAAAATCAATTTTACATATTGGAAATATATTCAGGCCTTCTTCAATACATTATGTTAAAATAATAAAAATCATAAACATACATGGTTCATAAAGATTTGTGTGAAGATATTCGATGAACCAATCCCTAACTGGTTTATTATTTGGTGGGCATATCATGGCCCAATTGTTTAGATATTATCGGATATATAAGATTGACAAAGGTGACCCCATTTTTGACTGAGTTATACCACTTAGATCATGTATGCAATTTAGACAAGATTGACCAGATGTACTTCTATATTGAATGCTCCATTCCGTAGATTCACAAATGGGATATTGAATTTGGATTTACTAAAGAACAAATACCTTGTATTTATAGCGTATTTTATAATAACTTCTGGGATAAGCTGAAGCGCAAAGATCCCACAACTAAAAAATTAAATGGTAAAGAACTCCTGGATACTGTAGACAATAAAATTCAGGAATGGTATCAGAGCCTAGGAACTTTCATAGTTACTAAGTAAGAAAAGTTAGATATATCTGGCATAGATATGAAAAGTTTTTATATTTAAAGTTAAAGCATCAAGAATATTCACATCAATCAAAGATAATTGCAAATTTGGCTGTGTTAAAATATACTGGACCATAGGCTACAGTGGATTCAATTGAACCCATAAGAGACTGTCTGAAATTTAAATTTCTAGTATCCCGAAGTGCAGCTAGAAATGTCTCTGGTAACCCTTTAAGAGTTAAAGATTTAAATTCAATTTGCACCATTCCTATATGTATAAAATTATAGTGACATCTATACATTTCAATATAAAGTTTATTTAACAGTCTAATAGTCTGCTCATCCACATTTAATGCTATAGACTACTTAGTTGTTTTTATAATTTTCTTATGAAGCACCTTATCAAATAAATCATAGTCATAAATGGTTTTTATATCTACCTTGGGGATAGTCCATTTATTTAATAAATCAAGATTTAGAGATATATCTACCTCTTCAAGTTTAGTACTTTCTCGTCTTGAATATAGAAGCCATAGCCAGAACGGAGGAAAGTCTCTGCGAACAAAAACAGAAAGAAGACAAGATGTTTAGAAAGAAATCTATCTAAAAAAATTTCATGATGTAAGGGACTCGGATGTGGGACCCTTTTTACTATTAAACTGTAGATCCACTGTGCATAGGGACCCGAATGTGGGACCCATAAGTACTGTGCATAGATTTCTTTTATATTGAATTACAAAATCAAAAAGGGCTAATTGAGCTTGCCACTAGGCGAATATTAATTTTGAAACATCATGTTTAAAATCTTTGTCAAACATATACTTCACCGATTGAGCATTAGTTTTAATAAAAAAAATTAATTATATAAATCATCCTGAAACTTAAGAACGCATTTAACAATGGTTATCATTTCATGTGCAACCGTTGCATAATTGTTTTGACTATCAATCCATTTCCCAGAATGAAATCGTATCAATTCTTCAGTATTATTATGGGGATTAAGTTGTTTAAGTATTCCTCCATAACCAACAATAGAGACATCAATTTCAATAATTTTTTGCCAAGAAAGGCTAGCTAAATTTAAGAAAGACAAAGATTTTATACGCTACTTAATACGTTTTACAAGGTTTGTATGACTATTATTCCAGGGACCTTGAAAGCCATTTTTTAATCTATCATATAAGGGAGCTAAATCTCTTGAAAAAATCTCATAAAATGGGGATATATAATTCAAACTCCCTAAGAATCTTTGCAATTGGGTTTTATCAGTGATAACATCAGAAAATTTGTCAGCAAACTCAATAGAACACTGAATAGGGACTATCTTCCCTTGACAAATATTATGCCCTAAAAATTGAATACTTGTTTGAAATAATCTCATTTTTGGTTTAAATATTACCAAACCATTTTGTATCACAATATTTTTAAACACTTCAAGATGTTTAAAATGCAATTCTAATTTTTAAAAAATACAAGAATATCATCAACATAAAGAATAATAAAATTCATGTATGGATTAAAAATGTCATTCATTATCTTTTGAAATTCAGAAGGAGCATTTTTCAATCCAAATGGCATCACATTCCATTCAAATTGACCGAATGGGACATTGAAAGCAGTTATAGAAGTATGCTCTCTTAATATCTGAATTTGCCAATAACCAGATTTTAAATAAAATTTAGAAAATATATTGGCATCAAATAAGACGAACAATAAATCTTTTTTATTTGGAATAGGGTATCTAATCCATTTCAAACATTTATTAAGAGGTTTATAATTAATCACTAGCCTCGACATACCACATTCTTTTTTAGGAGCATTATTCAAATAAAATACAGTGTAAGACCATGGAGATTTGGAATATTTTAATAGACCCTTTTGTAAGAGATTATCAATCTCTTTTTTTGCAGAATTCGACTAACTCTGCATTCATTTGACAGGGTCTTTATTTCATTGGGATCTTGTGCTCGCAGAAATTTTCTTCATATGGAAGAGTTACAATATGTTGTTTACGTTTCCCAAAAGCATTGGGGTGATCAACACATATATTAACAATTATTTGTTCAAAGATCATTTTTAATTTATCCTGTACCTTAGCAGATTTCATGGTATCACCAATATTCATGCTAAACATTTCAAGCTGTAAAAATTGCACATGTGTTTGCTTCATATCAATTAAACATTTATATCACTAGTTACTGGATCTATAACAAAAGGGTAAGATATTTCTTTATTTTTATAAGTGGCAGTAAATCCTTTAGCATCATATGAGTATAAGGACAAATTATATTTATAAAAGAGGTGCCAAGTATAATTAGGGGATATAATTTATTTTTTACCAAAATGAAGAAATACAGAATACAAACCTTATTTTGGCAAATATATGCATTAGGAAATTTATAATTAATATCAAGAGAATGACCAGATGCAGACTTAACAATATGTGTAGTCTTATGGAAATATCTGGTTGGAATCAAACCATCTTGAATGCAACTAACATCAGCACCAATATCAATCATGGGAACATTAGTCACAGAGAAATCATTATTATTTAATATAGTGCAATTTATATGCCATTTATGAGCTGTAACAATTTGCATCATGCCCAAAAAATAATCATTTTTTGCATTGAAGTTTTTGAAAATATCATCGTCTACTTCTATGTCAGACATTTTTTCCTTCCCTTTGGAACTGGTAAAAACATTATTGTGAGAAATATCTTTCTCAATTTTTGTAATCCTATGATCACAAATCATTTGGTTTTGCTTCAGAGATATAATCTCTTTTTTCAGGTTTTCAACCTTAAATTTTAAATCATTGAAAGATATATCTTTGCTGGGTAATTGACTTAAAGAAAGATGTCTATTTACCTCAGCTAAGAATAAGGCATGTAATAATCATTATCAGTACTCCAAGAAATATGAGTGTTACCAGCAATTTTAGAAGTATTAGGGGCGCTATCAATAGATTTTTTTGTAGCAAAATTAATAATTTTTTCACAAAGTTTTTCATCAAAAACTTCTTTTAATAACTCAAGAATGTTATCTGCGGTGAGGGTTTGAACATTCAAATCTAAATATTCAAACTGTGATTGCAATTTATAAAAAACTTCGTCACAAACACAACTATCACCATTGCAGTCAGCACAAATATTGGCATTATCACAATCAGATGAATCAGGTAATTCAACATTATTTTCATATTCAGTATCACAATTATAATCAAACTCGGAACCAGAAGTGCATAACAAACCATATACTTGATCATGAATATCATCAGTAAGACCTAAAGACTTAAGATTTTATAGCTTTCAGTTAGGAGCAATATGCCCAAATTTACCACATATGTAACACTTAATTTTGGCGAGATCGCGCTTATACCTATTTTTTGTAAATCTGGTGGATTTACGCTAGGCTTTCTAATCTCACGATATTTTTTGGACCTATGCCTATATCTATTCTTTTTATAAGGTTTATCAGGCTTAGAATATCTTCAACCCTTTACCTGAGAAATAGAAGGCGGTTTATCCATACTAAATTGTTCGAAAAAATCTCCTAATTGGGATCTTTCTTTAAGCTTATCAAGCATAATTTGTCTAGCCAATTTTAACTCATTGCACAAAGCTAAGCCTTGCTGAGTACAGGCTGATATCTGCTGACCATAGACAAATTGTTCATAGAATATTTCACCATAAAAACCCAAAGCTCCTATCTAACCCTTTCAGCAAATAGAGAAAGAAGACCATCTACTATGTAAATAGTAAAAAGGGTCCCACATCCGGGTCCCTTACATCATGAAAGTTTTTTCAAATAGACTTCTTTCCAAGCATCTTGTCTTCTTTCTTCTTTAGTTCGCGGAGACTTTCCTCTGTTTTGGCCATGGCTTCCTCATTCAGGGTATCTACTGAATTAATTGGCTGGAAGTCGTGAACATCTTGGGCAATATTATCGCTGGCGATGCTCTTCATAAAAGTATCTGAATGTTGTTCGATAATTTTCATCAAATTTTTTTGCCCTTCTTCCAGATATTGTTCTATCATCTCCATTCTATCTCCGTTATAAACAACAATCCTTCTGGAGATATGTTTTAAAGATTTATCCTCAACAATATTTTTCTGGCGAGCATTAATATATTCCTGAATTTTATTGTCTATAATATCCAGGAGTTCTTGACTATTTAATTTTTTAGTTGTGAAATTTTTGCGCATCAGCTTATCCCAGAAGTTATTATAAAATACCCTATAAATACAAGGTATTTGTTCTTTAGCAAATCCAAATTCAATATTCCATTTGTGAATCCATGGAATGGAGAATTCAATAGAGAAGTACATCTGGTCAATCTTGTCTAAATTGCATACATGATCTGAGTGGTATAACTCAGTCAGAAATAGGGACACCTTTGTTAATCTTTTGTATAGTTTTAGAAATATATCCAGTAATATTTGAATAGTTGGGCCATGATATGCCCACCAAATAATAAACCAATTGGGGATTGGTTCATCGAATATCTTTACACAAATCTTTATGAACCATGTATGTTTATGCTTATTATTATAGTAATATAATGTGTTGGTGAAGGTTTGAATATAGTCCGAAAATGTAAAATTGATTTTGGAAACTTTCAACAATATCTGCCTTTTTGCCATAGAGGTTGTACCCTATTCTCCAAGGGTAATGATATTTTATATCATAATTTTTTAGAACCCATACACATCTAGTTCTCCATCATAAGCCTGAAAATGTTCAATCTCTACATTTTTCATGGATAATAGAATTGTTTCATAATATGTTCGAGTCTTATAAGACCCTCCTGCAAAATAGATGTTAGTAATCAAATATTTGTGGAGTATCTTCCACGGATTATTTTGTCTCTGAATTTCAGAGTTTTCAACAAGAACTATCAGCTATCTATTATCAATTTGTTCATATGGTTTGCTATTAGCATTTTCTTTTGCAATGTCAGCAAACGTATCTGGTTGCTTTGCAATTAAATATGACTGCAATTGTCCATATAATGGATGATCCTCCAGAATATCTTCTAGATAGATCAATTGTGATGAAGACATGACATCTTTTTAATAATAATTAATATTTTGAAATGACTTTTTGTTTAAACTTAATGGTTTTTTTGCCTCAACATGAAATAAATATATAATAAATGTGAATCAATTAATAATCACCAAAATAAGTTTTTGTTGTAAAATGATAGTTCTTAAGATGTCACTTGGCATAACCTCATGCTAGGTAATTTTCTTTAAATATTATATATATATGTATATATATGTATATATATACCCCCCCCCCCCCCCACATATATATATACACATTGATTTTCAACACAATATGATATTTTAAAATATAGCTTAAACTGCCGATTTTAATACAAATAAAATACTTTCTTGATTTTCTTAAATGCAGTGAAACATAAATATACATTATAAATAATATCTTTTATATTTAATTAACTGTGTAAATATTTTGGGATGACATTTTTTCATAATATTTTTAATTTTAGAATGATTATTTGGATATAATAATATTTTCCAAATAAGGTGCTTGGTTAATTAGTTGTTTTTTTTTTCTCATTCATCTTTCTTGTAATATTTTTTTTATTTACTCAATTGTAAAGAAAAAATAAATATTTATTTTTTATAATACTATTATTTTATATTAAATTAAGTGTTTACATATTTTAATAAATGACATCTTTTTCATAACATTTTTTTTCTGAATAACTCTTTGGTCAAAATAATATTTTTTATATAAGTTTCTTGATTGTAATTGATTATGATCTTGATTCATTTTTCTTGTAATACTTTCCTGGTTTACTCAATTGTAATGAAATCATAAATAATTATTTATTTAATATTATTATTTATTTTCGGGATGACATCTTTTAAATTAGTATCCCGTTTTTTTAGTTTACTCAAATATGATGAAATCATAAATATTTGTTTTTTATAATGTTATTATTTATATTATTTAAATTAATTAAATATACATTTTAAGAGAAAACATCATTTTAATAATACTTTTTATTTTAGAATGACTTTTTGGTCAAACTTATTTATTTTTTAACCACAATATGAAATAAGTATTAATTAATCAATACAAAAATAATGCCTTTTTTTGTAAAATGCTAGTTTTCAAAATGACACATGAAGCTAGACTAGTCTCCTTTATTATAATTATAATTATAAGTATATATTATTTTTATTATTTAAATTAATTATTTAGATATTTTAAGAAATGATGTCTTTCTTATAACAATTTTGTCAGGAATGACTCTTTGTCCATAATAATCTTTCCTATACAAGTTGTTTGATTATAATTGATTATACTCTTGATTGTTTTTTCTTGTAATACTTTCTTGAATTACTCAACTGTAATGAAGTCATAAATACTTTTCAAATTTAATATTATTATTTATTTTAGGGATAACATCTTTTAAATAAGTATCCTATTTTTTAATTTACTCAATTATGGGAAAATATTAAATATTAATTTTATATAATATTATTATTTATATTATTTAAACTAATTATTTACACATTTTAAGAGATGAAATCTTTTTCATGATAATTTTTATTTTGAATGAATTTTTTTATTAAATTTAGTTATTTTTTAAGACAATATAAAATCAATATGTAATAAATATAAATTAATTAATAATCAACAAAATAAGTTTTTGTTGTAAAATGTTAGTTTTGAAGATGCCACTTTGTATAACCTCATGCTAGACTGCTATCTTTTACTATATATATATAGTGGACTCAATAAAAAAATTGTTAGCAGAATAACTTCCAAGGTGGTAGTAAAGGAAACATTTTAAACTTACCAGCTCATGACCCTCAGGCATGGAATAATGTAATAGACACATGAAAAAATGCAGTTGTAGCAGACTACATACAACATATACAGGGTAATCAAGAACCAGATGCAGAAATTGTGTATAAATATTTAGAAATATTTCTAGGAGAAAGTACTAAAGCACCGTGGGAAGCATATAAGACATCATTCCCACAAGATTTTCAACAATTAATATATATATATATATACATATATACACACACACACACAAACACATAGATATAGAATCAATTTTAGTTGATTTTCAACACAATGTTATAAATAGGAATGCTTATTTTAAAATATAGCTTAAACTTTCGATTTTAATACAAATAAAATACTTTCTTAATTTACTTAAATGTAGTGAAACATAAATATATTTTTAAATAATATTATTCATATTATTTAAATTAACTTTGTAAATATTTTAGGTGATAGTTTTTTCATATTATATTTAATTTTTGGATGAATATTTGGATATAATTATATTTTTCAAATAAGTTTCTTAATTGATTATTTACTAATTATTTTTTTCTTATTGATTTTTCTTGTAATACTTTTTTATTTAATCAATAGTTAAAGAAAAAATAATTAATTATATTTTATAATACTATTATTTTTATTATTTAAATTAATTGTTTACATATTTTAAAAACTAAAATATTTTTCATAACATTTTTTTCTGAATAACTCTTTGGTCATAATAATCTTTCCTATATAAGTTTCTTGATTATAATTGATTATGCTCTTTATTAATTTTTCTTGTAATACTTCTCTGATTTACTCAATTGTAATGCAATCATGAATACTTTTTCTATTTAATATTATTGTTTTTTTAGGGATGACATCTTTTAAAAAAGTATCCTATTTTATTAATTTACTCGAATGTGGTGAAATGATAAATTTTTGTTTTTTATAATATTATTATGTATATTATTTAAATTAATTGAATATATATATATATATATATATTTATATTTTAAGAGAAAACATCTTATTTCATAATAATTTTTGTTTTGGAATGACTTTTTCGCCAAACTTAGTATTTAGTAAAATATGCCTTTGTTGTAAAATGCTAGTTGTAAAGATGCCATATACAATAACCTCATGTTAGTCTACTGTTATATATATATATATATATATATATATATATATATATATATATATATATATATATGTCCATCACTTGTCAAAATATTTTAGAGATATCATTAAGCATGGGCACACTAAAATTAAGGAGAACAGATTACACATACTCGTAATCCCACTAAACCACTTAAACCACTTAACAAATTGCACTAACCAAAAGTTTGTTTTCTACTAAAAAATTACAAAGTTTTTTTTGTTTGTACAAATATAGGGGGAAAATGTGACCTATTGCAAGTCAAATAATATCCACCAAGAAAGAACAAAAGCTAATGACAGTCTGTTCAAAAAAGCTCTCAGGTATTCGAATTAAAATTTGTACATTAGTCCTTAGAATATTTGATGTATTCGAACCTTGACCCACAATAACGAAGTAGCAAATTTGGAGAAGGAAAAAGAATGTCATCTAATAAAATACAAAGAAAGAGGAATTCAGGTGGAGCCTATCCGTGATGATATCCTCTCATAAAATGAATGAAATGCTACTATATACAAGTAGAGAAACGGAGGAACATGTAACTGCATGCCTCATGCTTAAAATGCAACTTAAAGTAGAAACATAATAACTTGAACATCAAAAGACATAAACCATAAAATCATAGAAATTTTGCTAAAACATCTTTAGTTTTAGCCATTCCATTTTAGAGTATCTAGCGCAAGATTTTCTAAGTCCTATTTCAAATGACTCTCTTCAAGTTTCTTGTATATTTGGATAAAAATGTAGTTTAACCAAGTAAATTTGCTACACTAAGTTGAGTTGGACACAACCAGGAGTGTGAAATTAGTGCTCACAACCTGGAAGGAGTTGGACAGTTTAAGGTATCACAAACATCAGAAGGAATATTTGACAAGAATAAAAGACAACAATTAGGCCACCAATCTTAGCCACTCTGCGTAATATCAAGGCTATAGTAGCGCTTAAAAGGTCCTTTTCCTTCTCTTCTCTCCATTCATTCAAGAGTAACAAACTTGCAAGACTATGACTCTTCAGTGAACTCTCTTATCCTACGTATAGGCTACAAACTAGTCATTATTTTGTTACAAATGTAATTTACCAAGAAAACTAACACACTCGATATGAGGCAATTCCATAGTCATCCTAGTACCTTGAAGAAGCAATTACTTTCTCACCAAACACCATATATCACTGTACAAGATAGACAAATATTGCAGGTCTTATGTTTCATCAAGGGCTCACAGTTTCTCAGAGTTTATGCAAATCGTAAACATGTTGGTAGTTTCTATTCATAATTGCAAATTCTAGAATTCACCCCAGTCACACTATACCTCAAGTCATGAATCTTTTAGGGCTATCCCTAAGATCCGAATCAGAAACCTGCTCAACTAAACTGCAAAATACAGATTGAGAAAACTTAGTACAGTAAAATCATCAACGAATTAAAAATGGCACAATATTTTCAGCATATTATAGATTAAAAAAAGTACACACTTGAGATATACAGCTCTTTTAGCAGCGGTTCTGGCAGATAGATTAGAGTAGTATTGTTGAATAGTGAAGCTATTCGACCTTGATCCACTTGGTTGAGAGGAATCATGAAAACTCACAGCTGAACTTCTAGAGGACATCCCTGTAACAATTTGATGTATATCATAAACCATCATATAATAAGTTTATTGAAAATAAATTTGGTAGCAAGAAAGAGTTTGCAACAGCAAAAAAACAAGGGTTAACAATACCAACAAAATATCCAATGTAGTTGGGCTAGGAAGGTAGAGTATACACGGACCTTACCCTTTCCTCTAGAGGTAGAGAGACTGTTTCTAGAGAAAAAAAGGTTAATCAATTGCAAATATATGATTTCCAGTAACACTTTCATTTGCAACAAATAAAAAATCCTTGTACATACACAAATTATATTCCCTCACTTTTTTTGCATCATCATCTTGGCATGGAGATGCTCAGTTATTGTGCAAAAGTATTCATGTCAAGACAAGAATGATATTGGTCTATAGCCAATGCATAAACATGTCACACACAATAGTTTAAGAGGATGTGGGAAATTGCCTCTATGATGTTGCTCACATAATGTTGGATGAATCACAAGGTAAAGATAAGCCCATAAAATTTAACACCTTCAATGAAACACCTTAATTATTCCTGATGCAATAGTTTAAATAGGAAAAATAAGGATGGGTCCATGCATAAAAGTAAAATAACTGTACTTCAGGAATTAACACTACCTGCCATGATTCCTAAAACAATTACACTCACAAATTGCCATATGAAAGATACATAGAAAGTGCCAAATTAAATGATTACCTTAAAAACATAGGATGAGAAAGAAGAAGACAAAAATGACAAAGGCAAGGACACTGCCCATGCATGATGATAAAGTATAAGATGCTTTTGCTGCTTTCATTTTCTTCAAAGCCTTGATTCACTCAATCCAAGCACATTTGATCATTATGAGTTTGGCAATCTCTTGGATAAGCTTCTGGTCAGCAGCATCCAAGGATAACCCTCTTGGAGGTCCGGGTGTCTTTTTACCACTAGTGGATTTATGCTTATCTTTTACTTTTTTCTTGTCTATGCGATTTTTAGCCGTCACATTCCCCGAATTCAGATAGAGCTAATTGCCAAGTCTCTTAAACAAGCATTGAAGCTGAACTTCTCACTTTCCAAATGGACATACTCTCTAAATGGACATAAAAGAATCACATCAAGTCCTAAATGGATTGAAATTTGAATACATTTGAACTATAGAGACCTCTCGTAAAATTTTCTGCTTTAATAAGAACAACAAGAACAACTTTTGAAGTCACCCGTATTTTCTTCAACTTGCATTGACATAAAATCAACCACAAATCCAACATTTTTTAAGTAATACTAACCTGCCTAGTTGTCTTGCAGAAAAGATAAACAAGACTATGGACATTATAACAATTATACCATGATCTGAATTTCCATAACTAATTAATCAATTCTTAATTTATACTAATACTTCAGGTTCTCTTCCATCAAAAGCGTTTGGTATTGAATCTTCTCTTCATTTTTGGCAGACCTGCGACCAGGTTAAGTTGACATTTGTACTATTTTCATTATTCTTATTGAAAAGAGTAGCCTTTCTCATGATTGCAGACCTTATTGATGCCATTTCATTTCTCTACTCATTTACTTGTTTGTATAGTATGTTAGTTTCATATCTCAAGTATTGAATCATTTCATTTGTAGCTAGAAGAAACAAAGCTGTATGTCAAGCCTTCAGCCAAGCTTATACCTAATGTAATTAAAAATGGAAACTATGAGTTCTCCATGTATAGATTTCATTTGGAAATAATATTGCATACTTTTAAGAGAGAATCAATGTTCAGGATATATAAGAAGATGACAGAAATTACTACTGCTAATTATAGAAAATTTTCTCTATGGATTTAGCTTTGGCATGGTATTCACAGTGAATTCAAGAGAAGGAATTTAATGACGTTGGTAGACATTACTACAAAAACTGTTATATTAAAGGGACATTGATTTTATGTGGAAATATTGCTTCTCTCTTTGAGGTAACATGTCATATATATCTAATAACTTATTATATTTATAGCAAATTAATTATATGTCATTAAGTTATTTATCATCTAACCATGATTGAGACGTCGCTTGTTTTCCCCTATTTTTATAGAAAGGTCATTTACATTCTCTTTCACAATCCAATAGGGCTACAACAATACAACATAGACAATTACCTCGGGAAAATACCGCCTTCACCTTTATGGGATGCAAGATCGCTAGAGTGAAGAATGCAATTCTTGGGAAGCCATCGGGTGCCTATGTTAGGTTTGTATTTGCTCAAACTTACATGTCAAGTGTCAGACTTCCCAATGGTTAGGAATATTAGAGTGATCCCTCTATTAGTGTCATTGAATCGATAATTGTGTGTGAACCAAAAATGTATCATGTAGTATAGGTAAAGAAAATTTTCATGTGATAAATTTGAAAGACATCTAACAATTGTAAAGCAATTTTACTGCCCTTAAATCTCTCTTATTAAAAAATATTAAAAAGTAATTATGGACAAGTACAAACAATGAATCAATAGTAGAAATATGAGAAGGAAACCTGTATAGAGAAAGGACCATCAGAGAAATTGTAAAACTAATAGTCCCTAATCCTATAGCCAACTTAGTCAATGTTGTGAATGGAGTTGCATTAAAAGCCGCGTAGAGAGCAAGCACTGAAAAGACAATTGGTAAACTAGTAAAATTCATCCGTGTTAATATTTTTGATAAACAATGAACATATCAAACTTACATATTTTACTTAATTCAATATCAAACTCACTTATCACTTAGCCAACACTCAGCCTATTGTCAATGTGTTACTTCTTAACCTAAACAATTCAAATCAAAGATATAATGATTGTGTCATAAGACTTGTTTCTTTTACATTATTTACAATCTTGTCGACATTATGAAGCCCAATCTCCTACTTAGATGGAAAGAGTGAATTTCTATAGCTGCTAGAATAATTGTCTTAGTTGGAGATAGGAACTAAATCAGAATGGAGAGTCACATGTGATTTTATCTCATCTCTTTAGGTGATATTATGCTTTGTTCGAACACTTTTGTGAAATATTCTTCCTTATCAATCTGGGGTAACTCTATATCTGTCAAAAAGTGTCTAAAATCTATACATAAGAAGCAACTTTCCTAGTTTGAGCATTTATAATTCTGGAAAAATAGTCAAATTATGAATCTCCAAAATTGTGAAAATTATTGTATTATGCTGAACTTAGATCAGTTCAATCTTTCCTTGTGGAAACCTCCTAACTCAATGGAAAATGCATAATCAAATATTTTTTTCAATGTTGGATTACGTTTACTTACAACATTTTCTAAAAAGAAGTGAGAAGAAAGGAACACATTATTAAAAGACGATGGATATTTCATTCAGGTTTACTTCCAAATGCACTATAAGACTCACCTAAATTCCTAAGAAGTTGTGAATAAGAATGTTAACAATCTGGATATTTCAGCTACAAGAGACATATAAGAGGTGTTGCCTATCCTTTATTACCCGAATGATTAAAAAGAAATTACACAACACACGCATTACTAAATAGAGAAAATAGTGTGAACCAGTGAACCACTTATTAAAAATATAACTCTTTAGGAGCTAAATTACGCACAATCTAATTTATATAAACTGACACATATAAAATTAATAAGAATAAAATATAAAGAGTAATATTAAAATGAGTAGAAAAAGCTAATAATGGGAAGGACACATAATATTGTATAAAAAGATCCTTACTTGTGAGAAAGTATTTCTACTGTACTTGTTAGGGAGTTTCTCCATTGTTGAAGAGAGAAACTATAAACTAATTCTTCTAGATATATGGTGAAAAGTGAAATAGCATACCGATTATTTGTGTGGACTGAGTATGAGGAAGAAGCATTGCATTCATGTGTAGAAAAATTATTTGAAACATAACTCACGCAATCATTCAAGGTGTAAGAACTACATATTTTATCTTCTAAACTTTGAGAGTTCCCCCTTACCACCTAATCTTGTTTAAGTGAAGCTAATCCTGATGTTTTGTTTCTGAAAACAAGACTTTTAATTGAAGTTTGGTTTTTAAATCAAACATAGGTTTTTGCTATTTTTTTGATATGGACAAACAAATAGTGGAAAGATTAATAAACAAAATACAAAACTTAATTTCTGATATGCATATAGAAATATAAAGTGATGTTGTGGACAATAAACTCTTGTAGTCCAACTCTTAGCCGATCTTGCACAAACCAAAAGTTTTAGTTATCGAACTAGCTTTCTCAATGCAAGTACCTTATATATGGAAATTATAAAATAGAAAAAAGGAGAAGATATTTTAATTTGTATTTATACTAACTATATTATTTATTGGCAAATTTAGGCAATATTGTATCCAATGAAAAAATGATGGCATTGAGGAGTGATGTCCGTGATGTAAATATCATAAGTAACACCTATTTTAATTTAGAAAAAATAGTAAGATTGAAGGGAGTATTAGAGCAATAATGAAATTTTCTTCATGTGGTCTGTAAGTCACAAATTTACAATGTGAAAACAACCACTTATAGGATGTAACTCTTCCATGAATCCTACTAATGTGGAATGCTTTGTGCACCATGCTATATTTACTCATAATTTTTAGAATGTGGTCCTTCTACCAATTCTTCTAAAGTGGGTTGCTTTGTGTGCCAAGTCGTCTTTACTCAAAATATCTTTGTATGTTTTGACAGGGATTTCAAGAAAATGCAATACCATTTCAGGGCTTACGTAGAAGACCGGTGAATCTAGCTATGTAAGAAAGACCAAAAATTGATTAATTATTAAGCTTCAGTTATGATTGTAAAAGGCCTATCTTTTTCTTTGTGGACAATAAGGTAAGTAATATGCGACTTTAGCATTCCGTTGCCTATCGAATGTCACTAAATAGTGGAAAGAAGGAATACAAATTGAAAAAATTAAATTTAGTGTTGGGACTTCAATTTAGGAAGTGAATATGATACACTAACCAGTATACATAATCATTCCCAAAAACAAATCCAACACATAAGATAATCTAGAAAATAGCAATACGGCAACAAGATAAATCACAACATCAGAAGTAAAGAACCCACACCCAAATGATAAAATTAAGTCAACAACCCAGAAAACTCATCAAAATCTCATTTTTCAAAAGCTCATAACAAAATCTAATAATTCATACAAGTCAAATCCTCTAGCTCCTACTTGTACACATCAGTCTTAGCAATAGAATCAAGATAAATCCTACGTCTACAGACCTTTTTTTTTTCTAGTAGTATAGAACAAGCTCTTCTTCTATGAAATCTAAACCCAGGTGGGAAAAAACTACTTTTTTCAAACACTAAGAAATATGTTGTTGATAAATCCATCAAAAGATTCATCATCTCAAAATTCACAAAATAACATGAACACCACTTCAAAAATCAATATAATTTATCCTTAATCTATGAATCTAGTCAAACTGTATAGGAAAAAAGTGTAAAATCAAATTTAGAACTTATTTCTATTATATAAAAGAAAGATTTAGAAGAATAGGATCTGTTCTTCTTCCATAGGAAATTATTAAGGATGGAAAGAAACCCCAACTTATAACACAGAAAAGAGGCAGAGAATTTAAATAGCCTTTCATTCTTCAATTCGTCATCTCCTTCACTTATTATCTAAATATTTTGGTGTCTAGCTGCAAAACCCTATTCCCCTCACCATGAAATTGAACCAATAACTGGAAAGTTTTTATTATTTAATTAGGGAAAAAAACTTACATCACAACCATAATAGAGGAAAGCACCAATATGAGGAAGCATGATAGCAAGGGTGATTTTAAGAAATATTTCACATGGCAATACTATTATTTGAACTTGAGAGTATTTCTTCTGTACTTGTTAGGGAATTTCTCCATTATTGAAGAGATAAACTAAAAGTCGATTCTTCTAGAAATATGGAGAAAAATAAAATAGCATAACGATTGTTTGAGTGCACTAAGTATGAGAAAGATATATGGTTTTAGAGTCTATAAAGGTAGGAGATTTGTTAGTGTGAATTTACTATATTGCCCTTGGTCATCCCTTACCCATCTTTCTATATAGTAGAAAAATATTTGTATGTATGTATGTATCAATATATATATGTTATGATAAAATGAATTATATATATAGATATTCATATATATAAATATGAAGTATTTTAATAATCAACAAAATTGGCTTTTGTTGTAAAATGCTAGTTCTCAAGATGTCACTTGCCATAATCTCATGCTAGACTACTTTTCTTATATATATATATACATATATATGTACATATATATGTACATATATATACATATATATGTATATATATATATATATATATATATATACTTTTTATAATGCTATTATTTTTAGTATTTAAATTAATTGTCTAAATATTATAAGAAATGACATCTTTTTCATTACATTTTTTTTTTGAAATTACACTTTAGTCATAATAGTCTTTCCTATATAAGTTGCTTGATTATAATTGATTATGATCTTGATTGATTTTTCTTGTAATACTTCCTTGATTTACTCAATTATAATGAAATCATAAATACTTTTAAATATATTATTATTATTATTATTTATTTTAGGGATGACATTTTTTAAATAAGTATCCTATTTTTTTATTAACTCAATTGTGGTGAAATCATAAATATTTATTTATATAATATTAATATTTATATTATTTAAATAAATTATTTATATATTTTAAGAGATGACATCTTTTTTCATAATAATTTTATTTTGGAATGAGTTTTTGGTTAAACCTAGTTATTTGGTACCATAATATGAAATAAATAGGAATTGATTAATAATCAACAAAATAGACTTTTATTGTAAACGAAAAAAGAAGTAAAATAGACAATTGGAAAGCAAGAGTCGTGCTTTTAATCCTCAAAGCTACCAACAAATGAACTATATACCATTTGATCCCTCTAATAGCCAAAAAATATTACCTGTGATAAAATATGTCATCGAGGGATTTTACTTTATCATGAATCCATTGATTCTATATGAGTTACTCCTACTCCCCTTTTCACACTTTATTCATACATGGAGTAGGGTGGAGAGAGGAGAGAGGAGAGAGGAGAGGAATGAAATTTTATTTTTTATTTCACAAATGGGCTTGCTAGATCATATCTCTATATACGAATAGATAGATCGACAGGTGGATTCACACCAGAGATCTTTCTACCGATTGTGCAGATATCCACCCCGATAACTTATTTTATTCAGAGGAATAAAATTAGTCTTTTAGAGAGATGGCTGAGTGGTTGATAGCCTCAATCTTGAAACCGATATATTTTTGAACAAAGAAAAATCGAGGGTTCAAATTCCTCTCTCATTTTTGCTAATTGAATAGATTGTTTTCTTTAGTGTTTTTTCCTAATCTTCTATCCAAAATAAATGGGAATGGCTCGACTATCCCACCTAGACAAGCTAGAAAAATAGATTCAATATAAATTAGATAAAATGAGTTGAAAAAAAAGGAATACTTAAGCTGATTCAAAGATGTATGATTGAATCAAAGTGATTTATACTTCATTAAAGCACTGGATCTAATGTCTCATCTCAATTAAGAGGGGTCATGAAAAGACCAGGTTCAAGGTCACGATCAATTCCTTTTTCAAATATTGCTGCAACTACACAAGCCCTTCCCGCGTGCCACAAATGACCTACAAAGAAGAAGAATCCTAGAAGAAAATGAGAGGCAGCTAACCAACTTCTAGAAGAGACATAATTGACTGAATTAATTTCGATAGCTACACCACCCATGGAATTTAAAGAACCTAAAGGAGCATGAGTCATATATTCCACAGAACGCCATTCCTGCCAAGGTTGTTTGTATTTTTTCAACTACTTAAGTCTAAACCATTTGGACCCCTTAGAGGCTCTAACCATGGAGCACGCAGATCTCAGATACACATAGTTTCTCCTCCAAAAATGACTTATCTAATCGAGGAACACATTAGATATTTACCTAAAGCAGTAGGTCCTTGAGTGGATCCCACATTAGCCCCAAGGCATTGATAACTAACTAAAAAGTAAATTCTTAATCTTGAGAATCTTCTGGTCCAGTAGGTCCATAAAATTCACTAAGATAAGCGATATTATTAAACAAGACAAAACGACAAGCAATGAAACCAAAGATGGCTAAAGCCCCTAAATTATAAGATAAGTAAGCCTTTCCAGACCATAAAAGTGTGCGTCGAGCCCATGTGAAGGGTTTGGTTAAGATATGCTAGATTCCACCAAGTATATACATAGAACCTAACCATACATGTCCTCCAATGATATCTTCTAAATCTTCCACGCTAACAATCCATCCTTCCCCATCAAAAGGGGATTTTAGTAAATAACCAAATGTGATACTTAGGCTAGGGGTCAAGTTGGTACTTTTTCTTACATCTCCCCCTCCCGGAGCCTAGGTATCATATACGCCCCCAAAATAAAGAGCCTTGAATACTAGAATAAAAAAACCTAGACCTAAAAAGATTAAGTGAATACCTAAATTGTGGTCACTTTATTTCGATCTTTCCAGACATAACCAAAGAAGGGAAAAGATTCTTCAAGTGTCTCAAGTCCTAGAAGAGCATGATAAATGCCGCCAAAGCCTAATACTGTAGAATAAATTAATGAAGTGCTCTAGATACAAAGTGTGGAAAGATGTCTATAACTTCTCCCCCAGGGCCTACCCCCAACCTAGAGTATCTATGTGGGGAAGTAAAATCAATCTTTGTTCATACATAGGCTTCTCGAGTACAAAATGGGCAACTTCAAATAGGTTAATTCTTTGCCCTAAAATACGATTAATCTAGCATGGGCTACATGATCCCCTAGTAGTTTACCTGATAAATTGATAAGTCGGGCATTCTTTACACACCAAGCGAAACCAATGGTTTCTTGGTCATAATTAGCTAAGGCTAAAGTTCTATTAAAGAGAGTTTCGACGTGGTAAAACCTCCTCTGGGAATATAATCTTTTCATGAGGATGATCTTGAGCCACCATCCAAGCGCGAATACCTTTGTTTAAGAGAATATATTTAGTGTACAAAGTCTCAAATTTCAGATCTTCTGCTATGCAAATTTCCTGAGAAATAAAGTCATAGGCACGTAGGTTCAGGGCTAGACCATCTAATCCAAGAGCACTCATTCATAAACCAGTTACTAGTACCAATAACATAAAGAAATGTAACCAACATTTATTGGAAAAAGCAACCCCAAGGATTTTGGGCCAAAAGTTATTAGCGATGACCATTGAATAGGTTTCTTCGGCTTGAGTTGGGTTAAAATCATGAAATATATTTGCACCACACCATATTTAAATAAAGTATTTTATATGGTTGAACCATAAATGGTGCATAACAAATATAACACCCCAGATTTTCGATCCTTGAAAATTTCTAAAATTTTATCCTCACTGTCCTGACTAAGACTCTCCCTACGAGTCATAGGGTGTCTATACGAGTCATAGGACCCAAGTCGTAAGGTGTCCAGTATGATTTACCTAAGTCACTGTCTTGACTACAACCTGAGGCCAAGAGTTTTAAATACTCAAAACGAGTCGTTACGTCTCATTCATAGCTTGACAATCTTGAGTACGACTAGACTCAACGAGTTGTAATGACTCTATAGGAGTTGTAAGGTGTTAATAATAAGGTCAATAGTGAGTGTTATTGGAGACATTATCTTAACTATGACTCATGGAGATGAGTCGTAACAAGCCATTGTGAGACCCGTAGCGACTAGGCGTAATTTTTCTTAGTCTTTTTATTGAGGACATTCTAGACATTTCCCCTTTTCCTTAAATATAACCCATGGACTATAAACCCTATTAAGACTTTATTCTCACCTATAACACAATTAAAATATGTCCTTTTATCTCTCAACTTCTCTCAAGCAAAGCAAGCTATGGTTTTCTTAAGGTTGAGCATCTAGGGGTCAATTCAAGGTTTCTTCTCCATAATTGTGAATATTTCAGGCATGTAAATCTACCCTCAAACTTATTTTTTAAAATAATGATATTTAAATAATAATTGGTGCGAAATTAAATGTGGATGTTGACATGGGTTGAGGGTTTTTACATGGTTGGTTCTTAAATTTTTTTTCCCATGAATTATTATGAACTATTAATGGTTTTGAACTTGTGCGGTGCATTAGGGAAAATAAATTAGGGATTGTAATTTCCCCCCATTTTTGTGAATATGGACAATTGAATTGGTAATGACCTCAACCCAATATTGTGAAATTGGTTTTAAATATGAAAAGTATGCATATTTAACTCTCTTTAAAATCTATTTGCATGGCATAAGAGGCTTATTGAAACATAAATGTGTTTGAGTCCAAATTGATTAAATGGGTTTGAGTCCCAATTAATTAAATGGGTTTGAGTCCCTATTGATTAAATGAGTTTGTATCCCAAATGACTAAATACTTTGAAGTCCTTTTGGCCGAGGGGTTAGAGTCTCAGTAGGCTAAGTTTTTGACTTGGCATGATAATGAACTTGCAAGTGATATTGGTTTGACGACACCAACGGGATTCCTTAATGCATAATTGGTTCACTTAATAGGGAATGTGTGTTAAATATTTTAATTGTACTTAAAAGAGGGTTTTGTAGTTGGTTTGTGAAAGTGGCGGTCCTAAGAGACCAACACTGGAAATTACATTTACCGGTATGGGGGTCTAAATGGTCTGGGGTTTGAACCCCCTTGCTTATGACTAGGGAGGTTTAAGTCCTCCTTACTATATGATTGGGAGGTTTGAGTTCCCCATATCATATTAAATGATTGGGTATTTAAGTCATCTTAGTATATTAGTGGGAGGTTTAAGTCCCCCGTGTATATATGTATGATTATTCTATGGTTTATGCGGGTACATGCACTGGAGCCCAATCAGGGGGTGATAACTGGGTCCCATATAGCTTGTGGGTACAATTATAATAGTTAAGCTACACAATCCAGGCTAAAGTTGTAAAGTTTATGCTAAGCCATGTTCCCTACCCCAGCATGTGATATTTATATATATGTATGTATTTGCATATAGTTATGCACACTGAATTTGGACTGGTATTGAATTACTGGTGATGGCATTATTTTTGTTCCCTTACCCATGAATTACACAATGCATTCAAACTGCTAATCGTCTACGTACGTTGTATCCCCATGTAATATAAGAATTAGGCATACTTTTACTTCTCCTTCATAGTGGTTAGTTAATCGTGGGATAGTTTGTGAGTCAGAATGAATTGGAAAGATTCCATACTTTGAAAGGCTTCATTTCATGTTATAGATTCTTTACATCATAGACTTTTCTTTTGATTTATTTTTGGATATTGTCGGGGGCATGTCTCGACTTTATTGATTTTGTTTTTAATTAGAAGGCTTTGTGGATTACTGTGGACTTGGGTATTTGTAGTAGTTATTGTATCTGCTTGGTTTATAGCATATTATAGATGTCTTTGAGTTTATCTCTTCTATCTTGTTATATGTTTTGAATTCAGTCTTTATTAGTGTGTATGCTCTGTCTAACTAGGTAAAAGGGGTGGTCTCTGGTCCACGCTGGACTTGACATACCCGCCATGACCAGGCCCTAGTTTGGGCCATGAAAAATTAGTATCAGAGCCTAGGTTTGGTGTCATTGGGTGTCTATAAAGTCATGTTAATTAGAGTCTCCTTTATGTGTGTGTAGCACGCCACACTTATAAGGGAGAGTCTACAAGGCATTTATGAATGTTTCTATTTTTTGTGTTCTAGTTTTGGGCTATAGTGTCTAGGACGTTGAAATCTCCTCTAATTCCGATTTTTTCGTATTTAAGATCATGCCTCGCAGATGATCTAAAGATCATGGAAACTCTTCTGTCCTATTTAAGGACAATGTCGATGAAACTCATCCTACCTATTGGTTAAAGACCTGATCTAGCGTCACTGCTTTTGACTGCCCTTATAGAGTCCTACTGGTCCCTACCAGTCCTCCTCGGGCTTCTTGAGCTAATGATATTCATGCCCTACCACCTCAAGAAGATATTTCTCATATTGAGATCCACCGTTCTACTCATCTATTGACCCAGATAATAGTCTCTTTGTTATACCAGTCTGGTCTTGATGGTGGGAGAAGAAACTAAACAAGAATGGGGAAGAGATAGAGATAGAAGTTTAGACATTCAGAGCAGGGTAAAAGTCATCTCAATAATAGTACACATGGGATACAGTTGACCAAGAAAAGAAGTTGGGGAAATTCTAGTTCATACCCATTGGCTAGAGCCACTTACCCTAAGCCATTCGGTGATTGTCATTTTTAAGATAGTGGTGTTCCTAAGGAACACGGTGCCCAATATCAGTCTATTGGAGCCTAGATAATCCCACCCTATCCTTCCTACCAATTTGGAGATTAGTTGCATTGTAGGTTCTATTGTAAGGGGAGGAATTGATGCTTTAACTATGGTCAACCCAGTTATATGTGATGATATTATCCTTCTGCTAGTGTTTCCACTGGAGTTAATAAGATTTTAGTAGCTAGTTATTCAATTTTCAAACTAACGGGTGCTACTTCTAATACTGACATTAGCTGGAATTGTGTTATGCTCTTGCTGCTCATCAAGAATCTGAGGCATCTCTTGATGTTAATACTGGTATGTTATAACTCTTCTCTTGTAATGTGTACTATTTGCTTGATTTGGGGCCTACTCTTTCTTATGTGACTCCATTTATGGCTATCTATTTAGTTTTGGTCTTGAGTGTATTCTGAATCCCTTTTTTGTATCTACTCTGGTGGGTGAAAATGTTATGGTTAGTGAGTCTTTAAGGGTTGCATGGTATCTATCTATGGTAGGGAGACCTTGGTAAATCTGGTAGAGTTGGACATGGTTTATCTTGGTTTCATCTTGGGGATGGATTGGTTTCACTCGTTCTATGTCTATTTAGATTGCTAGACCCATAAGGTCGTTCTCAAGTTTACTAATGAGCTAATTATTGAATGGGAAGGGAGTTTCCTAGTACCTCAGGAAAGGTTCATTTCTTATTATAGAGCCTGAAAATTATTTTCCAAAGGGTGTTTATGCCCTCTAGTTCGGGTTGAGGCTTCTAGTTCTGAAGGTCCTTATTAGTAATAAATCATAATCTTCTTAGCTTTCCTCCCGATAGGAAAATTAATTTTGGGATTAATCTTCTCCCAGTCACTCATTCTATATCCAATCCTTCTTATAGAATAGCTTCGACTAAGTTGGAAGAATTTAAGGAGCCGTTAAAGGATCTTCTTGATAAGGGTTTTATCTGCCCTAGTAATTCTCCGTGGGATGCTCCTATTTTCTTAGTGCATAGGGAAGATGTTTCCCTCTGGACATGTATAGATTATCTCCAACTGAATAAGGATTTAAAATGACCTCTTTATAGGGTGGACTAGTATATTACGTGGGGTACTTCGTTAGTAGTGCATGATTGTTGTTATCCACTAAGTTGAACTTTAGATTTTGACTATGGTAAAAGGGATGTTTGGCTCGAGAATAATGATATGAGATTCATGAGAGTATATTTGTAGGCTTGACGGGATGTGTGGAAGTGATTAGGTTGATAACTCAAGAAATAGTAGAGTGGGTAATTATAATACATACCAGAGGTCTAGTGTTAAAGTGATGAATTGGGGATAAGTCATTAGGTGGGTAAGTGTATTAATTATATAAGATTATGTTGAGCCCCCGTTAGCTTCTTGTTAGATGAGATTTTAAGTATGCAAATGCCAGGTGTACTTAGTCCATGTTATCGAATATCTTAGTGTAGATGTCTATGCTCATGAGGGTGTGATTCATAGGGTTATAGCTATAGGGGCTAACAAAGGTTAAGTTGAGTATCTCTGGAGGGTAGTGTTTTCATATTATAGTTATTGGGGGGAGATGGTGACCTAAGGCTGATCTTAAAAGTTTCTCATGGAGGAAAGTTTCAGGGAAAAGTCATAGTAAATCTACTCCTATTCTAGTGATTCCCTTCTGTTTTGGGTAGGCAGGCATTCTACCAATGTGTTGCATATTCAAATTGTGCCTATGCCTAAAGTCCTAGTTCTGTAAACAACTTACATCCATAAACTCATGTCTTACTTTATGCTTGGTTCTAAGGAACTATACATTCTATTTTCTATCGATTTATTTTATGTCATGTCCCTGCCCAAAGTGACCCCGTATATTCAATCTCACGACCATTATTAGTCCTTAGAATAAAATGAAATATTTCCAAGCGTCAAAACTTGTCCTACTTCTTGAATGTATAAATCTCAGCTTTATGCTATATGAGCCATATATGCACTAACGTTCATCGCCGTACCTGGTCTGAAGGACTTATGCAATGTTATGTTTATCCTGGAGCGACCCTCTATTTGTGATCTAGATATATTCTATGAAATATTTCGTGCCTATGGTACCATATATATTTTCATGGGTCCTACCTTGAGTAGTACAACTAATACGAGTCATAATTAAGAAGTAACATTCCCATCCTTGATGCTTGTGCTCAAGTTCTACAACAACCCTCCTTTTGGTAGTTGGTAGTGGCTATGGGAGTGTAGTAGTTAAGAAGGGGAGATGTGGCAGAACATTTATGATAGTAATTAAGTTGTGAAATCCATGAAGGAGGTGTAGAATATATGGGAGTAAATGGTATGAGTGATGGGTATACAAATCATAGTGTTATGTGGTTAGTACTCCTTGATTTAAGATTTGAGGTTGCTTGATTGTTGTAATGAACTGGAGTCATATTATTGGAGGGGTGTAAAGTATAGGGTCCCATGGCTTACATTATCACCTTTTACTCCGAGTTAGGCTCTAACTTAGAAGGAATCTGCAGTAATACTCAGGCCTTGTAGTTATGTATTTTGTGGGGGAATTAGGAGATTGAAATGGTGGAATGTCATGTTCATAGTTGAAAGCATAGGTGGAGAGCATGGTTATATTTAAGGTTTATTAGATGTATTATTGGGAGGAACTATGTGGGAATATGGAGAGGATATTAAGTCTAGATATCCATTCTTATTCTCCATTTCGGATAATGTGCTTAAGGTATGTGTTAATCTTAACATCTTTGTTTTTCGACTTTTTAAAAGGGAAGTATGGTTGTGTTTCTGTGTTAAATCATGCTAATGGAAACCTTAACCCATCATTCGAGGATAAATGATCCTGGGGGAGGGGGTGTAGAATGTAAAACCCCGAATTTTTAGTCCTTGAAATTTTTTGAAATTTTATCCTCACTATTGTCACGACTCAATTTCTCAGGTCATGATGACACCTACCATAACCCACACGTAGACAAGCCAACCTGTAGTATAGAACGGATAGTAAAGGACTACTCAACAATATAAGGAAAAAAATGCAAAATAAATGACATAAAGATTAATACATAATAGAATCCCAAAGCCTGGTGATATCAATATAAGAGCTTCTAAATATAATAAGAGTATAAAAGTGAATTATCAAGATAATTACCCTGATACAACTTATGTCTACATGCGATACAGAGATTAGTATATTACATAAGAGAGACATGAGTAATTCTCCAAACGTCAGGAGCTGACTCTAAGTCTCTAAACCATGGATGCTCTGCACAAGACACACGTCAATGGCGATAACTCGTACTATGATTTGCAAGTTGCTGAAGTGTAGTATGAGTACCAAACGAATGGTACTCAGTAGGCAACTGCCAACTGAGATCCAAAGATAAAACATATATATCCAACATATAAACAAAATGAAATCTACACCGAAGAGTCCAGAAATCATATCACAAGTCAATGAGATAATAAGGATTAACTATCCTGTTTAGGTCTAAGAGACTAACATAATAAGACTAAGGAAGCATCAAGGGTGAACTATTCTATTCGAGCTACATTAAATAGACGTCAATGCTATACTGTATATCCCAAGCCAATATAAGAATAAAGGGAAAATGGAAGATATATAGCAATATATGAGATGAAGACACAAATATAGAGTACGAACAAACTAAGGAAGGAATATACGATAACACCATAGCTTCATATAGCTAGATATATATATACATATATATACATATATATAGACATGAGGCCATCTCAAAGCATAACCTAGATCATCATATTCTCTTATTAATACATCATTAGAATACTATTGGGATTTAATACCATCATACTCAGGTTTTCTAATCCACATGGCTAGACATGATATAATCGTGCATAATAATCCAGTCATAAGATAGAAGAGGCCGAATATATTCCTCAAATCCTAATACTAGATCAATGACTAATCTATCATAAGTTAGCCCTAGTAATCATCATAACAATGATAATAAAAATATCAATATCAGAGTGAATAATCGACTACTCTGGACAACGAAATACCAAGAAGAGCATATGCGTACCCCCACCACCCTAGACTCGGAAGGTTCAATCAACAAACAATAACACAAGGCATATTCTTTACCTATATCTATGTAGCCGTCCCATGCCGGCTGATAGAAATAGCTGCATACTAGTGATAGGCTATACACATGTAGGCATGGATGCAAGGTACATAATCAATATCACAATTTATCATAACTGTTATCATCATGAACAGCATCATCGTAATCAACCTCTGGCTTTGCCGGGTATTAATATCTCATCATAATATCCTCCGACCTTGTCGGGTATCAATGTATTACAACAGTATCCTCCAGCCTTATCAGGTATCAATATATCATCATAGTATTCTCCGCCCTTGTCGAGTCTCAATATATCATCATAGTATCCTCCGGACTTGCTGGGCATCAATATATCATCATAGTATCCTCCGTCCTTGACGGGTATCAATATATCATTATCAATTAGTAGTAAAAGAATAACATAAATCAAGTTCTCATAACAATAACCATAACACCATAAAGATAACTATCTCATCAATATATTCTATGTACCCATTGTTAAATAACCAATACTCATTATTGCATCGCTAATTCACAAGTAATCATCTAGCAAAAGACCACAATCATCATTCAAACACTTATCAACCTATATTCGTTAATCATTATTAACTAGTGATATCTTATCACCAACCTCTTTTATTATCTAACCTCATTAATACAGAAATTCTTATTTAACAACAAAACGACATCGTAAACTTAGTCATTAATAACAACTAATCTTCACCTATGCTAAACTCGACAACACAATTAACCATGCATGAACTATCACTAGATACCATAATTCAAATAAGCAAGGTTCATTAACTAGTTTATTAGACTCCTAGTAATGAAGTTCTATAGTCATCGCAGAGGCAACTAATTACCACGTAGCTTAACCCTTAATTAGGAAGAATAGTCATAAGATTTCATCGTATATAGAATCACATCAATTATTGATATAATAATCATGAATGTACCAAATATATGCATGCCATCACCAGTATTCAATTAGTAGAACAATAAGCATCATACCGCATCTTCCTTTATCCCATACCGGAGAGATGTGACTACATCCTTTACAAGGATAAACACTTCCCGGATATGTAACCAATATCTTAACATGGTCTTTAGCCAAATAATATGTTCGAAATAATCATAATAACATAATCACAGCCTTTGTCCCATATACATATCCGGAACTTATATCTTTAATCAAATTTATAAGCCATAGCATATCTCTAATCATCTCCCATATAGGAGGCATCTCGCATAAATGAGGTATGATATCAATAAGCATATAATCATCTCTCACATAGAATATCTCATGTCAATACGACATACATCATGACTATAAGGAATATCACCTCTCTAGGCCAATCATCATATCTAAGAGGAATATCATCTCTATAGGTCATATATCGTATATTAGAGGAAATAACATCTGTAAAGGCCCAATATCGCATCTAAGAGGAATTAACATCTCTATAAGCCATTAATCATAATTCGGGAAAAGTCATCACAATTTATTAACTCACCAAGCAAATCTCATAAATAAGGGTCATTAGTCTCAACTAGGCCTAATATCTGCAACTAAGTCCACAAGGGCTTATTTAAGTCTTAGCCTAAGTGGGCCGAACAAACCCGGTCCTTATCCTCAATTTCCATATTAAGGCAATCTATGCCACCAAACAAGGCTAAGGTATCTAGTTCACTTTTAGATGTCATGTAAGCCATAACTAATCCTAAGATAGGAACTTCATCTAAAACCTTGAGTATTTAAGTCAACTCTACCCAAGTTACGGTTTCATGACCACTAGACTAACCAACTAAGGTTAATCATACTAACCATGATTTCAACACTTTAACCACATCCCAAACCTAGCATCATATCATATTCATGCTACAAATTAGTCCAATCTGTAGAGAAGGTAATAGGATTCTAAAAGGTCATAAACATTCCACCTTACGTGTCCAAAACCCTCATCTAATTCTCAAAACTTCAATATTCAATACCAAGTCATTGTATTCATAATCAAACCTAATATTCACATTCACACGCAATATATATCACACATCATCTATGGAGAAGAGTAGACAGAAGCTATCTCAAGGTCGAATCGCAAAACCTTAAATCATTCTCCAAGACCCCATCATCACTTCACAATACCAAAATGCCATCACACTATCAAAATAGAAATATACTCATCAATACGATTCTAACGATATCCATATTGATTACTTTTGGTTCGGGGTCAAAACGGACCCCTGGAACGGGTTTCGTGAAAAGATAGAAAAAATTAAAACTTTACTTCAAAAACGTATTCTTCATATTTTTAGAAACCTACATCTGAAAACCCAAGTCAAATTGAGTAAAAAATGAAGTTCAAATCGAAGAAAAATCATTTTTGAGCTTTACCGGGTAAAATCTTTGAAATTCAGATTTAAATCAAGAATCGAAGTTGTTTTGAAGGTTAAATTAATGAAAAACTAGTAATTTTAAAATAAGAATATTATTAAACTGAAAAGGAATGAAATTTGGGTTTAAAATCAAGCCCTAAGATTTTTAGGGTTTTGAGAGATAAATCAAGAAATTTCTAAGAAAAGGGTGAATTCTTACCTTAAATTCATAATAGAATAAAGAAATAGACGTTAATCTTGCTTCCCGAGCTTCCACTAGTTTCACTTTTAAGCTCCCACACTATTTTAGGATTTAACTCTCAAGAGGAAAGATTAAAAATGAACTCAAAACTGCTTTAACTAGTGCAGAAAAATCTGCAAAGCTTTTCCCCCTTCCGGACGGACTTCGACGAGGTGCTTGGAATTCGTTCGGAGTTCGATATACGCAAATGAACTCTGTAAACACACTAAATTCGATGCTATGGAATCAATGGAGATATCAAATTTTTGAAAAAATATCATTTTCACAAAGTTGATCCCCAAAATTCAAAATCACAATTTTCCAAACCGAGGGTCGAAATGAGGTTTAAAAGCCATAAATGCACACAAACATGTTATCATCCCAAAATCTATAATTTTGATTTGTTGGAGAATTTGGATTTTGTATTCGTGGTCATTTCAGACAAATATGGGTTCACACCTATATACCTGATTTCTAACTTTTTGACCAATAGGTCGAAATGAGCTCGAGTGCATTGAGACCCGAACTACAGGTCTACTTAGCCTAAAATTGATATTACAAATTTGCTGGTGCAGTCGGAATTTGCATTCGAGATTATTTCACTGAAGGTTTTGCCCGGTGGTCATTTGAGTCCAACAAAGACTTCAAAATAGAGAATTGGCTCTAAAAATCAAATGAACTGTCTGATAACCGAACCGTCAGTCCCAACAAGTCATAAATGACTTGGGGAAGCTATGGAGAAGGTCAAACAACAAAAATAGGTGTAAATATGGAAAATGGCCTGAAGGATCATTACAATATCCACTACTAAAAGGACTTTCACCCAAAAAGTCAACGAATAGAAAGAATCTCAAAGGCTTGAAGGGATAAGATACTGGGACCGCATGCTCCAAGCATGACTTCCCATATAACCTCGGCGAAGAGAAAACATTTCTGAGGGATTTTTCTATAGGTATTCTTTTATTTAACCAGCACTTTCATTCTACTTTCAAGCAGCTAAAACTTAACTGTTAATTGGCTTCAAAATGAACCAAGAAAGTTGATGCATACATATTTGAACCACATCACACTGATACGATATCTATACCCACATAAATCAATAAAGGCTTATATGAGACAAGGTCAACCTAATTCTTGAATCATGCCACCAAATCGAAATCCAAACATATACGCTCTATCTGCTATTTTGCACATGCTATCTACTCTAGCTAGGAGGAAAAATTACTTGAGTCTTGTCCAAACAGCCTTATCACAGAGAACTCAAAGAACTGAAGTTGATCTGCTGAAAGTCCATATGGGAAACAAGAAAATATGCCCATAAGGCACTGTCTAAGCACACCAATGGAGATAATCAAGGATGCAATCCATTCCAATGCTGTAACCAGTCCGGATGACAAGAAAACAGACATCTCGAAGTCCAAGGTATAACTACTAATCAATAAATATTCTGCTCCAGGATGTCTCATCCACCGAGAATGAAATACTGAATGCAACTCGAGAATATTACTCCCATTTAGTAAATCCTCCAAAATTCTCAAATACAACTAAAGCTCGAGGTAAAAACTGAAATAACCCATATGGAGATCGTGGGCTATCATTTGAACACTTATTAACTATAATCCACCAATGCTGAGAAGATCGACTAGGCAATCACGGAGTAGGCTCAACCAACATATAAATGAAATCTGAACAAAGGCAAGTCTAAAACAAAAGCTGCACGTAAGGTCAACAATACCAAGTTGAAATCTCAATACCAAGGATGAATTGCTCGGTCTCAAATATCTAAGCAAAAAACAAAAAATGGGTAGGCATTAATTCTCTAAATCTAGCATACTTTCAAATCGTCATTCTGAGGCGTCAAATCAAAACTGAGCCAATAAGTCTACATCAATGTCAACGATCTCAAATCGACTCTAGTATCCAAATCTGACATACCCAAGAAAAGTCATACCAAGCCACAGTCGGGACACATCTGAAGAACAAAATCACCATAGGGATAACTGCTAACTGATAACACAAGAATCCAACTCTATATCAGTTAGAGGGAACGAAACATAGTCACAAAATAAAAATCATACAAAACGATACATTACTAGCTAAAAATGCATATAACCCACTACATAACTGCTGGAGGGCAAGAACTATCCAAATGCACTCAAGAACTTCCCAAAGATGAAAACTACTCCAGTATTGGCAAAAACTCTAGCAACCCAGAGAAATGTAACTTTAGCCGACACTTAATCAATCTAACACTCTATCATAGCAATGAATAGCCACAAGCATATATCATCAAGGAGAAACACTCCACCAAGCCTCATTAGGACTAACAAACTCTGAAATGAGGATTTCCCAAATCCACCCAAGAATCGCATCATCATAGAAGAAATATATCAATCTTGAAACAAAGGTCAAATCCGAGACCACCACCAGAAACTCAACAGCTCAAGATGAAGAATTTATAATTTACCAACTTAAGAAGCGATCACAGGAAAGGCCACCCGCCTCTAACTTTCCAACTTCACTAAACAAAACCATATAACATTAACAAAAATGTATCCAACCTCCACACTAGTAACAGGGCAACCCATCTTAAGGGAATGAGCCTAACACACTATGAGAAGAATCCACGATATCCCAACACAATATCAAAATCGCTATCAGACTAATAAATAGCCACAAACTAGGATGGACCTCAAACTGGTCTATTTCACAAATAGGTCATATCAGAAGAGATAGCCAAAGCAAAAACATTCGCAATACAGAAGGCAAGTCTAAGAATCTCGAACTCATAATAGGCAATATAACTAAATTTCCAACTCTAGGTTATTATAGAGCCACAAAAGGTCAACCTTCCTTTTGATATCACAATACATCTCTAAATTAATCTAATACAGCTAACCAAGGGGGAACATAGTCAACCTCGTCGCGCTAGGAGAAAGAAATCATCAAATCGGGCTATATCTACTCGAGCCATCAAATAATATCATAAGAAAATAAAAGTCTAACTAGATAACAGTAGTTTATACAACTACCCAACAATAATCAATTACATCAAGTAACAACATCAAGTGATATTATCAATTAATATCAATAACCTCGCACAGTGGTAGCAATAGCAACAATAATATCAATCATACTGAACAGGCAGGACCAAAATGAACATCAATTGCATGTACCACTAAAGGGCCATAATAGGGCTAATGTGCCAAGATAAATGGGACTCGAACCCAAACCACACCCATAGCAGAACAACATTAATATAGATCTACTCCATCCACTACTAAAATAAATAAAGCACAGAGTTGTAACATAATCATGAATTTTCAATATCAATTGATCAAGGCATATAATCACCAATAGGTATGAAAATTTCAATACATATAATAAGAGATAAAGGTGGGAACTAAAAGCACACCAATCTCGGCGATATCTTCAATCACATGCTCGACGGGCATGGGAGAAAAAAATCTGAATGGGTCTAACTCGGACTGACCGACTGAATCATCAACTGAGGTGCCACACACACTACTTCTAACTAAGGATGCCACAACATCATGAGGCTAATCTGAATGAGCTAAATGAATGGAAATCTCATGCCAAGGACACTCTTTAGACTAGTAGTCGGTCTCTCTATAGTTAAAGAAAATTTCTAAAGCACTAACATGGTGAGAATACAACTGAGCCCAAATTGCTGGCCAACTGAAGTTGAGAGAATCCGCAAAAATTATGTCCATACTTTTAAAATCACAGCCTGTCTCAAGAACTCTAGACTAGCGGGAAATACGTGCTAACTCTGGATGATCACCTATCTTATACTTGGGGATATTCTCTAAACCAGTGCCTCATCATGACACAATCAAATCAAGATCCTAGAATACATTGAGATACTAGTCCTCATAATCCAAAATGGTCGTTATGTCCTGAAGAACCATACCACACTCTGTAAGTCTAATAGGGACTCTTCCTACTATGATCGTCATCACTAAACTAAAAAATGCTCATAATATAGAATAATATTTATATAAAGCTGATGGGCTATAGGTGAAGCTGAACTCTATCAGAGGGATCCTCACTCTCGAATAAAATACCAATGGCGCTATACTGATGGCATGCCACTTTCTGCCCTTTCCATAAATCTGAATACTCGAGATTTCTATGGTTCTCTCATGATCAACACCCTGAGGAAAGGAAGATTTAGCTACTATCATGTGCTCTAATGCCAAATGGAGTGACAATACTAACCCTCTAACATATCCATGCACCAAAATCAGGCTCAAAATAATATGGAATAGGAAAATACCTGGACCATATGAGAGATCCAATCTTGTACTCTAAACTGGTAAAGAACCCTGGTGATCACTAATAGACCCATATTTGGTCTGAGAAATGCTCGATGTATCAAAATTCATCTATGGTTAAGAGAGATCTAAAACATGACTCAAATTCCTAATACCAAACCTCAAAGGCTGATGTAGTCATGAGCTCAACTTGAGCCTAAGCTAGCCCAAATCCTTTTTGGCTGCCGCTGAAGATATTTGATATCCATCTCTAACTCTCTCATCTAATATTACGCTAAAACTCTAGGAACACGTATTGAAGTCTTATTCATATTTGTCGACAAGGTTGTATCATCCTCCAGGGATAGAATAGAGTCAAAGAAGGTGTTGAAGTTCATAGGAAATACGGACATATGATAAGGACTCATTAAGTGAATTTTCCAAAATATTTTCATAGTTTACCAAAGATAAGTTATAGGCGTCTCCGTATCGATCTGCAGGACTCAACAAACACTTAGCTCTTGTACTAATACACTGAAGAAACCTAGATTCTTTGATACTAATTTGTCATGACCCAATTTCTTAGGTCATAATGGCGCCTACCATAACCCACTAGTAGGCAAACCAACCCATATTCCGAAATGGCTAGTAACAGACTACACAATGATATAAAGAAAAAAATACAGAATAAATAACATAAAGATCAATACAAAATAGAATCCCAAAACTTGGTGGTATCTGTACAAGAGCTTCTAAATATAATAAGAGTACAAAATTAAACTATCGAGAGAATTACTCTGATACAACTTATCTCTGCATACAACATAGAGATTAGTCTAATACATAAGAGAGAGATGAGTAATACTTTGAACACCAGGAGCTCACTCTAAGTCTATAAATCATGGCTGCTCCACACGAGACACACGTCAATGGCGATAACTCATACTATGATCTGCAAGCTGCTGAAGTGTAGTATGAGAACCAAATGAATAGTATTCAGTAGGCAACTGCTAAATGAGCTCCAAAGATAAAACAGATATATACAACATATAAACAGAATGAAAAATCCACCCAAGAGTCCAGAAATCATATCACAAGTTAATGAGATAATAAGGAATAACTATCTTATTTAGATCTAAGAGACTAACATAATAAGACTAAGGAAGCATCAAGGGTGAACTATTCTATTCAAGCTCAATTCAATAGACATCAATGCTATACTGTATATCCCAATACAATATACTAATAAAAGGCAAATAGAAGATATATAGCAATATATAAGGCAAAGAAACAAATATATAGTAAGAACAAATGAAGGGAGAGATATACGATAATGCCATAGCTTCATATATCTAGATATATACATATATGCATATATATATATGTGAGGCCATCTCAAAGCATAATCTGGATTATCATATTCTCATATTAAGACCTCATTAGAATACTATCAGGATTTAATACCATCATACGCAGGGTTTCCAATCCACATAGCTAGACATTATATAATCATGTATAATAATGCAATGATAAGATAGAAGAGGCTGAATAAAAACCTCAAATCCCAATACTAGATCAATGTCCAATATATCATAAGTTTGCCAAAGTAATGATCATAACAATGATAATAACAATATCAATATCAATGTGAATAACCGGCTACTCCGAAAAATCAAATACCTAGCTGAGTAAATGTGTAGTCCCACCTCCCTAGACTCGGAAGGTTCAATCAACACATAATAACATAAGGCATATTCTTCACCCATATCTATGCAACTATCCTATATCAACTGATAGATATAGGGCACATACTGGTGATAGGTGATGTGCATGCAAGAATGAATACAAGGTACACAATCAATATCACAACTTATCATAATTGTCATCATCATGACAATCATCATCATAATCAACCTCCTGCTATGCCAGTTATCAATAACTGATCATATTATCCTCCGGCCTTATCGGGAATCAATGTATTACAACAGTATCCTTCAGCCTTGTCGGGTATCAATATATCACATCGTATCCTCCGACCTTTCTGGCTATCAATATATCATCATAGTATCCTTCGGCCTTGTCAGGTATTAATATATCATCATAGTATCCTTGGCCTTGCCTAGTATCAATATATCATCATCAATTAACTTAAAATAATAACATAAATCAAGTACTCCTAACTATAAACATAACACCATAAATATAACTCTCTTATTAATATATTCTATATACCCATTATTAACTAACCAGTACTCGCTATTGTATTGCTAATTCACTAGTCATCATCTAGCAAAAGACCACTATCATCATTCAAATACTTATCAACTTATATCAGTTAATCATTATTAACTAGTGATCTATTATCACTAACCTTTTTTATTATCTAACCTTATTAATACATAAATCCTTGTTTAACAACTAAACGGCATCATAAACTTAGTCATTACTAACAACTAATCTTCACCTATGCTAAACTCGACATCACAATTGACCATGCATCAACTATCTCTAGGTACCATAATTCAACTAAACAAGGTTCATTAGCTAGTTCATTCGACTCCTAGTCATCAAGTGTTATAGTCATCTAATGGGCAATGAATTACCATATAGCTTAACCCTTAATTAGGAAGAATAGTAATAAGATGGCATCGTATATAGAATCATATCAATTATTGATATAAAATCATGAATGTACCGAATCTATGCATGCCATCACCAATATTCAATTAGTGAAATAATAAGCATCATATTGCATCTTCCTTCATCCCATACCGAAAAGATTTGTATATGCACATACATATAAATTCAAAAACTGTAACTACATACTTTACAAGGATAAATACTTCCTTGATATCCAATAAAATAATCACGGCCTTCGGCCCATATACATATCCAAAACTCATATTTGTAATAATATTTATAAGCCATAGCATATCTCTAATTATCTCTTATATAGGAGGTATCTCTCATAAATGAGATATGATCTCAATAAGCATTTAATCATTTCTCACATAGAATATCTCATATCAATAGGTTACACATCATGACTATAAGGAATAACACCTCTTTAGGCCAATTATCATATCTAAGAGGAATATTGATGTTTTGGCTTTCGACGGAACATTTTACATCTTTTTCTTGAGAAAGTTGTATGTTTTCAAGCAACTAAGATTGCGTTTAATGTTGGTTTTTAAGGTTTCAAGGTAAGGATCTAGCTGAAGAAAAACTCTCAGAAAAGGGGCAGAAAAATACTTCTGACGGTTAAAATGGTGGACAATTAGTGTTGTGATGAACCACCAAGTTAACCATCATATCTAACCAGAACTTAGCTTTTTAGAAGACTCTGTGATGGTAGAAATGCTGAATCATCAATCGTGCAATGGATCACCAAATTGACCGTCTTGCTACGATGGACAAAATTGTGGACCATCAATCTTACGACGGACCACCAAATTGACCATTAGTTTCATCCAGAGCCAGTTTTCCTGAAGGACTCAACGACGGACCAAATGGTGAACTATCAATCTTACGATGGACCACCAAGTTGGCCATTAGTTCTATCCAGTAAGTGACCTTCCCAGATCAGCAGTGATGGGATAAATGGTGGACTGTTAACCTTGTGATGGACCACTAATTTGGCCATCACTTTGGACACGAATTTTATGATTTTGAATTATAAATTCGTTTAGTTGGGAACATATAAATACTAGGTATTAAGGTTAAGTAGATATCTTTCTGTCTTTAGTTTTATACTTTCTCCTCTATTGAGAGCCTTGTACTAATTTTTTATTGGGATTTGACTCTAGAAATTGAGAGTTGATTATTAGTTTTCATAATTTCTATAAATGATCGTGGAGAACAATATTGTGACATTTGTAAGTACTTTTCTAAAGTTATTTATGAAAATCAATATAATTATGGTTTCTTATATGGAGATGAGTAGCTAAACTCCCATAACTAGGGTATGGGAGCCTTGATGTAGAGAATTATTTTAGGGTTATGAATGGGTTTGATTTCTAACATCTATTGAATTTGCATGAATCTTTCTTCATTTTAATGACATCTCTTGGTTTCAAACTGGACATGTGAGCCCATAAACTCTACTTGCCTGACAAGAAAGTGGATATTGGGAAAAGAAGTGATTCACATGAAGTCCATAAGTTTACTATTGGGTTAATGGGTTGAAACCTTAACAGGATCAACCCTCATGAGAGTGTTATTGAATAGTGCATGAGTCCTTTAAGTTCGAGAAAAGTAAGGGGTAAAATACTCATTAGGTTGAGAAACATATGGGTAATCCTTATAATTCAATAATTTTTGCAATTGGATACATAAGTTAGATGTTGAATACAAACTCGTAACCCTAATTGTTCGAACATCCTGGTGAGCATAACTCTAGTTAATTCATTCTCATTTAAATTACATCAACATTTACTCTTAGTAACTAGACTTTTGTGTAAAACAAATACCAAAGACCACCATTAATATTTCCAAGCCCCATTTATTTTGAAACCTTAGATCAACCGTCTAATAACAATCACAATACTTAGTGAACACTATATTCCCTATTGGATTCAACACCCAACCCAGTTGGGTTCCATTTTTGACAACGACCGCTTACTCTCTCAGAAGAGAGGTGTAATTTGGGCTTATCAAATTTTGGTGCCATTTCTAGGGAATACGGTTGTCAATTAAGTTTGTGTTTGTTAATTAAACTTTGGTCAAGTTTTGTAAATTTTACTTTTATTTGTTGGTTTTGTTTGTATAGGGGGGTTGTTGTATATGATAAGTACACAAAGGTCAGGTGCACCATTAGTACCTATACATCCGGAACCGCAACGTATTGGCAGAATGACAGAACCCTAATAAGTTGAGAGACTAGTCACATTTGCTAGAGCTCAACTAAATCAGCAGAATGACAGCCAGCAGGCACGTCATCCTAACCCTGATGATGATAATTTTGCGGATGACGACTTGTTAGAGCCTGCTAATCGAAGACGTGCAAAGAATGGAGCTGCACCAGTGAATAAAAATCATTCTTTTAGGACAAAACCTGATCATCAAGCTATTCAATTTGATCTTAATAATGATAAAGATAGAATGGATGGAGCTGGTGCCACTGGAGCTATAATTCCTCCACCTCTACCAGCAGGAGCAAAGTTCAATATTACCAGTACCATGATCCAGCTCCTTCATCTGAAGAGGTTATTTGGTGGAATCTCAGGAGATGATCCTAATATGCATTTAGTAAATTTTATCACTATTTGCAAGTCCTTTGATAACTCGGTAGTGGGAATGAATGCCATACAACTACGTTTATTTCCATTGTCTCTATCTAGGAAGGCAACATTATGGCTTAATAAGCTGACACTTGATTCCATAACCAACTGGAGGCAACTGAAAGAGGCTTTCCTAGAAACGTTCTTTCTACCTTCCATACAGGTACAGTTGAGGGATGAGATCAACAACTTTAGGAAGCTCCCAATTGAAGCCCTTCATGAGATATGGAAGAGGTTAAAAAAAGTTAATGTAGTATTTGAACCATAATATGATATATATTCATCTGATGGAGACTCTTTATCAGGCTTTGAACTCTATTATAAATCCAATTGTTGATAATGATGCAAGGGGATCATTTGTGGATCTCAATTTTTAGGAGGCCTCGAAGATTCTTAATTAGATGACCAAACAACGTAGAGCTTAGAATACCAGAGATTCTGTGGTAGCAAGCCCTACTATGTCTATTGGCATGACTACAGAACAACGTAAGAAAGAGGAAGAATGTGATCAAGACATGGCTTACTTAAAGATAAAGATGGATCTATTTACCAAGAATTTATTAGATGCAAATACTGAAAAAGTGAAGGCTATTGCAGCTAAAGGTAGAGATGATTCTGATTCAGAAGAAGAGGCTAACTATTTGAATAATCAGAGGGGTTTTTGAGGTAATAGCCAAGGAAATCAAGGTCAGAACAACTTCGACAAGGCTGGTTACAAGGAAATTAGAAAGGTAAAAATGATAGGAGTGGTCTATATATAACTCTTAAAAGCAGAGATAGTGTTGTAACTAGCTTTGGGCAAGATGTCCATGGAGGACATAATGGAGAAATTATTAAAGGGAGTCAAAGCTACCAGCTCTGGAGTGACTACCATGAAGAGTGATTTATCTTCTATGAGTTAGTTAGTGAACTCACACTCTACCTCTATCAAGTAGTTGGAGCAATAAATAAGATAGCTCTTGGTATCTTTGAATTAGAGAAAAAATGGTACATTTCGAAGTGACACCATTCAAAACCCATGAAATAATGGCTCGTACATGGCTATCACTACTAGAAGTGGTAAGGAGGGCCTGCGATTGATATTATAGATGATGATGTTGAAGAAGCAGAGATTTATCATCCGGTGGAGTTTGGGAAATTTGATAAGGTTATTGATGACACACCATCCAACAGTCAGCAGGTTGATGAGTTGGAGAAGAATAAGGGAAAGAATGCAAAAGTTGTGATTACCACTATTCCAAAGCCACCTGTTCCATTCCCTCATTGGGTGAAGAAGAAAGATGATGACACAAAGTTTAGCAAATTCATGGTTATGCTAAAGTAGTTGGCGATTAATCTACCACTGGTAGAGGCATTAGAAAAAATGCCCGGGTACGCAAAGTTCATGAATGACCTCATCACAAAGAAGCAGTCGGTTAGTTTTGAGCTGATTGATAATTTTTATCATTATTGTGCTATTTCCACAAGGTCTCTGGTGCAAAAAAAAAGGTAGATCTGGGAGAATTTAAAATCCGATGCACTATTGGACCTCTTGACTTTTCAAAAGATTTGTGCGATTTGGGAGCTAGCATCAATCCGATGCCGCTAGATGTTTATAAAAAGTTAGGTTTGGGAGATCCCACAGCCACTAACATGCGACTTGTGCTGGCGGATAGGTCAGCGAAATAAACTGTTGGTATTTTATATGATGTGTTGGTGAAGGTTGCTAGTTTTATATTTCCTATGGATTTTGTTATTCTGGATTGCGAGGTGGATTTTGAGGTACCCATAATCTTGGGTCAATCTTTCCTCTTAACCAGAAGTGTCCTAATTAATTTGCGAGCAAATTAGGTCTTATTCAGGTTGAATGATAAAGTAATGAGATTTGATGTGCACCAATCAATGAAGTAGCAGAAATAAATGAGTGTGTTTTCTATTATAGATGTCTATTATGAACAAGAGAAAGAAGTGCCGATATAAAAGAAATTTGCTATTGAAACCTTGGCTATAGTGTTGATGATTTTTTATCAAGACGGTATAGAAGATTATGAGGAGAATGTATGTGCCTTAACGGGCATGGAGTCTTACTCATATGCCCCTAAGAAGTTGGACATGGATTTAGAAAATCATCCTAGTCCACCTGCTAAGCCCTTTATAGAAGAACCACTTGTCCTGGAGCTAAAGGAGTTACCCAGTCATTTGTGGTATGTGTTTCTAGGCAGTGGGAATACTTTACCTGTTATTATTGCACCTGACCTGGGTGAGCAGTAGGTTGAAGTACTTATTTCGGTACTTCAAAGATACAAAAGAGTAACAGGCTAGACTATTGCTGATATTATTAGCATTCCTCCTGGCATCTGCACTCACGAGATACAACTTGAGGAAGAATGTAGACCTACCATTAAGCATCAACACCGACTTAAATCACCAATGCAAAAGGTGATTAAGAAGGAAATTATTAAGTGGCCAGATGCAGGAGTAGTTTACCCTATTTCTAATAGTAAATGGGTAAGACCGGTTTAATGTATGCCCAACAAAGGGGGCATGACTATTGTTGCAAATGAAAAGAACAAGTTGATTCCTCTCAGGCCTGTGACTAGTTGGAGAGTTTACATGGACTACCGTAAACTAAACAAATGGACTTTAAAGGACCACTTCCTAATGCCCTTTATAGATCAAACACTTGATCGATTGGTAGGAAGGAGGTGGTACTGCTTCTTGGATGGATATTCTAGTTACAATCAAATCTACATTTCTCCTAAAGATCAAGAGAAGATGATGTTCATATGCCCGTATGGCACTTTTGCATTTAAGCAGAAGACGTTTGGGTTATGTAGTGGACCCGCTACCTTCCAAAGGTGTATGATATCTATTTTCTCGGATATGGTTGAGGAAAACTTAGAGGTGTTCATGGATGATTTTTCTGTGGTTGGAGAGTCATTTGAGCTGTGTCTAGAGACCTTGAGTAAGGCTTTGCAGAGGTGTGTGGAATTCAATCTTGTGCTTAATTGGGAGAAATGCCACTTCATGGTGAAGGAGGGCATTGTTCTTAGGCACAAAATTTTAGCAAAAGGTATAGAGGTCAATCGAGCTAAGGTAGAGGTTATTGAGAAGATACCACATCCCATCTCAGTAAAAGAGGTGCGTAGTTTCTTGGGCACCCTGGCTTTTACCGGAGGTTTGTAAAAGACTTCTCTAGAATTACAAATCCACTTTGCAAAATTTTAGAGAAGGAAACTAAGTTCTTCTTTGATGCTGATTGAATTAAGGCATTTGAATGCCTTAAGAGGAAGCTGGTGGAGGCCCCTATCATTGTTGCATTGGACTGGTCAACCGTTTGAGATAATGTGTGATACAAGAGGTATTGCCCTTGGAGCTGTGTTGGGGCAAAAGAAAATCAAATTATTTCATCCATTTTATTATGCCAGCAAAGCATTTAATGGAGCTCAAAAAAACTACACCGTCATAGAGCAGGAACTTCTTGCAGTGGTGTACGCTTTTGAGAAGTTTTGGTCATATTTGATAGGTATCATGGTTGTGGTACACACTGACCACGCTGCCTTGAGGTACCTAATGGCGAAGAAGGATGCTAAACCAATGTTGATCTGGTTTGACTTCGAGGTCAAGGATTATAAGGGATGTGAGAATCAGGTGACTGATCACTTATCTAGACTCGAAGGCGAGCAGGCAGTAAAAGATGAGCTTAAGATTAATGATTCCTTTCCTAATAAGAAAGTATTGGATTCAGTTCCCAAAAAAATACCTTCGTATGCTGACTTCGCGAATTATGTCGTAAGTGAGGTGATACCAGAGAATCTTTCCTTTCATCAAAGGAAAAAGTTTCTCCATGATGTGACCCATTACTTCTGGGATGAGCAGTATTTTTTTTGGAAATATGCTGATCGTATTATTAGACGATGCATCCCATAAGTAGATATGCTAAGTGTATTGGAAGAAAGCCATGCTTCCCCAGTTGGAGGTCACCATGCTGGTGATCGTACTTCCAGAAAAGTGTTTTAAAACGTCAACTATTGGCCTAGTTTGTTCAAGGATGCTTACGAGTTAGTAAAGAGATGTGACCAATGTCAAAAGAAAGGGTATATATAAAAGATCCATGAGATGCCAATATCCAATATATTAGAGGTAGAACTGTTAGATGTTTGGGGTATTAACTTCATGGGGCCCTTCGTGAGCTCATTTGGAATGAAGTAAATACTAGTTGTTGTTGACTACGTGTCAAAATGGGTAAAGGCTTTGGCTCTAGCTGATAAGGAAGGGAAATAGGTGGTTGGACTTTTAAAGAGAAATATCTTCTCTCACTTTGGGGTACCACGTACCATCATTAGCTATGGAGGATCACACTTCTGCAACAAGATATTCATATCTTCCTTAGTAAAATATGGAGTCAAACAGCATAAGATGGCTACCCCATACCACCCACAGACCAATGGGAAGGTGGAGATCTCGAATCGAGAAATTAAAGCTATCCTTGCCAAGACTATAAATACTAGTCGGAAAGATTGGTGTAGGAAGTTGGACGATGATTATGGGCATATCGAACGGCCTTCAAGATGCCCATTGGCATGTTTCCATACCAATTGGTTTATGGTAAGGTGTGCCATTTGTCAATTAAGCTAGAGCATTGTGGGCACTGAAGCGGTTTAATCTAAACTAGGATAACACAACAAATATGTGACTGGGGCAGCTAAATGAGATGGATGAGTTCCATCTTGGAGCTTATGATTAGGCTGATCTACACAAGGAAAGAATAAAGAAGTACCACGACAACAGGATTGAAAAGCGGGATTTCTAGAAAGGCGACTTGGTGCTTCTTTTTAACTCGAGACTCAAACTGTTTCCAAGTAAGCTCAAATCCAGATGGTCCAGCCCATTTAAAGTGAGTCAAGTCTACTCGTATGGAGTAGTGGAACTTGAAAATAAAGACGAAAGTGTCTTCAAGGTAAATAGGCAGCATATGAAACTGTATATCCATCCAAAAGACTCGATAAAAAATATTTCTACTTTCTATCTCGATGAAGTCTAAGTAATAAAGATAACTGGGTTGTGCCACAATAATAAATTAGGTGCTAGTGGGAGGCAACTCACAATGTGTTAGTGTTAAATTAAAAGTGCTGTTATTAGTATATTTTTGATGCGTTTGTGAAGTTTACAGGATTAAAATTTTAGGAAAAAAATCAAAGCTACTGGAATTAAAGTGATGGCCGATTTGGTGGACCACCATTCACATAATGGTTCACCATTTCCTCCGTTGCAAATAGGTAAAAAAATTCATTCACTGGATCACGTTGACGGTTAAAGTGGTGAACCGTCCCAAAGTTGGTGGACCATCTAATCGATCGTCAAAATCAACCTAGATTGGCAATGGACCACCAACTTAACCGTCGTAGGGCTATGAAAAATTTAGGATACTGGATAAGGCGTGACAGCCAAGTGGTGGACCGTCCCACCATGGGTGAACCACCATTTTGACTGTCAAGTCATGAAATGCACTGATTTAATAGATTTTTGTTGTGGACTGATTTCTTACCTATTTTTCAGGTGTTATGGCTCCTAAACTACCAGTAAATGGAGGAGAAAAATCTCAAAAGGGTGGTGGCGAACCCGCATTTGGATACAACACTAGACAACATCGAAGGGAAATTCCCCTACCCTCTCAGTTTAAAGAAGAGAGTAAGGATAGTACTATAAGTACCAGTTCGAGCCCAGACGAGGCTACAGTTGATGCCACTCCACCTGAGACGGCTACTGTTGATATTGAGGATGCCAATGTAGAAGATAAAACCAAAGCAGATAACATAGAAATTGAACCCGAGGATGCTAACATTGTCAGACGTAAGGATTCTCAAGTTCGGGAGGCGATTATATGCCAGATAGAGGGAGCCTGTGAGAAGTTCTATGATGGGTTGACACCTACTGAGAGAGGTATCAAAAGGTCATTTGCGGAAGAGCATCATATTGTGACCAAGTACTTACATGAGTATCCTAAGTTAGAACGCCGGTTCAGCGAGTATGAACTAGCATGGATGAGCCAGCCATCAGGAGCCTATCAACCGAATTGGGTAAGAGAATTATTTGAAAATTATCTTGTACTGGTAGAATAGGATTTCCCAAAGGGTACATCTATGACAAATTTTTTGAATAGAGAGTCTGTACATGTCCAAGGAGTCATTGTTGATATTTCAGCCCGAACAATCAATAGGATATTATTTGGACCAGAATACGAGGACCTGATAGCTATGCCTGATCTTGAGTACAGATTGAGAAATGCTTCCACTCAAATGCCTTGGGTGGCCTCATTCTTGATTGAGGATGGTAACCCCTCTTGGTTGACCAACTCACGGGAGCGTATTGCAAAATACTCTCTTAGTTTTAAGGACAAATTCTGGTGGGCTATTGTTCATTTGAGGTTACTGCCAACAAAAGGTGATAGAAACTTGGATAAACATAGATCCATGTTGGTGGAAAGATTGATCTCAGGGCTTTATATTGACTTTGGCCTGATAATTGCAGATGAGATGCTCGTGAGTGCACACAAAATCTCTATTTTATTCCTATTTCCGTGCTTAATCATGACTTTATGCAGATAGTCTGGTGTGCCCTTGATTCGTGAAGTAGACAATGAAATCTAGGCTATACACAAACAAAACCTTGAGAAGTCGAAAGATGACTCAAAGTTTGAGATGCGTGTCACCAAGCCTCCATCTTACAGACTCAATCTACACCAGCCCTAATACTACAGAGTTTCCCACAGGTATGCCTTTACCCATTACCACCAATGTGCCACCTGAGTACGTACCCCAAGGCATATCTGCAAGGTCAGGTTCCACATAATCTATGATTGCTGTAGATTTTGCTGAATACAGGTTCACCCCAGAAAACTTTGCTAAGTCAGTAAAGACACAAAAGAGGTTTCAGAGATAGTTAGATAAGTGGGCTGCAGACTTCAAGCCTTTTGTTGATGAAATCGTGGCTGATGCAGTTTTTCCATTCCAAACTATTTAGACTGAGATGGACACCATGGAACTTCAAATCAACAAAAGGCTCGATTCACTATCCCTCCTTGACCTTGCCAAGCTGATGGATGCATTTGAACAAGCAAAGACGAATATTGTAGAGTTGAAGAGTAGGCAGTCACAACAGCCTGTGTTCGACCCAACCTTGTTGGAAAGTGATGTTAATGAGGGTATTGTGGACTTGATGGGCAGATCAGTGAAAGACAAAGGGAAGGATAAATTGGATGAAAAAGAGTAAGGAAAAAACAAATAGGAGAAAGAGAGTAGAAATGACACTAAAACAATGAGAATGGCATGATATTAAGAGAGCTTGAAAGAAGAAATTGAAAGATGAAGAAAAGAGGAGAAAGAAAGAAGAATACAAAGCAGCAGGGTTATCCACTAAGGCTGCCCCAACAAGGAGGCACAGTGCAAGATCAGTTTGAGAGACGATTCCTCCAATCTTGGAGGGTGAGGTTGTGAGTGACCCTACCAACATAGGGGCCAACATTGCACTAGTATCCCTTTGTATATGTGAATAATGAATGGTGTTGGCATAAGACTATGAGCATGTATGTCTGATTATTTACTCTGATCATGTAGCATGAGTGCATAACCTTCAGTGAGTTTGTATTTGGAATTAACATGTAAGAGGTGCATGAATCATATGATAGATATCCTTAGAGTAGCAGAAGAAGTTTAACTTAGTTGCCTCTGTGTGTGTGAGGAATTATCTTGAGTACTTGCATAGTGTAGTGCCTAGAACTTGCCCAAGTCATTGAGACTATTCTATAATTGATTTAATAGGATAGGATGGTAGGCCTCCTTGTACTTGTAGTCCACTTAGCCTAAATAATTAACCTCTCTAAGATATCTCCCTCACTCGAACCCGTTTTGAGATTTTTAGTAGTTTCCTTTATTTCCCATAACTATAATTAACTCTCCACAAGGCATTAGAATTCAAATCTAGCCCTGGTCCAATATTGGGCATTGTGCATCATTACTTAGGAAAAAAACCTAAGTTGAGGGTGTCTATTATCAAAATGTAATCACCTAGTGGAAAATTGGTTTAGATTATAGTTTAAAGGCATTTGGCCTTAATCTATTCAACGATATTATGCACCTTAGCTTACTGCATCAGCATAAATTAAGGGTGGCTGATGCTTATTTAAAAAAAATATAGAATAGATGATTTAAGTAGAATTGATTAAGGGAGATTATAAGTAAGTTGATGAAAATTGCAGTATAGGGATGAAAAGTTGCTAGGGCAAGGAGAGTTTATCCCTAATGAGTCACTTTACCCAAAAGAGTACCCTCACCTAGACTGAATCCTCATTACAAGCCTAGAAATGACCTATTTGATCCTAGCAAATCATCTTTGAGGGTGTGTTAAATGGAAAGGGCAAGCCTATGGGTACATGAACTATTCTTGTAACTTCTTTAATGAGCGTGAGAGTTTAGATTGTGTCCATGTAGTACAAAAAGTGGTGGACTTCATTTGTGAGGTGAACTAGAGTTTTGCTTAGTTCTTCTATTCTTATGGGAGATGACATCCATGTTTGTGTGTGCTGAATTATAATCAATGCTGGGTGTAGAACCTGCTGGTTGAAACTCATATGAGTGAAATGATGAGTGAATGGTTGCATCAAAGTGATTCATTAGTTGGTTGCTTTTCATGGTATGGTTCATGTTTGCAATTGGATGCGGAGTTTCTTGAGGATAAGCAACAATCTTAAGTTGAGGGTGTTGATGTTTCGGCTTTCAATGAAACATTTTACATCTTTTTCTTGAGAAAGTCGTATGTTTTAAAACAACTAAGGTTGCATTTAATTTTGATTTTTAATGTTTCAGGGTAATGATCTAGCTGAAGAAAAAGTCTCAGAAAGGTGGCAGAAAAACACTTCTGATAGTCAAAATGGTGGATAGTCAGTGTTGCGATGAACCACCAAGTTAACCGTCAGATCTAACAAGAACTCAACTTTTCAGAAGACTCTGTGATGGTAGAAATGGTGAACCATCAGTCATGCAATGGATCACCAACTTGTCCATCTTGCTGCGACGGGCCAAATAGCGGACCATCAGTCTTATGATGGACCACAAAATTGGCCATCAGTGTCATCCAGAACCAGGCTCCCTGAAGGACTCAGTGATAGACCAAATGGTGAACCGTCAGTCTTAATACGGACCACCAAGTGGGCCATCAATTTTATCCAAAAAGTGACTTTCCCAGATCAGCAGCAACGGGCCAAATAGTGGACCATCAACCTTGCGATGGACCACCAATTTGGCCATCACTTTGGACGCAAATTTTATGATTTTGAATTATAAATCCTTTTAGATGGGAACATATAAATACAAGGTATTAGGGTTTAGTAGATATCTTTTTGTCTTTAGTTTCATACTTTCTCCTCTATCGAGAGCCTTGTACTACTTTTTCATTAGGATTTGACTCTAGAAATTGAGAGTTGATTATTAGTTTTCATAATTTCTATAAAAGATCGAGAAGAACAACATTATGATATTTGTAAGTACTTTTCTGAAGTTAATTATGAACATCAATATAACTTTGATTTCTTATATGAAGATGAGTGACTAAACTCCCACATCTAGGGTTATGGGAGCCTTGATGTGGAGAATTATTTTAGGGTTGTGAATGGGTTTGATTTCTAACATCTACCGAATTTGCATGAATCTTTCTTCATCTTAATGACATATCTTGGTTGCAAACTTGAGACGTGAGCCAATAAACTCCACTTGTCTGACAAGAAAGTGGATGTTGGGAAAAGAAGTGTTTCACATGAACTCCATAGGTTTACCCTTTGGGTTAACGGGTTGATGCCTTAACAGGATCAACCCTCATGAGGGTATTATTGAATAGTGCATGAATCCTTTAAGTTTGAGAGAAGTAAAGGGTGAAATACTTATTAGGCTGAGAAATAGATGGGTAATCCTTAGAATTCAATAATTCTTGTAATTGGATACATAAGTTAGATTTTAAACACAAACTCGCAACCCTAATTGTTTGAACATCTTGGTGAGTATAACTCTTGTTAATTCATTATTATTGAAATTACATATATATTTACTCTTAGTAGCTGGACTTTTGTGTAACACAAATACAAAAGAGCACCGTTAACATTTCCAAGCCCTCATTTATTTCGAAACTTTAGATCAACAGTGTAATAACAATCACAATACTAAGTGAACACTGTATTCCCTATGAGATTTAACTCCCAACCCAGTTGGGTTCTATATTTGACAGCGAATGCTTAGTCTCTCATATGAGAGGTGTAATTTGGGTGTATCAAATATCATCTCTATAGGTCATATATCGTATCTAAGAGGAAATAGCATCTCTAAAGGCCCAATATCGCATCTAAGAGAAATTAATATCTCTATATGCCATCAATCATAATTCGGAAAAAGTCATCACAATTTATTAATTCACCAAGCAAATCTCGTAAATAAGGCACATTAGTTTCAACTAGGCATAACATCCGTAACTAAGTCCACAAGGGCTTATACAAGTCTTGGCCAGGGCTGGACGAACCTGCTCCTAATCCTCAATTTTTATATTTAGGCTATCTACGTCCCAAACTAGGCTAAGGTATCTAGTTCACTTTTAGATGTTAAGTAAGCCATAACTAATCCTTAGATAGGAACTTCATCTAAAAACATGAGCATTTAAGTCAACTCTACCCAAATCATGGTTTCAAAACCACTAGACTAGCCCAACTAAGGTTAATCATACTAAACATGATTTCAACACTTTAACCACATCCTAAACCTAGTATCATATCATATTCCTGCTATAAATTAGTCCCATCTTGGGTGAAGGCAATAGGATTCTAAAAGTTTATAAGCATTCCACCTTACGGGTCCAAAACCCTTATCTAATGCCCAAAACATCAATATTCAATACCAATTCATTCTATGCATATTCAAACCTAACATTCACATTCACATGCAATATATATCACACATCATCTACGGAAAAAAGTAGACATAAGCCTACCGTAATGCCGAATCGCAAAACCTCAAATATTTATCCAAGTTCCCATATTCACTTCAAAATCCTAAAATTCCATCTCACTATGAAAATAGAAATCTACTCATCAATACGAGTCTAATGATATCTATATTGACTACTTTTGGTTCGGGGTCAAAAGGAACCCTAGAAATGGGTTCCAGAAAAAGAAGTGCGAAATTGGAAATTTATTTGAAAAAGTTGTTCCTCATATTTTTAGAAATCTACAGCTGAAAATTCAAGTCAAATCAAGTAAAAAACGAGGTTCAAATCGAAGAAAAATCATTTTTGAGCTTTACTGGGTAAAATCTTTAAAATACGGATTTAAACCAAGAATTAAAGTTGTTTTGATGGTTAAATTGATGAAAAACTAGTAATTATAAGATAAGAATATTATTCAAGTGAAAAGGAGTGAAATTGGGGTTTAAAATCAAGCCCTAATATTTTTGGGGTTTTGAAAAATTAATCAAGAAATTTCTAAGAAAAGGGTGAATTCTTCACTTAAATTTATAATAGAATCAAGAAATAGATGTTAATTTAGCTTTTCCTAGATTCCACTAGTTTTACTTTTAAGCTCCCACACTGTTTTAAGGTTTAACTCTTAAGAGGAAAGATTATAAATGAGGTTAAAACTGCTTTAAAAAGTGCAGAAAAATCTGCAAAACTTTTTCCCCTTTCGGACGGACTTCGACGAGGTGCTCAAAATTTGTTCAGAGTTAGATATAAGCAAAAGAATTATATAAACACACTAAACGACACTGTGGACTCAATGGAGATATCAGATTTTCAAAAAAACATTGTTTTCACAAAGTTGACCCCCAAATTGGAAATTATAATTTTCCAAACCGAGGGTCGAAATGAGGTTTGAAAGTCGTAAAATCACACCAAACATGTTATCATTCTAAAATCGATATCATGGATCTACTGGTGAAGTAAAATTTTGTATCCTAGGTCGTTTCAATCAAATATGGGTTCCACACCCATATTCTCAATTTTCCAACTTTTTGACCAATAGGTCGAAATGAGCTCGGGTACATTGACACCCGAATCAAAGGTCTACCTAGCCTAAAATTGATATTATGGATCTTCTAGAGTAGTCAAAATTTGCATTCGATATTGTTTCACTGAAGTTTTCTCCTGATGGCCCTTTGAATCAACAAAAACTTCAAAACAGGGAATTGGCTCTAAAAACCAAATGAATTGCCCGGTAACCGAACCATCAGTCCCAAAAAGTCATAAATAACTTGGGTCATCTATGAAGAAGCTCAAATGGAAGAAATAAGCATAAATATGGAAAATGACCGAAATGCGCATTGCAGCTGTCCTGACTACGACTCTCCTTACGAGTCGTAGGGTGTCTATACGAGTCATAAGACCTAAATTGTAATGTGATAACACTCAACTTACACCTCAATTTAGTGTAAGGCGGTCATCGTTAATATATTTACCAAACTTTGGAGTCGGGGTCGAATCCACAGGGAACAATGTGAGTGGCGATTAAACTAGTTTAAAACTAAAGTTACAAGTTAATTTCAAACAAATGATATTAAAAGATAAAATAGGGGTTTAGGTTTAACAAGTTGTTGTTTGTCACTTTACTTTCGGTGTTTATAAATCACGAGTTTATGAAATAAGTAGAATTATGTTCATTAGGGTTTTCGGTACATGACAGATGCTAAAAGTGGTTCAATATTCTCACGGTAGGTAGGATAACAAGCTATCTTTATAAATGTTATGCTTAAATATCTCTCTACCTACTTAAGCATTTAATTCCCTACTCCTCTTGGACTTAGGGTTTCTATTTACTACCCTGATGCTACCTCAGGTTAACCAACCTTGTTACAACGCTGATTATTAACTGATTATTAAAAGAAGTATTTTTGAGTACCTGTTGATAATTCACTTCCTACTACATTTGATTTCTTTCTCAAGCAAATCAAAGCAGGTGTGTCTAGTGTTTGAAACCAATAGACATTAATTAAAACCTCAGAATTATCAAGAAATCCTACTACCTTTTGAATCTTGAACACTTAGTACCTTATTAAGACCTAACCCTAGATCCCATAACTCAGGTTAATAGAGTTTATCCACTCATGATGTAACGAACGAAACACATAATTGAATTCATGATTTAAAATATAAACCTATATAGATGAATAATAACCAGTGAATCGCAAATTAGATTACAAAGGAAAATCCGAGAATAATCATAATAATCTCTTCACAGTATTTGCTTTTTCAATCCAAGAAATTTTGAGAGAAAATATCAAAAGTCTTTTAAAACTCAAGTGCCAACCCCCTCGTCCCCTAGAAAAATACTAAACAATGTTTTTTCATAGTAAATCCTAAATAAGGAAATAAAATCCAAATGTTCAGAAAATCCTTCGGAATAGGTGATGACATTTGTGACGGCGTGTCAAGGTCCTGATGACTTATCAGGAATGTTGTTAGGCCCTCCAGCATTTTTGGCATCTTCTGCTTTAACTGACGACAAAGCTTGATGACTTATTAGATACGTGACGACATATCACAAATGTCGTCACTTCTTCATTCAAAATTTAATTCTCTACCTACACTTGACCGGCAATTGTGATGCCTTATCATAGTTGTGACGACATGTCAGAAATGTCATCATATTTTCATTTTAATCCTTCTAACACTTTAATATCTAATGTGATTCTGATAACTTATCACAGGGCTGACGACTTATCAGGAATGTCGTCAGCCACCTGACATGATTTCTGATAACTTATCACAGGGATGATAATGACGATGATGGCTTATCAGGATTTCGATGGCTGATCAAGAACATCTTCACATTCCTGCTCCAATTCTCAGGTCCTGTCTATGTCTGACGGTATCCTTGAAGCCTTATCACCATCCTTACGGCTTATCACAAAATGTCATCAACTCTTTCAATTGAAACTCATTTTCTGTTTAAGGCTGACGTTGTCTTTGATAGCTTAACACTGGGATGATGACTTATTATGAATGTCGTTAGCCACACTTGTCTTTAGATTTCTTCAAATTTCAACCTTTTTGATTCCATTATCGTTGGTTCTCTATCATATCAGCTTCAACTGCAAAATCAAATATAAACTAATCAAAAATTACTAAAGTTGGTCAAGACCTTGTAATTATTTAGAGTTAAAAGCCTCAAATGTGTTAGCATATGCTCACATATCAACACCCTCAACTTAAAACAATTGCTTATTCTCAAGTAACCAAAACATAACTAGGAGAATACAAAGTACAATTTGGCAGTCAATTTTCTAAATTATTCCAACAATACTTCACCTTTTCCTAGGTCAATCAATTCAAACTCAATTGTGTATACTATTGAAAAACAATAGTGCAACACATAGGAATCAAGATATGGCATAAATTTAGCAATAGAAACCATGCATGTACCAAGATCACACTATCTGAACAAGTTAGCAACTAGCAACATAACCTGTGTTCCCTCACAGCAAAAAAATCCCTTTTTCACTCATATCAGAAATCATATATATACACTTAGGGATAATTATGAGACTCACTCTCACAATAAAGTTCCACTCAATGTATGTCAAAATCCGTAGGCTTGACCTTATAGTCAGTACCAAGGTTTTCAGATAGGCTAGCTAGGATCACTATAGGTATTTTTCTTGGCTTTTAATGTAGGCTAGGGGTTGGTATGATATTCAAGTATTTAAAGTGACTACACCTCCTTGACACTATGCTAACCTCTTCGGGTTTCACTTCTTAAACTTTTTCTCTTCCTCCCTTTTATTGATCACACATGCTCAAGATGGATGCGGTCTTTTCAATCATTATATTATCTTTTCATCATCTTTAACACAACTTTCTCTTTTCTTATTCCTTTACACCGCGCCCAACTTTTTATTATTTTATCTTATTCTACCTCTCTTTATGCTCATTTTTCATCATGCACCCCTATAATATCCACTTTCAACTTAGGCTGTTTGCCTAAGTCAAGGTGCACAATGTCCAAGGAGGGCCAGGGACAAAACAGGCTTATTGTGAAACAAATGGGAAGGTGATAGGTGTCATGAAAGAAATAGGATATTCAGGCTCAAAATAGGGATCAAGGGATATTATGTATACAGGGAAGGTCATTAAGGATAAAAGTGGGCTAATATCAAAACGGCCTATGATCCTCTCCTAACCCTCATCCTATAACCAAGGAAAGACTAATAGGGAAAGTTCTAGATTCACACACAAAGGGAACTGAGTAAGACCTCACACACATATGGAACACAAATATATCTCACATCACAACTTTTCTAATTTGTGTAATTGTTTAGCACTGATTATCAAGTTGCCAGAACTAATGCCACCAAAAGATGCACTGTGGTCACAATTAGATGTTGTTCACACAGTATTATAAATAGACACTTGGAGAGGTGCTCAAAAATCACAAAACATATTAACTGCCTCATTACTTGTATTTCTCCTAGTTAACAACAACACATCACAAAACAAACACAATACGGCTAAACATGTTGGCTCTACTAGAAACAAGACTCTGGGTAAAAGTGGCATGGAAACAAAAACCCACAGAGAACATCAACACCCATGAGCATCCCCATCCTCAACTTAAAAATCATGCAATGTCCCCAATGCGTCAAACCAAAATAAGAGAGTTAGAGATATACCCATGGCACTATAGGTGCAAAGATTTGATGTCAATCACATATTACGAATACAATAACAAAATACCTTGGGTTGCCTCCTAAGAAGTGCCTAATTTAGTGTCGCAACATGACCTAACTCAGCTTTTTCCTCCACCTTAAAGATAAGAATTTCACCCCCAACTTAGAGTCCATCTTCTTACCTCAATCATAGGGGGATGGTACAAAGATTAAGAAGCCGAGTAATAGATGATGCTTGGTAAACAACTCGGTCTTAAAGTGAGGTATGTTTTTAAATTGCTTATTGAGTGTATAATAATGAATATAGAATTCTTATTCCTCATCTTCACACTCTTCCACTATGTTAGATAATTCCACAGACAAGGTATCATCTAAACATAATATGTAAAAATGTTTTAAGTGAGGCTCAACTAATTCTACTTCAAAATTTACACTATCTACTAAACACTCACTTTTATTCATCTTCTCAATGTCAGTCTTAAGATCAAGATGACAATCGAGTGGTTGTGATTCTTAAGTTTTCTCCTCGAATTGGTTAATGTCCTCTTCATATTCTTCTTTATTTAGCCACTCTAAACATGGTGGGAGTGGTAACTCCTTTAGCTTTGCCCACAACTGTAACACCCCACATTTTACATGTACTAGTAATGTTCACATAAAATGACATACGACTTGATTTAATTACTACCAAAACTTTTTTTTCAAGTGTTCAAGTGTTAGATTGGGGCACTATATGGAAGTCTATTTAGAGACTGTGGCCTTAAACGGAGAAAATCATTGACGTGCTTATGGAACTTAGGAAGCTAGCAGGTGAGTCACCTGTGTGGTTGGCTTAAAAAATATATATATATATATACATGAGGGAGAATAATTCATTCATAAGTAAACTCACTTGAAGTCTAGACGTTAGTAAAAAGAAAGGGGAACGAAGACAAGGCTTAACGCCGAAACATTCCAAGTCTTGCGACAAACGAAGCCCAAGTTAGGGAGGCTATTAAAGCCAATGGTTTAGCATTATATTGGGCCAAGATGTTCAGCCCAAGATTTTTATATAATAGGCCCAACTACATTCACTCACTACTAGCAAAATTGGGCCCAAACAAAGTGCAAGAAAGATCAAGGAAAATGGGCCACTAAAGCCCATTGATTTAGAGATCCACAAGGCCCAAGTGAAAGGGGAATATTATTAATTGACCAACTTGACTTAATCAGTTGTAAATATCAAGAGAAAGTCGGCCTAAGGCCTCCTTAAAAAGGGACCAAAACCGAGCTCCTTAGGGTAACTAGTAGAAGACCAAAACTTTCAGCTTTTCTCTCTAAGTTTCTCTTGGCATTTCTTCACCTTGGAAGGCAACCAAAGGCTACTTTTTGAGTTCTTGAATTAGAACTACACCTTGGGAGTTAAGGTATGTAAAAATAACCATATACTTGATATGAATTTTCCATGGAAAACAAGATAAGTTGGCTGGTGTTCTGTGCAGGAATTTCTGGACAGCTTGTGTCCTGAAAGTTGTTGTTTGATTTTCTTGGCTTTGGAACGATTCTTACCCTGATTTTTGACTTTGATATGATATAAAGTTGAGGTTATTAATATGTTATAGTGTGTATATGGTTGCCAAGGTTGCTGGACTGTTTTGCTAGTTCTTTGGAAACAAGTATCCTTATATGATCTTATGTGCTTCCAAAATGGTATTGGACTGTTTTGATGAGGAGGCTGATGTTTCACGTTTCACCCCCTGTGTTCTGAGCTATTTTGTGACTGTTTTAAGGTTTATTTGATGTATATATATGTTGGGAGCATCTGGTTCAAAGTTGGGACAAGTATGAATTGTTAACGACGAAATGTAGGGAGACGACGAGATATTGTGCTTCTTAGTTGAGCGTTTGGTAAAATGGTTCTGTGTTGTAGTTATGGACTGTTGCCAGCATGTTGTAGAGCTGATATAGGCTGTGTACATCATGTATATGATAATGTGTACTGGTTGAAGACAGTTAGAATTGAGAAAGTCGGAATAACACCATTGAGTCGATGGTTATACGTTTGTTGCCAAAGTGTTGTGTTTTGTGAGATTGGGCTGTCCAGATGCATTGATTAGCTGCTAATACTAGCTTTAAAACATGATATTGTAGATAAATAGTTGGAAGAAAAGAAGTCATTTCGAGGTAAAAACAAGTTGATATGTCGAGGTATGTAAGGCTATTCGATCTCTTATTATTTGGCATGGAATCCAAAGTCTTTATTGGCACATAGAGATCTTTACAAACTTCGATATAACCACTCCACTCTTTCACATGTATTTGTGTGTCCATATTCGAGCATTGTCACTGCTGCATACATACATTGGATACCATGACATATGAGTCTTCTTTTCAGCTAAATAAAGTTCATACATTGTTTATGTCCTACATGTTTCACTAATCGTATAACCCACTCTTTTCATTGTGATATGATGTTACATGGTCACATACTTGTCATTTGTCATGCTTATAGTCTTATAGCTCAAATGTTACGATCACCAAAGATTCATCTCAAAAGTAATAAGAAGATATATGTATACAGTTGTTTCTGTTGGGTGGTATCCCAGGGGTGAAAGAATCACCTAGCATGGGTCAATCCCAGTATTACAGGGGGTATCCCAGGGGTGAAAGGAAAGCCTAGCATGGGTCGATCCTGATATAGATTTACCACTGATCAGCTGGTCATTTGTATTACATGATGTGCACAGATTATACAAGTGATAAGAGTAAAGTAACATAATTGTTATAAGATGCATGACTCCACAATATTCATAAAGGTGGTCTTTTACCCTACAGCAGTGTATGGTTTCATTTGAGCTTTTATCTCATATATAGTACATGTTGCCTTACATATTCAGTACATTATTTCGTACTGACGTCCCTGTTGGGGGACCTGCATTCCATGCTGCAGGTGCAGAAGCTAATAAACCTCCCCAGTAAGAGTACAGGATATCAACTGCAGTCACTGAGCTCCAGGTTGCTTCGGGGCTTTGAGTCTTATCATATCTTTTTGCATTGTATAGTATCTTATCATGAGGCGGGGCCTGTCCCGACCCTTATAAGATAATGTTTCTTGTCTAGAGGCTTTGTAGACTATGTAAAGTATAGTATGGTCATGTATCGTATCGTAGACATTGTGGCTCCAACGGCCTAGTCATACAACATGTTTTGGCTTGCTAGTTCCATTTATCTTTTGAGGGCATGTTTAGTATAAAAGTAACTTATAATGTTCATAGGTAATGTACTGCTACAGGTTGGTTCTCCCGAGCCTTACCGGCAACGGGTGCCAGTCCGCCTTAATAGGATTTGGGGCGTGACAGAAGTGGTATCAGAGCGGGTTGTCCTAGGGAGTCTACAAAGCCGTGTCTATGTAGAATCATGTTTATCGATGTGTTGTGCACCACATTTATAAACAAGAGGCTACGTGGCATTTAGGAGTTATCACTTCTTTTCATTCTTTAGATCGTGCCATAGAGCCAAATATTATAAGTGTACCATGTCTAATCCCTGAATTATTTTGTACAGTAAGTATGCCAGAGACAAGGAAGAGTAAAGGTAAAGGAAAGGAAGTAGAAGTGGTAGTTGGTATACCCAATCGGGCGAGACGACAGAGTGAGGCTCTAGATGAGTCTCTATCACAGACATCTCCAACCCCTCCATCTGTTGATGCACCAGGAAGTAGTGAAAACCCCCGAGAACCACCTGTTGATGCTTCTGTGCAGGATTTGAGAAATGCAGTTCAACTGTTGACTTGTATAGTTGCTGGCCAAGGTCAAAGACAAGAAGGCCCAGTTGCAGGTGCAGTTGGTGCAGGTAGGGCAGCCAGTACGAGAATACGTGATTTCCTCAACTTAGACCCCCCATCATTCACTGGGACAGATCCAAATGAAGATCCACAAGATTTTATTGATCAGATCCAACGCACCTTAGATGTTATGCATGTAAGTGGTTCGGAAGCTGCTGAGTTGGCAATATATAGATTGAAGGGTGTGGCTATACTGTGGTACGAAGCCTGGAAGCATTCCAAAGGCATAGATACATCTCCAACTACTTGGGAGGAGTTCAAAATGGCCTTTCTTGATCATTACTTGCCATTAGAGATCCGAGAGGCCCGTGCAGATCAGTTCCTGAACCTCCATCAGGGGAATATGAGCGTGAGGGAATATAGTCTTAAATTTAATTCTCTGGCCAGGTACGCTCCTAATGTTGTTCCTACTATGGCAGATAGAGTCCATCGGTATGTCGATAGGTTGGATTCATATTTGGTTAGAGATTGTACCATTGCCTCTTTAAATAAAGACATGGATATAGCGAGGATGCAAGCTTTTGCACAGAAACTGGAGGATCAGAGACAAAGAAGGAGGGCACAAGAAATAGAAAGGGGGCAATTCAAGAGGGCCAGATCTACAGGACAGTTTACACCACCCCAGGGTGAGTTTAGGCCACGATTTTCTCATAGGCCACCCAGGCCATCATCCTCTTACTCTACAGCTAGTGCTCCACCACCACTTCAAGGGTCTAGAAATGATCAATTTGGGCAGAGAAGTGAGGGCCAAGGTACACGGACAACAGGATATTCGGGAAGCCAGCAAATGCCTCCTAGGCAGCCTTGCAGACAATGTGGGAGATATCATATAGGTGCGTGTCGCAGGGGAACGGATGTTTGTTATTGGTGTGGTATGCCAGGGCATGTAATAAAAGATTGCCCAAGAAGACGCAGGGGTGATATGGCACAACCTACTAGATCAGCTGTTGTATCATCATCATCAGTGCCTCCATCAGGTAGAGGTGAGCAATTTCCCATAGGTCGCGGCAGAGGTATTAGAGGGGCAGCTAGTTCCAGCGTGGCCCAAAATCGCACATATGCTCTAGGGACTCGACAGAACCTGGAAGCTTCACCCGATGTGGTTATAGGTACATTGTCCATCTTCTCACATAAAGTGTATGCATTAATTGACCCTGGTTCTACACTGTCATATATTACTCCATTAGTTGCTGGGAAGCTTGGTAGAACACCTAAATTATTGAATAAACCACTTGCGGTGTCTACACCAACTGGGGAGTCAATTATAGTTAGAAGAGTCTATTGTGATTGCATAGTGACTGTCTGCGACCGAGATACATTAGCTGATCTTATCGAGTTAGAAATGGTAGAATTTGATGTTATAATGGGTATGGATTGGTTGGCTTCTTGCTATGCCACCGTTGACTGCCGAACCAAGAGGATGTACTTTCACTTTCCAAATGAAGCAGTCCTTGAATGGGAAGGCAATATTGGGGCACCAAAAGGGAGGTTTATCTCTTATTTTAAAGCCAGAAAAATGATATCAAAGGGATATATATGTCATCTCGTTAGAGTGAGAGACATGGAGGCAGAATCACCAACTATCCAGTCTGTTCCAATAGTGAATGAATTTATTGATGTCTTTCCTGAGGAACTCCCTGGTTTGCCTCCAGAACGAGAAATAGATTTTGGTATTGACTTATTACCAGGCACCGAGCCTATCTCTATTCCTCCATATAGAATGGCCCCGGCAGAATTACGTGAATTAAAGGAGCAACTGAAAGACTTGTTAGAAAAGGGTTTTATAAGACCTAGTGTGTCCCCTTGGGGTGCACCGGTTTTATTTGTGCGTAAAAAGGATGGCACATTGAGGATGTGTATTGACTACCGACAACTGAATAGGGTGACAATTAAGAATAAATATCCCCTCCCCAGAATTGATGACTTGTTTGATCAGTTACAGGGTGCCAAATACTTTTCAAAGATCGATTTGAGATCAGGTTATCATCAGGTGAGAGTGCAGGAAAAAGATATACCTAAGACAGCTTTCCGAACCAGATATGGTCATTTTGAATTTCTTGTTATGTCGTTTGGGCTAACGAATGCACCAGCAGTTTTTATGGATTTGATGAATAGGGTATTCAAGCCTTTCCTGGATGTGTTCGTGATAGTATTTATAGATGATATTCTGGTGTATTCAAGGTCAGAAAAGGACCACGCAAATCATTTACGACTAGTACTACAAGTTCTCCGTGATCGCCGGTTGTATGCTAAGTTTTCCAAATGTGAATTTTGGTTAAAATCAGTGGCATTTTTGGGCCATATTGTATCGGATGAAGGAATAAGGGTGGATTCACAAAAGATAGAGGCTGTGAAAGATTGGCCAAGGCCAACGACACCTACAGAAGTTCGAAGCTTCCTTGGATTGGCAGGTTATTACAGAAGGTTTGTTGAAGGTTTTTCTTCTATGTCTGCACCTCTTACTAAGCTAACTCACAAGGAGACCAAATTCCAATGGAATGATGCATGTGAAAGGAGCTTTCAAGAGTTGAAAAGCAGGCTAACCTCAGCACCTGTGCTAGTGCTTCCAGAAGGCTCAGAGGGATATGCAGTGTATTGTGATGCTTCCGGAGTTGGTTTGGGGTGTGTACTAACACAACATGGTAAGGTGATTGCTTATGCCTCGAGAAAATTGAGACCACACGAGAAAAACTACCCAACACATGATCTTGAGCTAGCAGCGGTTGTATTTGCTTTAAAGATATGGCGCCACTATTTGTATGGGGTGCACGTGGACATATATACAGATCATAAGAGTTTACAGTATATTTTCAAGCAGAAAGATCTAAATTTGAGGCAGCGGAGGTGGCTAGAGTTAATAAAGGATTATGATATTGATATATTATACCATCCAGGGAAAGCAAATGTGGTGGCTGATGCTCTAAGTCGTAAGACACTCATGGGTACCAGTGATCAGAAAGGGGTAAAGCAAGGCATGGCTAAGGATCTGCGTCAACTAGCCAATCTGGGTGTTCGTCTACTCGAAACTCCAAGAAAGGACATTATTGTACATAATGCTGCCGATTCTTCATTGATAAGGGAAGTAAAAGAAAAACAGTATTATGATCCTATTCTACAATGCCTTAAGGAGAAAGTAAGTCAAGGTATAATGAAGGAGTTTAGGCTTACACAAGATGGAGTACTTCATTGCCAAAATAGATTGTGTGTTCCTGATGTTAACAGACTCAGAAAGAGAATAATGGAAGAAGCCCATCATTCAAGATATTCCATCCACCCAGGATCTACTAAGATGTATCATGACCTAAAGGGAGTGTTTTGGTGGGGAGGCATGAAAAAGGACCTTGCAGAGTTTGTGGCTCAATGTCCTACTTGTCAACAAGTCAAAGTAGAGCACCAAAAGCCAGGTGGTTACATGCAATGTATAGAGATTCCAACTTGGAAGTGGGATATGACTAATATGGATTTTATAACTGGTTTGCCTCGTTCAGTTAATAAGTTTGACTCCATATGGGTGATAGTTGATAGACTCACGAAGTCGGCGCACTTCCTGCCAGTTAGAAGTGATTATACAGCTGAAGAATATGCCAAATTATACCTCAAAGAGATAGTTAGGCTACATGGGGTCCCACTCTCTATTATATCTGATCGAGGAGCTCAATTCACGGCAAAATTTTGGAAGTCCTTTCAAAGGAGTTTAGGGACGCAAGTGAATTTGAGTACAGCCTTCCATCCCCAAACAGACGGCCAGGCAGAGCGTACCATTCAAACACTTGAGGATATGTTGCGAACCTGTGCATTAGATTTTAAAGGTAGCTGGGTAGAACACTTGCCCCTTATTGAATTTGCCTATAATAACAGCTACCATTCGAGCATCAAGATGGCGCCTTACGAAGCTTTGTATGGGAGGAAATGTAGGTCACCAATTGGTTGGTTCGAAGTGGGTGAAACCACCTTGCTCGGGCCAGATTTAGTCCAACAGGCCATGGAAAAAGTTAAGGTGATACAACAACGGCTAAAAACAGCCCAAAGTCGTCATAAATCATATGCAGATATGCGGAGAAGAGGGCTGGAATTCTCTATTGGAGATTGGGTATTTTTAAAGGTATCACCGATGAAAGGGGTTATGAGATTTGGTAAGAAAGGGAAACTAAGCCCTCGTTACATAGGGCCATATAAGATTACTAAGAGGGTCGGACAAGTTGCATATGAATTAGAGCTACCCCAGGAACTTTCAATGGTTCATCCAGTGTTTCATGTGTCAATGCTTCGAAAATGCATAGGTGACCCCTCTCGTATCACTCCTATAGAAGATGTACAGGTCACAGAGGATCTTACCTATGAAGAGGTACCGGTTGCTATTCTAGATCGCCAAATTAAAAAGTTAAGGAACAAAGAAATTGCATCAGTAAAGGTACTCTGGAGAAACAACCAAGTAGAAGAAATAACGTGGGAACCGGAGGAAGTAATGACATCCAAATACCCTCATCTATTTGAAGACAAGGAGGGACCAAAAGATACAGAGGAGGAACATTAATAGGTATGTGTTTGAATACTAGTTATGTTATTAACAGTTGTGTGACCAGAAATTCAAACCTGCCTAGACTATACAATTATGTTAACATTCGGGACGAATGTTCCTAAGGGGGGGAGGATGTAACACCCCACATTTTACATGTACTAGTAATGTTCACATAAAATGACATACGACTTGATTTAATTACTACCAAAACTTTTTTTTCAAGTGTTCAAGTGTTAGATTGGGGCACTATATGGAAGTCTATTTAGAGACTGTGGCCTTAAACGGAGAAAATCATTGACGTGCTTATGGAACTTAGGAAGCTAGCAGGTGAGTCACCTGTGTGGTTGGCTTAAAAAATATATATATATATATACATGAGGGAGAATAATTCATTCATAAGTAAACTCACTTGAAGTCTAGACGTTAGTAAAAAGAAAGGGGAACGAAGACAAGGCTTAACGCCGAAACATTCCAAGTCTTGCGACAAACGAAGCCCAAGTTAGGGAGGCTATTAAAGCCAATGGTTTAGCATTATATTGGGCCAAGATGTTCAGCCCAAGATTTTTATATAATAGGCCCAACTACATTCACTCACTACTAGCAAAATTGGGCCCAAACAAAGTGCAAGAAAGATCAAGGAAAATGGGCCACTAAAGCCCATTGATTTAGAGATCCACAAGGCCCAAGTGAAAGGGGAATATTATTAATTGACCAACTTGACTTAATCAGTTGTAAATATCAAGAGAAAGTCGGCCTAAGGCCTCCTTAAAAAGGGACCAAAACCGAGCTCCTTAGGGTAACTAGTAGAAGACCAAAACTTTCAGCTTTTCTCTCTAAGTTTCTCTTGGCATTTCTTCACCTTGGAAGGCAACCAAAGGCTACTTTTTGAGTTCTTGAATTAGAACTACACCTTGGGAGTTAAGGTATGTAAAAATAACCATATACTTGATATGAATTTTCCATGGAAAACAAGATAAGTTGGCTGGTGTTCTGTGCAGGAATTTCTGGACAGCTTGTGTCCTGAAAGTTGTTGTTTGATTTTCTTGGCTTTGGAACGATTCTTACCCTGATTTTTGACTTTGATATGATATAAAGTTGAGGTTATTAATATGTTATAGTGTGTATATGGTTGCCAAGGTTGCTGGACTGTTTTGCTAGTTCTTTGGAAACAAGTATCCTTATATGATCTTATGTGCTTCCAAAATGGTATTGGACTGTTTTGATGAGGAGGCTGATGTTTCACGTTTCACCCCCTGTGTTCTGAGCTATTTTGTGACTGTTTTAAGGTTTATTTGATGTATATATATGTTGGGAGCATCTGGTTCAAAGTTGGGACAAGTATGAATTGTTAACGACGAAATGTAGGGAGACGACGAGATATTGTGCTTCTTAGTTGAGCGTTTGGTAAAATGGTTCTGTGTTGTAGTTATGGACTGTTGCCAGCATGTTGTAGAGCTGATATAGGCTGTGTACATCATGTATATGATAATGTGTACTGGTTGAAGACAGTTAGAATTGAGAAAGTCGGAATAACACCATTGAGTCGATGGTTATACGTTTGTTGCCAAAGTGTTGTGTTTTGTGAGATTGGGCTGTCCAGATGCATTGATTAGCTGCTAATACTAGCTTTAAAACATGATATTTTAGATAAATAGTTGGAAGAAAAGAAGTCATTTCGAGGTAAAAACAAGTTGATATGTCGAGGTATGTAAGGCTATTCGATCTCTTATTATTTGGCATGGAATCCAAAGTCTTTATTGGCACATAGAGATCTTTACAAACTTCGATATAACCACTCCACTCTTTCACATGTATTTGTGTGTCCATATTCGAGCATTGTCACTGCTGCATACATACATTGGATACCATGACATATGAGTCTTCTTTTCAGCTAAATAAAGTTCATACATTGTTTATGTCCTACATGTTTCACTAATCGTATAACCCACTCTTTTCATTGTGATATGATGTTACATGGTCACATACTTGTCATTTGTCATGCTTATAGTCTTATAGCTCAAATGTTACGATCACCAAAGATTCATCTCAAAAGTAATAAGAAGATATATGTATACAGTTGTTTCTGTTGGGTGGTATCCCAGGGGTGAAAGAATCACCTAGCATGGGTCAATCCCAGTATTACAGGGGGTATCCCAGGGGTGAAAGGAAAGCCTAGCATGGGTCGATCCTGATATAGATTTACCACTGATCAGCTGGTCATTTGTATTACATGATGTGCACAGATTATACAAGTGATAAGAGTAAAGTAACATAATTGTTATAAGATGCATGACTCCACAATATTCATAAAGGTGGTCTTTTACCCTACAGCAGTGTATGGTTTCATTTGAGCTTTTATCTCATATATAGTACATGTTGCCTTACATATTCAGTACATTATTTCGTACTGACGTCCCTGTTGGGGGACCTGCATTCCATGCTGCAGGTGCAGAAGCTAATAAACCTCCCCAGTAAGAGTACAGGATATCAACTGCAGTCACTGAGCTCCAGGTTGCTTCGGGGCTTTGAGTCTTATCATATCTTTTTGCATTGTATAGTATCTTATCATGAGGCGGGGCCTGTCCCGACCCTTATAAGATAATGTTTCTTGTCTAGAGGCTTTGTAGACTATGTAAAGTATAGTATGGTCATGTATCGTATCGTAGACATTGTGGCTCCAACGGCCTAGTCATACAACATCTTTTGGCTTGCTAGTTCCATTTATCTTTTGAGGGCATGTTTAGTATAAAAGTAACTTATAATGTTCATAGGTAATGTACTGCTACAGGTTGGTTCTCCCGAGCCTTACCGGCAACGGGTGCCAGTCCGCCTTAATAGGATTTGGGGCGTGACAGAAGTGGTATCAGAGCGGGTTGTCCTAGGGAGTCTACAAAGCCGTGTCTATGTAGAATCATGTTTATCGATGTGTTGTGCACCACATTTATAAACAAGAGGCTACGTGGCATTTAGGAGTTATCACTTCTTTTCATTCTTTAGATCGTGCCATAGAGCCAAATATTATAAGTGTACCATGTCTAATCCCTGAATTATTTTGTACAGTAAGTATGCCAGAGACAAGGAAGAGTAAAGGTAAAGGAAAGGAAGTAGAAGTGGTAGTTGGTATACCCAATCGGGCGAGACGACAGAGTGAGGCTCTAGATGAGTCTCTATCACAGACATCTCCAACCCCTCCATCTGTTGATGCACCAGGAAGTAGTGAAAACCCCCGAGAACCACCTGTTGATGCTTCTGTGCAGGATTTGAGAAATGCAGTTCAACTGTTGACTTGTATAGTTGCTGGCCAAGGTCAAAGACAAGAAGGCCCAGTTGCAGGTGCAGTTGGTGCAGGTAGGGCAGCCAGTACGAGAATACGTGATTTCCTCAACTTAGACCCCCCATCATTCACTGGGACAGATCCAAATGAAGATCCACAAGATTTTATTGATCAGATCCAACGCACCTTAGATGTTATGCATGTAAGTGGTTCGGAAGCTGCTGAGTTGGCAATATATAGATTGAAGGGTGTGGCTATACTGTGGTACGAATCCTGGAAGCATTCCAAAGGCATAGATACATCTCCAACTACTTGGGAGGAGTTCAAAATGGCCTTTCTTGATCATTACTTGCCATTAGAGATCCGAGAGGCCCGTGCAGATCAGTTCCTGAACCTCCATCAGGGGAATATGAGCGTGAGGGAATATAGTCTTAAATTTAATTCTCTGGCCAGGTACGCTCCTAATGTTGTTCCTACTATGGCAGATAGAGTCCATCGGTATGTCGATAGGTTGGATTCATATTTGGTTAGAGATTGTACCATTGCCTCTTTAAATAAAGACATGGATATAGCGAGGATGCAAGCTTTTGCACAGAAACTGGAGGATCAGAGACAAAGAAGGAGGGCACAAGAAATAGAAAGGGGGCAATTCAAGAGGGCCAGATCTACAGGACAGTTTACACCACCCCAGGGTGAGTTTAGGCCACGATTTTCTCATAGGCCACCCAGGCCATCATCCTCTTACTCTACAGCTAGTGCTCCACCACCACTTCAAGGGTCTAGAAATGATCAATTTGGGCAGAGAAGTGAGGGCCAAGGTACACGGACAACAGGATATTCGGGAAGCCAGCAAATGCCTCCTAGGCAGCCTTGCAGACAATGTGGGAGATATCATATAGGTGCGTGTCGCAGGGGAACGGATGTTTGTTATTGGTGTGGTATGCCAGGGCATGTAATAAAAGATTGCCCAAGAAGACGCAGGGGTGATATGGCACAACCTACTAGATCAGCTGTTGTATCATCATCATCAGTGCCTCCATCAGGTAGAGGTGAGCAATTTCCCATAGGTCGCGGCAGAGGTATTAGAGGGGCAGCTAGTTCCAGCGTGGCCCAAAATCGCACATATGCTCTAGGGACTCGACAGAACCTGGAAGCTTCACCCGATGTGGTTATAGGTACATTGTCCATCTTCTCACATAAAGTGTATGCATTAATTGACCCTGGTTCTACACTGTCATATATTACTCCATTAGTTGCTGGGAAGCTTGGTAGAACACCTAAATTATTGAATAAACCACTTGCGGTGTCTACACCAACTGGGGAGTCAATTATAGTTAGAAGAGTCTATTGTGATTGCATAGTGACTGTCTGCGACCGAGATACATTAGCTGATCTTATCGAGTTAGAAATGGTAGAATTTGATGTTATAATGGGTATGGATTGGTTGGCTTCTTGCTATGCCACCGTTGACTGCCGAACCAAGAGGATGTACTTTCACTTTCCAAATGAAGCAGTCCTTGAATGGGAAGGCAATATTGGGGCACCAAAAGGGAGGTTTATCTCTTATTTTAAAGCCAGAAAAATGATATCAAAGGGATATATATGTCATCTCGTTAGAGTGAGAGACATGGAGGCAGAATCACCAACTATCCAGTCTGTTCCAATAGTGAATGAATTTATTGATGTCTTTCCTGAGGAACTCCCTGGTTTGCCTCCAGAACGAGAAATAGATTTTGGTATTGACTTATTACCAGGCACCGAGCCTATCTCTATTCCTCCATATAGAATGGCCCCGGCAGAATTACGTGAATTAAAGGAGCAACTGAAAGACTTGTTAGAAAAGGGTTTTATAAGACCTAGTGTGTCCCCTTGGGGTGCACCGGTTTTATTTGTGCGTAAAAAGGATGGCACATTGAGGATGTGTATTGACTACCGACAACTGAATAGGGTGACAATTAAGAATAAATATCCCCTCCCCAGAATTGATGACTTGTTTGATCAGTTACAGGGTGCCAAATACTTTTCAAAGATCGATTTGAGATCAGGTTATCATCAGGTGAGAGTGCAGGAAAAAGATATACCTAAGACAGCTTTCCGAACCAGATATGGTCATTTTGAATTTCTTGTTATGTCGTTTGGGCTAACGAATGCACCAGCAGTTTTTATGGATTTGATGAATAGGGTATTCAAGCCTTTCCTGGATGTGTTCGTGATAGTATTTATAGATGATATTCTGGTGTATTCAAGGTCAGAAAAGGACCACGCAAATCATTTACGACTAGTACTACAAGTTCTCCGTGATCGCCGGTTGTATGCTAAGTTTTCCAAATGTGAATTTTGGTTAAAATCAGTGGCATTTTTGGGCCATATTGTATCGGATGAAGGAATAAGGGTGGATTCACAAAAGATAGAGGCTGTGAAAGATTGGCCAAGGCCAACGACACCTACAGAAGTTCGAAGCTTCCTTGGATTGGCAGGTTATTACAGAAGGTTTGTTGAAGGTTTTTCTTCTATGTCTGCACCTCTTACTAAGCTAACTCACAAGGAGACCAAATTCCAATGGAATGATGCATGTGAAAGGAGCTTTCAAGAGTTGAAAAGCAGGCTAACCTCAGCACCTGTGCTAGTGCTTCCAGAAGGCTCAGAGGGATATGCAGTGTATTGTGATGCTTCCGGAGTTGGTTTGGGGTGTGTACTAACACAACATGGTAAGGTGATTGCTTATGCCTCGAGACAATTGAGACCACACGAGAAAAACTACCCAACACATGATCTTGAGCTAGCAGCGGTTGTATTTGCTTTAAAGATATGGCGCCACTATTTGTATGGGGTGCACGTGGACATATATACAGATCATAAGAGTTTACAGTATATTTTCAAGCAGAAAGATCTAAATTTGAGGCAGCGGAGGTGGCTAGAGTTAATAAAGGATTATGATATTGATATATTATACCATCCAGGGAAAGCAAATGTGGTGGCTGATGCTCTAAGTCGTAAGACACTCATGGGTACCAGTGATCAGAAAGGGGTAAAGCAAGGCATGGCTAAGGATCTGCGTCAACTAGCCAATCTGGGTGTTCGTCTACTCGAAACTCCAAGAAAGGACATTATTGTACATAATGCTGCCGATTCTTCATTGATAAGGGAAGTAAAAGAAAAACAGTATTATGATCCTATTCTACAATGCCTTAAGGAGAAAGTAAGTCAAGGTATAATGAAGGAGTTTAGGCTTACACAAGATGGAGTACTTCATTGCCAAAATAGATTGTGTGTTCCTGATGTTAACAGACTCAGAAAGAGAATAATGGAAGAAGCCCATCATTCAAGATATTCCATCCACCCAGGATCTACTAAGATGTATCATGACCTAAAGGGAGTGTTTTGGTGGGGAGGCATGAAAAAGGACCTTGCAGAGTTTGTGGCTCAATGTCCTACTTGTCAACAAGTCAAAGTAGAGCACCAAAAGCCAGGTGGTTACATGCAATGTATAGAGATTCCAACTTGGAAGTGGGATATGACTAATATGGATTTTATAACTGGTTTGCCTCGTTCAGTTAATAAGTTTGACTCCATATGGGTGATAGTTGATAGACTCACGAAGTCGGCGCACTTCCTGCCAGTTAGAAGTGATTATACAGCTGAAGAATATGCCAAATTATACCTCAAAGAGATAGTTAGGCTACATGGGGTCCCACTCTCTATTATATCTGATCGAGGAGCTCAATTCACGGCAAAATTTTGGAAGTCCTTTCAAAGGAGTTTAGGGACGCAAGTGAATTTGAGTACAGCCTTCCATCCCCAAACAGACGGCCAGGCAGAGCGTACCATTCAAACACTTGAGGATATGTTGCGAACCTGTGCATTAGATTTTAAAGGTAGCTGGGTAGAACACTTGCCCCTTATTGAATTTGCCTATAATAACAGCTACCATTCGAGCATCAAGATGGCGCCTTACGAAGCTTTGTATGGGAGGAAATGTAGGTCACCAATTGGTTGGTTCGAAGTGGGTGAAACCACCTTGCTCGGGCCAGATTTAGTCCAACAGGCCATGGAAAAAGTTAAGGTGATACAACAACGGCTAAAAACAGCCCAAAGTCGTCATAAATCATATGCAGATATGCGGAGAAGAGGGCTGGAATTCTCTATTGGAGATTGGGTATTTTTAAAGGTATCACCGATGAAAGGGGTTATGAGATTTGGTAAGAAAGGGAAACTAAGCCCTCGTTACATAGGGCCATATAAGATTACTAAGAGGGTCGGACAAGTTGCATATGAATTAGAGCTACCCCAGGAACTTTCAATGGTTCATCCAGTGTTTCATGTGTCAATGCTTCGAAAATGCATAGGTGACCCCTCTCGTATCACTCCTATAGAAGATGTACAGGTCACAGAGGATCTTACCTATGAAGAGGTACCGGTTGCTATTCTAGATCGCCAAATTAAAAAGTTAAGGAACAAAGAAATTGCATCAGTAAAGGTACTCTGGAGAAACAACCAAGTAGAAGAAATAACGTGGGAACCGGAGGAAGTAATGACATCCAAATACCCTCATCTATTTGAAGACAAGGAGGGACCAAAAGATACAGAGGAGGAACATTAATAGGTATGTGTTTGAATACTAGTTATGTTATTAACAGTTGTGTGACCAGAAATTCAAACCTGCCTAGACTATACAATTATGTTAACATTCGGGACGAATGTTCCTAAGGGGGGGAGGATGTAACACCCCACATTTTACATGTACTAGTAATGTTCACATAAAATGACATACGACTTTAATTACTACCAAAACTTTTTTTTCAAGTGTTCAAGTGTTAGATTGGGGCACTATATGGAAGTCTATTTAGAGACTGTGGCCTTAAACGGAGAAAATCATTGACGTGCTTATGGAACTTAGGAAGCTAGCAGGTGAGTCACCTGTGTGGTTGGCTTAAAAAATATATATATATATATACATGAGGGAGAATAATTCATTCATAAGTAAACTCACTTGAAGTCTAGACGTTAGTAAAAAGAAAGGGGAACGAAGACAAGGCTTAACGCCGAAACATTCCAAGTCTTGCGACAAACGAAGCCCAAGTTAGGGAGGCTATTAAAGCCAATGGTTTAGCATTATATTGGGCCAAGATGTTCAGCCCAAGATTTTTATATAATAGGCCCAACTACATTCACTCACTACTAGCAAAATTGGGCCCAAACAAAGTGCAAGAAAGATCAAGGAAAATGGGCCACTAAAGCCCATTGATTTAGAGATCCACAAGGCCCAAGTGAAAGGGGAATATTATTAATTGACCAACTTGACTTAATCAGTTGTAAATATCAAGAGAAAGTCGGCCTAAGGCCTCCTTAAAAAGGGACCAAAACCGAGCTCCTTAGGGTAACTAGTAGAAGACCAAAACTTTCAGCTTTTCTCTCTAAGTTTCTCTTGGCATTTCTTCACCTTGGAAGGCAACCAAAGGCTACTTTTTGAGTTCTTGAATTAGAACTACACCTTGGGAGTTAAGGTATGTAAAAATAACCATATACTTGATATGAATTTTCCATGGAAAACAAGATAAGTTGGCTGGTGTTCTGTGCAGGAATTTCTGGACAGCTTGTGTCCTGAAAGTTGTTGTTTGATTTTCTTGGCTTTGGAACGATTCTTACCCTGATTTTTGACTTTGATATGATATAAAGTTGAGGTTATTAATATGTTATAGTGTGTATATGGTTGCCAAGGTTGCTGGACTGTTTTGCTAGTTCTTTGGAAACAAGTATCCTTATATGATCTTATGTGCTTCCAAAATGGTATTGGACTGTTTTGATGAGGAGGCTGATGTTTCACGTTTCACCCCCTGTGTTCTGAGCTATTTTGTGACTGTTTTAAGGTTTATTTGATGTATATATATGTTGGGAGCATCTGGTTCAAAGTTGGGACAAGTATGAATTGTTAACGACGAAATGTAGGGAGACGACGAGATATTGTGCTTCTTAGTTGAGCGTTTGGTAAAATGGTTCTGTGTTGTAGTTATGGACTGTTGCCAGCATGTTGTAGAGCTGATATAGGCTGTGTACATCATGTATATGATAATGTGTACTGGTTGAAGACAGTTAGAATTGAGAAAGTCGGAATAACACCATTGAGTCGATGGTTATACGTTTGTTGCCAAAGTGTTGTGTTTTGTGAGATTGGGCTGTCCAGATGCATTGATTAGCTGCTAATACTAGCTTTAAAACATGATATTTTAGATAAATAGTTGGAAGAAAAGAAGTCATTTCGAGGTAAAAACAAGTTGATATGTCGAGGTATGTAAGGCTATTCGATCTCTTATTATTTGGCATGGAATCCAAAGTCTTTATTGGCACATAGAGATCTTTACAAACTTCGATATAACCACTCCACTCTTTCACATGTATTTGTGTGTCCATATTCGAGCATTGTCACTGCTGCATACATACATTGGATACCATGACATATGAGTCTTCTTTTCAGCTAAATAAAGTTCATACATTGTTTATGTCCTACATGTTTCACTAATCGTATAACCCACTCTTTTCATTGTGATATGATGTTACATGGTCACATACTTGTCATTTGTCATGCTTATAGTCTTATAGCTCAAATGTTACGATCACCAAAGATTCATCTCAAAAGTAATAAGAAGATATATGTATACAGTTGTTTCTGTTGGGTGGTATCCCAGGGGTGAAAGAATCACCTAGCATGGGTCAATCCCAGTATTACAGGGGGTATCCCAGGGGTGAAAGGAAAGCCTAGCATGGGTCGATCCTGATATAGATTTACCACTGATCAGCTGGTCATTTGTATTACATGATGTGCACAGATTATACAAGTGATAAGAGTAAAGTAACATAATTGTTATAAGATGCATGACTCCACAATATTCATAAAGGTGGTCTTTTACCCTACAGCAGTGTATGGTTTCATTTGAGCTTTTATCTCATATATAGTACATGTTGCCTTACATATTCAGTACATTATTTCGTACTGACGTCCCTGTTGGGGGACCTGCATTCCATGCTGCAGGTGCAGAAGCTAATAAACCTCCCCAGTAAGAGTACAGGATATCAACTGCAGTCACTGAGCTCCAGGTTGCTTCGGGGCTTTGAGTCTTATCATATCTTTTTGCATTGTATAGTATCTTATCATGAGGCGGGGCCTGTCCCGACCCTTATAAGATAATGTTTCTTGTCTAGAGGCTTTGTAGACTATGTAAAGTATAGTATGGTCATGTATCGTATCGTAGACATTGTGGCTCCAACGGCCTAGTCATACAACATCTTTTGGCTTGCTAGTTCCATTTATCTTTTGAGGGCATGTTTAGTATAAAAGTAACTTATAATGTTCATAGGTAATGTACTGCTACAGGTTGGTTCTCCCGAGCCTTACCGGCAACGGGTGCCAGTCCGCCTTAATAGGATTTGGGGCGTGACAGAAGTGGTATCAGAGCGGGTTGTCCTAGGGAGTCTACAAAGCCGTGTCTATGTAGAATCATGTTTATCGATGTGTTGTGCACCACATTTATAAACAAGAGGCTACGTGGCATTTAGGAGTTATCACTTCTTTTCATTCTTTAGATCGTGCCATAGAGCCAAATATTATAAGTGTACCATGTCTAATCCCTGAATTATTTTGTACAGTAAGTATGCCAGAGACAAGGAAGAGTAAAGGTAAAGGAAAGGAAGTAGAAGTGGTAGTTGGTATACCCAATCGGGCGAGACGACAGAGTGAGGCTCTAGATGAGTCTCTATCACAGACATCTCCAACCCCTCCATCTGTTGATGCACCAGGAAGTAGTGAAAACCCCCGAGAACCACCTGTTGATGCTTCTGTGCAGGATTTGAGAAATGCAGTTCAACTGTTGACTTGTATAGTTGCTGGCCAAGGTCAAAGACAAGAAGGCCCAGTTGCAGGTGCAGTTGGTGCAGGTAGGGCAGCCAGTACGAGAATACGTGATTTCCTCAACTTAGACCCCCCATCATTCACTGGGACAGATCCAAATGAAGATCCACAAGATTTTATTGATCAGATCCAACGCACCTTAGATGTTATGCATGTAAGTGGTTCGGAAGCTGCTGAGTTGGCAATATATAGATTGAAGAGTGTGGCTATACTGTGGTACGAAGCCTGGAAGCATTCCAAAGGCATAGATACATCTCCAACTACTTGGGAGGAGTTCAAAATGGCCTTTCTTGATCATTACTTGCCATTAGAGATCCGAGAGGCCCGTGCAGATCAGTTCCTGAACCTCCATCAGGGGAATATGAGCGTGAGGGAATATAGTCTTAAATTTAATTCTCTGGCCAGGTACGCTCCTAATGTTGTTCCTACTATGGCAGATAGAGTCCATCGGTATGTCGATAGGTTGGATTCATATTTGGTTAGAGATTGTACCATTGCCTCTTTAAATAAAGACATGGATATAGCGAGGATGCAAGCTTTTGCACAGAAACTGGAGGATCAGAGACAAAGAAGGAGGGCACAAGAAATAGAAAGGGGGCAATTCAAGAGGGCCAGATCTACAGGACAGTTTACACCACCCCAGGGTGAGTTTAGGCCACGATTTTCTCATAGGCCACCCAGGCCATCATCCTCTTACTCTACAGCTAGTGCTCCACCACCACTTCAAGGGTCTAGAAATGATCAATTTGGGCAGAGAAGTGAGGGCCAAGGTACACGGACAACAGGATATTCGGGAAGCCAGCAAATGCCTCCTAGGCAGCCTTGCAGACAATGTGGGAGATATCATATAGGTGCGTGTCGCAGGGGAACGGATGTTTGTTATTGGTGTGGTATGCCAGGGCATGTAATAAAAGATTGCCCAAGAAGACGCAGGGGTGATATGGCACAACCTACTAGATCAGCTGTTGTATCATCATCATCAGTGCCTCCATCAGGTAGAGGTGAGCAATTTCCCATAGGTCGCGGCAGAGGTATTAGAGGGGCAGCTAGTTCCAGCGTGGCCCAAAATCGCACATATGCTCTAGGGACTCGACAGAACCTGGAAGCTTCACCCGATGTGGTTATAGGTACATTGTCCATCTTCTCACATAAAGTGTATGCATTAATTGACCCTGGTTCTACACTGTCATATATTACTCCATTAGTTGCTGGGAAGCTTGGTAGAACACCTAAATTATTGAATAAACCACTTGCGGTGTCTACACCAACTGGGGAGTCAATTATAGTTAGAAGAGTCTATTGTGATTGCATAGTGACTGTCTGCGACCGAGATACATTAGCTGATCTTATCGAGTTAGAAATGGTAGAATTTGATGTTATAATGGGTATGGATTGGTTGGCTTCTTGCTATGCCACCGTTGACTGCCGAACCAAGAGGATGTACTTTCACTTTCCAAATGAAGCAGTCCTTGAATGGGAAGGCAATATTGGGGCACCAAAAGGGAGGTTTATCTCTTATTTTAAAGCCAGAAAAATGATATCAAAGGGATATATATGTCATCTCGTTAGAGTGAGAGACATGGAGGCAGAATCACCAACTATCCAGTCTGTTCCAATAGTGAATGAATTTATTGATGTCTTTCCTGAGGAACTCCCTGGTTTGCCTCCAGAACGAGAAATAGATTTTGGTATTGACTTATTACCAGGCACCGAGCCTATCTCTATTCCTCCATATAGAATGGCCCCGGCAGAATTACGTGAATTAAAGGAGCAACTGAAAGACTTGTTAGAAAAGGGTTTTATAAGACCTAGTGTGTCCCCTTGGGGTGCACCGGTTTTATTTGTGCGTAAAAAGGATGGCACATTGAGGATGTGTATTGACTACCGACAACTGAATAGGGTGACAATTAAGAATAAATATCCCCTCCCCAGAATTGATGACTTGTTTGATCAGTTACAGGGTGCCAAATACTTTTCAAAGATCGATTTGAGATCAGGTTATCATCAGGTGAGAGTGCAGGAAAAAGATATACCTAAGACAGCTTTCCGAACCAGATATGGTCATTTTGAATTTCTTGTTATGTCGTTTGGGCTAACGAATGCACCAGCAGTTTTTATGGATTTGATGAATAGGGTATTCAAGCCTTTCCTGGATGTGTTCGTGATAGTATTTATAGATGATATTCTGGTGTATTCAAGGTCAGAAAAGGACCACGCAAATCATTTACGACTAGTACTACAAGTTCTCCGTGATCGCCGGTTGTATGCTAAGTTTTCCAAATGTGAATTTTGGTTAAAATCAGTGGCATTTTTGGGCCATATTGTATCGGATGAAGGAATAAGGGTGGATTCACAAAAGATAGAGGCTGTGAAAGATTGGCCAAGGCCAACGACACCTACAGAAGTTCGAAGCTTCCTTGGATTGGCAGGTTATTACAGAAGGTTTGTTGAAGGTTTTTCTTCTATGTCTGCACCTCTTACTAAGCTAACTCACAAGGAGACCAAATTCCAATGGAATGATGCATGTGAAAGGAGCTTTCAAGAGTTGAAAAGCAGGCTAACCTCAGCACCTGTGCTAGTGCTTCCAGAAGGCTCAGAGGGATATGCAGTGTATTGTGATGCTTCCGGAGTTGGTTTGGGGTGTGTACTAACACAACATGGTAAGGTGATTGCTTATGCCTCGAGACAATTGAGACCACACGAGAAAAACTACCCAACACATGATCTTGAGCTAGCAGCGGTTGTATTTGCTTTAAAGATATGGCGCCACTATTTGTATGGGGTGCACGTGGACATATATACAGATCATAAGAGTTTACAGTATATTTTCAAGCAGAAAGATCTAAATTTGAGGCAGCGGAGGTGGCTAGAGTTAATAAAGGATTATGATATTGATATATTATACCATCCAGGGAAAGCAAATGTGGTGGCTGATGCTCTAAGTCGTAAGACACTCATGGGTACCAGTGATCAGAAAGGGGTAAAGCAAGGCATGGCTAAGGATCTGCGTCAACTAGCCAATCTGGGTGTTCGTCTACTCGAAACTCCAAGAAAGGACATTATTGTACATAATGCTGCCGATTCTTCATTGATAAGGGAAGTAAAAGAAAAACAGTATTATGATCCTATTCTACAATGCCTTAAGGAGAAAGTAAGTCAAGGTATAATGAAGGAGTTTAGGCTTACACAAGATGGAGTACTTCATTGCCAAAATAGATTGTGTGTTCCTGATGTTAACAGACTCAGAAAGAGAATAATGGAAGAAGCCCATCATTCAAGATATTCCATCCACCCAGGATCTACTAAGATGTATCATGACCTAAAGGGAGTGTTTTGGTGGGGAGGCATGAAAAAGGACCTTGCAGAGTTTGTGGCTCAATGTCCTACTTGTCAACAAGTCAAAGTAGAGCACCAAAAGCCAGGTGGTTACATGCAATGTATAGAGATTCCAACTTGGAAGTGGGATATGACTAATATGGATTTTATAACTGGTTTGCCTCGTTCAGTTAATAAGTTTGACTCCATATGGGTGATAGTTGATAGACTCACGAAGTCGGCGCACTTCCTGCCAGTTAGAAGTGATTATACAGCTGAAGAATATGCCAAATTATACCTCAAAGAGATAGTTAGGCTACATGGGGTCCCACTCTCTATTATATCTGATCGAGGAGCTCAATTCACGGCAAAATTTTGGAAGTCCTTTCAAAGGAGTTTAGGGACGCAAGTGAATTTGAGTACAGCCTTCCATCCCCAAACAGACGGCCAGGCAGAGCGTACCATTCAAACACTTGAGGATATGTTGCGAACCTGTGCATTAGATTTTAAAGGTAGCTGGGTAGAACACTTGCCCCTTATTGAATTTGCCTATAATAACAGCTACCATTCGAGCATCAAGATGGCGCCTTACGAAGCTTTGTATGGGAGGAAATGTAGGTCACCAATTGGTTGGTTCGAAGTGGGTGAAACCACCTTGCTCGGGCCAGATTTAGTCCAACAGGCCATGGAAAAAGTTAAGGTGATACAACAACGGCTAAAAACAGCCCAAAGTCGTCATAAATCATATGCAGATATGCGGAGAAGAGGGCTGGAATTCTCTATTGGAGATTGGGTATTTTTAAAGGTATCACCGATGAAAGGGGTTATGAGATTTGGTAAGAAAGGGAAACTAAGCCCTCGTTACATAGGGCCATATAAGATTACTAAGAGGGTCGGACAAGTTGCATATGAATTAGAGCTACCCCAGGAACTTTCAATGGTTCATCCAGTGTTTCATGTGTCAATGCTTCGAAAATGCATAGGTGACCCCTCTCGTATCACTCCTATAGAAGATGTACAGGTCACAGAGGATCTTACCTATGAAGAGGTACCGGTTGCTATTCTAGATCGCCAAATTAAAAAGTTAAGGAACAAAGAAATTGCATCAGTAAAGGTACTCTGGAGAAACAACCAAGTAGAAGAAATAACGTGGGAACCGGAGGAAGTAATGACATCCAAATACCCTCATCTATTTGAAGACAAGGAGGGACCAAAAGATACAGAGGAGGAACATTAATAGGTATGTGTTTGAATACTAGTTATGTTATTAACAGTTGTGTGACCAGAAATTCAAACCTGCCTAGACTATACAATTATGTTAACATTCGGGACGAATGTTCCTAAGGGGGGGAGGATGTAACACCCCACATTTTACATGTACTAGTAATGTTCACATAAAATGACATACGACTTGATTTAATTACTACCAAAACTTTTTTTTCAAGTGTTCAAGTGTTAGATTGGGGCACTATATGGAAGTCTATTTAGAGACTGTGGCCTTAAACGGAGAAAATCATTGACGTGCTTATGGAACTTAGGAAGCTAGCAGGTGAGTCACCTGTGTGGTTGGCTTAAAAAATATATATATATATATACATGAGGGAGAATAATTCATTCATAAGTAAACTCACTTGAAGTCTAGACGTTAGTAAAAAGAAAGGGGAACGAAGACAAGGCTTAACGCCGAAACATTCCAAGTCTTGCGACAAACGAAGCCCAAGTTAGGGAGGCTATTAAAGCCAATGGTTTAGCATTATATTGGGCCAAGATGTTCAGCCCAAGATTTTTATATAATAGGCCCAACTACATTCACTCACTACTAGCAAAATTGGGCCCAAACAAAGTGCAAGAAAGATCAAGGAAAATGGGCCACTAAAGCCCATTGATTTAGAGATCCACAAGGCCCAAGTGAAAGGGGAATATTATTAATTGACCAACTTGACTTAATCAGTTGTAAATATCAAGAGAAAGTCGGCCTAAGGCCTCCTTAAAAAGGGACCAAAACCGAGCTCCTTAGGGTAACTAGTAGAAGACCAAAACTTTCAGCTTTTCTCTCTAAGTTTCTCTTGGCATTTCTTCACCTTGGAAGGCAACCAAAGGCTACTTTTTGAGTTCTTGAATTAGAACTACACCTTGGGAGTTAAGGTATGTAAAAATAACCATATACTTGATATGAATTTTCCATGGAAAACAAGATAAGTTGGCTGGTGTTCTGTGCAGGAATTTCTGGACAGCTTGTGTCCTGAAAGTTGTTGTTTGATTTTCTTGGCTTTGGAACGATTCTTACCCTGATTTTTGACTTTGATATGATATAAAGTTGAGGTTATTAATATGTTATAGTGTGTATATGGTTGCCAAGGTTGCTGGACTGTTTTGCTAGTTCTTTGGAAACAAGTATCCTTATATGATCTTATGTGCTTCCAAAATGGTATTGGACTGTTTTGATGAGGAGGCTGATGTTTCACGTTTCACCCCCTGTGTTCTGAGCTATTTTGTGACTGTTTTAAGGTTTATTTGATGTATATATATGTTGGGAGCATCTGGTTCAAAGTTGGGACAAGTATGAATTGTTAACGACGAAATGTAGGGAGACGACGAGATATTGTGCTTCTTAGTTGAGCGTTTGGTAAAATGGTTCTGTGTTGTAGTTATGGACTGTTGCCAGCATGTTGTAGAGCTGATATAGGCTGTGTACATCATGTATATGATAATGTGTACTGGTTGAAGACAGTTAGAATTGAGAAAGTCGGAATAACACCATTGAGTCGATGGTTATACGTTTGTTGCCAAAGTGTTGTGTTTTGTGAGATTGGGCTGTCCAGATGCATTGATTAGCTGCTAATACTAGCTTTAAAACATGATATTGTAGATAAATAGTTGGAAGAAAAGAAGTCATTTCGAGGTAAAAACAAGTTGATATGTCGAGGTATGTGAGGCTATTCGATCTCTTATTATTTGGCATGGAATCCAAAGTCTTTATTGGCACATAGAGATCTTTACAAACTTCGATATAACCACTCCACTCTTTCACATGTATTTGTGTGTCCATATTCGAGCATTGTCACTGCTGCATACATACATTGGATACCATGACATATGAGTCTTCTTTTCAGCTAAATAAAGTTCATACATTGTTTATGTCCTACATGTTTCACTAATCGTATAACCCACTCTTTTCATTGTGATATGATGTTACATGGTCACATACTTGTCATTTGTCATGCTTATAGTCTTATAGCTCAAATTTTACGATCACCAAAGATTCATCTCAAAAGTAATAAGAAGATATATGTATACAGTTGTTTCTGTTGGGTGGTATCCCAGGGGTGAAAGAATCACCTAGCATGGGTCAATCCCAGTATTACAGGGGGTATCCCAGGGGTGAAAGGAAAGCCTAGCATGGGTCGATCCTGATATAGATTTACCACTGATCAGCTGGTCATTTGTATTACATGATGTGCACAGATTATAAAAGTGATAAGAGTAAAGTAACATAATTGTTATAAGATGCATGACTCCACAATATTCATAAAGGTGGTCTTTTACCCTACAGCAGTGTATGGTTTCATTTGAGCTTTTATCTCATATATAGTACATGTTGCCTTACATATTCAGTACATTATTTCGTACTGACGTCCCTGTTGGGGGACCTGCATTCCATGCTGCAGGTGCAGAAGCTAATAAACCTCCCCAGTAAGAGTACAGGATATCAACTGCAGTCACTGAGCTCCAGGTTGCTTCGGGGCTTTGAGTCTTATCATATCTTTTTGCATTGTATAGTATCTTATCATGAGGCGGGGCCTGTCCCGACCCTTATAAGATAATGTTTCTTGTCTAGAGGCTTTGTAGACTATGTAAAGTATAGTATGGTCATGTATCGTATCGTAGACATTGTGGCTCCAACGGCCTAGTCATACAACATCTTTTGGCTTGCTAGTTCCATTTATCTTTTGAGGGCATGTTTAGTATAAAAGTAACTTATAATGTTCATAGGTAATGTACTGCTACAGGTTGGTTCTCCCGAGCCTTACCGGCAACGGGTGCCAGTCCGCCTTAATAGGATTTGGGGCGTGACAACAACTGTCCTTGATTCTCTAAAATTCTTTTCATCAATTTATTCGCTTGAATCGTGACAACACACATATCTTCAGTATGATCACTTTGGCCACAGGCCAAACACTAAGTTACAGTAAATAGGACAGTATCCATATCATATTATGAAGGTCCCATCTATGCACTTCCAGATAAATCTGGACAACAACCCTCAAAATATGGTCCCCCTCAATAATAACAAGAATCCTCACAAGAATCATCATCACTTAAAAAACCATCTATCCAGGTAGACATCTCAAGAAAGATATGAGAGAAATAAGAATAAAAGAAAATAAAAAAAATATAAACGAACAATTAGTTACAAGTTTGAATTAAAGCAAGTAGGCTAAATTTCCAAACCAACTCAATACGCCAAATTGTTCCCTGTCAACGGTGCCATTTTTTATAACGCTCAACTTATACCTCAATTTTGTGCAAGGAGGTCATCATCAATATATTTACCCAACTTTTGAGTTAGGGTCGAATCCACAGGGAACAATGTGAGTGGCGATTAAACTAGTTTGAAACTAAAGGTACAAGTTAAATTCAAACAAATGATACTAAGAGATAAAATGTGGACTTAGGTTTAACAAGTTGTTGTTTGTCACTTTACTTTTGGTGTTTGTAAATCAAGAGTTTATGAAATAACCAGAATTATGTTCACTAGGGCTTCCAGTACATGACTGATGCTAAAAGTAGTTAAAAATTCTCACGGTGGGTAGGATAACAAACTATCTTTATCAATGTTATTCTTAAATATCTCTTGACCTACTTAAGCAATTAATTCCATACTCCTCTCAGAAATAGAGAATTTCTATTTACTACCCAGATGTTACCTCAGGTTAACCAACCTTGTTACAACGCTGATTATTAAACGAAGTATTTTTGAGTCCCTATTGATAATTCACTTCCTACTATATTTGATTTCTTTCTCAAGAAAATCAAAGCAGGTGTGTCTACTTTTTGCAACCAATAAACGTTAATTAAAACCTCAGAATTTTCAAGAAATCCTACCAACTTTTGAATCTTGAACACTTAGTACCTTATCAAAACCTAACCCTAGATCCCATAACTCAGGTTAATAGAGTTTCGCCACTCATGATATTACGAATGAAACACATAATTGAATTCATGATTTGAAAGATAAACTTATAGAGATGAATAATAACTAGTAAATCGCAGATTAGATCACAAAGGAAAATCCCAGAATAATGATAATAATCTCTTCAAAGTATTTTCTTTTTCAAGCCAAGAAATATTGAGAGAAAATATCAAAAGTATTTTAAAACTCAAGTGCCAACTCCCTCGTCCCCTAGAAAAACCCTAAAAAATGCTTTTTATAGTAAATCCAAAATAAGGAAATAAAATCACAATGTTCAAAAAATCATTCAGAATAGGTGACGACATTTGTGATGACGTGTCAAGGTCCTGATGACTTATCAGGAATGTCATTAGGCCCTTCAGTATTCTTGGCATTTTCTTCTTTAACTGACGATAATGCTTGACAACTTATCAGATATGTGATGACATAGCACAAATGTCATCAGTTCTTTACTCAAAATTTGATTCTCTGCCTACACTTGATGGCAACTCTGATGCCTTATCTTAGTTATGATGACATGTCAGAAATATAATCATATTTTCACTTTAATCCTTCTAACAATGCAACACCTGATGTTATTTTTGATAACTTATCATAGGGCTGACGACTTATTAGAAATGTCGTCAGCCACCTGACATGATTTTTGATAACTTATCACAGGGCTGATGATGATGATGATGACTTATCTTGATTTTGATGGCTTATCAAGAACATCGTCATATTCCTTCTATAATTCTCATGTCCTATCTATGTATAACGGTATCCTTGATGCCTTATCACCATCCTGATGGCCTATCACAAAATGTCATCAACTCTTTTAGCTGAAACTCATTTTCTATTTAAGGTTAAAATGTCGTCATATTTTCATTTTAATCTTTCTAACACTACAACACCTAACATGATTTCTGATAACTTATCACAGGGCTGACGACTTATCAGTAATGTCGTCAGCCACCTGACCTAATTTCTGATAACTTATCACAAGGATGACGACAACGATGATGGCTTATTAGGATTTTGATGGCTTATCAAGAACATCATCATATTCCTGCTCCAATTCTCATGTCCTATTTACGTCTGACGGTATCCTTGACGCCTTATCACCATCCTTACAGCTTATCACAAAATGTCATCAACTCTTGTAACTGAAACTTATTTCCTATTTGATAGCTTATCTTTGATAAATGTCCTAAGCCATACTTCTCTTCAAATTTCTTTAAATTTCAACCTTTTTGATTCCATTATTGTTGGTTCTCTATCATATCAACTTCAACTACAAAATCAAACATAAACTAATCAAAAATAACAAAAGTTGATCAAGTCCTTGCAATTATTTAGAGTTAAAAGCCTCAAATGTGTTAGCACATGCTCATACATCATAAGGTGTCCAGTGAGATTTGACTAAGTCACTATATCGACTATGACCTGAGTCCATGAGTTGTAATGACTCATGATGAGTCATTAGGTCCCAATCGTAGCCTGACCATTATGTTATCCAAAAATTTTTGTATTGAGTATGACTAGACTCAACGAGTCATAATGACTCTGTATGAGTGGTAAGGTGGTAATTGTAAGGTCAACATTGTGTGTGCCCGGAGACACTATCTTGACTACAATTCTAGGGACTTGTCTTAACGAGTCTTAATGAATCACTGTAAGACCCATAGTGATTGGGTGGCATTTTATTAGTCTTTTTATTAAGGGCATTCTAGACATTTTCCTCTTTCCCTAAACATAACCCATGACCTATAAACCCTATTGAGACTTTATTCTCACCCATAACATAATCAAAACATATCCTCTCAAAACATATCCTCTTCTATCTAAAATTCTCTCAACTAAAAAAAAGCTAGGGTTTTCTCAAGGTTGAGTATCTAGGGGTCAATTTAACGTTTCTTCTCCATAATTGTGAATATTTCAGGCATGTAACTCTACCCTCAAACTTTTTACCCTTAAAAAATAAAATTTAAATAATTATTGATGTAAAATTGAATGTGAGTTTTGACATGGGTTGAGGGGTTTGACATGGTTGGTTATTAAATTATTTTCCCTTGAATTATTATGCATTGTTTATGTTTTATTAATGGTTTTGAACTTTTAGGGTGCATTAGTATGGCTAATAAACTAGGGGATTATGATTTCCCCCAATTTTGTTAATATCGATAATTGAATTGGTAACAGCCTCAACCTAATATTTTAAAATTGGTTTTGAATGCGAAAAACATGCATATTTGGAACACCCTGAGTTTTGACCCTTAGAAATTTCCTGAGTTTAGAACTTTTTAGGAACCATACGACTCAAGCATACTAGTAGTATATTATGATAATTACTTAGGATCCCAAGTTATTTGATAAGTTGAGTGTTCTAGGTTATTTTTTATCCAAGGTATGACAAAACTCCATATAAGTCGTATGGAGATGGTACGAGAGAGTAGGGTCCAACCGTATATTATCTACTATCTATCCTAGATGTTTCTGCTTGATGTACAACTTGAAGGGTACTAGTGATATGGTTAGGGAACGAGTTAGGCTAAGGAGTCATATATTGGACAGAATGTGATGTCTAACTTTTTGATCAAGGTACGAGTGGAAGGTACCACTTGTATGATATAGGTACGAGTGAGGGGTCCAAATCGTACCCATCTGCGGAAATTTTTATAGTTTTAGTTGATGGTATTTCGAACATTTCCCCCAATTACTTCTCTTGACCCCATAACATAAAACACCTTTGGATGCTTCCTTAACCTATTATTTTCATTACCAAAACATTCTAAACACTCTTAAATCTCTCTCAAGCTCTTAGTTCAAGAAAAGATAGGGTTTTTTTTCAAGTTTTTTTTCAAGTCAATCAACTAAGGTTCCTAGGAAAGGTTTCTCTTTGTCTTCCTTATGGTCTGAGGCATATTACTTCTCCCTCATTGTTATTGCAACTAAAAGCATGTGTTAATGAATGGTTGTCATGGTATTATTGTGATAGGGTTGTGGGTTTTGAAATAGATGTTGGGAGTTTGGTTGTTTATGGTTTGCTAACATTTTCCCATATTTTAATTATGGTTTTCATGTTACATATATGGTTTTGAACATATGATTATATGGGGATGGTATATTTATTCTTGGTTTAGGTTTTGGAAATCTTATGCCCTCAACATGTTTGTCAAAATGCCTATGAGAATGATTTTGTCAGATAGTTTGACTATTATTGAAAACTTTGTGTTGCATAATATGGTAATGGAACCTAGGTTCGTTTAACTGGTTTTAAATAGGTTGGAAAGGCCTTGATGACCATGGCTTTTGGTTTAATTAAAAATATTGTGAGGTACATGGGAATTCCCTAAAGGATGGCTAATGACATTGCTTGCAAGCTATAATTGGTATGACAATACCACTTTATAATGCCTCGATAATGGAATTGGTGGTTTGGTTATGTGCTAAATGTTTTAACTGGTCAATAATGGCAGGTTATAATAGCTAACCATGAAGATGTAAGTTCAATGGACGAATACTGCAAACTCATGTTTGCGGACATGAGGGTTGGTCATGATGACCACATGCTCGTGGGTATATGGGAATCCCCTAACTTATACTTGTATATATGTATCATGGAGGGCGAAGGGTAACGAGAATCCCCGGCCCCTATGATATCTCGGCGACACATACTAGGCCTTATTTAGAGGGTAACACTGGACCCATATAGCCGATGGGTAGATTATGATAGTACAACTATACAACCCAGGTTAAAGGTTTTAAATGCTTGCTAAACCTGTTCCCTTTTCTCGACAAGGTGTATATATCTATGTAGATGATGGTATATGTCTATTTTTTTAGCTTTGAATAATTGCATTATTTTATTCTTATTCCTGAATACATGCTAACATTTACCCACTAACTTGTCTTCAGGTGTTGTATCCCCACGTGATGCAGGAACTAGCCATACTACTCTTCCTGCTCAGAGATCTTGGATTCGGAAACAACTTGGTGTTGGATTGAAGTGGTGAGCTTTCATACTTTGGAAGGCTCCATTTCATGCCTTCCTTTTATATTTTTATTTATTTTTTATGTTCTTGGAATTTTGTTAAAGGCTTTGTATGACTACTATGGTCATGAACGATGTCGGTATTGGTGTCAGACTTGGTATTATTATTGGTATTGGGTCTGACACTAGATGGATGCTTGGTTGGATATTTGGGTAGTATGGTTTTGGACTTTATTTAATGCCTTTCAATTAAAATTGTCCTATCTTGTTATATGTTTGAAATTCATCCAACATCGGGTACAGGGCAGTTTTGGGTGGGTATTGGGGGAGGACTTCGATCCAAGTCAAACTTGAGTTACCCAACACGACTAGGCCGTAGTTGGGGTCATGTCATATTAGCATTAGAGCCCTAGGTTCATGGTCAATTGGGAGACCACAAAGCTATGTCAAGTAGAGTCTCTTTTAAGGGTGTGTAGCATGCCACACTTGTAAGGGAGAGGCAACGAGACATTTATACATGTTTCTCTTTCTCATGTTTTGTTTTCAAGCTATAGAGTCTAAGGTATATAATTTTCTCTAATTTTCATTTGTTTAATTTTTAGATCATGCCTCCTCGATGATCTAAAGCTAATGAAAAATCCTCCGTCCTACTCGTGGACAATGCTGATGGGACCTATTCTACTTGTTGGGTACAGAACTAATCAAGTGGTGTAGTTCCTGATTACCTTCCTGGAGTTCCACCGGTTCCCTCCAGTCTTTTGTGAGTTCCTCAGGCTGATGTGATGAATGCCAAGTTTCATTGATCTACCCATATATTGTGTTAGTTGGTAGCTTCTCAAGATGAGCATGGTGCATCTCTTACTCTATCTTCTAAGGCCATAAGGGTTGGCTAGTTCATGAGGTTGAACCCTTTGACATTTACTGTTATTAAGATGAAGGAAGATCCTTAGGATTTTTTGGATAAGATAGAAATAATTTTTTGTGTTATGCATGTCACTAATGTGGAAGGTGTGGAGTTTGCCTCCGACTAGCTTAAAGATATGGTGTACCAGTGGTACGAAGAATGAGATCAGTCGAGGGTTGATGGTGACGAGTCAACTCTATGGGTGGATTTGTCTAATTCTTTCATGGGCTGCTTCTTTCCTCAGGAGTTGAGGGAGGCTAAGACAGAAGAGTTTTGTTAATTTGAAGCAAGGAAAGATACTTGTCAAGGAGTATGCCGTTAAGTTTCACTAGTTATCTAGGTATGCTATGGAGTTAGTTTCTACCATAAGGGATAGAATAAAGAAGTTCACTTCTGGGTTTTCTAGAGACTTGATCTTGGAGAGTAAAGATGCTTTATTGAATAGGGACATAGATATCTCCTAGTTGGATATATACATGTAGCAGGTAGAGAAGAGAAGAAGAATCAGGCTAAGATGAGCAAGAAGCAGGGCAAGAAGTTTAAATTATCTGAGTAGGGTGGTGGACAAAAGCAGAGTGACGGGGATGGCGAGAAGTGGCCTAAGAAGAAATAGTCAACTATGGGTCTTACTTAACGACTAGTGCTCCCTACCCAAAGCCATTGGGTGACAGGCATTTCCAAGATGGCTATAACTTCAGGGCATAAGAAGCCCAATCTAGGGATAGTAGTGCCCACTTAGCTCCATCACATCCTCTCTACAGGTCTTATGGTAGCTTGCATCGGGGTTTATGTTATAAGGGGACGGACAGGTGCTTCAATTATGGTCAACCAAGGCATATGCTTAGAAACTATCAAGTTCGTAAGGTTTCCCCTGGGGAAAACAAGGTTCTTGTTTCTTCATATTTAGCTTCGATACCAAAGGGTACACCGGATAGTTTTGGTATTAGTATGAACAGTCTTTATGCTCTCACCACTCGCCAGAATTCTAAGGCATCGCCTGATATCATGATTGGCACGTTGAAACTCTTTTCCTATGATGTGTATTATTTGCTTGATCCGGGGTCCACTCTCTCTTTTGTGACCCTATTTATGGACATGCATTTTGATTTTGGTCTGGAGTGTGTTTTAGATCCTTTTTCTATTTCTATCTCGATAGGTAACTCTATGATTGGTAGAAGAATATATATGCGGTGTGTGGTATTTGTTGGTCGCAAAGACTCTGTGGTGGATCTGTTTGAATTAGATATGGTGAATTTTGATATCACATTAGGGATGGATTGGTTGCACTCGTGCTATGCTTCCCTAGACTGTCGTACCTATTATTGAGTGGGAGGGTGGTTCCCTAGATTCTAAGAGGAAGTTTATATCGTATATTAGACTTCTATGATTAATCTCCAAAGGTTGTCTCTATCATCTAGTCTGGGTTAAAGATTCTAACTCGAAGGGTCCTTCTTTGCATTCTGTACCATGGTGGATAAAATTTCCTAAGGTCTTCCCTGATAATATTCCTGGTGTTCCTCTAGATAAGGAGATTGAGTTTGGGATTGATCTTGTTTTGGACACCCGTCTAGTTTCTATTCCTCTATATAGAATGGCTCCAACAGAATTAAATGAGATTAAGGAGAAACTCAAGGATATTTTAGATAAGGGTTTTATCTATTCTAGTGTGTCCCCATGGGTTGTACCTATGTTATTCATGCATAAGAAGGATAGTTCATGCATAAGAAGTATAGTTCCTTTCAAATGCGTATTAATTACCGGTGGTTGAATAAGGTAGCAGTAAAGAATAAGTATCTTCTTCCAAGGATAGATGATTTGTTTGATCAGTTGCAGGGTGTTAACTTTTTCTCTAAATTTGATACTCAATCCAGGTATCATTAGTTAAAGATTAGAGAGGTGGATATCCCTAGGATTGCCTTTTATACCCGATAAAGGCACTTTGAGTTTCTGGTTATGTCTTTTGGGATGACCAATGCCCCTACGATATTCATGGATTTGATAAATAGGGTCTTTTGTCATTTTCTGTACTTATTCATCATCATTTTCATAGATGATATTCTGGTGTACTCTAAGAGCGAGGTGGATCATATGAATCACCTCTGCATTATATTATAGACCTTCAAGGAGAAGTAGTTGTATGCCAAATTTTCAAAAAAGTAAGTTTTGGTTGAACACTATCACTTTTCTAGGATGTATAGTTTCAAGTGAAGAGATCATAGTAGATCTACAAAAAGTTAAAGTGGTAAAGAGGTGTCCTAGACCCATGCTCCACCCGATATTCGAAGCTTCTTGGGTTTAGCTTGTTACTACAAGAGGTTTGTGGAGGGTTTTTCGACTATAGCTGCCCCATTGACTAAATTGACTAAGAAGATGGTAAAGTTCTTGTGGTCTAATTCTTGTGAGGGGAGTTTTAAAAAATTGGAAGATAAGCTAACTTTGGCTCCGATTTTGACTTTGCCTGAAGGCACTGATGGGTTTGTGGTGTACTATGATGCGTCCTATGTGGGACTTAGCTGTGTACTGATTCAGCATTGGAAGGTGATAGATTATGCTTCCAAATAGTTAAAGGTGCATGAGAGAAATTAGCCAACTCATGACTTGGAGTTATTGGCTATGGTATTCGTGTTAAAAATATAGCATCACTATTTTTATAGGGTGCATGTGGATATCTTTACTGGTCATAAGATCCTTCAATATGTGCTTACTCAGAAAAAGCTTAACCTCGGGTAAAGGAGATGTCTTGAGCTTGTCAAAGATTATGATATGAGTCTTCACTACCACCCAGGTGAAGATAACGTGGTTGTTGATGCTCTTAGCAGGTTATCTGTGGGGACTCTAGCTCATGTGGATAAAGAGAAACAGGAGTTGGTGAAAGATATTCACCGTTTGGCTAACCTTGGAGTTTTTATTTTGGAATGCAAGGGTGATGGTGTGTTGGTGTAGGAAATTGTACGGTCTCTTGGGGGTAAAATCAAGGAGAAGAAGATGTTAGATCCTGCCTTAATAAGGATCAAGGGTGATATAGGTAGGTAGAAGGTAATGGCCTTTGAGATTTATAGTGATGGTACTTTGTGGTACCAAGGGAGATTATGTGTTCCTAATGTGGATGGTTTGGGAGAGAGGATATTAGTTGAGGTGCATGAGTCGCGCTATGTTTTTATCCCTTTTGGACAAAAATATATCTTGACAATAAGAAGATGTATTGGTGGAACAATATTAAGAGAGATGTGGCTAATTTTGTAGCCAAGTGCATGGTGTGCCAGTAGGTGAAAGTTGAGCAGATAAGGCCCAGAGGATTGTATCAAGAAATTGAGTTGCACGTATGAAAATGGAAAGTAATCAATATGGATTTCATTACTGGCCTTCCACAGTCTTAAAATTAGTTTGATTTGGTTTTGGTCATCGTGGACAGGATGACAAAGTCTACTCATTTTTTTCCAGTAAGGACCAACTTCTTGACTGAGGATTATACGAGGTTGTATCACCATAAGATTATAAAGTTGAATGGTTTACCTATTTCTATTATATTTGATTGTGGTATGCAATTTTTATCTCACTTTTTGCAGTTGTTTCAAAAAGGGTTAGGGACTAAGGTAATTTTGCGTACCGCTTTCACTCACAGTCAAATGGGCAAGTAGAAAGGACTATTCATACATTGGAGGATATATTTCATGACTACATGTTGACTATGGTAGTAGTTGGGTTGAGCATTTAGCTATGGTAGAGTTTTCATATAATAATAGCTACCACTTTATCATTGATGGCTCTATTTGTTGTATTGTATGGTAGAAGGTATAGGTCTCCTATTGGGTAGTTTGTGGTTGGTGAGGCAAATATATTTTTCCTGGATTTGGTTCACCAAGCTATATAGAAGGTGAAGGTAATTCGAGATAGACTTAAGGCTTCCCAAAGTTGCCAAAAGTCCTATACAGATATGAGGCAAAAGGACTTAGAGTTTGAGGTAGGAGATAGGGTGTTCTGAAGGTGTCTCACATGAAGGGAGTGATGTGGTTTAGGAATAAGAGGATGCTTAGTACCTGGTATGTGGGTCCTTATATGATTTTTAAGAGGGTTCGCAATTTTGCATATGAGTTGGATTTGCCTTCTAGCTTGAGCTCCATTCACCCGGTAATCTATGTCTCCATGTTGAGAAAGTGTATAGGTGATTCGCCACAAATTATGCCAGTCAAGGATATTGGTATTTGGAATTGCCTATCTTATGAAGAGATCCCAATTAGGATCTTGGATCATTAGGTTCGTCGGTTGTGGACCAAGGATGTGGTCTCAGTAAAGGTTCTATTGAGGAACAACAAGGTGGAAGAGGCTACATGGGAAGCTGAAAAGGACATGAAATCCAAGGATCCATTCCTATTTTCTGCTCCGAAAGTTCGTGGGGAAGGTATGTGTTCTTCATAATGCCTTCACTTTCAAACATTGTTAAAGGAAAGACTAATTCCTTGGTATTCTGCTTTCTATCTTAAAGGTAAGTGTAGAGACATTTGGGGGTTTAAATCATGCTTGTACCACTTTGTTCCATCATTCGAGGATGAATGATCCAAGTAGGGGAAAATTGAAACACCTTGAGTTTTGACCTTTAGAATTTTTCTGAGTTTTGAACTCTCTGGGAACCATACGAATCAAGCATACTAGCCACATGTTGTGCTAATGACTTAGGAGACTAGGTCGCATGATAAACAGTGTGTTCTAGGTCATTTTTTGTCCAAGGTATGACAAGACTCTGTATGAGTTGTATAGAGATAGTACGAGAGAGTAGGGTCCTACCGTATGTTATGCAATGTGTAACCTAGAGGTTTTTGCTTGGGGCTAGACTTGAAGGGTACTAGTCGTATGGTGAGAGTACAAGTTAGACTAAGGATTAGTATGTTGGACAAAATATGATGTCCAACTTTATAATCAAACTACGAGTAGAAGGTACCACTCGTAGATGCGGGTATGAGTGAGGGTCCAAATCGTACCCACCTACAAAAATTCTTACAGTTTAAATTGGGGGTATTCTGGACATTTCTCCCCAATAACTTCTCTTGAACCCACAACATAAAACACCTTTGGAGGCTTTCTTAACCTATTATTCTCATTCAAAATACTCTCTAAACACTCTCAAATATCTCTCAAGCTCTTGGTTCAAGAAAGGATAGGGTTTTATTCAAGTTATTCAATTAAGTCTCCTAAGGGTGGTTTCTCTTTGTTTTTCTTGGGGTTTAAGGCATTTTACTCCTCCCTCATTGTTAGTTTAACTAAAATCATGTGTTAATGAATGGTTTTCATGGTATTATTGTGATAGGCTTTTGGGTTTTGAAATAGATGTTGGGGGGTTGGTTCTTTATGGTCCGCTAATGTTTTTCCATGTTAAATAATGATTTTCATGTTATATATATGGTTTTGAACATGTGATTGCATGGGGATGGTAAATTGGTACTTGGTTTTGGTTTTGGCAATCTTATGCCCTCAACATATTTGTTAAAAAGCCTATGAGAATGACTTTGTCACATAGTTTGACTATTATTGAAAATTTTCCATTGCAAAATATGGTAATTGAGCCTAAATTAGTTTAAATGGTTTTAAATAGTTTGGAAAGTCCTTTATGGTTATGGCTTTTGGTTTAATTTGAAATATTGTGGGGTACATGGGAATCCCCCAAGTGTCTATAGTTAGTATGACGATACTACTTCATAATTCCTCTATAATGAACACTTGGAATTGGTGGTTTAGTTATGTGCTAAATGTTTTAATTGGGCAATAATAGCAGGTTGTAATAGCTAACCTTGAAGGTGTGAGTTTGATGGATGGAACTGCAAACTCATGTTTACTGACATGAGGGTTGGTCATGACCACCATATGCTTATGGAGTACACGAAAATCCCCTAAGTTATACTTATATATATGTATCATGGAGGTCTAAGGGTACACACGAATCCCCGACCCCTATGATATCTCGTCTACACGTGCTAGGGCCTGTTCAGGGGATAACACTAGGACCATATATCTTATGGGTGGATTATGATGGTACAGATATAGAACCCAGGCTAAAGGTTTTAAATGTATGCTAAACCCGTTTTGCTTTTCTTGCATGGTGTATATATATATATGTATATGATTACATATGGATACTTACTTGGGTTGTAAATAATGGCATTATTTTATCCCCACGGGCACTAACCCGTCTTCGGGCGCTTTATCCCTACGCGATGCAAGAACCAACCATACTACTCCTCCTGCTTAATGATCTTGGATTTGTAAACAACTTGGTGTTAGATCGAAGCGGTGAGATTCCATGCTTCGGAAGGATCCATTTCATGCTATGGACTACCTTTCATATTTTTATGTATTTCTTGGACATTGGTTTTGGTTATAGTCGGGGGTATGCACTGACTAGATGTTCTTAAATTTCTGTTATAGGCTTTGTGTGACTACTATAGGCATGGACGGTATTGGTATTGGTGTTAGCCTTGGCATTAGTATTGGTATTGGGGTTGACAATGGATGGATGCTTGGTCAGATGTTTGGGTAGTTATGGTTTTGGAATTTATTCAATGCCTTTCAATTAAAATTGTTCTATCTTATTATATGTTCAAAATTTATCCTTTATAGGGTACAAGGCGGTTATGGCTGGGCATTGGGGGCGATCTCCAGTCTGAGTTAGACTCGAGATGCCCGATATGACTAAGCATCGGTTTGGGTCGTGTCAATATTAAACTATCTTTAAGAACTATTTGCATGGCATAAGAGGATTATTGAAACATAAATTAATTTGAGTCCAAATTGATTAAATTGGTTTAAGTTCAAATTTATTAAATGGGTTTGAGTCCCAATTGATTAAACGGGTTTGAGTCCCAAATGACTAATTACTTTGAAGTCCTTTTAGCCATGGGGTTAGATTCCCTATAGTCTAAGTAGTTGACATGGCATGATAATGAACTTGCAAGTGATGTTGGTATGACGATACCAACTGGATGCCTTAATGTATAATTGGTTCACTTAATTCAGAATGTGTGCTAAATGTTTTAACTGGGCATAAAAGAGAGTTGTGTAGCTGGGCCGTGAAAGTGGCGGTCCCAAGGTACCAACACTGGAAACCACATTAGTCGACGTTTGGGTCTAAATAGGCTAAGGTTCAAATCCCCTTTCCTATGACCAGGGAGGTTTAAGTCCCACTTACTATATGATTGGGAGGTTTGAGTCCCCCATATCATATATCATGATTGGGTGTTTAAGTCACCTTAGTATACGAGTCAGAGGTTCGAGTCCCCCGTGCATATATGTACGATTAATCTCCAATTTTTGTGGCTACACGCACTGGGGCCTGACCAACGGGTGAGAACTGAGGCCCATATCGCCCGTGGGTACTATTATAATGGTTAAGCTACACAATCCAAGATAAAGTTTTAAAGGTCATGCTAAGACTTTTTCCCTTCCCCGACATGTGATATATATATATATATATATATATATATATATATATATATATATATATGCATTTGCATATATTTATGTACAATAAATTTGGGCTTGTTTTGAATTATTGATCATGACATTATTTTTGTTCCCTTATCCATGAGTTACATGCTAGCTCTCAAATCACTAACTGTCTACATACGTTGTATCTTCACAAGATGTAGGAATTAGGCATATTTCTACTTCTCCTACACAATGATTAGTTGACCATGGGATAGTTCGCAACTCAGACTGAAGTGGTGAGCTTTTATACTTCGGAAGGCTTCATTTCATATTATAGCTTATTTACGTCATAGAATTTGCTTCTGACTTATTTTTGGCTATCATCAGAGGCATGACCCGACTTTATTGATTTTGGTTTTGATTAGAAGGACTTGTGGATTACTATGGACTTGGGTATTGGTATTAGTTATTGGTATTGGCTTGGCTAATGGCGTATCATAGATTCTCTGAGTTTATATCTTCTATATTTTTATATATTGAAATTCAGTCTCTATTAGTGTATATGCTCTATTTAACTAGGTAAGGGGGGTGGTCTCCTGTCTATGGTAGACTTGAGATACCCATCATGGCCAGGACCTATTTTGGGCTGTGACAGAAAAGAAGTGCCTAATAAACCGACGACTCCCATCATATGAAAGAGGTTCAAGGTCCAATTATAAAACCCTTGAAAAAATAGGATGAATCAAAATATAGCTGCTACACTAAAACTAGGTGCAAAGAACCAACCAGACTGACCTAGTGGATAAACCAGAAATAAAACAAAAATAGGAATTAGACTAGAGAATGTGATTGCATTATAAGGTCTCAATTGAACAAATTGAGCAAGCTCGAATTGACGTAACATGAAACCTATTTGGCCAAAAGCTCCATGGAAAGCAGCAAAAGTCCATAGACTCCCCCCCCCCCCACCCCAATTGACACCAATGAGTAAAATCTCCTTATGCTTTAGGACCCCATAGTAACAACAATGAATATGCTAAACTATAAGCAAGAGTAGAAACCGCGGCAGTTAAGAAATTGTAGCTTTCCAAATATGAATTGGCTAATCCATGGGTATACTATGAAGTTACAAAAATTGTCCCTGTATACCAAACCCCTACAATGAATTAGGCACAAGGAAAGAGCAATAGACCAGACCAGCCTACAAATGACCCCTTTGTAACCAGTCATCCATAATATCAAATAAATCACTTTTATCTTTGGTAAACTTACCAATGGATATGGTCATAGCGATCATCCTATTCAACTACTTCTACTATTTTGAGCACCTCATATCTTTTTTGGGGCATCCGAAGATTCAATAATTTTTGTATGATTTATCTTGCACTGCCCTTTCTATTGGGTTTTGAAGATAAAAATCCTATATTGATTAACCCATACATTGACCTAGGTAAATTCATGAATTCCATTGGATTATTCCTTCTAACTAAGCATATGAACCATTAATTGTCTTAATAAGATAATTCAATTAATCCCTTGTATTGAAAGAACACTTCAAGTCAATCAATCCCTTGTATTGAAAGAATGCTTCAAGGGCCAAACAATCCCTTTCCTTCATAGTTCATATAAATAAATCTAAAACTCCATAGTATATCTTTCAACGGATCAATAGAAAAAAGAAAGTTTGAGCAAATATTTATTTTTAGATTCTTTTGTCTATTAGAAAAAGAGATAATCTAGTATTTTTCTTTTTAGCAAATCTAAAATTCAATAAAATAAATAAAATAACCAGGAGACTAGAAATGAAAGTCTCTTTCTCAGATCTATTCTTCATCACACTATTGGAACAAAACAAAAATGCCGGATGCAACAGTATTGAAATATTTGTTACATGAAGCCACTATCTGATAGATATACATCGAAATCTACAATCTACTTAATATAAATATATAATATAGATAGAAATTAATCTTTGATCTAGAATCAAAGAAAGATAATAAATGGCTCTTATGGTGTGACTTGGAAGAAAGGTTTCTCTGTAGAGGAATGGAATAACAATTCATTCCTATAATTTTTCCTATAGAAAATCTAGTAACAAGAAGATTTAATCAAAGATATCAAAAAATTCTTATGCAGTCCAAAACAAAAAAATGAAATAAAAAAATCAACTACTCCAATTTCATCTCTGTCAAATTTTAATAGCAGAATAACAGATATAGTTATGATTTAATAGGTCAGGTCCACTTCCCTTTTCTTTTGTTGATTTCTAACCTTTAGATGGATTTGGTTGGTATAATGAAAAATAGGAATATTCTATGGGTGATTCAAGAAGTGACTTTTCATTATTCAGAAATTCATAATAATGAAAATTGACTAAACAAATGTTCAACTTTATAACTAAGTATAATGATAATGTATTATACAGTTAGTTACTTTTTTTTTTCTTACAAATAAAAATGCAATTCTCACCTTAAATATTAATACTAGATTGGAGTCTTACAAAGCCCCTTATCGGATTTGAACTGATGACTTATACCTTACTATGGTGTTACTCTACCACTAAGTTAAAACGGCCTTTTTTATTAATTTTGGTATTATTCACTATGTGGATAAAATATCTATATATACGTATATTCTAAACATATATATATATATATATATATATATATATATATATATATGCATTAAATACGTGAAGTAGATACATAGTGTTTAGTGGCTCATGCATTTACCTAGGAAGTTTGGGAGAAAATGCAATGAATTGTTTCAAGACTGTCTTGAATTACTTTTTTTCTTTTATTGAATTGATCCCACTAGAACAAAATTTACTTGATTGATACATGTATATACACCTAGAAATTCAACATAAAATTCAAGATATTTCATCGAATAATGGAATGAAGAGATTCTACTTGTCTCTTGAGCTAAATTCTTGGAGAAAAAATAATTTTTTGGTTGATCTTCCTAGATTTCATATTTACTAATTTTCTGTCTTAGTGGGAGAGAGATAAGATATCTCATCTTAACAATGAATCAAATAAAAGTAAAAGAAATCAAAATAAAATTCTAAACACTAAAATAATAAAAACTAAAATAATTGAAATAAATTCAATCAAAATAATTCAAAAATACAAAAAATACTACTACTAGATTTTAGATTTCTAATGGCGATTAGAATGAATAATTCATCAGAATAAATAATAATTCTATGCAATTCTGAAAGGGGGAAAGATCGCTCGGATAGAATCATTCAATTATATTGTCGATTTCAAAAAACTAATCATACTATGATCATAGTATGATGGTCGTTGGTCAAGTGGGCCCCATTGTATATATACCCTCTAACTATGATAAATGATACGTATATACCCTCCGTCATACTTTTGGAATTTATATACTGCTACTGTTAGTGAAATGGTACGTAAATGCCTCTCACACTAACGATCACGACCCAAACCAAGGCCTAGTCATGACGGGTATCTCAAGCTAACCGTGGGCTCGAGACCACCCCTTTAGCCTCTCTTATAGAGCATAGTAAATATAAACAACGGAAGATAACCAAAAATAGTAATAAAGAAGATAGATAATCAAATGTAAACTATGAATAAAACAAAAATCCAACCCACGCTTGTCCATAAAAGTTTCAAAACCAGATTACCAAACTAGGCCGGGACATGCCCGCGACCATAACAAAAGAGATTTCACAATTCCTAAAATCTTAAAAGAAACCTAATGAAATGGCAAGGCTTTCCAATGATGGAGGCTCACCACTTCACAGAAAGACCATAAGACCCTACATCATGAAACCATGTAGCGTCCAGGGACATCAGTGGGATAAGCACTGGCTTGTAACTTAGGGATAGTAATAAAGTAATGTTATTTTCAAGTCCATTCAAAACCACATGTACACACATTCATCTATACATAAATTGGATGGTGGGATAGGGGAAAGGGTCATGAACATGAGATTAAAAAATATTAACCTAGATTGTGTAGCTCTATCCATCCTAAGGGCACCCATGAGCTATATGGGTTCATCTCCCCCTGTTGAAAAGTCCCCAATACGTGTTAGCCACATGAACTGAGGAAATCGTAAGGAGATATAGAGACACCAAGGCTATATCCATCCCAAGATTATAATGTGTGACCTAACCACATGGTCATATAGACCCCCATGACGACAAACGTGGTTCCACTACGGGTCCCCCCTCTCTGAGATCTTCACCTTTACGACCCCCTTTAATCCCAAATTAAAACCATTTTGCAAATATTCCCAACCATAAATCAATGAGGCTTATTTTCCTTTTCCACTTGATATCATCATACAAATTATGCTTACAATCTTGTATAATCATGCCAATCCATTTCACTTAACCAATTGACTCATAAGTTCCTATAAAAATATAAAACCATGACCACTAAGGCCTTTCAAATTGGTTTTTAATTTGTCCATTAATGTAATGCAATAGTTTCAAAAGTTAGTTACATCATTCAAATTCCATATTTAAAACCAAAATTATGCAGGTGGGTTGAGGTTACTGCCATTACCAAACCAAAATCCATTAATTTGGGGAAACATATGTTTCCCATTCAAAATTCCACAATAATACACCCATTCAGTCCCACAAATCATCAATTTAAGTTTACACAATACATTTAAACCATGGAAAATATAATTCAAGTGGTAATAATCGAAAGCCCTCAACCCAATTTCAAACCCAATAATTAAATTACACGAACAATGATTAAAACATATGCCATAGTATAAAATTAAAGTTAGGGATGAGAGACATACCTGAAATACCAATAAAATTGGAAGCAAATCTAAGGTGTAGAGCTTAGATGACTAATTGCCTTGTAAAACCCTAATGTTCTTGCCTTGGGAGTTGAAGAGGAGAAAATAGTGTTTTGATTTGATTAACTGATGATGAGGGCCTATGCATGTTTTTAAGTTGTGGGAATAGTGTGAAGGAAGGAAAAGACCAAAATAACCTTAATTAAAATGTGTAGGAAATTTTGGGCTCACCCATCAGGACTCTGGAACAACCCGTGATAACTAACCGTAGATTTTACCTAGACTCGTTACCTGAGGACCAAACACTTGGCGCCTCAATTTTTGGACCACGGCTTGCTCATCACGACTAGTTATCAATCTTCATAATTCATAGTGAAGACTCGTGATCAAGGCATAAATCCTGGGAAACCTTACTGCTCGAACATCGAGTCCCACCTAGAGGTCATGGCAGTTTCGACTCTATTACAGAAATTTACAAATTTAAGAGCTTATACCTAGAGGGTATAGAGTTCAAGTACTTGAGGTGTCACATTACCCCTCCCCCCATTAGGACCATTCGTCCCTGAATGAGAAGTTAGGGAACCCTTAGCACAATAATAGAGATAATATAGCCAAATCTAAGAACAAATTTGAAGGAAACAAGGAAGAAAGAAAATCATACCTCAAACATTCTTATCCAAGGTTGGGAACAAGAATGAATGTTTGTCCTTCATATCTTACTCATCTTCCCAAGTATCTTCTTCTACCTTTTGATTCCTCCAAAGCACCTTTATCGAAGTTACATCCTTAGTCCTAATTTACGAACTTCCCTATCCGATATTTCAATCGGGATTTCCTCATAAGATAAGAAATCCAAAACACCAACATCCTCAACAGGACTATCAATGAAAGATTACCCATATACTTTTTTCAACATAGACACATTAAAAATAGGATGAATAGAGCCCAAAATTGCAGGCAAATCGAACTCATAGGCAACATTCCTAATTCACATCATAATCTGGTACAAACTAATGTAATAGGGACTGAGTTTTCTCTTCTTCCCAAATATCATGACTCCTTTCATAGGAAAAACTGTCAAGAACACGCAATTACTAACTCAAACTCTAACTCCATATACCTCACATCTATATAACGCGTGTGGCGACTCTGGGTAGTCTTAAGTCTTTCTCCAATCACTTCTACCTTATCTATGGCTTGGTAAACCAAGTCAGGACCAAACAACCTAGTCTTACCTACACCAAACCAGCCAATAAGGGACCTGCACCTTCTACCATAAAGAGTCTCGAAAGGAGCCATCTAAAACTATTATTGTATGCTGACTAAATAAGGGGTAAATGATCAACCCAACTACCCTTAAAATCATTCAAACCAGCGCTTAGCATGTAATCCAGAGTCTAAATAATCTATTCCACTTGTCCATCCATTTGAATGTGGAAAGCAGTGCTAAGGTTAACTTGGGTACCGAAACCTTTCTAAACTGAATTCCAAAAGTTTGAAAAAAACTACGTACCTCAGTCTGAAATAATGGACATCGGCACTCCATACAACTTAAATATCTCCTGAATGAATAACTTAGCATAATCCTCTCCTGAGTAGTTAGTCCTTATAGGTAAGAAGTGAGCAGACTTAGTCATTCTATCCATAATTACCTAAATAGAATTATACTAATTGCGAGACCGCGTAGGACCTATAACAAAATCCATGTTATTCATGTCCCACTTCCACCTGGGCAACTAAATCTCTTGAGACATGCAACCAAGCCTCTAAATCTCAACATTAACCTACCGACAAATTTTACACATTGCCATAAAGTTTGCCATAGCTCTTTTCATATTGTTCCACCAATAGATTTTGTTTAAGTCATGGTACATCTTAGTGGAACCTGGATGAACTATATATCTATACTCGTAAGCCTCGGTCAAAATTCTTTCTCGCAGCCCATGTATGTTAGAAACACACAATCTTCCTTGATAGTTCAGAATGCCATCTCCCTAAATTTCAAATGTCATAACCTTTTATTGACCTACATTATCCTTAATCTGTCTAAGTATAGGATCCAAATCCTACTTGTCCTTCACCTCAGTGCCAAAAGATGACTTAACCACCTCCTAAATAATCACTCCTCCATATTTAGAGTCTAAACGACAAACTCATCTAATCTATGAATATCCTTCACCAATCCTCTTTTCTCCTCATCAATGTGGGATAAGCTCCCCATAGACAATCTGCTAAGAGCATCAGCAATAACATTAGCTTTACATTGATGGTAGTACAAACTTATATCATAATCCTTAAGTAACTCAAGCTATTACCTTTGCCTGAGATTCGATTCATTTTGCATAAACACATACTGCAAGCTCTTATGGTCTGAACAGATGTCTACATGCACCCCATACAAATAATGGCACTAAATCTTCAAATCAAAAACCATAGTCGCCAACTTTAGATCATGAGTTAGGTAATTCCTCTTATGAACTTTAAGATGCCTGGAAGCATAGGCCACAACCTTACCATGCTACATCAAAACACAACCCATTCCCATACGGGATGCATCATAATACACCACAAAACCATTAGTACCCTTGGGTAGGGTCAAAATAGACATATAAGTCAACTTATCCTTCAACTTCTCAAAACTACCCTCACAAGCATCGACAACAAAAACTTTAACTTTTTCTGAGTTAACTTCATCAGTGGAGCAGCAATAGATAAGAAACTCTCCAAAAACCTCATATAATAACCAACAAATTCCAAGAAGCTCCTAATATCGATTATAGTCTTGGGTCTAGGTCACTTCTTAACTACCTCAACCTTCTGTAGATCCACCTTAATATCCCCTTACTCAAAATAACATGCCTAAGAAAGGTCACAACACTTAACCAAAATTAACACGTAGAAAACTTTGCATACAATTTCTGGTCCTTAAGAGTCTGCAACACAACTTGGAGGTGATTTGTATGATCCCCCTTACTCTTAGAGTACACCAAAATGTCATCAATGAAGACTATTATAAAAAAATACAGAAATTGCCTAAACAACTGATTCATAAGATCCATGAAAGCAGCCGGAACATTAGTCAACCCAAATGACATAAACAGAAACTCATAATGGCCATACCAAATTTGGAAAGAAAAATTGGGAAAATCAACCTCCTAAATTTTCAACTGGTGATAGCCCGAACGAAGATCAATCATTGAGAAACACCTAACACCCTGAAGTAATCTAAAAGATCTTCAATTCTAGGAAGAGGATACTTATTCTTCATTGTAACCTTTTTTAGTTGATGATAATCTATACACAACCAGAGAGATCCATCTTTATTTCACACAAAAAGTACATCTCATAAATGAAGACATAACATTGTAGTGTCAACTCCTGTCCGCGGGGCATAACTTATTATTTGAAAGTCCTTGGGCTAAGTCTTGCCTCTAAGGTAGGAGTTATAGAATATTTCATAAATCAAAATACAATATACTAGTGTCAACTATTGCCCATGAAATGTAACTTGTTGTTTGAAAGTCCTAAGTCTTGTCTCTAAGGCAAGATTTATAGAGCATATCATAAATCAAGATACAATGTGATAGCAAGATTTATAGAACATATAATACATCAAGATACAATGTGATAGTGTCAACCTATATCCATGGGGCATAGCTTGTTGTTTAGAAGGAATCGAAGAAAAGAAAGTAACACAATAAAAGTTGCGGAAAACAAAAATAATAAAGAAAAAATAAAAATCAAAGAAAATAAAAAAAAAGAAAAAAGATGAAAAAGTAGAAGTTGAGAGGAGAAAAAAAAGATAAAACTAAAATAAAGGCTAATAAAATTTAAAAAATAATTAAAAAAGAGATTTTTTTAAAAAAAGTAGAAGTTGAGAGGAGAAAGGAAAAAAAGTAAGGTCTGAGATTTTTTTATTTTAGAAATAAAAAAATACAAATCAAAGTAAAATCAAAAAGAGAAAAAATAGAAGTTGAACGGAGAAAAGGACAAAAAAGAAATAGTTGAGAAAAACTTAAAAACAAAGAGAAAAGATGAAATAAAAAAGAGATTTTTTTTAAAAAAATAGAAGTTGAGAGGAGAAAAAAGGGTAAGGGTTGAGAAAAACTTAAAAAAAAGACTAAATAAAAAATAAAAATCAAAGTAAAATAACAAATAGAAAAAAATAGGTGTTGAAATATAAATAAGTTTGGAGTTGTTTGGAAATATTTGAAATATAGTGGGACAAATAGGTGTATTCTATAGATAAAAAGAGGAAGACTAGTTTTGTAGGACTTTTATTACGGGGGATAAAAAAAATAAAACCACCAATTAGGAGGACCATTTATGTAGTTTACCCGTACATAAAGGATTCTTTAAGACCCATTAGGATACTTAAGTTAAACCTAATAAATTCTATATAAGTGCACCAAGTACAAAATCAGTCCATTGTCTAAAACTAATGCCACACAAGCAGTCAAGGAAGTGATATTCCCATTTCTAGCTATTTGGCTGGCAACTGCTGCGCTGATTGTCCTTTTTTAATGTAAAAACAATTGTTGCTTTTTGGTTAGCTGATTTTTTTTTCATTTTTTGTTACTTCTTCATAATTCTTTTCCTATTTGTGTTAAAAAAATTATTCTATCAAAAAACAATCAAATAAAATTTTGTAGGTTTGTTTTTAACAATCAAATACAAAATTTGTAATATTTTAATTGCTGTTTTTATCAATCAAAAATAAAAAGAGTGTATTTTAATTGGTTCTGTAGAAATAACATATTTTATACAATAATGATACATATACCTATTTTATACAATAATTATATAGTTTCTATACATATTCTATACAACTAGTAGCTGCAATAATTATTTAGACACATATTTTATATAATAACTATATAATTTTAATACACATCCTATACAACCTTTAGTTGTAATTATATAATAATAATAATAATAATAATAATAATACTATTTTTAAATAATTGTATTTAATTATATTTTTTAAAAAAGAAAAGAAACTTTTTAGACAAAATAAATTATAGCACACATAAGCAAAAATGAATAAAGGGGCCAAAATGACCTAAATTGGGACATGACTATCAGGTGGAATTAAACTGGCCAAGTGGCCATATAATGACCCAAGTTTAAAAAGGCTATTTTGGATGGCATGTCTTTTCTCGAATGGTTAGCACGTGATCTTTCCCCTTTATTATATAGAAGCAATATTTTCTATGCTCTCATCTATTTTTTCTTTCAACCGATTAGGGCTTAGATTATAATATAGAGGTTGTTCGAATACATTGTAACAATCATCATCGACTAGTAATGACTTTCAATACACAAAAACAAGTAAGTTTTTGTTTTATTATTTATTTATTATCTAATTATTTCAGATTATATGTTTGTAATTCTTTATTGGTATAACGATCATAAGCTGACATTTTGGTTCTAAAAAATATGACAATTCTATTTAACCTATGCAATTTTAGTCACTACCTTTTTTTCTCTATGCAATTGAGAATACATTTACGTTGATTAGAAGTTACGTTTTAAATCAGGTAAATTATCTTCAAGTATGTGCATTCTTTTATTAATCATGACCAATTTTCTTCTACTGATTTGAAGTTTTGTTTTATTATCAGTAATATTTTTCTTTCCACTAACAATTGTTTCAAAAATAAGTTATTCCTTTAATTAAAATATTTGAATCTTTCCATACTCGAAACCAGTCTGAAAAAAGAGGTTTTTCTTTTCCTTTAGAAACAGATTTTGAAAATAACAAAAAACATTTATTCAATTAGAACATATCTGAAACAAATGTTATTTTGTCCTTTTTAAACAAATCTTTAAAAAATATTTTTTTTCTCCATTAGTGCATCAGATCAAATCTGCTGCTACAATAGTGGTTTTTGTCTTGATCTAAGTTGCTCCTCGAGAAATCTCACTTGCAAATGGAGCTTTTAATGGTGATGGTAGAGAAAAGAGGAAAATATGAGGAGTATATTTGGTATGTAGGAAAATATTTTTTTTCAGAAAATCATTTTGCATGAGTTTGGTTTATTATTTGACTGCTCTATTTCCAAAAAGAGAGAATAAATTTCTTTTACCTTTCCTATACAAGTAGTGAAGAAGTATAGAGAACTTTAGTTGATTCTTGACCAATAGAAAGCATAGGAGAAAGGAGAAAGTTTTTAAGCCTGTCCAACTTTCTCATGTTTGGTTGGCGTAAATATTTTGAAAAACGTTTTTCCAAATAAAGTTACTTTAATCCAATTTAAGAAAATGACTTCCCTTAAAACTGTAAGAAACTCCCTTTCAACCTCATACTCCAACTTTCCACCCTAAGACGAGTCCAAGTATCAATTTCAAACACTAACCTAGGGTTTGACTCTCGATCCTAACTCCTATTTTCTTGAATTGCGACACAACTTTTGACTTTGACCTGAGACATAACTCCTATCTCCAACACCAGACTTCAGATCTGAGACTTGACTAACAATTATAATCCAAGACATAGGACCTAAAATCTGACCTTGACTCGAGGTTTGACTCCTAAACTCGACTTAAATATAAAATTATAACCTTGACATTGGATTTGGAACTCAACCCGACATTGAACCTAATTCGGGAACGACTTTCAAAATTGACTAGTGATTTAATCTCAAGACAAGAATCATGGTCCAATGTTAATCGCAAATCTCAGTCGATAATGCTGCTGATTACTAGTGGTAATATACTCACTCATGCTTTTCTTTTTGTACCTTAAATGTAGGTACTTAGTCGACGGGCCCCAGACATTGATTATAATTCTAAGTGTTAGTGCTTCTGGAGAATTAAAGTCGCTGCTGCTGATCTTAGTGACTTCTATCTTGTCTTTATGATTTTCTTTTCATATTTAAGATAATTTAGACTCTTTCATTGTCTGTACTTAATGGTATATACTCATGACCTCTAAACCGAGGTTGTTGCTTTTCATATTAATTGTTCTCTTTTAATTTATTTAATTAGGTTACTTTCACGACCCAAGTCTGCACCCTAGATGTGAACGACACTTAGGAACACAAGTTATCCCAAGTGAATCCTTAGTATTGGCATTCTGCTAAGACCAAAACATTACTTTTTTGAGAGAAATCTTTATCATAAGAATTATGGGCAAAACAAATACCAGAACAACTAAAAACAATAGATTAAACCAAAACGTACTTGTTCTATTTAATGTCCGAACACCTCTACTGATAAATATAATTTACTAGGACAAGACCCTCAATTAACTATAAACCAACATAAGTAAGAGTTTGAAGACAAAATAAAAAACAAAATTTATCCAGGGTCCCTGAATAATGAGTACTCATCAAGCTGACTGGAAACCTTATTGAGCTAGCCATGAGTGTGGGAGTGGACACCTTGATCAACATCATGGTAACATATAACATAATAGAAAGGTATGCAGTTAGTACTTTGAAATGTATTGAGTATGTGAAATCATGAAAATAACTTTAAAATGTGAGATAAGAATTATCACAAAAACTGTCTCCAAAATATGTAAGAAACAAACATTTAAGAATTCATAAATTAAAGTTGAAAGATCAAATCATTTTATGTAAGGTAAGCTAAAATATTTTTGAGCTCTAAATCTCCAAATCTCTAAATCTCTAAATTCATAAATAGTTGATGTGAGTTAAAGTTAATATGAGGGAGTTTCTTATAACTAACATACATCATGTGAGCTCGTGAAGTAACATATAATCTCAGTTGCAAGAGCTGCCTTATACCTTGCCAAAGGTATAAAACCCATCTGATATGGATTCGCTACTAGGATCTTTGGTCTAACAAGAAGTCAACCTTCCTATGAGAACGAATCTAGTCCTATAGTGATGACGTAGTTATGAAACTTGGGTTCTCTGAACTTTCATACTCTCAAGGATAAATACTACTCCTAAAAATATATTCTACTTACTATTTTCTCATAAATAGATAAATTTTGTTTGTATGAAATTAAAGTATGATACTGTAACACCCCAGATTTTTTGTCCTTGAAAAATCCCTGAGCTTTGAGTTCACTGCCTTGACTAGGACTGACTATACGAGTCGTAAGGTCTTTATACGGATCTAAAACCCCCGATCATAGCCTAACCAGTGTGTTAGGCTAAAGTTTTTGTTGTGACTACGACTGGTGGTCACGTGTCATAATGACTCAATATGAGTCATAATGTACCAATAGTAGGGTGACTAGTGTGTTACCCAAATGCTTTTGTCTTGGTTACGACTAGGACCCTATGAGTCGTAGGGTCTCATTATGAGTCGTAGGGTTAGCAGTGTGTGTGCCCAAGGACTCTGCATTGACTCTGAGTTAGGGGATGACTCATAGCCAGTGTTTACAAGTCATAAGGTGACCCATAATGACTAGACGATAAATTCCAACATTTTTAAGCGAGGGCATTATGGTAAATTCCCTCATTCCCCACTTAGACCCCATGTACACAAATCACCTTAGGGCATTATTTCTAACCTTTATAAATCATAAAAACTCTCTCAAACTCTCTTAAATTCCCCATTCAAAGACAAGTCTAGGGTTTCAAGAAATTAGTCATCTAGGGCTCTAAGGGTGATTTCTTCTTCAACTTTTTTGGTGATTAAGAAATGTATCTTTCTCCCTAAACTTTTGTTTTTAATATTGCATGAACTATTTTAATATTCACATAGGTTGGATATTGGGTATTGAATAATGGGTTGAGGGTTTTGGATGTAAATTGTTTAAATGCTTTTTATATGATTACAATGGATTTATTATGCATTGAATTTATGATTTGTGAACTCATTGGGGTGCATGGGAGTGGTGAATGAAATATGGGAACAAGGATTCCCCAAAATTGTAAATAATTGAACTAGGGGTATAAGGATTCCCCAAAATAATTGGATTTTGGTATTGAAATTGATGAGAACCTCAACCCACTTGCATAATTAGTTTTGGAATGTGAATAATCATTTGGCTTAGCCTATTTTTTTTTACTAATTCATTAGATAAATGGCTAAATGGATAATAATGATCTTTAAGAACTTGTTGGATACATTGATTTCCTTAAGTGAATAATTTTCTTTGAAACCTTGTGGTACAAAGATTCCCTAAGTGAATGATTTTCTTTAAAACCTTGCGGGGTACAAGGAATTTCCCAAGATGTGTTAATAATAGAGTCTCAGTGTATAAGGATTCCCACATGTGTTGGCTTAATGGCATTTACTTACAAGATGTAGTCGGTATGACAATACCACTTAATGATTCCTTAATGATTGACTTCTTGGACTAATGGATGAGTTATGCGCTAAATGTTTTAATTAGGCTTAAAGGGGATTGTATAGCTAGCCATGAAGGTGGAGGTCCCGAGGGACTAATACTGGAAACTTTCTTTGCCAACATGAGGGTTTGTATAGATAATTGTATGCTTGTATCACACTATATGTATATCTGTATCATAGATGGCGCAGGGTACGAGGAATCCCTGGCCTTTTATAGTATCTTCGGTTCGTGGGAATAACTTGCACTGAGGCCTGACCAAGGGGTAAAAGATAGACCCATATAGCCCATGGATTATTATTTGGATGGTCAAGCTACACAGTCTAGACTAATAATTTAAAGTTCATGTTAAAACGTGTCCCCTTTCCAAGCATCTTATAAATATATGTACATATGCATATGCTTGTATGAGTGAATATGAAATGGTTTTGAATTGATTTTGGAATGATGGCATTATTTTATCCCCTTATCCGTAAGTTACATACTAGCGCTCAACCCGCTAACCATCTTCAGATGTTGTATCCCCATGAGTGTAGGAAACAAAGACACTTCTACTTTTCTTGGGAGTGAGAATTTTAGGGTGTCATGAGTTAGCTTGAAGTGGTAAGCTTCCATTCTCCGGAAGAACTATAGTACATGGTTTTTCTTTTTCATGATCATAGACTTTTCTTGGACTTATTTTGGCTATCGCCGGGGCTATGTTTTGACTTATATTAATTTTTGGTTCAATTGGTTTAAAGGCTTATGGATTACTGTGGACTGGGTATTGGTTGTTGATGTATCTTAAAATTTTTGAGATTATCTTTATCTATCTTGTTATATGTTCAGAATTCAGCTAATGTTAGCGTATTGTGTTCTGTTAACTAGGCAAAGTGGGTGGTCTGCTATCCTCGGCGGACTTGAGATACCCATCACGGCCAGGCCCTGGTTTAGGTCTTTATAGATACTCACCTTAAAGCATCTGGTTATGCCAAATTCTAAGTCTGTGAAGCTAAATGTTAATAAATTATGTAAAAATGATTGTTCAAACATATAGACAGAAATGGACTATTAATGTCATGCATCATCATTTAAAATAAGAACTTTAATATCATAATAACTTGCTAAAATTAAACTCACAAAAATATAAATAATTGGGTATTTAACCCTAAACTTGATATTACAAAAGTCATACTTCAATTTCTGAAAATAAGAATGAGAGGGAAAGTAAACTCTCACTAAAGATACAACAAACCTGATTTATAAATCGTCTAGGTTGATTTTTCTTGAGTTGGAGATAGAATTGAACATTAAGTCCAAGATGTGTTCCTTAAGAGCGCTTTAGTCTGATTTTGAGAAAGTTAAATCATAAGAAGAGGGGTAACTAATGTTTTGCTTGATAATACCCCTCTCTAGACCCAAAATGACTTTGTTTTAGGCTTAGGGAATAGGGAAAATATGAAATTTCTACTTTTATAATATTGTTGTATTTTTCTAGTGCAAGGAACCACGAGTTAGGGTATGACTCATGGTCTATGCAATGACTCGTATAAGGAATCATGGTCACTGGGAGTTATCACACTTTGAGATCACTTTTCTGATTCACAATATTGTTCATCCGATGACCCGTACATTGATTGTTGACATAACCCAAACCAGGGCCTGGCCATGTCGGGTATCTTAAGTCCAACAAAGATAGGAGACCACCCCCAATACCCAACCATTTACCTCCTTAAACCCCATTCGGATGAATTCTGAACATATAACAAGAAAAGAGAATATCAGTTTAAAGACATTATGATAATTTTATGACCTAAACCAACCACCAACCACCAAACAACCAACCAATAGAAATACCAATACCAATACCGATACTGATACCACCCAAGTCCACAGTAGTTTGACAAAGCCTCTAATCGAAACCAAATGATATCCATTTAGGACATGCCCCCTACTATAGAAAAAACCAAAACCAAAACCAAAACCAAAACCAAAAAGAATAGTAAAGACATAAAGAAATCCATAGCATGAATGGGGTCTTATGGAGTATGGAAGATTACCACTCCAGTCTGACTCACGAGATGATCTCGAATCCTAATCAATGTTCAGGAAAAAAAGAAGTATGGCTAGTTCCTACATAGAGTGGGGATACAACATCTGAAGGCGGTTAGCGGCGTTCATGTAACACAAGGATAAGGGAAAAATAAAGCCATCAATTCAAAACCGAGTCAAACCAAAACACATGTACACATCAATATATGTCCATGTATATACATATATAAAGCTGGGATAGCTAACATGATTAGCATTAACTTTTTAAACCTCAACTTGAGTTTGTGTAGATTTACCATCACAATTCCACCCACAGGCTATATGGGTCCAATGTTAACCCTAAAACGGGCCCCAATACGTATTTTTCGCACGAAGCGAAGATATCATAGATGACTGAGGATTCCCTGGTACCCTTCACCCTCTATGATACATATATACGTATGTGATCTTGGGGATTCCCCTGTACCCTACTAGTACATGGTCATCAAGACCAACCCTCATGTTGGGGAACATGAGATTCCAGTATTAGTCCTTCGAACTCACACCTTCACATCTAGATAACAAAACTCCCATTATTACCCAATTAAAATATTTAACACATAATCCAACCACAAATTTCAGGATTAAAAAATTGAGGCATTATTTAGTGGTATCGTCATACCAACCATAGCTTGTAATCGATTTCATTAGCCCACACTTAGGGGATTCCGAAGTACCCCATAAACTCCATTAGTAAAATCTCTTGGGGGATTCCCGTGTACTCCGCAAGGTTTTCATAATCATTTCCTAAACATTTAACCATTTATACCATGAATTAGTTTTAAGAAACAAGCCGAGCCAAGTGATATTGCATAAACCAAAATTCATTATACATGTGGGTTGAGGTTATTACCAATTTCCATACAAAACAATAATTTTGGGATTCCTTTGTACCCCTATTTCCATTGACCATTCCCTTCCACCCTAATGAATTTACCAACCATTAATTTAAGAAAAGTAGTTTCATAAATTTCATGGAAAAAACATTGAAGCAATTTATATTAAAAACCCTCAACCAATAGTTCAAAATCCAACATTAATATCTCATGAACAATACTTTAAATCACATGCTTTTACAAAATTGACAATAAGGGAAGAGTAACATGCTTGAAATACCAAGAAATTTGGAATAAATAGCACCCTTAGAACCCTAGATGACAACTTTCTTTGAAACCCTTGCCTTAACTTGAACAGAGTTTGAAAGAGAATTCTGGGAATGTTTTATTGGGAATAATGTGCTAATTAAGTCCTAAGGATGGATTTTAAGTCATGGGCAACAAGAGGTTAAAGTAGGAAATGTACAGAGTGCCCTCAACTTAAAAACTGAAAAAGTGTTGCCTTTGACTATGAGTCAACCATCGACTCGTTACCATACCTTACGACTTATCACCACAATTCTTAACCAAGGCAATGACTAGGACCCGATACACTATCAACCTTACGACTTGACTAACCCATTTGTAATGAGACCATATGAATCATAGGGTCCAATCGTAGTCAACACAAAAACCAAATTGTGGTATACACTGGACACCCTAAGATTGCACCTAATGACTCGTCACATAACCTTACGAGTCTTAGTAAACCACTCATACTCAGAGCAGAGTCATGCCACTAACTTACTGATTTGGTGATGACTTATCCCAACGAGTCATCAAGACACCTTATGACTCTAGGGGTCCAATGTAACCAAGGCAGTGAGCTCAATCAAGAAATTTCCAAGGACCAAAAATCTTGGTTGTTTCAATTCTCCCTCACTTGGATCATTCGTCCTCAAATGATGGGACAAGACAATTACTAGCACAATTTGACTCCATATTCCTGTACTCTTACCTTTAACAAACTCAGAAAATAAAGATGCCAAGGAAATCACTCTTTTCTTTAATAAAGTCAAAAAACCAAGATGTTAGGAACAACATATACCTTAAGCATAATTTTTTGGAATAGGGAATAGGAACAGATACTTGGACTTCATATCCACTTCAGCTTCCTAAGTAGCTTCCTCAAACTTTTGGTTCCGCCATAGAACCTTTACTGAAGCCATGTCCTTCATCCACAACATACAAACTTGCTGGTCCAAGATCCTCACCGGGACCTCCTAATAGGACAGGTAATCCGATACACCAATACTCTTCAATGGAATAACCAATGAAGGATCACCCATACATTTTTATCACATAGCACATGAAACACTGGATGAATGAAACTCATACTTATAGAACTTAAAATACAACAACTGATCCTTTAAGGTTTGCAACATAAGGAGGAGGTGATCGATATGATCCACCTTACTCTTAGAGTACACCAAAATATCATCAATGAAAACAATGATGAACAAATCTAGAAATTAATGGAAGTTTCTATTCATAAGATCCATAAATGCCATTGGGGTGTTAGTCAAACAAAAGGACATCACCAAAAACTCAAAGTAACCATACCAGGTTCGAAAGTTATTCTTAGGGATATCTGCCTCCCTAAGCTTCAATTGATGGTACCCGGAATGAAGATCTATCTTAGAAAAGAACTTAGCACCCTATAATTGATCAAAGAGACCATCAATACTTAGTGGAGAAAATTTATTCTTTAGTCACCTTATCAAATTGCCGATAATCAATACACATTCAAAAATAGGTGCACCCTACGGGGACACACTAGGACAGATAAAACCCATGTTTAGAAGATTTTCTAACTGCTACTTAAGCTCTTTTAACTATGCTTGATCCATCTTATATGGGAGAATAGATATTGGACGAGTGTCTGCGACAAGATCAATTCCAACATCAATCTCCCAATTAAGAGGAATACCAGGAAGATCATTAGAAAAAACCTTAGGGAATTCATTTACCATGGGAATGGATTATTAGGAAGGATCCTCCAAGTTAGAATCTTTAACCCAGACAAAATGATAGAGACACCCATTGGAAATTAATTTTTGGGGTCTAAGAAATGATATAAACCTCTCTTTAGGTACTAGGGAACTCTCCTCCTTTTCGATAAATAACTAATTAAGGAATTTAAAAATTACCTTATGGGCCTAACAGTCTAAGTAAATATAGTATGAGTGCAATCAATCCTTCCCAATATGACATCAAAATAAACTATGTCTAATTCTATTAGATCTATAATGGTTTCTATATCACCAATAGACACCACACAACCCCTATAGACTCTTCTAGCAACCACAGATTTTCCTACTGGGTAGAAATAGATAAGGGGTCCATAATACACTCAGGACCAAAGATAAATTAGACAACCACAAATAGGGTCACATAAGAAAGAGTGGACCCTAGATCAAGTAAATAATACATATCATAGGAAAAGGGTTTCAACGTAACAGTAATGACATCTGGAGATACCTCAGACTTCTGACGAGTAGTGAGAGTCTAAAGACGATTTCAATTAGTGCTGGAGCTTTTTAGTGTAGGAGATGATAAAGAGGCAATAAGAACCTTATTTATTCCAGAAGTAATCTTAACTATGGGATAGTTTCTAAAAATATGCCCTAGATAACCATAGTTGAAACACCTATCCTTCTCTCATCACAAAAACCATGATGCAATCGACTACAAAATCAGCAGAAAGGATATGATTGAGCTGTCTGAGCCTCATTAGCCTGAGATTAGGCAACCTGTGCCCTAAAACCGTTGTCACCCTATAAACATCGATCACCAATTTACATTAAATAAAGAGACCTAGCCATCGTATAGGACCCAGAATTCCCCAACTTCCTCTTAGACCACTTTCTCCCATCTCCACCATTCTACTGTTAACCTCTACCCTGGTTTAAATAGAAGAATTTCTTAGTCTGCCTTTCCTAAAATACAACTTTCTTTTTTTAATTTGACTTGATGCATATAGACAAGTAGCTAGGCAGCCTTACTTTCTAGAATCAAGTCTCAGGACAACCCAAAAGTGAAATTTCTTATTCTATCCCTCATGCTAGACACTAACTCCAGAGCATACCAAGATAATTGGTGAAACTACAAGGCATATTCCTTGATTGACATCTTTCCCTATTTTAGATTAACAAACTCTTTCGCTTTTGCATCCCTCAACTCTTGAGGAAAGAAACATCGAAAAAAGCACTAGAGAAATTATCCCATAAAGCAAACTCATTATAATTGACCTTAGATTGGTCCCATTCCTTGTACCATTGGAATACTACATCTTTTAATTGGTAAGCGGCAAACTCCACAATCCCCACATTAGTGGCATGCATCACACGAAAGATCTTTTCCATCTCATCAATGTACTATTGAGGATCTTTCTCAACCTTAGAACCAGTGAAAGTAGGAGGACTTAATATCATATATTGGCCAAATATAGTATCCTCGAAGAATGGATTAATTGAAGCAAAATGCTCAGTCTGAGAGGCTACAAACTAGGTAAGCAAATTAATCAACTAAAAAAATTAAGCATTAGACACATCAGCTCGTGGGTGTCTGAGGATGAATAGGGTGAACCAATGGAGCTCCCTTGGGGAAATTAGAATTGCGACCCTAGACCAGGTTTGAACTCCTACAGTAGGATGAGCTCTGTCCATATTGTCCCCAGACTGGAAAAAAGAGTTTCCATGGCTATCAGATCTTCTCATAGGCATGATCTAAAAGATGAACAGACTGGAATTAGAGGGATTTAAGATCTTAGACTCTAAAGCTTGAAAAAATAACAAGAAAGGGAAACAATCCTAAATGCATCATAGCCTCTCCCTTAAAAGTGTGGTGCACTACACACCCATAAAAGAGACTCTACTTGACACGGCTTTGTGACACCCAATTAATCATGACCCTAGCACTCTAATACCAATCTGACATAACCTAACCTGGAGCCTAGCCATGTCGGGTATCTCAAGTCCAACTAGGACCAGAGACCACCCCAATACCTAATTATTAAACTTCTTACACACCAGGTCGAATAAATTTCAAACATATAAAAAGATAAGAGAATATCAATTTAAAGACATTATGATAAGTTTATAACCAAAACCAAACACCAATAACAAAATAACTAATCAATACAACTGCTGATACTGATACTGATATCGATATTACTTATGTCCATAGTAGTCCATCAAAGCTTCTAATCGATACCAAAGGATATCCAATCCATAAATTCCCCCGACCATAGCTAAAACCAAAAGTATTTGTAAAGACATACAAAAATCCATAGCATGAAATGGGGTCTTTTAGAGTATGGGAGCTAACCACTTTAGTACTCATGAGTTGGTCCCGAATCATAATCAAGATAAGAGAAGTATAAGTATGGCCAATTCCTACATCGCATGTGGATATAGTATCCAAAGACAGTTAGTGGGGTAAACACTACCATGTTACTCAGGGATAATGATAAAAGAATGCCATTAATTCAAAACTAAGTCAAACCAAAGAACATGTACACATCCATGAATATACTTGTAAATACATATATAATACTGGGATAGGGAACGTGCGTAGCATGAAATTTTAAAACCTTAACCTGAGTTAGTGTAGCCTTACCATTACAATTTTACCCATAAACTATATGGGTCCCTTAAATGGGCCTCTATGCATATTAGCCTCACAAACCAGAGATATCATAAATGATCGGGGATTTCTTTATACCCTTCACCCTTCATGATATGTATATAAGTATATACACTTGGGGGATTCTCATGTATCCCACTAGTACATGGTCATCAAGTCCAACCATAATGTCGGCAAATACTAGTTTCCAGTATCAGTCCTTCAAACTCACACCTTCATGGTTAGCTAACACAAGTACTATTATTTTCCAATTAAAACATTTAACACATAATACAACCATAAATTTCAAGAGTCAAATATTAAGGCATTATTAAGTGGTATCATCATAACGTGCATATCTTGCAAGTAATTTCATTTTCCTATAGTTAGGGGATTCCCAAATACCCCATAGACTCTATTATTAAAATCTCTTGGGGGATTCTCGTTTACCCGATAAGGTTTTTATTATTATTATCTAAACATTAACCATTTATACCATGTATTAGTTTTAAGAAACAAGCCAAGCTAAGTGATAATGCCTAAACCAAAATCAGTAATACAAGTGAGTTGAGGTTATTACCAATTCCATACCAAATAATCAATTTAGGTTTTCCTTTATGCCCCTATTTCCATCTACCATTCCCATGCACCCTAATGCATTTACCAACCATCAATTTAAGCATAATAGCTTTATTAATTTCATGGAAAAAACATTTAAGAAGTTTATATTAAGAACCCTGAACCCATAGTTAAAAACCCAACATCAATATCTCATGAACAATAATTTAAATCACATGCTTTTACAAAATTAACAATGAGGGTAGAGTAACATGCCTGAAATACCTAAAAATTTGGAAGAGATAGCACCCTTAGAACCCTAGATGACCACTTTCATTGAAACCCTAGCCTTAACTTAAATAGAGAGTTTAAGGGAAAATTTTGGAATTTTTTTATTAGGAACAATGTGATAATAAAGTACTAAGGAAGGCATTAAGTCATGGGGTCCACGGGGTTAAAGTATGAAATATCCATAGTGTTAACTTAGAAACTAAAAAAGTGTTGCCTTTGACTATGACTCAACCATCGACTCATTACCACACCTTACGACTCATCACCATGAGACACAACCAAGACAGTGACTAGGACCCCATACAATATCGACCTTACGACTTGACCAACCCATTCATTATGAGAATATATGACTTACAGGATTCAGTTGTAGTCAACACAGAATCCAAATTAGGGTGTACAATGGACAACCTATGATTGCACCTAATGACCCCTAACTTAACCTTATGGCTCTTAGTGATCCACTTATACTTAGAGCAAAGTTAAAACACCAACTAACTGATTTGGTTATGACTTATCCCTATGAGTTTCCAAGTTACCTTACGACTCTAGGGGTCCTATCGTAACAAGGAAGTGAGCTCAAAGCTCAACAAATTTCCAAGGGCCAAAAATTTGGTTTATTTCAATAGAATGACTTGTTCACTAACTAGTGGTTTTATGGGTATTTTGTTGAGCTTGTTGATCTTAGTTCATGAGTCTGGGTATGACTAGTATAGCCTTTCTCGAATTTGGTGACTTGGAATAGCTAAACCATTTTAGGAAATAATAATGCCCCGAGACTACATCTTGATGTTTTGTGATTCATAGCAATAAATGTATGTTCTAAATATTTAAAACCATGAGCAAAATATGTAAAAGATTAAGTCCAAATTGAAATAAGTAAATAAAATCCTAATAGTGTCAACAAAAACAATAAGTCATATGAAACATGCTAAATTTGAAAACATCTACTAAGTCTAGACAAGCCTCTAAACATACTGAAGATTCACTAAGACACGCCCCAGCTAACCCAAAAACCATGAGGTGTGAGATAATCATAAATCTAAACTACTGATAACAAATAATAAGTCTAAGTCTTCGAAACATGAGGACCCACCAACTGATAGTAGTAGGCAACAATGATTATGGCTTGTTGTGTTTCTCAGGATAAACACTAGAACCTACATCATGATAGGATGTAGAGCATAAAGAGTATGTGGTCAGTACTTATGGACTATGTTGAGTATATGTGGGGTAGATGCCACATGTAAAGATGTCATAAATCATTGTGATAAAACATGCATGATAAGTATATCATGACTCACCATTTTTATAAAATGATCAAAGAAAACTTGAAAGTCATAAGATAGTAAGTATCAAAACATAACTCAGTAGAACTAGTGAGCCACATCCATCTAGTTATATAAACTGACATGTACTAGAAGATTCTCTTAACTAGTATAAACCACATAATCTAACATATAATTTGATGTGGAATAGCTAAACCATTTTAGGAAATAGTAATGCCGCGATACTACCTCTGGATGTTTTGTGATTCTTAGCAATGAATGTATGTTCTAAATATTTAAAACCATGAGCAAAATATGTAAAAGATTAAGTCCAAACTGAAATAAGTAAATAAAATCCCAATAGTGTCAACAAAAATAATAAGTCATATGAAACATGCTAAATTTGAAAACATCTACTAAGTCTAGACAAGCCTCTAAACATACTGTAGATTCACTAAGACATGCCCCAGCTAACCCAAAATCCATGAGGTATGAGATAATCATAAATCTAAACTATTGATAACAAATAATAAGTCTATGTCTTTGGAACATGAGGACCCACCAACTGATAGTAGTAGGCAACAATGATTATGGCTTGTTGTGATTCTCAGGATAAACACTAGAACCTACATCATGATAGGATGTAGAGCATAAAGAGTATGTGGTCAGTACTTATGGAATATGTTGAGTATATGTGGGGTAGATGCCACATGTAAAGATGTCATAAATCATTGTGATAAAACATGCATGATAAGTATATCATGACTCACCATTTTTATAAAATGATCACAGAAAACTTGAAAGTCATCAGATAGTAAGTATCAAAACATAACTCAGTAAAACTAGTGAGCCACATCCATCTAGTTATATAAACTGACATGTACTAGAAGATTCTCTTAACAAGTATAAACCACATAATCTAACATATAATTTGATGTGGAATAGCTAAACCATTTTAGGAAATAGTAATGTCGTGATACTACCTCTGGATGTTTTGTGATTCTTAGCAATGAATGTATGTTCTAAATATTTAAAACCATGAGCAAAATATGTAAAAGATTAAGTCCAAACTGAAATAAGTAAATAAAATCCCAGTAGTGTCAACAAAAACAATAAGTCATATGAAATATGCTAAATTTGAAAACATATACTAAGTCTAGACAAGCCTCTAAACATACTGAAGATTCACTAAGACATGCCCCAGCTAAGCCAAAATCCATGAGGTGTGAGATAATCATAAATCTAAACTACTGATAACAAATAATAAGTCTAAGTCTTTGGAACATGAGGACCCACCAACTGATAGTAGTAGGCAACAATGATTATGGCTTGTTGTGATTCTCAGGATAAACACTAGAACCTACATCATGATAGGATGTAGAGCATAAAGAGTATGTGGTCAGTACTTATGGAATATGTTGAGTCTATGTGGGGTAGATGCCACATGTAAAGATGTCATAAATCATTATGATAAAACATGCATGATAAGTATATCATGACTTACCAGTTTTATAAAATGATCACAGAAAAATTGAAAGTCATAACATAGTAAGTATCAAAACATAACTCAGTAAAACTAGTGAGACACATCCATCTAGTTATATAGACTGACATGTACTGATTCTCTTAACTAGTATAAACCACATAATCAAAAATATAATTTGATGTATATGCCCAATAGAAGGACCTAATATACCTTGTTAGGGTATAAAGACATTATTGAGTGAAATCTAATGTATACATCTCACTAGGAGGACCTAATATACCTTTTGTAAGGGTATAAAAGTGTGATTCTATGGATCCAAGAACATAATCTAAAAGCCTAAGTGAAACTATAATGGTACATAGTTCTAGTACTTGGTCATGCTAAATTTATATTTTCTCGGTACTCAATACTACTCCCAAAAACTTATTGAAACTCATACTGAAAAGAGTGCACCATGAAGTACACATAACTAGCTTATAAGTCTGAGAGAGCATTCATTATTGTATGTATATTTCATCATCATATATCAAACCCATAAGATTTATAATGATTATAAGCAGGGGCAAACCTATGACTATTTTTTGGTGCTTTGTCACTAGTTAAATTTGAGGTGGACAAGGTAAAATTAAATAATAAATATATAAAAATTGGTATTAGACTTAAAAAGTATAGAAAAGTACCTAGTAAAATAAAAAGATAACTTAGTGCTTTAATTTCTAAGAATAATCTTAAAGGTTTGACACCAATATACATGCCTTAACCTCCCGAGTACCCACGACCCCTAAATCCTTGGTTCACCTCTAATTCTAAGTCCATAGACTAAATATATGGTGTATAGTTCATGTCACGTCAAAATCATATAATACTTTATGTTAAAAGAAATGGTAAAATATAACATGTGATTAAAACCCATAAACAAGATGATAAACCAATAAGTAAAAATAGAAATTTAGTCATAATGCATTAGCACATTGTTACAAAAATGTAGAGCTCAAGATCATGATAATTGGGTGTCTGAAGCCTAATTAAAAACTTAGAAATTCATTAAAAAAGGGCGTATTTAGGTACAAGGATAAATTAAAGTCCTCGTTGAAAATCCCATATAACTGAACTTATTGATTTATTGAAAGAAAACTTGTGTCTGGAGCCTTAGAAGTTGAACTTTGTGATGAAACTCTAATTTCATTTTTATTGAGATTGGAGGGGGAATAAGCGATGAATTTGGCTAACAATTGAGTAAATAATATTTTATTAGGTGATTAAAGTCAGGGCAGAGGGAGATTTTGGGTAAGGAAAGGACCAAACTACCCCTATGAAAACTAAAACAATTATAAAAATTCTAGTCTAATAGTTGGTTGATGGCTCGTTAACCCGCTGATGTATCATCAACTATCTCATAACTTTAGGGAAATTTTTTAAGCTTAATAGTTAAGGTCGATGACCTCACTTTATGGGTCATGAACCAAGTGATCTCACTCATCAGTCTTTAGCAGACATACACCTTTTGATAAAATAAGCATAATGTTTTATTCAGGTATTGGATTGACAAATAGTTAGTGACATTTCAAAGAAGACTCAAAGAACATAAATTTGGTAGGTATGTATCTAAAAAATTATTAATCTTTAAGAAGTTAGTATAATTTGAAGCTGACCTTAGTAAAATCTAATATTAAAACCAATCAATATAGAAGTTTTCAACTCAACTTTGGGCTAGAGGTTCCTTATGAAATTATTTAATATTTAAAGCTCTTCAAACACTAAGGAATTGATATTATAACCTATGTAAAATTATAAATCATTAGGTTTGGTTCTATGCCCATTCAATGAATAGGTGAGATCTTAGTTCAGAAATTCATGGTGTTATAGTTCAAGTCTCAGACTTTGAGTTTTCATACTATATGTTGAGTATTCATAGGTTTGGAATTTTAGGTGTGACAATATTTCTCCTTTGATATCATTCATACTTCAATGAAGAATAAAGTTGAACTGAGATAAAATATACTTACTTTTTATTATTTTTTGATATTAGAAGGTAGTTTTACTAGGCTAGATGGGTTTCACTTATACTAAGAGTTTAAAACACAACTAAAGTACGAATGAAATGAATTTTTTAGGAGTCATTAAGGAAGTAAATTTTTTTTACCTCAAGCTCTGTTGGTGCTATGAGTTAAAAGATGAGGATACTTGGTTCCTATATGGATTCCCATGTAGCTCCATCAATGAACTAATTTCTTTCTAAGAACTTTTCTAATGCAATCTCCATATTCCCCAATTTATTGATTTTCCTATCTAATATCTTAACTTGTACCTCTTTATATGAAAGATTGTCCTCATACCTAACACTTTCTTATTGAAGAAACAAGTGAAATATCACCAATACACTTCTTTAATAAAGATACATAGAAGATTGGATACACTACTACCAATTCTTTGGGAAACTCTAACTCAAATATTACTTTCCCAATATTTCTGAATATACAGTAGGGACTATAGCAGTGCTACTAATAAGATTGACTAGGAATTATTTCCCATTCTAGTAGTTCATTGAGTATAAGGTGAGGTTTCTAACTCTTAAAGACTTACTGGCTTTATCTCTAATTTGACTCTTCCAGTTAAGGGCTAGCCATTTTTAATCTATCATGATTCTTTAGATGTTAGTTTGGGTTGTGTTCTAATGCACTAGGACCAAGTGAAATCACATGCTTCTAGACAGCTGAAGTTACACAAGCAAAACTAACTAACCTATAACTTAGACTCGAAGATGGTAGTGTTTACACTTAAATTTGAAGGATTACCTTTATGGTGTTCATTGTGAGACATTCACTAATCATTGTAGTCTTTAGTATATTCTGAGCAAAAAGGATATTAATTCGAGGAGTGCAGGTGGCTAGAGTTACTAATGGACTCTGAAATTTCTGTTCTATATTATCTAGGCAAGGAAAATATGGTAGCAAATACCTTGAGTCAAAAGGAGGCGAGTCTTTAATTATGAAGAAACCCTTGGACTTGGACATCTAATATTTAGCCTAAGTTGGTTCTACTTTATATTTTTATCCCCAAGATAACTATTTCCCATCTTAAAGATCTATCTAATTTAATAGATAATATTCAAGGGTGACAGTTAAGGATAGTTGACTATCGAGAATTTGAGATTAGATTCTAAAGGTGGAGCCAGAAAGTCCATTTTAGATCCAGAGGTTGTCATGAGATTCAAGGGTGGTATCTATGCTATGAGGGTTGGTAATTTAATTCAATTGATACTTTCACAAACTTATTGTTTTAGATATTCTATTCATCTCAGCGTAACTAAGATTTATAGAGATCTAAGGCATCATTACTGGTGGAGCGAGATAAAAATGGATATAGTGACTTTGTATTTCGATATTTATAGTCTCAGCATATGAACTCCAAGTATTGGAAACCAGGTGGTTTTCTTCAGAGGCTACCTATTCTTGAGTGGAGGAGGGAGTAGATTATTATAGTTTTGTGATTAGTTTATCATACGATTCTTGATGTTCTAATAACATTAGGGTCTTCATTGATCAGTTGACCATGTCTACCACTTTGTACCTATTTAATCTTTCAATAGTCTAATAAATTAGCTTCGATTTATGTTGGTGAGTTGGTTTATTTTTATAGGGCGCCAGTGTCCATTATTTTTATAGAGATTTCCAATTCACCTTTATATTTTAGAGAGCTTTTTAGAAGGGTTGGGTACCCAAGTTGAACTTAGCATAATATTTTACCCAGACTGATGGTCTATCAAATTAGACTATAATTTTTTTGAGGACATGCTCTGAACATGTATTTTGAACTTTAGAGGTCAATGGGACCAATTTCTAACCTCAGCAGAGTTTGCCTAATTAACAACCGCCATTTGAGAATCTATCTGGCTTTATTTGAGGTATTGTATGATAGGCAATGAAAATCTCCTGTTGCACTATTTAAAGTCATTGTTTCTAGGTTGCGGGGTACTTATTTGTTACAAGAGTCAGTGGATAAAGTTTGGGTGATTTAGGATAGGCTTTAGACCACTCAGAGGTGGCAGAAGAACTATTATGACATAGGCTTTGTGTATTGAATTTTGGATATTGTGACAATGTATTTTTTGAATATCTCCCATAAAAGGCATAACAAGGTTTTTGAAAGAAAGGAATCATAGACCCAAGAATCTCAATCCATTTGAGATTCTACAAAGATTAGGGATGTAGCATATGAATTATTCTTACCTTTAATATTTTCAGCCGTTCATTCTATTTTACATGTATTGATCCTTAGAATTTATATTCTATATTAGTCTTATGTGATCTAGTGGTATTTGGTTCACTTGGATAATAGGTTAACTTTTGAGGAAGAGCTAATCGCTATTTATCTAGAGATGTCAAAAGGTTACATTCTAGGGAGATTCTAGTAGTAAGGTTCTAGTAGAGACACTATCTAGTTGAGTGGGACAAAATGGTGACTGAGTATGACAAATGATCATAAAGGGGTTTTAATACTAGCCATATGGTCATAAAGGGGTTGTATTACTAGCCACAAGACCCGGGTAACTGAGTATGACAAATGGACCTAGTATCCTTAGGTAGATATAGATCCTAGTACGTGTCATTACTGCTAACGTTATCCTCATTTAGAGTTATTGATTAGAAATTGTAAGTTTTTGGTGACTCGAGCTACTCTTTCTCCTTCTGTTTTGGATATGTTATACTTTAAAAGACTATTCATTATATATTGCACTTGTCTAGTACCCCTTTATGTTTACTGGTTCTTGTACTGACTACACTAGGTCTTGGGGCGTTAACTTTTATATATTATGTTTCTTCCCCTCATTGTATGTATGTATGTTTTGTATATTTCCTTACTAGTTTCTTTATTTAGTGTTGTTACCTTATTTTCTCTCTTTTGGATCATTAGCCCATTAAGTACCATTCTGTACTATGTATTTGGCTTACCTACTAGCAAGTTATAGTAGGTCTCATCATGTTTTGAGTTACTAAATCATTATAGAAACCGTCAACACAAAGCCATTCCTTTTTTAGTTGATTCAGAATTCTCTAATCTATTAAAAATGGTATCTACATGTAACTACGAGTCTGTTGATACCCATTTTGGTATATTTTTATATTAGATCCAAAATCACTTTGAAAATCAATCTAAAAAATAAAAGGGTAAAAATGTAATTTTATAATAATCACTTTGCCTATAGTTTAAGAGTTTCAATCTTATATCCATTGAAAATTGAGTTAAAATCGAGTTTGAAATCATTGAATTACTCATTTTTTACTTTATCAGGTAAATCCTAAAATTTCAAGTTTAAAATCTAAATTTTGAAGATGATTTGGCAATATAATCAATGAGTAATGATTAAAAATAGGTTTAGAATCTTTATCGAATAAACATTGGAAAATCCTCCAAGGTTCTCTAAAAAACAAGCTCCCAAGCCTTGAAAATGGTGAAAATGTGGTTTTTACATGGAGGTGGGGCTTTATTATTATTTAGATGCATTCATTAAGAATGCGGTTAGCCCTTCACATTCATGAAGGCCATTGACCTAGACTAATTACAAACACAGTGGAGCAGTCATGAACTTGTAGACGAAATAAAACTACTCAAACTCAGTTACTATTTATGGATATTGTAACGTCACGAATCTGGTATCAGAATTGCTACACGGTGCTCATGACCCCGAATTACCACAAGATAACCCATGACTGATATTTGTACCTGAAAACTGTAAAATATACTGTATAATGTAGAAATAAGGGCTGAAAGGCCATAAGGTTCAAAACTGATAAACATCTGATAAAACCATATTTGAATTTTGTGATACAACAATACCAACACTGAAACAATGTCTGAAAACATCTAATTTGAAAACACTGTAGTCTGAAAGCCTCTAAACTTTTTGAATAAGGAGTTGATGGGACATGTCCCCAACTAACTACAACTACTAAAATAAACTAAGAAATAAAGAAATAAAGTAAATGATCATGTACTTGAAAGATGAGGACTCACAACTAACTGTGACTATTTAGAATGTAAAGCTACTGATGCTCTGGATCTCGTGTTTCTGAACCTATGGTATAAGACACCATAGTGCAAATGCGTCAGTACTTTGAATGTACTGATATGCATGGAAGGTAGGCTGAATGCATGGGGTTCATATGCATGACAAATACTGGCTAACAGACTAATATGAATGTGAGAATACATGCAAGAATACGTAGTAACTATATCTAAGATCGTGACAACATGAATTTACTGATAACTAACATGACAGATAACTAAATTCTGATGACTAATATAACTGATGCTGAGTGACTGTATCTGATAGTCCTGAATATAATAAAACTAGCTGAGTTTCGTACTATTCTGAGTTGACTATATTTGATAGTCATGAATTCAATAGAACTATTTGAGTTCTATTACTGAGACTAAATGACTGTATCTGACAGTCCTTATTCTGTAACTAAAACTGTGGAAAGTAGTTATCTAACCGACATGCCCTTAATATGCCATTATGGCTGAGTTGGGGTCCAATCTGTAACCTTAATTGGAAGGGTGTCAATACTTCACCACTGGTAAGGACAAGTTATGAGTGACCCTTATCTGACAGTGTCCCCAAAAGAGAATGGTGGGACCCTCATCTTATAGTGCTTATTCACCTGATCAACCCTTATCTGATAGTGTTGATGTCTCAACCTATGCTGGCTACATATTTCTGAATGGAAAGATGACTTCTAAGAATCACACCCTCATATGATAGTGTGTGTTCCCATCCTTGGGTTAACTCGGTGCTAATTCCTACTCCTATATGAATAGACACTAATCATGGATTACTGAACTGAACTAGACTGCATTAACTGAGTTCCGTTGACTGATAGAATAGTACTGAGATTACTGTATTACTGAGCTTTCCTGAGTCACATGATTTACTGAGTTCTATGGATCATGGCTTGACTGATTAAATCATGAAAACATGACACGGACTCTAGGAAAACAACTATATTTTTCGGGTACAAGTAAGCCCCAGGACTTGATAGAAGAAAACTGACAAAGCATGACTTTCTTGAGTACAGGACCAACATCAACAATACATAATTCATTGGCTAAGACATTTCATCAAACAGTTGACATACATAATTTGTACATGAATGGAGATTTCATATTATCATACTAGTATGACACTTTTTCTTCACATTGGCATTTAATCAAACATGGGGGGGAGGGGGGCAAGCATGCTCTGGTTATACATTTATCAACACATCTAATAATCAAGGATACATAAATCAACTTGTGAATTGAAGGGTTTATCATGAATACCGTATAATTCCTCACAAACTAGAATAAATTCTTGTAATTAATAGTCTATAACATGGAACGAAATCAAAAAACAACATGAACATCACTTTTCAATTCAATCAAATCATGAACATTCGTAAATATAGAAATTTTTTATTTTGAAAAGATATTCTTGATATTCATAGGTGAAAGAGACCCATGAATCAACACATGAAATACCTTAGCTCTTGATTTAACGAATATTAACGGAGATACTTTCTTGAAATTGAATCCCCAATTGAAACCCTAGCTTGTTCTTGAGAGAAAATTAAGAGAAACTAGTATATTTTGGGTTCCAAATAGCTGAATCTCATGTTAAAAGGCTTAAATAGGGGTGAGAAATCGACCTTTTTAACCATGAACGTGTATTTTAAATTAGTGGAAATTTCCAAACCTGGACCCCTAGCGTGATGCGGCACTATCGCACCGGGTTACTGGAATTTGACTATTGGGAAATAGGGAAATAGGGTGACACAGAGCCATCATGTTGCCACTTTATTTGCGACCGGGAATTTTGGTGTGACACAGAGAAATTAAGCTAGGACACTGGGAAAAGGAAAATTACTATTTTATCTTGTAGGGCGGTGCGCCACTAACCAATATGGCGTTGTTTTACGATGGGGACTTGAAATAGTCATAACTTCCTACCCGGTTATCGGATTTAGAAAAATTTTATATAGATGGAAAGTTTATGGAATTTCCCATATGACAAAAATTAAAAATCTTGAAATTTTTTCATGGAATAACACATCATTCAATTAAGAAGGTAATACTTGACATTCTTGAGACAAAATTAGTTCAGAAGTTTTGGGGTATTACAATATCTCCCCCTTGGGAACATTCATCTTCAAATGAGCCATATAAGATGGGATAAATGACAAGACAAAGTACATACTGAACATGAACACTGAAATATGTACTACATAACTGACATTTCTGAGATTCATATAGAGAATGCATATCTGATGCATGATTTCATGATTGAGCTGATACTTGAATGCATGACTGAGAGTAGTAATAAGCCGATCACGCATATCTAATATGTGAATACATGATTGAACTAACTCATGAATACATGACTGAGATTTCTACTAACTGAGTGTTCTTATAAGGAGAATGCATATCTATTGCATGAACACATGATTCATCTGATATATGAATATATGATTAAATATGCAATGGTAAATGGTTACCAAGTTTTAAAATGGGAATCTGAGCATGAAACTGGTTTGTAGTTGAAATCTAAAAGTGAAATTGAAAAGCTTAAGGAGAACTATTACCTTGATCTAGATCTTAGTTAGTGGAGAAGAGGTGAGGATACTTGGTATGCATGTCTACTTTTGCTTCCCAAGTAGATCCCTCAATGGAATGATTTCACCAAAGAACTTTGACTAGAGGAACTTCTTTGTTCCTCAGTGTATGAGTTTGGAAGTCTAGAATTTTGACTAGAATCTCTCCATAAGAGAGGCTATTCAGAAGATCTATGCTATGAATAGGTACTACAACTGCTGGGTGACCTATACACTTCTTAAGGAAAGAAACATGGAAGACTGGATGAACTGAGGCTAGGTCTGAAGGCCATTCGATCTTATAAGCTACCTTGTCGATGCGACTGAGAATTTTGAAGGTATCAAAATATTGGGGACTGAGCTTTCCCTTCTTGCCAAACCTCTTCACTCCCTTCATGTGAGAGATCTTCAGATAGACATAGTCACCAACCTTGAACTCGAGATCCTTTCTACGCATATTTGCATAAGACTTCTGTACGCACTGAGCAACCCAGAGTCTTTATCTAATCAACTGGACTTTGTTTTAGGAATTGAATTCCAAGTCAGGTCCTATTACTGAGTCTGTACTAACTTCAAACCAACCGACTAGAGATCTGCATCTCCTACCGTAGAGAGCTTTAAATAGAGTCATCCGGATACTGGAATGATAGCTATTGTTGTATGCAAACTCAATCAAAGGCAAGTGGTCATCCCAATTACCCTTGAAATAAATTGCACACACCCTTAGCATAGCTTCTAGGGTCTGAATGGTCCTTTCTACTGTACCATCTATCTGAGGATGAAAGGTTGTACTAAGATGAACTTGGGTACCAAGACCTTTTTGAAATGCTTTTCAGAAATAAGAGGTGAACTAGTTACCTCTGTCTGAAATAATGGATAATGGAATTCTGTGTAATCGAACCATATCCTTGATATAGAGTTTGGCATAATCCTCGACTGAATAAAAGGTATGAACTAGAAGAAAATAGGACGATTTGGTCATTCTATCTACAATGACCCAAACTGAATTATGCTGGCGATGAGTACAAGGAAAACCCATCACAAAGTCCATGTTCACTTCTTCCCACTTCCAATTAGGAATATTGAAATCCTACATGGACCCACTAGATTTTTGATGCTCTATCTTAACCTGCTGATATGGAGAGCACTTAGCCACAAACTCTGCAACTTCTCTCTTCATCTCACTCCTCTAATAGATCTCCCACAAGTCATGGTTCATCTTTGTGTCCCTTGGATGAATAAAGTAGCATGTACCATTCGCTTCTGTATGAATTCACTGCCTTAAGTCATCTACACCTAGAACACAGAAACAACCCCGATAACACAATGCACCATTTCCCTCTTGCGATAAAACCTCTACTTTCTGGTCCTTAACTGACTCTTTCAACTTGACTAAATTGGGGTCTCTATCTTGATTTTCTTTCACCTCAAAAAATAGAGATGATTGTGAACTACTCTGAACCTATATGTCACCCTCCTCTAAAATGACTAAGCAAATGCCTAGTCTGGCAAGCAGATGGACTTCCTGAGCTAACTTCTTCTTACTGTCCTCGACATGAGTAACACTACCCATAGATAGTCTATTGAGAGCGTCGGCCACTACATTGGCCTTGCCCAAATGATAAAGGACAATTATGTCATAATCTTTCAACATCTCTAACCACCTTCTCGACAAAGATTGAGATCTTTCTGAGAAAAGACATACTAAAGGCTCTTATGATCGGTGAACACATCTACATGAACTCCGTACAAGTAATGCCTCAAAATCATTAACGCAAAAACCACGGCTGCTAACTAAAGAACATGAATAGGATAATTCTTCTCATGGGGTTTAAGCTATCTAGAGGTGTATGATATCACCTTTCTATGCTTCATGAGTACACAACCCAAACTTACTCTGGATGCATCAAAGTAAACTACAAGCCCATCTGGACCGTCTGGAAGAGCTAAGATTGGGGATAAGGAGAGTCGAGTCTTCAACTCCTGTAAGCTCTTCTCGCAAGGATCTGATCACTAAAACTTGTCTTTCTTCAGAGTCAATATATACATAGGGGATGCAAGAGATGAAAATACTTCAACAAACCTTCTATAATAGCCATCTAAACCCAAGAAACTCCTGATGTCTAATGGAGAGGAAGGTCTGGGCCAATTTCTTAACACTTTGGTATTTTGAGGATCTACTCTAATACCATCACCGAAAATGATATGACAAACGAGTGCAACTGACCATAGCAAAAATTTGCAATTACTAAATTTTGCAAACAACTGATGAATTTTGAGAGTCTGAAGTACAATTTTGAGATGGTCTGCATGATCACGCTCACTGCGGGAATAGACCAGAATATAAACTATAAAGACTATGACAAACATGTCCAAGTACAGCTTGAACACACGGTTCATCAAGTCCCTGAAATCTACTGGGGAATTGGTAATACTAAAGGATATGACTAGGAAATTGAAGTGACCATACCATGTATGGAAGTCTATTTTTGGAATGTCACATTCTCTGACTCTGAGCTGATGATAGCCGGATATGAGGTCTATCGTAGAGAAATAACTGACACCCTAAAGTTGGTAAAACAAGTCATCAATTCTGGGGAGAGGATAATTGTTCTTAATCATGACTTTATTGAGCTGATGGTATTCAATGCACATTCTGAGAGAACTGTATTTCTTGTATATGAATAAGACTAGTGCACTCCAAGGGGACAAATTGGGTCTGATGAATCCCTTATCTAAGAGATACTTTAACTGCTATTTCACTTCTTTGAGTTCTGCTGGTGCCAATCTATATGGCAAAATATATATAGGCTGGGTCTCTAGAAAAATGTCAATGCCAAAGTTTATTTCCCTTTAGGGAGGAATTCCTAGAAGATCTTTAGGAAAGATATCTAAATATTCACTCACTACTGGGACTGATTCAAGACTGGGAGTTTCAGAACTAGTGTCCTTAACTCAAACAAGATGATTGATACATCCTATAGATATCATTTTCCATGCCCGAAGGTAGGAAACAAGCAGACATCTGAAAGCTAAAGTACTACCCCTCCACTCTAGGATGGGTTCATTGGAAAACTGAAACTGGACTTTTATATTTCTATAGTCGACTGTGGCATAGCAATAATGAAGCCAATCTATGTCAAGAATGACATTAAAATCAGTCATCTCTAATTCGACAAAATCTGCTGAAGTGACTTTCTGAAATATCATAACCGGGCAGTTCCTATATACCCGCTGGGCTATGATGGATTTATCCACTAGGGTAGAGACTTAAAAAGTCTCTGTTAGAATTTTGGGACTGATTTTGAAATCAACTGCTATATAGGGAGTAACAAAAGATAAGGAAGCTCCTGGGTCTAGCAAAGCGTAAACATGCACATGAAAGATCTATAACGTACCAGTAACCACATTAGGAGAATTTTCCTGATCTTGCTAGGACTGAAGAGCATAGAGTTTGTTTGGGCGTTGCCCACTTGTAGCACTGGAAGTGGAACTTTGCTGGTTTAGGCAACCGAACTGAGTTGAGGAACAGTTCTGCTGACCCTGATAAGCTGACTGGGGACAATCTCTAACTCTGTGGCCTAGCATGGAACATCCAAAATAGACATCGCTACCAGCTCTGTAAGCACCCTTGTAGTTCTTACCATAAGTATGACAAAGGGGATTAGTTCGGGCATTGCTGACACTACCCTGAGAATTAGAGCTTGGCGACCTATCTCTATTTCCATTCAGGAACTTAGGAGCTAGAGCACTGGATGAAGAAAGAGCTGGAACTGATGACTTGGGAAAGAACTGAGAGCAGTTTGCTCCTTCTGATTTGGGCTGAGCAAAGTTGAAAATACCTGTCTTTGCTCTCTTATTCTATTTCTCCCTCATCTTAACCTTTTGATCTTCTATCTGCTGAGCATGAGTCATAAGCCTGGCTAAAGTTATGTCACTATTCAACATCACATACCTACACTCGTTGACCTAATTATCGTTCACCCCAGAAACAAACTTACTTATCTTGGCCCTGCTATCTACAACCACATGAGGAGCATATCTAGCTAATTGAGTAAACTTAGGAGAATACTCTATCACCGTCATGTTACCCTGCCTGAGGTTGATGAATTCTAACACCTTAGCCTCTCTCATATCATGGGGAAAGAATCTATCTAAGAATACAGCGGTAAACTCCTGCCACTCAATAGGCCCTGCATCATCTGGCCTTTCTGACTTTCTCTATTTAAAACAAGTATGGGCAATATCCTACAACTGATATGTAGCTAGATCAACACTCTTGATAGGTGTAACCCCCATGATGTTTGTAACTTTCTGAACTTGATCTACAAATTCTTGAGGGTCCTCATCTAACTTAAAATTGAGAAAGGATGGAGGATTTATTCGAGTGAAGTCCCAAATCCTGGATGTATCTAAACTGCCCATTGGGTTGGCTGAAATAATAGCTGATCATTCATTCTGAGCAGCAACTGACTGAGTGAAAGTAGTGAATATAGCGCTAAACTCTTTATAAGAAACATGTTCGCCCAAATATTCTTTGGGCTAAGGGTCTGATTGATTCCCGTTTATTCTTTAGGAGGTATGTTCTGTAGAAGAAAGGGAGAAACAAATTATACTAAGAGATTGATGTAAGATTATGCCCACTGGCACAACATGACTACTGAAAGAAGGGAAACTGTTCCTAAAATATCTTATAGCCTCCTATACATAAAAGTGGCGCACAATATACCTATGCACAAGACTCTACTAGACGCGACTTTCAAACTTCCTAGGACACTGTTGAACCTTAGGCTTTGATACCAAGTTTGTAATTCCCCAAATCTGGTATCCAAAATGCGACAATATTATCATGACCATGAAGAAACACAAGCTAACCCATGACTGATATCTATACCTGAACACTACAAAATATATTGTATAATGAAGAAATAAGGGCTAAAATTCCATGAGGTTCAAAACTGATAAACATTTAATAAAACCATATCAGAATTATTGGTACAACAACACCAAACTAAAAACATGTCTGAAAACATCTAGTCTGTAAACATTGTAGTCTGAAAGCCTCTAAACAAACTGAATAAGGAGTTGATGGGATATGTCCCCAACTAACTCCAACTACTAAAATAAACTAAGAAATAAAGAAATAAAGTAAATGATCATGTCCTCAAAAGATAAGGACTCACTGCTAACTCTGACTGTTGAGACTGGGAATCTACTAATGTTCTGGAGCTTGTGCTTCTGAACCTATGGTATAAGACACCATAGTGCAAATGTGTTAGTACTTTGAATATACTGGTATGCATGAAAGGTAGGCTGAATTCATGGGGTTCTTATGAATGAACAATACTGGCTAACTGACTAATACGTACGTAAGCATACATGCAGGAATACATCATAACTATATCTAAGATCATGATAACATGAATTTACTGATAACTAACATTACTGATAACTGAATTCTGATGACTAATATAACTGATGACATGAGTGACTGTATCTGACATTCCTTAATCTGATGGAACTATCTAAATTCTGCACTATTCTGAGTTGACTGTATTTGACAGTCCTAAATTCTATAAAACTATCTGAGTTCTATTACTAAGACTGAATGAATATAACTGATAGTACTGATTCTGTAACTAAAACTGTAGGAAGTAGTTATCTAACTGACATGCCCCTAATATGCCATTATGGATGAGTTGGGGTCCAATATTTTACCCCAATTAGAAGTGTGTCAATACCGCGCCACTGGTAAGGACAAGCTGCGAGTGACCCTCATCTAACAGTGTCCCCAAAAGAGAATGGTAGGCCCCTCATTTGACAGTGCTTATCCACCTTATTAACCGTTATCTGACAGTGTTGATGTCTCAAACTATGTTGGCTACATAGTTCAGGAACACAATGATGACTTCTAAGAATCACACCTTCATATGACAGTGTGTGTTCCCATCCTTGGGTTCACTCGGTGCTAATTCCTACTCCCATCTAAATAGATGCTAATCATGGATTACTAAACTGAACTGGACTGTATTACTGAGTTCCGTTGACTGATGGAATAGTACTAAGATTACAGTATTATTGAGCTTTACCGAGTCACATGACTGACTGAGTTCTATGGATCATGGCTTGACTGAGGACTTAGTGAAAATATGACACAGAATCTAGGCACACAACTATATTTTTTTGGGTACAAATACCCCCCAAGACTTGATAGAAGGAAAATAACAAAGCCTGACTTTTTTGAGTGCAGGACCAACATCAACAATACATAATTCATTGGCTAAGACATTTCATCAAACACTTGACATACATAACTTGTACATGAATGGAGATTTCATATTATCATACTAGTATGACACTTTTCCTTCACATAGGCATTTAATCAAACATGGGGGAGGGGAGCATGCTATGGTTTTACAATAATCAACATATCTAATAATCAAGGATACATCAATCAACTTGTGAATTGAATGGTTTATCATGAATACCACGTAATTCCTTACATAATAGAATCAATTCTTGTAATTAATAGTCTATAACATGGAATGAAATCAAACAACATGAACATCACTTTTCAATTCAATCAACTCATGAACATTCGTAAAAATACAAATCTTTGATTTTGAAAAGAAATTCTTGAGCTTCATGGGTGAAAGAGTCCCATGAATCAACACATGAAATACCTTAGCTCTTGATTTAGTGAAGATTGACGGAGATACGTTCTTGAAATTAAATCCCTAATTGAAACCCTATCTTGTTCTTGAGAGAAAAGTAAGAGAAACTAGTATATTTTGGGTTCCAAATAGCTGAATCATATGTTAAAGGGCTTAAATAGGGGTGATAAATTGACCCTTTTAACCCTAGATGTGTCTTTTAAATTATTTAAAATTTTCTAAAGTGGACCCTTGGCATGACTCGACGCTATTGCGCCATGTCACTGGAATTTGAAAATTAGGAAATAGGGAAATGGTGTGACACGGAGACATTGCGCTGCCACTTTATTTGCGATCTGGAAGTTTGGCGCGACATGGATAATTTGTGATGGGACACTGTTAAAAGGACAATTTCTATTTTATCTTGTGTCTTGGCGCTCCACTGGCCATTATGGCGCTGTTTGACGATGGGGACTTGAAATAGTCATAACTTCTTACCCAACTATCGGATTTAGGTGATTTTTATATTGATGGAAATCTTATTGAATTTCCCACATGACAAAAAGTGAAAATCTTAAAAATTCCCCATGGAATAAATATCATTAAATTGAGAATCTAATACTTGTCATTCTTGAGACAAAGTTAGTTAGGAAACTTTGGGGTATTACAGATGCGATCCCACCTTTGTATTTATAAAGAAAGATATATTGTTTCTCTATAAATGCGACGGTACGGCTATGAACATAAAGAAGGATTGATGGATACACCAACATCCTTACATCAATAGTCTAATGCTAAATATGGTCTAGATTGGACCCTCAAAATTTATTTGGGACCCACAAAAATAAACTAATAATGGCACTAGGTCAATTTTGACATTTTCGACTAAATGGAACCATGCAATTTTCCAAAAGAGGTTGTTATCAACATCTTTCACCCAATCATCCCTTTAGAATAAGAAAATTAGTTTCTCACCCAAACATTAAAAAAATATAATCGTGCCTTCAAACTCAAAAGGATCGAACATATTGGTTATAAAGGACTTAGAAAGACTGTGCATAGATAAACATATGGGTTGTAGAGTTTATTACTTTTGAGATTATTAGAGGCAATATAGTGTTGAACTTGGTAATTATGGTTTATAGTATAGGATCATTGTCCATGTGATTTATCTTTGAGAAATTTAGATTGTTAAATGAGTCAAAGGAAGGAACAAGGGGCTCATATATTGGAGAGTTTAAGATATTCATATAATCTGAATTTCTAATAGCATTACATAATAGGTACAAGTTAAAAAATATGTAGAAAGAACATCATGTATAGGTACTTAGTGTAGAGCTAATGATTTATATGGATTTTAGCTTTTGAGTTCGGAAATGATAACACAAGGTGTAACATTCATTAATTAAAGGTGCAATGGTTTGGCAAAGACATATGAAGGGCTTGTAGAGACTTTTCTGAAGATTTGGTCTTGGATTTAGTGACAATCAAAGATATGTGGGTGATTTAGAATTTCTACCCTAGGTTGGGTTGTCATGTTATGCCAGGTGGCTTATAGTGCATTATTAGAATGACTTACAATTCTATAAGGTTAATGGCAATTTCGGGCTGAATTGATGCTGCTTTATTGATAGAAACTACATAGACATTTTGAGATATATAAAGGGTATATTCTTATGGTATTATAAGTTCTTTGGGTGATTGAAGGGTTTTTCTAAATTTTGGCACGAGAGTATAATTATTAGAATAGTGTTCATAGTTCGAAACTTGAAGATCTATATAATATCATATAACCATTCTTGACTCAATAGCTTAAGCACGATGAAATAGTACCATCGGATCTGGAATTAGTAGTATCAACCTTGGATAAAGGCGTGTTTTGGGGAGGAAATACTTAGAATAGGTTCGGGACTAGTAGAGACCCTTTCTTGAGAACAAAGAAATATATGATTCTCTATTACAATGAGTGATAATATGTATTCAAAGGACTTTTTAGTACTAATAATGATATTGGAAGTGTGAATAGAGAATTTTTAAGGCCATAGTACTTTGTTGGTGCAAATGTGGGACTAGATTTTATCTATAGTAGGTGGCCATGATAGTTTTTGGTGAGTCGAGTATGTTTAGAACTACGATTATGATCAGCTCTATTATTCCTTAAAAAGCAAGTACAAATAAATGGAAATCAAATGTTGAGATAGTTCAGATAAATGGAAATCAGATATTTGGAGAATTTTTTATTTTGCATACAAATATAACTTATGTAGTCTTAAGAGTTAAAATAATGGAGGTTTTTGCTAGTTAGGGTAAATAAGTGGTACTACATATGTAAAATTGCTCCTGATGATTGTATGAGGTCTATTATGGGAATTCTAGTTACTCAACGGTCTTGGTATGTTTCTTGCCCATTCAAGGATGAATAAATATTAACTGGTAGATGATGTAATATCTCTCATATTTGTTTTCTAGTTTTATGCATTTTGATCATTTTTTTTCATGGTAACTTTATGGTATTTATGTTCAGCAAGAATTGGTGGAATGTTTCCCAAGGTGGTTGATTGAGTATTTTGAGAGATTATCATTTTATAAGAATTTGTCGTGGGAATGGTTGAATTTAATCAACATCCATATTATAGAACTTTTGTTAGTTCCATTAGCTTTGAAACGTAATAATTAGGTTAATAGGACTATTGGTTTGGGGCTTAAGAAATTTTAGATGAGTTTTAAAAGAGTTTTTGAGTTTTAGAAGTTGAAAACTTAGGGGGATTTGACTAAAGTTAGTAACCGAGGATAGCAAGATCACTTCTGAGTTTTCATTATTTCACTAGTTCTAAAGAGTGATTTCTAGTCTAGCTTAGAGCAAAAACTAGACTTAATCTAGACTAGCTTGGATTTGTGTCTAGACAACTTGCATTTCATTAAATAAAAATGACTAGGACATTGAAGGTTTGGTTTAGTTCTTGAGGTTTTTGAATGAGTTTTGAGTTATTAATTGGAAATTTGGAGAATCTAGGAGTTGTTTTCGACCAGTATCTGGTCAATATGAACTTATTTTGGGTGTTTTGATGATTTAATAGGATCCAAAATGTCGTTTCCAAGTTAGTAGCATACTTGATTTGTGTTCGGGAGGTTTCGAACAAATTTTGAGTGAGTTTTAAAGTATTTTGGGTATTTTAACCTTGTTTATGAAAATTTATCCTATAAGGTCTATAATTAGTTCTAATGACAAAATTATTTTGAAATTTTGGGAATTCCAAACATGACATATAGGACTAACTTGGGAAGTTTTGTGTAATTTCGATAATTTGGGATCAATTTTTTTTATGGAGTATGAGATAATTCTTTAACGAATAAAAGTTTCTCCTTCTTGGACTTCTTTATCAGGGATATGAGGACCATCTAGAATTATGTCCTTCAGCTTAATATCCTCAGTCGTAATGAAGTCAAACATCCTAATTTTTGACCACCCATAGTAGTGCCCATTATATCTAGGTGGCCTAGTGGTAGATTGCCCTTCTTGTAGTTTAGGTGTGGTAGTTATGCCAACCAAATCACTCTAGGTGTGAAACTTTTTGAGTGTTTTAGCTCTGATACCAATTGATGAAACCTTAAGGGTTGCACCACACAGTGAGGGACTAGGTCTCTAAAAAATAGTGACAGGAAATAAAATAGTAAATAAACCATGAATATGAACTAGTACAAACAACTTAAAAGACACAAGAATTATCATGGAAACCCCTTTCTCAAGGGAGAAAAAACAACAACTTGTCCTCACAAACACCCAAAACTCCACTATAATCAAATTTTGATTACAGACTCTAATAAACCTAACTCTAGGTTCCTCGTGCTTTTAATGAACACCTTGAGAACTCTGCCAAGACTCCCTTAAAACTGATTACCTCTAACCAGTATCAAGATTAGGTAACAATACCTAAGCACTTTCAAAGCAAGAAAAAAATAACATTACTCTTATAACATGAGTAATTCAATTAAAATTTAGGACTCTACTCAAGAACACTCACTCGTCTTATGAAAAAAAAAAGAACTTGAGCTATACTTAAGCAGTGAAGTTGGATTGAGTTTTTGCCTCTCTTAATTTCTTTTTTTCTTAATTTTATAAAAACTACTTAATAGGGAAGCATCCTTTTCCTTTTATAGTTGAGTGATGATTATGGTTGAAATGTGATTGGACCCGGTGTCCTAAATATTACAAGCAGCACATGCATAGTTTGTTACACAAGTGCTTAAAGCTATGAAGATGTGTGCCAGTTGTACTGTAGCCTTGAACATCCAGGGACCTGGTCCCTTATAGCCATTTGCTCATCATCAAAATAAGATAAAGCAATTTCATTCCTTTTTTATGATGACAAACTAACCACAGGGTTTTTTAGCATCAATATTCATTCATCACATTTAATCTATGTGATTAACAACATTCAAGATGAATGTTCACTCTATCATGCAACACCATGCCTCCATCTTCATACAACTTAAGGACCTGGTCCCTTGTTGTCAATTGTCATTAAAAACTCAACTTATTTACTTCCCCTATCATTGTGCACTATCATTTTCCTCTCTATCAATATGCCATCATGTATTACCAATACTTAAAAGATGTGCACTTGGTACCTAGTGTATTACCCCGTATTTCTACCTAACTTAAAATCATCCAAAAATGTTAAAGACTTGTTTTAAAGATGAATCCACTTTTTACTTCTTTTCATGTGGAAAATTTAATAAACTTTCCATCGATATCAAATTCACCCAAATTCGACACCCGGGTAAAGAGTTAGAGCCATTTTAGAAGACAGTGTCCCACCTAAACAATCAACGCATCATGGAGCAGGTCAAAATGGTAATCATTAGAATCTATTGAGCCTTCACGATTATGGCACATTGTGCCAGGACTCAAATTTAGAATCTTTCTTTTTCTAGTATCTCAATCCTATACCATCGGGTCGCAGTGAACTTCTAGGTCCCATCTAGTATTGCACCACAATTTCACCATGTCTCGCCATTAGCCCAGTCCCCAGTTGGCAATTTCCAATGACATAGCATGATATTTCCGCGTCGCGCCAACCTGCCAAATCAAGAAATTTTCTCAAAAATAAAATACGTTTCCAAGAGTTCAAAGGGTCAATTTCTCAACCATATATAAACCCAATAACGTGATTCAGCTATATTTTATCCAAAATGTAAGGTTTCTCTCAAGTTTCTCTCAAGAACAAGCTAGGGTTTTCAATTGGGGATTCAAATTCAAGACTCAGATTCAAGAATCTCCCATCAATCTTCATAGAATCAAGAACTAAGGTATGCACAGTGTTTATTCATGAACTCCTTTTATCCATAAAGCCCAAGAATCAAGTTTTAAAGCTTGTATTGTGAATATTTTATTTTGGATTTATTATGTTCATGTGATTATGATTGTATGATTACCAAGTTGGAATCTTTATCTGTTGTTCTTGAACCTATGCTAGTATATGGTCTGAAATATGTGAAATTGAGTTAAAATATACAGTTTAGTTATGTTAATTTGATGGTAATGCCTATGCCTGAAGTAATGTATCCTAGGTGTTTGATAAAATGCTTAAGAGAATAGAAATTATGCACTATAGCTTATTTGTGATCCAAGATATAAATGCATGTTTTACCCTATGACCGAGAACGACTGCCATAATATCATGTGCATTATGAATGGTTGAGGGAATGCCCATTAGATTAGGTTGATGAAAGTATGACATGTTTATATGCAATTCCATTCATGTACAAGACTATGATAACCATGTGGTTCATGAAATCACCAAATTAATGTATTATGAATTTTTGATGTTGGTCATGTGTTCAAGAAGTATCATGTCCTAACAATTTTATGCTATCGAGTCCTGGGTATACTTGTAGCTGACAATTTAGCTGTGTATCTAGAGCCAGTGTCATGTTTTCATGATACTCTCAGTCAAGCCATAATCATTAGAATTCAGTAAGTCATGTGACTCAGGAAAACACAGTAAACTCAGTATCAGTCCAGTCTCATTCAGTAATCTTAGAACTTCTCAGAATCCTTAGTAATATTAGTATTCTAATTATTTTTGTGATCTCAGTACTCAGTAATATCAATAACTTTAGTACTCTCGATGAGTCCTCAGATCTCAGTAGCTTTCCATCAGTCAACGAAACTAAGTGGACTCTGTTTAGCTCAACTAAACAATACCATTAGTATCATCTTAGTTCAGTTAATCAGTTTAGTGTCTATTCAGTTGGGAGTAGGAGTTAGCACTGAGTGAACCCAAGGATGGAAACTCACCTGTTATATGAGGGTGTTATTCTTAGAAGCAGTTCTTGCATTCTAGAACTATGTATCTAGTGTAGGTTGAGACATCATAGCCTGTTATATGAGGGTGGATAAGGTGGCTTAACCTATTATATGAGGGTTCCCAAAGCTCTTATGAAAGTTACCTATTATATGGGGTTACTCACATATTGTCTTTACCAGTGGCGCCGTATTGACACTCTTCTAATTGGGGTTATAGAATGGACCCCAACTAAGTGATAATGGTGTATTAGGGGTATGTAAGTTCGATAATGGTGTATTATGGTTTATTAGTGGTAGTGCAAATACGTATAGAAAAGCAGTAAGGGGAAGGCGATTCCCCAACCCATCTTTATCTCATATAGAGTTTGGTACTTCAGTCAGCATGATTCCTACGTATGCTTCACATGTTAGTTCCATGAACACATCTTACGTTCATATGATTTTCATAGAATCATGCACGATTCTAGTCCCTAGCATAAGGAGTTCAGTTCTACTCCCCTTAGTAATGCAAATCATGTCCCACAAATATAGAGAACTCCAAACTCAGGTCATGTAGCTCACGACTCATGTACTCATGCCATGTTTTATGGTATTTTCAGCTCATATGACTTATGTTCCACTCCTAGTGATTGGCTAAGCCTAAACTATGTAATATATATTCTCAGTTCAAACCTTTTTGGTAAATCCATGTTGTTGATATTTTATTCCTCAAGTAATAGTCATGTGTCAAGTTCAGTTAGTATCCATTTATGTTTTAGGTCCTCCTAATTTAATCCATCAATAAGCTCTCCCTGTTAAAATAGTGTGGTAATGAGCAGTCTCTTAGATAGGAGAGAGTACATGTTTCATGATTAAGGGAATATTGTTCCATGCTTATTTAACATGAGGGCGTAATGATGAAGATAGGCTTGAATTTCATGTTAGTGTTCTAGTAAAGGGCTAGCAAAAGGTTGTAATTAGAAGTTGGGAAAGTACAGAGTGTGAGTAAGAGTATACATTTAGATCCTTGACTTATGTCAGTCGTCACTGCGTGGCTATCCAAAAACATAGTTACCATGTCAGTTATAATTTTAGTGTTCAGTCTCAGAATTCAGTACCAGTCTAAACCTTAGTTATTAAAAACCAGTATTCAGTCCCAACTACAGTTTTAGTATGGTTACAGTCTTAATTACCGTGTTATCTACAATCTCAGTCCCAGTTATAGTTCAATAATTAGGTCGGTAACTTAATTTGGTTTAGGGTTTCCTCGACCATAGCATACAATTATCAGCTACTCAGTTTCAGCCTCTAGTACCTTAGTTTACAAGACCATTCCTGAATTGTGTTGTACTCCTGGTGTTTCATTCTCAAATAATATAATTACCCTCAGTTCATGCTCAATATCTCATGTCACTCGGTCAGTCCTTATCTCCTATGCATAAGATCAGTAGTTGTAGTCCAGTTATTCAAGAATAAGTACAGTTTGGTCTTACAGACCAAGTATTCAGCTATGAGTCATTCAGTTAATCAGATATGTTAGAATGTTTAGGCATTCGTGCTCAGCGCTCATGCAAATATTTTCAGTAGTCTCAGTTAAAGAATAAGTGCTTCAGTTAAGTATAATTTTCAGTATGAGTTGAATCGATCATCCAATAATCCAGTTTAGAAATCAGGCATCAAGTTAATATGATATGGTTTCTCATCTTTCCACCTAGTGACTACTATCAGAAATCTTCATAATATAACTATTCTAAGATAGGAAGTCCTAGTAGTTATGAGATCATCTTAGTTCATGTATTATGCCTTAGTTTCAGATCTCAAATATTCAGTCACAATTCAATTTGTATGTACCCTGTGCATCATCCCAGTTTTCCTCAGTACCACAATCAAGTCAGTATTCTTCTAGAGACATTGTGTCCCAAGGGGGAGATACATTATGAACCCCCAAACATTTATGACAAAAACATCCCATTTTTCTTTATGTAACAAATCCAGTTTGGAGTAGTGGGTGCCCATAGGTTGACCCTCGAGCTCCAATCTCAGTCGTATGCCATGTGTTCAAGGTACTCAGTTTAGATCACGATATTCAGCTCATGTATCATGTTCTAGACCTAGTTATGTTCTCATATTTTGGCTCATTCATATTTAGTAGCTAAGATTAAGATTATCCCAAGGTAATAGCTTTTCGCAAGCTTATCCAGTTTTATGTTCAGATTTCAGTTACAAATGTGGTATTCAGTTCCATGCTCAGTTTTATTTAAAACTTTGTATTATTACCCTTACATGTTCAGTCGCATATTCATGAGTCAGTTCAGTTATGTATTCATGTATCAGATATTCATGATCAACTTATCAGTACTCTCAGTCAAGCATTCATGTATCATCTCACTCATAAAATCATGCATCAGATATGCATGCTCAGTATGAATCCCAGTAATGTCAGTCATGTAGTTATGTTTTAGTTTTTTATGTTTAGGATGTACTTCAACTTATTGTTTCTCCTATCTCAGTCAGTCTCATTCGGGGATGAATCATCCCAAGGAGGATATATTGTAATACCCCATACTTCTACCAAGCTTAAAATTATACCATAAATTTTAAATACTTGTTTTAAAAATGAATCCACTTTTATACATGTGCTATTTTCAATATTTTTAATTTTTTCATATGGGAAATTAAATAAGCTTTCCATCGATACAAAATTTGCATAAATCCAACACCTGGCCGAAGAGTTAGAGATATTTTAGTAAGACAGTGTCCCACCCGAGCCATCAGCGCATCGCGGAGTAGGTCAAAATGGAAATCGTCAAAATCTAGTGAGCCTCCATGATTATGGCATATCGCGCCAGGTCTAAAATTCAGAATTGTCCTTTTTCCATTGTCTCAGCGCAATGCAACCGCATCACGGTGAACTTATAGCTACCATCTAGTATTGCACTGCGATTTCACCACGTCGCACCGTCATCCTAATTTCTAGTGACACAGCGCGATAGCACTGCGTCACGCCAGCCTGCCAAATAGGGAAATTTTCTCAGAAATAAAATACGCGTCCAAGGGTTAAAAAGGTCAATCTTTCAACCCTATATAAACCTAATAACATGTGATTCATCCATATTTTATCCAAAATGTAGGGTTTCTCTTAAGTTTCTGTCTAGAACAAGCTAGGGTTTTCAATTGGGGATTCAAATTCAAGACTTGAATTTAAGAATCTCTCCATCAATCTTTATAGAATCAAGAACTAAGGTATGCACAGTGTTCATTCATGGATTTCTTTCGTTCATGAAGCCCAAAAATCAAGTTTTAAATCTTGTATTGTGAATATTTTATTGTGGGTTGATTATGTTCATTTGATTATGATTGTATAATTCTCAAGTTGGAATCTGTATGTGTTGTTCATGAAACTATGCTAGTATGTGGCCTGAAACATGTGAAATTTAGTTTAAATATGAAGTTTTGTTGTGTTAATTTGATGGTCTTGCCTATTCCCAAAGTCATATATCCTAGGTGTTTGATAAAATGCTTAAGAGAATAGAAACTATGCACTATAGCTTAATTGTGATCCAAGAGATAAATGCATGCTTTACCCTATGACTAAGAATGACTTCCATGATATTGTATGCATTATAATGGTTGAGTGAATGTCCATGAGATTAGGCTGATGAAAGTATGTCATGTTTATATGCAATTCCATTCATGTACAATACTATGATAACCATGTGTTCATGAAATCCTTAAATTAATGTATTATGAATTGTTGATGTTGGTCATGTGTTCAAGAAGTGGCATGTCCTGTTAGTTTTATGCAATCGAGTCCTGGGGATACTTGTACCTGATAATTTAGTTATGTGCCTAGAGCCAAAGTCATGTTTTCATGATACTTTCAGTCAAGCCATGATCAGTAGAATTCAGTCAGTAATGTGACTTAGGAAAACTTAGCAAGCTCAGTATTAGTCCAGTATCATTAAGTAATCTTAGAAATTCTCAGAAATCTCAATAATCCCTGTAGTCCAGTAATTTTAGTGATCTCAGTACTCAGTAATCTCGATAACTTTAGTACTCTCCGTCAGTCTTCAAATCATAGTAGCATTCTGTCAGTCAATGGAACACAGTGGACTCAGTTTAGCTCTCCTAAACAATACAATTATCACTAGTTCAGTTCAATTAATCAGTCCAGTATCTATTCAGTTGGGATTAGGAGTTAGCACTGAGTGAACCCAAGTATGGTCACTCACCTATTATATGAGGGTGTGATTCTTAGAAGCAATCCTTGCATTCCATAACTATATAGCCAGCGTAAGTTGAGACATCATAGCTTGCTCTATAAGGTTAGATGAGGTTCCTTAACCTATTATATGAGTGTTCCCACCGTTCTCACTAAAGTTACCTATTATACAATGGTTAGTCACAGATTGTCCTTACTAGTGGCATGGTATTGATACCCTTCTAATTGGGGTTACAGATTGGATCCAAACTCAGCTATAATGGCGTATTAGGGGCATGTTAATTAGATAACTACTTCCCAGAATCTCAGTTATAGATCCAGTCTAAGTAATAGAACTCAATTTTGTTCTACAGAAATCCAAGACTGTCAGACACAGTCAAATCAGTACAATACGGAACTCGGCTAGTTCTATTAGTATCAAGACTGTCAGATACAGTCATCTATGTTATCAATTTCAGGACTGTCATATATAATAAATCAGACTAGTTCTTCATAATCAGAACTATCAGAAATAGTCATTCCTTTATCAGTAATATGACATCAGTTTCTCTATACTCTATAGACTCAGTTGCCTATTATCCCAGTATTAGTACCCAGATATCAGTGAATCCACATTCTCAGAATTCATGAGTTAGTGTTTTCACGATCTCAGTTACAGTTACGTATCTATGCTTGTATTCTCATGTTCATGTGATACAGTCAGTTATTATTGTTCGTGCATATGAACCCTTGAAGTTAGCCTACCTCACTTGTATACCAGTTCATTCAATATGCTGACGTATTTGTGCTATGGTGTTTCAAACTATAGGTTTAGAAGCATGAGCTCCCAAGCATTCTTAGTAGATCAGACGTTCAGCATCCATACTAGCAGTGAGTCCTCATCATTGCAGGATATTATTATTATTTTATTATTTTATTACTGCAGTAGTTTGGTGTTAATTGGGGACATGTCCCATCAACTCCACAGTTTTCAGATAGTTTAGAGGCTTTCAGACTACAACATGTTTTCAGACAGTTTATTTTAGTTTTGGGTATTGTTATACCCCATTTCAGACATTTTGTCTATTCATTATTTGTTCAGCTTTGAACCTTATTGCCTTAGAACTTATATTCCGCATATTTACTGTATATTATTCAGTGCTTAGTTCTAGATATCAGTCATGGGTTAGTTTGTGGTCCTTTGGGGTCATGAGCACCATGTAACATTCCGAGTAGCACTTTTGGGGCATTATACCTGGTCCCTAGAATGCAACACATACAGCTGGGCCTTTACACATGAAGTAAATATTCCCCTTTTTGGCATCGTTGAAAAGTGAAAATAGTAAACTAAGAGTAAAGATAAGCATAGGTTAGTTAACTCATGGTCACTGGGGCAACACTAACGTGATAAACAACTTTAATAAAAAGAGGAATAAATATAATACACAAACAAAAGTTCACTCATATGTAAAGGATAAATATCATTAAAGTGCATAATTCAAATTTTACAAAGAAAAAACGACCGAAATCAAGAAAGGTTAAACAGGGGAAGGACTAGAAAGGATGGTTTGAAGAAGTAGATCCAGGTTATTTCTTTCTATAGAATGATAGTGCAATAATTCCTTGGAAAAATGCCTTATCTTCGAATTCAAGCTAAGAAAATCATCTGTCATGGTGGAGACTTTTTCTTTAGGTCAACATTCTTCGTTTTAAGCTCATTAGTGACACTTGGACCCTTAATAGTCAGATGTTGAATTGTACAATTTGCTGATCACTGCATCCCTAGAAGATATATTTAGTTGGAACTCCTCTATATCTTTCCTGAATTCTTTTTGGCTGTTGGTGCCTGATTTTTTATTGATAAACTCAGTCTTTACAAGTATCTTCATACCAAATATTTGCAACAAAGTTACAGGAGTTCCATTCTCACAGACAAAACCAAAGAGATCAAATATTTCATTTAACCAGTATCCATAAGGCATGTCATGTTAGCCATTTTTCTCAAAAACTACTTGTGTATGTGTTCCATCATCAATGCATCCACGTTAGTAGATAAACCAATGTTTTTTTTATACTTGGTCAAAACTACTTTGTTTAAAAGATCAAATACTAATTACAACTCACGCTTAAGTGATTTCCTATTCCCTGCAACCACTGATTTACCTTTAAACTTTAATAAAGTTGTAAAAAACTCTATTGATGGCTGTTGCTTGTAGACAGTCCTCACACTACAATAGTAACATCCAAAATCCTCCCAAGTAAAGCAATATCAATATTCATTTTTCCCTTGATCAACTACAGCCATCTTTATTTTATCTTTAAAAAACTCAAATGTGGAATAGAATTCCTTGAAAACCTCATCAAAGACTATGGGAATAGGTCCTTTATGAGATGCATCCAGCCTTATGTCTTACCAGCTCAACTAAATCCAACATTACAGGTTCCGTTAACACACTTAAGTCAAATATCCTTCCAGTTAACACCTTTTGATTTCTCAAGAAGTTATTTCTCTCTTCTTTAGGCACAATGTTACTTCTCTCCCTATTGTTTCTTCTAGAATAAGTGATCACAAATTCCCTAACAACCATTTTTCTCTTTTTGGACCAGGCCCCTTGGGAGTATCTTCCTTTTAAGTAAAAAAATTAGACTTTTCCCCAGAATATTTTGATGTTTTGCTCACATTTTGTTTTTTAGACCAAAAATATCATTTCCTGGTCTATTCGATAGCATGATAAAATTTTTAGCAACCCATACATCATCTATCAATGTATTATTAGAAACATTTTGAGGGTTTAGGGATAATTCTTCATAAAAAATTTGAGCGAAAAAGGGATTTGGCTTTGAAAGAATAGGATACGAAGGGTGTTTTTTAAGAGGATTTTAGAAAGTACTTTAATTAATGCTAAGCTTAGTTTCCTTTAAAAGGCATGATGAGAAATTTGTATCTATTTGTAGATCCTTCACATAGGAGAACTATTTGTGATTGGACGTTTCTTTTTTATAAGAGAAGGAATGGGTATACCTAGATTTAAAGAAAAGAGTAAGCATATGAAGCATTTATGAAAGAATTGGATGTAATCAATTTTAATTTAGGTTTAACTCATCCTTTGACATTATTAACCACCTTACCTTGTGACCCAAGTGATTAAATTTTGTATTGATATCTAAGGCCTTTACCAGTATTACTCCTTGACCAGTTAAGTTAGAAAGAATTTGTGAAGATCAAGACCATTATAGGGATTTTTTAATTTCTTTCCTCAGACGAACTAGGTACTTTTCTAACTCCTTATTCTTTTAAAGTGCATTGTTGAGATACTTCTGGGTGTCCTTCAATTTTTCTTCAAGCTCAATTTGAAACTTTGAGGTTTCTTTATTCCCTTTGCCATTTGAATCTTCTACTTTCTCCAATTGACTCACTAAGCTCAAATTTTTAGATTTCATCTTAGCAACCTGTTGCTCCATTTTAGTTATCTAAAGAGTCAAAGCTATCAATTCAAGCTCCTGATCTTCTATCGTTCCTTCTAGAGAATCATTCTTCTCTTTATCATAAGAACTGTTAGCTTTCTCCAGTTGACTAATCAAGCTTACATTTTTTAATTTTAATTTTGTAGCCTATTTCTTAATTTTAGATATTTGAAGAGTTAAGGCTATAAACTTAGGCACTTGACTTTCTATCTGTTATTCTAGTGCATTTTTAGCAGTCATTTCACACATGGAATCAATCAACACATTAGCAAGATTTTTAATCTTTCTAGAAGAGTAGTTGTCTAAGTTTTCTTTAATGTCAGAAAGTGTTACCTCAAATTTTTATTTATCTTTAGTTTTTTCCATAAGAGCAAATAAGGAATTAAAGGTCACTTTCTCATCCTTCTTTGCTAGCGTGAAATTAACTTCCTGCTTCCAATCCTCCTCAAATAAAATACCTTGGAATATAACCCTTAGAAATTTTCTGGGCATTGAGCTTACTATCTTAGTAACGACTCACCATATGAGTTATATGATGTGGGTATTGGTCAAGTAGCCCTAGTCGTTAGGTGTCTAGAAGGTGGTGGTTGGATTTCTATCTTGGTAAAAATTTGGTGGTATGAATCATTAGAGGTAGTGATGGGTCATTTGGTGAAACCTTTTTTAGACTAGTAACTTAGTAACTAGACTTGGCTCTGAGTACGAGTGCCACATTAAGAGTCATGAGGATAGGTTATGAGTGGTAATGGTAAGACATATATTGTCCAGTATCTGATCACTTTGGTTTCTGCCCTGGGTACGACTAGAACATATGATTCGTATGGTCAAGTCATGATTGGTGGTTATAAAGTTGTATGGTGGACAGTATAGGGGTATCAACTCACTGTTTTAGTGATGACTCAAAGGTAGGAGTCATATGTTATGTTCTTGAGTCACAGGGGTTGACTCGTAACCACCTGTAGCTTTTTTATAGCTTTAAGTTGAGGGCATTCTAGTGATTTCCCCTTTTAACTCCATTAGAGGTCACGACTTAAAACATCATTTGGAACTTCATTAGAACACTACCCCTAATAAAACACTTTTAAATTCTCTCTCAAACTCTCTCTTTAAGCAAAAGCTAAGGTTTCATCAAGATAATAAATTAAGGCCTTTAAGGGATGGTTTCTCTATGTACTTCTTGGTGTTTAAGGCATATGACTGTTCCCTCATTGTTATTTTACTAAAGGCATATATTTTAATGTATGGCTTTTATGGTGTTGTTATGGTTTTGTAATAAAGGGTGGGATTTTTGGTTGTTCATGGATAAGTCTTGTTTCTCATGGTTTAATTATTGGTTTCCTTGTTTTAATTATAGTTTACCATATATGGGTGCATGGGAATGGTGGTTTAATTGAGGGCTCATAGTTGATCCCCAAATTGGATTATTTTGGTTTTGATAATGGCATGCCCTTAACCTATTTGTGATATTGTCAATGAGAATGATTTTTTTATATAGTATAACTATTCTTGGAATTCTTGCATTGCATAAATGATAAAATTGAACATTAATTGATTTTGGTTGGTTATATGTGGTTTTGAAAAGGCCTTGGTGTCCATAGTTTAGTCATGAATGGTTTTGGTTTTATTGGAAATAGTTGAGTGTAATTTGGTTTAATGGTTTATATGGCACAAGGTAATAAACTTGCAAGCTCTAATTTTGGTATTACGATACCAATGGTTAATACCTAATTAAAAGAGTCTTTGGTAAGAGGTTTGGTTATGTGTAAAAAGGTTTAATTGGGCTTAAAGGGGTTAAGTAGTAAAGCTATGGAAGGTGGAGGTCCCTGGAGGGCCGACAGGTAAAACTCACATTTGTTGATGTGAGGGTGGCCTTGGTGGTCGTATGGATAATGTCACACTTTATATTTTTTGGGATGTACTAGTCATCCCAGTTTTTTTTTTCAGTCGTGCGGATAACACATACTGGTACCCTTTCGGTAGGGGGAGCTGAAACTATATAGCCCATGGGTGATTTTAGGATGGCACAACTACATAACCTAGGTTAAGTTTTAAATATATGCTAAACCTTGTTCAATATCCTGGCATGATATATATATATATACGATATTGCATATAGTTATTTTATGTGGTTTTGAATTGATGGGATTATCTTCTCTTTATCCTCAGTTACATGCTAGAATTTACGTCGCTACCATATTACTATTCCTTATGCTCAGTAACTTATATTTGGGGACCACTTTGAATCAGATTAAAGTGGTGAGCTTTCATACTCCAGAAGACTTCATTTCCTGCTATGGACTTTTTTCATTATTGTTATTTCTTTGGTTTTAGTTTTAGCTATGGTCGGGGGCATATCCCAACCAGACATTCTTTGATTCTGGTTAGAGGCTTTGTCAGACTATTATAGGCATGTGCAACATCAATATTAGTGTTTGCAATTGGTATTGGTTTGATATTTGATTATGGCCATTTAGGTATGGTTATAGAATCACTTTATTATCTTTAAGTTTATACTATCTTATTTTTTATATGTTTAGAATTCAATTTACATGGGGTGTAGGTTGATTAAGAGTTAGGTATTGTGGGTGATCTCCTATCCCGATTGGACTTGAGATATCCAACACGACTAGACCCTGGTTTAGATCATGTCAAATTGGTATTATAGTTCTAGGTTCATGGTCAATTGGATGTCCGACAAAATCATATTGAGTAAAGTTTATTTTAAGGGTTGTTGCATGCCACACTCATAAGGGAGAGGCTATGAGTCATTTAGGAATATTTCTCTTTTTTGTGTTCTATTTTCAAGATGTAGAGCCTAACGTCCTAAATATTCTTTAATACCCATTTGTTCGCTTTTTAGATCATGCCTCACCAATGATTTTAAGCTTATGGAAACTCCTCTATCCCACTTGGGGACAATGCTAATGGGACGTACTTTACTTATAGGGTCTAGACCTGGTCTTGGGGTCTAATTTTTACTGTTCTCCTAGAGTTCCACCGGTTCTTTCTTGTCCTTCTCAAGTTGCTCAGGCTGATATGACAAATGCTGAGTTTTGTCAGCGTATTCATATATTGGAACATTTGGTAGCTTCTCATACCAAGCATGGCACTTTTTTTACTCCATATTTTGAGGACACAAGGGTTGGCCAGTTTATAAAGTTGAACCCTCCAACCTTTACTGGTTTTAAGATTGAGGAGGATCCTTAAGGATTTTAGATGAGATGGAAAAGACATATCACATTATGCATGTTACAAATGTAGAGGGTGTGGAACTTGCTGTCTACCTACTAAAAGATGTAGAATACCAATGGTATACGGAATAAGAGCAGTTGAGGAGTGATGATGTTGATTCAATTCTGTGGGATTATTTATTTGGTGCTTTTTGTGACTGCTCTTTTCCGCAAGAGATGACAGAAGCGAAGACAAAAATGTTTGTTAACTTGAAGCAAGGGGATATATCTGTCAAGGAGTATGCCTTGATGTTTCACTAGTTATTGCAGTATGCTCTGGAGTTGGTTTCTAGTATGAGGGATAGAATGACGAAGTTCGCCTCTGGGATATCCGGAGACTTGATTTTGGAAAGTAAGTTTAACGCCCTAAAACAATAATGTCGGACAAAAATTGTATACACTTACTCTACAAAGACTTTATGAAGTACATGAGGTTATGGCATAATAACGAGCAGGATATTCAATAAGAGTTATATATATATAAATGAGGGAATTATATTTACAAAACTATACAATACTACATGATGTCCATGAAGCCTCCAGTTAGTTTAATATGCTATACTACAAGTGACTAGTTGGCATTAAGTCCGTCATGCCCAACCAGAGACCTGTACATATAATCAAAATACTAGGCATAGATTGGCTCCAGGGAGAGTTGGATATCACCAAAATATCAGCTGAAAATGGCAATAGAACTAATGTGGATGTCTGCTATCCTGAGGATCTCAACTTGCATTAATAAAATATGGTAGGCCCGAGACATCAGTACATAAACAATATGTACTGGTATGAAAGCATACAGAATAATAGTTGGACAAGTACAGAAGCTCATATGAGTCAAATGGTAAAGTGAAAAACTTATGAGCTAGCAAATAACGCATATACAATATAAATTGATAACTTATGCACCAACCTCATTATCATTAAATATAATATTTAGAAAAACGTTCATTATAATATAGGGCTTATACTTTACCTAGGTGATGCACTTATTCTATAAGTCATACAAATGATCACAAGATGGCCTTCTGAAGGCAATCTAAAGCAAGTATACAATATAAGTTGCTCACATACTCATTGCTATAATCCTAGATGTGTAACTGTAATCGCAGTCTATATCCAGGTACGCACCACCCATGGGCTCACTATGAGGTTCTTCTCGTAGGCCATATATGTCATTTATTTGATCGAGTCAAGTAAAAACAATACATGACATTTCAACTGACTTCAAATACAAATGATGCCACAAAGACAGGTACGCCCAATGGTTGGGCTTGCTATAGTTGTTTGGTCTTGATCTTGCGTATAGAATCAAATCAAGCGATATGCCAGGCCAAACCTAGGTACCCTCCTGTCGTTAATGTTTATCAAATAATGCATTGAAGTCCTATTACATATGAGTTATGATAATGATCATTTAACTACCATATACAAGTGAAACTATGCTATTACTATTTATTCCTAAAGTGTAAGGGCTTCAAGTATAAAAACTTATGATAATATGGAAGTATCATATAAATTTAACAAAAAGAGGGAAAGATAGATACTTATAAGCTTTATGGTAGGGCGAGGGAATGATATGTAAGGAAATATAAAGATTCTCATTTCGTATTTCATGAGAATTATACAAACATCAAATGGGAAGTGGAATATAACGTAGGGTGGTGCCTTAGCGGCGAGGGAAGGTTTAGATTTACATACCATAATGTTTTACTAGCTATGATAGTGTTCCAAAGCTTTATTCTTCCAGTTGACTGATTAAGATATCTGATAGCCAATGTACTAACAACAATAATAACATATATATTCTAATGACCTGTAGATGCATTTAACAAGTTATTCCAATAAATTCAGAGTGAATTCTAACTTTTTCAAATTATTCAATTCAACATTAAATCCCCCAATTGATAGGAATCCCTAAAACCCCCTCTTTTATTACAATTCCCCTTCTCAAGAACTTATTCCAAATAGAGTGCAAGGGTTCAATTAAACAATAGTCAATGACTAATATCACACCTGAATATATATTATATAATTAAATCTAAGTACGGAGTGAGAAAATTACCCTTTTTGAATATAACCCAACTTGAAGTGTTGATAGAATTTAAGAAGTCCTTGGATAAAAACTAGGTTAAGGTCATGGTGATATGCTTCTACGTGTAGAAAAACCATCCTTTCCCTTGAATCCCATTGAATTCATCAAAATAATTTTTTTTCGGTGTAAAGTAAAGAAAGATAGTAGTAAGAATTGGAGATGTAAAGAAATAGAGAGGTACGCTGGTTCTGGAAAACAAAACATTTCCAGTGAAGTGTTAATAGTGCCCTTCCCCTTTAAAATATTTGACACCAACATATATATATATATATATATATATATATATTAGTTTATAAGAAATTATGTAATATTTTCACCACTTTCTAATAATGGTACTTTGTATAATTAAGGAGCACCTTTTAATTTACTTACGATCTTTTGACATATCACACTATACCACACAAAATACAATTCCTTATCAAGTATGTACACCACAGTAATAATCCTTCAAAAATCAAAAGTTGTACTTGTTTTAAGGTGTTACCTTAATTCTAAATTTTCTTGAGGTGTCACCATAAGACTGCTATGTTGAACAAGTATATGGACATCTATAGACTACTTGTGTATATGCAACAGTTCTAGGACAAGAAGAAGTAGGCTAAAATTGGGGAAAGGCAGAATAAAATGTTTGGATTTTTTTAGCAAGGTGGTGGTCAACAGCAGAGTGGCAGGGATGGCGAAAAGTGGTCTAAAAAGAAGTAGGGCAATTCTTAGCCCTACTTGATGGCTTGTGAACTTACCCAAAACTGTATGGTGACAGATGTTTTCATGGAAGTGATAATAATAGGGAACAGGGTGCCCAATCTCAGGCTAGTGGGGCCTATCAGACCCATAATATCCTTTTTATAAATTTTATGGTCGGTTGCATTATGGTTACTGTGATGAAGGAAAGAACAAGTGCATTAATTATGGTCAACCAGGGTATATGGTTAAAAACTATCCTATTGGGAAGGTTTCCTCTAGGGCAAACAATGTTCCTATTTCCTCTTCATCAACACCATCACCAAAGGGTGCACCACCTAGCTCTAACATTGGTCGAAACCAAATCTATGCTTTTAATACCCGTCAGGAGTTTGAGGCATGGCTTGATGTCATTATTGGTATGTTGAAACTCTTTTCCTGTGATGTGTACTTTGTGCTTGACCAAGGATCCACTCTTTCAAATGTGACCCTATTTGTGGTTAGGCATTTTGGTTTCGATCTCGAGTGTATTTTAGACCCTTTTTATATTTCTACTTTGATGGGTGACTCTGTGGTGACTCGAAGTGTCTATAGGGGATGTATGGTGTCTAATGGTGATTTAGAGACTTTGGTGGATCTATTTGAGTTAGCAATGGTTAATTTCTACGTTATATTGGGAATGGATTGGTTACAGTCGTGCTATGCTTCTATGGATTGTTGGACCTTTAAGGTCATCTTTAAATTTCCTAATGAGCCGATTATTAAATGGGATGGAGGTTTTCTAGATCCTAAGGGAAAGTTCATATCATCTCTTATAGCTCAGAGATTAATAACTAAGGGGTGTCTCTTTCATCTGGTCTGGGTTAAGGATTCTAACTCGGAGGGTTCTTCTTTACATTCCATCCCTGTGGTGAATAAATTCCTTGAGGTCTTCACTAATAAACTTTTTAGTGTTATTCTTGACAGAGTGATTGATTTTGGGATAGATCTTATACTAAACACTCTTTTTTATATCTATTCACCCGTAAAGAATGGCTCCAGCTGAGTTGAAAAAGTTTAAAGAGAAACTAAAGAATCTTTTAGATAAGGGTTTTATCTATCCTAGAGTGTCTCCATAGGGTGCACCAATTTTTTTCGTACGTAAGAAGGATGGTTTCCTTCAGATGTGTATTGTTTAACGGCAATTGAATAAGGTAATGGTAAAGAATAAGTACCATCTTCCAAGGATAGATGATTTGTTTGATCAGCTTTATGGTGATAAGTTTTTATCTAAGATTGATCTTCAGTTTGGGTATCACCAGTTAAAGATTAGGGACGTGGACACTAAAAAGACCATTTCCTTACCCGATATGGGCGTTTTGAGTTTTTGAGTATGTCTTTTAGGTTGACTAATACCTCAATGGAATTAATGGATTTGATGAATAGAGTCTTTCATTAGTTTATCATTATGATCATAGGCCATATTTTAGTTTACTCTAAGAGCGAGGTAGATCATGCCAACCACCTCTGTATTGTGTTGCAGACCCTGAAGGAGCAACAGTTGTATGAAAAATTTTTGAAATCTGAATTTTGGTTGAACGTTGTGTCTTTTTTGGGTCACATCATTTTTTAGTGAAGGGATCATAGTGGATCCGCAAAAAGTTGAAGTAGTTAAGAAGTGGCCTAGACCCATGACCCCAATTGATATTCAAAGCTTTTTGGGTTTAGTTAGATATTATAGGAGGTTTGTGAAAAGTTTCTCTTCTATAGCTGCCTCATTGACTAAGTTGACTCAAAAAAAGATAAAGTTCTTATGGTTTGATGCTTGTGAGAGTAATTTTGAAAATCTTAAGGATAAGCTGATTTTAACTCCAGTCTTGACTTTATCTTAAGGCACTGATGGGATTATGTTATATTATGATACGTCCCATGTGGGGCTTGGTTGGGTCTTGATGTAGCATGGAAAGGTGATAGCTTATGACTCTAGACAGTTGAAGCTGCATGAGAAGAATTATTCGACTCATGACTTAGAATTGTTAGATTTGGTATTTACGCTTCAAATTTGACATCATTAGATATATGGTGTGTATGTGGATATCTTTTCTGATCATAAAAGCCTATAGTATGTGTTTACTCCAAAAGAGATGAACCTTATGAAAAGGGGATGGCTTGAGCTAGTCAAGGATTACGACATGAGTCTTCACTACCACTAGGTAAAACTAACGTGGTTACTAATGCTCTTAGTAGGTTATCCATGGAAAGTCTAGCTTATATGGATGAAGGAAAGAAAGAGTTGGTGAAAGAGTTTCACCATTTTTCTAACCTTGGAGCTTGTCTCTTAGACTCTGAGAATAAGGGTGTGTTTATGCATAAGGTGGAGCAGTTATCTCTTGGTGCTGAAATAATAGAGAAGCAAGTGTTGGATTTTGTCTTTATGAGGATCAAGGGTGATGTAGATGGGCAGAAGGTGATGTCCTTTGAGATTAGTGGTGATGGTACCTTGTAGCACCAAGGGAGGTTATATGTTCCTGATATAGATGTATTATGATAGAGGATCTTGGCTGAGGTGTATGAGTCGCACTACGTTATTTATCCTAGTTTGACAAAAATGTATCATAACCTTAAAGAGATGTATTGGTGTTACAATATGAAGTGGGATATGGCTAGTTTTTCGGCTAAGTACATGGTGTGCCAATAAGTAAAATTTGAGCACATGAGGCCTGGAGGAATATATCAAGAAATTAAGTTGCCTTTTTTGAAATGGGGGTGATCAATATTGATTTCATCACCAGCCTTCCTCGATCTTGGAATCAGTTTTATTAGGTTTAGGTCATCGTGGATAGGATGACAATGTTTTCTCACTTCGTGCTAGTGTGGAAAAGATTTTTAACAGAGGATTATGCGAGGTTATACCTCCTTGAGATTATGAAGTTGTATTAGTTTCCTATATCATCATCTTAAATCATGGTACAAATCTTTCATTAAACTTTTTGTGGTCATTTCAGAAAGGTTTACAGACCAAGGTGAGTCTTAGTATCACTTTCCACTCGCAGTCGAATGGGAAAGCAGAAAGGACTATTCAGATATAGAAAGATATGCTTAGAGCTAGAGTGATTGACTATGGTGTTAGTTGGGTTTAGCATTTTCCTCTTATTGAGCTTGTGTATAATAATAGCTACTGCTCTAGCATTGAGATTTCTCTATCAGATTCCTTGTATGGTAGGAGGTGTGGATCTCCTATTGGGTATTTTGAGGTTGGTTAGGTGGAGATGTTTGGTCTAAATTGGGTTCACCAAGATATGGAGAGGGTGAAGGTCATTTGGGATAGGCTTAAGGATGTCCAAAGTTGCCAAAAGTCCTATAAAGATGTAAGGAATAATAAGTTAAAGTTTAAGGTTGGGGATAGGGGGTTCTAGAAGGTGTCTCCCATGAAGGGAGTAATGCGGTTTGGGAAGAGGGGTAACCTTAGCCCAAGTATATTGGTCCATACTTGGTTTAGAAAAGGGTTGGCAATGTCGCATATGAATTGGAGTTGTATTCTATCTTGAGCTCCATTCAGACGGTGCTCTATGTTTCTATGTTGAGAAAGTATATGGGTCATCCATCGCGGATTGTACCTATAAAATATATTGGTATTTTGGATTCTCTATCTTATGAGGACATCTTGATTGTGATTTTGGATCAACAGGTTCTTTGGTTTCATACCAAGGACGTAGCTTCGATAAAGGTTCTACGGAGGAACTACTAGGGGGAAGAGGCTACATAGAAAGCTGATGAGTTCTTGAAGTCCAAGTATCCCTTCCTGTTCCCCATTTCAAAAAATCGTGCTTAAAGTATGTGTTTCTCTTATCATCTTTGTTTTTTAATCTTTGTTAAAGGTGTTTGGTGAATTCTTTAGTAATCTATTTTCTATCTAAAAGGTAAGAGTAGAGATATTTTGGGGTTAAATCATATTAGTCATTACCTTGTCCCATCATTCGAGGACGAATGATCCAAGTGGGGGAGAATTAAAACATGCTGGATTTTTACCTTTGAAAATTTCCTGAGCATTGAGAATACTGTCCTAGTAACGACTGACTATATGAGTCATATGGTATGGGTATGGGTCAGGTGACCCTAGTCATTAGGTGTCTAAAAGGTGGTGGTAGGGTTTTTGTCTTGGTAACGATTTGGTGGTACGAGGTGTTAGGGGAGGTGATGGGTCATTTGGTCAAACCTTTCTCAAATCAGTATCTTTGTAACTAGACTTGGCTCTTAGTACAAGTGGAACACTAAGAGCCATAAGGATAGGTTACGAGTGGTAAGGGCGAGACGTATGTTGTCCAGTGTCCATAACTTTGGTTTCTGCCCTGGGTATCACTAGACTAGACTAGTCTTATGGTCTGGTCACAATTGGGGGTCATCGAGTCGTATGATGGACAGAGTATGTGCGTCCAACTCACTAATTTATTGACAACTCAAAGGTACAAGTCATATGTTGTGGTCACAAGTTATGGGGGTCGACTCGTAACCACATGCGGCATTTTTACAGTTTTAAGTTGGGGGAATTCTGGAAATTTCCCCTTTTAAATCCCTTTGAGGCAACAACTTAAAATACCTTTTGGTACTTCATTAGCACACTACTCCTAATACAATACTCTTAAATTCCCTCTTAAATTCTCTCTTTAAGCAAAGCCTAGGGTTTTATCAAAATAATCAATTATGGCTTTCATGGGGTGATTTATCTCCATACTTCTTGGTGTTTGAAGCATGTCACACTTCCCCTATTGTTATTTTACTAAAGTTATATATATAAATGCACGGTTTTCATGGTATTATTATGGTTTTGAAATAAAGGTTCGGGGTTTTTGATATTAATGGATGAATATTGTTTCTCGTGGTTTAATTGTGGCTTTCCTTGTTTTGATTATGGTTTTCCCCATAAGGATGCATGGTAATGGTAATTTAATTGAGGGTGTCCTTTGTGCCCATGTGCATAATGTCACACTTTATATTTTTGGGGATAACTAGTCATCTTAGATTCTTTTCTGCAGTCGTGCGGTAACACGCACTGGGGCCCTTTCAAAAGGGAGAGCTGGACCTATATATCTTATGAATGGTTTTAGGATGACATAGATACACAACCCAAGTTATGGTTGTAAATGAATGCTAAACCTAGTTCCCTATCTCAACACGAAATATATGTTTCTATGATATTGCATATGGTTATTTGATTTTGTTTTGAACTGATGGAATTATTTTATTTTTATCTCTGAGTTACATGCTAGTGTTTTCCCTACTAATTGTCTTCAGGCACTGTATCCCTATGCAATATAGGAACCGGCCATACTACTATTCCTTATGCTTAGTGACTTAGATTCAGGGAGAACTTTGAGTCTGATAGAAGTGGTGAGATTTCATACTCTGGAAGACTCCATTTCATGCTATGGTCTTCTTTTCTTTATTGTTATTTCTCTAGTTTTGGTTATGGATATGGTCTGGGGTATGTCCCGGTGGAATGTTCTATCATTCTAGTTTGAGGCTTTGTCAGACTACTATAGGCATGGGCGGTGTCGGTATTAGTGTTTGTATTGGTATTAGTTGGACATTTGGTTATGGTTGTAGACTCACTTTCTTGTCCTTAATTTTAAATTATCTTACTTGTTATATGTTCTAAATTCAGCTGACATAGGGTGTAGGGTGGTTAACGATTAGGTATTAGGGGTGGTATCTGTTCCTTGTTGGACTTGAGATACCCGACACCACTAGGCCCTAGTTTGGATTGTGTCATCAAATTCACTAGAGGAATCTCCCCAGTTGCTAATGCCTGTTTAACTTCAAAGTCAGCTATAGCCTATTTTCTTAACTTTGTGGGGATCTGGTCCGTGTTCCTTCCTTTGACTCCTCCAGACTTGAGATATTCTTGGTAATCCATTTTGTGCATTGGACAGTCCTTAAAGAAATGTACAGGACTTCAACATTTGTGACAAACTTCAACAAAACATCCCTTCACATTTTTGCTTTCTCTTCATTGAAATTGACCTCTTTTGTTCATTGCTCTAACAATTCCTTTTCCCAAATAAATATTTTCTTCACTTGCATCTGACTTAGAAACTTTAATGCTAGAGATTTTTCTCCTTTTACTTCCTTATTCTCTTGCCCTTCCTGCTTCTTGAGTTCACGAGTCTTTAAGTTACCATTAATCTTATCCATTGTGAGACTTTTCAGGATCCTTGCCTAAGTGATGGTATTTACTTTTCTTTCCCAAGATTTAGGTAGAACCCCTAGATTATTCCTCACATATTTGTACAAATGAATCACTTCTCCTAAACAGTGCAGCTCATTAGTAATAGAAGTAAATCTGGTATGCATCTCTTGAATGGTTTCTCCTTCTTTCATAGTGAAGGTTTCATACTGTGTACTCAACATATCAACCTTTGAATCCTTCACATCAGTTGTCTCTTCATGAGCCATTTTAAAGCAATCTCATATTCTTTAACATTTTCACATGTATTCATCAACCCTTATGCCACAAACCAACAATTTCTTAGCCTTGTAATTTTTTTAAATTTTCATTCTGTCTTCATAATCATACCGCCTCCTTCTTTTAATAAACTTTCTTACTATTTCTCCGTCTTTGACTTCTTTAACATGATCATAAAGACCATCAATATGTATGTCCATCAGATCACTATCCTTAGTCGTAATGACATCAAACATCTTAGTTTCAACCACCCATAGTAGTACCAATTAAATCTAGGCAGCCTAGTTGTAGATTTCCCTTTTTCCAGGTTAGGTGGAGCTGCCATGCTAACCAAATCACTCTAGGTGTGAACCTTTTAGAGTGTTCTAGCTTTGATACTAATTGATGAAACCATAAGGGTTTCACCATATAGTGAGCGGCCAGGTCCCTCAAACATAGTCATAGGCAATAAAATAGTAAATAAACTAGGAATACAAAATAGTGTAGGAAACTTAAAGGACACAAGATTTAACATGGAAACCCCCTTGATCAAGGGAGGAAAAACCACGGCATGCCCTTACAAGCACCCAAAACTCCACTATAATCAAACTTTTGATTACAGACTCCAATGAACCTAACTCTAGGTTCCTCCTTCTTGTAATGACTCTACTATAAGTCACCATGACAACTCTGCCAAGAATCCCTCAAAACTGATTACCTCTAACCTGTATAAAACCTAGGTAACTCTACCTAAGCACTTTCAAAGTGAGAAGAAAATAACATTACTCTTATAAAATAAGTAATTTACTTATAATTTAGGACTCAACTCAAGAACGCTCACTCTTGTTGTGCATAAGAAAAAAGAACTTGATCTATACTACAACAATGAAGTTGGATTGAGTTTTGCCTCTTTTAATTTCCTTTTTCCGTAATTTTTCAAAACTTACCTGATAGAGAAACATCCTTTACCTTTTGTAGTTGAGTGATGATTAGGGTTGAAATATGATTGGACTAGGTGTTCTAAAGAGTAAAAGCAACACCTGTGTAGTGTGTTACACAAGAGAACAGAATTGTGCAGACGCGTGCCAGCTGTACCATAGCCTTGAACATCCAGGGACCGGGTTTATTATAGTGATCTGCTCATCATCAAAACAAGATAGAACACATCCGCAAAAGAGTTTTGGCAACTCTGAGTAGTCTTAAATATTTCTTTAATAACCTTCACCTTCTCAATGGCTTGGTGAACCAAGTCAGGCCCAAACAACTTAGTCTCACCTACCTCAAACCATCCAATAGGATACCTATGCCTTTCACCATATTGAGTCTCGAAAGAATCTATTTGGATGCTAGAATGATATCTATTATTGTAAGCGAACTTAATAAGGGGTAAATGTGAAAAGAAAATAGCCTTAAAGTCAATAACATAGGACATTAGTATATCCTCCAAAGCCTGAATAGTATGCTCTACTTGCCAATCCGTTTGAGGATGGAAAACGGTGCTAAGGTTAATTTGAGTACCAAAATCTTTCTGAAATGAATACCAAAAATGAGAACAAAACTACGTACCTCAATATGAATTAATGGACACCAGTGTTCCATAAAACTTAACTATCTCCTTAATGAAGAACTTAATATAATCCTCCCTAGAGTAGTTAGTCCTTATCGACAAGAAGTGAGTAGACTTAGTCATTTTGTACACAATGACCCAACAGAATTGTACTAATTGTGAGACTATAGAAGGCCCATGATGAAATCCATATTGATCATCTCCCACTTCCACATGTAAAAGTCTCTCTTAAGATATGCCACCAGGCCTCAAATAATCGACCTTAACCTAATGACAAATCATACACTTAGCCATAAAGTTCACCATATGTATATTCATATTATTCAAGCAGTAAATTTATTTCAAGTCATGATGTATTTTAGTCTATCCTCGATGAACTGTTGAAAGACCCCACAAGAATTTCTAGATTAAATCAGTCCTTTAAGCCTATTAGGGGTCCCAGACTTAGAATATATTAACTAAGTATTCAAACTTAGTATTGTTTTATCCTTTGATAGTTGGCAATCTTATTTAATGACCTATACATCCTTTAAATATTGATATTTGTGTTAGTTCATGATCAGGAATGTTAGTAGAGGTTCCCGGATGAGTTTCATATTTTTTAGACATTATTTAGACCATGTTGGAGTGCCCAAAATAGTGGTTCAACGCAATCTTGACGCATCGCGTCAACCATGGAATCGATAAGATAATGTTTCCCTAGCTTCAGTCCAAATTCAAGTGAAATGACGTGGACTCGACGCGATGTATTAGCTATCACATCAATGCCAACGATGCAATGCGTCGGCCTACGCATCAGTAACATAATTTTCAGGCATTAAAAGGCCGCGTCATCATGGTTAAATAGGTCGTTTTCCTATTTCCTTCAGCCCACAAAAAACTAAACTAAACCTTTTGGAGAGAATTATATTCATTCTTTCATAAATTTCTCAAGAACAAGAACCCTAGGTGTCCAAATTTCAAATCAAGAACTCCAAAACTCACCATTAACTTTCAGAAATTCATCAACTAAGGTATGTGAAGTGTTCATCCAAGGGTCCCTCCCACTCTTGGAGTCCACAAAACTCTTATTAAACTTCAAGTTTATGGGTTTCATGAATTCCATCTTAGGTTTGATTATGTTCTTATTTATAATGATTAAATGGATTCTAATCCATATTTTATGATGAGTTTCATGTGAGGTTAATTGATGTTATGTAATATCATGAGGATCTATGTAAAACCCTTGAAATTATGAATGGGGATTGGAATTATGATGTCTACTTGTTGTTTAGTGTTATGTGGATATGTATGCTCACCAAGTGCTTGATGAATTGTTCATGTGAACTAATAATGGAAAGAAATCATGTCATGGTAGCTTATTTGCAAGTTATACCATACAAGAGTTTGGTAATGTCTCTATAGATGTATTATTATTTCAATGTGCATGATTTTGTTAAGCAAGATCATGTGATGTTTTATTTTCATACTATCGAGTCCTAGGGGTATTAAATACCTAATAATTTAGCTATTTACTTAGAGCCAGTGTTAATAACAAAGTAATTTAAGTAGTGACTCATTTAGTAGAACTCATCAAGTTATAAAAACCCATGAAATCTTAGTAGTATTCGTAATTTAGTCATAGTACTTAGATCAGACCTCAGTAGACTCAGTCAGTTAACATAATCCAAGAGTATTTTATCAGTCCATGGAACTCAGTGAACTTAGTTTAGTTCAACCAAACAATAATATCAGTAACAATTCAGTCTAGTCTATTATAGACTAGAAATCAGTTCAATATCCGTTTAGTTGGGAGTAGGATTCAGCACTGAGCGAACCCAGGGATGGGGGCATTCTTGTCGAAAGAAGGTTTGACCCTTAGTAGCAATCACAGTGTTATCAAATTACTTAGCCAGTGTAAGTTGAGATATCTTTCTGCCAGATATTATGAGGGTTGATACATCTTATTTGAGCTTTCCTACTAGCGAGGGTTGATGGAAGAGCATCCTGTTAGAGAGGATTAACTGATAGCTTGTCTCTACCCGTGGCATGTTATTGACACCCTTTGAACTACGATTATATGTTTGACCCTAATTAGTTCATAGAGGGGGATTCCAGTTAGATGATTACCTCCAATAGTCTAAGATTCAATTTAAGTCTCAAAATAGAACTTAATCCAGGTCTACATATTTATGACTATCAGATATAGTCACTCAGCTTAATATCGAACTCAATATAGTTCCACAAAATCAAGACTATCAGATAAAATCATTCATTTATTAGTAATTTAGTATCAGCATACTTAGATAATAGTTAATCGATATTCAGATTCAGTATTCAGTATTATCACAATCTCAGTTGAGGCATACATATTCATGCATTGGTTCTTATTCAGTCATACTCATGTTATTCAGTTATTATTGTTCATACATATGAACCCATGCATTTCAGCCTAACTCACTAGCATAGCAGTACATTCAAAGTTTTGACACATGTTTTTCTTTTGTGCTATGATGTCTTATATCATATGTTCAGATACACAGGCTCTAGAGCACTCTTAGCAGTTCAGATTTTCAGCAGTTAGCGTAGTGGTGAGTCATCATAGTTCAAGGACATGGTTATTTTTAATACTTTAATAGTCCGAGTTAGTTGGGTATTTGTCCCATCAACTCCACAGTTCAGACAGTTTAGAGGCTTTCTATACTAAAGTATTTTCTGATAGTTGTTTAGTTTTTAGTATTGATGTTCAGTTTTGGTATTGTGATACCATATCCAGTATTATTTAAAGTATTGAACCTTAGGGCTAGATTTTCACCTACTTTTCACATATATACTATATTATTATTCAGTTATTGCAATAGGTACCGGTTAGGGTTAGCTTGTGGTCCTTATGATTATGAGCATCGTGTAGTATCCGGGGTACAAAATCGGGGCGTTACAAACATTGTATTAGAGACAAAGGTTCAATAATGTATTAGGAAGTTTGAAAGCCATATCTAGTAGAGTCTTGTGCATGTGCATGTTGCACACCACACTTATGGATAGAAGGCTACAAGGTGCTTAGGAATAATTTCCCTTCTTATAGTATTCATGTCGTGCGAGTGAGCATGAGCTTCAGTTACACTCTCTTTCTAATCCGAGTTTCTCTTTTATTTATAGAATATGCATCTAAAAAGGACAAAGGGAAGAGGAATGAGGGACCAGTCAGAACCTCAGCTCATCCAGCCAAATCCTCTAAATGAACACATCTCCCATGCTGGGTTCAGAGTAGCCTTAACCACCCTAGCTTATTCTTTTGCATCCCAAAATGAACGTCCAACTACTATTCTATCCAAACTAGTGGCCAATACTATTGCTGCAAGGATTTGGGATTTCACCCGAATAAAGCCTCAATCATTTACCGGGTCTAAGTCTGACAAAGATCCTCAGGAATTTCTTGATCAAGTGTAATAGGTTACCAATATTGTGGGGGTGACTACTGTTAAGAGAGTTGATTTGGCCGTATATCAGTTATAGAATGTGGCACACTCATGGTTCAAATAGTGGAAAGCAGAGAGGGCCATAAATACAGGGCCCATAGAATGGAAGGAGTTTATAGTTGTTTTTTTGGATAGGTTCTTCCCGCTAGAGTTGACGGAAGTAAAGGTATTGGAGTTTATAAACCAGAGGCAGGGCAATATGATAGCATAAGAGTATTTCTCAATTTTACTCAGTTAGCAAGATATGCCCCGCATGTGGTAGCAGATAGTAGATCTAAGATGAGTAAGTTTGTGTTGGGGGTGTCTAGCAGTGTAGTCAAGGAGTGTAGGATAGCAATGTTAATACAAGAGATAGACATATCCAGACTCATATTCCATGCTCAGTAGATATAGAAGGCCAAGAATAAAGAGAAGGAGAGGGAGAACAAATAAGCGAGAATAGGTAGTTTCACTTTTGCATAGCCTAAGTCAGAGGGTGGGAATTATTCTTATTTCTGCATAAATCCTCAATTCTAGTTTCATCCTCAGCCAGTGCTCTATTTCCAAAATTCACAGACGGAAACAGGGATAGAGCATCAGGCCCTGGGCCTTAGGGTAGTGTTAGCAGTGCCCGAACCAATCCCCTTTGTCAGAAGTGTGGAAGGAACCGCCAGGGTATTTGTACAACTAGTTGTGATGTGTGTTTTGGATAGAGCAAGCCAGGTCATAGGGTTAAGAAGTGTCATCATATGGGTTTGTAAAGTTAGCATAATCTTTTCCTAACTCAGTCCAGTCGTCCGAATCAATAAAGTGCCTCTTCCAGTGCCACCAGTGGGCAATGCCCAAATGGACTCTATGATTTTTAGTCCCGACAGGATTAGGAAAGTTCTCCCCATGTGGTCACTGTTACATTACCAAATTTCTATTTGTATGCTTTCATTTTGCTAGATCTAGGAGCTTTTTTGTCTTTTGTTACTCCATATATAAAAGTTGATTTTGGAGTTAGTCCCTAAATTCCAGCAGAGCCTTTCTCAGTTTCTAGTTCAGTGGGTAAATCTATTATTTCTAGGTGGGTATACAGGAATTGCCCAGTTATGATATCTTAGAGAGTCACTTCATCAGACTTAATCGAATTAGACATAACTGATTTTGATGTCATTCTCATCATGGATTGGTTTCATTCCTACTATGCCTTAGTTGACTACAAAAATAGAATTGTCCAGTTTCATATTTCTAAATGATCCAATCCTATAGTGGAAGGGTAATACTTCAACATTTAAGGGTCAACTTGTTTCTTACCTTTGATCTAGGAAAATGATAGTTAATAGATGTGTCTACCATCTTGTTCGGGTCCAGGACTTTAGCTTAAAAAACCCTACTCTTTAATTAGTATCAGTATCTTGTGAATTCCCAGATATATTTCCCGAAGATCTTCTCAGAGTTCCTTCTGAAAGGGAAATTGATCTTCACCCAGATACCCAACCCATATCTATTCCACTATAAGGGATCTATTATATAAGGGATTTGTCAGGCCCAGTGTGTCCCTGTGGGGTACACTGGTGTTATTCGTGCGTAAGAAAGATGGTTCTCTCAGAATGTACATAGACTACCATAGGTTAAATAAAGTCATGGTAAAGAATAAGTATCCACTTCCTAGGATTGATGACTTGTTCGACCAACTTCATGGTGCCAGCTATTTCTCTAAGATAAACCTGAGATCAAGGTATCATCAGCTCAAGAGTCAGGGAATGTGACATCCCAAAGACAGCCTTCAAAACTCGGTATGGTCACTTTGAATTCTTCGTCATTTTCTTTGGTCTTACCAATTTCCCAACAACTTTTATGGACTTGATGAACCATTAGTTCAAGACATACTTAGACATTCTTGTTATAGTCTTTATAGATGATATCCTTGTTTACTCCCACAGTGAATAAGATCATGCATAACATCTTAAAATAGTATTATAGACTGTCAGGAATCATTATCTATTTGCCAAATTCAGTAAGTGTAAATTTTGTCTAAGTTCAATAGCTTTCCTTGGCCACATCCTTTTTGGTGATGGCATTAGACTCGATTCCTAAAAGATCGAGGTAGTGAGACACTAGCCTAGAACCATCTCTCTATCTGATATCAAGAATTTCTTGGTCTTGTCCAGCTATTATCGATGGTTTGTTAAGGGATTTTCATCTATTACATCCCCTATGTCCTGATTGTCTCAGAAAAAAAGTCAAATTCTAGTGGTCAGATTCCTGTGAGAAGAGTTTTCACGAGTTGAAGACTAGACTCACTACATCTCTATTTTTTACCATAATAGATAGTTTAGATGGCTTTATTATGTATTGTGATGCCTTCGGAGTTGGTTTGGGGTGCGTTTTGATATAGATAGGTAAGGTCAAAGCCTATGCCACTAGAAAAATTAAGCCCCATAATAATAATTATCCTACTCAGGATCTTGAGTTAGCAGCAGTAGTTTTTACCTTAAAGATTTGGAGACACTACTTATATGGGGTGCACGTTGATGTATCCATGGATCATAAAAGCCTGCAGTATGTGTTTTCCCAGAAAGACCTCAACCTTCATTACAGAAGGTGGTTGGAGTTGTTAAAAGACTATGACATGAGTGTCCTGTATCATTCGGGCAAGGAAAAAGTAGTGACTGATGCTCTCAGTAGAATATCTATGGGTAGTGTTGCCCATGTTGAGGATAGTAAGAAGAGATTAACTCAGGAAGTTCATCAACTAGCCCGACAACGTGTCTGCTTAATCGATTCAGTAGAAGGTAATGTGTTGGTGCAGAGCAGCTTAGAATTATCCCTAGTTTCCGAAATGAAGGAAAAACAAGATAGGGATCCCATTTTAGGCAAGCTAAAGAAATCTATCAGAGATCAGAAAGTAGAGGTTTCCTTCCAAGGGGGAGATGGTGTTTTGTGTTGTTAGGGCCGTCTGTGTGTGCCAGGTGTAGATGACTTAAGGATGAAAATTCTTGTAGAAGTGCACGGTGCGCGCTATTCTATTTATCCAGGGGCCACCAAGATGTACCGTGACATGTGGGAAATCTATTGGTGAAGTGGGATAAAAAGGGATATTGCAGATTTTATGGCTAAATGCTCAATATATCAGTAGGTTAAGGTTGAACATCAGAAGCCTAGTGGGTCCATGCAGGATTTCAATATACCTAACTAGAAATGAGAAAACGTGAACATAGACTTTATGATGAGTTTACCTCGTACTTGCTATCAGTATGATTTAGTTTGGGATATTACAGACCGAATGAACAAATCATCCCATTTTCTACCAGTCCATACCTCTTACTCAACTGAGGATTATGCTAAACTCTATATTAGTGAGTTGGTCAGATTTCACGGTGTTTCATTATCCATTATCTCAGATAGAGGTACCCAGTTTACCTCATAGTTCTGGAAAGGTTTCTAAAAGGGTCTTGATACGCTCAAATTACAGCTCTCATTAGAAAGTGTAAGCGGTCGCTGTCAAATATAGAACCCAACTGGGTTGGGTGTCGAATCCCATAGGGAATACTCTGGTAACTAAGTATTGCAACTATTAGTAGACTGTTGGTCGAAAATTCCTAGGAAAAAGGGGGGTTTGGTTTAGGCGTGAACTAATATTATCAAGGTAACGATGGAATGATTTGTGTAGTAAGATTTAATCACAGAGAATGATAAGTTAGGGTTATGTCCACCTTGTAGTTTCTATTTCTCTATTAACTATGAGTAATGCGGAATTTAGACATGCATGCACTTATAGAGAATCGTATTCTAATTTTAAATCCAAGTGTTTCTCAACCATCAAGGATTTATTTCACTTTAGCTCTCTCGAGCCTAAAGTGTATAACGAATGGTACAAATTCTCCAAGAAGTTATCCGGGTTAAGGTATTAACGTGTAAATAGAGGTTGGAAACCCTATTTCCTTGTCACACTATCTTTTCCAAATATATAACTTTTCTCTCGAACAAATTAATGCTATAGTGGTGTATTCTCTATGTTTGCAACCATGAGAATTCAATCAAAACGAAGAGAGTAATGATATAAGTAGCATAACACATCAAGAATTCACAAACTCATAGCAATAGATAGTATCTTACAAGGTTTCCATAACCCTAACAGATAAGTTTAGCTACTCATGGATACAATGGAAATCAAATTAGACATCATCATCATACCAAAACTAGAACAATCTTCACGATGGGGATGATTTAGCGTCAATAAGAGGATGACGTCTTTTTCTCTCTCCGTGCCTCACGTAAGACATTTTCTCAGTTCTCAAAATATTACAGAATCTGAAAATTGAATAATGACTAACTGTCGAATGATGCTGAAAATTCAGCAATAAGGTTATTAATAATACCCTTGTCTAATAAGTTGCTACTACCTCCTTAAGTATTTAAAAATACTGGGTTTGCCTGTGAAAAAGTTCCCATGCAGCACATTCAGTCCAAAAGCTGCCTTCCCTCTTATGTGAAGTTTTCCTTTGCTGCCCACAGGTCCACAAAGTGCGGAAATCTTCCTCATTAGTACCTGAAAAACATGCTAATCACATAGGTCAGCTCACTTAAAGGAAAATGGACTAAAAGTGCAAGAATTATATATTTTATCCTCAAAACTTAGCTAAAACATGGGTAAATTATGGTGCTTAGACATATAAATACGCCCAATATCACCACCCCACACTTAAAGCTTTGTTTGTCCTCGAACAAAATATTACATCCATGCAAACACCTAACTAGAATTTCATAATAGCAACACAAAATTTTCAACAAGACATGCACGACAATTATTAACAAAGAGTAGGTTTCTTGATCATTACTAGAAACAACTCACCCTCCAACATAGACTCATTAGGATGGTTAATTCGTATCTACAATTTATGCCACAAAGAGTCATATAAAACTACCCAACAATCATCAACCATGTGTGCTCACAAAAGATATCACCCATAATCACTCATACTTTTGCATTTTTCGAAACATGGGTATAAGACTTTCCTTGCTCTCACTCTCACAAAGAATTCTTATATTGCAACTGATGACCATAGGCTTGCCCTTAGTGTAATGCTCTACTAATATCAGACTGCTAAGTTTAGGATCAAATAGGTCTTTATGGTTTGTAATATAGGCTAAGGGACAGGTAGGACTATTTTGGCCAGAAATAGTGACTATGTTCCCTAAGCGCATTAATACACTACATTGTGCCATTTACACAATCTTTTAACGACCACTCTACCTTCCTTTCATCTACCAACCCCTTTTCACCCATATTGTTATTCAATCATAAACACAACTATCTTTTTGTTTTTCTATTTTTTATTTATTTATTTATTTATTATATTTTTTTTTCTTTTTTTCTTTTTTTTTTTAAATTAGGCATCCCTATGATAGCCACTCTTTTTCACAACATTTTTAAGTACCAATACACTCTGAGGCATCACTTTCACCATTCTCCTCTTATTTTGCCACATGATTCTACAATTTAAAGCGCTTAGGAGTTTGGATCAAATTATGGTCTTGAAAAAAATGGATTAGGCTACATATGAGGCTGCCAAAGAAAATAGCTAAAGGCTTAAAGGGTGTTCACTAGGACAATGTACAAAGGTAGGTAAAAAGAAGGTAAACAATTTTAGGCTGCCAAAGAAATGCCTAAATCATCTCCTAAACTCACAATCTTTACTTTGCTTCACACACACACCAGGCAAGTTCTAGCATCGGTCACACCAAAGAATATACAATAACCTCACACACACAAGGCACATGGTCAAATTCATTGTGAGCATTATAGATTCTTGACCCAACAGAAGAATGAATTAAACCACAACATTATCACACACTGAGTCACAACTTAGAGCCTAAGCGTCTCAATAGCAATGATTTAGCACTTACTCTTGTTACAATACCATACCGTCTATCAAAACAATTTCATGCAAAATCTAAAATCTAACTAACTAGTTACGATGAACTAACTACAACTAATTCAAACAAACAAGAATAAATATAGGCAAGCATCACAATACAACAGACATATACCCGCACCCCACACTTATACGGGACACACTGCCCTCAGTGGAAATAAAAAAGGAAAACCTGATTAGTTAGACTCCTTTTTTATGTCTGGGGTCATACCCCCTGCGTCGGAATCATCATCAGAGTCATCATCATCAGAGTTGTCCTCCACATCTAAGTCTGGTAGTCAACGATCATAGTCAGTCGGCACGTCATCATCGAGAGGTTCCTCAAAATATACCCCCAGTCCACACATGGCCCATGTATGCTCATTAAGCGGGTAGTCATTGTCAAACTGCTGAAGCTCTACATCAGTCGGAACACGACCCCCATTCATCATGGTAAACCTAGTTATGCCATAAAGATGGCGGAAGAAACTTTCATCTCTAGCATGTCTCTCAGCAGTGGTAAGGTTGATACCTTGACCAATTTCAGGCTCTTTAATGTTCGTGAGATCAACCTTCTTCGGGTTGTGTGGTAGCTTATGGTCCGCGGGTTCCTCTTCAATGTGCTCCTTCCTTAAGATCACAGTCAACAAATTGCCAAAACTGAAATGGGACCTTTTGTGCAGCCTAGCCTTGCACATTGACGATCGTATAACCGCACCAATGTTGATGGGAATATTCTTCATCAGAGCGTACACCAAGAAGACTCGATCACGTATGGTCTTAGTGTATTGTGTCCCAGGAATTAAGCAAGAGTTGACTATCCTTAACTGTATACGAGCTTCTCTGTTCAAAGAGGCATACGGGTAGGTGTTGTGACGACCATTATCCTTGTGACGAATACACCGGGTCATGGACCTTGTTCCGCACAGTGTATGTCTGATGGCCCTGTAGGGAGGTCTGTTAAAGCTCCTTGAGTGGTGATGGATCCACAGATGGAGTACCCAGAAAAGATTTGAAGAACTCCGCATTAAGTTGCAAGACTTGGTCCCGAATTTTTACTTCACTTCCGGTAGTCTTTGGGGACCAATTGGCGTAAAATTCTCACATCAAATCATGATTACATTCCCCCATATCTCGGAAAATGAAATCAAGATTTAGTGCCATGATTTTAACCAAAATGCGAGGGTCTCTCTTTGCTAGACTCTCTTTCTTCATCAAATCTACGTGAACATATTTTTTACTTTGTTGTTCCTATACACTCCTTCCCTTCCTCCTCCAGAACCCACTTGATTCCAAAAGTGCATCGAGGCACTTGCAGAGAGGAGGACTCAGCCTGGTCTTTTTTTTGCCCTTTTTTGACCTTTCTGTGAGGTGGACACTGTTTTTTTTCTTGTCGTCCTTTTGGGGCCATTCTACCTGAGATCACAATAGTCATGTTAGTTTCATCTTGGAAGATTTACTATATTCGAAAAAGAAAATCGTGATGGTACCACCCCACACTTAATTTGTTTGCATAACATTATTAATCATGTAATCTTGACTATCCTTTCTAACTTTATTTGACTGGGTTAATGCAATCTCTGAACAAGACTACCACATAGAAATCGTCTCAGGTTATTGCATAGAAAAAAAACACATTATCTTATGCTTGTAGTCGTTCAAACGTTCAAGATTACGATTTTCAAGATTATGCATTAACTTCATAATTTCGACTCCATAAAAATATGAAAGTGTATACCAATCAAATACAAGTCAGAATAAAGTCAAGAACACCCATACGAATCCATTCACTCAACTAGATGCATCATAACAAACCAACCATATTCTTATCACCAAACACCACTTCAAAATCTAATAAACCATTATAAGCGTAACATTTCAACAACTACGGAATATAAAAAAGTAACATATGTGGTGATGGATCTAGAAGATGAGCTTTCAAGATAATATGAGCAAAAAGAAAAACTTTGAGAGAATAGGGGAGCTTGGGCGGCGCCTAGGTTGAGCAACCAATTGCATTGTGTTCTAAGGTTGAGGATCTATTTAAAGCCTAAGCCATGGGTCGGGTTTGGTCCATATATAAATGGGTTATAAGGCAAAAAAAGCATAAGTAGGCGGCGCCTATTGTTTTTCCTATGCTAGCATAGGCGGCGCCTATAGCAATGCCTAGTTTGGCATAGGCGGCGCCTTGCCTATTGCCTAGATTGGCATAGTTGGTGCCTTGTCCATTGCCTAATTGAGGCAGTGAGCATAGGCAATGGCATAGGCGGTGCCTATAGCATTGCCTACATTGGCATAGGCATTGCCTTGTCCATTGCCTACATTGGCATAGGCATTGCCTTGTCCATTGCCTATGTGAGGCAGTGAGCATAGGCAATGGCCATTGCCTTGTCCATTGCCTACATTGGCATAGGAAACGCCTAGCCTATAGCCTTTGCTCCATCATTCTTAACTTACCACCTTTAGCATGGCTCACTTTCAAATCAAAATTTGGGACTAATCTCCTCCTTTGAACGTCTTGCACCTACACTTAATCAAAAACAATAAAAATGATTAGAAGGATGGGTTGCCTCCCACCAAGCTCCTTAGTTTTGGTCGTGTATCGACTCTTCTTTTTGAATTTTTATTTACAAAAAACAAAATCCTAGTAAAATGATAGGTTGCCTCCCAATATAGCGCTTGATTTATTATCGCGGCACGACATAGTTATCTCGATTACTCAGACTTCATCAAGATATCTGGTGGCTTCGCCGGTGGTGAAGGTCGATTCTTAAGGTTGAGGTCCAGCTTCTTGTGGGCATATGAATACGACCCCATTCCTGTCAAAACACAAATAGTTTCTTCGTACTTTTCAACATCCTCACAATAAACATAAGCTATAGAAAACACATTCATATCCTTGGGCTGCTTCATTGATTTGCTTACATTAAAATGTACCACCTCCTCATTCATCCAAAATAAAAGCTCATTTGCTCGTAAATCAATAAGCAAACTTCCTGTTGTGAGGAAAGGTTGACCCAAGATTATGGGCACCTCAAAATCTACCTCGCAGTCCAAAATAACAAAGTCTGCAGGAAAAATGAAGGTAGAAACCTTCACTAATACATCATGCAAGATACCAACAGGTCGTTTTACCGACCTATCTGCCATTAGAAGCTGCATGTTGGTTGGTGTAGGATCGCCCAACCCCAACTATCTATAGATGGCTAGTGGCATCAAATTAATGCTAGCCTCTAAATCACATCAAGCCTTAGCAAAGTTTAAAGATCCAACAATGCAAGGAATATTGAAAGCACCCGGATCTACCTTTTTCTATACTAAAGACCTCATGGAAATTGCACTATAATGATGAAAATTATCTGCCAGCTCATAGCTTGCTGCCCTTTTCTTTGTCAAAAGGTCCTTCATGAATTTGGCGTACCCTGGCATTTGCTCCAGTGCCTCCACCAAAGGGACATTAATGGTCAGCTGCTTCAACATAGTCATGAATTTACTGAACCTGGTGTCATCAACCTTCTTCTTCAGTCTCTGATGAATAGGTGGTGGTGGATTTGGAAGAGTTTTCTCCACCACTTCATTTTTATGTTGCTTCCCATTATCAATATTTTTAGACTGCTGACATCTAGGTGTAGTATCATGAACGTTCTCATTCTGATTTTCAGCTTCTATAGAATCATCACAATCTATTTCAATAACATTCTCTTCTATATTATCAACCACTAGCTTGCCTTTGGATGGGTTTTCCAACACCTTACCACTCCTGGTAGTAATAGCAAAACATGATCCATCATTCCTTGGATTTTGCACAGTGTCACTAGGTAAAGTGCCAGCTTTTCGTGGATTTCTAACACATATGTTTCCCATATACCGTCCACATGTACTACATGCGGTCTGTATGTTGACCTAGGTAGGTGCCGAAAGACTTTTTGTAGCTCTTCTTTAATTTTGGCACATGTTTTGGTCATAAATAATCAAAAAATAGTCATGAATTCCCATTATTGATCACATAAGTAGCAAAAAATAGCTTTTTCCTCTTTTTCATGAATGTAGGATCCTAAATCTAGTTTCCTGCAAAACATACCCAAAAAGTATCATATCTTAGAAAAAAACCTCAGAAACATGCATATTTTCCTTGTTTAAGTATCAAAAGTGCTATAATAATATAGCACATAACTGGCCTACACCCTATTCTGAATATATAAACTTCTTATTCTGCCTGTCTTCCTTCTCTACATGCTTATTTTCTCATCCTCTACCCACTGCATATAAACTACCATCCTGGATATATCCATGTCATTATTCAACATCGTAGCCTTACACTTTAACACTAAATCACAACACAAACTAGAAGCAAACTTTCTCATTATGGACCTCATGTTAGGCACTAACTCTTGAGCATAATGGGACAACTATTGAAATTTTAGAGTATACTCCTTTACACTCATCTGACCCTACTTCAAGTTCACAAGTTCTTTGCAATTAGCTTACCTCAACTCCCAAAGAAAGATGTGATTAAGAAAAGCAACTAAAAGTAATCTCATACTGTTGACTCGAAATCATCACCCTTTATAACTTCCCAATCCACATACCACTAGTAATCCATCTCATTTAATTGATAGGTAGCAAAGTCCACACCTTTTAAATCAGTAACATGCATAATACTGAAGATCTTGTCTTTCTCATCAATAAACCATTGAGGATCTTTCTCAACCTTAATACTTTAAAGGTTGGGGGATTTAACCTTATAAATTGTCCAACATAAGTGGCCTCAGATAAAGTAGTAATAATACCTACATGCTTCTGTCGATGAGATTAAGATGATACTAGTTGAGCAAACATATGAATAGATTGACAGAACTTCGCATTAGAAATATATCTCTGAGGCATCTGGTCATTAGTATCACCAACTAGGGAAGCTTAATGAGGACTAGTAGGGATTGGTGGAACCTCACGTAGAGTAGAACAACCAGGAGCAGGGACCCTAGATCGGGTCTACACTCCACAAATAAGGCAATTTCCCTTTATGTTTTTCTTTGGTAGGATAGAGAGCCCATCAGAGTTTCTACGACTATAGGATTTTTGGGGAGGCATGGTCTGAAATGCAAGTAAACCAAAAGTTAGAGAAGTTTCATGATAACTAGACTCTATTGCTCATAATATAACACCAAAAAGGGAAACATTCCTAAATGCCTCATAGTCTCCTTTTAGAAATGTGGCACACAAAACAATAATAAAAGCGACTCTACTTGATGTGGCTTTGTGGACATCCAATGAACCTAAACCTAGCTTTGATACCAACCTTGTTACAACTCGAACCAAGTCCTAGTCGTGATGGATGTTTCAAGCCCATCGTGGGATGGATACCACCCTCTTAGTCTAACCTCAAGATCACATAAATATAAATAGTAGAAGCCATCAAAATCAATGAAAGACAAATGATATCAAAAGAAAATGTAAATAGTCAAAAGAAACAACCAATTGCATACTTTCCCATAAAAGCCTCAAAAACCAAAATACCAACTAAGTCGAGATATACCCCTGACAATGAAAATAGTATCAAAAAAGAAATACTAACAAATAGAGGGAAAAAGTAAAATAATGTGGTCTTCTAAAAAATGAAGGATTACCACTTCACAACAGATCCACAAGAGTACCAAATAATGTAACGCTGCATAAAAGCAACCAAAAACCCTTTAGACCCTACATCATGAAATAATATAGCATGTAGGGATGATCAATGGGAAAAGAACTAATTTGTAACTTAAGGAAAGTTATAAAATAATTCTATTTCTAGAAACTAGTCAAAAACCATATGCACAACATTTATATACATACATACATACACACACCCACGAACACACATATATATAAAATATGCTGGGATTGGGACAAGGGTGATAAACATGTAAGTTTAAAACCCTTAGCCTGAACTTTCTATCTCACTCTATCCTAAAGGATCCAAAGGCTATATGGTTTAAAGTTTCCTTGCTGAAAAGGCCTTAGTGCGTGTTAGCTATACGAACCAAGGAAAAACAAAAAGAAAGGCTAAAGACACCAAGGCCATAGCCATTCCAAAGTATACGTATGGTGTGCATCAAGCATACTATTACATGGCCCCACAGCGTCGACAAATATGGTTTTCAATATCTATCCCCCTGGGACCTATACCTTCACAGTGAGCTACATAATTGCCTTTAGGCCCAAATTAAACTCGTTGCACATAAACCAACCATTAACCTAAGAGCCATTTATTAATGCATTTACCAATTTGGTATAGTCATACCAATAATGATTATAAGCTAATTCAATTGTGCCAAACCAGTCAATATAACCAAACTAACTCCCAAGTTCCTTTTAAAATCTTAGCTATGGACACCAAGGACATCCAAAAACATTATTTTTCCATATCCTTTAATGCAAAAAATAGGTTCAAAAGATAAGTTAAATTATGCAATTATCCGTATTCATAGCCAAGTTTACAAAGTGGGTTGAAGTTAATTCCATTATCAAGCTAAAATTATATCAAATTTGGGAAACCCATGTCCCCCATTCTAACAATGTAAATAATGCACCAATTTATTCCTAAAATTATTAATTAATGCATGTCAATATAAGAAATCGGACAAGTAATTTAAGTAATTACAACTAAAACCCTCAACCCAATTTTAAACCCACAACTTAAATCATATGACTACCCAATCAATTAATGCCATTATGTAAAATCCAAGTTAGGGAAAGAAAAACATGCTTGACATATAGAACAATTTCAAAAGAATTTGAAGTTTCAAGCTAGAATAGTGAATCCTCTATAAAACCCTTGAATTTTATTAGGTTTAGAGTTAGAGAGAGAAAGAATGGTGTTTGATTTTTTGTAATTGAAGTTAAAAAGCCCAATTGAGTATTTAAAATTTATAAAAGGGGTAAAAAGACCAAAAGCCCCTTAGCCTAAGTGAAAAAAACTAAAATTGGACAAATTTAACATAGAGACATAGCATGCACTTATCGTAGAGGTTAGTCTCCCTTCCACACCCTTATGGAGAGGTTAACCCCTTTGGAACATTACTATCATGGAGTCTCACTAACTCAGAATTCCAAAATGACCCCGAACCCCATCTAAAAATTTTAAAATTTTCCTAAAATACCCTTTTAACATCCATAAACATAATTCAAGTCAAAATTGAAATTAATCACATAGGAGGGTCAAAAGTAAGGTCATTGAAATTTTGCAAGGTCTTACACCTATTATGCTAGTATTAATTTTCTTTCTTGGCTATGATCCTCGTAAGGTTAGATTGGTTTCCACAAGTTATTTTCTCTGAGATTATGCCAATATAGGTGTATACATACATACACACACACACACACATATACATATACACACATAGATATGATATTAAAATATATCCCTTTTACCTTATTTATTCACATCGTATATGCATATTCAACCTTGGATTACTACTTTATATCCTTCGCTTTTCATTATTTATTGGCTTGTGATATATGGTATTGTACTTTTTTCCTGAATACTATTAAATTAGGATATTTAACCCTTATTTCTCTATTAGCATTATTATATTTATTTTTTTGAATAATTGTTTGTAGTTTATATTTCTTCTTTACATGTCATTTATACTTGCACTATCTTTGGAGTTCAGTTGGCTGATGTCTATTGAGTACCACATATTTATTACTACAGATCATTGTAAAAGTTCTCACTGTTGATGTGTGCATAATGTAAAGCAACTATGGATTAGAGATTTGGGTGAGCTCCTGAGGTTTAGAGTACTCCTGCTCTCTCTCCTATTGATTAAGCTTATCAGTATTTTGTATTTTGGAGATATTTTGTACATGACTATTTCTTTTGTATTTTTTTTGTAGTCTGATTATATTAGAAGTTGTTGTACTAATTTCACTAGATCTTGGGTTGTAATTATTTTAGTCTCTTTATCTGATTATTTTTCACTATTTCTTTTATTTTTCTTGATAATCCATTACTAGTTGTTTTAGATTTTTAGTTGGATTCCTACAGGTGGGTTATTATAGGTGCCATGATGATTTGAGAAATTGGGTGATGATAAATTAGTATCAGAGCCTAGGTTTATCGATTTCTTTATACAAGAGCTCAGTATCTAGTAGAGTCTCGCGGTGACATGGAGGCATTTGCATCCTATCTTCGGGAGGTTAAGGGGAATTCTTAGGAAATTATATTCTTCACTCCTTGTCATTTGTTCATACATCTATGAGCCTATTAATATTTTTTTTGACTATACTCTTTCCCAGATGGATGACAAGAGGTAATTGATAGATATGGACAAGACTTTTACATGTATTTCCTAAGTTTCATCTCAACATTAGGTTAGGGAGTTACAGAGTAATAGTGAAGATTTTCAGTGTCAGCCATAGAATTTTGGGCCAACCCAAGATCGAATAGAGTTTGCTACCACCTCAGTTCTTCAGGATTCAACATTAGGGATTTTTAGCATTTTAGTGGATATCTCCCAGTCAGAGAAGTGTTCAGTATATCAAGCGGTTCTTCGAAGTAATACCCCATATATTTCTAAGCTAGGAAGTGAATAAGTATTCCTACGTATGAAATCTCTTATCCAGTGATTCATATTTTAGTACATGACTTACAATGAATATCCTATTGATAGGATAGCTTATGATGCATTAAGCATGTTCATATAAATCACTTAAAGTAATACAAGCTAAGAGTTTTTGAATCCATCAAGTTTTAGTGTTTGATGTTTCAAGGGTCATATTTGAATCAGTATAACTAGATGTTAATGTGGTATTTTGGCTGATTTATACCCACCAAATTGTATAGAATCGAATTAGCTTTCTAACGATAAAATTTTTGCCTTAATCCAATACCCGAGTAAAAAGTTATGCCCATTTTCGTGAGAGACAGTAAGGATATACAATTGGTTAGGTGCCGCCCAAGTCAGTTCCAGGTGCCAAAAACACTCCGTTTTGAGTTATTTCAAGCATAATTAAGTCTTTTAACACCCCTTACACGCCTCTAAACTTAACGCTACGAAATATATAGCTTCTAAATATATTACAACCCTATTATCATCTCAAAGCTCATCATCCAAGACCACTAAAAGAGGAAAACAACTAGGGTTGCATAACTAAGCTTGAAGATCCGATTTCAAGGAAATTCCTCCGTCAATCATTAAGAATCTTCCTTATAAGGTATGCGTGAGTTGATTCATGGACTCCTTTCGTCCATTAAGCTCAAAAACCATCTTCTAAACTTTGTATCATGATGTTTATGTTGTTAGTGGTTGATGTTCATGTGGTTGGAGTTTGATGATGCCTAAGATGGCATCTTTGTATGTTTTCTGTAAGGATATGGTGGTTAACATATAAACATGTAAAATTAGTGGTTGAATGTTGGAAATCTTGATGAATCCACCTATGCCTAAGGGAATAGAAATCATGCTTTTATGACATAATAAGTCCTAAATAACTATTCCATGTTCTAAGTTCATGTTCAACGTGATCCTGTGCTATTGTCTTGAATTGAAGAAGTTGTACGAGATGCTCATGATATTGTTGCAATATGGAATGACCATGTTATTGAAGCCATGCCAGTATATACATGTTGTGTGCATTAACGATCATGTGATACTTTGTTGAGAATCATTCTTATTATAAAAGCCTTACTTATGATATTGTGAATTGTGGACTCAAATATTATGATCAAGTCATGTCATGTGTGTTAGTTTTCTTCTATCGAGTCCTGGGGTACTTGTACCCTAAAATTATAGCTGTGTGCCTAGAGGTATGATTCTATAGACTATGATTCCATAGACTACGATATCTGAACTCAATCTATGATTCCATAGACTACGATATCCGAACTTAAGCTATGATTCCATAGACTTCAGTCTGTCATATAACTCAAGAAAACCTCATGATCTTAGTCAATTGTAAGATATCAGTAACATTCCAGCAGTCAATGGAATTCAGTAAGATTAAGCCATGCACATTCAGTTATTCATGTCCAGTCCCTCCAGATGGGAGTAAAGGTTAGCACCGAGTGAACCCAAGGATGGGAACTCACCCGCCAGTTCATGGTGTGATTCTTAGTAGTCATCCTTGTGTTCCATAACTATGTAGCCAGCATAGGTTGAGACATCTTAACCCATTATATTAGGGTTATGAGGTGTCTTAACCCGTCAGTTTATGGTTCACACTGTTCTCATTAAGTACCCGCCAGATAAGGGTCATTCACAGGCTGTCCTTACCCGTGGCACAGTATTGACACCCCTCCAATCGGGGTAGATATTGGGCCCTAGCTTAGCCATAACGGCATATATGAGGCATGTGAGTTAAACACTACCTCCCACAGTTTCAGTATCAGTCTCAGTAGAAGAAGTCTGGGCGTTTTTCAGATTTAAGTATATACAGGACTGTCAGATACAGTCATCCATGTTATCAGTTGCAGTATCAGTTATGAAAGTTATCAGTAAACCATATATTAGCTTACAGGTCATGCTATCATGTATTCACGGTGCTAGTTTCTTTATAAATGTGTTTGCACTCCCACATTCATATTAGTCAGTCAGTGTTATACATGAATGAAACCCTTTATGTTTAGCCTACCTTTCTCGTATACTCAGTGCTCCAGTTGTACTAACGCATTTGCACTATGGTGCCTTATTTTCATGTTACACTATAGGTTCCGAGACATGAGCTCCAGCCCAACTATAGCGGTAGAATTCCAATCGCAGAGACATAGTGAGTCCTCATTGATTCAAGGACAATATGATTTGATACATTTATTTCTTTCTTCAGTTAAGTTTTATGGAGTTAGTTGGAGACATATTCCTTCACCTCTTTATTCAAATAGTTTAGAGGCTTTCAGATTGACGTTCAGATTTATGTTCAGATTTACGTTCAGACTTAGCTTTCAAATTGAGTTGTTTTGCGTATTTTCACCCATATGGTTTTATTCAGTTGAACCTTATGGCCTTATAATTTTATGTATTCCGTATAATTATATCATGATTTGTAGTATACAAGTATAGATATCAGTGATGTGTTAGCTTATGGTGCCTCGGGGTCATTAGCACTGTGTAGCATTCTGGTTTAGCAAATCGGGGTGTTACAAACTTGGTATCAGAGCCTAAGGTTAAATAAAGTCCTAGGAAGTCTGAAAGCCGTATCTAGTAGAGTCTTGTACTAGGGTGTGTTTCGCACCACATTTATATACAGGAGGCAATTAGATGTTTTAGGAACAGTCCCCTTTCTTCATTATTCATGTCATGCTAATGAGTAACATTACAAGTTAAACTCTTAGTCTAATCCATTTTTCTCGTATTCTATGACCATAGCCCCAAAGAGAAGAAACCAGCCAGCTCCTCAGCCTGAAGATCTTTTGGGCGAACATGTTTCCCATGCAGAGTTTAGAGTCTCATTTACCACACTTTCTCAGTCCATCGATTCACAGAATAAATGGGCACCAGTTATTACGGCCAATCCAGTGGCCAATCCCAAAGCAGATAGGGTTCGGGACTTCACTCGGATGAGCCCTTCATCTTTCCATGGGTCTAAGTCTTATGAGGAACCTTAGGAGTTCATTGAACAAGTCTAGAAGGTCATTGACATCATGGGTGTTATTTCTATTAAGAGTGCTGATTTAGCCGCCTACCAGTTATAGTATGTTGCACATGATTGGTACAAATAGTGGAAGTCTTAGAGGTTAGATGATACATGCCCTATCGAGTGGGACAAATTTGTCATGGCCTTCTTAGACAGATTCTTTCCCCAAGATCTGAGGGAAGCCAAAGTTCTTGAGTTCATCAACCTCAAGCTGGGGAATATGATGGTTAGGGACTATTCTCTCAGATTTACTCAGCTAGCTAGGTATGCTCCTCATGTAGTTGCAAACAATAGAGCTAAGATGAGTAAGTTCATGTTAGGGGTCAACTTATTTCCTACCTTCGGGCAAGGAAAATGATTTCTAAGGGGTGTGTGTATCATCTCATGCATGTTAAAGATTCCAGTTCTGAATCTCCCAGCCTTATTTATGAATACACAGATGTCTTTCCCGAAGATCTTTTAGGTATTCTTCTTGAAAGAGAAATAGACTTCAGCATAGACCTTCTTCTGAATACTTAACCTATTTTTATTCCTCCATATAGAATGGCACCAGCTGAACTTAAGGAACTGAAAGATCAGTTGAAGGATCTCTTAGATAAGGGATTCATCAGACCCAGTATTTCCCCATGGGGTATGCCAGTATTATTCATGCACAAGAAAGATGGTTCTCTCAGGATGTGTATTGATTACCGTCAACTCAACAAGGTCATGGTCAAGAATAGATATCCTCTTCCAAGGATTGATGATCTATTTGAACAAATAAAGGGTGACAGTTACTTCTCCAAGATAGAACTCAGATCAGGCTATCATCAGCTCAGAGTTACAGAATATGACATTCTTAAGACAGTTTTCCGTACTCGGTATGGTCACTTTGAATTTTTAGTCATGTCATCTGGTCTTAACAATGCCCCTATAGCTTTTATGGATTTGATGAACCGTGTGTTCAAGCAGTACTTGGATATGTTTGTCATAGTCTTTATAGATGATATTCTAGTCTATTCTTGCACAAAACGTGATCATGCAGACCATCTCAGGATTGTTCTTCAGACTCTCAGGGATCACCAATTATTTTCTATGTTCAGCAAGTGCGAATTTTGGCTAAGATTAGTATCATTCCTTGGCCATATTATTTCCGGTGATGGCACTAGAGTAGATCCTCAAAAAAACCATGGTTGTAAGAAACTGGGCTAGACTCGTATATGCATCAAATACTAGGAGTTTCTTTGATTTGGCTGGCTATTACAGATGGTTTGTGGAGGGATTTTCTTCTATTATATCTCCCATGTCTAGATTGACTCAGAAGAAGATTAATTTTCAGTAGTTAGATTCATGCAAGAAGAGCTTTCAAGAGTTAAAGACTAGACTCACCTCAACTTCAGTTCTAGCTATTCCAGATAGTTCACACGGTTTTGTAGTCTATTGTGATACATCCAGAGTTGGTTTAGGTTGTGTCCTCGTGCAACATAGTAAGGTCATAGCCTACGCCTCCAAACAGTTAAAGCCACATAGGAAGAATTATCCTATTCATGATCTTGAGTTAGCAGCGGTAGTTTTTTCCTTGAATATTTGGAGGCATTATCTCTATGGAGTTCATGTAGATGTATTCACAGACCATAAAAGCCTCCAGTATGTCTTTTCCCAGAAAGATCTCAATATTCGCCAGAAAAGGTGGTTAGATCTCTTGAAGGATTACGACATGAGTGTTCTTTATCATCCAGGCAAGGCCAATGTTGTGGCCGATGCTCTCAGTTGACTCTGCATGGGTAGTATTTCTCACGTTGAAAATAATAAGAAAAATATGGCTCAGGAGATCCATCAGCTTGCTAGACTAGGCGTTTGCTTAGTTGATTCTTCATAGGGTGGTGTATGTGTTCATAGTAGTTCAGAGTTATCTCAAGTTTCTGAGGTGAAAGAGAAACAAGACAGGGATGCAAGCCTTTTCAAGCTCAAAGAGTCAGTTCAAAATTAGAGAGTCAAGGTTTTCTCTTAAGGGGGAGATGATGTTCTTTGTTGTCAGGTTCGTCTATGTGTTCCAAGTTTAGATGAATGGAGGCAGAGAATTCTTGCAAAAGCACATGGTGTGCGTTACTCTATTCATCCAGGGGACATTAAGATGTACCGTAACATACGGAAGATCTATTGGTGGAGTGAGATAAAGATAGATGTTGCAGAGTTTGTGGCTAAGTGCTCTACATGTCAGCAGGCTAAGATAGAGCATTAGAAACCTAGTGGTTCCATGCAAGAGTACACCATTCCTACTTGGAAGTGGGAGGAAGTTAACATGGACTTAATGATGGGTTTGCCTAGAACACATCATCAGCATAATTCAGTCTAGGTCATTATAGATAGAATGACCAAGTCAGCTCATTTCCTTCCTGTTTGTACTTCTTATTCCACCGAGGATTATGCCAAACCCTATATCAGGGAGTTAGTCAGGTTACGTGGTGTTCCACTATCTATCATCTAAGATAGAGGTACCTAGTTAACTTTTTACTTTTGGAAAGCATTCCAAAAGGGTCTCGGTACCCAAGTCGATCTCAGCATAACAGTTTATCCTCAGAGAGATAGTCAAGCAGAGAGGACCATTCAAACTCTTGAAGATATGTTAAGGGAATGTGCAATTGACTTCAAGGGAAGTTGGGACGACCACTTGCCTTTGATTGAGTTTTCATACAACAATAGCAGTTATTCTAGTATTCAAATGGCTCCATTCGAAGCTCTTTATGGTAGGAGATGTAGATCTCCAATTGGTTGGTTCAAAGTTAGTGAGGCCTCAATCATAGGTCCTGACTTAGTATTCGATGCCTTAGAGAAAGTTAAGTTGATCAGAGAGAGACATCGAGTTGCTTAGGGCCGATAGAAGTCCTATGCAGATGTTCGTAGAAAGAATCTCGAGTTTGAGGTCAATGACTATGTCTATCTTAAGTTCTCTCCTATGAAGGGAGTGAAGAGGTTCGGCAAGAAAGGGAAACTCAGTCCCCGATATGTTGGTCCCTTTAGAATTCTTTGTCGCTTCGGCAAGGTAGCTTATGAGCTTGATTTTCCTTCAGATCTAGCCTCAGTTCATCTAGTCTTCCATGTCTCTTTGTTAAAGAAGTTCATAGGTGACCCAGCAGTTGTTGTCCCTATTCAGAGCACCGACATTCAGAACAACCTCTTATGAAGAGATTCTAGTCAAAATCTTAGATTATTAGACTCATAGATTGAGGAAAAAAGAAGTCCCTCTAGTCAAAGTTCTTTGGAGAAATTAGTCTCATGATGGAGCTACTTGGGAAGCAGAAGCAGATATGCATACCAAGTATCCTCACCTCTTTCCCGCCAATTCAGATCAAGCTCAAGGTAACAGTTCTTCTTAAGCTTATTCAGTTTCACGTTCATGTTTCCAGTTTAAACTTGGTACCTATTAACCATTTGATACTCAGTCATGCATTCATGTGTCACTTGTCCGTGCTTCAGATATGCACGAGTTCAGTATGTTTAGCATGTCAGTCATGAGATCAAGTTTTAGTTCTTCATGCTTAGTTCAGGTTCTATTGTCTTGTATCCCTTCTCAGTAAATTCTCATTCGAGGATGAATGTTCCCAAGGGGGAGATATTGTAATACCCTGCATGATTCTAAGCTAGGAAGTGAATAAGTATTCCTATGAATGAAATCTCCTATCTTGTGACTCATACTTGAGTACATAACTTACAATGAATATCCTAGTGATAGGATAGCTTATGATGCATTAAGCATGTTTATATGAGTCACTTAAGGTAATACAAGCCAAGAATTTTTGAATCCATCAAGTTTTAGTGTTCGATTGTGCAAAGGCAATATTTGAACGATTATAGCTAGAAGTTAATATGGTGTTTTGGCTGATTTAGACCCACCAAATTGTAGAGAATCAAATTAGCTTCCCAACGACACCAATATTTCCTTAATCCAATACCCGAGCGAAAAGTTATGCCTATTTTTGTGAGAGACAGTAAGGATATGCGATTGGTTAGGCGCCGCCCAACCAAACATAGGCGATTGGTTAGGCGTTGCCCAACCTAGCTTAGCCAATCACTTGGGTGCTGCCTAAGTCAGTTCCAGGTGCCAAAAACACTTAGTTTTGAGTTATTTTAAGGGTAATTAAGTCTTTTAACACTTCTTACACATCCCTAAACTTAACCCTATGAAATATATAGCTCTAAACATATTACAACCCTATTATCATCTCAAAGCTCATCATCCAAGAGCACTAAAAGAGAAAAAAAACTAGGGTTGTGTAACTAAGCTTGAAGATACGATTTCAAGGAAATTCCTCCGTCAATCATCAAGAATCTTCCATCTAAGGTATGCGTGATTTGATTCATGGACTTCTTTCATCCATGAAGCTCAAGAACCATCTTCTAAATTTTGTATCATGATGTTTATGTTGTTGGTGGTTGATGTTCATGTGGTTGGAGTTTGATGATGCCTAAGATGGGATCTTTTTATGTTTTGTGTGAGGATATAGTGGTATTTAACATATAAACATGTAAAATGGGTGGTTGAATGTTTGAGATCTTGATGAATCCACCTATGCCTAAGATGTGCATGTAAGGTGTTTGTGGAAATACCTAAGGGAATAGAAATTATGCTTTTATGACATAATAAGTCCTAAATGACTATTTCATATTCTAAGTTTATGCTCAACGTGAACTCTGTGCTATTGTCATGAATTCAAGAAGTTGTACGAGATGCTCATGATATTGTTGCGATATGGAATGACCATGTTATTGAAGCTATGCAAGTATATACATGTTGTGTGCATTACCGATCATGTGATAGTTTGTTGAGAATTATTCTTATTATGAAAGCCTTACTTAAGATATTGTGAATTGTGGACTCAAATCTTGTGATCAAGTCATGTCATGTGTGTAAGTTTCCTCCTATCGAGTTGTGGGGGTACTTGTACCCAAAAAATATAGATATGTGTCTAGAGACATGTCATGTTTCACGATATCCTAACTCAAGCTATGATTCCATAGACTTCAGTCAGTTGTGTGACTCAGAAAAACCTTATGATCTTAGTCGATTGTCAGATATCAGTAACATTCCGCCAGTCAATGGAATTTAGTAATATTAAGTCATGCAAAGTCAATTATTCATGTCCAGTCCCTCCAGATGGGAGTAGAGGTTAGCACCGAGTGAACCCAAGGATGGGAACTCACCCGCCAGTTCAGGGTGTGATTCTTAGTAGTCATCCTTGTGTTCCAAAATTGCGTAGTAAGCGTAGGTTGAGACATCTTAACCTATTAGATTAGGGTTGATGAGGTGGCTTAACCCATCAGTTTAGGGTTCCCACTGTTCTCATTAAGTACCCACCAGATAAGGGTCACTCACAAGATGTCCTTACCCATGGCACGGTATTGACACCCCTCCAGTCGGGGCAGAGATTGGACCCCATCTTAGCCATAACAGCATACATGGGGCATGTTGATTAAACACTACTTCCCACAGTTTTAGTATCAGTCTGAGTAAAACAAATTAGGGCATTCTTCAGATTTTAATATATATAGGAATGTTTGATATAGTCGTCCATGTTATCCGTTGCACTATCAGTCATGACAGTTATCAGTAAACCATATATTAGCTTACAAGTCGTGCTATCAAGTATTCACGGTCCTAGTTTCTATGTATGTGTGTTTCCACTCCCACATTCATATTAGTCAATCAGTGTTGTTCATGCATGAAACCCTTTATGTTCAGCGTACCTTCCTCGTATGCTTAGTACTCCAGTTGTATTGACACATTTTCATGATGGTTCTTTCTTTTAATGTTACACCATAGGGTCTAAGACACGAGCTCCAGCCCAGCATTAACGGTAGCATTCCATTCGTAGAGACATAGTGAGTCCTCATTGAATTTAGGATAATATGATTTGATACATTTATATATTTCTTTAGTTCAGTTTTACGGAGTTAGTTGGAGAGATATTCCTTCAACTCCTTATTCAGATATTTTTGAGGCTTTCAGATTTAAGTTCAGATTTATGTATAGATTTACATTTAGAGTTAGCTTTCTGATTGAGTTGTTTTGGGTATTTTTACCCACATGGTTTTATTTAGTTGAACCTTATGGCTTTACAGTTCTATGTATTCCGCATTATTATATCATGATTTGTAGTATGAAGGTACAGATATCAGTCATGGGTTAGCTTGTGGTCCCTCGGGGTTATGAGCACCATGTAGCATTCCAGTTCATTTAATCAGTGTGTTACATTAGACTAGAGTTAGGTTTGTTCGTTTTTAGTAAGGTTTTTCAAATCTATTTTGGAGTATGTGATTAGGTTTTTTTAGTGGGCCAGATATACTTCTGCACTATATCTTTTAGATCATGAGCTTGGTGTATGGATTTATAAGAGGATTGACTTTACCACTCCGCTTGGTATTAAAGTATTTGATAGCAGCTAGGTCGATTTTCCCTTAAGTTTTTCATCATATGAGGACCATAGAATAGGCATGTATTGATGCATATAGAGGTGGCAGTAAGAGGCTATAGTATCAGTACATTGTTGTTTGTCTTTTATATTGGAGTAGAGATTTTCCCAAAAGGGATTAACATTATTTTTAGCCTATCAACTCCATCCAGTTAATATTTAGATCATAGGTTGTTCTCAGAGTAGTCGTACTGGTCACAGTTGGCAGAGTTCTCATCAAACATTGTGGAGTGTTAAGTATAAATGTTTAGGCTATGAGGTTTTCCTAGGTCATGGGTACAATGCATTAGTGAGTCCCAAGGGCATCCTTAGACTATGGAGAGGTTAGTTATTATCTTAAGCAATACACCAAGCATGAGTTGGTTATCCAAATGGGGTCAATATATATACCTCACTAGCCTAGAGCTCATAAGGTATGTTATGATTGTAGGAATAATGATCATTTCAGGAAAGAGTGTCTTAGGTGTTAGTTCATTAACCAGTTTTAAACAACTTGTGTTTGTCATCATATTGGAGCTTCAAAGATCTGTTACGACTGTAGAGAGATCGATCACTAGTTTAGAGAGTGTTATAAATATGGGATTAGTAGTTATTTATCTCATCTAGATTATTTTCATAAGGTTACGGTTCCTTCACTTAGAGGTGGTGTACTTAGCGCCTTAGCTGGTGATCCGGATGCCTAGTACGGATTAGAACATACAAAAATTCTTACTCCTTTGGGCATGTCAGGACGATGACTTCAAACTCTATCAATATAAGTGAATTTTGATTTACTATCTTTTAATTTCTATTTGAATTGAGTTAGGGTTTATTCACCCATCATTGAGTATATGCTTGGTATTATCATATTGGTTGTTGTATCCTTTGAGTAGATTTTATGCATAAATTACCTCCATAGATGAAATTTTTAATAGTGGATTAAGTAGATTAGTGTTGTATTCCTCCTTGGAATGTAGCATTTGGGTTAAAGTCTTTTTTATTTGCATATCGGCCTTATTATGGACCTAGAGTCACACTTTTTATGGATTTTCCTTATTTGTATAATCCGTACCTTATACTGGTGTCATTAACGCTTTCTTGAGTATTTTTATTACTTTGACGTTGATTAATTCTTACCTGATAGACAACTAGACTGGCATTATCTAGTTAAAATACCTTTATTATGATTTATATTCGTTTGTCTTAGACAACTTTGTGGATTGGTTTCCCTCTCCTGTTAGCAATGTTGGGTTAGTTATGGAGTGGTTTATATTAGTGAACATAGGCTTGTCCTTCTTAGGCATCCTGGTTATAGTCTTTATTCAAGATTTGTTTTATCAATTTGGAAAGTTCTTCACCTAGTCATAGTATTGATCTTGATATTAATAGTAAGTTGGGTACTGCATTCTTTCAATAATATGTTTCATGGTTCAACAAAGTTATAGTGGGTGTAAATAGGTGAATTCAGAAAATTCTCATTTCAGTATTTGTTTAGACTAATATGACTTTGTGAAGTGCTTCTCCTTAGTTATATGGGTCTATGGGTATTCATTTTAATAGATTGGCTAATGCATTGATCAAGTTCAGGCTAAGTTTGCATTTCTCTGAGTTGCTCAAGTTTTAGCCACCATTAATACTATTTGCAACCTTGGTGTAATGACTATACATTTCTATGTGATTTGGACATTTTACCCCTCCTCATGGTGATTTATGGTATTTCGTGGGTATGGGGATGATTGTTATGATTCCTAATGTATTTTGATGTGATTTGTGAGAGTTTGTGGTTTTTAGTAGTTGACAATTCTTTATAGTTGACTTCAGTTAAGATTTGTTGTTTTGTGAGTTGAATGGCAAAATAGGCAGCACCAACGGATTTGAAACATTGATTTTAGGTTGGTAACATAGTTGGTGGGGTTTATGGCTTTTATATCTTATTTTGACCCTTGGCTTGAAAAGTTGTGAAATTGGGTTTCAAGGGTAAATTTTGAGAAAATGACATTACTTTGAAAATCTGATATCGCCATTGAGTTTGGAGCATTGAATTTGATAGGGTAGCATAGCTCGTTTATGTTCTAAGATTCTGGATGAATCCCGAGGGGCTCGTAGAGACTTGGAATTCTCTAAATCCCCAGCTGATGCACCACTCAGCTAGTGCATCTACTTTAATGACACTTTGGTCACCTAAGGGGCCTGTCTTACACCAACGAGTTTTGCTTAAGTGGCCTTAGGTTCACCTAAGCTACTTGTGCAGCATTAGTAGTGTTGCTTAAGCGACATAATGTCCACTTAATTGGTAATTGTGTAATATATATACACCTTTTTTGTAATTTTCACCATTTTTGAGACCTTGAGCTTGGATTTTGGTCTTTTTCGGTGATTTCTTCCATTTTCAAACTTGGGTAAGCTCCAAATCCCTATTTCAATTATCTTTCAGCAATTCTTGTCTCTTAAGTCTTATTATAAAAACAACAACAATACCATATCTAGTATATTCTCTCCAAGTGGGGTCTAGGAACGGTAAGTGTATGCAGTCTGTATCATTACCTTAGAGGTGAGATAGAGAGGTTGTCTGATAGACCCTCGACTCAAGATAAAATAATATATACAATGAATAGTAAAAGGACAAGATACAGTAGAAATCAGCACACCCAATACCATAAATAAGATACATCAAATAATACAAAAAATGACCTAACAATTCTTTTTAAAACTCAATTTCAAATGTAGAATTTGGGAATTTTGCCCTAGAAGGCCTATATTAGTAATTCCTTTATTTAAATCCCAATTTCAACCCATTTTCACTTGGATTTTCTTTTATGGTTTCCTTTAATTTTGGAAAATATATTTTTGGACTAAAATTCTAGTTTTACCCTTTTATTTTCAAAAATCCATTCGGGGGTCAATTTATACCCTAACTCAAAATTAGAGAATATGGGTATTGTTGGCTTTTTTTGATGTGTAGATTCTATATTTGAATGTTTTATTTGATTTGGAGTCCATTCTTGAGGGGAAGGCTCCATGTTAAAGGCTTTTAGAACTAATTTTCTTTATTTGAGGTAGGTTATGGCTTATCTTGTTTTATTCTAGGTTGTAGTTAATATTGATATGAAAACATGTTATGGGTATGGCAACTAATCATCAAAATGGCTTTAATACTGTTGTGTGCCTGTGTATGGGCATGTGTTGTTGTTATTGGTGGTTTTGAGACATTATTTTCTATGTGTGACCGCGTGGGGTCTAATATTATGATCTTGTCCTGGTAATTTTATAATTGGTTATTTTCTTGGTGGAAAATGTCTAAGTTGGTATTTATGTGGCATCAAATGACATATTTTTTTGTTATCTTACACCATTGGTTTTATAGTCTATATTAGATTCTTGGATGGTTGGCATATTGAGTGAATTTTTGGCTCACATGGTTATTATATTGGTTGGATTTAAAAATTGTCATTCAGGTTGGTTTTGGCACTATATCCTCATATCATATATATTCATAAAACATTGGTACCACTGTGAAAATACTGGTTTTCTCTAATAGAAAATATGAACATCTTTAAAATCCCTCTGATGATGTATGCACTGGAGAAGAGTTATGGATATTGGATTGTATATGGGTTGACGAACCCCTAATGAGTCCTACTGCAGGAGCATAACTCAGTTGGTGTATACAGAGGTTGTGCGATAACTTCATGCATCGCATTATTATCATCATGATCATCATCATCTTAATTGCATTTGATACACTCTGTACAATTTGTGTTGTATTTGTCCCTAGATGTGCTATCTACCTATTTGTGCTTTTTTCTTGTACTTGTTTTTCGGTATACATGTATATGATAGAACTATTAGTGGAGACAACGTGGTCTACCTTTGGGAAATTTTTTATTATAGGTGACGTGCCCATAGTTTGTATTATATATGCTTTATTTTCTACTTTTCTCAGTTGGCCTACGATACCTATTGAGTGTAAGTGGACCTTACTCTCCTCTACCATACTATTTCAGCGTAAATTCAGGTATGAGTGCATCGTACAATAGCTGATTCGAGTGGTGTTTTGTGTATTTTTGAGGAAGAGGTCTATCTAAGCTTCTATAGTTGATCTACTACCTCTTCTGGTTTTGGTTATGTATTATTTTTGTATTTAGAGATAGATTATATTCATTTAAAACTATCAGTTGTATATTTTGACTTTGAGATATGCTTAGTTTGTTCTTACACTGTTACAACATATTTTTGAATATTTATGGTATCTTTGTTATGTATTTTCTGCTAATATTGTTTATGTCTGGTTCATCTTTGTTTGAGAAGCCTTACCTTAGGTTTTGGTGTTGTTTTCTCTTATTATATCAGTTAGGCTGAGAGGCTTACCTATCAAGGATTGCCACGATAAGTACAATCCTGACACTTAGTTTTTGGGTTGTGACAAATTTGTATTACAGCAGCTAGGTTCATTGGACTCACCAGTGTAAGAACAAAACATCTAGTAAAGTTATGTGGATCAGTACATAGACATCTATATCTATCTTCGATAGGCTATAAGATATCTTTGGGAAATATCTGTCATTTGTTCCTTATCGTGGGGTTTTTTCCATACCTTGTGTTCTAAATTGTATTTCACTCATTTTTAGGTAGATGGTGAGGATAAGATCCCATGAGGTTACAGATGATGATCCATTATTCAAGGAGAGATCTTAGTCTAGGAGGCGAGTTATGATCCATAAACGAGCCCGAGATAGTAGACAAGCATAAAGATCTACCTCTTTTAGATATAGTACAAGGGGCTCTCCCCTAAGCCTCAGGTTTAACATGCTAGAGATGTAAGGCCTACTCAGGTATAACACTGTTATTCTATCCCGACCTTAGAATAGTTATTAATTTATTTTCTAACCCTTTTGTAGGTTCTTTCTTTAACTGCACCTGGTGTTCCTCCAGCTCTGAGTACTATACCTCTATCTGTGCCAGAGCTTGCCTATGGTGTTGCTCTATTTCTGAATACTGATCCCTTAATGGTACCTACATCTACTTATTCTACTCCATAGACTTTAAGTGTTATTCCTTCTTCTGTGTAAGCATTTGAGGTTAGTATTCTAAGATTCGAAGTTCAGCCTTTATCTATTTTAAACCTCAGGTGGGGTCTCATCTTGCCAGATTCACTACGTCTCCAATTATTATGAGTACAATTATGTCTTTCGAGGATCAAAAGAGGTTTGTAAGATTCACTCGTTGGGTTTTTCCCAGGTTCAGTGGTGTTGTAGGTGAGGATGCCTATGAATTATAGATTAATTATCCTAAAAAATTGCATAATCTTTGGTTTCTTGAGTCGCATGGGGTTGATTAAACTACTTACTTGTTGAGAGATACAACCAGGGATTAGTAGAGGTCAGTTGTTAGTTGTAGAATTCTTGGTTTGCTGGAGTTGACGTAGGATCAGTTTGATGATGCCTTTTTCAATAGGTTTGTGTCGTATTGTTTGATGGATCAGATGAAAAATAAGTTTAATCACTTAGATCAGGGATTCATGACTATTGCAGATATGAGGCATCCTTCAATGACTTTTCTAGATAATATTATGCTAGTATTGCCATCGAGTTTGAGAAGATTTGAAAGTTTGTACAGTGGTTGGATGTTTCTCTTCAACTTATTACTGGACAAATAATAGTTTTATGGTCATCAATTTAGAGTATAGTGGGTCATACTAAAATGACTATGTCAATTCTTGAAGCACCTCAAGAAGGCTCCAAGAGGGTGTAGGGTTGGGACGAGTTCAGAGGCCACAGTACGTGAGGTAAAGATTTTAGATATCTCTATGAGTATCATAGTAGGCCCATGTAGGTAGCTTTGCAGGGTTCAGGTAGTGGGTCTTTTGGTTAAGAAACTTTAGATGGTCTTTCTAGCTCAATCATATATCTTCCTATTGGGTTAGGCTGTAAAGTATGATTTGTGTGTGATGAGGTTAGCCATTTAGCCAAGGACTATCCCATTCGTATTTTAGGCCTACTCCCATATTAGTAGTGACAGATAGAGGATCTACTAGAGGTATGCGAGGTAGAGGTGGTGGTGCTTGTGGTGTTGGTCATAAAGATATTTAGTTAGGTGGTGGTAGTAGATTGTACTATGCTATACCTGCCATACCAGAGCTAGAGGCTTTCGACGCTGTCACCATAGAGACTATCCTTGTTTATTTTAATACAACATCTGTGTTGTTTGATTTAGGGTTGAATTTCTCCTACGTGTCTACATATTTTGATTTGGGTTTTTCTACTAGTGAGCCTCTTACCATGCCTATCCATGTATCTACCCTTGTAGGAGACATTTTAGTGGTAGATCAGGTGTACGATCTTGTATTGTGATTTTTACTAGACATAAGAATTGTGGTAGATCTAATTATACAAGATGTAATGGATTTTGATGACATATTAGGTATGGATTGGTTAGCTCCTTATCACGTTATCCTAGACTATTATACTAAGATCGTTACCTTAGCTTCGTTGGGTGTGACAAGAATAGCTTTTAAGGTGTGCTTCGTTCGGGTCCTAAGAGAGTTATATCTTTCTTTCAGGCTTGTCTCTTCATTAAGAGGGGATGTTTGTCTTATTTTACCCATATTTGTGATACCAATGTTAATTTACCACATCCTTTAGATTTCATTTCTATTGTCCGTAACTTCATGGATATGTTCCCAACATATTTCCTAGGTATGCCTCCAGATAGTTATATTGGATTTTCCATAGATGTTGACCCGGGAACAAAGCCCATTTCTATAACTCCTTATTGGATGGCCCTAAAAGATTTGAAGAAATTCAATGATCAATTACAAGAGTTGTTGGATAAGGGATTTATCCTACCTAGTGTATCACCTTGGGGTGCACCTGTCTTGTTTGTGAAGAAAAATGAAAAGTTTATGCATATGTGTATTGATTATCCATAGTTGAACAAGGTGACAGTGAAGAATAAGTACTCTCTTCCTTAAGTTGATAATTTGTTCGATTAGAATAAGTACTATTGATGTCTTTGTTATGTATTTTTCTTCTAATGTTATATATGTGTGGTTTGGCTTTGTTCTAGAAGCCTTACCTTTGGTTTTACTGTTGTTTTTTATAGTCTTACTTTTCATGGGTTGCCGCGATAATTGCCAACATGAACCTTGGTTTTGGTGTCACGACACTTGGTCCTTGGTTATGCCTAGCTGCATTGGGCACTCTAGTTGATATGGATTTGATTGCTCGTACTTGAGTATGTGGTTTACTTCGATTGTGGTATGCCTTTGGCAACATTTTAGTTTCAGCCCTTGCGAGAGCCATTAGATATATGCTTAGTCTTTGAAGTTGAAATGGTCTTAGGTTATATGCTTGATTTCTGGTAATAAGATAGAATTGAGGTGTTCGATCTTCTTGAAGATTTATTGACACCAATTGTGTTTTTTGACTCTTTTGCATATCGTCTTGGGATTTTCAATATATTTTTGTATGTGGATGCTTGCTCACTAAGGTCGCCCAAAACTAACCTCCAAAGAAGTATGCTGCGGTCGATGCCAAATATAGTAACTCAAGCTAGATTGGGGTCGAACCCATAGGGAAAATGTTGAACAGTTGGTTAACTTGGACAAAATTCACGAGCAGTGCAAAAAACTAAATAGGGGAATTTGGAAGTGATCAGTAAGTAGTAACCAAACATGAATGCTTTGAGTTGTAAGCAATAGAAGACGAACACTAGAAATCTGTTCCTCCTGGCTTTTTAACTCTAATTTGCTTGTGTTCAACCCACATATTTTACTGCTCTACATGTAAAGTTGATAAGCTATGTACTATCAACAGTCTTGTAAATGTGTTGGTAAATCACACCCCTTACCGTGTGAGTCTCAAGGCGTTGCCTTATTAGTCCTTTTTATGACTTCAGTTAAACTCTCAGCTTTTGAGTCTCGAGTTTATTAGATGACATGGCAGAATGACAAGTGAATCTCAAATAACTATGTTAATCATCTTTTCCCAATCTCAAACACCTTTGTGAGGACATTATCAAATATAGTCTATTCTCTAGCTTCTGCATTTTCTCTATGGTCAATTAATGTGAAGAATATAAACATACATACAACTACTTTAGAATAGAAGAATCTCCCACTTTCCTTACTTAGTTAATCCACCAGGGTTTCCACAACCCTAGACAAGAAAATTATCCGCTCATGTTCATGCAAGAATCCATGATAATCAATGAAGAATTCATGTAATTAAATGCATAAAATATGATAAATAAAATCCAAAATATTCTATTGAATAATAATCCAAAAATATCAAGAACAATACAAAGTATTGTAAAGTATGTAAATGTAACTTCATAAAAGATAAACCCTATGGTATTTATAGTATATAAAAATAACCCAGAAATCCTAATAAAAACGAAACAGAAAAGTAAGTTGGCACAAGGTATGATTCGCTCTTTCACTCGCAAGGTCTTCTTACTAGTCATATGGTGACTCTCATATGTTTTCCAGTGTCTAATCTTCCAGGCTTCAACCTTTTATTCTTGTTACAACTAATCCTACCGAATCGTATCTTGACTATACAACTCATGGCCTTCACTTGTTACCACCTGGAACTTCTTCCTTTCATGCTATGGACACGGGTGAGCTTCCTATTTGATCTTTTAAGTCGTACTCAAAATTCTAACTAGTCTTTATCTGAGACTTTAACTCTGCATCTGACTTAAAGTTTCTATTCTCTTGATGATTTCATCAAACGGCTCATATCCTCATCTTACGACTCGTATGATTGAGTCATATATTTTATTTACTTAGTATTTCGTCTTCGTCTTTGGATCTATTATGATTTCCAGTCAACCTATGAGCCGTATGGTGGGTTGAAAACTCGTGTTATCTGCAGTTTTAATCTTCTTACATCTTTTTCTTTTGATTTCTTTCCAAGTCATTTATTTACCCGTTTCATCTGCAACAAGCACAAAAGAACGTCATATCTCCTAAAATAAATTCAGTCCAAGAAAAAATTTATGGTTTTCAGCATCAAAAATGTTGTGTTTCCACGCTACATCAACACCCTCAACTTATACTTTTGCGTGTCCTCAGGCATAACAAAAATTAAAAACTACTTAACACAACAATGTTGCTTAAACAAGAGGAACCTAAGATAACTATGGCAGTGATTTTGAATTTAGTTTTCACCTTTTTTATTCCCTCTCCTAATTTTAACTTTTCAAGAATCAAACTGTGTATATTGATTTGTAACTCAGGGAAACATAAAGTAATCAAATGATAGCATTACATTAGTAATAGATAACAAGGAATAGGCGCTAATTACATTAACTAAATAGTCTAGCAACCTAATAACATAACCCATGTGCACTCACAGTCAAAAAGAACCCATTCACTCTATTAAGGTCAATCAATTTATTCAGGGATATACAGAAGACGCTCTCACAAAGAAGTACCTCCAGTGTATACAAAATACCATAAGCTTGCATATATGCTCTTTTCCTAAGTTTTCAGACAGTCGGGACAAGAACGCTAAAGGACTTCATTCGGTTTGTAATGTAGGTTAGGGAATAGTATGGAATCTTTTTGGGACTTTTAGTGACTACGCCCCCTTTACACTATGCTTTCCACGGGTTTGATGTTGCGTTTATTTATGCATTCTAAGTGTCACTATTATAGCTTAGTTAGCCTTGTTTTGAGAGAAATTCATGTGATTAACGTGTTAATATGATACAAATAAGAATATATGTGTCCAAGTGTGTGTTTACAATGTTCGAATTGTTTTTCAAACAAGTTTATATTTAATTGAGTCATTTAGAGTTTAATCGAGAAAACTTGGTTTACTAGCTTGAGCTAGGTGTGTGTCTAGTTTGCTTGGATTATAATGTGTTTAATTTGTTCTAAATGGTTTAAATATATAATTATGAGAGGAATAGCTTACTTCTAAGGTACAAAGTTTAATTTAATTAATGTCAAAATATAAAGTTGAGGATTATTTTTAATTAGCCTAGTATTGGCTTGTGTTTTGATTCATCGTCATGGATATCGTGTTGTTATGATCTCTAATTTGTAGTGTGTGATGATGTAGGAAGATTTGTAAGCTGGATACAGGGATGTATTGATGATATTAAGTCTGGAAATCCATGGGAAATACACCACGATATAAGGGATGAAAGATGGGATGACAAAAACTTAACCAAAATTTTAGACGCAACTTCTAGTGTGTGCGTGCGATGAGCGTGCGTCGCATGCTCCATTCAAATGCTCTGTTGCCTTATCAAATTAAAGAATATGAAATTCCAGTGGGTTCATGTGATTAGAGTGCGTTGCACCCTCCATTTCGGCGAACTAATGCATGCAACGCATGATAAATCCCACCGATTCAATTTTTACAATTTCAATTGCACAAAGTTTGAGGCGGCTGGTGGGTATAATTTTAGGGAATCTTGATGATAATATTCTTGGAGAACATGATATGTTTCTAATCCCACAAAAATTTGGAGAATATAATATATATACACACAACTGGTGAGAATATTTTAGAAAAAAAACAATATATAAAACGATGCTTGGACAATTGGACACATTTGTGACGTCTTTGGACACCTAGAGAGATTCGGTGGAGGCTGCCACTATGTTTTAGGTTTATTTTATTATTTTATTATATTTTAATTTTTCATAACATGTATTCAATTATTTATATCGTGATTATGAATATTATCAGCTAAAACACTTATTTCCGGAGTTAAAGCCAAGAACATGAGTACTATTGTTTTGGATTAAATTCACTTAATTTTGCTTATCATTGTTAGTTGTTTGTTTATTATTGTTTTATTTATTTTATGGATTGATCACCCGTAAAATACATATATTGTTGACCTTTTGATCTCGGGAGAGGGAATAAGGTGATAGAACGTGGGAATAAATAAAGTAGGGTTTGTATTCTTTTATAAATAAGGAATTCAAATTAGTGTCTAGGACAGGGATGTACTTAGATTCCTTACTTGATTCAAATGTAGGATGATAGCTTTAAAAAACTAAATTGGTTTAGTACATCCCCGCATAACGATGTAGTTTTATTGTCCATATTAGGTAAAAGATTAGAGGTCGGGAAACCATGATCATGCAATCAACCCTACGAATCAATAACCAAGATAAGCAAGTTAATGAATGAAATTCAATAACATAGTCTGATTGTTCGAAGCGATTTAACCCTGGGTTTTCTCCTATTAATTATCTTAAGACCTTTACTTTAAGTTTTGTTTACTTTTCCTTGTTTACAATATTCAAAATCTTTTTGGCTATTCTTGCACTAAATTAATCTTAATTTTGAACTGAAATCAAATCGTTGCTAAATTAACTGTCTGTGGGATGAATACTTGGCTTGCATAAGGCCACTTTACTACTTAATAAGACCACATACACTTGCTTATGCACTTGGGCGGTGTCAAGTTTTTGGAGTCATTACCAGGTACTTGTATTTTGCCAATTTTTTATTTTAGTATTACTTTTCGATGTATTTGGTGTTTTTACGCTTAGTCTTGTTTTGTATTTGCAGGAAATAGGTTTTAAAAGGCTTAGTAAGTTGGCAGGGGAAATGAATTTGGTGGAACCAAGTCTTGAACGTGATCAACACAGATGAGACGCAATCCATCTCCCACGAATCCCGCAAATAGAAAAAGACCAAGTAGTTCCTGCTCCAATGACTGAAGAACAAGCAGCTCGCAGAACAGTTTGGGAAGTGGAAATCCCACTCCCGACAAATCTAACTTCACCTTTCCAGAAACCAGCTGCTGGGGGGAAGTTCAAGCTAAAAAATAATGCGGTACAACTGTTGATAAGAAGTAGACGGTTCGCTGGATTGGAACATAAAGAACCACAGGTTCAATGGCAAAATTTCATTGAGCTCACTAACATATTCATTCTGACATATGTGAATGTCTCTATGTGAGGATAAAACTCTTCCCTTAATCACTTATTGGGGAATATAAAAAGTGGTTGAATTTAGATCCAGCGAATTCAATCACATCATGGGATGGCTTGGCTAAAAAGTTCCTCTTTAGATTCTTCCTGTTAGGCAAGACTGTGAAACTTCACAGTGAGATAGTCAGCTTTAAACAATGGCTAGAAAATAATCTTTATCATGCTTGGGAATGATTTAAGGCTCTTCTGCGGAACTGTCCACATCACCAAAAGTCTAATAAGGTACTTGCTCAAAATTTTGTTGAAGTACTTGATGAAAGTACAAAAATTTTGTTAGATTCATCTGCAAGTGGTCAAGCATCGGAATTAACTTATGATGAGATGTGCACATTATTGAATCTCATAGCAAAAAGAAATCCCGAGTGGTATTCAGATTCTAGAAGTACCATAAAAATAATTGTGGGTGTACTATAGGTGTACCACTTCACAGCTTTATCAACATAGGTATTTGCATTACAAAATTCAATCAACAGTCAGTTTAGCAGCATGAAGATGGGAGTAGCACAACCTACTGCCACAGTCAATGCCATCTAAGAAGCTGCAAGTTGGTGTAGAGTATGCGGGAATAGTGGCTATTCTGTGGCCATATGTGCATCCAATCCAGAATCTGTGATGTATGTAGGCAATTCTCAAAAGACAAATTATGTTAATTGCTACAACATGAAGTGGTAGGCTCAACGACTAAATTAGCCATCGAATGCCCCACAGCCACATGCCCAACAAAATTAGTCAACTAGCAATATAGAGGAGTTGATGAAACAACTCTTAGCTAATCAAACATAAATTGTTGTAGACTTGAAAAATTCACAAGCTGCTCAGAGAAGCTTAGAGTTACAGATTGGGTAGTTATGTCAAGCCTAAATACTAGGACATAAAGTAGTTTTCCAATAGACAGAAAATCCAAAGCAGGTTATGGCAATTACCTTGAGGACTGATAAAGAGCTACAAAAAGAACCTCCAAAGGAAATTAAAGAGGTAGATACTGATGTGGTGACCCAACATGTAAATGATAAAGTTGCTGAAAATTCAAGAAAGTTTGAGTACTTGAAAGAGAAAGTTGCGGCAGAAAAAGTAAAAAATATAATGCCTTTACCCTTTTAACAAAAGAACATCAAAGCGAAAGAGGGTGCTATGTTCAAAAAAGTTTTTGATACATTCAGAGAGTTTTACATTAACTTACCTTTGTTAGGTTTTTTGTAGAGTTTTCCAAAGTATGCTATGTACTTGAGGGATGTGGATGCAAATAAGGTAAAATTATAGGATGTAGGAGTGATCACACTCACTAAAGAGTGTAGTGCTATTATGAAACACAAAATGCCCAAGAAGCTTAAAAACTAGGGAAGTTCACGCTCCCTATTTAGATTGATAACAATGACGTGTTCCATGCTATGAGTGACCTAGGGGCAAGTATTAATTTGATGCCCCTATCTATAGTGAATAAATTGGGTTTGGGCATGCCAAGGCCATGCACAGTGCGTCTATAGCTGGCAGATGGATCTATTGCCTATATGTAATGAATAATTAAGGATGTCCTTATAAAGGTTGGTCAATTTGTTATTCCTACTGACTTTATTTTTCTAGACTTTCAGGAAGACGAATAGACCACAATTATCTTAGGGCATCCATTTTTAACAAATAGAGGACCGTTGATTGATGTTAGAGAAGGGATGCTTAAAATGAGGGTAAAGGATGAAGAGGAGGAATTTAAATTTTACACTTCACTTAGCGCATTGTCCTAGTATAAAGATTTATGCATGATCAATATTATTGAAGGAGACAAGTGTGGGGTGATTAGTTCGCCAAAGACCTCTTCGAATTACCTGATTGAGTGGCCTAAATTGAATCCACTATTTCTCAATATGATGAAGGCTCAAGTTAAGAGAGAAGTTTACCTCGAGATTGCAAACTCAAGAGGTCAGAAATGAATAAAAAAATGGCTCCCTACAGGTAGTAAAAGGGTGAAGGATTATGGTTGAGTTGATATGGGTCGTGTCACGACGCTAAATTTTACGTTTCTTGGGAGGCAACCCAAGTTAATTAGGTATGTTTTCTTGTATGTTTTTCTTAGTTTCTAGTTCACGTAATTTTTTCTTTTTGTTGAGTCACAGGTTAATGGAAATTCTGAGTACCATAAGCTTGAGCTAAAGAGCATGGCTAAAACTAAGTGTGGGGTCCCTTAGATCTCCTTTATATGAAAAGATGCTAATATCAAGGCCTAGAGTCCTTAGGGATATTATTATCTCTTACCTTTAAATTCACTTTGGGGACAAAGTACATTTTTAAGTGTGGGGCGGGGAAATTCCAAAATCTTGGCTCAATTTTTTTTTTGTTTGTAAGATATTCATGTTGGTGCTATTTTTAATTCCACGACGCTAGTGGATTTGTTTGTAAAAGCATGTTGATTGAGTGAATTGCTACTTTTGAAACTCTTAGGCTCAGTTTTGTGACTCGTGTACTTCTTGGCTTAAAATTGAATTTGTGCTATTGTTTGGTTAGGATACTATGATGATCCTTTTGAGTTGAGCATATGCCATGGGCGTGTGAGATTTTTGTATATTCCTTGTTATATGTGATGTCTAGAACATACCCAGTGTATTTGTGAAGCAAAATAAAGAATGTGGGTTTAGGAGATGATATAGGCATTTCTTTGATAGCCTTGTTTTATACCTTTTTTTGACCTCCCCATATGTATAATCCAAGTTAAACCCCATTGATCCTCTAACTTTTTTTTGGAAGCCTCATATGTAGCTTAATCCCTTCTTTGATAGACCGTAATTTTATAAAAAAAAAATCCTAAGTTCTTTAAAGAAAAAATTAATTAAGGAGTTGAGAAATAAAAGGGAAAAGGCGAAATTGATGCCCCAAGGTAATAGTTAATTGTGTACATAATTGATGTGCGGTGGATTGTTGTGATAGACATTATTCTAGAAATATTACCATAGTTGTGAAAAAGAAAAAAAATGGAAAAAATTAATTCATGTGGTGATAAACAATACTTCCATCAATTGTTAGTGAAAATGCTTAAAAAAGATAGGACAAGACAAAGGTGATGGGTGGATGAAAAAAGTGTAATTTGGTTTAAAATGAATAATGTAGTGTATTAAAGCACTTAGAGAGGTTAGTCACTATTCCTAAATAGTTCTTATCCGTCCCTTATAGTACTCATAAAACTGGAAAAAAAATCCAAAAGAAATACAATAAATTCCCAAAACCTCTTAACAATAAAAACCCTAATAACGGCTCAAAAACATTCTAAAATTTAAATTTTTCGAATGATTATGGCTACGAATTCTACTAGGAATGACCCACCGGATGAAAATAATATGCAGTGTGGAGGAGGTAAGGAAAAATTTATCACCATAGTTCCAAAATACGCAAATCTACTGAAACCTAAAACATACATGCATGAAAACATTAGGGTTCCTCCAAATCCTGTTGTTATGTTGCCTGGGGAACCTACAATCACGTGGAAATGTTCTGATGTTAAGAACTTAATCATACAAGAGAACCTACAGTATCTAATTGTGGGTATGTTCTCTAATGGTAAACCGGGTGTGCAAGCATTAAATAAGTTAATACCAACACAATGTATGGTAAAGGGAGAATGCAATATCGGAGTGTTGGATTAACATCATGTACTGATAAGGCTGAACTAGTTGGAAAATTATGTTAGGTTATCATCAATAGCTGCATATTATAACAAGAGTTTCGACATGTATTGGAAAATCAAAACATTAAAGTGGGACTCTTGGTTTGAGCCAGATGTAGAAACCACGACAGGAATTGCATGGATTTCAATGCCAGATTTGCCACCAAATTTTTTTGCCAAGGATGCTATTTTATCAATAGCTTCAGTAGTTGGGAAACCTTTTATTTTATTTATGGCTACGCAAAATAATACAAGGCCTAGTTGTGCTTGAGCTAAAATAAAAGTGGATCTTGTTGCTAAACTTCCACATAGAGTGAGAATCAGTGAAGAAGATGTTGCTGCTGGAGAGATAAAGTCTAAATGGATTAACATATATTATGATTATAAGCATAAATATTGTAAGAAATGTTGTTTAGAAGTTCATAACGAGTTGACTTGTTGGATCCTTCATTCATAATTATCTGAGAAGACAAAAAAGGAAAATGAGGAAGGTAAGGAATGCAAAGAAGTAGAACAAGTGTCGCCCGAGCAAAAGAAAAAAGAGGAAGCAAGAACTGAGCATCAATAGAAATGTAGAAGGAAAAAATACAAGAAAGACAAGTATGGGCATATTTTAGGAGCTGTGGAGGAAAAGGGGAAGGATATGAAGAATTCAAACTCTTTTGAGGCCCTACGTGAGAACAAGGAGCAACAAAAAGTATCAATCACCCAAAAATAAACAAAGTATCAAGAAATGGGTAAATGACACTTTTTGGCAGGACTCAAGAGAAGGCAGCAGAAGAACAGTCTCAAAGGCAGACATAGGTAGATCATAACAGCATAGAAAATAAGAAACAAGTAGAATAGCAAGCAAAACTGTAATACCCCATACTTTTTTCTAGATTGAAATCATCTCAATAATGTTAGAAACCTACTTTGAAAGATGAGTCCACTTTTGTACATATGGTTATTCGGACTAGCGACTAACCATCGCAAGGGAAATAGTGGGCAAGTTAATGGACCATTAAACTTGTGACGGACAGTCGCCCAGGCTATTGCTACTTAGGAAGTAAGCCCTTTTCTTGGTCCACGTATGGAGGTTGAAATGAAGGACCATCGCCCTAGCGACGGAACATCGTACGAGCCATTGCATGTCCCGATTCAACAAATTAAAGCCGTTTTAAATGGGGATTTTTGGTATTTTACCACCCATTTATATACCAACTATATCCGTCCAAAGATCAAAAATTCTTTAGGTTTCTACCACAACAAAACTAGGGTTTTCTCTCTAACATTATTATCCAAGAAAAAAATCTAAATCTTCTTCAATATCTAAGAGATTCATACTCTTCAAGTTCAAGAACTTCAAAAAACTCAACCCAGGTATGCATAGTGTTCATTCATGGACTCCTTTCATCCATGAAGCTTAAGAATCCTTTTTCTAAGTTTAAGTTTTATGGATTTCCTTTATGAAATTTCATGATTGGGTTGCTCTTATTCATGTTGATAATGAGTAGTTGAATACTATTACATGATTAGGTGATAAATTATATATGGGTTAGATTAGTACATATATAGATTCATGCTAACCTATGCCTAAAACTTTGAATAATGAAATTAGAATTGAATCATGATGTTTAATTGTTGTATAATGTTGTTTACACATACTATACCTACCATTTGTTTAATTAAATGCCTAGATGAAGGAAAATGCCCAACAAGAGTGATATCGTGAAATCCTCATGTATGTATAAATTTATGCAAATCACATGTTTGATGAAATGCATTAATAAATGTATTATGCATTATAATGTTGGTCATGTATTCAAGAAAGTCATGCTTTGTCAGATTTTTTCCATCGAGTCCTTGGTGTACTTGTACCCAAAATATTAGATGTGTGCCTAGAACTATGTCATCTTTTCACGATACTCTCAGTCAAGCAATGATCCTTAGACTTCAAATAGTCTTATGACTCAGGAAATCACCATGATCTCATAAACTCAGTCAGTTGTTAGATATTAGTAGTATTCCGCCAGTCAATGAAATTCAGTAACTCAGTCCATGTTTTGTTCAGTAAATCATGTTCAGTGTCTATTCAGATGGGAGTAGAAATTAGCACCGAGTGAACCCAAGGATGGGAACTCACCTATTATATAAGGCTGTGATTCTTAGAGGCAATCCTTGGTTCCAGAACTACGGGCCAACATAGGTTGAGAAATGATATCCTGCTATATGAGGGTAGACAAGGTGGCTTAAACTGCTATATGAGGGTTCCCACCATTCTCATTAGAGTTACCTATTATATTAGTGTTACTTACACATTTTCCTTACCAGTGGCATGGTATTTACACCCTTTCAATTAGGGTACAAATTGTACCCTAGCTCAGCTATTATAGCACATTTGGGGCATGTATATTAGATGACTACTTCCCACAGTTTCAGTATCAGTATCAGTCAATAACTCAAATAGTTCTTCAAATTTTAGGACTGTTTGACACAATCAACTCAAATACAGTGTGGAACTCAGCTAGTTCTATCAAATTTAGGATTGTCAGATGCAGTCACTCATGTTATAAGTTATATCAAGTATCAGTATGTCATGTTATCAGTATTCAGATTCAGTATTCATGTTATCACGATATCAATGTCAATTTTTATGTCTCATGCATGTACTCTCACGCCCATTATAGTCAATCTGTTATTATATTTGTTCATGTATATAAACCCCATGCATTCTTTTTACCTTACATACATACCAGTACATTCAAACTATTAACATATTTGTGCTATGGTATCTTATACCATATGTTCAGAGATATGAGTTCCAGTGCATCAGTAGATTCCAGTCTCAACACTTAGAGGTAGAAGTGAGACCTTATCTTTTGAGGACCCGATTATCATTTTATTATCTCATTAATTAATTTATTTGTTGGAGTTAGTTGGGTAAAAGTACCATCAACTCCTTATTCAAACAATCATGTTTATAGGCTTTTTTTATAACAGTATGTTCAGATAGCTTATTTTAGTTTTATTTTTGGGTATTTGATACCCCATCCATATGTTATGTTTTACCAGATCTTATGTTACAGTTTTAAACCTTATGACCTTTTAGTTTATATTTCCATATTATACAGTATGTATGTAGTATATAGGTATAGATATCAGTAATGGGTTAGCTTGTGGTTCTTCGGGGTCATGATCACCGTGTAACATTCTGGGTACCAAATTTAGAGCAATACAAACTTGGTATCAGAGTCTAAGGTTTAATAGTGTTTTAGGAAGTCTGAAAGACATATCAAGTAGAGTCTTTTTCATGCTTGTATTGCGCTCCACAATTATGCGCAGGAGGCTATAAGATTTTTTTGGAATAGTTTCCCTCTTTCAGTATTTATGTCATGCCAGTGAGCATAATCTCAAGTCAATCTCTCAGTCTAATCTATTTATTTTCCTTATTTCAGAACATGCCTCCCAAGAGAAAAACCCATCCTGTCCAAGAAGAACCCTTGGACGAATATGTTTCTCATGCAGAGTTCAAGGCTGCATTCACTACTCTTGCTCAGTCAGTTGCTGCTCAGAATGAATGACAAACTATCATTTCAGCAAACCCAGTAGCCAATTTAACTATAGCTAGGATTTGGGACTTGAACTTAATAAATCCTCCATTCTCTCTTGGGTCTAAGATAGATGAGGACCCTCAGGAATTCCTAGATTAGGTGCAAAAGGTTACAGACATAATGGGGGTTACGTCTAGTATGAGTGCAGAGCTAGATGCATATCAGTTGTAGGATGTGGCTCATACTTGGTTCAAGCAGTGGAAACCAGAGAGGGCAGACGATGCAGGATCAGTTTAGTTGGAGGAGTTTGCTCTAGCATTCCTTGATAGATTCTTTCCCCTAAATCTTAGAGAAGCTAAGGTGTTAGAATTAATCAACCTTAGGCAAAGAAGTATGACAGTGACTGAGTATTCTCTTATGTTTACTCAAATAGCTAGCTATTCCCCTCATATGGTTACAGATAGTAGGGCAAGGATGAGTAAGTTTGTTTCAGGGGTGAACGATAGCATGGTTAATAAGTATAGATCTGCCATGCTGAATAGTGACATGACTTTAGCCAGTCTCATGAATCATGCCCAGCAGATAAAGAAGTAGAAGTTAGGATGAGGGAAAGGAAGAATGAGAAAGAAAGGTTAGGTAGTTTCAACTTTTCTCAGCCTAAGTCCAAAGGAGAAAACAATTCTCAGTTTCATCCTAAGTCATCAGTTCTAGCTCCTTCTTTAGCCATTGCTCTAGTTCTTAAATTTAGATAGGTTAGAAAATATTGAGAGCTAGGCTCTAAGTCCAAGGGAAGTGTGAGCTGTGCCCGTACCTATCCTCTTTACCAGACATACGCAAGCACCATCAGGGTACATGCAGAGCTAGCAGTGGTAGTTGCTTTGGATTTGGAAAGCCAGGCCACAAAGTTAGAGACTATACTTATCCAGGTTCTCAGAGTCAACAAAATTGCTCCACAGCTCATTTCGGTCGCCCAAATCAGCAGAGTGCCACCTCCAGTGCTACTAGTAGGCAACACCCAAAAAATTTAAAAGTCATTCAATCCCGAAAGGATCAGGAATATTCTTCTGATGTGGTTGATGGTATTTTATATATCATTTATGGGCACGTTTACACTTTACAAGATCCAGGTGTTTCTTTATCTTTTGTTACTCCTTATACAATAGTCGATTTTAGAGTTAGTCCTAAAATTCTAGTAGAGTCCTTTTCAGTCTGTACCTTAGTGGGTAAAACCATCATAGCCCGACGAGTATATAGGAACTGCCCGATTATGATATTTTAGAAAGTCACCTCAGCAGACTTAGTTGAATTAGAGATGACTGACTTTAATGTCATTATCGATATAGATTGGCTTTATTCTTGCTATGCCACAGTTGACTGTAGAAACATAATAGTCTAGTTTTAGTTTTCAAATGAACCCATCCTTGAGTTGAAAGGGAAGTGTATCTGCTTTTAGGGGTCAGCTTTTTTCCTACCTTCAGGCACGGAAAATGATATCTAGAGGATGTGTATATCATCTTGTTCATGTTAAGGATTCCAGTTCCAAGACTCCCAGTCTTGAATCAGTTCCAGCTATAAATGAATATTCAGATGTTTTTCCTAAAAATCATCCAAGAATTCCTCTCATAAGGGAAATAAACTTAGGTATTGATCTTCTTTTGGATACTCAGCCTATCTCTATTCCAACATACAGAATGGCAATAGTAGAACTCACAGAACTAAAAGAACAGTTAAAGGGTCTCTTAGATAAGAGATTCATCAGGCCCAGTGTGTCTCCGTGGGGTGTACCAGTCTTATTCGTGCATAAAAAAATGGTTCTCTAAAAATGTGCAATGATTACCATCAACTCAATAAAGTGACGGTCAGAAACAAGTATCCTCTTTCACGAATCATTGACTTATTTAACGAAATTCAGGGTGCTATCTATTTCTCTAAGATAGACCTCAGATCCAGCTATCATCAGCTCAAAATCAGAGAATGTGACATTCCAAAAATAGCTTTCCATAATCGGTAGGGTCACTTCGAATTCTTAGTTATGTCATTTGGTCTTACAAATGCCATATCTGCTTTCATGGACTTGATGAACCATGTGTTTAAGAAGTACTTGGACATGTTCATCATCATCTATATAGATTATATATTGGTCTTTTCAAGTAGTGAAAGAAAAGGAAGATAGAGATCCCACCCTTGTCAAGTTGAAAGAGTCAGTTCAGAATCAGAAAATAGAGGTTTTCTTCCAAGAAGAAGATGGTCTCTGCATTTTTAGGATCGTCTGTGTGTTTCAGCTGTAGATGACTTATGTCGGTGAATTCTTGTAGAAGTGCATGGTGCACACCACTTTATTCATCAAGGGGCCACAAAGATGTACTGCGATTTGCATGAAATCCATTGGTGGAGTGGGATAAAGAGAGATGTTGCAGATTTTGTGTCTAAGTTCTCTACATATCAATAGGTTAACATAGAGCATTAAAATCCTAGTGGGTCTATGCAGGAGTTCAGTATTCGTACTTGGAAGTGGGAAGAAGTGAACATGGACTTCGTTATGGGTTTGCCTCAAACTCGTCATCAACATGATTCAGTTTGGGTCATTGTAGACAAGATGACCAAATCAATTCATTTCCTTCCATTTTATACCTCTTATTAAGAAAAGGAATATGCAAAACTCTACATCCGGGAGTTGGTTAGATTGGATGGTGTTCCACTATCTATTATCTCAGATAGAGGTACCCAGTTTACATCTTATTTCTAGAAAGCATTCCAAAAGGGTCTTGGTACCCAAGTTCATCTCTGTACTACCTTCCATTCTCAGACAGATTGTCAAACAGAAAGGAACATTCAGACTCTAGAAGATATGCTAAGGGCGTGTCAAATTGATTTCATGTGTAGTTGGGATGACCACTTGTCTTTGATTGAGTTTTCATACAATAACAGCTATAATTCTAGTATTCACATGGATCCATTTTGAGCTCTATATGGTAGGAGATGTAGATCTCTAATTGGTTGGTTCAAAGTTAGTGAAGCCTCAGTTATAGGGCCTGACTTGGTATTCGATGCCTTAGAGAATGTCCAATTGATCAGAGAAAGACTCCGGGCTGGTCAGAGCAGAAACAAGTCTTATACAGATATTCGTAGAAAGGATCTTGAGTTTGACATTGGTGATCATGTCTATCTAAAGATTTCTCCCATTAAGGTAGTGAAGAGGTTCGATAAGAAGGGAAAGCTCAGTCCCTGATATATCGGTCCCTTAAAAATTCTTAGTCGCTTTGGAAAGGTAGCTTATGATCTTGAATTGCATTCAGATCTAGCCTTAGGTTATCTAGTCTTCCATGTCTCTTTTCTCAAGAAATGTATAGGTTACCTAGAAGTTGTAGTCCCTATTTAGAGCATCGATGTTCAGAACAGCCTCTCTTATAAAGAGATTTCAATTGAAATCCTAGACTATCAGACTCGTAGATTGAGGATCAAAGAAGTCCATTTTGTTAAGGTTCTTTGGTGAAATCAGACCGTCGAGGGAGATACTTGGGAAGAAGAAGTAGACATGTATACCAAGTATCCTCACCTCTTCTCCGCCAACTCAGATCAAGCTCAAGGTAACAGTTCTGCTTAATCTTACTTTGTTTCATGTTCAGTGTTAATCATACACTTGGTATAAAGTACCATTGAATATTCAGTCATGCATTCATGTATCATTTTTGATATATAATTATGCATCATACATTCATTCTCATTGTGAGAAACTTAGTTCTTAAAAACACCCAGTCATGCATTCATAAATCAGTTACACATATATCAGATATACATGTTCAGTATGATATGTTAAGTTATCAGTCATGTCAGTTATGAAATTATGTTCCAGTTATTAATGTTCAGTATGTATGTTGGTTATATTCTCCCCCTACTCTCAGTCACATATGAGGATAAATGTTTTCAAGGTGGAGATATTGTAATGCCCCATACTTTTTCCTATCTTGAAATCGTCTCAAGAATATTATAAACATACTTTGAAAGATTAATCTAGTTTTGTACATGTGGTACTTTTAATATTTCACTTTTTATCTTGTGGGAAATTGAATTATCTTTACAAAGATAACAATTTCATTAAAATATGACATCGGAGGAGAAAGTTATGGCAAAAATATATAAGGCAGTAAAATCGCCCAGGTGCAATGGTGAGGCTGACGGACCATCAAACTAGCGACGGACTGTCGCTCAGGCCATCACAAGGGAAACAGTGAGGCCACCTTTTGTATAAGATGCGATGGGATGGTTGACAGACCATCAAACTTGCGATGGACCTTCGCCTAGGTCATCGCTACTTAGGAAGTAAGCCCTTTTCTTAGTCCACGTACGGCGGTCGAAATGATGGACCATCGCACTAGCGATGGACCATCGTACGAGCTGTCATTGGTCCCGATTCAGTAAATTAAAGCCATTTTAAAAGGGGCTATTTTATGTTTTACCACCAGTTTATATACCCAATTATATCTGACCAAAGCTCAGAAATTCATTATTTTTCTACCACAACAAAACTAGGGTTTTCTCTCTAACATTAATCTCCAAGAACAAAATCAAAATCTTCTTTAAGAACTAAGAGATTCTAACTCTTCAAGTTCAAGAACATTATGAAACTCAACCCAGGTATGCATAGTGTTCATTCAAGGACTCCTTTTATCCATGAAGCCCAAGAAACTATTTTCTAAGTTCACGTTTTATGGATTTCCTTTATAAATTTTCATGATTTGTATGCTCTTATTCATGTTGATAATGAGTAATTTAAATCTATTCCATGATTGGGTGATAAATTATATGTGGGTTTGATTAGTACAGATATAGATTCATGCTAACCTATGCCTAAACCCTTGAATGATGAAATTAGAATTGAATCGTGATCTTTAATTATTGTATAATGTTGTTTACACATACTATGGCTACCATGTATTTGATTAAATCCAAGATGAAGCAAAATGCCCAACTAGCATGATATCATGAAATCCCCTTGTATGTACAAGTTTAGTATATCATATGTTTGATGAAATGCTTTAATAAATGTATTACGGATTATGATGTTAGTCATGTATTGAAGAAAGTTATTCTTTGTCAGTTTCTTTCCATCGAGTGCTAGGGGTACTTTTACCCAAAATATTAGTTGTGTGCCTAGAGCCATATCATGTTTTCATGATACTCTCAGTTAAGCTATAATCCTAAGACTTCAGATAGTCTTATCACAAAGGAAATATTCATAATTTCATGAACTCAGTTAGTTGTCAGATATCAGTAGTATCCTAATACTCAATGGAACTCAGTAACTCAGTAACTCAGTCCATGTTCTATTTAGGAAATCATGTTTAGTATTTTTTCAGATAGGAGTAGAAATTAGCACTGAGTGAACCAAAGGATGAGAACTCACCTGTTATTTGAGGGGGTGACTCTTAGAAGTAATCCTTGCATTCCAGAACTATGTGGCCAGCATGGGCTAAGATAGCATAGCCTACTATATGAGGGTAGATGAGGTGGCTTAACCTGTTATGTGAGGGTTCCCACAGATCTCACTAGAGTTACCTGTTATATTAGGGTTACTCATACATTGTCCTTACTAGTGGTGCGGTATAGACACCTTTCCAATATGGGTACAGCTTAGACCCCATCTCAGCTATTATAGAACATTTAGGGCATGTTAGTTAGATTACTCCTTCCCACATTTGTAGTATCAGTATCAGTTAATAACTTAGATAGTTCTTCATGTTTCAGGACTGTCAGATATAGTCACCTCAGACACAGTCCAAAACTCAGCTAGTTCCATCAGATTCAGGACTGTCAGATATAGTCACTTATGTTATTAGTTATATTAGTTATTAGTATGTCATGTTATCAGTACTCAGATTTAGTAATAATGTTATTATGGTATCAGTGTCAGTTTTTATATCTCATGCATGTACTCTCATGCCCATGATAGTCAGTCTGTTATTATATTTGTACATGCATATGAACCCCATGCATTTACCTTACCTCACATACATACTAGTACATTCAAAGTACTGATGCATTTGCGCTATGGTGTCTTATTACATAGGTTCATAGACACGAGTTCCAGAGCATCAATAGATTCTAGTCTCAACAGTCAGAGTTAGAAGTGAGTCCTTATATTTCGAGGACATGATCATTCTTTTATTATCTCATTAATTAATTTATTAGTTGTAGTTAGTTGGGGACATGTCCTATCAACTCCTTATTCAAACAGTCATGTTTAGAGGCTTTTCAGACTACAGTATATTTATATAGCTTATTTTAGTTTTTTTTGGGTATTTCATACCTTATCAATATGTTATGATTTATTAGATCTTATGTTACAGTTTTGAACCTTATGGCCTTTAAGTTTATGTGTTTGCATTATATAGTGTGTATACAGTATACAGGTACAACATACTCATGAGTATCGTGTAATGTTCTGGGTAGCAGATTTGGGGCGTTATAAAGGAAATCATAAGTCCATGAAGTGTAGGAGTCAAAAGAGCAAGAAAGAGTTAATGAAGAATAGTAGGCAGTGAGAAAAGAATTAAAGATGATTCTATTCAACAAGGATAACAAACAAGATAGAATAATAGAAGAAGTGAAACCTCTAGCAATGGATGAAGGCAATACGATGGAGATGATAAATGAAAGCCATAAAGATTTGGATTATGAAGACTTAGGGGATAACATTTAAAATATAGCCAATGAACGGGATTTATCTCCTAAGAAAATTCAATCATTAAGTGCAAAGCATGGAAGGAAGCAAAAGAAAAAAGAAATAAAGTTGTAGAAACTATAATGCAGACAAGGAGTCAAGACACTTAAATAACTTCCCATTGAATTAATTAATATGGAATATTAGATCACTGAATACAAAAAGATCTTTTACAAGGCTTGTAAAATGCATATAAGATATCATTTTGGTTTTATTGGTTTGATTGAAACATTTGAGGATGGATATCAGATAGAGGATAATAAAGGAACACTAGGTATACAGCATGATGCGGTGAGCACATTAGGTAAGATTCGGGAATTATGGATGCATCCATGGAGTGTAGCATTATTAGAGATGAAGAACAGTTGATTACTCTCAAAGTGGTAAGTCAATTTATAGATTCAACTATTTTTGTCCTTTAGTCTATGCAAAGTGTACTCAGACTGATAGATTAGAATTATGGAAATCCTTGGTAGAATTATCTATTTTAATCCAAGATTCTTGGATTATAGGAGGTGATTTTAATGTCATCAAGAATGGGGAAGAGAAGCTAGGGGGACTATCTATCATTATTGAAGAGACTAATGATTTTAATTGTTGTATCAATACTTGTAACGTAGAGGAAAATTCATTTAAAGGCATCAAGTATACATGGTAGAATGGTAGGATAGATAAATATTGCTTTTTCAAGAAGTTGGATAGAGTATTAGTAAATGATAAGATGCATGATCTATTTTAACAGATACAGATAGAAAATTTGGTGACGAGTGGATCGGACCACGCTCCAATGTTTTTACAATTTAGAATGGTAAGAGAGCAAGTGATTAAACCTTTTAGGTTTCTTAGCTTCTGGCTTAAGGAGGTATCTTGTATGCAAATTATTAGGGAAAGCTGGAGTACATTTTTAAAGGAAGACCTTTTTTGAAATTCTAGAAGAAGTTGAAGAATACTAAATCAGCATTAGCTAAGTGGAGCAAACAAACTTTTGGAAATATTTTCAAAGAGATAGCAACTTTGGAGGAGGTAATAAAGGTTAGAGAACAACAATTTAATGAAGAGCCTTCGGGAACAAATAGATATAAGTTGTCTCAAGCACATACAGAGTTAGCTGTGCAATTGAGAAAAGAGAATGATTTCTACAAACAAAAGTCCAGATTTTAGTAGTTCAAATATAGTGAAAGGAAGACTAGTTGTTGAATCTGTAGATTATTTTTTCCAATAACAATTTCAAAAGAAGGAGGATGCTAAAGATTCTTCCAAAGATTATAACATAAATTAAGAATCAAGAGTTGAAGAGAATTCTTACCATGGAATAAGTGAAAGTAGCAGTAATGGGTTTAAATAAAGATAGTACTGTAGGTCTTGATGGCATGACTGGTGCCTTTTTTAGGATGCAGTGAGTATATTAGCAGAGGATATACATCAAGTAGTTATAGCCTTCATTTGTGGACAAGAGCTTCCATGGTTTATTACTCATACTAATTTTGTGTTATTACCAAAGAAGGTAGTTGTAAATACATTTTCTGAGCATAGAATTATTTCACTTAGTAACTTTGTGAATAAGGTATTTTCTTGAATTATTCATGAAATACTGAAGAGTGTGTTACCTGACATAGTATCTGAGGAGCAAGCTGGATTTGGGTAGGGCAGAAGTATAGCTTAAAACGTTTTGCTGGTATAAAAAATAGTCTTAGTAATAAGGAAGAGAGAAAATCCACCCAATATGGTGATGAAATTTGATATGATGAAGACCTATTATAGGCTTGAGTGGATTTTTCTTACCATAGTCCAGAGGAGAATAGGTTTCTATGAACAATTAATTGATATGGTGTTAAGTTGCTGGAAAATAATTAGTACTCTATTTTGCTTAATGGCCAGCCTGAAGGTTTTTTCAAATCATCAAGGGGACTTAAGAAAGGAGAACCACTATCTCCTACTTTATTCATCATAGCAATAGAAGTGTTATCAAGAAACTTAAAACAACTATTAGTCAGAAAAGATTTCAAGTCTTTTGGCATGCCTAGAGGAAGTTCAATGATTAATCATCATGCATTTGAAGATGATAAGATTATATTATGTAGGGCAAAGGTGGTTACACTTCAACTGGTCACATCAACACTGGAGAAGTATAAAAGGGTGTCTGGTTAGAAAATCAATAAAGAGAAAAGCGCTTTATACATTTATGAGAAGGTCTCAAATGGAGTTGTGGTGGTAGAAAAGCTAGCAACAGGCATTTTGAGATAGGAATTCCCCTTCACATATTTGGGATATCCATTCTTTTATAAGGGGAAGAATAAGATATTCTATCAGTAGATCATGGATAACATTACATATAAACTCCAAACATGGAAAGGAAAATTATTGTCATTTGGAGGTAGGACAATTCTAATTAAACACGTGCTTCATAGCATTCCCATACACTATTTGTATGTAATGAATTATACTAAGAATGTTCTAAGTACTATTTGGAAAATATTTGCAAAGTTTTTCTAGGGTAGTACAATAGGGGAATATGAAGACATTGGGTATCATAGAAGAGAATGTGTCTGCCTGAGGCAGAAGGGGGTTTGGGTTCCGGAGATTTGAAGATGTTTCAACAGCCCTGTTCTATAAACATTAGTGGAATTTTAGAATTAAAAAGAGCTTATGTAATGAGTTTATGGTTAATAAGTACTGCAAGAAGCTACATCCCAAGAAAGTTTGGTGGAAAGCAGGAGGGGGCTTTTAAGTGCGGAAAAAATGTTACATATTAGAGACATAATTGATCATCTTATATTTTGGAAGGTTAGAGAGGAAATTCTTATTTATGGTTAGATAACTAGACTGGTTTGGGAGATTTTTATTCTATCCTACAAGACAGTAAAGAATAGGAACACAATTTGCAAAGGATAAAGGATTTAATGATTGAAGGGAGATGAAATGCAGATGTTATAAACAAGTGTTACCTGTAGAGATAATGGAGCATGTTCTACAGAATGTAATACCAGACAACCAACAGACCCTTCAGTATAAAGAAATATGGTTTGGAAAAAAGAGGATGTTTTATTGTGAAAATAGCTTGGGAATATGTGAGACAAAGGAAGGTGCCTACTGAGTTCTATAGGAAGTTTTGGATAAAATGGTTGCCATTTAAGATGGTAATTTTCATGTGGAGACTATAGGAAAGAAGAATTGTTATTGATGATACAATTAGGAGATGGGGAATACATGGTTCTTCCAAGTATCGGTGTTGTCCAAACCCAACACAAAAGACCATAGCAAATGTCCTGTTAAGATTCTATGTTTCTAACAGGACATGATCCTATTTCTCTTCTTTTATAGGAATCAATATTCAAGGTTTAAGCCTACGAGAAACATTTCATGCAAGGTGGAAAGCCCAGGTAAATTTGAGAGAGAAGATATACTTTGGAACAATACCAACATTCATACTATGGGAGTTATGGACAAGAACAAACACAATGAAGCATAAAGGCAAATTCGTTACAAATCACAAGATAATTTACACTGTTACTAGGCATCTGAGAATCTTACTAAAGTTTAGAAATCAAGGATTGGATTTCTAAACAACATGTCCAGATTCCTACAGCAGCTAAGTCAATTGAGACCTATTATCAGCTACAAACTAGTTTTATGGTAGGTGCCAGAAAGGATGGTACAAGCATAATACAAATAGGGCATCAAAAGGGAACCCAGGAAGGAGCTCATGGGCTTATTATTTAAGGGATGCACAAGGTGATATATTTCATGTAAAGGGAGTTGTCATTGATGAGACAGATAACATGGAAGTAAAAGCAAGAGCAATCCTATATGCAACTAATCATTCCAAATAAGTAGGTTAACAAAAGTTTATCATTCAAATAGACTATTTAGCTATGCTGAATTTTATAAATAAGAAGTGGGAAGTTCCAGGAAAAATAATTGACATAGTAGAATAAATAAAGCAAGCATTGAAAGGGAAGAAGGTAATCATACAACATATATTTACAGAGAGGGAAATCAATTAGCTTATTATTTAGCAAATTTAGCAATTCAACAAGGAAAATTTACATTCACATCATTTATTCAGTTACCAAGTCTAGGCAGGAAGATAATAAATAGTGATAAGCAACAATGTCAATACCTGTGACTAGTAACAACAAAGGGTTAAGGGATTAGAAAGGCTACAACAAGTTTCAAAAGCAATATTTACAATAGAAAAGGTAAAATAGGTGAAAAATACTAACTAGACAATCTACACCAGTCAATAAAAAAAGAGTCTCATCGAATAGAGGGTCCTCTAGTCGGATTCATCTTAAGCAATTGAGGTACTTGAACTTCTCCAAATATCAATGGTTTTGAGCATCCTAGAATCTCCATCAAAGATATACCTACATATTAAAGATGCTACAAAGATAGAAAGGAAGATACAAGGAAGAGCCTAAGTAAAAAGGGGTAGAGATCATACTTGGAGGAAAACACAAGCCTCAGTAGAGTAGACCCGATATGTTTAGCTCCAAAATACACTTACAACATTCATCCTAGAGATCTGAACTACAGATTTACCAAGTAAAGAAGCTGAATAAAAGCTAAGAGAAACAAAGTGAAGCAAATGGAGCTAACAGAAGGAATACTCACTTATACAAGATGGAAAAAGTTCTAATTGATGCATCCATGGTACAACATTGAAAACCCACAACTAGTGAAGAATGAACTAATTGTTTTGGAAAGAGAACATTGCGGAAGAGGTGGTCTGAAGTGGAGTTTAGGTCTAGGCTCAAATTGGAAACCCTGCATGCTCTTTTATGTGTTAATTTTGGACCGGCTCAAGTTATTGGGCAGGTCTTTGTTGTAAAGATATTTTTTTGCTTTGTGATCGATGGGCTGGTACATCTTGAAAAAATTTAATTAATAAAATAGAAAATTAAACCAAAAAAATCCTACCCATCCCTTAGCCTACATTACAACCCAAAAAAATCCTAATTGATCCTTATCTTTACATTCTGATATTAGTGGAGCACTACACTAAGGGAAAGCTTATGGTTCATTTTTTGTAATGTGTGAATTATTTGTGAGAGTGAGCATAATTTTATTGTTGTACCCATCATGTTTTGAATTGCTTAAATGTAAGTGATTATGGGTAACTCTCTTGTTGTGAGGGACACATGATTGATGAATGTGAGTGATTTTTGTGATGTTATTGATTGAATGAGAAGCATGAGTTTTCCAATAGGTGAGTTAATTATTTAGGCTACGATGTTTTGGAGTAGTGTTCATGAACTTTAAATTGTGTAAATAACGTGCTTTGTGTAGAAAATTGTATTTCATGTAGTCATTGTAGTACTAGCTTGAGTGTATTGCATGTCGTAGAAGTGTAGTCTCCTTAACTTATGATGCTTAGAGTGAAGAGTTTCTAAAGAATGAAAAAGGTTTTAAGTGTGGGGTGGTGATGTTGTGTGTATTTATGCATTCTAAGTGTCACTATTATATCACATTTAGTCTTGTTTTGAGTGAAATTCTTGTGCTTAGCATGTTAATATGATATAAATTATCATATAAGTGTCCAAGTGCATGTTTACAATGTTCCAAGTGTTTTTCAATCAAGTTTGTATTTAATTGAGTCTAATACCCAAAACACTACCCGGAGCTAGAAATCCTTAAGGACGACAAGATAACCATGACTGATATCTGTAAGTGAGCACTGTATAATATACTGTATAAATGCAGAATAAAAGGGTTGAAATGACATAAGGTTCAAATTTCTAATAAAACATAACATCTGGAAATATGGTATATCAATACAAAAACTAAAATAAACTATCTGAACATGCTAGTCTGAAAGCCTCTAAAATGTCTGAAAATTGTGGAGTTAATGGGACATGTCCCCAACTTCTCCGTCTACTAAAATTGAAATTATGATGTAATGAAATAATTATGCTCTCCTCGAATGATGAGGACTCACTACAAATCTACTGCTGCTAGCTGAATCTAAAGCTATGTGCGATCAGGAACTTGAGTGTCTGAACCTATGGTACAAAACACCATAGCATAGAAGAAAAGTAAGCATCAAAATGTCTGAATCTACTGATATGTAAAGTGAGATAGGGTAAATGCATAGGGTTAATATACATGAATAATACTAACTGACTGAATAGCTTGAATGTGAGAATACATGAATGAATACATAACAGTAAATGAGATTTTAATAATACTGACTATTGAGTCTGAATACTGATAACATAAGTTTCGTATAACTGATAAACTATTAACTGAATGACTGTATCTGACAGTCCTAATTCTGAGGAAACTAGCTGAGTTTTGTACTTAGCTGAGCGACTGTATCTGATAGTCCTAAATCTTAAGAACTATCTGAGTTATTTTTTACTAAGACTAAGACTGAGACAATGGGAAGTAATCATCTAACTAACATGCCCTAAATCTAAATTGGTGGGGTACAACCTATAACCCCAGCTTAAGGGTGTCAGTATCGTGACACAAGTAAGGACAAGCTGTGAGTTAACCCTCTCCGATAGGGAGCTCTTTCGTAAACCGATCCTAGTAGGAGAACTCAAATAAGATGTATAATCCCTCGACTCGTAGGGGTACATCTCAACCTATATTGGATACATAGTTTTGGAATGCAAGGATTTCTTCTAAGGATCACACCCTCTACTGTCAGAGTGTGCCCTAATTATTGGGTTCATTCAATTCTAAATCCTACTATCAACTTAATAGACATTGAACTAATTATACTGAGATAAACTGGACTGAGTTCACTAAGTTCATGGACTGATAGAATGTTAGTGAATTCTGTTAACTGACTAAGTTCATGAGTTTACTGAGTTACCCTAAGTCATGTAACCAACGGAATTCCACTGAGTACTGAAACTGATAGAGAATACTACTGATCATGGTGTTACTTATATTATCTTGAAACTTACACTGGCTCTAGACATACATCTAAATAGTTGGGTACAAGTACCCCTAAGACTCGATATCATGATACTGGCAAGACATGACACTTCATGAACACATAACCATAGTTAATAATTCATAGTACAAACGTTGGGGATTTTTATGAAGTATTTGTATGTCATAAGCTCAAACATAAATAGGAATACATTTAAACATGTCATAGTTTCGTAAGTCTAATATCAAGAGCATTCCAACAACATGGATGTCATTTTGAACATAAGGGTAAAACAAGGATTCATCAATTTGGTCGCAACAACCTTACATGCATAACTTGAGGCTTTGGCATGAACATTAAAATAATACATCATGGAAATATTTTTCACTTCAAATACAGTAGTTCCAACTACATGCAAACATAATATCATTATATGAATTAAAGATTTCAAATTGGTAATCATACAACAACATAAGCATTGATATGATTCAATTCATAATATGGATTTCAAAATTTATATTTTTGAAAGTTTTTTTTTAGACTCATGGGTTAAAGGAACCCATGAATCAACTCTTTACATGCCTTAGATGGATGTTTCTTAAAGATTAACGGTGAAATCTCCTGGATAAGAACATTCAATTGAAAACCCTCGACTTGTTCTTGAGGGAATTTGAGAGAAACAACTATATTTTGGTGAAAACCTAGCTGAATCTCATGTCACAAGCTTATATAGGGATGGTAAATTGACCCTTTCACCCTTAAAGATGTAGACATTTAACTAATGAAAATTGGGCATAAACACGATTGGAGATGCGGTACGTTAATTGCACCATGAATACGCCAAGCCTCAGTTATAGATAAATGAGCTCAAAAAATCAAAAACATACCTGGGAACACCTTGTGACATCCCTCATCATGAATTATCAAAAATATCAACCATTAAAGGACATTAAGGTCACGAAATGAGATTGCTAACTTTTAAAGGCCAAAAATAAGCTAATCTTGAAACTTAGCTAGAATTTTCTATGTCTGGGACCCCCTTGAGAAGCTTAAATGATTGAATTAATCTTAGGAATTTTGTGGGGTCATACAATATCTCCCCCTTGGGAACATTCATCCTCGAATGGGACTGACTGAGATGGGAGTAATGATAAGCTAAAGTACATACTAAAAATAAACAATTGAAACATGAGTACATAACTGACATGACTGATAAGCTAAATATATTAAATTAAGGATTCATATCATATGCATTAATAGCTGACTCAATGAATGCATGACTGGGATTACTGGTAAGTTAAATTTTATCAAGCTGAGCATGCATATCTGATATGTGAATACATGACTAAAATGACACATAAACATATGACTGAATATCATATAGTAGTTTATACAAAGTTTATAATGAAAATTTGAGCATGAAACTAAATACCAAATTGTAATGGAATCTAAACATGGAACTGAGTGAATTCATGAAAAAAGATTACCTTAAACCAAAAATACTGATGAACCCGAGGTCACTTACTGGCATATGTGAATGGGAACACGGGAACATATCTGAGAATAAAATATGCTATATAAATTGAAGATAATTATCTGAACTGAGCACCTTGAATACATGGCTTGTGGCTGAGGACAAAGTTTGCGATCAACTTATGAGTACCCATACTTTTAACTGTATTCATTATGAGGAGAGACAGTGGCATATTTATTTCATGAAAGTTCGAGGTATTAAAGTGTATCTCCCAATTTGGACACTAGGTCCCTTGAAGAAACTAATTTTGCTGAGATACTGAGAAAAATTAGGGTGATGCACAAAGCACCTACTAACTAAATTGTGACTGAATATCTAGGATCTAAAACTAAGACATGATTGATCTTGGACATATTTTTATGCTCAAAGAACCAATATTCATCAATATTTAGGCTTATTTCAAGGACTTTGGTATGAATTCTTAAGTATAATCCACCTTTTATTCCATTTTATGCCTAATGGATATGATTAGTACTTTCAGGTTCAAAATTATGAAGAATTACGCATAATTGAATACAACAAGGATATGGAAGTACTGATGGAATGCAAGGGACTAAAATTAAGATGAGAAGGGAAAGCTGGAAAGTAGGAATCGTCATTTGAAGATACTCCACGTCGGGAGGATCCAAAAAAAAGCAATGGTCAAATTCCAGTGAAGGTTCAAAAAACCACCATGTCATTGAGAAGTTTTGTTTATCAGATTTGTCAACCGAAAGGTTTAGCACATCATAGAGGATGATTATTTTGCAATTATTCCAATCTAGTTGCTCACTGTGATAGTGGCATGTCGTGGTGAAGGTGCATTTTACAATTATCAAGGACAACTTAAGCTCTGTGATTTCCTAGGTTTTAATGAAAAATAACAATCGATGTCTTGGTGTGATACGCCGGGTGGACAAATTGGGAATATTTTAAGTGTTTTGTCCCAGCTATAAAAGGAAAAATCCAAGATAATGTGAGGGACTTTTTTAAGCAGAGCAGCGGCGGAAAAGTGAAAATTTGTCTCTTTTAGGGTTCTTAAACATTCTTCTGAATTTCTTTATTCAAAGGATTGATTTGGGTATGATTTGTTTCTTATTTTTGATGATGAATTCAAACATGAGTAGCTAAATACCCTATTTCTGGGGTTGAGGCTATGAATATGAGTACTCTTTAATATTCCTATTCATAGTTTCATGTTGGATTATCATATGGGTTGTTCTTGATTTGTTGAGCTTACTATTTTAATGATTGACAACATTAGAATAAATTTATATTTCTATGTAAATCCGGGAGGAGAATCATAGGATAGAATGAAGAAATTAGGGAGCAAGTTTCTTATTCTTTTATAAAATAAAGGATTTGAATTATCATCTAGGATAGGGTTATACCTAGAAGCCTTGCTTGGTTCACTTGTAAGAACACAACTTCATGAATCTAGATGATTTGTTGTAACTCTGTGGGAGTTGTAGTTATAAGATTCAATAGATAGAAGATTTGAGGTCGGGACACAAAGATCATGGCATAACCCTTGCGATCCCTTAACCCAAAAACCAATTAGACTATGAAAACAAAAGAGAATTGTATGATTGTTCAAAATACCTCAACCCTGGAATCATTCTCATTATTGATTACAACCATTTCTTACTTTGCATTAGTCATTATTAATTATTTCTTATTTAGTAATTTACATTTTATTTATAGATTCATCTTAATCTTGATACAATCAAACAATTAATACTCAATTGTCTTGAATTAAAGATTGAATAAATTTCTACTTTATTGATCTTCGAGGGAATGATATGTGACTGTCCAAGTCATTATAGTACTTCTATGATCATGTACACGTGTGTGCGTAGAGACGCAACAATTTTTTGGTGCCGTTGATGGGGATCAAATAGAATTAGTAAATTGCTTTAAATTTTTTTTATCATAAGTTTTAGTGTTAACAACTTGATCTTAGCAGCTGAATTTTTGCAGGTTTAGCTGAACATTGGACTGGCTAGGGATAAAGAGTTAGTACAGCCCGTCCCAGAACCAGAAGTGATTTTTCATCAGAGACAAAGAGCTCAATACTACACTCAACAGGGATCGATGGCAGAAATACACGATCCTATAGTTGTTGATCCAAATGTTAGAAATGTTCCAGCTCTTATTGTTCCAGTTGTCCCTGTTCAATCAGCTGCAAGACCTGTTTGGGAAGTGGCAATCACACTTATGCACCTTTTGACTAATCGTATTCTAGAGCCTAAACCAAGAGGTCGATGGGGATTGAATCAAAATATGGTGCAATTGTTGAGATCTGCGAGAGAATTTCTGGGACTTTCACATGAGATTCCTCAGATGCATTTACAAACCTTACTGGAGATAAGCAACACATATATTCCTAAATATGTGAATTTTGATTATGTCAAATTGGGACTCTTTCCCTTTTGTCTACTGGGGGAAGCGAAGAGATGGCTACTTGCTGAACCACACCAATCTATCACTACATGGGAAGATTGTGCTCGAAGGTTTCTCATTTGATTTTTTTCATCTTAGAAAACTGCATGATTAAGGATTGACATATTGAGTTTTAGACAGAAATATGGAGAAAATCTCTACCAAGCTTGGGAGAGATTCAAGGGCATGCTCAGAAGTTGTCCTCATTTCCATCAATTGAATGATGTTTTAGTGCATACATATATAGAAGTCCTTGATTATAATACAAAACTTCTCTTAGATTCAGCAGCAGGGGGTCAAGCTTTAGAGAAAATATATGAAGAACTGTATACCTTGCTGAATCAAATTGCACAAAGAAATCCTAATTGGGATCCAGACTCAAGGAATGCTCTCAAGAGGGTTGTAGGGGATTTGGATGTGGATCAGTTTACTGCATTACAAGCACAGATTGAAAAAATGTAGAACCATATGACTACTCAGCTTAACAACTTAAAGTTTGGTACAACACAACCAGCAGCCACAATAAATGTAGTTCAATGGGTATATTCATGGTATGAAGTTTGCAGAAATGGTGAGAATAAAGAAAATGAATGTTCTGTTAATATAGGTTCAGTTAAATACTTGGGGAATGAAAATTGTTAGGGTCAACAGAATTTTGGCAATATGTATAATCCAAATTGGAGAACCACCCTAATTTCTCATTGGGTGGAAATCAAGTACAAAATACAAATTAGTATAAGGGACCAGTGCAACCAAATCCACAACTAGTTCTAAATAATCAGGCAACTACTTTGAATAGCAACATGGAATATATGCTTAAGTAGTTTATGGCTCAACAAGAATAATTTGCGGTAGACATGAAGGCTCAACAAGCACAGTTTGCAGCTGAGTTGAAGAGTCAACAATTAATCACAAGAAATCTGGAGTTGTAGTTAGGTCAAATCATAGGATTATAGAATACAAGGCCACAAGGATCATTGCCTTGCAACACTGAGGCTAATCCTAATTAAGTGTATGTGGCAACAATGAGGATTGGGCTGCAAATAAAAGAGATGGTTCAGGAGAAGAATAATCTCGTGGTAAATAATGATAGTTTGCAAGAGAATGCAAAAGTAGAAGTAAAATAAAAAGAGTCTAGTGAAGAGATTCATGTAGAGAAGAAGACTATCCCCTTACTCTTTCCTCAAAGAGAAAGAAAGCATCAAGAGAAAGCCAATTTTAAGAAGTTTCTAGATCTTCTGAAACAAGTCCAAGTAAATTTTCCTCTTATTGACATTCTGCAGAGTGTGCCAAAATATACTAAATACTTAAAGGATAGTGTTGCCAATAAAAATTGGTTGACTGAATATGCTATAGTTGCACTTACTTAGGAATGCACGTCTAAAATTCAGAATAAACTGCCCACGAATTGAAGGATCCTGGGAGTTTTACCTTGCAAATTACCCTTGGTCAAAATATTTATACATGTGGATTGTGTGACTTGGGGGATAGAATAAATTGCATGCACACATCATGGTACCGAAAGATGGGTCTTAGAAACCCCAAACCCATGACTATTATGTTGCAATTGGCATACAGGTCCCTTACTAAACTAGATGGTATTATTGAAGATGTACTGGTGCAAGTGAGATCTTTAATCTTTCCTATGGATTTTGTGATTCTTGACTTTGAGGCCAATCCAGTTGTTCCATTGATTTTGGGATGACCTTTTTTTGCAACAGGGCAGTCACTCATTGATGTGGTAGCTGGAAAAATAACAATGCGAGCACACGATAAAGTAGAGGTTTTTGATGTGTACAGAACATTGAAATTGCCAAACATATATGAGGAGTTTTTCTCAATATTTGTTATTGATCTTACTTCGAATTGGCAGTTGATTTTGTAAAATGATCTATTAGTGTGAGCTTTGATGGATTATGATCTGCATGGAGATTCAAAAGCATTGGAATTGGTCTAGTTTATGAATTTGGTTGTAATTGAGACAAATATAGTGATGATCGAACCTTTGAAAAGAGCAATTGGTCCACCACCCAGGCCTTCAGTTGAAGAAGCTCCTAACTTAGAGCTTAAAGTTCTCCCTTCTCACTTACAATATATTTTTCTTAGTGATCAAGATACCTTGCCTATTATTTTATCTGCAGGATTATCCGATGTCCAAGTAAAAGAATCTGTAGCAGATCTCAAAAGGAGAAAGAAATCAATTGGCTGGTAGATGTCTTACATTTTAGGATTCTATCTAGCATTTTGCATGCATAATATTTACATGGAAGAGGGTTACAGACCTAGAGTGCATCAACAAAGAAGGTTGAATCCTGTGATGAAGGAGGTGGTCCAAAAAGAGGTCACCAAGTGGTTAGACAATGGATTGTCTACCTAATTTTTGATTGCTAATGGGTGATTCCGGTGCACTGTGTACCAAAGAAGGGAGGAATGGTAGTAGTGATAAATGATGATAATGAGTTGCTTCTCACTGTACAGTTACTGGATGGAGAATATGTATAGATTATCAGATGTTGAAGTAAGCAACTCGTAAAGATCACTATCCAATTCCTTCATTGACCAAATGCTTGATAGATTGGCAGGGAAAGAGTACTATTGTTTTTTGGATGGGTACTCTGGCTATAATCAGATAAGCATAGCACCAGAAGACCAAGAAAAGACCATGTTCACTTGTCCATATAGTACATATGCTTTCAGATGTATGCCCTTTGGCTTATGCAATGTACCTACTATATTTTAAAGGTGTATGATAGTAATATTCTCAGACATGGTGGAGGAATTTGTTGAGGTATTCATGGATGATTTCTCTGTGTATGGGAATTCATTTGAAAAATGTTTGGAAAATCTCAACAAAGTTTCAGCTTGGTATGAAGAAACAAACTTGGTGTTGAATTGGGAAAAGTGCCATTTTATAGTTAAGAAAGGAATTGTCTTAGGCCATAAAGTGTTATGCAAAGGTATGGAAGTTGACAAAGAAAAGATTGAATTAATTGAAAATTACCTCCTCCAGTTACAGTCAAAGACGTACAAAGATTTTTGGGACATGCGGGGTTCTATAGACAATTCATTGAATTTTTCTCAATGATCGCAAGTCCCATGTGAAAATTGTTAGAGAAAGAAGCCAAGTTCGAGTTTGGAGTTGATTTCCATTAAGATTTTGAAAAAAAAAAAGAAGTTGATGGAAGCATACATTTTGATTGCACCAGATTGGGAGTTATCTTTTGAGCTAATGTGTGATGCTTGTTATATTGTAGTGGGAGCAGTGTTGGGCAAAGAAAAAAGAAGGTATTTTGATTGATCTACTATTCTAGCAAGGTACTAAATGATGCTAAAGTTAACTACACAGTTACATATAAAGAGATGTTGTTTGTGGTATATGCATTTGAAAAGTTTTGATCCTACTTAATTGGTAACAAGGTCATTATTCATACATACCATGTCGCCATTAAGTATCTATTGAACAAAAAAGATGAAAAGCCATGACTAATTAGGTGGATTCTGCTACTTCAAGAATTTGATCTTGATGTGCGTGATAGAAAGAGAGCTAAAAATCAAGTTGCTGATCACTTCTCATGACTGGAAAATTGAGACCATATTGTGGATGACTTTCAGAGTACCAAGAAAGACTTTTCTGATAAGAAGTTGCTGTTATTAGAAGTAGTTGAGTTCCCATGGAATGCAAATATTGTAAACCTGATAGTTTGTGGGGTGTATCCTCTCAAAACCACCTTACATTTGGGATGACTGTACCTTTTCAAGAAGGGTCCAGATAGAGTGATTCGTAGGTGTATCCCAGAGGCTGAATTTTTAAAGGTGTTACAAGATTGCGACTCATATCCATATGGTGGACATCATAAGGCTTAGAAGTCTATAAGGAAAGTCCTGCAATCAGGTTCTTTTTGGCCGATTCTATTTAGAGATGCAGTGGTGTTTGTAAGGAGTTGTGATAAATGGCAAAGGTTGGGTACTATAAACAGGCGTCATAAGATGCGCCTGAATAATATTTTAGAAGTAGAAGTCGTTGATGTTTGGGGGATTGATTTCATGGGTCCCTTCCCACCTTTGAAAGGAAACGTAAGCTCTAATACAATTTGGTCTTAACCCAATTTAAGATTCATGGAGGCACCTACTAAATCCGCAGGTAGGTAAGCCAAGCCATAACTCAGATCTTACATAGTGGGTTAATTCAATAGAAAATTCCCATCATAGGTGAAATTTCAAGAATGTAACTTATAAATAAAAAAGGTTAGAGATTAAATAATCAATCAGTACAAGATACCAATCCCAAAACCTAGTAGTTCTAGTTCAAGAGCTTTTAATCAAATAAATGCAACTTATAATTCTATCCAATATTCAGTTTGTCTTGATAACTTCAGACTGAATATAAAAGATAGCGAGAAATCAGACCCTTTAACTCTAAGAACTCGCCCTATCTCCAAAAATCTCACTACATGAATGTCAACCAATGATAGTAGTTTGTACTTTGATCTGCACCAAAAAGTACAGAAGTGTAGTATAAGTATAAAAATAATGGGTACTCAGTAGGAACCATTGACCGACTGAGATAAATCATGATATAACCATGATAAAATCCAAGATAAAATAATTAAGTCATGGTACCAAAATGAACCTGAATCATCTCTAATGTTATTTCACATAATAAGTAATTAAAATAGAAATAACAATATAACATAAGGCATAAACACAAGCTAATATCATCATGAATAAAAAGTAAGTAGTTTGGAATAATAGCTCATCATAACTCATACACACAAGAAAATGTAACTACAAAATTTTCTCCCATATGCCAATTGGTACAGAAAAGTAAAAAACTCGTCATAGCCTCTGATATGACTAAACAGTATACTTTAGAGAATAATACAGAAATCATCCAACTTTATAGCCAAATTTCATCGTCATTTAACCATCATTCCATATTTACCATCTATCGATCATTTACTGACATTTCATATTTTACTAATATTTGACAATATGACCATATTCCATAATTCTACTAACATATAGCATCCATATCATCAATAGTCACCAGTCACCATTTATTAGCTAGCCAACCCTTATTAACTAATTCACTAGTTTACTAGTCATCATATAAACCTAGTCATCTTTTAACAACTGTTCACCTCATTTCTACTAATAACCATATTTATCAGCTAACATCAGTTACTAACTAACACCATTCACAAACTAATCATTATTATAAGCTAGTCATCCTTAGTTACTTAACATTATCCACTACTAATCCATATTTATTACTAATCATTAACTCTTTTACTTTATCATTAATCAAAAATTATAAATCCTCACAAGTCCACGTACTATCATAATTATCACATTCAGGTTATATCAAATATTCCTAATAAAAAAATCAAATCCAAACTAAATATACATATATGCCTATTATTTCCATACATAGGGTATATCCGTACTTAAATTTGTAAATGTATACACAGTTAAATATATAGTCATTCTCCAACTTTTTCGGGTATCAATGCATCATCATAATCATCACCCAAACTTTTCAGCCATTAATATCATCATAATATCCTCTGGTCTTGTTGGGCATCATATCATCTTAATATCCTCTAGGCTTGTTGGGCATCAATATATCATCACAATGTTGTTCAAACATATAAGGCATCAATATATCATCACAATTTGCTCCGGCATTTTTGGAGATTAATATATCATCACAATTTCATCTGGACAAGTCGAGCATCAATATAATAGTATAATATCCTCCAACTTTATCAGGCATCAATATATCATCACAATATCCACTAGGCTTGCCGAGCATCAATATATCACTGTAGTCAATGAAAAAATCAATACCATGAGTACTCATATAATCAAACATCATTATTTCAAATATGCTTAAAAACATTAATTCCCATATAATCATTAAATAGGACTCTAGCATCATTAAGATCAAAATTTTTAATATCATATGTAAGAAAATTTCTAGCATGATTAATAGCATAATATCATTAGTGCACATTCATCATATTTAATCAGAGTTATTACCACTTAAGGATGAATGTTCTATCTACCATCATGCTTCCTCTATCATGGAATACCGGGAACTTTTACCTTATTGTCATCTTAAATCAATAACTTCACCCTCTTAATGTGCACATTTATTTATTTTGGTACCCTTGAATTTAGACACTTACCCCTATTGATATGACTCTATTAAGTTCTACATCACAATTTCTATGATTCCTAGTCCCTAATACATTGTAATACTCCATATTTTCTACCTAGCTAATTTCGTCCCAAGAATGCCTAGTATTATCTTATAAAGTGGATGATGATTATTCTATGAGGAATTTTCAAGATTTTTACTTTTATCATGTGGAAAATTGAATAAGCTTTTCATCAATATAAAATTCACCCAAATCCGACACCAAGGTGAATAGTTAGAGCCTTTTTGGTGAGTCAGTCTGTCACCTGAGACTCCAGCACGTCGCGGAGATAGCTCAAATGGAAATTGTCAATTTTCAGTATTTCTCTACAATAGTGGCACATCACACAAAACTTCCAGGTCACAGAAAAGGTGGCCATGCAATAGCTTTGTGTTATGCCCCTATGCAATTTGCCATTTATCACTTTCTAGTGACTTGGCGCAATAGAGGTGCAACGAGCCAAGGCAGAAAATCGTGAAATTTTCTCAGAAATTAAAGACGTGTCCTAGGGTTAAAAGGGTCAATTTACCCACCCTATATAAGCCTTATAACTCGAGATTTGGACATAATTCAGCAACTTATACTCAGTTACTCTAAAAAACACTCAAGAACAAGTCCTAGGGTTTTCATAGAAGGTTCAATTCCAAGGGAATTCATCGTCAAATTTTAAGAATCTCTTCATCTATCATCACAAAATCACGAACTAAGGTATGCATAGTGTTCATCCACGGATCCCTTTCATTTGTGGAGTCCAAGAATTATGTTCTAAATAACGTATTATGATTTTCTTATGGTGATTTGATCATGTTCATGTTAATAGTTGTTATTTATGTTTCAAAAAGGTGTCTTGATGAATTTCCATGAAGTATGTGAGTTTGTTGATTGAAAATCAATGAATTTGGGTAGGTTTAGATTCTTAAATTGATGATTTCACCTACGCTATAAAGTGTGCATGTAAGGTATTTGGTAAAATACCTAGAATGATAGAATCATGTTCCTTATGACTTAATAGTATCTAACTGACAAGTACATGCTAACCCTTATGATGCAACACAATTTCCATGCTCTTGTTGAGTATTAACTATTGTGTTATGCAACGTTCATGATGTTGAAATCAAGAAAGTATGTACATGTTATATGTGTTCCCTTCCATGATCAAGACTATGATAACCATGTGAAGCATGAAATCCCGTATTTACAGCATTTTGAATTATGAACTTTATTCCTATGATCAAGAAGTATTATGGATTGTTGGTGTTGGTCATGTATTCAAGAATGTTATGCCTTGTCAGTTTCCTTCTATTGAGTCCTGAGGGTGGTTGTACCTAAAACATATTGTTGTATGCCTAGAGCCATGTCATGTTTTCATGATACTCTCAGTCAAGCCATATTCCATAGAAGTACACAACAACATTTTTACCCTACGACCCCTCTTGTAAAGCGTGGCCTAAAATAGCATTAAGTGTGGCCTTTGATCAAAGGCTACACTTTTGGACTTTATGGTACACTTTTGGTGGGGGGGTGGCCTTAAGAGGCGTAACCTTTGATCAAAGGCCACGCTTTTCAAGTGTTTCCATATCAGCTACATTTTAAAAGTGTGGAGATTAATGTTTAAAGGCCACGCTTTGTAGCTTGTAATTGACAACACTTTTATTTTATAAAGCTACGCTTACAAGTATTGCCTTTGTTTTGCTATTGGTCACGGTTCACAAGTGTATCCTTTTGTAGCACCTCTATAATAACACTTTAAAAATGTTTCCTTTGTATAATTATTGGGCACGCATCACAAGCGTAGCCTTTCATAGTACCTCTATCATAACACTTAACAAATGTGGCCTTTTCTTTAATACTAACCATACATAAAAAAACATAGCCTTTTATGCATCCTCTGTGATGACACTTGTAAAGTGATATCATGTTTTAGCCACACTCTTAAAGTGTAGCAATATTAACTACAAATTGGAGTGCACAAATCTCACACATGTACCACTAAGCACATTATATAAACATAACAAATATATAATCTCACGCATGCACTAATAACCTAATAAATAATTGAAGTGAATCGATTTGATTTCAAAAACATGTCTTTTACATACTAATAAGAAGCCAACATAATAAAAAATTGTATCAAGTTCCACAAAACCAAATGTATATAATAACGTCTATCAAAATATTTCAAAAATTCTTTATCATTCACTTCAATCTTGATCAAGTTCAGTTATGGCGCCCACCATGCAAATTTGATCCCCCGCATAGATCCTACATATTCAAAATAAACAAACGAAGTAAATACAAATATTTTTTCAATCTTGATATAGGGAAGTATGTGAATCAAAATTTTCTTTAATTCATTCAATAAAGTTAAAAGTTTAGGATTTAAACTTCCTGTGAATTTCTAAGATAAAGTACCTTTTCATGAACCAAAGCATGAGCCAAGCCCGAAGAATTTGAAATTTTTTTTCTCTTATAGCTTATGCATTACTCACATAAGGTGAAGGAATGTTAGATAGGTTACTCCCTAGTATATCATGAAAATTCAACCATGGATTGTTTTGCACCAATTGACTAAAAAACTGTCGCATTTCTTGTCTCATTTCACTTATAATTTCTTCCTTTATAGAAGTGACTTCATTAGCATGCTTTTGTTTAAGCTCATTCATTTACTCATTTTTTGGAGAGAAGTTCTTGTCACTGATCTATCATAGCCTCTAACTCGACCAGGCTTCTCTTTTCCAAACACTGCCATGAATGCATCATCTGGTGTTTTCCTAGCATTTTGATAATTCTCTAGTTCAGACTATCACAAAAGTAAAATAGTAGCTGTCAGAAGAAGAAATAATGTAGTATATATAAGATATATTTCAAAATAAGGCTCATCCATCCTAGGGCAGAAATAATTAACTTTCATAACAATAATACTCCTGAGAATAAAATCAGTTACATAAAGAAAAAATAGATTATTTCAGCATTCCTCAAGACTCAAGAATCCATTCTATAAGAGATTATTTCAGTTCCTCAAGACTCAAGATCTGGTAAAGTTGGAAAAAGCTCAACAACTAGTTTCAATCTTCTTTGGCTCATAATTCTGGTAAAGTGAACATATCTGGTAAAGTTGGCAAAAGATCAACATAGACCAAAAGAAGCAATATGTATTAGAAGCAACTATCAGTAACTTGATAGATACAACTGTTGCTTAAAACACATCAACACTCTTAATCAGATATAAGGATAGTAAGGTTCAATCTGTCACCGGCCAATAGAAGATTAGTAATCAGCAAGAATATACATAACTTATAATACAAAATTTAAGTTCTATATTCTAGTAGTGAATAGTAATTTGATTCAATTATGAATGAAAAACAACATAGACAAATTTGAACCAAGAAAATGAAAGGGAAATCATACCTTGTGTTACTGGAAGGATAAAAGAGAAGAGGTGTTGCTTCATCTATTTAGGGATTGAGAAAAGAAAACCAAGCTGATCTTCCTAGAGTTCTATTTAATGGATCATGTACAATTACGATTTTGCTCATAAATAATGTGAGACTAAGTTAAGGTGTTTGTGTATATAATATGCCTACCCTATTTTCCCAACATGATTTTTCTGATGAAGGGGATTCATTGAAACCCCCAGTATCCACCTAACTCAGCCAATGTATCTAGGACAAAATGTGATGAAGAAAGTGTATGGTAATCAAGGTAAGTCCTCAAGCTGAATTAGATTTTTTGGAGTAGCAGTTGTTGCTGCTCCAGAGGTTGTTGTTAGTTATCTAAATGTTGTTCCTGCTAAAGTTGATTATTTGGATGCTGCTCATCAAACTTGTCATCTACCTACAAAGGTTGCTGCTGATCACCAAATGAAAAGCTTCAACAACCTAAAAGATCTCCACGTCAATGCTCAAAGTTCCCTTTTTTCCTTCTTATGTTCCTTCGAATCTTAGTAATCCTGCATCCATTTTGTTAGATGTCACTTTAAGTTGTTTAGCAATATTTTTCAGCTTGGATATAATTTCTGATGCAGGATTTTAGGATGTGAATTTATCTTCTTTCTTTAAACAAGGTTCCTCAAATAATTTGGATAAATCAAACTTAGCATAAAGGGTAAGTTTTGAGTTTTCCAGATGAAGTTTGAGGCTTATTTAGACATTCACATATTGCATCGATAGCTGCAGTCGAAATCAATTACTTACTTTGCAATTTGGGTATCTGCTTGAACTTCTTTTCGCGTCTATGTACGAGTAGCAACAAACATTTCAGCCTTTAATGGTTCCTCATTTTAATCTTTTGTCCGGCGCTACAAATGATATCAAATTAAAGTGTAAAACCAAATATAAATATGTTATAACAAAGTAAAAAAATAATTTTTGAAAAACGTCTACTAAATATTACCAATGGCACACGTAGTCTTCCAAAATTAATAGGTCCCATTCAATGTCTCCACTTTTTTTTTCCTATTTTGAGAATTTAGCTCGCTAAAGTCCTAAAAAAGAGAACATAAATGAAATATGTAAAATATGTCAAGAGTTATATGCATTATTTTAATCTTACTTCAACTTCTGGAAGTTTCCAATACTCGATCAATTGACGTAAGTGAACAGTGGGAACACCAGCGGGACATTTTTCTAGCATTTCTTCTACAATATGTCTTTTGTCAAAACATCTCTGTTTAACTTATCTCTTGAATTCCCTCCAAGCATCATGAAAACCATGCATCACCTACTTCTGTCCTTCCTTTGGAATCAGAAATTTTGACTATACAAAATAAATATATTAAAATTCGGTTAGTAATAAACATAATATATGTACAATCTCAAATATTAATTTTTCTAACATTGACATAATCCCACATGTGTTTTTTAGTTGCATCTGGAATAGAATGCCAACTAGTGTACAACAAGGTGATAAATCTTGGATTCCTTGCAACTGTTCCTATGAAGTTTCTTGAATTAGAAACTGCTTTGTCAGTTGTTCCCACTTCTTCTCCTAAGTCAAATGTCACCACCTATCTTTTATCTAATGTTCTCGCATGAATTTCATTGCATATTGTTGGTCCTCGAACATGTTTCTTCTGTGGCACTCCTAGATTGATGTAACAACCAAGAAATAAGAAACAAATACAATGATAACTAAAATTATAGGATTCAAGACATACCATTTGTACCACAATCAATATTCATATTGTCATCACTATTTAACCGCCCATCCTCACCAATTTCTTCTTGTTCTGCAGGATCATCTAATCGCTTATTATGTTTATCTAGATCTTCAGTGGGCAGAACTGTAACACCATATATTGTGTCAATATCATTTCTTTTCCACCACTTATGTGTATCCCTTATTTTTCTAGAAACGGATCCAGACTACTTGACGGTAGGACTGACTTTCTCTTCACCTGTTTGTAGTTTTCTAGCTCTTTAATAGCATGTTGTTTCTCTTGTTCAACTTTTAATATTCCAATGAAATGTGAAGTATTAACATCGAACTTTGAAAATCCTTAGAACATGAAGTTGTGCGCAGGTGATTCAACTCCTCTCTTTTTAAAGGGCTCTCCAGAATGAGGTTGAAATAATCCTTTCTTGATTTGTCCTTTTCCAGTAATCATATGTGAAGCATTAATCTCTTCCCTTGTAGAAGATTGGCTCATTAACTTGTTAATAGGAAGTATACTCTTTCCTTGTTGGGTAATAGACTCCTCAACTTTCTTTCTTTTATGAGTCAGATTTCCTAATTTTATCATTGTGTTCTTTTGCAAGCTATTCTCTTTGAATCTTATATTCCTTGACTAGTTCAGCACTTGAACGTTATGGAGTAATAAAATTCATATTCTTCAATGGACTTTGAGCTTTGTTTAGATTCCAAACTTTTTTCTTTAGACTTGCTGCCTGCTTCTTCCTTACTAACTGAAAATAAACGCAAACAATATTAGATTCACACAAATGATATAAACTTAGCCTTACCAACACAAGTACACAGAATAAAAAGTAGAGGGACATAACCAGTTTTAAGGATATGGACTATTTGACAGAGGTATATAAAGAGATGCAAAAAAGAGTCTGAGCAATATAGACGGAAAGTACAGTATGAAAGTATCCCAAGTTATCATCCAAATGACATGTATAAGGTAAATATGATCAAACATAATTAAAAGATTATTTATCTAAGCCCATAATAGATGCACTTTATAGTCTCACGGAGGTTAATGAAGCAAATGTAGATATATATGTCTCAGCTACACAATGTTATTATCTCTTTATTTATTACTTTGTGATGAATGATAGCATTATGTATCTCTCTATTTATTAATCTGTGATCAATAAGCCAACTGCTATTTCACAACCTGTGTACACTAAGAATATTCCAGCAGGCATTCACTGTAGCAAATTCATTAATGTCCCTATTTTGTCCAAGGGAAGTTCTGTAAAAGGGTCAGCTCTTTTAGATTTCTAAAAGATATATATGAGTGCATTGCAGGTAAGCCCACATTACTATAATATCCAGGTGCTTCAACTTAAAAAGATCTTACAAATAACTTTAAATTGAATGTATAAAGTTATTTGTAACCTCTTTTTGAGTTGAACAGTGGGTTGACATATTAAAGAAACCAACATATGTTCATGTTATTGAACAAAAAAGAGAAGAGACATTAATTAGCACAAGTTAATTATGAATAAGAGTATACCAACAACAAGAAGAAATATTGTTAGTTATCCTAATTTGTTGAAATAGTACTGTTACGAACGTGGTTGCCGACACCTTTTAAGTTAGATGATTTTTCTTCAACTTCCATTAATAATATATATGGTTTTTATACTCTACTTTTTATACTAACAACTACTTTTGATGGTCTCTACCCATCAGTCCTGGGCATTATTACAAGAAAGTTCCATACTCACCAACATAAATGAACTAGCAATTAATAACTTTCAGAACAATAGGGAAAAAAAATCTTAAGCCGTATCACCTCTAACATTATTATATATAAGCTAACATACAAAGCCTAGAAGCTGCAAAAGCTCAAATGCAGCAGTAACACAGGACAATTCTCTATTTTCTACGATAAAGAAAAACTGAAACATCCCATTTAAGAAATCCTTTAATGTGTTCACTTGAACACGTCAAGAATGCACTAAACCCATTGAAAATGCAAATACATATATTGTCAGCTATTAAACAGTAAATACACACATTTACAATGAGTCCCAGGCTCACAACCATGAGTAAGTTATAAAAATTATGTGTTGGTTGATGATAAAAAAAAATTTACCTAGTCAAGGCACTTATGCTAAGGATAACCAAATTTCAAATTGGCCTCTTCAAATCTTTCTGAATGTCCTAACAAAAGGTAAGTAAAATTAATAAGTCACAGTAAGAAGGAAATTTCTAACCAGCATTATACTAGTGGTTATTTGATAAACAAAATCAATATTTCTAATATTGTCATGATGAATGAACTAACATTTCTAACCACTATTATATTGGGCTACCTGTTTGGATGTGGAGAGACTGCTAATAATTCTAAGACTACTAGCAATGTGGAAAAGGCTACAAGTAATGAGCCTACCCTAAAGTCATCTGTTGTTTCATAACTTGTGGATAACACCAAGAATGTTCTAGTGGGCATTCATAGTAGCAACACAAATAAATATTTACAAATAATCCCAGCAAAAGGCAGTTTCAAAGTTTTAAAACAAGGCAATGATTTTATTAAAGTGGCGGGAAAGCCCCGATAAACAAGTAAATACAAGAAAATGGATGCCTTGCTTAAGGACAGGGTTTTGAAAGAATTACATTTGATAATATAGACTAACAGGAATCCCATGGATGCACCAACGTTCACTCAAAACCAAATATAAGCCACCCAATACAAATTCAGCTCTGTTTATTTTCTTATCCATGGGTAGTTCTGTAAAAGGTTTTAGCATATCAAAGGGTAAGGTGAAGACATTATACCTACCAAGGCATAAAACAAGAAACACTGATACCAAACAAAACATTCATAGTTTCATAGAATCATTTGGTCTTGACTAGGCATTAATATATCTTTCGTTTTACCTTTTTTCTTAGAGAGTAACACCAGGAAACATGAAATAACATCCAACAGAGGAAAGAAAGAGTAGTTTGATCAGTTTAATGATTTCATTTCTTAACTCAATTTAAGATGAAGACCATAATTTAACAACAACCCTATGTAACTATTTTTCCAAGATTCGAGTCCTGAAGATCGTAACAGCTTTCACAACAGCAGGGAAATAAATTTAAGCCCTAGAACCTTCAATATTCATCTATATATATGCAAATATTTCTTCTTTCATGATGTTTAAACGTACGTCAGACCAAAGAGTATTGATCCATGGCGCGATAAATGGTGTTTCTAAGGTTCACTCAAGCTATGTAATTCGAGTTTATTTTCAATTTTTTAGCAAAATTTTCAGTCCGACTATGCCTTGTTTGCCTCCTGATGACTCATTTAAGCATATCAAGTCCATAACTTGTTACATATTTTTAGAAGAAAAAAATATATAAAGTTTAATAAAACCTTTCTACACTCAATTCATAAAACTAGAATAATCTACATGCAATTCTTGAATCAATAAAAAACAAAATTCAAGAATAATAATTCAAAACCTCACATTCTCTTTAGTCATATAAATTAGAATCACTACACACCAAAAATTGGTTTTCTTAAAAACCAAGAAACTCAAAAGAACCAACAGATTCTCAAAACCAAGCTCAAAAATTGACAAAACAACATAAGGGTGCTCAAATTCATTGATTGAGAAAAACAAGACCAAATGGAGAGATTGACTATCACCTTTAGTTTCTCTCAGTGGTTTCCATTTCTCGCCCCTTGCCAATGGTCGCCCCTCGCTGGTTGTTCCCGTTTCGAGCCGACAGCATCTTTGTCACCAGTGTTGGTGTTTTTTAATGGTAGAGAGACCTGGTTTAGTACTATTCAACCATAAGTTTAATACATGTGTGAAATTAGTGTAAGGTTTTTTATTTTTAATATCCTAAACTATTTTTGGTTAATTGTAAGTTGGAGGGAAATTAAAATATTTGAGAGGGAGATTGAGAAAATTTTACTAAAAATTTTAGACCACAAATTTAAAATGTGGTCTTTTAAATTATAATAATATTATACTTAAAAATGTAGCCATATATGTGAATAAGTGTTGTCAATTATATGATGATTTGGCAACATTTGTAAAGTGTGGTCTACATCATTAAAAAACACGCTTTCAAAGCGTTGCCAAAAGTAATGTGGCCAGAAGTTAAAAATTAAGGTTACACTTTAAAAGCATGGTCTTTAATGGTATAGGCCACACTTGTAAAATGTGGCTAAGATTTAGTTTGGCCTTAAGACAAAAATGTTGTAGTGTCAGTCAGTCATGTGACTTAGGAAATCAGAAAAATCTCATGAACTCAGTACTCAGTAAGATCAATAATCTCATGAACTCAATCAGTTATCAAATATCAATAGTCTTTCATCAGTCGATGGAATTTAGTAAAATCTATCCATGTACAGTCAGTCAATCATGTTCAGCCTCTTCAGATGGGAGTAGAAATTAGCACCGAGTGAACCCAAGGTGGGAAGACACACTATCAGATGAGGGTGTGATTCTTAGTGGTCATCATTGTGTTCTAGAACTATGTAGCTAGCATAGGTTGATACATCAACACTATCAGATATGGGTTGATGAGGTGGATAGGTATTGTCAGATAAAGGCCCCACCATTCTCTTTAAGGGACACTATCAGATAAGGGTACCTACAGTTGTCCTTACCAGTTGCATGGTATTGACACCCTTCCAATCACGACACAGATTGGACCCCACCTCAGTTGTTTAAGCATATTTAGGGCATGTTAGTTAAATAACTATTCCCACAGTTTTAGTATCAGTCTCAATAAATGAACTCAAATAGTTCTTCAAATTTTAGGACTGTCAGATACAGTCAACTCAGTCATAGTATGAAACTCAGATAATTCTATATAATTAAGGACTGTCAGACATATTCACTAATGTTATCATATATTATAGTTATCGGAACTCCAGTATCAGTCATGCTAGATATTAGTAAATTCAGGTCATCAGTATATAGATTCATATATTATGTTCTGACAATCTCAATTACTATATATTTATGTCTGCACTCTCACATTCTTATTAGTTAGTTATTTATTATAATTCATGCATGTAAGCCCCATGTATTAAGCCTACCTTACAAGTATACTCAGTACATTCTTTTTTACTAATGCATTTGTGCTATGGTGTGTTCATTTTATGTTACACCATAGGTTGATATACATAACTCACAAATCAGCAGCAGCAGTACCATTCCAGGGTTCAGAGTTTTAGCAGTGAGTCCTTATTCTCTAAGGATGTGATCTTATTTTGTCATATCAGTTTAGTTTTCAGTTGATGGAGTAAGCTGTGACATGTCCCATCAACTTCGTAGTCAGATAGTTAGAGGCTTTCGAACGACTACAATATTCGTCATGTTTTTTAGACTTTAGTATTTTAGTTTTGTTTTGGTATCAAGATATTACTCTATGTCAGACGTTATTGTTATTATTCAGTTATATTCGTTATTGAACTTTACAGCCTCTCAGTGCATGTTTTAGCATTTTTATGTCATATTATGCAGGGTACATGTGTAGATATTAGTCATGGGTTAGATTTTGGTCCTTCGAGTCATGAACACCATGTAGCATTTCGGTTAAGATAATCGGGGCATTGCAACTTGGGATCAGTACCTGAGGTTCAATATAGTCCTAGGAAGTCTGAAAGCCACATTAAGTAGAGTCTTGTACATGGATGTATTGTGCACCACATTTATGTGCAAGAGGCTATGAGATGTTTTAAGAAATAGTTTCTCATCTTTCAGTATTCATGTCATACATGTGAGCATAATCACTAGAAAATCTTTCAATTTAATCTATTTCTCCTCTTCATTTCAAGCATGCCTCCAAATATAAGAAACTAGTAAGATTCTTTAGGTGAGCATATTTCTCATGAGGAATTTAGAACCGCATTTACCACTCTTGCTTAGTCAGTAGCTCCCATAATGAGCGGTTAGTTATTCTAGCCAACCTAGTGGCCAACTCAGCCACAGCTAGGAGTTGGGACTTTACCTGAATAAATCCTCCAATGTTCCTTAGATCTAAGGTAGATGAACACCCTCAGGAATTCATTCATCAAGTTAAGAAGGTGACAGATATTATGGGGGTGACTACTATTGAGAGTGATGAGTTAGTCGCTTACAAGTTGCAAGATGTGGCTCATACTTAGTACAAGTAGTGAAAGTTCGAAAGGGTAGATGATGAAGGTTATATAAAGTGGGAGGAGTTTTTTACGGCTTTCTTAGACAGATTCTTTCCCCTGGAGCTGAGGGAGGTAAAGGTTTTAGAGATCATCAACCTCAGGCAGGGAAATATCATTGTGAGGGAGTATTCTCTTAGGTTTACTCAATTAGCCAGATATGCCCCTCATATGGTTGCAGACAAAAGAGTTAATATGAGCAATTTGGCTTCAGGGGTAAATGATAGAATGTTTAAAGATTGCAGATTTACCATCCTAAATAGTGACATGACTTTAGCTCAACTCATGATTCATGCTCAACAAATAGAGGAGCAAAAAATTAAGCAGAGAGAAAAGAAGAATAAGAAAGCAAGGACAGGTAGCTTCAATTTTAGACAGCCAAAATCAGAAGGAGAAAATTGTTCCCAATTTTATCCTAAATCATCAGTTCCATCTCCTTCTACAACCAGTGCACCAGTTCCTAAGTTTAGAGAGGGCAACAAAGATAGAACACTAGGCTCTAGGTCTCAGGGTAGTGTCAGCAATACCCGAACTAATCCCCAATGTAAGACTTAGGGTATGAACCATAAGGGTGCTTTCAGAGCTAGTAGCAATGTCTATTTCGGTGATGGAAAGCCAGGCCATAGTGTTAGATATTGTCCCTAGTCGGGTTATCAGGGTAAGTAGAACCATTCTGCAACATAGTTTGGTCTTCTGAACTAGTAGGGTGCCACTTCCAGTACTACTAGTGGGCAACACCCAAATTATCTCTATGTTTTTTTGACACGATTGGATCAGGAAAATTCTTCTGATGTTGTTAATAGTACGTTATAGATCTTTCATGTTCATGTTTATGCTTTGCTAGATCCAGGTGCATCCTTGTCTTTTGTTACTCCTTATACAACAAGAGAGTTTGGAGTCAGTCCCGAGATTCTAGAAGAGCCCATTTCAATCTCTACCCTAGTGGGTAAAAATATCATAGATCGGCAGGTATACAAGAACTCTCCGATTATGACATTTCAGAAAGTCACGTTAGCAGATTTAGTCTAGTTAGAGATGTTTGATTTTGATGTCATTCTTGACATGGATTGGCTTCATTCCTTCTATGCCATAGTCGACTACAGAAATAGAATAGTTCAATTTCAGTTTCTAAATAAACCCATCTTATTGTGGAAGGGTAATACTTCAACATCCAGAGGTTAGCTTGTTTCCTACCTTCGGGTAAGGAAAATGATATCTAAGTGATGTATTTATCATCTCGTGCATGTTACGGACTCTAGTTCTGAGTCTCCCACTCTTAAATCAGTCCCAGTGGTTAATATGTATTCAGATATTTTTCACGAAGATCTTCCAGGCATTAATCCTGAAAGCGAAATAGACTTCGGCATAGACCTTTTTCCAGGTACTCAACCTATCCCGATTTGGCCCTAGAGAATGGCACTAGCAAAACTCCAGGAACCAAAAGAATAGTTGAAAGATATCTTAGATGAAGGATTCATCTGACTCAGTATTTTGCCGTAGGGTGCACTAGTCTTATTCGTGTGAAAGAAAGACGGTTCCCTATAAATGTGCATAAATTACCGTTAACTTAATAAAGTCATATTGAAGAACAAATATCCTCTTTCCAGAATCCATGACATGTTTGACCAACTTCAGGGTGCCAGTTATTTCTCTAAGATAGACCTTAGATCAGGCTACCATCAGCTTAGAGTTAGTGAATATTACATTCCAAAGATAGCTTTTCGTACTTGGTATGGTCGTTTTGAATTTCTAGTCATGTCCCTTGGTCTAACCAATGCCCCAGCAGATTTCATATACTTGATGAATCGTGTGTTCAATAAGTACTTAGACATGTTTATCATAGTCTTTATAGATGATATTCTGGTCAATTCCCGCACAGAGCGCGATCATGTAGACCATCTCAAAACAGTACTTCAGACTCACATAGATCATTAGCTATCCGCCAAATTCAGTAAGTGGAAATTTTGCCTAAGGTCAGTAGACATACTTGGTCATATCATTTCTTGTGATGCTATTAGAGTAGATCTTTAGAACACCGAAGCAGTAAGAAACTGGCCTCGCCCTGTCTCTCCATTAGATATCTGGAGTTTCATAGGCTTGGCTGTCTATTATAGATTGTTTGTTGAGGGATTTTCTTATATTGAATCACCTATGTCCAGATTGACTTAGAGGAACGTCATGTTTAAGTGCTCAAATTCTTGTGAAAAGAGTTTTTAGGAGTTAAAGACTCGACTTACCTCAGCTCCAGTTCTAGCTCTTCCAGATGGTTCAGATGAGTTCGTAGTATATTGTGATACATGTATAATAGGTTTGGGTTGTGTCCTCATGCAGCATGGTAAGGTCATAGCCTATGTCTTTAGACAGTTAAAGCCCTATGAGCAGAATTATCCTACTCATGATATGGAGTTCGCAGCCGTAGTATTTTCCTTGAAGATTTGGAAACATTATCTCTACGGAGGTCATGTAGATGTGTTCATAGATTATAAGAGTCTTTATTATATCTTTTCTTAGAAACATCTCAATCTTTATAAGAAATGGTGGTTAGATCTCTTGAAAGATTATGACATAAGCGTCCTTTATCATCCGAGAAGGGACAATGTAGTGGTCGATGCTCTTAGTAGACTTTCCATGGTTAGTGTTTATCATGTTGATCATAGTAAGAAAGAGTTAGTTTAGGAAGTTCATCAGCTTGAAAGACTAGTCATTTGCTTGGTCGATTCTTCAGAGGGTGGCATAAGTGTTTAGAGTAGTTCAAAATCATCTCTAGTTTCTGAGGTAAAATAAAAGCAAGAAAGGGATCCTAGCCTTGTCAAGCTAAAAGAGTCAGTTTAGAATCAAAAAGTAGAGGTTTTCTCCCTAGGGGAAATAGTGTTCTACGTTGTCAGAGTCGTCTGTGTGTTTCAGGTTTAGATGACTTGAGGCAGTGAATTCTTGCAGAAGCGCATGGTGCACGATACTCTATTTATCTAAGGGCCACTAAGATGTACTGTGACTTGCGGGAGATCTTTTGGTGGAGTGCATTGAAGAGAGACATTGTAGAGTTTGTGGCTATGTGCTCTATATGTCAGAAAGTTAAGGTAGGAAATCATAAGCCTAGTGGTTCCATTCAGGAGTTCAGTATTCCTACTTAGAAGTAGGAAGAAGTAAAGATGGACTTCATGATGGGTTTGCCTCGAACTCGTCATCATCTTGATTCTATTTGGGTCATAGAAGACTAATTGTCCAAGTTATCTTATTTCCTTCTAGTTCATACCTCTTATTCAGCAGAGGATTATGCAAAACTCTATATCAGGGAGTTCGTCAGATTACACAATTTTCCATAATCTATCATCTCAGACAGAGGACCTAGTTCACCTCTCGTTTCTGGAAAGTATTCCAAAAGGGTCTTGGTACAAAAGTTCATCTCAGTATAGCCTTTCATCCACAGATAGATGGTCAAGCAGAAAGGACCATTACAACTTTAGAAGATAAGATAAAGTTGTGTTCAATTGATTTCAAGGGTAGTTGGGATGATCACTTGCCTTTGATTAAGTTTGCATACAATAATAGCTATAATTCCAAAATTAAGATGTCTCTATTCAAAGAACTCTATGGTAAGATATGTGGATATCTAATCAGTTGTTTAGAAGTTAGTGATACCTTAGTAATAGGGTCTGACTTAGCATTTTATGCCTTAAAGAAAGTCCAGTTGATCAAAGAAAGACTCTGGGCTGCTCAGAGCCGACAGAAGTCTTATGTAGATGTGCATAGAAAAGATCTCGAGTTTGATATTGGTGAACATATCTACCTCAAGATCTCTCCCATGAAGGGAGAGAATAGATTCGGCAAGAAGAGAAAGCTCATTCCCCGATATGTCACCCATTCAAGATTCTCAGTCGCTTTGGCAAGGTATCTTATGAGCTTGATTTGCCTTTAGTTCTAGCCTCAGTTCATCCAGTCTTTCATGTCTCTTTGCTCAAGAAGTGTGTAGGTGACCCATCATCGTAGTCCCTATTCAGAGCATTGCTGTTCAGAATAGACTCTCTTATGAAGAGATTCCAGTCAAAATCTTAGACTATCAAACTCGTAGATTGAGGAACAAACAAGTCCCTTTAGTCAAAGTTCTTTGGTGAAATAAATCCGTCGAGGAAGCTACTTGGGAAGAAGAAGAAGAAATGTGTGCTAAGTATACTCACCTCTCTCCCTCCAACCTAGATCAAGCTTAAGGTAACAGTTCACCTTAAGCTTATTTAGTTTCACGTTCAGTATTCAGTGAAAACTTGGTAAACATTTTTATGCCCAGGTGTCATCACAAACTTGGTATCAAGTTCCATTGCATATTTGTTCATGCATTCATGTACCATCTCAATTGTATAATTATGCATCAGACATGCATTCTCATTGTGGGAGAATTTAGTTCCTCAAAGTACTCAGTTATACATTCATGAATCAGTCACACATGCATCAGATATGGATGTTCTTAATGTTATGTTCATCTTGTCAGTCATGAAATCAATTTCCAGTTATCAATGTTCATCTTATTGTTCCCTCTCTCAGGAAGTCTTATTCGAGGATGAATGTTCCCAAAGGGGAGATATTGTAATACCCCAAATTTTCTTCCTAACTAATTTTGTCCCAAGGATGCCTAGTATTATCCTCTAAAGTGAATGATGATTATTCCATGAGGAATTTTAAATATTTCACTTTTTGTTATGTGAAAAATTTAATAAGCTTTCCATCGATATAAAATTCACCCAAATCTGACCCCCGGGTGAATAGTTAGAGCTTTTTTAGTGAGACAGTGTATCACCTGAGCCTCCAGCACATCGCGGAGATAGCTCAAATGGCAATTGTCAATTTCAAGTGTTGCTCAACGAAAGTGGTGGATCGCGCCAAACATACAGGTCATAGACATGGTTGCCACGTGATAGCTCCGCATCGCGCCCCCATTCAATTTGCCATTTGTCAATTTGCAGTGACTTGGCGGGATAGTTTCGCGTCACCCAAAGATGAAATTCGGGAAATTTTCTCAGAAATTAAAGACGTGTCGTAGTGTTAAAAGGGTCAATTTTCCTACCCTATATAAGCCTTATTACACGAGATTTGGCAATAATTCAGCAATTTATACTTAATTACTCTCAAAAAGTCTCAAGAATAAGCCCTAGGGTTTTCATAGAAGGTTCAATTCCAAGGGAATTCATGATCAAATTTCAAGAATATCTGCATAAATCTTCATCAAATCACAAACTAAGCTAGGCATAGTGTTCATCCACAGATCCCTTTCATTTGTGGAGTCCAAGAATCATGGTTTGAATAACCTATTATGATTTACTTGTTGTGATTTGATCAAGTTCATACTGATATTTGTTATTTATGTTTAGATATGGTGTGTTGATGAATTTCCATGAAGTATGTGAGTTTGTTTATTGACAACCTATGAGTTTGGGTAGTTTTATATTTATAAATTGATGATTTCACCTATGTTATAAAGTGTGCATGTATGGTGTTTGACAAAGTGCCTAGATTGATAGAATCATATTTCTTATGACTCAATAGTATATAAATGAGAAGTCCATGCTAAGCCCTATGATGCAACCCAATTTCCATTCTCTTATGGTGTATTGACTGTTGTGTTATGCAACGTTCATGATATTGAAATCATGCAAGCATTTATATGTTATATACATTCTCTTCCATGATTAAGACTATGATAACAATGTAAAGAATGAAATCCCTTATTTATGACATTATGAATTATGCACTCTATTCCTTTGATCAAGAAGTATTTTGGATTGTTGGTGTTGGTCATGTATTCAGGAATTTCATGCCTTGTTAGTTTCCTTCTATCGAGTCCTGGGGGTACTTATACACAAAAAATATAGCTATGTTCCTAGAGCCATGTAGTGTTTTCACGATACTCTCAGTCAAGCCATGTTCCATAGAAGTCAGTCAGTGATGTTACTTAGGACTTGTCAAATGAGGGTACCCACAATTGTCGTTACTAGTGGCGCAGTATTAACACCCTTCCAATAAAGGCACAGATTGGACCCCAGCTCAGTTGTTCTAGTGCATTTTGGGCATGTCGTTTAAATAACTATACCCATAGTTTTAGTATCAGTCTTAGCAAAGGAACTCAGATAGTTTTTTAGATTTTAGGACATTTAGATACAGTCGACTCAATCACAGTATGGAACTCTGATAGTTCCATCAGATTTAGGACTGTCAGAAATAGTCACTCATGATATCAATTATTTAACTTATCGGAACTCCAGCATTAATTATGCTAGATATCAGTAGATTCATATCATCGGTATATTGATTCAATTATCTAGTTCTCATGATCTCAGTTACTATGTATTCATGTGTACACTCTCACGTTCATATTAGTTAGTAATTTATTATCATTCATGCATGTAATCCCCATGTAGTCAGCCTACCTTACACGTATACTTAGTACATACTTTTGTACTGACGCATTTGCACTATGGTGTTTTGTTTTTATGTTACACCATAGGTTTAGAGACACGACTCCTTGATCAACAGCAGCAGTAGCATTATAGGGTTCAGAGTTTTAGCGGTGAGTCCTCATTCTCTAAGGACGTGATCTTATCTTATCATGTAAGTTCAGTTTTTAGTAGGGGATATGTTCCATCAACTCCTTAGTCAGACAGTTAGAGGCTTTCAGATGAATACAGTATTCTTCATGTTTTTCAGACTTCAGTATTTTAGTTTTTTTTGGTATAAAGATACCACTCTATGTCAGACATTATTATTATTCAGTTATGTTCAATATTAAACCTTACAGCCTCTTAGTGTATGTTTTCGTATTTTTATGGCATATTATGCAGTGTACAGGTACAAATATCAGTCATGGGTTAGCTTGTGGTCCTTCCAATCATGAGCACCGGGTAGCATCTCGGTTCAGATACTCGGGGCATTACATACATAAACTCAATATTCCCCCTTTTGGCATCATTAAAAATAATTAATGGAAAATAAAGAGTAAAGATAAGCACATATTAGCTAACTCATGGCTACTGTGGAAACACTAAAGTAAAGAAAAGCTCTAAATTAAGAATACAAATGAGATACACAAACGAAAGATTCATTAACTCATAACCGTCAAAACTAGTATAGTAGGCTAAAATAATCATCATAAGGTAACATTATGTAAAAGACATTATGAGAACCAGGATATGAAACTGACATAAGGATGATAAAGTAATGAGAATAACAAGGCTCAAGTAGAAGGAGGGTTGGATTAAAAGGACTTAAGCAGTACTTTATTCTTGCTTAGAGTTTTACATTTCTATCTGGATGTTTATCAGTGGTACCTGGACCCCTAGAGGAAAATTTTTTATTTAGCAATGTCAAATATATTTAATCCACCTTCTTTGATTGCTGACTTAATTATTAATTCCTCTATTTCCATTCCCAACTTCTCTTTAACAGCTAGTAATTCAAATAGTTGATATACATTTTCCACAATTTTTGTTCAAGCTTAATATCCTCTTGTATGTCCCATGTGATCTCTTTTTCCCATTTACCCTAATGTGCTCAAATAATTTGTTGAGGTGGTAATCGTATATCATTTCATGTCTCCATTTTTCTAACATATTATAGGATCAAGTGTACTTTCATGGAATAATATTTTTAGTCATCAATATATTAATCCTTTTTTAACCACCCTCAATCTTCATCTTGTCATTTGATCTCCTTACTTGATTCTATGCTTTTAATAGCAACTTTTTCTTTTTGGAACTAGGTCCATCAGAGGCTTTCTTCATTTTTCACAACATATGTTTTTCTGCCTTATACCAGTAAGGTTACCAAATATGCACTTAATGGTCCTAAGACAAAGTTATCTATGTCCTTTGTTTCTGAAGGATCAAGATATATTATGAAGGCATATTCAATTTAACTTTCTGTATAAAGGTGAATTAGAAGGGTCAGTTTGGTTTAGTAGAGGAAAAGAGTGATGAGTTGAGACTTAGACTAGGAAGTAGCCTATTTTAGAAATTTGAAGGGGAGACCGTTCTCATAAGAGAATCACATGTTTGGTTTTGATAAGACTTACTCTTTATTTCGCATATGGATTGAAAACTTTTACGAGGGAAGGAAAAGTTACATGGATTTCTCAGATAGTACATTTTATGATTATTAATGCACAATCTAGTAAAACTAACATGAGAGATAATATCAAGTCCCTCTTCTTTGAGTGAATCTTCAAGTTCTTGTTCCCATGGGTGTATACCTGGAAGGGTATAGTATTGAATTAGACTAAAATTCACCCACTTTATCAAGGATACCTATCTCCCAAACATAGCCAATTTTGTAGAGAAACATTGATTAACTTATTATATTAAATTAGTATTATGCATCAATCTTTTCATACACTATTTTTGATAAGAACTTGTTCCCTAAAGTAGGTTTGGGGACTAGGTCCCATACTTGACTTAATTCAAGTTTCTGAAGATTCCCCTTAGGAGATGGATTTTCTAGTGAAAGGGTTTCTGCCAATACGCTCTTCTCTACATCTTTTATCCACTTGTGTATCATCTTTACCTCCACCAATAATCAATGATTTTCCTGACAAATCAGGGACTACATGGGTTCCTCTTATCCAACCACAGAATACCTTTTCAGAATATTTTAGAGCATTTTCATTTGTTGTATCTAGAGGTCATTCTAGGGATTTATTTAGAACATAAGCTTGACATATCCTCTTTTTGAATATTAGCCTTCACAAGCCAGGATTAGGTCTTTGAAATCATTTTATCACAAAAAGACACCTTCACCATAAGTATCTTAAGAGAGAGGGAGAGCATAGTCACTCCTTACATCATTAAGCTTTGAACTCTTTCAATCAATGAGCTATTCTTGATTGTAAAATCCCCTTTTAATTCCTAGAATCATAATCACTTGCTCCACTTGATTCTGAGATCCCAGTAGTAGGACAATTGTGTGATCAAATCCCTTTTAGACTATCTAGGTGGTATGACAATTGTCCCTTGAGTCCCACATGGTTGGGTTCTTTCTTTATAACATAGCCCCTTACAATTGTTAGAACCTTGATTAGAAAAGTTAGAAAGTATTTTAGAAGATGTAGTGCATTGTAGGAATTTATTAAGTTCTTCCCTTAGACGGACCATGACCCTTTCTAACTCCTCATTATCCTGAAGTGCAGTCATGAAAAGCCTTTGATAATCCTCCAAATTTTCTTCAAGATCAACCCAAAACCTTGGGAATTCCTTCTTCCCTTTATAAATGGAAACATCGCCATTCTCCAATTGACTTACCAAACTCTTATTTTCAAGTTTTAGTTTAGAAACTTGTTGCTTAGTTTCTGATATCTGGAAAGTAAAACATATCAGCTCAATCTCCTAATATTTTATATTTTACTCTAGAGTATAAACATTTTTTTTATCAGAACAACTATTAGATTTTTCTAGTTGATTGACTAAGCTTGAATTTTTAGATTTCAACTTAGTGATCTACTCTTCAATTTAAGATATTTCAACAGATATAGAAATTAACTCAAGATCTTGACTCTCCACCTTTTCTTCTAGTTCATTTGTTTCATTAGTCATTTCACATATAGAATTAATTAACATATTGGAAAGCTATTTTACTTTTCTAGCAGAGTAATTTTGTAGATTATTCTTTAAACTCTGAGACTGTTACCACATCTTGTTCTTCATCCTCAGTGTTTTCCATAAAATCAAACAAGGTGTCAAAGGTCACTTTCTCATCCTCCACTACTATGTAGAAACGCTTCCAGTACTTTCATCTTTACCTAAATCACTATAAGGTCTCCCCATACTGCTAAAGCTAGCTTTACAACATATTCAGTTGCTTTCTCCATTCTTCAATTATCAGGGACCTAGTACCTAATCTTTCCTTTGGCACCCTCAACTTTTAGGTAATCCTTATAAACCATCTTATGCATTGGACAGTCCTTGAATAAATGCTCAGGGCTTCCACATTTATGACACAACTCATGATTGTTTTCAACGTTTTTGTTGCTTCTTTATTTTAATTGACACTTCTTTTCATTGCTTTGACAATTCTTATTTGTTTGAGTCATGATTTGAAGCATTTAAGGCCAGAGACTTTTCCCTTTTAAAATCATTATTTTCTAACTCTTATTAATTCTTGAGCGCATAAATTTCTATATTTCCAATCAGCTCATCCATGATGAGGGTTTTCACATTTCCATCCTTAGTTATAACATCTACTTTACTCTATCTTGACTTGGAAAGAACAAAAAGGATATTTCTCACTTGTTTATACAATATAATCACCTCTCCTAAGAAATATAGCACATTTATGGAGAAGATTAATATTGTAAGCATTTCTTATATTGTCTCTACTTCTTTCATAGTAAAGGTTTCATGCTGAGTTATCAGTATGTCAACATTAGAGTCCTCCACATCTATTACTCTCCCATAAGCAGTCCTTAAACAATTCAAGATATTTTTAGTATTTTTACATGTTGTGATCCTATAGTATTCATCAGGACCTATGCCATATACTAACAGTTTCTTTGCTTTGTAATTCTTTTCAATCTTCTTTATGCCTTCATCATTGAATTCCTTCCTACTTTGGACCAAAATCATTGTAATTTGTCCTTCTTTTGGCTTGTCTAATAGGCACATGAGGGCCATAAAGAATAAAATCCATAAGATCATTGTTCATAGCCATAATAAAGTCTAAGATTCTTATTTTCCATAACCCATAGTACTATCCATTTAATCCCTATGGTTGAGTTGTAGATTGCCCTTCTTCTAGGTTACATGGGGAGGCCATTCAAACCAAACTATTCTAGGTGTGAACCTTTTGTGTGACCGGGCTCCTATACTAATGGATGAATCACTTTGGGGTTGCTCCACACAGTAAGGGACCAGGTCCCTCAGAATCAATCACATGCAATTAAATAATGGATTACAAGAAAACTAAAGACAGAACAAAAAGAGTAAAATACACTAGGATTTTTACTTGGAAACCCATGGTGGAAAAAAGAACAGCTTGCCCTCAAAACCACTAACCAAATCCACTATAATCAGCTCCCTAATCAGAGTTTAGATTTTATCCTAACACTAGGCTCGTTGATCTATGTAATGACCCGAGACTATCCCTTAGTTGTTACATGGTGCTTATGGTCCTGAGAGACCACAATCTAACCTATGAGCTGGTACCTACTGTGACCACTGAATAATATAATCAAGAATATGAAAGAATAACTTGAATGCCATAAGGTTTTAATAATGAAATAACTACTGAATTATGAATCTGATAAAAATACGTAAATCTAAATAGTCTAAATAGCTAATTGTAGTGTCTAAAAAGCCTCTAAACTGGATACTATGAGTTGATAGGACATACCCCAACTAACTCTACCAACTATTGCTATAAAGACATGAAGTAATATAATCTGTCCTCGTATGACGAGGACTCACCACTTCTACTGTGCTGCTGAAAATATGAGAATCTAAGTGCAATCTGAGAACTGAGCGTCAGCACCTATGATATGAAACATCATAGAACAAAAGAAAAGGTATGCGATCAGTACTTTGAATGTACTAGTATGCTAAATGAGGTATGCTGATATGCATGGGCTCATGAATAGGAATGATAATAATTAACTGGACATAAATGTAAAACATGGAATACTGAATAAAGAGCATGGAATATGTAGATCTAAAAATATAGGAAAATTTGTAAATATTGTGGATGCATGACCAAGCATATAACATTAACAGAGTAAAATCTTAAAAAATGATATACTGAGATAACTAAATATGTATGCCTTGGTCAAGCAACACAAAGACTGAATGACTGAGCTGAGACTGTAACTGACACTTTATATGAGACTGTGGGAGGTATCATCTAACCGACATTCCCCAATTTGAGCTAATCGGGGTCCAACATGTAACCCCAGTTAGAAGGGTGTTAATATTGTGACATAGGTACTAAAAATGGATTTGTGGATCCACTAAACTGATATAATGTCCAAAGAACTAAGGGTGTCAGGACTAAACTGACAGGTGACCCCTGCAAGATAGTCAAGCCTAGTCTGATGGGTGAATGCTCATATCGTATGCTTGATTCATAGTTCTGTAGTATAAGACTGCTACTAATGACTCTGCCTATCTAATGGGGTAGCCTTCATCCCTATATTCTCTTTGTGCTAAATCCCACTCCTACCTAAAAGACACTAATATACTAGACTGTTCTAAGTTCAATGACTCTTATCTGACTATTATGTTAATGCTCATAATGTAATCTGAAGACTATTATGTAATGTACTAAGACTAGACTAAATAAATAGCTATGGTTTTTGGGTATTCAATTCTCCCAGGACTTAAAAGAATAATACTGTAAATAAATTAAAGCTTGAAGGCCAAAACATAAAGGCTCTTCTTAAATAAATCACTCTTGTAGGAATTTTATCAAACACTTGTACTTCATAGTTTTGTCAATTCATGGGAATAGTATAAAACTTGAAAGAATAGCATGACTTCAACATTTATAACACTAAATTATGATCAAATTTGAAGAATGACAACATTATAACAGGAGGGATTTGATAACAACCATAATTCCATTAAAGTATAGTATAAAATAAATATTCATGGAAGTTCTTGGAGAATCATAGTTTTAAGTAAAAATTTAATATCGTAAATCTTGAATAGATGATAGATTTGTAATTAAAATAGATACTTGGACTCCATAGATGAACATCTAACATACCTAGGATGATGAATTTGGAAGGATTGATGGAGAGTTCTTGAGAATTGAACTTTATTCTTGAGAGCTAGGTTTTCTTGTTCTTGAAAAAGGGTATTTTTAGTTTTAGCAAAAGTGAATGATGATGAGTATTTCAGTCAATTACGAATTAAATTTCGTGTTCAGGGAGATTTAGGTCTTAGGGAAAAATCCAAATACCCTTAAACGAATTTAAAAACACAAGATGGAAATTGAAATCCCAATTTTTAGCCTTGACGCGATGCGCCACTATCGTGCCAAGCCACTGAAAAAGAGAGAACTGGGACCTGGATAAATGACGCGATGCGCCACCATCATGGTAAGAATGTGGATACCATTTTGTCCATCTCCGCGATGCGCCATGATTGGGGAGGCCTATTGGAAATTGACAAATGGGAAATTGGACTCTTCGTGACACGCCATTATTTCGGAGTTGCACTGGGAATCGATAAATGTCAAATAGACAAATGGCGCAATGTGACGGGATCATGGAACCTCACTGGATTTTGCCAATTAGGATATTGGAATTCTCCGCGATGCACTAGAAGTTAAAAGAATGGGATTTTGTGATTGAAACTTAAAATTACCATAACTTCTTACCCGGTTACCGGATTCGGGAGAATTTTATATTGTTTGAAAGATAGTTGAATTTCCTATGAAATGGCAGGCTCTAAACTGAAAAATAATAAGTTTTTAAAAAAATCATAGATGAATACAGAGTGTTACAATATCTCCCCATTAGAAGTTCTCATCCTCGAATGAAACTTGTTAAGCTGAAGGAACTGATGGATTGAGATTACGCACTGAATATGCATGTCTAATGCATGGAATGCATGACTGAACTAATTCATAAATGTCTGAATTACTTGAACATGACGTGCAACTGAAAATGAGCATGATAGAGAAAATTTTAAGAAGATTTGGTACCTTTTAAAGAATTTGGATTCGCGGAGAAGAGATGAGGGGTTAATTGGTCCGCATATCAGCCTCTTCTTCCCAAGTGGCTCCCACGATGGACTAATTCCACCAATGAAATTTGACTAGTGAAACTTCTTTGTTCCTTAGTCTATGAACTTGATGATCAAGAATTTCAATGAGAACTTGCTCAAAGGAAAGACTGTTCTGAATATCTACACTTTCTAAGGGAACAACTATAGCTGGATCACCAATAAACTTCTTCAACATTGATACATGGAACACTGGGTGTATCGAGGCTAAATCTGAAGGAAAATCTATCTCGTAAGCTACCTTTACAAAATGACTGAGGATTCAGAAGGGAATGAAAAAATGGGGACTGAGTTTTCTATTCTTGTTGAATCTCCTCACTCCCTTTGTGGATGAGATTTTTAATAACACAAGATCACAGACCTCAAACTCGAGATCCTTTCTCCTCATATCTGGATATGATTTCTGTTTTCTCTGGGCAGCCCTAAGCCTTTCTCTGATCAACTGAACCTTCTTAAACGCAACAAACACCAAGTCAGGCCCCAGTACGGCGGCCTTATCTACTTCAAACCAACCATTTGGAGTTTTATATATCGTACCATAGAGAGCTCAAATGGAGCCATACGAATAGTGGAATGAAAACTATTATTGTAAGTGAATTTCATCAAAGGCAAATGGTCATCCCAACTACCCTTTAAATTAACAACGTATGCTCTAAGAATATCCTCAAGAGTCTAAATGGTATATTCTTCTTGACCGTCTGCCTAAGAATGAAAGGTTGTACTGCGGCAGACTTGGGTACCAAGATCTTTTTGGAATTCTTTCTAGAAGTCAAAGGTAAACTGGGTACCTCTATTCGAGAGGACAGATAAAGGAACATCATACAACCTAACCAACCATCTGAGATAGAGATCGGCATAGTCCTCAGCTGAATATGAGGTATGTACTGGAAAGAAATGAGATAATTTAGTCATCCTAACTACTGTAACCCAAAAAGATTTATGTTTATGATGGGTACAAGGAAACCTATCACAAATTTTATGTTAACATCCTCCCATTTCTACATAGGAACACAGAACTCCTACATAGACACACTAGGCTTCTGGTGCTCAATCTTAACTTACTAACATGTAGGGAACTTATCTACAAACTTTGCAATATCTTTCTTTATCCCACTCCACCAATAGATATCCTGCAAATCGTGATACTTCTTACTGGCCCCTGGATGAATTGAGTAATGCACACCATGTACTTCTGCAAGAATTCATTGCCTCAAATTATCTACAGCAGGCACACACAATCTACCCTATCAACGCAAAAAACCATCTTCCCTTTGGAAGAAAAACCTCCACTTTCTGATCTCTGACTGATTCTTTCAACTTAACTAGACTAGGATCTCTATCCTATTTTTCCTTCACCTCAGAAACTATAGATGACTCTGAGCTACTTTGCACCTATACACTACCTTTTCTGAATTGAGTAAACAGACACCTAGTCAGGTAAGCTGATGGACTTCCTGAGCTAAATTCTTCTTACCATCCTCAACATGAGATACACTACCTATAGACATTCTACTAAGAGCATCAACCACTATATTGTCATGCCCGACTGATACAGAACGCTCATGTTATAATCTTTCAATAACTCTAACCATCTTCTCTGATGTATATTTAAATCTTTCTAATAGAACACATATTGAAGGATTTTGTGGTCTATGAACATATCTACATGCACCCCTCACAAGTAATGCCTCCAAATATTTAAGGTAAATACTATTGATGATAGCTCAAGATCATAAGTCGTATAATTCTTTTCATGAGGATTAAGTTGTCTGGTGGCGTAATCTATAAGCTTACCTCTCCATATGAGGACTCAAGCCAAACCTACACTGGATGTATCACAGTACACAACAAAACAATCTGAACCATCTAGTAGACTAAGAACTGGGGCTGATGTGAATCGAGTCTTCAACTCCTGAAAACTCATCTCGCATGAATCTGACCACTGAAACTTAACTTTCTTCTGTGTCAATCTGGACATGGGGGATGCAATCAAAGAAAACCCTTCAATAAACCAATGGTAATAGCCAGCTAAATCTAAGAAACCCCTAATAGAGATGGATCTAGGCTAGTTTCTCACCGCTTCTATCTTTTGAGGATCAACTCTAATGCCAATAATGGAAATAATATGTCCAAGAAAAGCTATTGATCATATCCAAAATTCACACTTACTAAATTTAGCGAACAACTGATGGGCTCTAAGAGTTTGAAGCACTACTCTGAGGTGGTCTGCATGATCATTTTTGCTACGGGAGAAATCAAGAATATCATCAATGAATACTAAGATAGAAATGTCCAAGTACTTCTTGAACACTTGGTTCATCAATTCCATGAAGGATGCTAGGAAATTTGAAAGAAGACCAAAACACATAACTAGAAATTCAAAGTGACCAGACCAAGCTTGGAAAGCTATTTTTGGGATATCACATTCTCTTACTCTAAGGTGATGATAGCCTGATCTAAGGTCTATCTTGGAAAAGTAACTAGCACATTGAATTTGGTAGAACAAATCATCAATTCTATGAAGTGGATAGTTATTCTTGATTATGACCCTATTCAACTGATGGTAGTCTATGAACGTTCTGAGAGAACCATCTTTCTTAAGAATGAATAGAATAGGTTCACCCTACGGGGAGAATCTAGGCCTGATTAATCCAGTTTATAGGAGATCATTTAACTATTCTTTCAACTATTTGAGTATAGTTGGAGCCATTTTGTATGGCGGAATAGATATAGGCTGAGTATCCGGGTGAAGGTCTATTCTGAAGTCGATTTCTCTTTCAGGAGGAACTTAGTGAAGATCTTTAGGAAATACATCTGAAAATCATTTACTACTGGAACTGACTAAAGAGTTAGAGTTTCTAGGTTAGAGTCTTTGAATTGTACAAGATTGTAGACACACCCTTTGGATATCATCTTTCTGGATCTAAGGTATGAGATCAACCGAACCCTAAGAGATGTAGTACTACCCTTCCATTCAAAGAATGGTTCATTTGGGAACAAAAAATGAACTATTCTATTTTTACAATCAATGAAGGCATACTATGATTGGAGCCAATATATGCTAAGAATGACGTCAAAATCCATTATCTCTAACTCCACAAGATCAACTAAGGTAACTTTTTATGATATTTTAACTCGATAGTTCTGGTATATCTATCTGGATACAATCAAAATGCCTACTGAGGTAGACAGTAAATAGGGCTCTACTAGAGTTTTGAGACTGACTCCAAAATTGATAGCTATATATGGAGTTACAAAAGAAGGAGAAGCTCTAGGGCCTAGTAAATCATAAACATGTAAATAAAAGACCCGCAACATACCAGTAACTACATCAGGAGAATTTTCTTGATCATGGTAGGACTGATAAGCTTATAATCTGTTTGGGAGCTAACCACTGGTAGAACTCAAAGTTGAACCCTTCTGAGTTAGGTGGCCGAATGGAACTAATGACTGATGGGAATGGACCTTTTGGTGCACATCACTATCTTACTGAGCAACTACTCGACACTCACAAATATGATAGCCTAGATTGTCACACCTGAAGCACACATCACTACCCATACTGCACTCACCCTAATGGTGCCTGCCGCACTTCTGACATAAAGGATTGGTACGAGTATTACTAACACTAAACTGGAACTTAGATCCTGGTGCCCTGTCCCTATTGTCTTTTCTGAATTTGGGTTCTAGGCACTGGCTAAAGAATGTATTGGGGATGAAGACCTCTAATAAAACTCAAGACGATTATGACCTTCTATATTTGGCTGATTGAAATTAAAACTACCCATCCTAGCTCTTTTGTTTCCTCCCTCCCTCTCCTTAATCTTGTACTCCTTTATCTATTGTGAATGTTCCATCATCCTAGATGAATCCATCTTAATAATCTACCTTACAGTCCTATACTTCTCGACCACACTATCAGATATGCCAGAAACAAACTTACTCATCTTGAACCTACTGTCAGATACCACATAGGAGCATATCTAGATAACTAAGTGAACTTGAGAGAATACTCCCTCACACTCATGATTTCGTGCCTCAAATTAATAAATTCTAACACTTTATCCTTCCTTAACTCTAATGGAAAGAATTTTCCAAGACAGCTATGACAAACTCTCCCTATTCTATAGGCTCGACATCAACACCTCTGTCAACTTTCCACTACTTAAACCAAGTATGGGCTACATCCTGCAATTGATATGCAGCCAAATAGGCACTCTAACTAGAAGCCACCCCCATAGAATCCGTGACTTTCTAAACCATATCTAAGAATTCATGTGGATCCTCTTCAAACTTGGTTCTCGTAAAAGAAGAAGGATTCATCCAGGTGAAATCCTGAGTTCTAATTCCAGCTGTATTGTCCACTGGGTTAGCCAAAATAGTGGTTTACTATTCATTTAGTGCTGCTACAAAATTTGCTAGATTAGTGAACGTAACCCAAAATTTTGCGTGAAAGACATGTTTTCCAGAGGATCTGCCTGGACAGGCTGAGGGGATGGCTGGGTTCTAATTTTCTTCCGTTCCTCTTGGGATGCATGTTCTATAAATGAAAGGAAGAAGTGGACTAGATAGAGAGTTTAACTTGAGGTCATGCTAACTCACACGATGTGAATAATGAAAGAAGGAAAACTTTTTCCTTAACGCCTTGTAGCCTTTTGTCCATAAGTGTAGCGTGCTATACACCCATGAATAAGACTTTACTCGATGTGGCTTTCAGACATCTATTTGGGTAGCGTTCTATATTAGGATCTAATACCAAGTTTGTAATAACCCAAGACTATTGAGACTAGACTATTCTGAGTAACATTTGACTATTCTGATAATGCTCATAATGTAATCTGAAGACTATTCTTTAATATACTGAGACTAGACTAAATAAACAACTATGGGTTTTGAGTATTCAATACCCCCAGGAATTAAAACAATAATATTGTAAAGAAACTAAAGCTTGAAGGGCATAAGATGAAGGTTCTTATTAAATAAATCACTCTTGTTGGCATTTTATCAAATACTTGTACTTCATAGTTCAGTCAATTCATGGGAATAGTATAAAACATGAAATAATAGCATGACCTCAACATTATAACACTAAATAATGATTTATTTCAAAGAATGACAATATTAAAACATGAGGGATTTGATAACAATAATAATTCCATTAAAGTATGGTATAAAATCAATATTCATGGATGTTCATGAAGATTCATAGTTTTAAATCACAATTTAATATCATAAAACTTGAAAAGATGATATATTTTTAATTAAAATTGATACCTGAAATCCATGGATAAAAGAAATCCATGGATGAACATCTAACATACCTGGGATGATGAATTTGAAAGGACTGATGGAGAGTTCTTGAGATTTGACCTTGATTCTTGAGATCTAGGGTTTCTTGTTCTTGAAAGATGAGATTTTTAATTTGAGAGAAAGTGAATACTGATGAGTATTAAGGTCAATTAGGGGTTATATTTTGTGTTTAGGGGGAACTTAGGGCTTAGGAAAAATACCCAAATAACCTTAAATGAATTTAATATATATGTATGTATGTATGTATATTCTTGGATCAGAAAAATACTTAAGATTTGACAAAGTTGTCATCAAGCAAGCCTTACCATGGTCATGGGATAAAACCATGTTGGAACCTATGATATCGTACCATTCAATAAGAGATGATATAGGGCGAAGGTCTGTTAAATACAGGGAATTATGATCGTGATTTGATATCAAGATTGTACCATGTGATTGTGTGTGAAAAGGGAAATTCACATCTGCAAAAGTATAAGACAGAAGCAACCTACAACCATGCGTTGAAAGATTGATCGTACCATATTATCATGGGGAGAGACTCTAGTTGATGCAGCATCTTAGAACTTCTATAGAACAATGATAAAATGAAATTATTCCACTACTGTACATTAAAACCACCGGTCTGTACTAATCATTGTACCTTGGAAGACCTGAATTTTATCAATTCCATGTACAAATCAGTACAGGTGAAGAACTATCATGGTTCCTAGCCATGATTCTACCTTCTTCTCATTCGAGGTAGCTGACACAATTGTCCTTTTTTTGGGATACTATTTGTTTTGTCTATAAGTAATATTATTGGTTATTTTTATGGGGTTACATAACTATTACATACATTACCTTATATTTGACAATTCTAAGGCACTTTCATGGGATTGTATGAACATTGCTTCTAGGGTTTAATCAAAGTTGAGTTTTTGGAGTTCAATTCTTATTGTAAGTTCATGATTATGTCTTCATCTATAAATTATCGCCGTGCATTTACAATTATGAGTATCTAAACCCCATAACAAGGGTTGTGGCAAACATGATTACTTAGTAAAATGGGTTAAGTGCAAATTTAGTCTATAATAGTGTAATTGCATGTATTGTTGTTTCATGAAGGATGATTGCTCTTCTAATAGATGAATATATTAGGAATTAGCCTGTATTCTAAAATTGGTGTGTAGAGATGTAGAGATAAGAAAGAGGTAATAACAACACAAATGTGATGCTATCAACCTTCATCTAATAACTAGAGTCCTAATAGGGATAGTTTTGAGAGAAAGAACAAAAGTTAGTAATACAAAGCTTTAAGTCTGTAAGAAGATGAATGGAATTCACATCTAACAAACTTGGAAGATGTTTAGGTTGTATATATATTGTTAATTTTTTTTGCATGTAACAAATTGGTGTTGTCTGTTAGCACAAATAACTATAGAGTTATGAAGTCATAGGGATAACAATCCTAGCTTCTATTTCATAGTGATTACAAATCCAATAAATCAACATTCATTTCTAGTGATATTTTATTTCTTACGCCCCCTCCCTCTTTTATACTTACATGCCAATCATTTTTAACAAAGACTTGATCGAATTTAATCTTATTCCTAATGGGATCAACATTAACCTAGTCGGGTTCTACATTTGTTCAACGACCGCCTTATACTTCTTTGAAAGGTGTAATTTGGGTGATATCAAATTTTGTTATCGTTGCTAGGGAATACTTATATGGAGTTTAATTATTATTTTTCTTAGATTGTTGGTTTTGTTTGCTGATTTTATTTCTATACAATTTCTAGGGCACACATCGTTGTATTTCCAGTACAGAGAGTAAAGTCAATCCCCTAATTCTGTCTGATCCTAAATATGAGAAAACTTTTACATACAACCAAATTAAAGATAGAGAGAAGCAAAGAGATTATGATGAAGGAGCCTTTCTTAAAGGGGTTTATGATGACACGATAGTTGTGAATCGGCCACTCCTTCATGATGTTCAAAAACTCAACTAATGTCTGAGAAAATACTATGCATGCAACTTTTAGACGAGCCACTAGTAAATAAATAGTTATAAAGTAAGAGACAGAGCGTCTGGATGTACTTGATGTGAGGGACATTAAGGAATAATAAGGGACAATAGTCCATGCAACATTATCTGCCAATTTATGATGAACTGGATATGGATTTGGAGTATGTTGTGCCAGTTGAAATTGGTGAAATTATTCCTCCTGATCTACCTCAAGGTACTATGTATGATATTATGTGTTCAATGATCCAGCTTCTAAATGTAAGTAGGGTATTTGATGCGCTGCCTACTAATGATGAAAACATACATATTAGGAACTTTGTGGGGAACTGCACTTTATACAATTTTCTTGTGGTGGTCAGGAGGAGAGACATATGAGATTATTCCTATTCTCTCTAATAGGTGAAACTACTTTATGATCAGGTGAGTTGCCATGTGGATCTAACACTACTAGGAATTAGTTGAGGACTAAATTCATGGACTAATTGTTTCTGCTATCCAAAATGTTGTAAATAAAACATGAGATATCTAACTTTTGTCTGTTGCTTTCTGGCACAACTCAAACCAGAGTCGAGCCGTGATGGGTATCTCAAGTTCAACAAGGATTGGAAACAACCCCAATACCCAACCCATCGCCCACCTTACACCCAATGTCGGATCAATTTCTAACATATAAGAAGATAAAAGAACTTAAAATTAAATATATTATGATATGTGCATAACCAAAACCAACCAACAACCTAACCATCCCTAGTCCATAGTAGTCCGACAAAGTTTTTACCAAACCTAATATCCCTAAAGTGTTTGGACATCCCCGCGACTAAAGAAAAAAACAGTATACAATAGTATATAACTAAAAAACAAAACATAATAATGAAATGGAGCATACTAAAGAATGGAAGATCACTACTTGAAGTTGACTATAGATCAAAACACAATCACTGAGCAAGAGGAGTAGAAGTGTAGACATATTCTGCATCGCACTGTCATACGGCATCCAAAGATGGTTAGCGGGACGAACACTAATATTTAACTCAGGGACAATGATAAAATAATGCCGTCAATTCTGACCAAGTCAACCAATGGACATTACCATATGCAAATATATTAATATATATATATATATATATATATATTTTATGCCCAATTAGGGAACAAGGTTTAGCATGCACTTTAAAGATTTAACCTCCATTGTGTGGCTCAACCTTCATATAATAGTACCCACAGTGCATATGGACCCTATTTCTCACCCCCTGGTTGGGCCTCAGAGCGTGTAGCAGCATGAATCAAAGAATGTTGTCATATATATGCATGGGGGAGTTGAACGTTCAAATTATATACTAAGGTGACTTTAGCACCCAATCATGAAATATGATATGGGGGACTTAAAACCTCAAATCATAATAATAACAATAAGATGGACTCAAACCACCTAGTCACAAACAAGGGGAATCAAACCCTCAAGTTATAATGGCTCTTAGACCTACTAGAAAAGTTATTAAGTATCGGTCACTCAGACCTCCACATTTATGACTCAAATACACAATTCTCTTCTAAAGTTCAACTTAATAATAATCACACATTCCCATTCATCGAAGCGTATTTCATATTATGAAATAAGCTATCAAAATTGTCATACCAACTTACACTTGCAAGGTAACAACAACATTCAAAATCAATTACATCACTTGGGGGAATTCACAACCCCCTTAGTTCAATTAAGCCATAGTTTGTGAAAACAAAAATCAACAAGATGTAATTCAACAACATAATTCTATTGTTTGAAGAACAATTCAATTCCTACATTTTTAATAACTAGAAACTCGTTTCACAATATAGGGTTGGGGTAATAACTACTTCAAGTGTAACAAGTTTGGGGAAAATCACATTTCCCAAGATCATTTACCATATCCATGCACCTACAGGTTCAAAACCATATTTAAAGCATAGAAAATCATAATTAAATAATGGAAAACATTATTCAACAATAAGCATCAAAAGCCCTCAACCCTTTGTTCGAAACCTTGACAATTCAATGTGAGAAACACTTTACAACATGTGATTTTAAGAATTTAACAAAGACAGGAAAGTAACAGGCCTTATAGACCAAAAAATTGTGAAAGAAATTGACCCTTGTGCACTTAGATGACCAACCTTTATGAAACCATAGCCTGACTTTCTTGAGGGAATTTAGAGATCCCTTTGGAGTATTAAAAAAGTTTTTTAGGTTTATATCTGAGTGATAATGACAACCTAAAGTAGTTATAAGATATGGGTTTTAAGTTCGGTAAGAGGGGAAATGTCTAGAATGCCCTCAACTTAAAATCCTAAAAAGTGCCACCCTTGACTATAGGTCAACCAGTGACTTGTAGCCTAGTCCTTATGACTCATTATTACTAGTCGTAACCAAGATAGTCTCTACGATCCCCACACACTGTTCACCCTACTACTCAGTGGTACCATTATTAATGAGACCCTATAACTCATAGAGTCCAATTGTAGTCAACACAGAACCAAAGCGGGTAAATATTGGGCATCCTACTATTTCCACCTAAGGACTCGTAACAAGTCCTTACGACTTATCGAGAGCCACTCATACTTAGTGAAAAACATAGCCACTTACTTTATTGATTTGGTTGTAATTCCATCTTAATGACTTATCATGAATCTTTACAACTCATCTTCCCAAGTCATACCAAAGGGAAAAACTTAAACACCATTCACTGGTCACCTAACGACTAGGATCACCTGACCCATCAAGACACCTCACGGTTCATAGGGTGAGTCATAGCCCGGAAGTGAGCTTAAAGCTCAAGAATTTTTCATGGGAAAAAATCTGAGGTGTTTCAATTCTCCTCCACTAGGATCATTCATCATATAATGATGGGTCAATGCAATTACAAAAACAATTTAGACACAACTAACGGCCACACTTTTCTTTACCAAAGTCAGAAAAAAATGTTAAGAATAACACATACCTTAAGCATGATTATTCGGAGCCGAAAACAAGAATGGATACTTAAACTTTATGTCTTCTTTTTCTTCATAAGTAGCCTCTCCAACCTTGTTGTTCCTACATAGAAACTTTACTGAAGCTACGTCATTAGTCCCTAGATGATGAACTTGCCAATCCAAAATTTTAATTACGACTTACGCATAAGATAAGATATCCAAAATACCCACCTCCTCTAAAGAAATAATAATTGAAGTTCCACCCACGAACTTTTGTCAACATCGAAATATGGAAGGCTAAGGGAATGTAGCTAAGAATAAAGGGAAACCCCAATTCATATGAAAAATTAACAACCCTCTTCAAAACAAATTAAGGACCAACATTTCGAGGACGGAGTTTCCCTTCTTCCCAAATCGCATCACTCCCTTCATGGGAGATCCTTTCAAGAACAACCAGTTACGAACCTCAAACTCCAACTCACTATACCTCATATTTGTATAGAAATTTTGGCGACTTTAGGAGGTGTTAATCCTATCCTATATAACCTTCACCTTATCCAAGGCTTGGTAAACCAAATTCAGGAAATACATTCCCATCTCAACAACTTTGAGCTACCCAATAAAACAACGAAACCTCTTACTAAACAAAGCCTAAATAGAGCCATACCAATAATAGAGTGGTCGCTATTATTATATGCAACTCTATAAGAGGCAAATAAATAACCCAACTACCACCATAGTCAATCACATATGCTCTAAGCTTATCGTCGAATATTTGACTAGTACTTTCCCCTTGACCATCTGACTACGGGGGAAAGCAGCACTAAGGATCACCTTATCTCCAAAACCTCTTTGAAATGAATGCCAACAGTGTGATGAGAACTAAGTACCATGATTCAACAAGATAGCAATAGGAACGCCATGTATCTTCACATTCTTCTGGAGGAAAAACACTGTATATTTCTTTGCCAAAAAGTTAGTTCTCACTGGCAAGAAGTGAGCATACTTAGTCATCTTATTCATGATGACCAAAATAAAATCTAACTCATTACAAGACCAAGGAAGACCGGTAATGAAATCCATATTAATTACTTCCCATTTTATTATAGTAAATTTAAACACTTGATCCAACCCTCTTGGTCTAAAGTGCTCAACTGTCACTTGTTGACACACCATACTTTGAGCCACAATACTAGCCACATCCCTTTTCACATTATTCCATAAAAAAAATTTCTTAAGATCGTGATACATTTTTGTTGAACAAGGATGAAAGGTATACCGCGACTTATGAGCCTTAGAAAAGATCCTCTCTTGCAACCTATCTACGTCAAGAACATATAATTTTCCTTGGTACCTAAAGATACCGTCCCCAACAATCTCAAAAGCTAAAACCTTTTTCCGACTCACATCTCCCTTAATTTTTATTATGACAGGATCCAATACTTGTTTCTTTTTTATTTCAGCACTAAGAGACTACTGTGCCACCATTTGTACAAACACATCTCCATCCTCAAAGTCAAAGAGATGAACGTAATGGTTACCCAAATAGTGAATATCTTTCACCAATTTCCACTTATCCTCCTCCATATGAGCTAGACTACCCATGGATAACTTAGTAAGAGAATCAGTAACCATATTAGATTTACCTAGGCGGTAATGGAGAGTCATGTTATAATCCTTAAGCTACTCAAGACATCTCCTTTGTCTAAGATTCAAATCCCTTTGGATAAACACACATAGAAGGATCTTATGATTTGAAAAGTTATCCATATGAACCTCATATAGAAAGTGATGAAAAATCATTAATGCATAGACCACAACCAACAACTCCTAGTCAAGAGTCAAATTGTTTTTCCCATGTACCTTCAACTCTCTAGAGTCATAGGCCACCACCTTCTAATAATGCATTAATACACAACCAAGTTACATACGGAATGCATCTCAATAAACTACAAATCCCACATTACACTCCGACAGGGTCAAAACGGGAGGTAAAGTCAACTTAACTATCATCTTCTCAAAACTACACTCACAAGTATCAGACCACAAGAATTTAACTTTCTTCTGTGTTATCTTAGTTAATGGGGTAGCTATAGTCGAGAAACTCTTCATAAATCTCCTACAGTAACCGACTAAACCAAAAAAAATTTGAATATTAGTTAGAGTCGTGTTTCTAGACAACTTTTTAACTATTGCGAATTTATGCAGATACACCATGATCCCTTCACTAGAAATGACTTTACCAAGGAAAGTAATAACTTTAAACCAAATTTAAAAATTTGAAAACTTAGCATAGAAATGTTAATCTTTCAAGGTATAAAAGACAATGCAGATTTGGTCAGTATGATCCGCCTCTCTCTGAGTACATAAGAATATCCTCAATGTACACTATGATAAACAAATCAAAGAATTGACAAAACACTTGATTTATGATATCTATAAATGTCTCAAGGGCATTAGTCAGAACCAAAATACATAACTAGGAGCTCATAGTGACCATACCGGGTTCGAAAGGCAGTCTTAGGGCTATCCACCTCCCAAATCTTTAGATGATTATAACCCGATCAAAGATCACTTTTAGAGAAACATCTAGTACCCCAAAGCTGGTCAAGAAAATAATCAATCCTAGGATGAGGATACTTATTCATTATGTTAACCTTATTCAACAAATGATAATCTATGCACATCTGAAGGAAACCATCCTTCTTACACACGAACAAAAACCTACACCCCATAGAGATAAACTAGGATGAATAAAACCCCTATCATGGAGATCATTTAACTGCTTCTTGAGATTTTTCAACTTAGTGGGAGCCATTCTATTAGGAGGGATAGAGATAGATAGGATAAGTGTCCGGAACAACGTCAATCCCAATGTCCATGCCACTATCGAGAGAGACACAAGGAAGATCATCAGGGAACACCTGAGAAAACTCATTTACAATGGGAATGAAATACAATGAAGGACTCAGAGAGATAGAATCTTTAACCTAAACCAAACGATAAAGACACTGCTTGGAAATAAACTTTCGAACTCTAAGAAATAATATGAACTTTCCCTTAGGCACAAGAGAACCCCCTTCCCATTGAATAATTCGTTTATCTGGGAACTTAAACATGACCCTTCGTGTTCGATAATCTATAAAGGCATAGAATTAATGCAACCTATCCATCAGCAGTATAACATCTAGATCAACCATGTCTAACTTTAACAGAGCCACAACAGCTTCTCTACCACCAACCGATGCTACACAACCCCTATATACTCTTATAGAAATTATAAAGTCACACACTAGGGTACAAATAGAAAAAGGATCAGGGATAAACTTAGGAACAAAATAAAAATGCACATCCATAAATAGGGTAACATAAGAAAGAGTAGAGCCCAGATCAAGAAAGAAATACACATCAAGAGAAATGAGTCGTAACATAATAGTGCTTACATCAGATATGCCTCAAAGTCCTAGTGGGTAGGAAGAGCACATAAACAATTCCATCTAGTGCCAGTACTAGAAGCATAAAAAATACTCTTTGGTGTAAGAGCTGATAAAATGGCAACAAGATTCTTATTTTTCCCTGAAGCAACCTTATAAGGACAATCCCTATACAAATGACCAATCTGACAACATTTAAAATAACTATTCCTCCCCTCTTCACTAAACCCATGGTGGACCTAGCCGCAAAATCTATAAGGAGAATATGATAGAGTACACTAAGCCCTACCAGCCTGATATTGTGTGCCTTCTGCCCTAAATCCACTATCATATTAAGAACGACGATCACCCAATGACTTTAGATAAGGGGAACTAGCCATAGAGTAAGAACCAAAACTCCCTACTTCTTCTTAGACCACTTTGTACCATCTCTACCACTCTATTGCTGACCTCCACCCTGATTAGAAAATTTAAACTTCTTACTTTTCCTTTGCCTTGCCTCCTCATGCTTCTTGCTATCTTTCTCAAGTTGTTGTATATACATAAATAATCTAGAGATTTCCATTTCCTTATTCAAATAGGCAGCCTTACTCTCTAGAATAAAATCATAGAAAAACCTAGAAGCAAATTTCCTCATTCTATCCCTCATATTAGACACTAACTCAGGAGCATATCAGGACAACTAATGGAATTTCAAGGCATAATCCTTGACCGTCCTCCTACCTTGTCTTAGATTGAAAAACTCTTCTGATTTTGCTTCCTTCATCTTTGGAGGAAAGAAGAGGTCCAGAAAAACACTAGAGAAATAATCCCATAGTGCAAATTCATAATTATCTCCCCTAGACTGTTCCCATTCCTCATACCATTAGTGTGCTACATCCTTCAATTGACTGACAACAAATTACATGCCCTCACTATCTGAACCATGTATAACCTAGAAGATCTTCTCTATCTTATCTATACAATCTTGAGGATCCTCCTCAACCTTAACACCAGTAAAACTTAGAAAACTTAACCTCATAAATTGGCTAACCATTGTGGCCTCCAAAGATGGAGTAAAAAAAAAAGCAATACACTTCGACTGAGAAGCAACAAACTGAGCAAACACATGAATAGACTAACAAAACTTAGCATTCAACAAATATTCTTGAGGATCTCGAGGAGGACTAGACGAAACCTTTGGAACTCCAAAAGGAAAATCAGGAACTAGACACCTAGACCAAGTCTTTACCCCTTAAGTAGGTTGTGTCCCATCAACTTTCTCCGCCAGTGGGACAAAGAAGTTTCCATGATCTTTAAATTATCTAGAAGGAATGATCTAAAAAGCGAACAAATAGGAATTAGAGGATATTTCATGACCTTATATTTTATAGCCCGAATTAAGATAACAAGAAAGGGAAACATTCCAAAATGCCTCATAATCTCCCCCTTATAAGTGTGGCACACTACACACCCATCAAAGAGACTTTACTTAACACGGCTTTTTGGACTCCCGGTTGACCATGAAACTCGACTCTGATACCATATGGACATTACCAAACTAGGACCAAAATATAATGGGTATTTTAAGTCAAACAAATATGGACAACCACCCCAATACCTAAACCATCAACTACCTTACACCCCATGTCAGATGAATTTCAAGCATATAACAAGTTAAAAAAATTTAAATTAAATATACTATGATATGCCCATAACCATTTGAAAATGGTTAGCAAGGTCATCGATAGCGTGTAACTCTGGGATAGAGATAAAAAAATGTCGTCAATTCAAACTAAGTAAACTAATTTAAATAACCATATGCAAATATATATATATTTCATGTTGAGATAGGGAACATCATTTAGAATGGACTTTAAAATCTTAACCTGGAATGTGTAGCTCAGCCATCATATAATACCACCCCAGGGTTATATGGGCTCCAACTCTCGTTCCCTGGTTGGGACTAGGGATGGCAATGGTGCGGTGTGGTGTGGGTGCAATGCGGGTGTTTTCGAAACTCGTAAGTTTTAAAGCCACACCACATCGCACCACAACACCTTTAACCCATATAAACCCGCCCCACCTTCATACCGCGCATAACCGCACCACACCGCCCCATGTTTTTTTTTACTTTTTTTTTTTAAAAGTTTTTAACTCCACTAAAAATTATAATATTTCTAATCTACAACTAGGAAATAATAACTAATTTCTATTATATCACTTTTCACTAAAAAACTATCAAAAAGTATAATGTGTACAAGTAATGATCAAATATCATATTTTTATTCAAATGAATAGAGATGTTAAAAAAACTATTATAAAATTATTTATTTGTAGTGTTATGCATGTCGTTTTAAGTATTATAAAATTTAAGTAAAGAACACATATAATTTTCAGTATATTCATAAGAACAATACTAATTTTTAGTTTTTTTTAATTTAAACCCGCATATACCTGCAACCCACACCGCACCACATCATTTACAAAAAACCTATTTTATCCAGCCTCGCACCCGCACTGCACCACATAACTTAAAACCCGCATCGCACCCACCCGCATCGCACCATTGCCATCCCTAGTCGGGACCTAGTACATGTAGCCACATGAACTAGAAATGATCTCATATATATACATGGGGGACTCGAATACTCAATTCATATACTAAAGTTACTTAAGCACCCGATCATGAAATGTGATTTTGGGTACTTGAACCCGCCAATCATAATAATACCAATAAGGTAGACTAGAACCACCTGGTCATAAGAAAAGGGTCTCAAACCCTGAATCTATAACAACCCCCGCACCAGCTAGCATATTTCCAGTATTGATCACTTGGACCTCCACTTTCTCATTAAGCTACACAACACTCTTCTAAAGCTAAATTAAAACAATTATCACACATATTCATTCATTGAACCATATTACAAATAAAGGCATCCACTGTCGGTATCATCATACAAAATTACACTTGCAAGGTAATAGAAACATGCAAAAATAATTACAGCACTTGGGCAAATTCACAAACCCCTTGGTTCAATTTATAGCTTGTGAACACATATATCCATAAGATTCAATTCAACATTGTAATGCCATAGTTTAAAGAATATTTCAATTCCCACTTTTCTCATAGTTAAAAACCAATTTCACAATACAGGGTTTGGGTCATAACCACTTCGAGAGTCACAAGATTGGGAAAAATCACAATTTCTAAGTTCATTCACCGTACCCATGCACACACGTGTTTGAAACCATAATTAAAACATGAAAAATCATAATTAAAACATTGAAAGACATTGTTCAACAATAAGCATCCAAAACTATCACGAATCGATTCATGAGTTATCATGGCACCTACTAAACCCACCGGTAGGTAGGCCAACACCTTAACACGGTGCTAAGGCAATTTACTTCAGTAGAAATACCCAAATAATCCTAAATACATAATCAAATTATAATCAAGAGTAGTCCACTAAAATAAGACATTTAAAATAGGAATACCAATCCTACGACTTGTTAATATCAGTACATGAGCATCTAAGTTTGTTAACAGGAATACTACTCATAAGTCTAAAAAATTCAACAATTCATTCTTGAATACAAAAGTATAAACAAAGAAATAGGATAGTAGGCCACTCAAAAATACAGAAACTCACCCTGTCTCTGCAAGATTAACATTACACGATCTTAACTCAGTTATGGAAACTAGTATTCTAGTCTGGACAAAAAATGTATAAAAGTATAATATGAGTCCCAAAACAATGGGTACTAAGTAGGCATAATCGATCAACTAAGCTAACTTATGATATAAAGATGCTATAAAGCAAGACAATATCTTTAAGTCAAGGTACAGAATAAAATATGAATCATCTCCATCATCACTGTATATGATAAATTATCAATAAGAACAATCATACAACATCTCATATTAATACAAGACAATACCATAATTTTTATTAAGTAATTGATCCAAAAGTTTAATGTGACATTCATACAATCATAACCAAATACATACAAAGTTAAAACAGATATATCCTTTAGAGCAAAAAGTAAAAGAACCCACCTTGGTGTCCCATACTGTGATGCCCCAAAAAAAATTTTCGTTAAGATCTCAGATGAAAATGTGTTGAATTCTATTTTTTATCATGATTAATAATTTTTTGTGTGGAATTTCCGGATATACGACCCTTCATCGCGTAGAGCATCGAATTAGCTTTCCAGTGATATGTGGATCATCCATAACGGACACTCGAGTGATGATTTATGATCATTCCAATATAATCGGGAATAGTGGTGAACAATAAATGTGCAGGAAAAAATACTGAGGCCATGCGAATTTAAGGGTTAACTTAAAATTATCATAACTGCTTGTACATAATGATCTGGGTGAGCTACTATATATCAACAGAAATCTCTGAAAGTCCTCTTTCTAATGAAATTAGTTTCATCCAATTTGTCCATCGGAGCAAAAAGTTATAGTCGATCTACTTCAGCCTATGAAAATAGTCCACCAAAAGATAGATTTGACATTATTTGATTTTTAAGGCTATTTTGGTCATTCCCACTCCAATCCATCTGGGTAAACCATGGATTTAAATCCATTAAGAGCATTCAATAGCTCTTTTTTCTCCAAAATTTCCTAAGGCTCAAACCCCAACCCAACAACTCCAAATTTCATCCTTCTATGTCTCTTGATTGAACCGTAGAAATTTCAAATTGATTTGGCATTCGAGTTGATCATGTTAAGGGATTCGAGAAGCACCCTTTGTTTTCATGAATAAAGTTCTAGTGTCGGAAGTCAATATTCATCTTCTATTTTTAGGTATGTGGGGATTTGAACAAGATTATCCTTTCGATCTTATGCCCGGTATTTTTGTTGAATTACATTGACATGAGATTTTACTTGTTTTACCATGAATTGGAAATATGGTTTTATATCTTATATTATTGTCCATGAGCTATGGAATTATGTCGTCTGATATGTGTATGATGTTGAGATGGAATTATGTCCAAAAAGTATTTGATTATGAGAGTATGATGATTTAATTTATTAAGCCTTAATTTATACTATCATTCCACTATTTCCTTATTATGAATTTAAAATTGATATTGGAAATTCTATATCCCTACTATGGGTTGATATCTCACGTACCTTTAAATGAGCGTTGGATGGTAAATTTAGAAATGTTGATATTGAAGTTGCAATGAGTCTTGGTATTTTTTGGATGGTTTTGATGAGTTAACTTGTTGAAAATATTATGTATTGAGTCTTCATATCCTTGTCCAAATATTGAGTCGGTTATGTTTCAATGCATTGATACCTTGTTGATGTTGAGGAAGATTAAAATGTTCTGAGCTAAAATGTATTGAGTTAGGAATCCAAACATTCATATGATTTGATAAATGAGAAAGAGATTTGATTTGGTCTTTATGATAGACCCTTGTGATGTTGTGGTGGATTTCCTAATGTGTTCTGAGCTTGTCGGGGAGTAGTACTTAGCACCAAGAGGGAAATGTAGTATTTCCCTAAACCGATGTGCCACTATAGGGTTGTGTGATAATGATATTATTGGCCAGAGAGCCCGATTGTGATTATTGTAGTTTTAAGGTTGTACTCCATGGAAAAGAGTATGAAACTCCCACCAACGGGGGTTTCAAACATTGGTATTCCATGTAGCTCACATGGGGTTGTCGGTTATAGGAAACACCCCTGTCCATATGAGTCATGTTTATTGAAATACTAAGTCACTCTGATTTTGATGTGGTAAGTCATGTTGCCTATGATGATCTATAATGATTGATGAGGGTTTTCTCCTACATTTCCTATCTAAGATGTTATGAGTTGCATGATTCAATATCACTCAAGCCAGATGTGTCATTATGGTCCGTATATATGTTTTTACGAAATTTATGATATTATTTATATTTTATATGCGCCCTACATACTCAGTACGTATCTTATGTTGATCCACATATTTCTCTATGGGCTATATTCTTAACATGATGTAGGTTCAGGTACACAGCCACAGCCGCGACAGTGATATCCGAGTGACGCATCTACGTTCCTTCAGTGGTGAGTCATCATGGTTCGAGGATCAAGTTGCTAGTTTTGGTGCTGTTATTTTGTGATTCCTTTGGTCTGTTGAGTCAGTTGGGGGTTTTTCCCAATGGCTCATTGATTTTGATGTATAGAGGCTATGTCAGACTAGTGTATTGTTGGGTTTGTTTGTTTATAGACATCCCATATATGTACAGTCTAATGATATTTCGTGCCATGTGCGATGTGATATGATATGTACATATATATATATCCTTAGTGTAGCGTGTATGTTGTTGTGTTGGAACCCAAGGGTAGTGTTTTGGCTTAAAGGGTTAGCTTGAGGCAACGTGTAGCCTTGGGCACCGTGTGGCATCTCGGGATGATATTTTGGGGCATTACACATACTACCGGTGAGTATACCCAAAATAAACATTATGTAAAGAACCCAACACGGTGTCTCATACAATGGAAGAATACATAAAAGGATTAATTTTTCAATGCAAATAGATATACAACCCACTTCTCAACTTTAAGGATATCCACATTTCTCATCAATGGCCAATTTCCAACAATTATAACCATTAACCATTACCACAATTAATTAACATGTTCCAAGGTACTAATAACCATAATCATGTCACCATATACATATCTATCTCATTAACATACTATCCTTACTAATTATTAGATATCCAATGATTATTAATGAATCAACAAATTACTAGACAATAATGACTTCTAATTATTAGACTAAAAAATACTTTAAAAAATTCATATTCACGTGATAGCAACTATCCATTATCGACTAAATAACCAAATCCCACATCTAGTCAATGTTCACTAATAGACCATAGACGCCATTCAGCCCATGCACAATTCTAGTTATCATAATTGCACTAGCCATCATCTAGCCAAAGATTACTAATCATCACAAAATATATATATATATATCTAACCATTAACGTCTTTTAGTATCTAGCCTCATTAATATACCAATACTCAATTAATATGTAGTTGACATTATAACTTAGTAATCAGTGACAATGATCATCCCCAATGCTAACCTATTATGATCATTAACCATATAATAATCACAATTGTTAGTTACCACAATTCAATCGAACAAAGTTCAGTAACGAGAATTCTAGACTTTAATTCATCATGTAAAATAGTCACTTAGGGGTCAACTAGTTATGACATAACCCACTGTTAAAGGTTATATTCCTTAGTTAATCCTTTCAGCCAATACTATATAGACTCACTAGGTGAATCCTCAATTAATAGAAAATATCCCATTACAAACTTGTTTTAATACATTATGTGGCAATACAACTTCTACTCACTATTTAATACCAGCAAGAACCACACAGTATAATAAGTGATTAGCCCTAAATAACTATAACCGACAATACAAAGAATGACATCATACCCTCAAGAACATTTGTATGTAATCATATAAACGTATCATTACACACATAACATAAATTTACATGTTTACAATACATATCATTATTATATCCTATAGACTTATCAGGCATCATCATATCATCATTATATCCTTCGAAGTTATGAGCATCATCATCTTATTAATATATTCTTAGAACTTGCAGAGCATCATTGTTTAGTCAAAATATCCTCTGGACTTGTCGAGCATCACTATATTATCAATATATTTTACAGACTTAACGGTAATCATCATATCATTAATATATCCTATGAACATGCCGAGCATCACCATATTATCAATATATCTATCGAATTGTCTAGTCATCATCATTTCATCAATATTTCCTTTGGACTTATCGGGAATCACCATGCATAAATATATCTTCCGGACTTACCGGGCATTAGCATAGCATCAATATTCACCATAGCATTACTATTTATCACATCAATATTCATCATAACATCAATATTTATCATAACATCAAAATATATGTTCAATCAAACACACAATAAATGTAATCACCATGACGGATAAAGTAAAAGAAAACTAAAGAAAGGCATATCATTGTACCTTATCATTCATTAACAACACAACGTTTTAATAGGTGCAAGAACAAGTATTTCTATATTGTATGAACACTCACTACTTAACCAGACATAATATAACTATTAGAATTTCCAAGTAATAAGCCTTAATTTATCTTCTAGAGCCCGTCTTTATTAGCATGATTTACATTATCAGCACAAGAGGATCTTTAGCACAAATATTAGTTTAGTCACTAAGCTTGAACATAATATGAATAATAGCATAATTCAAGACCCACATAGTAATTTAGTTAATGATATAAGTGATAGCATATTCATGGCTTCAATATATAAGACAATTCATTTCTATCAAAGCATTAAAAATAATCTAGCAACAAATCATTTATACCATTTATAAGACCAACATCATAAATAACCCATTTACCGATATTATCCATCATTTTACCGAAGGCATATTCTAAGATTTTAACAAGTATCTTGGTTATTAATGAAACTAATTAGTCCCAACTTAAGGCAGGTCAAGTTCCGTTTCTAATAACCCAAATTGCTCTTCAAGTCTAACTTCTACATGGAACTAATCTAAGCCATCTAAGTATGTCTTAGAGATTTATCATTCCACACTAGTTCTATTGTACAATACTTTCTCTAATATTAATCTTATTTCATCCAAAGATGCTAGGGTAATTTCCACAACTACGCATGACTGGGGTCAACTTATAATTTAGTATAAGTTAACAAGGTCACTCCCATCTAAAAAATGCAGCTAGAAGATTCTCTTGCTATTCATGAGATAACAAGTAAGACTAACTAATGTTCTAGACTATAAGTCGAGTGCCACACTCTATAAGTTGAATAGCCTAAATGGTCAAACTAATCCAAACTTTAGCAACTGCCATTTCAGCACCTAAAACTATGCCCATCTTATCTAGATAGAAAATTCATACAGTAATAAAGCTCAATCTAACAATAAGTAAGTCTAACCTACCTCGAATCCAAATATTGCTCACGAACCAATAACCATCACTTTTCTTATCCTCGATGCTTCTTCAACGAGCCAAGATATCAAAAAAATATTCTATTCATTATTTTGAGAACATCAATACCTATATTACACCATTGTGCTTCGAGTAAAAAATAACACCGAAAATATTCCAAAATAGGTCTCACATTTCGAAAATGAGCTTTTGAGAACAACTTATTGATGAATTACCATTAGGGAGTTATATCTCTTAATGAATTGGCGCAAATAAATCATATTTAAGCCAAAATCAAGCCTTATGACATTTAGGGACTTAGCTAAAATAATCAAGAATTCAACAATTACTAATGAAGGACTCAAACCTTTGATTTGATGTTAATCAAGATTATGCAAGTTAGTCCAGCCCCCAAACAACACTTAAGACTCAATTGAAGGTCTACACACTCTATTAGGGTTTATGAAACTCAATACAATGGAGAAATGGCCAATTCTCAGCCAAAAACGCATTTAAATAACCCTTCCCAAGCCCTCAGATCGAGCAATTGTGAATACATCCGGCCATGAATGTGTCATCGTGATCGTGGTACTTTTGCCGCACTACATGGAGTTGAAACTTCAAATTTATTCCAAGATTCGGTCAATACCTTGGGATGCATTTCAAGTCCAATGTAAGCAAAAACTATGCAACCACACTGATTTCGACATTCAAAATGTATTGCTAAAGTTGAATTTTTCATCCGAGGTCATTTCAACAAAATGTGGGACCTACACCTGAATTTTAAACTTATCAACTTCTGACATATAGGTCGAAATAAGTTCAGGTGTAGCAAGACCCGAACAAAGGGTTTACCAAACCTAAAAGTGATATTCCAAAGCTGCTGGCGCAGTCAAAATTCACATCCAATATCATTGAATAAGCTTTTTACTCAGTGGCCATTTGGAACCAGTGAGGACTTTTAAATAAAAAATGGTACTAAAAAGGGAGAGAACTGCCCAGTAATCAAACAATCATTTATAGCAAGTCGTAAATGACTTGGATATCTATGGAAAAAGATCTAAAAGTGCAAATAAGAGAAATCATGAGAAATGACCTAATGGGTCATTACAACATCTACTTCTAAGGAACTTTCATCCCCAAAAGTTTAAGATGGATAAAATACCTAAAGTCTCAAATAGGTGAGGATATTGGGCTTGCATCTCGCTCTCGACCTCCAAAGTGGCCTCCTCCATTGGGAGGTGCTTCCACTGAACCTTAACTATAAGAATCTATCTACTATTTAATTATCTCACATCACTAGCCAAAATAAGCACGAGATCCTCTATAAAGGTCAACTGCTCATCCTACTTACTGTATCCCACCTAAGAACATGAAAGGGATTAGGAATATACTTCCGCATATTAAAGACATAAAAAATTAGATGTATATTAAAAAACCTGGAGGCAAGGCTAACTTATAAGCCACTTCAGGAACTACGCAGTGAAAAAGGACTAATATACCAAGTGTTGAGCTTACCCTTCCTTCTTAATATCATCACACCACTAATAGGTGAAACATTATTGAACATATGATCACCAACTCAAAATCTCAAGGATGGAGCCTACAGTCGGCATCGTCCTTCTTCCTACTCTCGGCTGCTCTTAGCCTGTCTCAAATTACCTCGACTCTATATAATTATTCATGAAGCTAATCCATACGACGATGTCTCACCTCAAAAGTCACAAACCATCCTATCGGAGAATGACATATACGACCATACATTGGATCATAAGGCACCATGTTGATACTCAAATAAGAGTAGTTGTAAGAGAACGCTGACAATGCTAAGTGTTTATTCCACTATCCCTTGAAATCCATAACACAGGCTTGGAGCATATCCTCAAGTACCTAAATAGTCCACTCGTACTGACCATCTTTCTACAGATCAAATATTGTACCCAAATCCACTCGAATACCCTTCTCCTGGAATGCTCCTCAAAGTTGTGAGGTAAATACAGAACCACTCTCTGATATGATATAAATAGCCACACCATGCAAATGAACTATCTACAGAAAATAAACTTAGGCTAATCTCTTAGCACTAAAAGTTATCTAAATAGGAATGAAAAGTGTCGAATTACTCGAACGATCCACAGTAACCCTAATACCATCAAGACTAGAGAAAGCACCTATAAAACCAATACCAAAATATGTTGTAGTCCATTCCCATTTTAACTCAGGAATGGGTAACCTCGGAGTCAATCCTTTTATATGCTGATGTTTGACCTAAACCTATCGACAACATAGGCAATAAGCCACAAAGTCTACCATATCTCACTCAATACTATCCCACCTGTAATGGTGTCTCAAATCTCTATGCATCTTAGAAGTATTAGGATCAATAGAATATCTAGAGTTGTGAGCCTTATAAAGAAATAACTGAATTATGTCATTAACTTGGGGAACAAAGATCCGACCCTAAAATCTAAAAATATCCTTGAAATAAATAGTGTCCCTATCAGACTCATCCCTTAACACCTGGTCATGAAGGAAACAAAGCTTTGTATTCTTTTATTGATAATCTTGAATTTGCTCAAATAGGGAGTACCTCGCTTCTACACAACCCAAAATCCTCGAAGGTTCCAAAAAATATTGGCGGACCATAAAATTGGCTAAGGAATTTATGTCTCATGCCATGGGATTCTAAGATACCGATATACCTACCAAACTACCCATAATCACAACCTTCTGACTCAAGTCATCAGCTTACATATTTTCCTTACCCGAATGATACAAGATACAACTATCATAGTCCTTTAGCAACTCTATCAATTTATGCTGGCAAGCATTAAGATCTTGTTGGGTCATAAGATATTGAAGGTTGTTCTGATCAGTGAATATCTCATAATTCACTCCATACAAATAATGACTCCGAATCTTGAGCACAAAAATACCTCCGTCAACTCCAAATCGTGAGTGGGGTAGTTACACTCATAAACTTTAAGCTATCTAGAAGTCGAAGCAATGAAATGAAATTTATACATCAAAACACCACCAAAAATAACACTCAAAGCATCATAGAACACAATGAATCTATAATACCTTGAGAAATTTTTCATTCAAATTTTGTGCGTAAACGTGTTGGGTTCTATCTTTTAGAATGAATTATAATTTTTTTCATGCGGAATGTCTTAGATTATGAACCACCATTGCGTAGAGTATCGAATAAGCTTTCCAGCAATCTGTGGATTATACAAAATGGACAACCGAGCGACGAGTTATGAATATTCCGATCGAATCATAAATAGTAGTGAACAGTAAAACTTGCAGGAAAAAGTACTGAGACATGGCATATTTTTGCTCTAATTTTAAAAGATCATAACTCCTTGTACATAATGATCTGGGTGATCTACTATATATCAAAGGAAAGTTCTGCGAGTCCTCTTTTCAATGAAATTGGTTTCATCCTATTTGTCTATTGGAGCTAAAAGTTATGGTCGATCTACTTCAGCCTATCAAAAGAAAATTCTTGGCTCAATTTCAAACGATCATAACTCCTCGTACACAATGATCTGAGTGAGATACTATATATCAACGAAAATATATGAGAGTTCTCTTTCAAATGAAATTAGTTTCATCTAATTTAGATATCAGAGTAAAATGTTATGGTTGATCTACTTCAGACTATCAAAATAGTCCATCAAAGGATAGATTCGAGAATTATTTGATTTTTAGGGGCGTTTTGGTCATTCCCCCTCACCCAAAATCCATCATAACCCTATATTAAAGCCTATTAGAAGCATGTTATGTTATATTTCATCAAATTCCCTCAAAAAGAAAACCCTAAGCTCCTACATCCAACTTGAAGAACCTCCAAAGTTCACCATTAATTCCGCAAATTTATTCAATATTCCAAGTTCCTAGTTCAAGAACTCCAAGAACCATCATTCAAAGGCACGATTAATATCTCAAAAATGAGTATCGATTTGAAGTTCATCATTCAAGGTATGTGGGGTTTTTCAATAAGAACTCTCTTTCTTTCTTGTGCCCAAAAGTAATTTTCTTTACAAGGGCATGATTTTTAGTTGATTTTTATTAATTTGAAGCATGAACCCATATCTTATGATGATTATTATGAAATCTTGATTTTTATGATTTTGAAAGATTAATTTACACGTGTGGAGATATAAAGTATGAATCTTGAACAATATTTATCATGATTTTTATATTTGGGTGGTGAATTCCCATTGAAAATTGTGTATTTTTAAGAAAGTGTGTGTTATAAGCACGTTGATATTGAATATTTGAGATATTTTGAATGATTTGACCTTTTGGTATTAATGGAGTTGTATTGAACTCGAGTGTGAAAGAAATCCACAACATGGTTGGTTTTGATAGATGGGAAGCATGATGGCTCCCGATGTATATTTATATATTACTGAAATTGTTTTGATATGGATTGTCTTTGAAATGATATGAGCTAAGTCCGTGAGAAATCTTTAGCACTGAGTGGGAGATATAAAGTGACCTTAATTCCCCAGAACTACGTTCCCTCGTAGGACGTAACCTGAGGCTGATTTATATAGTGATCACTAGTATTTTTGGATTGATATTAGAAGACCTATTCTGATGGAAAGGATAGGAAGTCTCTCCCCAATGTGGGTTGTAAGTTGGACTCCATGTAGCTCACATAGATTATGTCGGTTATAGGATCTCCTAGTGTGTGTGTGTTTCCTTGTGTCAATGGTGAATGGTGATGTAATTTGAAAGTGGAATAGTGAAAGTTATTCTTTTGAAAGATTTAAATGATATTAACATTATGAGAATTGATATTCTTGATTAACTGAAAGTGATTGACTAATTATATGATGACTCACATGTGTTATTGTACATATTTTTCATCCTCTCATGATTATGATGATTTTTTTCGAGCTATGTGAGTGTTTCATACATCCTGTATATTTCTTACAGATATTTATGATGATGATGTTTATACAACTGCATATACTCCCATATACTTGGTTTCTTTCCATGGTACTGACCCACATCTTCAGATATGGGCTGTATTTTCTCAGAATGAAGTTTCAAGAGCTCAATTATAGGTTCGACATTGATTTTTTGGGCATGCTGTTCTACATCCTCTATTGTTGTGAGTCCTCATGTTCTGAGGACATGATGTCTGATATTAGTTTCACAGAATTGTTTACATTTGATAACTGAGTATGAGTCAGTTGGGGCATGTCTCAATGGCTCGCTGGTTTTATTAATTTTCTTAGAGGCTTGTCAGACTAGTATAGATGTTGGGAGTTGACTAATTAGTCATATTTTGTTATCTTTCTGAAATTCTTTTTTTCTTGGATGATGATTACTCTGTTGATATTTGAGGGTTATTTATGGAAACCCCGTTGATTTGTGTTGAACTGAATGAAAATGGCTCAAAGGGTTATCTTGGGGCTACTCGTAGCCTCAAGCATCGTGTTACGCTCTGGAATCCATTTTTCAAGGCATTACAAACTTGGTATCAAAGCCTTATGTTTTAAGGTATCCTAGGGAGTCTGACAAGCCGTGTTAAGTAGAGTCTTGATCATCGGTGTGTAGCACGCCATATCTATAAGCAAGAGGCTACAAGATATTTTAGGAAAAAGTGTGATTCTTTCTTTCAGACGTCTATCATTTTTAAAGTGTCTCTCTCTGCTATTAATTCGTGCCCTTCTCTTTCAAAAATATGCCTCCACGTCGAGTGAGAAGAAATAATGATGGTCACCAAGCTCAACCTGCTGACCCATTGAATGAAAACGTGTCTCATGTTGAATTTTGGGCAGCCTTTCAGGCGTTGGCCCAAGCTGTTACTGCAAATGTTCAGGCGAACCTGGCCTCGGCTCCACAACAGTAGGGAGGTGATTTAGCTACTTCTAGGATCCGTGACATCATGCGGATGAATTCACCAAAATTCTATGGGTCTAAGTCTGATGAGGATCCACGGTTGATTTTAGAGGAGATGCGGAAGATTACTCAAGTTATGTATGTATCTGAGGAACATAGTGTGTAGTTGGCTGCGTATAGGTTGAAAGACCTTACTTATGAATGGGTTCTTGCTTGGAGAAATGGTACAGGTGAAGGACCTATCCCTAAAACTTGACAAGAGTTCTAGGATGCATTCTTGGATAAGTTTTTCCCTTTGGAGATAAGGGAAGCAAAGGTGGAAGATTTTATGAACCTGTGATAGGGATCTATGACTGTTAGGGAGTACTGTCTAAAGTTCAATCAGTTGGCAAGTATGCTCCTGACTTAGTGGCTGATAATCAGGCTAGTATAAGTAAGTTTATGACTGGAGTGTCTAGTTATATGGTTAAGGAGTGTAGGTCTGCTATGCTAAATAGTGAGATGAATCTTTCATAGCTGATGACTTATGCCTAACAGATTGAGGCAGACAAGATTAAGGAGGGAGATAGAATGAGAGAAAATAAGAGATCTAGGTCCGAGCAGCGTGTTCAGGGTCAGACTAGATCGCAGGGAGGGAGTCTCCCTCAGTATCAGTATCATTTGTCTATACCAGCACCATTATTTTCTAATGCTCCCATGCCTAGAGGTAGGTAGGAGAAAGGTACCAGGTCATATGCATCCAGTTCCCAGTATTGTGCTGGCAGTAAGCCAAATCGTCCTCTGTGTCCTAAGTGTGGTAAGGCTCATTCGGGTAGGTGTTGGGGTGAGAAAAGAGGTTGTTTTTGGTGTGGTGACATGGGTCATAGATTTAGATATTGTCCACAGGATGGACAAGGTAGTCGTAACTATCACCCTCAGACCCAGACTCAGACTATTAGTGCTCCAGTTCAAGCAACTCGCCTAGCCCAAGCTCGAGGCGCCTCTTCTAGCAATGCTTGTGGGCAGCGCTAGAATAGATTCTATGCTTTACTGTCCCACCAAGAACAGGAGGACTCACCCAATGTTGTTACTGGTATTCTTCGTATATTTCATTTGGATGTGTATGCTTTGTTGGATCCTAGATCTAGTTTCTCATATGTTACACCTTTGATTGCAGTGAATTCGAAAATGAGTCCTGAGATTATTCCTGAGCCTATCCTAGTTTCTACCCCAGTGGGTGATTCGATTGTTGGCCAGAAAGTGGATAAAAAGTGTCCTATTACCGTTCTTCATAGTCTTATTGGCTAATCTTATTGAGTTAGACATGATATATTTTGATGTGATTCTGGGTATGGACTGACTGTATTCTTCTTATGCTCTATTGATTTTCAGACCCGAATGATCAAGTTTCAGTTTCTGGGTGCATCCGTGTTTCAGCTAGAAAGCTTATTTCCAAGGGGTGTATTTACGATTTGGTTAGAGTCAAAGATACTAAGTTTGAGACTCCAATTCTCCAGTCTGTTAACGTTGTCAATGAGTTTTCTAATGTCTTTCTGGATGATGTCCCACGGATACCTCTTCAAAGAGAGATAGAGTTCGGGATGGATCTTCTTCCCCATACTCAGCCCATTTCTATTTCTCCATATCGTATGGCCCCTGCAGTACTTAAGGAGTTGAAAGAGCAAATCAAAAATATACTCGATAAGGGTTTGATAAGGCCCAGTATTTCTCTTTGGGGTGCTCCTATGTTGTTTGTAAAAAAGAAAGATGGCTCTTTGCGTATGTCCATTGATTACCGTTACCTGAATAAAGTCACCATCAAAAATAAGTACCCCCTTTCGAGATGAGATGATTTTTTTGACCAATTGCTATGTGAAAGTTATTTCTCAAAGATAGACCTTCATTCCAGCTATCATCAACTCAATGTTAGGGAGTGTGACATCCCTAAAGCCGCTTTCCGAACTTGGTATGGCCATTTTGAGTTTCTTGTTATGTCTTTTGGGTTAACTAATGCCCTAACAGCTTTCATGGACCTCATGAATCGAGTGTTCAGACCATATCTGGATAATTTTGTCATAGTGTTCATCGATGATATACTGGTGTACTCCCATAGTGAGGATGAACATTCTGATCATCTTTCAATTGTCTAGCAAACCCTTACAGATCACAAGTTGTTTGCCAAGTTCATTAAGTGTGAGTTTTGGCTAAGGTTAATTTTTTTTCTGGGTCATATCAATTCTTCCGAGGGTATTAGAGTTGATACCCAAAAGGCCAAAGCTGTTAGAAATTGGCCTAGACCTATTTCTCTAACTGATATCTAAAGTTTATTAGGTTTAGATGGCTATTACCACCGTTTTGTTGAGGGTTTCTCCTCAATAGCATCTCCTTTGACTCGGTTGACCCAAAAGAAAGTGAAGTACTTGTGGTTCGAAACTTGTGAGAAGAGTTTTCAGGAGTTGAAGAATCGACTCACTTCAGCCCCTGTTTTGACTTTGCCTGATGGTGTTGATGGTTTTGTGGTGTACTATGATGCTTCGAGAGTTGGGTTGGGCTGCGTATTGATGCAGAAGGGTAAGGTGACAACTTATGCTTCTAGACAGTTGAAATTCCATGAGAAAAATTACCCTACCCATGACCTTGAGTTGGCTGCTGTTGTGTTTGCTTTGAAAATCTGGAGACACTATTTGTATGGTGTCCTTGTTGATGTTTTCACTGATCATAAGAGTCTGCAGTATGTGTTTACACTGCGAGAATTGAATCTTAGGCAGAGACGATGATTAGAATTGTTAAAGGACTATGATATGAGTGTGCTGTACAATCCGAGCAAGGCCAATATTGTGGTGGATACCCTAAGTAGAGTGTCCATGGGTTGTGTTTTGCATGTGGTAGAAGGTAAGAAAGAGTTGGATCATGATGTACATCGTTTGTCTAGATTGGGGTTTAGGTTGCTTGACTCTGTTGAAGGTAGTATAGGGGTGTAGAGTAGTTCTAAATCCTTCTTGGTTTCGGTAGTGAAGGAAAAGCAATACTTAGATGCTAGCTTGGTCAGACTGAAAGAGTTAGTCAAGGACAAAAAAGTAGAGGTTTTCTCCCAAGGGGGAGATGGTATGTTAAGATTGCAGGGTAGATTCTGTGTCCCGAATGTTGATGATCTGAGACAGAGGATTATGGCTGAAGCCCACGGGGCACAATATTCTATTCATCCTGGTGCCACCACGATGTACCAAGACTTGAGGGAAATTTATTGGTGGAGTGCCATGAAGAAAGATATAGCAGCATTTGTAACTAAGTGTACAACATGCCAACAGGTTAAGGTTGAATGCCAAAGACCCGGTGGTATGATGCAAGAGTTTAGTATTCCCACCTGGAAGTGGGAAGAGAAAAATATGGACTTCGTAATTGGTTTACCTCCTTCCTGACACCATAATGATTCCATTTGGGTTGTGGTTGATAGGTTGACTAAGTTTGCTCATTTCTTGCCTGTTCATACTTCATATACTGCTGAGGATTACGCTAGATTGTATATCCGAGAGTTATTCAGACTACATGGAGTTCCTTTGTCTATCATTTTGGATAGGGGTACTTAGTTCACTTTGCTATTTCGGAAAGCTTTTCAGAAGGGTCTTGGTAGCCAAGTGCTTTTGAGTTCTTCTTTTCATCCGTAGATCGATGGTCAGGCTAAGCGGACCATCCAGGCCTTAGAGGATATATTGAGAGCTTATACACTTTACTCTAAGGGAAGTTGGGATGATCACTTACCGTTGATAGAGTTTGTTACAATAACAGTTTCCACTCTAGTATTGGCATGGCTCTGTTTGAAGCCTTATAAAGAAGAAAGTGTAGATCACCTATAGGTTGGTTCGAGGTGGTTGAAGCGGCTGTGAGTGGTCCTGATTCGGTATTTGAGGCTATGGAAAAAGTTAAGTTGATTAGGGAAAGGTTGAAAACTGCACAGAGTCGTCAGAAGTCATATGCGGATGTTAGAAGAATAGACCTTGAGTTTGAAGTTGGTGACCTAGTGTATTTTAAAATTTCACCCATGAGTGGGGTGAAGAGATTCGGAAAGAAGGGGAAGCTTAGTCCCTGTTATGTTGGTCCTTACAAAATTCTTAGCTGTGTTGGTAAGGTAGCTTATGAGGTCGAGTTGCTTTCCGAGCTGTCCTCTGTTTATATAATATTCCATGTCTCCATGCTTAGAAAGCATATTAGCGATGTTGTGGTAGTGGATTCCTCTGTGAGTGCTTACATTCAAGAAAATCTTTCTTTTGATGAGATTCCTGTTGAGATTCTTGATTTCAGTGTCTGAAGACTAAGGAACAAAGAAGTTCCCTTGGTCAAGGTGTTGTGCCAAAACCAATCTGTTGAGGGTGCAACTTGGGAAGATGAGGCAGATATGTGGTCTAAGTACCCGCACCTATTTTTCGCGAACTCCGATCAAGAAAAAGGTACATTTCTTTGTTAAATCATGCACTTTTGATAAAAGTTGTAGCAGTTCAGCTGTCATTTATTATGTGTTCAGCTGTAGTTTCTTGAATTTATGCATTCTATATTGCATTCGAAGAGAGAAACGATGTGGTGATGAGTCTAACGAATGGTTTCATCTGTATGCTCTATTTCCTATCTAATCTTGGCATGTCTAGCATGATTCTAGGATGAATGTTTCCAAGGGGGGGATAATGTAATACCCCGGGAAATTTTTTGTTGAAATTTTGTGTGTAAACGTGTTGGGTTCTATCTTCTTGAATGAATTATAAATTTCTTCATGCAGAATATCTTAGATTATGACCCACCATTATGTAGAGTATCGAATAATATTTCCAACAATATATGGATCATCAAAAACGGACACCCGAGCAACGAGTTATGAACATTCCGATCGAACCGTGAATAGTAGTGAAAAGTAAATCATGCAGGAAAAAGTATTGAGGCCTGGCGTATTTTTGCTACATATTTAAACGATAATAACTCCTTGTACATAATAATCTAGGTGATCTACTATATATCAACGGAAAGCTCTGCGAGTCCCCTTTTCAATGAAATTAGTTTCATCCAATTTGTCTATCGGAGAAAAAAGTTATGGTGGATCTACTTCAGCCTATCAAAAGTGAGTTTTTTGGCCAAGATCAAACGATCATAAATCCTTGTACAAAATGATCTGGGTGATATACTATATATAAACGGAAATATATGAGATTCATCTTTATAATTAAATTGGTTGCATCGAATTTGGATATCGGAGTAAAACGTTATGGTTGATCTACTTCAGACTATCAAAATAGTCCACCAAAGGACAGATTCAAGAATTATTTAATTTTTTGGGGCGTTTTGGTCATTCCCCCTTACCCAAAATCCATCCAAACCCTATATTAAAGTCTATTAGAAGCATTATATATTATATTTCATCAAAATTCCCTCAAAAAGAAAACCCTAAGCTCGTACATCCAACTTCAAGAACCTCCAAAGTTCACCATTAATTCAGCAAATTTATTCAAGATTCCAAGTTCCTAGTTAAAGAACTCCAAGAAAAATCATTCAAAGGCACGATTAACATCTCAAAAATGAGTATCGATCTAAAGTTCATCATTCAAGGTATGTGGTGTTTTTGAACAAGAACTCTCTTTGGTTCTTGTGACCAAAAGTAATTTTCTTAACAAAGGCATGATTTTTATTTGATTTTTACGAATTTGAAGCATGAATCCATATCTTATCATGATTATTATGAAATCTTGATGTTTATGATTTGAAAAGACGAATTTACACGTGTGGAGATATAAAGCATGAATCTTGAACGATATTTATCATGATTTTTATATTTGGGTGGTGAATCCCCATTGGAAATTGTGTTTTTTTGAGAAAGTGTGTGTTATAAGCACGTTGATGTTGAATATTTGAGATATTTTGAATGATTTGACCTTTTGGTCTTAATGGAGTTTTATTGAACTCTAGTGTGAAAGAAATCCACAACGTGGTTGATTTTGATAGATGGGAAGCATGACGACTCCTGATGTATATTTATATATTACTGAAATTGTTTTGATGTGGATTGTCTTTGAAATGATATGAGCTATGTCTGGGAGAAATCTTTAGCACCGAGTGGGAGGTATAAAGTGACCTTAATTCCCCAGAACTACGTGCCCCCGTAGGACGTGTGCCTGAGGCTAATTTATATAGTGATCACTAGTGTTTTTGGATTGATATTACAAGTCCTCTTCCGATGGAAAGGATGCGATGTCTCTCCCCAACGTGGGTTGTACATTGGACTCCACGTAGCTCACATAGAATATGTCGGTAATAGGATCTCTCAGTGTGTGTGTATTTCCTTTTGTCTATGGTGAATGGTGAAGTAATTTGAAAGTGGAATTGTGAAAATTATTCTTTCGAAAGATTTAAATGATATTTACATTATGAGAATTGATATTCTTGATGAACTGAAAGTGATTGACAAATTATATGATGACTCACATGTGTTATTGTACTTATTTCATCCTCTCATGATTATGATGATTTTCTTCGAGCTATGTGAGTGTTTCATACATCCTGCATATTTCTTGTAGATATTTGTGATGATGATGTTTATACAACCGCATACACCCCCATATACACAGTTCTTTTCCATGGTACTGACCCACATCGTGATGTGGGCTGCATTTTCTCGGAATGTAGGTTCAGGTGCTCAGTTCCAGGTTCGACAGTAATTCTTTGGGCACACTGTTCTACATCCTTTGTTGTGGTGAGTCCTCATGTTCCGAGGACGTGATGTCTGATGTTGGTTTCACGGAATTGTTTACATTTGATAACTGAGTATGAGTCAGTTGGGGCATATCTCAATGGCTCGCTGGTTTTATTGATTTTCTTTGAGGCTTGTCAGACTAGTATATATGTTGGGAGTTGACTAATAAGTCATATTTTGTTATCTTTCTGAAATTCTTTTATTCTTGGATGATGATTACTCTATTGATATTTGAGGGTTATTTATGGAAACCTCATTGATTTGTGTTGAACTGAATAAAAATGGCTCAAAGGGTTAGCTTAGGGCTAGTCGTAGCCTCAAGAACTGTGTGACGCTCTGGGACCCATTTTCCGAGGCGTTATAGAATCCCTCATCCTCAATAGAAAGTGCTAACACTGGAGCTGAAGTAAGACAATCCTTGAGCAGTCCAAAGCTCAAGTCATACTCCTCACACTATTTGAAATGAACTTTCTTCTGAGTTAATTTAGTCATATGGGCCAAAATAGTAGTGAAGCTCTCGATGAAGAACCTATAATAATTGGCCAAACCAATGAAAATGCAAACTTCAGTCGGAGATGTAGGCCTAGACTAATCACGAATTGCCGAAATCATAGCCAAGTCCACCTTGATACCATTTCTAAAAACCATATGTTCAAGGAATTATACTAACTCAAGCAAAAACTCAAATCCTACAGATGTTCCTTACTACTCCCCAAATATAAAAGAATGTCAACAATGAACACAATGATGAAGGAGTCAAGATTAGGTCAAAATACATGGTTCATTATATCCTTAAAGGCAGCTGGAGCATTAGTCTGCCTAAAAGATATCACCAAAAACTCATAATGACCATAATAGTTCTTGAAAGTTGTCTTTAAGATATCCTTAGTTTGAATCCTCAGCTGATGATAATCGGATAGTAAATAAATCATATAAACACAGTTTCACCCTACAGATGTTCAAAAATTCATCAATTTAATTGATAGGATAATGGTTTTTTGCCATCACCTTATTAAGATAAATATAGTCAATACACATACGCATAGAGTCATCTTTCTTCTTCAAAAAAAATACAGGAGCTCCCCACAGGGACCTACTCGGTCTAATGAAGCCCTTACTGAAAAGGTCATCAAACTGAGAATTCATTTTCGTAACATCGACAAGAGTCATACGATAAGGTACCATAAAAATAGGTCAGGTGCTAGGCTCAAGGTCATTGGAAACCTCAATCTCACAGTCAGAGGATATACTAGGTAGATCAGTAGGGTAAACATCAGGAAACCCATAAACAATGGGAATAGTGTCAAGAGACGGACTCTCTACCTAAGTACAACATATATATGCAAGATAATACCCAAAACCCCCTTATCTAAGTCTCCTTGCACAGACATAAGAAATAATCCTTATCAGCTCATGGCTAACCGCTCCCTTCCACAAGATTAGGGATACACCAGGAATTGCTATGTTATCTATCCTAGAAAAATAATCCATGATCATATGATAGTAGGATAACTAGTCCATGTTTAGAATCACATCAAAATCTAGCATATCATGAATAGTAAGATTAGTATAAGTATCAATATCACTAACTATCACAACACATAATCTAAATACTCAATACATTACTAAAGAATGACCCACGGGAGTAGATACACGCAATGGCATAAATAACATGTCACTAGTAAAATCCAACCATGGTGCATAATAAGCAAATATATAATAATAAGTTGATCCAGGATCCAATAAAGAAATAACTGAATAATAACACACCAAAATCGTACCTACAACCATGATACTTGCAGTCTCAACCTTGGGTTTAGCAGGTACTGTATGTAACTGACCACACCCACTATATGGTTGAGCTCCTAACCGTCCTCCTATCCTACATTCTTTAGTACCACCTTGAGCATCCTGATAACTACCCCTGAAACTATGGAAACCACCTCTACTTGAGGGATAAACGTCATAATAGGGACAACACCCTTGGTTAAAACAATTATCGCCCCACGACTAGGTCAATCTCATAAAAATGGGACCGAGAAGCCCACAAATATAAGAAAGTCAAGAGCAGAACAAAAACTCTCAGATTTGGCAAAACTAAAGTAACCACTGCGCAGTCTGTAGACAAATCTTTAAAAAACTGATCACCGCCGATACCAGGGAGACCACTAGTACCATACTGACCTTCGTTAGTAGTCTGTAAAGCTGCCTCAACTGGTCTAACATGAAGGATGAAAAAATAGTTGCGAAGGATACGCAACATATTCATTCTAACCTTTGAATCGAGAACTGCTATGGTTCCCACCAAATCTTCCCTGATACTTGGTTCTCTTATCATGACCCTCATAATGCATGTCCTCCATCACTCTAGCATGATCTAAAACATCAACAAAAGTCCTACCCATAACCTCTAGAATCTAAGTAGTCATCCAAATAGGGAGTCTTAGTCCTCCCACAAAGCAGCAAACTTTGTCAAGCAAAGTGTCTAAAATAGAGGTCATATGCCTAGCCAACTCATTGAAACGGGCCTCATACTCAGCTACTATTATAAAACCCTACTCTAATTTGGTGAACTGATCACTCATTCAATCTTTAAGGATATGAGACATACATTTCTCAAAAAATATCTTAGAGAACTGAGTCCATGATAGGAGAGAAGATTAAAATAGCCTAGAACTCATAAAACCTCTCCACCAGTGTCGAGCAGACAAATTAAACTGGACTATGGTATAATCTATACAATGAGTCCCAGCAGGGCCCAATCCACAGAGCCTATCCTCAAAAGTAGTAAGAAACTCGAACGCAATATCTCGAGGAGCACCAAAAAACCTAGGCATAGCACACCTCAAAAATCTATACAATACCTTCTTGTCCTTAGCAGACATAGCAGGCTGGGTCATAACTTGCTAAATAGCTATCGGCTGAAAAACTACCAGTATATGAGGAACCTCTACTCCAAGAGTTCAAGTTGTAGGCTATACTTCTGCCCTAATAGTATGTGCACCATCAATAATACCCAACTGCTGAACCAAGGTATCTCCGTGCATAGAAAGGAGAATAAAACTTGGTGGAGCCAAAGCTGATCCTTAGCGCACTGTTGGCTTAGGAAGATAAATCTTTAGGTCTGATGCAGGAATGGGGTTTAGAGGAGGAGGCCCATCCTGGCCCCTAACTAGGGACACATCCTAAAGCTATCCTTGAACAGGAGTAAGAGATCTTGGCTAAGACTTAGGACCCACCTTACATATATCCATAGCTCGTGTTCTAGGCATCGGGAAAAGAGTAAAGTCAAGAAAATACCCTATAAACCAACTCAGACTCTTAGTAAGATATGAGTGAAAGAAGTGATGGACTCTTAAGAATGTCCCATAGCCTCCAAAAAATTGGAAATAGACATCAACATTCTGATCCACAAGAAATTATTAGACACTTGCACTAATACTAACAACACTGGTGAATACTAGGCTCTAATACCAATTTGTCACGAATCAATTTATGAGTCATGATGCCACCTACTTAACCCACCAATAGTAAAGACTACACTATAACTCGGAGAAAAGAAAATCGGTTTCTTCAGTATAAATTTCCAATCAGGCCTGAATACACAAATATAATTATAATCAAGAGTGTTTCACTAAAAGAAGACAATCACAATACAGATACAATCCCACGACCATATAATATTAGTACAAGAGCATCTATGTTTGATAATAGAAATAAAACTCATAAGTCCAATATATTAAACTATTCTTTCTCAAATATAAAAGACTAAACAAAGATAGAGAAAAATGGGCCACTCAAAAATATAGGAGCTTACCCTGTCTCCACAAGATCAGCATTCCATGATCCCAACTCAACAACGACAACTAGTATTCTGGTCTGTACCAAAAAGGTACAAAAGTGTAGTATGAGTACCAAAAGAATGGGTATTCATTAAGCATTATCGACTAACTAAGCTAAATTATGATATAAAGACGATATAAAGCAAGACAATATATTTAAGTCAAGTTAAAGAATCAAACCTGAATAATCTCTATCATCACTGTATAATATAAATTATAAACTCAAACAATAATGCGACATCTCAAATAAATACACAGTAATACCACAATTATAATGAGTAATTGATCCAAATGGGTAAAGTGATGTTGATATAATCACAACCACATACATACCAAGTTATCATACATACATCCAATAGTGCATATTGCAAAAGAACCCACCTCGACGTCCAATACCACTAGTGAGTATACCCAAGAAAACATAAAGTAATGAACCCACCATGGTTTCCCTTACCACTGAAGGGTGTATCAAATGATTAACTCATCAATGCAAATTGATATACAACCAATTTCTCAACTTTCTTGGTTATCCACATTTTATATCAATGGATGATTGCCAACTATTATAACCATCAACCATTACTGCAATTAAATAACCTATACCAAGGTAGTAATACCCATAATCATGTCACCAAATAGATATCTATCTCATCAATATACTATGCTTACTAATTATTAGTTAGCCGATGATTATTAACGAATCAAACATTTACTAGACAACAATGACTTCTAATTATTAGACTAACAAATACTTTAAAAAATACATATTCATGTGATAAAAACTAGCCATTATCCACTAAATAAACAACATCCCACATATAGTCAAGGTTTACTACTAAACTATAGATGCCATTTAGCAAAGCACAATTCTAGTAATCATGATAGCACTAGTCATCATCTTGCCAAAGACTACTAATGATCACTAAATACTTATATATATCTAAAAATTAATGTCTTTTAGTATCTAGCATCATTAATATAAGAATACCAATTAATAGTTAGTCGACATCATAACTTAGTCATCATTGTCAATGATCATCTCCAATGCTAACCAATTATCATCATTAACCGCATAACAAACACAATTGTCAATTACAACAATTCAACCGAACAAAGTTCAGCAACTAGAATTCTAGACTTTAAGTCATCAAGAAAACTAGTCACTTAGGGGTCAACTAGTTATGAAATAACCCACTATTATAGGCAATATTCCTTAGTTAATCGATTTATCCAATACTATCTAAACATACTTGGTAAATCCTCAATTAATAGAAAATTTCCCATTACAAACTTTTCCTAATACATTATGCGGCATATACCAATTCTACTAACTATTTAACACTAGCAAAAAACATATCGCATAACAAGTGACTAGTATTAAAGAACTGTAACTGACAATACCAAGAATAACATAATACCCTCAAGAATATATGGATGTAATAATATAAAATTATAATCAAACATACAACATATATGTACGTGCTTACCATGCATAACATCATTATATCCTCCATGCTTATTGGGGATTATCATATCATCATTATTTTTCTGTACTTATCGGGCATCATAATATCATCAATATATCCTTTGAACTTGTTGGGCATACCAATTTATCAGTATATCCTCCGTACTTGACGAGCATCACTATGATCAATATATTCTTGGATATGTCAGGCATTATCATATCATCATTCTATTCTCTGGACATACTAGTCATGATGATATAATGAATATATCCTTCAAACTTATCGGGCATCATCATTTAATCAACATATCATCCGTACTTGCTGGATATATATCATTAATATATTCTTCGGACTTACTAGGAATCATCATATCATCAATATATTCTCTGGATATTCTGGGCATCACAATGTCATCAATATATGTTGCAGACTTGTTGGGCATTATTATTTTATCAATATATTCTTCGAACTTGCCGAGGATCACCATATCATTAATATATCCTCCAAACTTGTCGCCCATTATCATAACATAAATATTTACCATAGAATCGATATTCATCACAAAATAAATATTCATCATAACAATAATATTCATCATAACATCAAAATGTAAGTGTGCAATCATACCTAGAATAAATACAAGCCCTACAAGTGATAGAGTGAAAGAAAAGTAAGGAAAGACATATCATCATACCACATCATTTATTATAAACACTACATATTAATAGGTGCATGAACAAGTATATTCATATGGGATGAACACTCACTAGTTAACCAGGTTTTACATAACCATTAACATTTTAAAGTAATAAGCCTTAATTTATCTTCTAGAGCCTCTCTTTGATAGCATAATTTACAATATTAGCACAAGTGCATCATTAGAACAAACATTAGTTTAGTCACTAGGATTGAACATAATACGAATAATATCATAATCCAAGACCCACATGGTAATTTAGTCAATGATGTAAGTGACAGAACATTTATGGGTTCAAAATATTAGACAAGTCATCGCTATCCAGACATTACCAATAATCTAGCAACCAATCATGTATACAATTTACACTACTAAAATCATAAACAACCAATTTATTTGGGTTATCCCTCAAATTAACAAAGGAAAATTCTAAGGGTTTAACAAGTATCTATGTCCCTAGTGAAACTACTTAATCAAAACTTAGGCGGGTCAAGTTTCACTTATAATAACCCAATTTCCTCTTTATGTCTAACTTCTATCCAGAACTAAGCTAAGCCATCTATGTCATGTCTTAGAGGTTTATCATTCCACACTAGTCCTATGGTAAAATATTTCCTCAATTATTACTCTTATTTAATCCAAAGCCACTAGGGAAATTTCCACAACTACGCATGACTAAGGTAAGCTTATTATTTATCATGAGTGAACAAGGTCACTCCCATCTAACTAACAAAACTAGATCATTATCTTTCTATTCATGGGATTACATGTCCAGCATACCAAAGTTCTACAATATAAGCTAAGTACTACACTCTATGAGTTCAATAGCCTAAATGGTCCAAGTAATCCCAACTTTACCACTTACCCTTTAAATGCCTAAAACCCTGCCCAATCATATAGGATATCAATGTCCTACGATGATAAATCCCAATCCAGCAATCAGTAAGCCTAACCTACTTTGAATGAATATATAGCTTATGAATCGATAACCTTTGCTTTCCCTTTCTTCAAAGCTTCTTTAATTTGACAGTATATTAAAATACTATCGATGCATTATAACAAGAATATCAATACTGATATTACACCATTGTACTCCGAGTCCAAAAAGACACCAAAAATCCCCCGACTGGGTCCCACATATAGAAAACACTCTTCTGAGACCAAACCATTGATCAATTATCATTAAGGAGTTATATCCCTCAAGAAACTTGTGCAAATCTATCATAGTTAGGCTTAAATCCAGCCTCAATCAATTTGGGGCTTCGGGTTAAATAATCAAGAATTCAACACTTAATAATAAAGGATTCATACCTTAGATTTGATGTTAATCACAAATATGCATGTTATTCAAGATCCCAATCAAAACTCAAGATTCACTTTGAGGCCAACACACTGTACTACGATTTATGTGACTCAAGATAATGGAGAAATGGCCAATTCTTGGCTAAAAGAGCATTTACATAACCCTTTCCAGGCCCCTAGATAGTGTTATCACAAACTCATGTGGGCCACAATTGTGGCATTGCAATAGAGATAAATCATCCACTATAGTGGTACTTTTGTTGAACTACAATACTACTTATACTTGGAATTTATTCCGAATTTAGGCCAATGCATTCGGATGCATTCTGAGTCCAATATAAGAAAAATAAATATGTAACCACACTATTTTTGACATTACGGATACATTGGAGAAGTAAAATTTTCCATCCAATGTTATTTCAACAAACTATGGTCCCTACACCAAAATTTTTAAGTTATCAACTTTCAGACTATATGGTCAAAATGAGTTTGGGTGTAGCGGAACCTAAACCAAGGGTCTACCCAAACCTATAATTGATATTCTTGACCTCATGGAATAGTCTAAATTTTCATCAGATATTGTTTAGCTAAAGTTTTAACTCGGTGGACATTTAGAACGAGCGAAGACTTCTAAATAGGGAAATGGTTATAAAAATCAAATGAACTGCCTGGTAACCAAACTATTAGTTCCATCAAGTGATAAATGACTTGGGAATCTATGGATAATATCTAATGACAAAAATAAGGCAAATCACAAGTATTGGGCTAAAGGCTCATTACAAAAAACCCTAACCTTTCTTTCAAAACCATTATAATTCCATATGAGCGACACTTTAAAATGTATGATTCTAACAAATTAACAATTAGGGAAGAGTATCATTCCTTAAACACCAAGAAATTTGGAGAGAAATTGACCCTTGATCCCTTACATGACCAACCTTGATGAAACCCTAGCCTGACTTACTTAAGGGAATTCAGAGAGCCATTGGAGTGTTTGAGAAGTAACTTAAATTTGTTTTTGAGTGCTAATAACACCCTGAAGGAGTTATAAGATGTTCATTCAAGTTGGGTAAGTGGTGAAATGTCTATAATGCCCTTAAATTGAAAATAGGAAAAGTGACTCCCTAGATTACGGGTTAACCAGTGGCTCATAGCCACCCCCGAAAACTCATCACCAGGAGTTATAACCAAAATAATCTCTAGGATCCCCATATATTATTGACCCTACGACTCATTGGTACCATTGGTAATGAGACCCTACGACTCATAGGATCCAGTCATAGTCAATATAGAAACCAAATGGATAAACACTGGACATCCTATGATTTCAACCCAATGACTCATAACAAGTCCTTATGACTTAGAGAGAGAAACTCTTACTAAGAGAAGAACTTAGTCATTTATTTAATTGATTCAATTACTATCTCATCCAAATAACTTGCCATGATTATTTATGAATCATGTACCCAAGTCGTACCGAAGATAGTAAATCAAACATCATTAACTGGAAACCTAACAACTAGGGTCACCTGACCTATCAAGACATTATTTGACTCATACGGTGATTCATAGTCAAGGCAGTAAGCTTAAAGCTCAAGAATTTTTCAACGATAAAAATTTGAGGTGTTTTATATTAGAAGGTAATATATGAGACATGGTTGAGGTTCGATAAAAATCTTTATAGTTTGTAAAATTATATAATTACTAGAAAAAACTTGTTTGAGATTTTTTATAGATCCTTGAATTTTAACACTACGATTGTAGAAGACACTATCATAGGTGGAGCCTTCATAAATGTATGATGGGAGCAAGCTATTGAATTCTTACACCATATTATAAAAGCCAATATAAAGTGGAATACTCGAGAGGGAAATGAACCAGCTAGTAATTATGCAATTGGAGCCTCCAATAAGAACTGAAAAAATTGAATGAGATAAAGGCGCAGGAGGTGGCATAACTAGGTCTAATATTGGCTTGCTCGCAAAGCAATTCTCAACAGTAGAGAAGAAAAGGTGAATACAGTGGGTACATAAGGTAAGGAATCTAGACATAAAGATTCTGATTCTGATTAAGAAGTTAAGTTTCTTGGCCCGAGAAGTGGTGGATTTTTAACCCAGGGGCCAAAGGTCTAACAAAGACAACTGGAACTCTATGAAAGTAAATCAAGGTTGGAACTATTATGGAGGCCACTAGAATATTTATAGAGATAAGAGAGGAGAGAGTTTTGGTGACTCTAGAAGTAAATATGACTACAAAGACAAATGTGGAGTTTATGTTCCTTAAGGGAATCAAGAAGCTAAATTGGGAAAATCAAGGATGGAGGCTACATATACAATAGTAGTTAAGATATCGAAGAGCCAACAGAGTTTCCTTAAAGAAATCAAGGAAGACATTTCAGGCTTGAGAAAAAAGGTGGAGTCATATCCAATTGCTTAAGATATCTCATCAGATGTCTTCCACATTAAACCAGCATAAATCATGTATGCCTCCAAGAAACACTATTTAGTATATCAAAAATGATAGTTTGAAAAACCTTAGGAATAGGACCATTGCAAAATTTCTTAGACTTTAGACCTTTTTAGCTCGGTACAATTCAAGAGAGTCACTCTTACTCCATGGATTCGTGGTATGGGTTGTCTTGAGCATTCACTCGTACCCTAGGAAGTATTTTAATCTTGGATATTTCCCAACATATGAATCAACTAGGTAAGAGTCTTATAGGAACATAAGAGTAATGCAAGGCAAGTCGTATTGTGCATGTTTGAGTTGTCTTATGGAATTTATCCAATATAAGAATGTTGGGTACAATTGGGGGTGTCACTCATAACTTTACGTACGTTTTAAGAGGGTGGGATTCATATAGAAACTAGCTGGTAAGGTCATGGAAATGTTTGGGTATGAGTTTGGGTACCACACGTACCCTAGGATACAAATGGTAAGAAGGAGTCATACCCCTGGACTTGGCTTGTTTTAATATACAATCAAGGGTATTTTGGACATTTACTAATCCTAAATCCTTTTGTCGTCATGTAATATATTCCTATATTCCCTTTCATAGAACTTATTAAATGATTAAAACACATCAAATTCTCTCTCAAACACTCTCTTAAAGATTAAAGGCTAGAGTTTCTTTATGTGTTCTTCAAAAGGCTCAAAGGTCAAGATTTATTTCATGAATCATCTAATATAAGGAATATACTCCTTCCCTCATTGTTATTTCCAAATAATAGAATCTATATTGTGTTTTAAACATTGATTTATGAATCATGAATGGTGGTTTTAAATATATATGCTAAGGGTCTTGATGCATATGGTTTGTTATTGGTTTAAATCATATTTTTACATATTTTTTGTAATGGTTTTCATATGTGGTGATTGCTTGGTTATGGTTTAACAAAAGGGGTCATGAGTAAACCTAATTATGGTGGTTTATGCATTGGTTTTGGTCTTGGTAAGGGTGTGACATCAACATGTTTGATAAAATGCCTCAAAGAGTGTTTTTACAATATTATTGGTTTTTTATTGAAACTCTTGCATGGTTTGGTTTGTTAATGGAACTCTTAAGGGATTTGGATGTTTTTGAGCATTTTAAATTGTTTGACTGATATAAATGATTTAAATGTTTGGCATGGTCTAAAATGGATTGGAATGGTTTAATGGGTTAAGGTTTTTGTTGCCATTGTTGGTCTATTTTTAAAACCTCATGAGACATATGGAGATCCCACAAGTGATGAATTAATTGAATTGGTTTTAATGGTTTAGAATGGTAAATAGATAATTGGGTATACTTGTGGGGAACATAGATGTCTCCTAAATGGTTTAACATGATAAATAGAAGGGCACTTGAAAGACCCCTTAAACCTATAAACGGTTGGCTATGATTGATACATGGAAATCATTTAGGATGCCAAAGATGCATAGCCTAGGTAATGTTTTTAAAAGGCTTGTTAAACCTGGTTCCTTTTCCTAGCATGGTTATATATATATATATATGGATATATGGTTGTGATCATATGTATGGTTTTATTTGGTTGTTAATAAATGGCATTATTTCATCCATATCCTTAGTACATGCTAGCATTCACCAGCTAACCCGTCTACTGGTGACTGTATACCTTTGCTATGCAGGAAATGGCCATTATACTCCTCTTGCTTAGTGATTGGGCTCAGGTACAGTCGATGCTGGATTCAAGTGGTAAGATTCGATAGTTTGGAAGACATCTACTTTATGTCATGGTTTACATTACATAATTTTCATCTTCCTTGGACTTTTGTTTTTGGTTATGGTCGGGGGCATATCTCGACTAGGTACACTTTGGTTTGTCTAGAGGATTTTTATGGACAACTGCAGACTTGGGTTTTGTATTGGTTATTTATGTTACACATATGTATACTTACATTCTCTTATTTTTATTGTAATTATTTATGATTTTTGCATTAGTTTGGGTTGGTAATTGGTGGTTGGACTTGGTTGGGTTGGTCTCGGATATAGACTTATCCTAGAGTCAACAAATTGGTGAATATGCTATCTTGTTATATGTTCGCACTTCAGCAGACTAAAGGTATGCATTTGGTTCTTAGATTAAGAAACGAGGGTGGTTCCCAGTTTTGGTAAGGCTTGGAATTGCCTATTACAACAAAGCCCTTGTTTAGGTCATGTCATAGTCACTGTTTAGCCATTACTACTCAGAAAGGTAAGAGTACTATTGATCCTCCTATTTCTGTGATTGATAACATTAAGAACAGGTCCATGGTCATTGCTGATATGGACTTAATCGACATAGAGAATATGGTTGTAAAATAGGAAGAACCTCAAAAGCCTATAGTTGATAAAAGAGAAGCGGATGCAGACAAAGCGAAAGACAGAAAGGACAGACCAGTATTGAATCCCTTTCTAAGGTCAATTGCTTAGACAACTGATCTAAGTCCTATTGAATCATAATTACATATGTCAGGAATGTATCGCCACAACATAGAAACATGGAAAATCGAATAGACAGAAGCAAAATCTAGTGCTAAGGATACCTCATACTCTACCTCACTAATTGTGAAAAAAACTCAAAGGGTCCTATATATATGGGGTTGATCTTGCCTTTCCTCCCAAAACTGGTTACACCCTTAATGGCCGATACATGTAGGAATATAAGATAATTAATTCCAACTTTCTAGGTATGATGTCTACGATATGCATAAGCCTTCTTCCTCCATTCATCTACCCTTAATCTATCCTGAATTACCTTTGCTCTATCAAATTATTCTCGAAGCAAGTCAGTATTGCAGGGTCTAATATAGGAAGTACCAACCAATCCATTTATGTAATGACATCTCTTATGATACAAAGCCTCAAATTACTCCACCTCAATACTCTATGGTATCTGTTCCTATACACGAACTCTACCAAGGATAACTGTTTATCCTACTTACCTCTAAAATTCTTAACACATGCTCAAAGCATATCCATAAGAACCTAAATAGTCTGCTCGGATTGTCCATCATTCTGAGGATGGAAGGTTGTACAATATCCACCTAAGTATCAACTCCCCCTAAAATGCTCTCTAAAATCTAGAATTTAACACTGAACCACTACATGGAATGATAGATATAGGCACACCATGAAAACTATCTCACTAACCTACTAAAAATGAAGAACATCTGAATAGAAATGAACATCGGTAAGAGATGTACGTCTAGATCAATCATGAATACACTCAATCTTTATCGAGTCTTCCATAATACTATTCTCAGAAAACACATGCCCAAGGAATGTGAACAACTTAAGCAAAAAACTCAAACATAGAGAACATGGAAAAAATATATGATCTGTCAATATTTAGAGCACAATCCTCAAATGTTGGATATGCTCCTCTCTATCTGTTGAATGCACAAGGATGCCATCGATGAACAAAATCACAAAGAATAGATGAACAAAATCACAAAGAAATCCAAATAAGGCCTAAACATATGGTTCATCAAATCCATAAATGTAGCTGGGGAATTAGTCAAACCAAAAGGCATCACTAGGAACTCATAATAACCATAACGGGTCCTAAAGGTTGTCTTTGAGATATGATTAACCCGAATACTCAACTGATTGTAGTAAAACCAAAAGTCGATCTTAGAGAACACTGATGCTCCCTAAAAATTATCAAACAAACCATCAATACAAGGAATAAGATACAGTTCTTCACCATCACCTTGTTAACTTGCCTATAATAAATACGCATACGCATGGAACCATCTTTTTTCTTTATAAACAACACTGGATCTCCCTAAGGAGACACACTCGGTCTAATGAAACCCTTACCAAGAATATCTTAAAGCTAAAAATTTAGATACTTAAGCTCGGTAAGAGTCATACAATAGGGTGCCATAGATATAGCTTGGGTTCCTAACTAAAGATCAATAACAAACTCAATATGATGCTTAAGAGGAAGGCTAGGTAGATTGGTAGGGATAACATTAAAAAAACTCACAAACTATAAGAATAAAGTCAAGTGATAGAGTCTCCAAACTAACATCACAAACATAACTGAGATAATACTCGCAACCCCTAGAAAAAAAACTTCTAGCACGAATATAAGAAATAATCCATATCAGTTCACAAATAATAGCTCTCTGCCACACGATCGGGCGTTTGTCGGTCATGGATAAGGTAAAAGTTATGGTAAAACTATCAAGGAATGCATGATAGTGGGATAACTAGTCCATACCCTAAATCACATCAAAATCCACCACATCTAACTCAATAAGATTATCCTAAGTATCAAACTCTCAAATAGTTTTAACAGATAATCTAAACGCCTGATCAACTACCAAAAAATCACCCATGGATGGAGATACACATAATGGAATGGATAATGAATCCCAAGATTACTCTAACCACAAAGCATATAAGAATAAGTGGATCTTATATCGAATAAAGAAAAATCCAACTAATGGCTCACCAAAATTATATCTATAATAACACTATCTAAAAACTCATTCTCATGTCTAGCAGCTACTGCTAATATCTAACCACACCCTCCACCTGGATGGAATCAAGATCAATCTCTTATCCTACCTACACTACCTTGATAGTTAGAACACTCAAAATGAAAAAATAACTGCTCCACAACTGGAGAACTCCCTCAAGAAAGAATTAAAACCTTCATAACCATAATATGCCCCAGGCACTGGACTAAAACCAGAATATATGACTGATTTGGAATAACTAACACGACTAGAATATCCAAAAGACAAACCTTTCAAAGACGGGCCATGACCCTAGCTAGAATGATCACTGAAGCTAGACTAGCCTCTATTGGTAATTATTAGCACAACCTAAATGGGTCTACTAGGTTGACCTTGTTGCTGATATGCTTGACGTGGAATGTACCAACCCTGATAGCTATTGCCTATGAACTAAGGATACTATAACTCCCATTAAACCTATTTTAATACCGAGGCCTCTTATTGCTTCCCCTTTGGTATCCATGATGGGTCTCTTCAATAAACTTAGCATGATAAAAAATATTTGCATATGAACTACTAGCGACAACGAAACTTTGAGTAGACATGCAAAGAAAAAGTGTCAATCGTTAGACAAAACAATAAACCCTTGCATACTTAGTAATCAGAGTAGATGTAACATGTCTAGCACTTATGAAATCCAGCATCAAATTCCACAACAACCATAGAGCCCCACTGCAGCCATGAGAACTAATATCTCAAATGATCCCTAAGATTGCAAGGCATGTACTTCTCAAAGAAAATCTTGAAGAACTAGGTGCATATCAAAGAGAAATATCAAGTTGGCCTTGAATCAAGATGACCTCTCAAGCAATGTCGAGCTACCAAGTACAATTGAAAAATACTGTAATCCATAGAAAGACTGTGAACTAGGCCTAAATTATAGAGCTTATCCTTACAAGAAATTAAGAACTCATATGTATCCTCTCCTGGTGTACAAGAAAATCAAGGCGAAGTTAATCTCAAGAATCTACCAGCATCTTTTACTCCTCAGTAGACATAGATGGCTGGAAAACTGCCTATTAAGCAAACACTGACGAAGAACAGACCTCAACTATAAGAGCTGGAGCTATAGGTTGCGCCCCTTCCTCATTACCACTCTAATATATAGAGTTTTCAACACAAGATGGTAAACCACCAACAAATCCCCAAAGATAAACAAAATCATCCTTGAGAATGGAAGAAGAAATAAATCCCTGTAAAGACTGGACTAGTGCCTATGCTACCGCTATCTATGGTAGAAAAATCACTGGTATAGGATCGAGAATAAGGTCTATCAAAAGCCCCTAACATTGCCCATAGATGGGGACACATCTCAAGGCTGTGCATGGCCTCTATGTTATCTACGAATAGAGATAGGATCCTTATGCTCAGTCACAGGAGACTCATCTCATATAGTGGTAGCATGTGTCCTAGCCATCTACGTAAGTGTAAAACCAAGGGAATAGTATTGAAACCATCTCAGATCCTAAGTATGAAATTAGTGAAAGAGTTGAAGAACTTCAAAGAATTGCTTATAGCCTCCCAAAGATAAGAAATGAATATCATTATTCTAATCTGCATAACTTTGATAGACACTTTCCCTTGTACAAATAACGCCGATCAAACCTAGGCTCTAATACCAATTTTTCACGACCAAAATTTATGAGTCATGATGGCACCTACTCTATCTCGCTAGTAGATAAGCCAAACCATAGCTCAAAGATAGATGTAATAGGTTACCAAAAATTAATAATTAAAGACTAAAAATAGCAATAATACAGTCATAAAGATCTAATGATAGATAGGAAATTATCAAACATCCTAACACTAAGAAATATCGGTGCAAGAGCTACTACAAATGAACTGAGTACTGAATAGTCAAATATAATCCATCTAGAGGATAAAAGACTAGACATAGATAAATAGAAGGAAAAAGGTAACTCCAACTCTAAGAGTTTATCTAATCTCCCAAATCAACCCTGGACAAATGTAAAATTAGTAGCGGCAACTAGTACTCAGATCTACACTAAAAAGGTACAGAATTATAGTATGTGTACCAAATTCATTGGTACTTAGTAGGCATCATCAGCAAACTACGAAAAATCATAATATAAATACGATAAGATACATGATAAAAAAAGCTAAGTCAAGGCAAAAGGGAAAAACCTAGAAATAAGCTCTTACACTATTGCACATAAATAAATAAATGCATATGAGATAATAACGTAAAGATCATATTATAAAAACAAGATTGGCTTCTATAAGTCAATTATTGTGAAAAGTAAATAACCCAATGCCAGCCCCCATAAGCCTTGAGGGTACAATTAAGGAAACAAACCAATTGAATAGCCATAAATCACTAAATTATAATGCCATAATAAAGAATCCATCCGAACTATATCATCTCATACATAATTCCCTATGCCAGACTTGAACTGAAATATGATGGTATTATCAATATTATTATGATTTGACAAACTTGAATAGAAACATATATTATCAAGATCATTACCAACTATCATACTTAAATCAAAACTTATATAATTAGGATCATTATCAATAGTCGGACTCAAACTAAAAATCATATTTATAAACTACATATACAAACCATATCAATAAGTCATACTGATAAATTAACATAATAGACTATAATAATATTGCATCTATTAAGTCACACCATTCATCATACCCATAAGCCATGTAAATAATCATGTACATATATGTCATATTATATCTTTAAAATATAAGTAATCATGAATATGAGGAATATCATTAGCAATACCTATAATTAGCATCAGTCTTTCAATATTCAACTAACATACTCAATTAATATATCCAATCTCCTTAAATATCAAACCAACTATTAATATGAGTATATCATGTATATGTAAGTCTACAAGGCTAACACAAGTCCTATTCTAAGGTGGGATAAAGGGGCCTACTCTAATCCCAAAAATCCATTTAAGGCTACTTCAACCCCAGACTAATCTATGGTATCTATGTTCATTTTAGATGTCAAGTAAACAAGAAATAGCATCAAGATAGTAATCCTACCCAAACATTAACAACTGAGGTAATCCTACCTAAAACAATAACAACAAAAGAAATTTCCCCAAACTTAAGCTACTAAGCATAATTCCACCCTAAATATGAATGACTATATCTATTTAACTTGGCGTTAGTATTAAGACATTTCCATTCTAAACATGTACCATGAAGCCCAATTCACCTAAGATATGACTTACTACACTATTTATTCCTAGTCTATGATTTAAAGGTAGACTAAATAGTCCAACTAAACCAAATATTCTTATTCATACTTTCAACACCTATCCTACCATATATCTAGCATAATATCATATATATCGTATGAGATAGATCAATCTATGAAAAGGCTAATATAACCTACCATGGTGACAAAAAACTCAAAGAATGCACTAAATCACTAATTTTTCCTTCCAAGAAGCTTCCACAAGGTGCCACGCTATTTAAATCAGAATCTACTCATCAAAATAAGAATAATGAAACATATATTTCACTATTGTGTTTCAGATCCAAAATTACTTACAAATATCATGTAGTGCTCATTTCTGAAATCATACATTAGTAACCAACACAATGTTAAATCATACATTATTTAACCCGAAGCCCCAAATTGATTGCTTAACCAATACTAAATCTCCACATCCGATGAATGTTATCCCTGAGCTTGGTTGCTTGATATATGGGGTATTAATTTTATGGGACCCATTGTGAGTTCCCATGACATGAAGTATATTTTAGTAGTAGTAGAATGTGTTTTGAAAAGGGTGGAGGAATTTTTTTTCTTAACAATGAAGGTAAATGTGTAAAGATTTCTTAAAAAAACATATTCTCTAGATTTGGGACACCTAGGGTGATCATTAGTGATGGAGGATCACACTATTGAAACCATCTTTTTATGGCATTACTTGACAAATAGAGTATGTAATAGAAGGTGACAACACCTTAGCATCCTCAAATAAGTGGGCTAGTTGAGGTCTCTATTTAGTAAATCAAGTACACTTGGCGAAGACTGTGAATTTTAATAAGACTAATTAGGCAAATAAGTTAGATGATTGTAACACCCCGTATTTCAGGCTGGAACAAAAACCATCATTTCTATGTGTAGATGATCTAAAACCCATAAAACCTATGCAAATTTTCTATTTTAATCAATTATGTAGCGTGGGAAATTGAATAAGCTTTCCGTCGATATAAGACTTACACAAATATGATACCCGGGCATGATGTTATGGCTAATTTAAGTCTTAGTCGTAAAACGTCCTCATTTTAGTGCTTGCCGCATCGTTGAGGGTGTCTATTTTGAGATTATCAAATTCTAGTAGCCTAGAGCAATTGTAGCTTATCACGCTGAAGTTAAAGATCCCAACTAGTAGGACAACGTGATGGCTCCGTATAGCGATGACCCTAAAAATCCAATTCGTCAATTTCCAGTGAGCCACAGCGATAGGGGTGCATCATGGTGTCCCATAAAATTGGGCTCCCAGTTATATTTTATTCTTTCTTATTAAGGGTATATTGGGTAATTTTCACCCCCTTATCAGCTTAAACACGAAATTTTTCTCCCAACTAACCACATTATTCATATTTTCTTAAAAAATTCAAAAGAACACCCTCTATGGTTTCAAACTAAAAACCCAAATAACTCAACATTCAACTGTGGGTTTTTAAAACTAATTGAAGATTTGGAATTCCCAGACCATAGGATTCACAAATCATTCATCAAATTCCTAAATTGAGGTATCTAGGTTTTATCCTAAACGTAGATGGGCTTGTTGAAAACACCCAATTATGATTTAAAAATCATCAAGCGTGAATTTGTTAATGGGGTTTCGAGATCCATAATTATACTAAGCTTTATTCCTATTTAATGATATTATTGTTTTGGCCTTTAGGACTTATCCCCTTAAATTGATTTCTATATAAGTATATGTATGAAACATGAAATTCAAGATTTGTTTGAGAGCACAAATAATGAAAATCCCTCTTTTGTGATAATCTTATGTTTATGATCTTATGATGATTGATTGAAATGCATAATTTATGGATTGAAAATTGTTTACTCAAATACCATTGTATTTTGAACATGATTTAGATATTTAAGACAGGGAGTTTCTTGATGTAAATATATTTTGTTAAAAGAAAAAGATTTGCATGAGATTAAGAGTTTTGACATAGCCACCTTGCATCACTGAAAGTTTGACACAGAGAGTTGCATACAGGTGTTTACATGAGATTTAGAGAAAGAGTTCTTTGAAATGATTTATGGATATGGTGGTCCCAAATTTATGTTTTGAAAATCGATATTGTAATATGCTAATAATTGCTCAGAGATGTGACTTGCAAGTCAATGGTATATCGATACCATAAATATGTATGCCATAACAAATTATGTTTTGAAAATATATTTTCAGAGAATGCATCTTTAAAAAGTTAAAAATGGGCTTAAAGAGGGTTAGGAGGTTTCCCGAAGAAGGCTTGAGTTCAAGTAACTCTTAGCCTAAAAATTGTGATTTGCCAATCCGGGTTTATTATTTTAATACTGGTAGCGATCGTGTGGTGTAGCAGAGTCAGAGACTCCAGCCCCTACGACACACTTGGGTTTGAGGCTTCTCCACCGAGTCAATGGCGGAGTCCATATAGCCTTTGGAATTTTAGAGTTATAGGGTACACCACTTAGCGCAGAAGGAAAACAAAGAGTATCATAGAGTTCAGATGATTTTTATAGAGTCTTTTAAAAATGCACATGAGATTTCTTACTATATGATATGTTTATGAACTATTTTAATTTCTCTTATATATGTTGAATATAAATTATTATTTTGGATTTGCTCTGCGTACCACTACATCTGTATTAAACCCACACCTCTTAGGTTCCAAGGCTCAATCTAAGGGTCTGGCTAATCAGTAGTGTATTCTAGAAAGAAGTAATTCATATAGTGGTGAGCCTTCTTTGTTCTAGAAGGCCTATTATTTCCGATTAGGTATTCCGTTGTTTCAGTCTACTGAGGGGCTTGTCCCAGTTTTCAAAATAGTTTTAAGATATAGAAGAGATTTTGTAGATTGAGTTAGATCTTATTCAGATGTTTTGTATTGCATCTTTCATTCATATGTCTTAAATCTCAGAGTTAATGACCATTTTTCCATATCAGATTGTATTTCTACATCTTCTGTTATTATATGAATATTTGGCATGGCTACTAGGTAGAGTAGGACGTCTGGGCCTTTTGGGTTCGGGATGTCTGTCATGGACAGGCCCTATTTTGGGTCATGACAAATTTGGTATTATAGCATGGTTTATGGTCTGAAGGTGTCTGCAGAATCGCACTGGTAGAGTCTTATTTATGGATGTATAGCGCACCACACTTATAAGAAGGAGGCTACTAGCCGTTTAGGAATGTTTCCCTTTTTTTATGTTCTAGTTTATTCTATGGAGTATGAATGTTCCTCTTTCATACTCTAATTTATGGAATGGTGTTACCTATAAGAAAGTAAAGTTATCCTAAATCTTTCCTTACTTTGATGTGCTCTGGTATGTCTCATTATTGAGGTGAATCAAGTGTAAAAGTTTAGAATTTAAATGGTATGGCCCTTTCTGATTGATCCATATAAGATTTTGAAATTGTGCAAGGACTTGTGAAGAGTCCGTTAGTGCCTCACAGTGTAGTGATTCTAGTGTGAAGTTTGATTATGATTAAATCATGCTTTTTAGCCTGCAGTATTAAGTGTATTCAGTCCTTTTCAGAATTTATGTTGCATTTGTCACGCTTAAAGGGGAATGATGTGTAGCAGAATATAGGAATTATATTTCCACCTGAGTAGTAGTATAAGTGAAGTGTCGGTGTCATGACCTATTGGTGGCGATGTTGGACCAAGAAGTTAGTGATGTGAAGTCACAAAGTTCGAAGTTAGAGTAAGGATGACTTTTGTGTAAATAAATATTTTATTTGAATAATCAATATTTGAGAATGATTTACCTCTTTGTAGTTATAGACTAATGTGGTGGCTAGTAGCATGTGTGGTTTGTATGGTAGTTTGTGGGGGGAGTGTTTGACTTAGATTTTTATTCATACAGAGTAAGATATGTATTCTTAGATCATTGATTATTGTGTCTCAAGTTTCTATCTCTTGTAACCTTGTTATCATTGTATTGTTGAAACTCAAAGTCTAGTGAAGCCTAGCGGGGCTCTTTTGATTCACTAGCAACTTGTTGTCCATTATGTTGATTCTTGTGTTGGTTGGAACTGGGGATTTAGAGGCATAAAGGAAATAAAAGTGGTAAGGGAGATTTATTGAATGTATGTATAGCAGAACCTTTTTGCATGAGATTGAGTAGGTATTAATGTGATACGTCCTTGTGTGTTAGTTTAGTAGAATGTAGAGAAAGAGTTATTAGGAAAGGTGAGTTGTTGTTTGCTCAAAGTATGAAAATGTCTAGATTAGCCAGTAAGTTATAATTATAGACACAAGGATATTTATGGAATTTGAAGGTAGTCCAAATGTACGCTTGGGTAAATAAGTGTGATGTGAGAAAGTTGTACAAGAAGATAAGATTGTACGGGGTTATAATATTAGATTAAGGCTGACTATGTATATTATGTTGCTCTACCCCCCCCCCCCCCAACCTCGACCTTCTTTTCTTTGGTAGTTGTAAACTAGTACTACTTGTGAGAAGGTATGTAGTAGATTTTTAGGCATAGTAGTGATGTCATGAATGTGTTTTGGTTGTGAGTTGTATCTAAATAAAATCAGTTATTGGGTAGAATATCCCAATTTGATAGACTAGTATATTATGTTGCATTCTTTATTGGTGGTAGATGATTGATGCTAAACTATAGGTTTGATAAGTTGAACTAGTGCGTTTTAATGAATTATAATAAGGAAAATCGTAAGGTCATGATCGATCATTGTAACTACGGAGTTCTAGTGTATTGTTGTTTCTTGATGTTTTATTTCATAGTTTTCAAGTGCGAATTGTGTGTAAGGTTTGGTTGTAATCATGTTTATCCCTAGATATTAAGTTAGAACAGTTGATGGCCGTGAAGGTGGATATAATTATTTCTTAGTTAATGATACTAGTTTTATGGAAGCGATCTAGTAGTCTTGAACAACATATACAAGAGCTTAAGTTTATTTGATTCGTAATGAAGTATGATGTTTTATGTTTGAAATAGAAGTATGTCAATGTGATATAAGGTTGCATTATTTTTCTATGGCTATTACATGTTGTGTATGACTAGTGGCACCGTTGAGTTGCTAGGTGGAGAAAAGTCTAGTTAGATGGTATATGGTGTTCTAAATAATCAATTTAAGGAGTTTTGATTGATAATGTTGAGACTTTTGATATGATCTTGATTCTTATAGTAGAGAGATATAAGTTTGGAGCCATGATACAAGTAGACTGTGATAGAAGTGGTATGGTCCATCAAAGGTTTGAAGATATCCATATTTAATGTTAGGAGAATCTAAGTTGTTGAATGTTTGATGTTATATGATGTCTTTTGGGCTATAGAAACCTAAGCATTGAATTTTAGAAGGAGGAATTAGCATTTGTTGCTATACATGAAGATACCATCTTAAAGGGTAAGTTTATTTTATGTGTATTGTTATATCCCTGACTGTAGAGTAAAGTGATTTCAGTATATACCAGAGAGTATATAATGGTTCATAGACATATAGTAACGGCTTGAATCTATGGGGGAGATGATAGAACGAGTAACCAAGTCATGTTTTAAGATGCTAATAGATGTTCCAGTAAGTTGTGGAATTGGCCGTGAGAAAGAACGATGCTCAATCTATTCTTATTTCAGCAATTTACTTCAATTATTCTGATACATACTCATGCTTTATGTTTTAGCTTAATGATCATAGCTTGTGTTCATGCATATGATAAGGAATCATGTACTCTCCTAGTTCCTAGTATGATGAGTTCCTTATTTGTTTAGCGGTAAGAATCACTTTTCGTAAGTTCTGAATTCCAAAAATTTAGGTCATGCAGTTCATGACTCTTGGGCATATGTGATACTCTTAAAGATCAGTGAAAATTTAGATTTATATCAGGTATGTCCTCAGATTAGATCTCTTTAATGAGTCCATATTGTGAGTGCTCTATTCCTCACGCCTCAGTATGGTATCAAGTTATGTTTAGTACTCCTTTTATGTTCTGGATCCCGATATTCCAATTTACAGTGACATTTTCCCTTGGGTTGAGATAGTGATGATGAACAGTTGTTTAGATTGGAAAGAGTAAACATTTCTTGTTGATGAAAGATTGTTGTATGCTTATTTGAGTTAAGGCAGTAATTGTGGAGTAATATTAAGGCTGAGTCTTTGATACGACTCAAGGTTAGAAGTATTATGTGTTATATTTGGGAAAAAAGTGTTGTGCGCTTGTTTTATGTAAGTCTATAAATTGAAAGAATTTTGAGGTGAAGTTTCGTGTATGGCTTGGTTAGTTGAGGATATTCTATGTGCATTATCTAAATAGTGTAGGGAATTTGTTATGGATAGAAGTATTAGAGAATAAGTGCCATATGCTTTATGATTGGTTGTTTAGAAGTGCATATGTGGATGTGAAGGTAGGCTTGAATGTCATTTTTGTATGCATATGGATGGACACCTTGAGTGTCTGTGAATATCTAATACGAAGTTAAAGGTGGTTGCTAGAGTGGCAATAAGAATTAATCAGGAAATGAGGAATAGTGAAATGTAGGGTGTGCTAAATTCATGATTCATACTAGTACTACAATATTATGTGGTGCGTCTTGTAATATTGAGTTAGTCTTGAAGAAGAAGAAGAGGTAATTTAGTTCAGTTTAGACATTAGTAGATGGAAATATAAGTGGCTATGTGACAAAAATAAGAGGAATCAATGAGCATGGTGTTTAAGGGGAAAGTATAGTTGAGAGAGTATTTTAGAAGTTTTGCTAATCTTGAAAAGTAAGAAGTTGCAATGCCTAAGGTTTTGTAATTCTATCCTAGTTTATGAGTTATATGTCTATATTACATGCTATAGAGTAGTGTCATTGTTATGGTTCCTTAGAAAGATGTCTTGTGTAACTCATACAAGAGATTCTTTGATCCGTAATGCTACTAGAACTTCTTTAGATATAGTGTTGAAGAGATACTCCAGTTAAGTATAAGTGTCCAGTATGATTCAGTTTAACAGTCAGGCAGACAAGTTCTTATCAAGAAAATTACCATGCACTCACCTCAAGCACACCTGACATACTACTTGCTAATCTAGTCCTACAAAAATGCTTCACTCCAATATTCTTTCCAACTCATGTAATTACACAAAATGAACACACCACTATCTTCCCAATCATAACACATTAAACTTCAACAAACCATAACATGTATCAAAGACTTAGCCTCAATCTTACTTCATATTATCGCCAAACCAAAGTAGGCATGGCACCCACTATCTTGGGTAAGGAAAGATTACTAAAAGATTAGAGCAGGAGGATGTGACACATAAATAGATAATATGAATAACTTGACATTCAACTAAGGCTTGAGGAATAAAAGATTTAACATCATAAACCCATCAAAGAAATACGTCCAGGGGACATGCACGCTATGTATCTGAATTTCTTTCTTACTGCTCATTAAAAGTAGTTCTTGAACATTAGAACTGAACATATCACAATGCTTGATCACATAAGTCATGAGTGCCTGGACATGAATCATACACATGGAATCAAAAAAGAAAGCATGAATAAATACAGGAATGACTGAAAATACTAAAATAAAAATGGGTCAAGCTGTATTTCTTCAGACAGCTGTTCCATAACTTATTGGCATACCCACTAAAACCTGACAAACTAACCTGGCCACTTGTTCTACTATCTCCCCCTTAGACTAAAGCCATAACACTTCTTGACTCAATTATTAAGAACATCGTTCATTGCCTAACTAGTCTTTCTCCACCTAGAAACTCCATGAAACTTTCTAATTACACCACATACAATGACCCTAGAAAAAAAATAAAGCAGCCCCATAGAACCTTAGGCAAGATTTCTCACCAAGAACACAAAATCAAACTTAATTACAAGTTAATCAAACTCAATCTCTCGCATACACTGTCAAAGACCATTAGATCACTTTCCTATAAGTAGCACAATTAACCAAGAAATCATCACATCCACCTTTATAGCCACCATTCATCCAAGCTTAATGTCTATAGCTCAGTATAACATACAAATCCACCGCAAACACACCATTCTCACTTGTAAACTACAAAACAAAACATCAATAAACACTAGTCCACTTAAAGCTCCTAATTACAATAATTGGTAATAATCATATGGCCTCTCTCATTTATAATCCATCAACAAGCCCTTCTTATACCCATTACTATCTATCCTTCATATACAACAACTTAGTTCATAACTCTCTAAGACTCAACTTAAATTTCCCTTGCAATCTCAGGAAAATCTAAGTTAACAACACTCATTCACTAAGTTTCATCATCCATAAATTATACTTATCTTGTGCAACATACCGTCAACAACTCTTTTCATACCTTAAGCAAACCATTATTTACCTCTACCAATAGATCCTTCTCTTTCTTCCATAAGCGGACACACAAGAATAATATCACTTCATCACTAACTAGATCACATGCAAAAGGATCAACTATACATACTTTCAATAAATCACATTTTCCATCCTTTCTTGCCGAAACACCTTTAAACTAGTTCTAACCAGCATGAGAAAATAAGATACACGAGGAGTTGCTAGTAAATCAAAGGCCTCACCCGACTTCACTAGTCTTTGATTTGTTTTTTGAAAAAGAATTTGAGATGGATAACAAACCAATTATGCTAGTGAATCGAAAGAGACCCACATAGCTTCAGTAGACTTTCAGTTCCAACATCATGAAGATAACAAGGTTATAAGAGTTAAAAACTCGCCATACAATATTTGATAATCTAAGAATACATATTTTACTCTATCTTAACTGAAAGAATCATAAGGGAGAGGGATAACATTGAACTTAGGAAACTTATAACACATTGGTAATCGCTTCTTAGTTCTCTTTGTGAGACTTCTAAAATTTCTCTCTTATAAGTCTGAAAGCATTATCAAAGGGAGAAAATTGGTACACGCTGATCATGTTACCTTCGGAATAGTACATAGATAAGGAAGTATAGATTATCAATATAGATTCTTAGAATGAAATCTAGAAGAGCAACTGACTTGGGCTTATTGCACAATTTATAAGCAAAGCATGATAAGGAACTATTAGGGTACTTTCTAGCTCATTTAGAACTTTATAATTATCTGTGGGGACTATTTAAGAAAGTACTATCTACAAATAAGTGGGTTTGACTGTCTCTAATACCTTAAAAATAAGGCGGGGATGCCCCGGATAGGGTAAGGAAAGAATCTGCATAAGTTTGTCACTGAACCTTTCAATAGCATGATCTATGACTCGAAAGAATGGAGACCTTTCCTAAATGTATTTTAGCCTCTCGAAGAAAAGTACAGACGTCTACGTACATATATCCCTAGGATTACAACTCTACTTTTACAAATGAAACTGAAACTGAATAGATCAACTTCTATAAACTATCTATGAAGCCTTTACTGGCACTGACTTCAGATAGATGGGTCATGACTCCCAACTACCCAATCTCAATACGACTAAAGTAAGAAAAATAAAACACTTCTTGAGCTGTATAACTGAATCATGCCCTTGAATATAAAGGACTCATCACCTGCTGACTGGAAGCTTGAAACTGACTAAATGTGTTATCTGTGCTATAACTTGTACCTACATTATAAGGCACTGTAGCACATAGAAATATATGGGGGTCAGTACATTAAGGAATGTACTGAGTATGTGGGGGTGTAATGAAACATTAAAAATAATATCATAAATGATTATGAAAATCATGAATGCTGACGATAACAAGTTTTGTCACTTGAATTAACTGAAATATATTCCTTGTAAATCATCAATAGTAATACAGGCATTATAAATCCACTTTAATCAATATCAACTTGTGGGTCCATTATAACGACCAAAATATAAATATATATCTCATCGATAAATCATATACAATTGTGTATTCCTAACTCGATTCAAAATCAAACAATCTTTCTCAACATCATGATGTATCAATTCATTTAGTCATGGCAACATCAATAACTTTGAGAAAATATCAAGACTTATTATAACAACTCAATCTTATGAATCAATATACTCAAAAATTCAATTTGTCGTAAGAAAGCTTAAAGCTTGACACATGTCTTGAAAGCACTTCAAATACCAACTCATGGTAGAACATGAAATTCACAATATTAAATATCAAGTCATAATTTGGAAGTTGTAAACTAATCATGTATCAAAAACATCAACAAAACATTATAGAACTCATTAGTGACTCTCAAGCTCAAATATCAATGCATATATATATTCAATAATAAAAATTCTCACAGAAAAGCTTAAATCATGACTCTTATCTCAAATCATTCAAAAATCATCAACTCATAATAATAATATTCAACTCATGGCATAAGTTCTCAATTTAAGAAATAAAATGATGAAATAGTCATGTGTATCAATCTTGAATAGATCAAATATCATAGATCATTAATAAAGTAATTTGGGTGTAAACCCACGCTGCAAAATCATGGATTTCAATAGTAGAAATTAAATCTTTGGGGACAAGAATAAAAGAAGTGTTCTTGTTCAAACCCCACATACCTTGATTATGGATATGAATGAAGAAACTTGTTATAGACTCCTTTTTCCACTTCTTGAGGTAGGGTTCTTGATGTTTTGACTTGGTTACCTTGAATCTTGAACCAATTTATAAAATCTATTGTTGGATTCTTGATGTTCTTAGGAAATTTGGATTGGATTTTTTAGAGAGAAACCCTAGTATTCTTGATGAAATAGAAGAAGAATGAAGTTTTATTCTTTACTTAGATACATATAGAGGGTCTAAATAGGTGGAAAATACCAAAATACCCTTTCAAAAATGCCCCTTAATGGCTGAATAAAAGGCTAACGACATCTGTGAAGGCCGTCACAAAATGTCATCACAAAAGAGTCAAATTTTATATTTTTTACCTAATCCTGACGACGTCGTCAGAAAGTGACGACGACGCCAGAAAGTGATGACATAGTCAGAAAGTGACGACATTGTCAGAAATGGCATCAGAAATGTGACAGCCCATTACAACTGTAGTCAATTTTTTCCAGCTTTACCATGTTGTAGTAAAATGGGCATAACTCTTTGATCCGATATCAAATTTTGGTAAAATTAGTATCTTAGGAAATATAATTAAATTATATATCCATTTATAGGTTGTGAGATCAAAACTCCAAGTATAATGAGAGATATGCTTGTTTGAAGATGACTATACCAATATCCTTCCCAAGAATTCAATCGGTAAGGAATGTTTTTATTCACCCAATCATTAGGACATCTTTATGGCCTTAATGCACACCACACTTGATTATAAAAAAAACAAATCATTATAAATTATTTCTCAAGAGCTTGATTCATGGTCGAACTGTTGGTTAGAGTCTTCGGTAATTACAAAATAACCATAACTTCCTCACCGGGTGTCTGATTTGGGTGAATCTTATATCGATGGAAAGATTATACAATTTTCCACATGATCGAGAGTATAATTTAGGGAAATAAAATTTGAGATAAATTACAATCAATTTGGAAGTCATCCATATTCACTCAAAAGATGGATTTAGGCTTAAGAAATGACTGGGGTATTACAGATACAATTGATGAAGATTCCTTCATATTCCTTTTAAGAAGAAGATTATTTTTGAGGCATGGGAAGTGTTGACCATGAACTTCAAAGGTGAGGATATTAATGAACATGATGAGATAGTGAGCGCATATCGATAAAGGTTCCTACATTCTTGCATTGAAAAATTAGATCTGGATTTTAAAAATAGGGAAACTTCACTGGACGAGCCTTCTATTAAGAATACTCCTATCATGGAGCTCAAATATCTCCCATCCTACTTTTTTATTCTTTCTTGGGAGCCAACTATATTTTTCTAATCATTATAGGAGTAGATTTGCTTGAGTGGCAAGTTGAGTCTATAGTATCAATTTTACAAAATTTTAAGAGGGTCTTTGGATGGTCAATTACTGGCATTATTGTTATTCCACCTAGAATTTGCACTCATAAAATCCACGAGTAAAATTGTATTTCCAGTATTGAGCATAAATGTAGGCTTAATCAGCCAACAGAAGAGGTATATTAGAAGGAGATTATGAAGTAGTTGGATGCAAGTTTGGTTTATGCTATTGCAAAAAAATGGGTAATCATGGTTTAATGTATGCCAAGAATATGTGGGGTCACTATGGTTACAAATTCAAAGAATGTGCTTATTACCATGAGATCAATCACTGATTGGCAACTATGAATGAATTATAGGAAATTGAAGGAATGAATTGAAAAAGATTACTTTCTAACTCCTTTTATGGATTAAATGTTAAGAATCTTGCTTGTAGAAAGTGGCATTTTTTATGGTTATTTGGTATAAAATCAAATTCTAATTGATCCCAAAGACAAAGAAAAGACCACTTTTACTGGTCCATATGGGACATTTTCTTTCAATAGAATGCCTTTTTGATTGTTTAATAAGCCATCGACCTTTCAACATTTCATACTTTTATGTTTTTAGACGTGGTGGAGGATTCTATTGTGGTATTAATCGATAATTTTTGGTAGCTGGTGACATATTTGAAGAGTGTTTAGCCAATTAACATAGTGTTTTGAGAATATGTGAAGATTGCAACTTAGTGCTTAATTGGAAAAGTATTGTTTAAGGATTAAAAAAGGGATAGTGCAAGGCCATAAGATTTCAAAAAAGGGAATTGATTTTGAAAAGGTAAAGAGTGAAAAATTGCCTCTAACAGTTTTAAGAAAGGAATTGCAATTTTTTAGGGAATGCTAGATTCTATGAGAGGTTCACAAAGGATTTCTCTAGAGTTTCACAGCCTTTATGCAAATTGTTGGAGAATAAAGTGGAGTTTTTTTTATGATGTATGTCTCAAGGCATTTGGGTTCCTTAAGAAGAATTTGAAATCGGCTCTTACCATTATGTCACCTGATTAATCTACGTCTTTTGATGCCATGTGCAATGATAGCAGAGTTGTGCTAGGTACATTTATATGCCAAAAGTATGCAAAGATACTTCATTTAGATTATGTAGATGGAATGGTTGTATCTGTGTCCTGTAGGTTAAGATTGTAGATATGCTCCCCTAAGAGAGATGACTCCACCTCGATCCTATTGGGAGTATGATTGTTCTTTATATAGTGGTTGGAATGGACATTGGAGTGATTTTCAAAATTCCACATCACCTTATTATGTTATCCTAAATGTTTGTCCTTTTTATGAGTTTGATAGGTATAATGATGCGCTAAGGGAAGAACAACATGCCCGATCTAATAGTTTTGAAGAAATGCTTCAAAATATTTTGGATCAGGTAACTACAATAGGGGAGAACATGCTTGACATGCATCAATCCAATATGACATTCTAAAGGGAGATCACCAAGATATAGGAAATATGAAAAGAAACAAATCTTGTAAATATCATTACCTTGCCCACTTCCCAAGAGGAGGTGAATCAAGAAGAGAAACCAAGCTATATGCTCAATGATGAGTTTGGTAGTAAAGAGTCCTCAGTGTTCCTAATCAACTAAACCAAATGTTGTTGAAGATGCTGAAGTCAAGGAAATGGTGCTAGAGTCAAAAAAATAAGCCAAACCAATCTCTTATGACCAGTTGAGTCCATTTCTAGGAAAAGATGCTAACAAGGGTGCAAACCCAGAACTAAGGGATAAACCTTATTCAAACCATTTTTAAACATTATGTTTAAAGGATGTGATGAAAGTCCATCTACCTAAGCAAATAAGGGATCATGTAGAGAAAGAGAAACACCCCTACTTTTTAGAGTTCGTTACTCCAAAAGAGCACATAGGAGCCCCACACTTGAAAGACAAGAATCTCAACTTCCAATGTACAAATAGTGGAAAAAACCTATTACACCATAAAAATTGCACGTATCCTTTTAGTTATACATGTAGAGTAGATTTTATTTTTGTTTATGCATAATCCATGAAGTTGTGGTGCTATAAGAAGTGTTGATTAAAATTGAAAATGGGAAGGTGTGAAATTATTATGTTTTAAACTAAGTAGGGGAGTACAAATGACCTAAAAATCGGTCTCAATTAATGTGATCACAACGAGTGTAACTGCGATAAAGGTGGCCGAGTACACGCGATTGCAGAAAGTTGACTATGATCACATTGAATGGAGCTTAAAACACCATCCGACTGCCATTTATTTCCCATGCCCCTTTTCAAATTCTCTTAATATTTAACTTCAATTTAACTCACTATGTGTCCAAGTTTGCATTGCAGCTCATTGTTACTTTTTATATCGGTATGTGGTCTCTACTACCTTGTTTTTATATTTGTTTTAGGCTTGAAACTTGCTTTTAGGAGTATACCTAAAATAGGTTTTCTATAAGCTAAATACATGGATGTTTGTGGTTATCGTTGTGGTTAACTATTGTAGTTGGTGCACACACCACCAGGGAAGTCTATAGTACCCAAATTTTAGTCTAAATAAGATTTTATTAGGGTGTGCACTATGTGTTTAATGGAATGATCTAATGAACCCATTATAAACTTCTTCATCTTTCAAGAGAATAATTGAGAACTTAGGGTTAAGTTTCATGAGCATGATAATCTATTGGTTGATTGGATCTTATTTTGCGGTTAAAACCTAGTGTTTTGGATGATGTTGCAGAAACTGACGAACATGGTCTCAGTTATTGTAATCACGGTCATCAGGACCACAATCATGAAACAATGATCGCTGTCAATGCTCCACAATTGCTATAACTAATGCTAATTTTCTTCTAAGATTAAAAATTTTGCACGCTCATTTCTCATCCCAAAACGTAATACAACATTGCCACATGAGTTCATCTGATTAATCTAGCATAGACTTGGTGTGAAAGCGCTAATGATGGTCTATATTATGTTACTTACAAGTACTTAGCCATAAAAATAGGAGACTATGACCACATCAATTTCATGGATCTAGAATGTCATAGACTCTACTATAGTGACCTCACAATGATGAAACTCCTCCCAGAAAGAGTCATCTGCATAGACAAAGTTCAAAAGAAACTTTGAGAATTTTTCAATAGGCTTGCTGCTATCGAGTGGATATGTCTTTCCCCAAACCTTGTGTTTCTAATGAGAACTGGGTACGAGAGTTCTATGTAAATTTTAGAAAGTCTCCCTCTTAAACTTGGTGATGAATATTTGGTGAAAGAAAGTACATTCTTTAGTAGAGCAGGTGAACGAGGTATATGTGCCCCTAAATACAGACATAGATGAGTTCTAGGAGAAGGGATGTGAGCTGGGAACTTGGATGGCAAGCATACTGCGACCTGACAAGGAGGTCTCTTAGGCAACCACCTAAAGAGGAATCTCCATGCATGACTTCACAACAGAGGCCAGAATTTTGTTGAACATTATCTTCAGCCAAGGTTTTCCTTGCACACATATGACTTATGTCACTGATTTGTGATCTTGCATGGTGGATTGTGTCATGTCTGATATTTCTTTAAACATGGGCCAGATTATGCTTGAAGAATTGAAGCATTTCAAGATTCAGGGTGGTATACTTCTTTCTTTTCTTTCCTTTATTATTGAATTATGCAAGAGGGCGAAAGTAGAAAAGTATCCTATAGATACCAGGTGAAACAAAATCCTTATATCTCTTCACTCAATATCAGGGGTGAGGGTATATCTAGAAAAAATAAAAAGTGAAAGGTTGACTTCGGCAAATCAACAAATGAAGAGTTCAAATCATATAGAACATCTGTTGTTGGGACTCTAGAAGACATCAATGTGGATATAAGGGTCATCAAGGATATGGTTATAGGATGGCCTCAGCATTCGGAGAAGACCACCACCAGGCTTCATTCTTATGTCTCCTGCTCAAACTATGAAAAGCATCAAGAGGAGATAAAAAAGAAGGAAGTCATAGTTGCTAGTCTTAAGAGAGAATATTCATCACTAGTTGAGTCTCATAGGGAGCTTCATACATCTGATGAGATGATAACGAAAAGGAATAAGAAGAGAGACAAGTTCTTCAAAAAAATATGGAAAGGGGTCAAGGGCCTATGTAAGGTCCCGAAACCTTGTGACAAGCTACCTTCTCCTATTAATGAGAGTGATGATGAGTCAATTGCTGAGTTACCTGATGCTTATTCTAGTGGAGATGATGTAGAGTGAGTAGGAGAAAAAAGTTACTTATGATGTTTTAGGGATCACTCCTATCTTTTGCTTGTGTTTTTATTGGTCATATAGTAGGGACACTACCGGATTTTTAGTTGGCGGTGACTAGCCCTAGATTTGTGTTGTTTTGGATGATTTCTAAATTTCTTGATATTTTTAATATTTCTTTGATGAAATTGTGGATGATTTTTATTTGTTTTTTTTTATTGCTACATTTGGACACTCTGATGGAGCCCATATTTAATGGTTTAATTATTTTGTTTTTTGCTTGTAGATATTTTGTTTTACTTTACTTTTATTTTGATTGTGGTGTTATTGGATTCCCTTTTCCTTATGATAGATTAAGTGACAACATTATTAAGGGAAAATTGTCGTACTTGTGTTTTTTATCCATAGATGTCAGGAAAGTTTGAGTACCCATGGCATTGAGATCAAAAATGTAGGGGAAGTCTTAGTACATATGGCACTATGGATTTGGGATTCCATGTGGGCCATCAGCGAAGTTTAAGTAGTAATATGGTTGGTTTACCCATATTAAGCAAAAATATGAGACAAAGTCATGGGTTGTTTCCATGGTTATCAAATTGTGCATGGTGCAAATGCAAATCAAACACCCCTATCCATTCAAAAAATTCCTAAAATCAAGGGCATGGACGTAAGCGACATTGTAACAAAACTTTTTCTCTTTTTGTTACTCCATAATTTTTGGCTTGTAAATATAGATAGATACTCAATTTTTGTCTCCAGCGTGAGAGTCAATAGAAACTCCTTAGCGAGTCCACCTACCATGTGTGGTGAGTTTATTTGTCTAAAAATCATGAATATTCGTGTCATCTAGAACTTGCCCCATTAGTCTCTCAGAGCTAAATTTTTATTTTATTTGGTTGGTCAGATGATGTTAGGCTATCTTGGTGACATTGGAAGCCCACTTACCCAAAAAATCCTACCCATGAATATTGTTATCCCTATTCACCCACTTTAATCCACTGGACCTTTCTTTGGCAAACATATTACAAGCCTTGAGCCTTTTAACTTTTACCCCTCTTTTGAACTATACATTCCTTGAACTTAAAAATGCAACTTCAAGATAAAATCCTATCTTGGGGTGGCGAAGATTGAAAGAAGTACCTTTGGGCCATAAAGTTGATAGTGAGTTCCTACGTGCAAAAGAATTGGAAAAATAAAAGGAAGAAGAAAGTACACAGCAAAGGAAAAAATAGCATGAAATTTGCAAGAAAAAAAAAAGAAGAAAATGGGTGAAACAAATAAATAAAAGTTGGCGCAGTTGTAAAAGAAAAGAAGTGGCCCATAGTGAAAGGTGGAGTAAATAAGTGTAGCGTAGACATTCTAGGGAGGTATATGCCATGATTTTTTCAAAATGATATCATACCCTTCCCAAAACCTACATTACAATCTCAAAAAGTCCTTTGAGATATCAAACCATTTACATTCATTGTAGTGGTGATTAAAAATAGGAGCAAGTGCATAGTATGACACTTGTTAGCATAAAGATTTCTTGTGAGAAAGAGAGTGTTGCACTTAAATTCCGTGTTGCATATTTGGTAGATTGGTCTGTAAAATTTTACTTCTTATGAGGAAGAATGTGAACAATTTGAGGTGGCTAATTTTATCAACTTCCGAGAAAAAAAAGAAAAAACAAGTATAGTGTGGTTGAGGTCAGAAAAAAGTGAGTTACTCCTAGAGTATCAGTGATTGTTACATTGTTGCTTTTTAGAGTATTTTTCATAATTGCCTATTGCGTTTTATGCTGAGGGGTATTGGGAGAATATCTTTTCACATATGTGAAGAGAGAATGATGGTAATAACTAAACTTGATGTCATTGTGATCATTGGGTAATATTATGCGGGCATAAATACGCATTGTCTCATGGTGAGAAATAGTGTTTCTTGAGGACAAGCAAGGCTTTAAGTTGGAAGTGATAATAAGAGGTGAATTTACCACTCATTCTCACTCATCATTCGTGCACATTAGCATGATATGAATGAATAATTGAGACAATATTTGTGATTAAATGCATTAATATCAACATTTTGCAGGCATAAATGTAATGAGGTAAAAATATATGGATGTGAGCTGAAGAAGATCAATAGAAGGAAAGAAGTGCAGTTTGAAGACCTGGAGTAGAACATGGCCTCAGTTACCGCAATAGCACTATGAGGACCGCAATTTCAATCAGCCAACAAGGTCAACATACCGCAATCATATGACTCTACACACATTCACTATGGCCGAGAACACGGACAATCTCCTGTGATCGTGGCTTAGAGGAAAAAGCACTAAAACGCAAAGTTGTAAATGAACACAGTTGTTCCCAAACTTCCCCTTCAAAGACTCAAACCCTATCTCTTTGGACATTATTGAATCCATTCCCAATTATTGAAACTTTATCTACTCCTTAGTTTCCATTTTTTGAGGACACTTATTATATTAGTTTTGGGTGAAGAATACATTGCAGTATTTTCCAAGTGAAGGATTAATTAACTCCTATTGAAGATTTGTTGAAGTT